>CM057232.1:80741007-82111307 GCA_029891385.1 Erythroxylum novogranatense | reverse complement strand
AGTATAATGTAGTTCACTCTTCCCTTATTTATCTTCAGGTCAAAGCTTAACAATTATGATGATGTAGTGGAAACAGTAGCTCATCACCTCGGCTTGGATGATCCATCTAAAATTCGGCTAACATCTCATAACTGTTATTCCCAGCAACCTAAGCCCCAGGCCATTAAGTATCGGGGAGTGGAGCATTTATCAGATATGCTTGTTCACTATAACCAGGTAAATTATAGAAATTTAATCTGTACTATATTTTTTTTCTCTTTTTGCATTTGGGTTCTAGTTAACAAAATGAACATTTTATTTTTCTGTTTTTGTTAGACATCTGATGTCCTCTATTATGAAGTATTGGACATCCCCCTGCCAGAACTGCAAGGCCTGAAAACATTGAAAGTTGCATTTCATCATGCTACAAAGGATGAGGTTAGTGGAGGTTATGAAAATCCTGATGCAAGGAACTTTTCAAGTTATGCCTCATTAAATGTTTATGATGTTCTCAGATTGTCATTCATACCATTAGATTGCCAAAGCAGAGCACTGTTGGTGATGTTATTAATGATCTTAAGACAAAGGTAATAGTAGTTTGATTTTTTCTTCAGGCTTTTCTTTTTTTCTCAAAAGATTCCTGAATTGCAGAATCTTTGCACCACGTAACACAAATAAAAAGAAAAATTGTAAAAAGAGACGGAAAAAGGTCATTATGCATTATTAATTTTGTTATTATTTTTATAACAGGAGGAGTTATCTCATCCCAATGCTGAACTTCGTTTGCTTGAAGTTTTCTATCACAAGATCTACAAGGTAACGACTACCTTATTCTGTTTTCATTGAAGTAACCCCTCCTGAAAAAAACATTCACCAACTTCACGTAGGGATTTTTGTTTCAGTTTTTGCTATGATAAGGCCAATGCAAGGTTTAGATCATATGACCTTCAGGATACCATCTTTGTTTGACTAAAACATAGCAAATGTTCGTATAGATATCAAATAAAATCAATGATTAAAAAGCTGTTAAATCCTTTTAGTCTTTTCATTCTTATTGTCAAACTTCATTTCTTTTTCCTGAGCAATTTGGATCCTTATTTCACTCCTTTTTGTTTCTGTGCCCCAATTTGATGTTTCTTTTATAATTTTCTCCTTCATACCTTGAAAACTAAAATATCTAGCCTCATTAGGAAGTGAAGTTCTGCAGAGGTATCTAATTTTAGATTCACATGAAATTTCGCATGCAAAATGTAAAACACTTGAAAAAGTTCTTCCCCAATTTTATCATTCTCAGATACATGGAAACTAAGTTAGCTCCAGTTTACTGGTATTGCCTATGAGTACTTTGGAGGTAGTGAACACCAATGTCATTTGTTATTGGGTTCTAACATCTGGGCAACATTTTGTATCTTCTCCGTAAATTTGTTGTCTTTATATATGTACAGCTTGGAATTTTATTATTTTGGGATGATTCATAATGTTGGATATGCTGGCCCGGACTCATATCTTGTGTCTTTTTGAGCCTAGGGTGTTAAGGTGGATCATATAATTGTATAGTAACTTACAACATCACTAAACAGATTTAAGTTACATGTGATCCTTGATTGAGCTAAATGTGGTTATAATAGGAACTCTTCTCTAAATATTTGCCTTTGTCGTGATACAATTGTATTAAAATGACGATTGATTTAAGTTCTGATGGCATGAAACAGAGAGAATGAAAGGCATTGGTGTTACAATATTATACTCACTTAGCAGTTCTATGTTATGCTGATAAATTTTCTAATAAGCAGTTCCTTTTTCTGCGTACTTGTCTAGTGTATTTTTGGAGGTAACATAGCTTTTGATGCTTCGTTTTTTTTTCAAATTTTGTGTTTGTATTCCAGATCTTCCCACATAATGAAAAAATTGAGAATATCAATGATCAGTACTGGACATTACGAGCAGAGGAGGTGAGGGTCTTTCTGTGCATTTGTAGCTAGACAGTTTCTGGGTCATTATTATTCCATTAATTTGACTTCTACATATTTGCAAATGCTTTGGTATCTGAATCTGTGGATAGTTGGATACTGACACTTACAATGTATGTTTTTCTCAATGATGCCACAATTCTTTTACATGCATTAATGGTGCTGGGTACTTGATAGTGTCCTTACATGTCCTTGTAATTTCCTCTATGATCTTAGATCAACTCCCAGCTTGGTGTTCTTTCTGAGCTCTATGTTGGACATGCATTAATGCACCTTTTTTGCTAAATTGTTTGCACGAATGTCCCTTTTTATTATGGTTTATGCAATTGATATTTTGCAGGTTAATTTGGTATTCCATATTAAATTGAATGAGGATTTTTTTTTCCGATATGTTTGGTTGATGAGAACCATTGAATGATGTGAATGGAGATATTGCTGAATTTGTCTCTTGGGTTTCAAAGTAGACAGAAAATGTCGTTGATTAAGGGGGAGAGGTTTTTGAAATTTAGTTCATGTTTCTAGTTTTATCTTGTGAAGTTCTCCAGCTTTATCTTTTTATCTCTGTTTGAATAAGTGTAGTGTGAAATACAATGCTCCATGTTAACGGGTTAAGGTTTGTTTCTTGTGATGAATTTATCAAACAATTTGCCTTTTATGTCCAATTCATGAATTCTTACAGTTATGCTTTTTGTCTCAGGTTCCGGAAGAGGAGAAAAATCTTGGCCCTCATGATCGTTTGATACATGTTTATCATTTTATGAAAGAGACAACTCAAAACCAGGTGGTGATATATTGCTTTTTGTTTAATTGTTTCGTTTCTATTTGCCATTTGATGACATTTTCTTTGATGCTGCCTGGTTTCAGTCATTTGACTGAAATATTCATGCTTTTTGTAGTAAATTGCTTAATTTTCTCACTCAGCAGGTTCAGAATTTTGGTGAACCGTTTTTCCTGGTCATTCATGAGGGTGAGACCTTAGCTGAAGTTAAAGCTCGTGTACAGAAAAAATTGCAGGTTCCTGATGAGGAGTTCTCAAA
The DNA here is from genome assembly GCA_029891385.1 of Erythroxylum novogranatense. NCBI lineage: Eukaryota > Viridiplantae > Streptophyta > Magnoliopsida > Malpighiales > Erythroxylaceae > Erythroxylum > Erythroxylum novogranatense. The sequence continues at coordinate 82,108,321 of CM057232.1, read as the reverse complement.
GGTATTTGTGTTAATATCTCTATAGAAAAGCATCCACACTTTTTATCATCTCTGTTTAATGTATAATTTGAAATATTCCAGTGGAAATTTGCTTTCCTCTCGTTGGGACGCCCTGAATATCTTCAAGACTCTGACGTGGTGTCCAGTCGATTTCAGGTGAATCAAGGCTCTTTCACCATGCATGCATGAATACATGTAGCGTGTTTATTGTCTGGTTATTACAAAACAAACTAGTGATTTCACTGAGATCACAAAATAGATAAATGGCAAATCAATTTTGTGAAAATCCAATTGATGACTTCAACTGGACTGACTAGATAAACTAACGGTATGTGGAGTTTCTACATGTGTGATGAAATAAGTTTACGTGGGATAAATTTTTTTTTGTCCCCACAGAGTACCTGACGTTGCAAAATTTTACAAGATTGATTTTCTTTTCTATTTTGATTTGAGTAATTATGTTTCCTTTTTTATTTTGATAAGAGTATCATGCGTCAAAGTTTCTTTTCACTTTTTCCTTCAGTTATATCCGCCTTATCTTTGCTGCATACCGTAAAATGTTGATAGGAGCTTTTTCTCTATGCTTATTACCCTACAAAAGAATAGTTTGGAGCAAATAAATGGGGTTATTTGAACTTTCTTGTGGTCCTTAAGAAATAGAAATCATAAGCATAAAGTAAGTCTTAAAACTTGTAATTCTTTAAGAATCAATACTAAAACTTCACATGTTGATTTTGAGTATTAAAATTCTTTATAAAGGATGCAAGTTTACTAAAAATGTTAGTCCTGCTATTATTTGTCAAAGATTTGTGTACCATATTATGCCATTACCATTTGCAATCTTTGTCACATCAAATTCGAAGTTTTAGTACTCAATTGTCAAAACATAAAGCTTTCAACTATGTTTTAACAAGTGTTACAATTTATATTTATTTGTCCAACATTTGCTGAGTAACAGCATTGTCTTTGCTGGAAATGTTTAATCTACGGATTCACCAGAAAGATGTGGCTCTATCACTTTGTTACCTCATGTGGAAAGTTTTCTGACCTTGTCATATTTCACTCTGGTGCAGAGAAGGGATGTATATGGTGCTTGGGAGCAATATCTTGGTTTAGAACACTCTGATAATGCTCCTAAAAGGTCATACGCCACACACCAGGTATGATTAGAAATAACGAGAGAGTATTTTCCATACGATTGTTGAGTGGCTTCAGAATGGATGTATTAATGATGTATCAAAGACGAGCCTTGCGTTCAGATGCATTTGAGGGGGGGATTTCATTGTTATCCTAATTTTGCAGAATCGTCACACATTTGAGAAGCCAGTGAAAATTTACAACTAGATGGAGGGGAACAAATTGGCCGAAAATCTTGTTGCATTAGCAGAACTTAAGAAGTTGTATCCGGTGCGGAAGTGGGTATTTGTCGTCTTTGCAGTGAAAGCATGCTGTTGTTCTGTAGATTTGTAATTCTTTGATGTTAGGGCCGGGGCGGTTTGGATAGATCTGTCTTCCCTGAATAGTTTTGATATATGTAATGGGCTCATCATTTTGGTGAAGTAGTTGATGGCTGGCATTGAATCCTTAATTTCCATTTGTAGTTTGGTACATAAGATTTTGATGTGTGGCCATGTATAGAGGGTATAGGTGTGCCATTATTCTATACTCCAAATGTACGCTTTCATGGATTTTCCTAGATGTAACAATCAGATCATAGAGAAGAGGCATCTGTATGATGTGTCAATCCAGGTGGACCTGGGCCTAGTTGAAATGAAATATTAATTCGTCTCTCAAATCCAGCTTTCAACCGCTCTTTTGTATGATTATTTAGTTTGGTGTGATGAAAAAAGGAATGAACAAGGAAACTTTTTGTTACAAATCTGAAACAGTATTGTATCCTGAATCTATTTAGATCCATCTTTTCGAAGAAGGGGAGGCTATGACCAGATTTAAATTCTAATGAAAAAAGGAATGAACAAGGAAACCTTTTGTTGCAAATCTGAAATAGTATTATATCCTTAATCTATTTAGAAAGAAGGGGAGGCTATGACCAGATTTTAGAAAATCTTGGCACTAAGTCAAATTGAATTTGCTTTTATTTTAATAAAATTTTATCATTTTAAATTATTTAAAAAGATATGTATCAATTTATTATAAAAATATTAATGAAGTTCAAATGATAAAAAAATTTGAGACCCATAATTAGGGCATTAGATCTTCTGTTCCACTAACATCAAAACTTTCCGTGACATGGATGAGCAACAGATCTCTGTGACATAGATGAAAGGATCCTCTCGTTGAGGATAGGAGGATGTCCATATGGCATTGGCCTCACAACACCTTCTCCACCATTACTACCCATGTTGTCTTTCCGTTGTACCTAAACAAAAGACAGCTGCAGCTCACCTTCAGCCAGAATGAGACAAATTCATCTGATGAGTATAACTTCATTAACCAAACAAAGTTGTTGATAAGGTTACATATACATCACATTTCTTATTTAGCAGAAACACAAATTCATAACTCATAACATAATCAGGACAACTATATTCTCCAAAGTCACGCCAATAAGCAAGTCGATTTATTTATTTAAACCCGTAATATATCAACTTGGTGATGATTACATAGTTACCACAAATCGATCAAGTTGGAAAAGCAAAACAACTCAGAAACAGACAATGAGGCAAATCCTTGCAAGCAACGAAGCAAGCCAAGCATAGTCTTCGGTTACTTAAGACACTAACAAACTAAGAGTATGTAACTAAAGAAAGAACTTGACGCGTTTAGCGAAATCAAACACTCCAAAATCAAGAAATCAACAAACAAAGACGAGAATAATAAGGAAATAAACATTTACTACAGACTAGACTACATTCCATAAAGATTAGGAAAATTAATCAAAAAGAACATAGAACATACTAGGAAGAGTTTCAACAAGTTGAGCACTCGTAAACAAAAGGGTCAACTCTCCAGAAAAAAAAAAGATTTAAATAAAGCAGAAAGGAGAATCGAAGATGAATAAAGGAAAAGCTTCTTGGGACATGGAGAAGAGATAAACGAACAACTTCCAGAGAACCACTAAAGTGAGTGTGAAGCTTGAAAAGGAGAAAGGATTGAGTATTTAATGCAAGTGTGGGGACACTTTAGTTACGCTACCTGCGTAGCGAATATAGAGCAAAGGAAGACAGAGAGAGTGTGGGCTTTTATTGATGAAAGTCATAAGGAACTGAAGCAATGCCTAAGGTCTCAGGCAACTCATTTACGGGTCTAAGTGGAGAAGGTAAGTCTTCGGGACACCAACTTTATAGATGAAAACCTTAGGGGCAGACTTAAAAGGAGGAGGTTCGTGAAGCCGGTGTATTGAGAAGGAATTGCCTCAAAGCACATGGGAGCTATCCGTCTCCAATCAACCAAAACCTAGATCTCCAAATCCTTAAAAGTCTTCAAAGCTCCTGTTTGCTTAAAGCGCAAATCAAGCCTTAAAATCCTAGAGTACGGAGACAGAGCAACCTAAATTGCTAAATCACAATGCCACCATTCAAACGACTTGGATCACAAAGACATCATGAACTCGCTGTCGAGGCTTTAAGAGATCTTGCTCTTGTTGGCAAATAGTTGCAAACCCGTACGTGAGTAGTTGACGGAGAGAAAGAGTAGAAGATGGAAGAAGTAAAGCGGGAAGCAAAATCAAAAGAAGAAACCAGCGTTGGCTTAGCTTAGGTGAGCGTGAAGCCGAGAAGAACAACATTGGTTTAAATAAAACGAAAACGTCGACATTTTGTTGTGGCACAGAATAGGCCAGGTTAGTGGAACAGAAGATCTTAGAGGCAACGTTTGGGATTGCCTAGCTGCTTCGTGTCCATAGCATCTACTGTCACTGTTGGCTGGAGCGTCCCCAGGATTTATCGCTGCTATCAAGGCCACTGAAGTTGAATCGTTGCTCATGAACTTAGAGAAGACTAAAAGACGCCAGAAGCTTCTCAATCTGGTCGGCTATGATGATTGTACCCTGGTTTCATGAGCTACATTTCAAAACATTACAGGCTGATGGATGATCAGACTAATTAGCTTCGTGGATGGTCCTCTACGTAATTAAGGTACGGGTTTTGCTGTTTAAACATTGATATGTTTTTTGGCATTCATCTTCTCCAATTTGCGGTTAAAGGGTATTTTAAGAGTTGATGGAAATTGGTGAAATTCCAACCTTATCATCTCTAATTTATAGGCATCCTCTGAAGCATGTTCCGGAAATTTTGCCTTTGATTAAGATGGCATTGGAGATAAGTCGATTTTCATGTTCGACGCCCTTTCCTTGCTGGAGAAACTTGAGCAACAGAAGATAACACTTTTAAGTTCATTTCTCTCTTTCAATCTTGAGAGATGGCCACTTGAGTACAGTTTTTCCTGCCCATCCCCTGTAAAGAGCGTTTAATATATTTAGTTTGGTAGATTAATTAAGAGGAATGCTTTTTACTGTAACTTCTCCACTGAAAAGGTCAATTAATGAACATTACTTTGCTTCTAGTCATCAAATCCCAGGAGTATGGACGTGGAGAAAGAAAGAGGAAAATTTGTCAATATCATAATTTTCAAAATCGAAGCTCAAAGTGGAAAAAAAAAAAGGAAATGTTGAGTTCGAATGATCCACTCTTCAATCAGCCGTCAGATCCAATAGGTTTGAAAAAAATGAAAACCCTTCTCCCCTTCCACAGTTGGCATGTTATGAACACCTTTTGGTTCCTGCTTTTCCATTTTTTGGTTGGATTTGGATTCCATTTCATCCATCAAATTATCATCTACCAGCATCGTAACAGCTTTCATCGGAATCATCAGTATCAGTAGTAGTGTTTGCTGTCTTCTGAGTGGCGCTGCTTTCCTCACCAGAACCCTCGTATTCTTCTTTCTTCGCTCTTTCCTTCTTCAGTGATTCAATAACATGCATCAACTGTGTATTAACCTGTCATGAAAATGGAGTTCATGAGTTGCCCATTAATTTAAGTTAATGCAACAAGGAGGATGTTATTGATACATTCAAGGAAAGCAACACTAACGAGTTGAAAACATAATTGGTTGATTAATCACAGGAGCTGTGGATTCTGAAAAAAAATCAGCTATGTCAAGGACATTTCATAACATCTTTCCTAGCTCTTAGACTTCGTACTTCCTTCGCATGCCCTATGTCTAACAAGACTTTTACCAGCAAAAACACCCTCAAAGCATGTTTTGCAAAAATTGCACGCGCAAGGGATGATTATGGGATTAGTCATCAACTTCCGGCAGATCTGAAAGCTAAGCCCTGTGTGAGAAATAATCAAAAAGTAAGATTATTTCCAACAAAATTTAATTGTACCTTGAATAACTATTTAGTATTCACTAGCACCTGACCTTTTAGAAGCTTTTTCTTCATTGCTAATTTCAGCTTTTTCTTCTTCTTCTTCCCCATTTTCAAGGCCTTAGGTCTTTTTCTGATAGGTGTTGGGGGGTTTTTCCGTGAGACAGAGACACTACCAGTCCGTTTGGAAAGAGCTTAATTAAATTCAATTCAGCTGTTTAAAAATATAAAAATGAGATGAATTCAATTCATGTATGTAATTGAAACCCATTTTTTTAATAAATTGAATTCACTTATCTGAGTATAGGAAATTAATTACATTGAAGCTTGAGGTAGTATCTTGCTCTTTTACTTTTTCATTCTTTGGACTACTTCACTTCTCACTCTCTTGTGCTTCACTTGATTGGATTTCAAAGACTATTAATTAAAATATTATTAATAATTAATTAACAATAATATAATTAATTAAAATATAATTCATTCATTAATTAAAATATAATTAATTAATTACAATATTTTAATTAATTAATATAATGTAATTGACTAATTACAATATAAGTAATTAAAATATGATTAATTAATTAATTAAAATATAATAAATTTTTATTTCTTAATATTTTTACAAATCAACTCATGTTAATGGTAATAGTAATCATTTATTCCTCTTAACCAATCATTATAATAATAATAATAATAATAATATTTATTCTCATTTCTCACTATATTCATTTCCATTCCAAACAGTATAATTGAATTCATTTTTATTATTACTGAGTTTGTTTTAAACAGTGTAAATTGAATTCAATTCAATCTCATTAATGTAATTGAATCCAATTCATTAATGAATTCAATTCAAAGGTTTCTAAACAACCTGTTAGTTGATCAAGCATATCATCAAAACAAGGAATAGAAAATCTATACTTGATAGTTATTTTGTTGATAGCATGACTATTAACACACATTCTCCAAGAATCATCCTTTTTTAGAGCAAGTAGAGCTGGACACGCACAAGAACTTTTACTTTCTCGCACCAGTCCTTTACTAAGTAATTCACCAACCTGTTTTTGTATCTTGGCACACTGCATTGGTGGCGTTCTATATGTTGACAAATTAGGTGGAGGTGCTTAGGCACCAAATCAATAGCATGTTGAATGCTTCTTATGGGCGGTAAACTTGGAGGCAAATCATTGCTGACCAGCTTCTTGAATTCCTTCAACAATTGCTGGATTTCAGGATGTTGTTGAATGAAATTTCTGGCTTTGTCATCCTTCATAGCCTTACTAACCAAAGCACACACCACCTCTGACTCTTCACCTTTTGTTTCAAACCTTTCAGCTGCTATATATCCACTAATCTTTCCACCTTTTGAAGATTTAGAAGTCTCTTTGATTTCTTCCTTTAAAGGGTGAAAAGTGTAAGTCTTGTTATCTTTATGAAAAGTGTAAGTGTTTGGTTTAATGAGGTGTTCTATGTCATGGTCATATAACCAAGGTCTGCCCATAAGAATATGACCAACATCCATAGGCACAACATCACACAAAACTTCATCATCTAGATTTGAACCCATAGTAAATTTGACTAAGCATCGAGAAGTGACTGGAATCTCATGACCTTTCTTAAGACAACCAATATTGTAAGGATGAGGATGCCTTTCAGTGGTAAGTTTAAGCTTTTTTATTGCATCTTTTGAAATAACATTCTCCATGCTACTTCCATCAATAACTAGATTGCACACCTTACATCCACAATTAACATGAGTTTGAAATATGCTATAACGTCTCCAATCTTCCCTTTCGTATTTGTTAGTGGTTTTCATTACTCATCGAACTACTAAAGATTCTCCTTGAGCTGGGTACACATCTATATCCTCACTTTCTTCCACGCCATCATCATACACAGGGTCTGACACATCCTCCTCTTCTTCTTCTAATTTAGTGAGGTTCACCTTTCCCTCCAAAAAAGCATAAGAAGCATGACCCTTTTCTCCACAAGTAAAATATCAAATCTATAAGCTGCTGCCATCATTAAAATTATTAGGATTAGAGGTGTTTACTGCGCCAAACATCACCAAAGCCTTCCCTTTTCCATTGTTGCCTCCATTAGTTCAGTTCATGTTGGCAGTCTCGCGACTATTTCTGAGGGCTGATTTACCTGTTTTTTTCATTACGAATAGCTCTGACACTCCTCTAAACAACTCCATTAGTTCTTCCAAACAAAGGTCTTCGAGAACCATACCTCTAGATTCATTTTGTTTGTTGGACCCAGGTCCCGGATCCCCCGATTCCCGAGGCGACCCCTCGGGCTGCACCGACGACGGGCGTCCCAAAATGTCGGACTCGATCTCAACATCCATACAAATCCATAAATTCGATTTACACACAAACATTCGCATATCATCAATCGTCTACGCATACATTCTAACCATGCCTTAATTATCTCAATTACATAAGCCATCAAGTTAAGAAATTAAACAAGTATTCTTGCAATTACACATTACATAATATAGTTTGAATCCAAAATACATGAGTATGCTCCATGTTGAAATGCTTGGCGAGCTAACCAAAATACTAACTTAATGCAAGGCTCCTAATTAGATGGAAGTTTCCGATGCCTCGCAAGGTCAACTATTGTCTCGATCTGCACCTGAGGAGGGGAGAGTAATGGGGTGAGCTACGAAGCTCAGTGACATATACGTTTATAGCCATTGGCAACGAGCCACACAATCAAGCAATATGAATAAACATACACAAACTCATAGCAAGTCAACGCTTATCAAATTACAATCGTCACTATCATGTGTCATGAGATTCATCATATAACAACTCATCATGTATCATTTCATGCTCAGCAAGTCAAATATGAATGCACACAAATGGTTCGAGAGTTCCGTAAAATGATCCGGATAAACCGAAGTTGGTACCGTAAACTATCCGAGTCCGATTTTTCAAGGATCTCGTTGCCTCACGCAGGCAGCCGGGAGAAGGCTTTATGTCGACGTGCACGTGACTCCATCCGTAACTCTTTCACCCAAACAATACACAAAACCGTTCGTTCCATGTTCAAAGCATTTATCAAAGCTTTCATAATTTTCATTCTTTCCATTCTCACAAAATGCCATAAGGCATATCAAGGCCATGCATAATCATAATCACAATGCATGTTCAATATTTCAATACAAACAATGTCACACAATGCAAGCAAGCATACACAAGGCAATTTGCCCATACACATAATAACCATAAATGTATTACCCACCTAATATCGCTCGAGTATCCGACTCACTGGTGTCCTTCCTCTTGTGATTGGGTCAAATCAGCTTGGTTCCCTATAATAAACCAAGTTCTCATTTAATCAACATTCAAAGGAAAATATTCAAAAGCTTGAAAATTCATAAGGCAAAGTACTAAAGGTCTCCACTCGACTTCCACCTAAAATTCCGAACCCTTACAGGCTAATTCCGAACTTCCCTTCTTCATAAAACTTGTAGCCCTTTATTTCTCGATCACAACGAATTCAAAATCACCTCATTTGGACATGTACACCAAAAGATATGCCCAAAAAAATATAAAAAAGTCATATTTCGGAAGAACTGGGGGCTCGACGCGGTGAGCACAAATGTGTGCGTCGCGACGTGCTCACCTCACGCACGTCGCGACGTGCACATCATGTTGTGCACGCCGCGACGTGCACCCTGTGCACACTGCGTCTCCAATTTTCTCCGCACGCCGCGGCGTGCTCTTGCACACGTCGCAACGTGTGGGTCGGAGAGGCGACTCCGAATCCCCTTTTTCCTGCATTTTCCGACTTCAATCTTTTCCTCAACCAAATGCAACACATCTAAACCTTAGATCATGACTTATACTACATTTTTAACCCATTAACAACTTGAAAACTTGCCCAGAATCATCAACCCAAGAAATCTAACTATTTTTGCCTTCAAACCCTAAAACCATCGATTCTCACACTTTCAACCTATCCTTAGGTTTAATCCAACTAAAACAAGATTAAAAGGTCGTAAACTTACCGGGTATTGCTCCAAAATTGCCGAAAATCTTAAGGATCGAAAACCCCAAGTTCTTCTCTTCTTCCTTCCTCACCCACGATGTCTCTCCTTTTCTCTCTTCTTTCTTTTTCTTTTCTTTTCCTCTAAGTCTATTTCTCTTAAGTCTAAATGAAATGGTCAATGACCATTTTACCCCTCCATACAAAGCCTTAACCCATTTTAACTCACATAAATTTTCCAAAATGTCCTCATAAACTTTTGTCTTATAATTTCCATTTAAACCACATTAAACTCAAATACACCTCAATTATCCACTAATACTCCAAAATTAATCAAACTAAGGCATAAACACATAATTATCACAATTCATGCTTAATATCATCATAAAAAAAAAATTCGGGGTCCCACATTTCTCCCCCTCTTAAAAGAAATCTCGTCCTCAAAATTTACCTGAATCATCAAAGAGATGCGGATACTTCTCCCGCATGGCTTCCAATGGCTCCCATGTAGCTTCCTCTACCGAATGATTCCTCCACAGGACTTTGACTAGCTGAACTGTCTTGTTCTTGAGGACTTTTTCCTTGGTATCCAGAATTTGCACTAGAAGCTCCTCATAACTCAGATCATCCCGCAACTGAACCTCATTAGTCTAAATGATATGAGAAGGATCCGATCTATACCTCCTCAACATAAACACATGGAAGACATCATGAATCTGCGACAATTTCGGAGGTAATGCCAATCTGTAGGCGAGTAGTCCAATCCTCTGAAGGATCTCATAAGGACCCACATACCTCGGACTCAACTTACCCTTCTTGCCGAATCTCATCACTCCCTTCAAAGGAGACGTCTTAAGGAACACTTTCTCACCGACTTCAAACTCCATCTCTTTTCGGTGTGCATCAATGTAGCTCTTCATCCTATCCTGGGCTGCCTTAAGTCGCTGCTTAACCAAATTGACTTTATCAACTGTCGTCTGAATCAATTCTGGTCATTCCAATTTCCTCTCTCCTTCTTCATCCCAATAGATCGGAGTCCTACACCTCCTGCCATACAATGCCTCATATGGAGCCATCTGAATGCTCGAATGGTACGAATTATTATAAGCGAATTCGACCAATAGAAAATGCTCATCCCATGCTCCTCTAAAATCCATCACACAAGCCCGAAGCATCCCCTCAAATGTCCGAATGGTCCTCTCAGATTGACCATCCGTCTGAGGGTGAAAGGCCGTACTAAAATTCAGCTTAGTTCCCAAAGCTTCCTGCAAATTACCCCAAAATCTCGAAGTAAACCGAGGGTCTCTATCAGACACAATCGAATCCGGAATCCCATGCAATCTCACTATATCATCGATATACTTCTTTGCTAGCACATGCAAAGAATCAGTCTGCTTAATTGCCAAAAAGTGAGCTGACTTGGTCAACCGATCCACAATCACCCAAATGGCATCATGCTTCCTACTGGTCTTAGGCAAACCCATCAGAAAATCCATAGTCACCCTTTGCCACTTACATTCCGGAATAGGCAACGGCCTCAACTTGCCCGAAGGTGCCTGGTGTTCAGCCTTGACTTGCTGACACACTAGACACTTGCTCACAAACTCTGCTACATCCCTCTTCATGCCCTTCTACTAAAAATGCTCTCTCAAATCTCGATACATCCTGGTACTACTTGGATGCATGACATAAGGCGCATTGTGTGCCTCATCCATAATCTCATCCTTAACTTCCTGCACATCTGGGATACATAACCTGTTCCTCACTGTCATAAGCCCATCATCCCTTACTATTACTTCTGAAATCTTACCATTTCGAATTTCATCTCTGAGCTTGCTCAACTCTGCATCTTGAATCTGCAACTCTCTAACTTTCTCCCTGAGTATCGGTCTCACTCAGAAGTTAGCTAGAAGGCAATTCGACTTCTCCTACTTCAAGCTTATTTTAAGCTTGGCCATCTCTTCCAATAAAGGAAGATAAATCGATCGAACATAAGCAATCGAAGACTTCCAACTCAAGGCATCCGCCACTACATTGGCTTTGCCCGGATGATACTTAATCAGCAAATCATAATCCTTGAGTAACTCGATCCACCTTCTCTGCCTCAAATTCAGTTCCTTCTGACTTTGCAAATACTTGAGACTCTTATGATCAATAAAGATCCTCGTCTGAACTCTATACAGATAATGCCTTCAAATCTTCAAAGCAAAGATCACAGTTGTCAACTCCAAATCATGCGTCGGATAGTTCAACTCGTACGACTTCAACTGTCTCGAAACATAAGCAATCACTCTATCACCCTGCATCAAAACACAACCAAGACCCTTCTTTGAAGCGTCACTATACACAGTATAGCCCTCATCTCCGGAAGGCAACATCAAAATCGGAGCACTGGTCAATCTGTGCTTAAGTTCCTCAAAACTCTTTTGACACTCATCATTCTAGATAAACTTCTGATTCTTCTTCAACAACTTAGTCATCGGAGCGGCTATCATGGAGAATCCCTCCACAAATCTCCGGTAATAGCCTACCAAATCCAGAAAACTTCTCACTTCTGCTACATTCTTCGGCGCTTCCCAATTCACCACAGCTTCTATCTTCTTTGGATCCACATGCACTCCTTGTTCTGAAATCACATGTCCCAGAAATGCAACTTCCTTTAGCCAAAAGTCGCATTTATCGAATTTGGCGTACAACTCGTTTCTCCTCAAAGACTCCAAAGCAATCCTCAAATGCTCCTCATGCTGCTCATCACTCTTGGAATAAACCAATATATCATCAATGAAGACAATGATAAATTGGTCCAAGAATGACTTAAAAACCCGATTCTTCAAATCCATAAACGCTGCAGGCGTATTCGTCAATCCAAAAGGCATAACCAAGAACTCAAAATGCCCATACAGAGTCCTGAAAGCAGACTTCGACACATCCGACTCCTTAATCCTCAACTGATGGTAACTCGATCTCAAGTCTATCTTAGAGAAGACTCTCGCTCCTTGCAATTGATCAAACAGATCATCAATACGAGGAAGCGGGTACCTGTTCTTTACTGTGACCTGATTCAGCTTCCGATAGTCTACACACATCCTCAATGATCCATCTTTCTTCTTCACAAAAAGAACCGGAGCTCCTCAAGGCGATGAGCTCGGTCGAATATACCCCTTCTCCAACAACTCCTCCAACTGCTTCTTAATCTCTTTCAATTCCGCCTGAGCCATCCGGTAAGGCAGAATTGAAATCGACGCCGTACCTGAACAGAGCTCAATGGGAAATTCAATTTTCCTAGCTGGCGGTAGTCCTGGCAATTCCTCGGGAAAGACATCCGAGAATTCCCTGACTACTGAAATATCCTCCAGCTTTCCTCTATCTGCCCTGGTGTCTACCACATAAGCCAAAAACGTCTCACAACCCTTCCTCATTATCTTCTCTGCTGTCAATGCTGAAACAATTCTGGGCGGACTCACTTTTTTGTCTCCAGTAAACACCACTCTTCTACCGTTATTCAATTCAAATTCCACCGTCTTCTGCTTACAATCCAGACGGGCGTTGTACTTTTCTAATGTGTCCATGCCCAAAATCATGTCCAATCCTTCCATCTTTAGTGGCATCAAATCCACCACTAGAAGTTCTCCACCGATACAAAGCTCACACTCTCTATACACTTGATTGATAATAATATACTGACCGATTGGAGTACTCACCATCAGCGGAGTATCCAAAGGGCTCACCTTTCTATCACATACGGGTCTACTCGAGGAAACAAACGAATGAGTAGAACCCGTATCAATCAAAGCAATCACATGATCATAAAAGAGTCGAACCATACTAGTCACCACATTCGGAGCGGTCTCTGCATCCTCCCTCGTCATCGCAAACACCCTAGCCGGTGCCTGCCTTCTGGGTCTCCCCGGAATGTTCACTCTCTTAACTACATCAGAACTGCCCACTTCTGTTGCAGTCCTCTGACCCACAGTCTCTGTCCTCCTCGGAGCTTGCATCTGGCTTCTCTCTTGTCGTGGAGGCTGAGGACACTCTCTGGCAATGTGTCCCTTCTCTTCACAGTTGAAACAAGCTCCTGTCAATCTGAAGTACTCTCCTCTATGGGATCTCCCGCAATGCTCACACTTCGAAATGAATTGCCTATCTCCATCTCCCCTTCTACTGCCGCCCACCGTTGAGGCTTGGTGAGAAACAGTACAAGTCCTCATCGGCATAGGTCGGCTCGCACCACTGCTCCTCTCCTCTGGCTGAACTGGGAAACTCCTGACACTCCTGTCTAGCATAGGAGTACTAGTGCTGCCTCCCCTCTTGAATTGCTCTCTGCCCTTTCTTTTCTTGTTCACTATACTCTTGATGTTCTCAATATTTTCTACCCTCAAGGCTGTCTCAATCAGCTGCTGAAAATCACAGAAATTCTGCACAATCACCTTCTCTCTGATGGCCAAGTGCAGGCCTGACTCAAACCGGCGACATCTAGCAGCCTCACTCAGCATCAAATCCGAAGCATACCTCGCCAACTGAGTGAACCGACGCTTATACTCACTGACTGTCATCTCCCTCTGAGTCAAACTGAGGAACTCCCTCTGCTTCTGCTGGATGTAAACTTCTGATAGATACTTCTTCCTGAAAGCAACAAGGAAGTCCTGCCATGCCAACCCTACTGGCCTCATCTGACTCCCTGGCACAGTCTCCCACCAATTCAGAGCATCTCCCTGAAGCAGACTGGCATCATATACAACCCTCTCGTCATCCTCACACTCCATCTGATCAAGCACCCTCTCGGTCTTTCTCAACCATGTCTCAGCTTCCTCAGGGTCAGTGGTCCCATAGAAGTCCACTACTCCATACTTCCTCAATCTGTCGAACCTTCTGCCCTTCTTAACTGGGGCTGAAGCAGAAGGTTGCGGCATCTGGCCCATAGCCTGAACAAATGCCTGAGTAAACACTTGGAACAGCCTCGGATCCAACGGAGGTACTTGCTCCTGCGTGACTGGCGACTCCTGAGTTTGCGAAGGCATGGGCTCACTCTCTAGCCCTATAGAAGCCTCAGCATTTCCTGAGGCTACTGACTCATTAGTCCTCTCCTCTCTAGTCGGAGAGTCAAGTGCAATGAATCCTTGCAAAGCTCCTCGTGTCCTTCTACGAGATGGCATCGTACTCCTTTAAAGGGAAACACTAAGGATTAGCTACAGGTCAATCTACATGTATGCATGATATGCATGTCACTTAATCAGTGCAACAATTCATCATATATCACACATTTCATCCTATTATGCAGTCTAAGCCAAGGACACTAAACCTAGGCGCTCTGATACCAAACATGTTGGACCCGGGTCCCCGGTCCCCCAATTCTCGAGGTGACCCCTCGGGCTGCGCCGACAACGGGCATCCCAAAACGTCAGACCCGATCCCAACATCCATACAAATCCATAAATTCGATTTACACACAAACATTCGCATATCATCAATCGTCTACGCATACATTCTAACCATGCATTAATCATCTCAATTACATAAGCCATCAAGTTAAGAAATTAAACATGTATTCTTGCAATTACACATTACATAATATAGTTTGAATCCAAAATACATGAGTATGCTCCATGTTGAAATGCTTGGTGGGCTAACCAAAATACTAATTTAATGCAAGGCTCCTAATTAGCTGGAAGTTTCGATGCCTCGCATGAGTCAACTATCGCCTCGATCCGCACTTTGAGGAGGGAGAGTAATGGGGTGAAATTGCGAAGCTCAAATGACATATACGTTTATAGCCATTGACAACGAGCCACACAATCAAGTAATATGAATAAACATACACAAACTCATAGCAAGTCAACGCTTATCAAATTACAATCGTCACTATCATGTGTCATGAGATTCATCATATAACAACTCATCATGTATCATTTCATGCTCAACAAGTCAAATATGAATGCACACAAATGGTTCGAGAGTTCCGTAAAACGATCCGGATAAACCGAAGTTGATACCGTAAACTATCCGAGTCCGATTTCTCAAGGATCTCGTTGCCTCAAGCGGGCAGCCGGGAGAAGGCTTTATGTCGACGTGCACGTGACTCCATCCGTAACTCTTTCACCCAAACAATACACATAACCATTCGTTCCATGTTCAAAGCATTTATCAAAGCTTTCATAATTTTCATTCTTTCCATTATCACAAAATGCCATAAGGCCTATCAAGGCCATGCATAATCATAATCACAATGCATGTTCAATATTTCAACACAAGCAGTGTCACACAATGCAAGCAAGCATACACAAGGTAATTTGCCCATACACACATTAACCATAAATGTATTACCCACCTAATATCGCTCGAGTATCCGTCTTACTGGTGTCCTTCCTTTTGCGATTGGGTCAAATCAGCTTGGTTCCCTATAATAAACCAAGTTCTCATTTAATCAACATTCAAAGGAAAATTTTCAAAAGCTTGAAAATTCATAAGGCAAAGTATTAAAGGTCTCCATTCGACTTCCACCTAAAATTTCGAACCCTTATAGGCTAATTCCGAACTTCCCTTCTTCATAAAACTTGTAGCCCTTTATTTCTCGATCACAACGAATTCAAAATCACCTCATTTGGACATGTACACCAAAAGATATGCCCAAAAAAATATCAAAAAGTCATCTTTCGGAAGAACTGGGGGCTCGTCGCGGCGAACGAACCTGCTCACCCGCGATGTCTGCCAGGCTCACCGCGGTGAAGGCCAGGCTCGCCGCGGCGAGCACAAATGTGTGCGTCGCGACGTGCTCACCTCACGCACGTCGCGACGTGCACATTTATCTTGCCCGCGCGCGCACATCATGTTGTGCATGCCATGACGGCGTGCACCCCTGCACTCTCGGCGTCTCTAATTCTCTCCGCACGCCGCGGCGTGCTCTTGCGCACGTCGCGACGTGCATGTCGTAGAGGCGACTCCGAATCCCCTTTTTTCTGCATTTTCTGACTTCAATCCTTTCCTCAACCAAATGCAACACATCTAAACCTTAGATCACGACTTATACTACATTTCTAACCCATTAATAACTTGAAAACTTGCCCAGAATCATCAACCCAAGAAATCTAACCATTTTTGCCTTCAAACCCTAAAACCATCGATTCTCACACATTCAACCTATCCTTATGTTTAATCCAACTAAAACAAGATTAAAAGGTCGTAAACTTACCGAGTATTGCTCCAAAACCGCCGAAAATCTTAAGGATCGAAAACCCCAAGTTCTTCTCTTCTTCCTTCCTCACCCACGATGTCTCTCCTCTTCTCTCTTCTTTCTTTTTCTTTTCTTTTCCTCTAAGTCTATTTCTCTTAAATCTAAATGAAATGGTCAATGACCATTTTACCCCTCCATACAAAGCCTTAACCCATTTTAACTCACATGAACTTCCCAAAATGTCCTCATAAACTTTTATCTTATAATTTCTATTTAAACCACATTAAACTCAAATACACCTCAATTATCCACTAATACTCCAAAATTAATCAAACTAAGGCATAAACACATAATTATCACAATTCATGCTTAATATCATCATAAAAAAAAATTCGGGGTCCAACATTGTTTGCCATTAAGGCATGTTGCCTTGCTTCCTCAAGGTTAAACAATTGAACTACTCCCATCTCATCTGTAATTGATTGCTTCAAACCTGCAAGATATCGAGAGGTTAATTGTTCATTAGTTTCATTCAACCCCACTAAAATTGAGAGGTTTTTAAACTCAGCTGTGTATTCCTCCACATTTGAGCTCCTTTGTCTAAACAAATGGAAATTTTCATACAATTCTATCAAGTAATCATCTGATAAAAATTGCTTGCGTAACTTCACTTTCATGTGTTCCTAAGTGCTAATTTTAGGCTTGCCTTGTCATACAAGCTGCTTCTCAACTCGCTTCCACCATTAAAGTTCAATGCTCTTCAATTTAAGCTTAACAGACAACACTTTTCTAGCTTCAACCATAGGTTTCCATTCAAAATAAGTCTCTAAACTCGCCTCCCCATCCAAATAGTCTTCCACATGTATCTTTTCATGAAAATTAACAACTTCAATTCTAATTCTAGCACTATTCAATTCAAGGGCATAGACTAACCTCTTACTGCATTGTTTGTGGGTCCAATTGCATGAAAGGGGTTGTTATCCACTGAATCTTCAGTTTCAGCCTAAAGACTACATTTCGGTACATCCGAACGGTCGTGGTTGCCTTTTGGAATCTCCATTCGGGCTGCCACTGGTTTACATTGCTGCTGCAAATCTTGCACAACTCGTGACAAGTTTGCAATCACATGTCTCAACTTAGCCATCTCTCCTTGGTTATCTTGATTTCCACGTCACGTGTTCTACCGCATCCAACCATAGCTAAGCAATCAAAATCTAAGGATCTAACTACTCTGATATCAATTTGACGTAGTTTGGGAAGGGAAAACAAAGATAAGTAGAATATAATAGGCTATAATTGATGTAGATTGTAGCTAGAACTTCAAAGTAGGGCTTAGGGTTTATTGAAAAATCTCTAAAAGTATAACATTATTTGATTGATAAAAGACATACCTAAAAATCAAGCATAGGCAGCCTATTTATACTAGTATAGGACCTAACTCAACTTCTAATAGGAAAAAAATACTAATTAAAAGGTAATATGCTAATTTTATGATAATTTGGAATCCAAATAACTTAAGAAATATTAAATAGTAAGAAATTTCATATTAACTAGGAAAACTAAACTAACTGCTCGTGCAGTACCCTCCTTATCCCTTTTGTTTATATGCCTAGAAAAAGAAAAATGGTATTGGATTGGTCACTTTCGCAACTTCACATCTTTGGTACCCCAAAATTCCCTAAAAGTCATTGAAAACATCAAAACCCTACCACATCTAAGAAAAGAGAGGATGGCTAGTTTGAACGATTTAGTAGTTAGAATATCTAAAACAAGACGACTAAATGGAACGTGACTCATTCCACCTGAAATTAACAATTAAAACACCGTATATTCTTCGTAACAAAGTCACTAAAGCTCCAACATAGCTATTATTTATAAGAAAATAAGTCAAGTTCCGATATAGCTCTGACAAGCGCTAGAGAAAAAAGTATGATTTGAACACCAATTCAATGACTTAAATTTGCCTACAGTTAAACAAACGAAGGAAGTGAAAATTGCCCATGATTTGAACACCAATTCGTTTGTTTAATCACGGGCAAATTTAACAAATTTGAGAAGCATATCATCCGATCGCTAAAGAAACAAAAGATACCCAAATGTGCAAATTGTTGATGGAAAACAAAATTATGAAGATTTGTCCAAAAAGAACACACCTCAACTTAGGAAGGAGACGTTCCGTGAATTAATGCAAAAGGAGGATGGAAAGAGTTGAGAAGAACTAGTGCAAGATCGAAGAAGTACAACAGGAAGCAAAATCAAAAAGAACGAGTTGCATCCGCGTGACTTAGGTGAGTGTAAAGCCGAGATGCTTGGTTTTATTAAAATGTCGACGTTTTAATCTCGAAAAAGAATAAGTACAGTGTATGTGAACGAATGCCCCATTCCAGATAACCAAGCGGTTTGCAGTGGGAGATGAAAGAATTAAATGGCACCAGATCCCCTGTCCATTGACAAAGTGCCTACTCTGTTTAAGCCACTGCCACAAAATTTTACCTAACGCATTTATTTATTGCAGTTGGCACAGACGATTCGGGTCCGAACTAAATGCGTTTGAAATGAAATAAACTGAGATCATTTTAACGCGACATCTCGTCTCGTGTCCCCGTGGCGTGACGATTACTCGCCCAAATCCTATCCTTCATCAAAGAAAGAGAATTGTTGGTCAAGGGGACTTTTTTTTAATGTTTATAAATTTGTTTGTTTTCTATAAAGACAGATCACATCACAAAGGACAGTAAAGCACAAATCATGGCTTGGCTCATATTATTTGCACCACCGCCGTCTATATACGTAACGGTGATGACGGTGGTCAGTGCGGTGTCTTTAGCCAACGCCGGTTGGTCGGAGGTAAGAGGAAAGCATCTTCAATATTCCAAGTTTTGGAATAGTAATAAGAAGCAGCTGCTCAATTGTCAACTCTCCAGTAGGACTGGAATGCTCCTGATTTATTCACCCGCGTTTCTCGTGGGGGCTGCTTCCTTCTGGCTTCTTCATGCAGCGGAAAGTGGGAGTCTGAGGTTTATGTTGGTGAAGTCTGTTCTAACCATTCATTTTCTTAAGAGGATACTTGAGGTATTTAATAAAATTATCTTTTTCGCATCGTTTCATCTTGCTTAAGTCTGTGATTATATGATATAATGGGGATTAAATAAGTACTTAATTATTATAGTTGTCTATAGCTTTGCGTTTTACGAATTTGATTACAGTTGTGTAGATGAAAAATGCTTCGGGTCTGTCTAAAGGGTCTGCAGTGTTGTTATGAAATTGGGCGCCTATACTTTTATAAGTACAATGGTTGTTAGTTTGTTGACTGATTTTTCAGGTGCTATTGGTTCACAAGTATAGTGGAAGAGTTATGGTTGATTCACTGATTCTTATAAGTCTGAGTTATGGCTTATCAACAGCAACTATGATCTATGCACAGCAATTGACACAAGGATTCGCAGAGCCACCAATAGATCTTATGTATCCAGGGATGGTGTTGTTTCTAGTGGGAATAACAGTTAACTTCTACCACCACTGCCTCCTTTCCAAGCTGAGAAGCAACAGAGATAAAGAATATAAGTTGCCTAAAGGAGGTTTGTTTGGGCTAGTTGTGTGCCCCCATTACTTGTTTGAGATAATTGGATTCTGGGGTGTGGCTTTCGTTTCTCAAACGTTGTATGCATTCTCCTTTGCCACTGCAACAACTTTGTACTTGATAGGGAGGAGTTATGCCACCAGGAGATGGTATCTTTCCAAGTTTGAAGATTTCCCTAAACACATTAAGGCTCTCCTTCCCTTTCTTTTCTAAGCCAAGCTGAATGCTGCCGATGTCTTTCTATCTTTCCAAGTTTGAAGATTTCCCTAAACACGTTAAGGCTCTCCTTCCCTTTCTTTTCTATATGTCTTTCTTCTGCATATGATACCCATTTACTGCTTTCATATCTCAATAATAGTGCTCTTCAAACTTCCACGATTCTCCGTATCATGTTGTGATTTATGTGTCTCTATTTTGGAGGAAGTTTTCCTTTGTTAGACCTCAAATGCGCATTTTGAGGGGAGGTTTCGTATTGGTGAACTAACAAAATTCTAAGCTATAGATTCCTAGCTTAGAATTTTAATTATTTTCCTCTAAATGATATTTACAATTTGCTAATCTACTTTTGATAAATTGAGATTATCCGTTTCTAATTTATTTTTGATAAATTGAGATTATCGGGTTTATATTAGGGTGTTATACTAGGAATTCGTATTCAACAATCGGCAATGAGAAGTACCAAAGTCCTTCCAACCAGAACAGATGTTTAACAACAAGACAAGCATTATCCTCCAACAACATAAAATTTAAGCAATACACATACCAAGCATGACTTAGCGATGCCATATGCCAATTCATTTTAGTAGCAATACTTAATCCTTTGGCATCTAACTCAACTTACCTACTCGGTACAAACAGCAAAAAGCAACGAACATGTTTATCAATTCCATTCCCCAAAATCTCAAAAAGATGGTAGAAAAGTTTCAGGAAGCAAAGATAGAAAAGCTATAGTGGTGAATGAATATTCTGAGACACTTATTTTGTGCTCAGGTTCTCTTATTATATATAGAGTAGAATGCAGTACAGTAGTACAGAAGGATCATAACAGAATATCGTAACAGAAATTATGAGAGTAATACACATATGATGGAAAGAGAAGAGGATACAAAATATTGTACATGATAAAGAATATAATTCTATTATGTTATATCATTCCCCTTCAAACGAGAGAGTGTGATGAACAACCCGAGTAATTTGTTCCTTAAAAATAGAAACTGACAGTGAGTCAAGGCTTTGGTTAAACATCAGCTACTTGATGAGAAGAAGAAACATATCTGACATTAATGGAGCTAGACAATACTAAATCTCGGATAAAATGAACATCAATTTCTATATGTTTACTACGAGCATGTTGAACCAGATTGGTAGCTATTGCTCCTATACTCAGATTATCACATCACATTATAGAGGGTCGTCGAAGTAAAAGACCAAGTTTAGATAACAGTGAACTTAACCATTTAACCTCAACAGCGCCATCAACTAAAGCCCTGTATTCGAATTCTATACTTGACCGAGAGACTACTCATTGCTTTCGTGAAGACCACGATACTAATGTACCTCTAAGATACACACATAATCTTGCCATTAATTTTCGATCATTTGTATCTGAAGCCTAGTTTGCATCTATGTAAGCCATCAATTAAAGTGAAGGGAATGGTTTAAGATGAAGTCCATATCTGGAGGTGCCTTTGAGATAACATAAAATACGTTTAACAGCTTGAAAATGGATGGTTGTTGGCTGAGACAAAAGTTGGTTGAGTTTATTTATAGAGACTGCAATATTTAGACAAGTAGTTGTTAAATATTGAAGAGAACCTATAGCTTGACGATACAGAATAGGATCTGACATAGGTTCTCCATCAGTCAATGAGAATTATCAGCTAGTGACCATTAGAGTAGGCATAGACGCATAATCTAGCATGTCTCTTTAACAAGTCAAGAATATACTTTCCTTGATTCACGTACATACCTGAACTATCTCTGTAAATTTTAAGTCCAAGGAAATAATATAAAGGTCTTAAATCCTTGAGAGAGAATAGTGCATTTAGTTTTCGTACAAAGGATTTTAGATATGCAGAGTTATTTCCAGTGATTAGAATGCCGTCAACATAAATCAATACAAACACAGTGGGATTACCCGTTTGAAACAAGAATAGAGAGATATCGCTCTTGACATTTTTAAAACCCCACTACAATAAAGTGAGATGTAGGTGATCAATCTAGGCTGGAGGTGCCTACTTTAAACCATAAATAGCTTTAACTAACTTACACACGTGATTAGGTCATTGCTAATCAAGCAAGCCTTTAGGTTGTCGCATATAAACATCTTCTTGAAGAAAGCCATTTAAAAATGCGTTATTCACATTAACCTGTCGTATTTCCCACTGAAAGGTAGCAACAATTGTTAGTACAACATGGATGGTGGTAAGTTTGATCACAGGACTGAATGTTTCACCATAATCAATTTCGGCAACCCGTTGGAAACCCTTCGCGACCAGCTGAACTTTGTGTTTTAGAATAGATCTATTAGCTTTAAACTTAGTTTTGAACACCCATTTACAATCAATTAGTTGTTGTGTACCATTGTATGGAACCAAAATCCATGTTCTGTTTCGTTGTAAGGCATTGAATTCATCCACCATTTCCTGCCGCTAGTGAGAAGATGCAAATGCATCTTTGACAGAAATTGGTTTAGCTATTCATGACAAAGAAGTTGGGTCTTCTGAATGAAGAAGTCCAATGAAGGGATATTTAGGCTTGAAAAGACCATCCTTGGCCCTTGTTGTCATTGGGTGTTGATTGAGTTGGTGTGATGGAGACACTTGAGCTTTTGAAGAGGAAAGAGCATTAGGTCTATTTGTTGAGGAAAATCTGTTGGATTAATTATAAGTGAAATGTCTTGAGGCAGAGAGTTATTCCTGGGTGGATTATCAGAATGAGTAGGTGAAGCGTCAAAGACAGTCACTTCTTGTCCTTGAGACGAGGTAGAGTGTACAGACAAGTTTGAATGTTGCATGAGTGGCACTCCACCATTTGTTTTAGATTATTTAACTTGGTGATTAAAAAAACATGTGGTAAAGGGAAAAAAAGAAGGATCAAATACAACATGTTGTGATATAAATTTTTTTTCCAGAAGCACTCAAGCATTTATGGCCTTTCTGTTGAGATGCAAACTTAAGGTAGACACATTTTTGGCTATGAAATTGAAACTTGTGATTGTTGTATGGTTTTAAACACGGGTAGCAAACACATCCAAATGGCTATATAATCTTATAATCTAGTTTTGGTTTAAATAAACTGAATAGGGGTGATGCGCCTTCCAAAACCGAAGTGGGAAGTCTATTGATTAGATAAACAACAACTTGAAAAACATCAACCCAGTAAACAAAGGGAATTCTTGTTTACGCTAACAAGGTCAAATCTGTTTCTACTATATGTCTGTGTTTTCTCTCTGCTCGTCCATTTTAAGAAGAAGTATACAGACAGGTGAATCTAAGATTAATTCTAACAGCTTGTGCAATAGATATAAGAGGCTTATATTCTAAATCATTATCACACTGAACAGCTTTAATACGTGTATTGAATTGATTTTCAACTAAGGCTTGAAAATGGTTAAAGGCGTTAATAGCCTCGCCTTTATGTTTTAATGGATAAAACCAAGTATATCGACTAAAATCATCCAAGAAATGAATGTAATACTGACGAACACTTGTAGATTAAATAGGAGAGGGTCCCCATAAATTAGTATGGATCAATTCCAAAGGTGCAGAAGCATGTGAAGTAGAATTAGAAAAAGGTAATTATTTTGTTTTTACAAATTGACAAGCCTCGCCTACATATTTTTCCTTAACTGGGAAATTCACATTGCAGTTTTTCATAATTTGTTTCAAAACTCTATGACTTGGATGTCTTAACTTGTGATGCCATTTGATAAAATCATCCTCTGTGTCGATGAACTGTGCAACATGAATTTGAGGCTGACACTTAATCTTGGTATTCATGGGATACATTCCTTGCTTAGGTGTCCTTTAGATCAGTAATTGCCCCATTACCTTGTCCTTCACAGTGCAACCAGTATTAGTAAATTGAACATTAACAAAGTTATCTTCAACAAGTTTGTTCACACTCATAAGGTTTTTAGAAGTAGTAGGAACAAATAACACATCCTTAAGAAGAAGTTTAGAATAAGAACGAGGACAAGAAATAGAAGCAGACCCTATGGCCATGATACGATTCTTTTTTCCAGTAGTTGTAAGAAGATGAGACTTACCCACTAGAGTGACATGTTCAAGTTGATCGGAATGAGGGGATGTATGATAGTTGGCTCCACTATCCATGTACCAAGTAGGATATGATATTGAGTAGGGAGACACATAAAGAGCTTATGGAGAGTATCTTTCAAAGGAACTACCATATCCAGATGGTGGTTGGAAAGAACAATCATACTTATGATAACAATTTGCTACTACATGACCTGGATGTTGGCAGAGATGGTAGAATGGACGACTACCATTTCTATTACCCCAACAGTGATCATGAGAGCGACCATCATGTGGACCATGGGAAAAATGCTAACCACCTTGTCCAGATCCTGATTCAAAGGAGTGACGTTTAGCATCAGGTTTAGCACCTTCATGTTGAGCAATATGAACAGTAGGTTGAATAGTCAGTGATGAAAATCGATTGAGTTGATCCAGATTACTTTTAAAAGCCAACAAGGAAGCTTGAGCTTCAAACCAAGTGAAATTAAGTTGATCCCCTATTATTGCATTGTATTTAGTATCAAGTCCATTCATGGTGTAAAGGATAAGATCTTCGGTGTTCATAAGTGCACCGATAAGAGCAAGTTGATCTACAATGTTCTTCATCTTAGTAAGATATTCTTCCATTTTCATACCATTTTTACGAGTTTGATGAAGCTCTGTCTTGTAAACCATTATACGAGCTTTAGTTGAGGGACAGGAAAGTGCATGTGCTCCACTCCATAGGTCCTGAATTGTTCGACAATGGAGGAGCTCAGCACCAATGTCTTGAGTCATAGCATTTCTCAACCATCCCACAAGCAAACGATTAATAGAGTACCAATCCTCAAAGTTGGGATTCACTTTGGTCCCTACACCATCAGGGATGAGACGCGGTAGGACACGAGTCGTGCCATCAATATGAGATTCTAATTTGTTACCCTCAATCAGAGGCAGTATCACAGATTCCCAAACTAAATAGTAACTATGATCTAGCTTAATCGCAGTGGTTTGGATAGAGGAGCTAAACAGAGTATATGTTTTTAGAGCTGAGGAAGAGGGCCCAGTAGAATCAAAAGTTGTATACAAAACTGACATGGTGAAGAAGAAGCTCTAATACCAAGATAGAAAAGCTAGAATGGTGAATGAATATACTGAGACATGCATTTTGTGCTCAAGTTCTCTTATTATATATAGAGTAGAATGCAGTACATTAGTACAAAAGGATCATAATAGAATATTGTAATAGAAACTATGAGAGTAATACATGCCTAATGGAGAGAGAAGATGATACAGAATATTGTATGTGATAAAGAATATAATTATGTTATGTTCTAACAAGAAAAATGATCTTATCAAAAGATTTCAAGAGATCATTTATTCAAATTCTTGAGAACAAAAAAAAAAGAAAACAAAAGAAAATCAACATACTATTGTAAATACCACAAAAAGGACGACTGAGGATCATAGGTTCATTCTCTTCACCAGAGCCTCCTAGCCTCTCTTTCAAATTCAAGCAATGTGAGCACGTCTCCTTCCCTTACAAGACCCTTAACATTCCTCATGATGAAGCAGTTTTGATCATCAAGAAACTTGACTCTTACTTGAGTCACTTGTCCCCTCGATCCAGTCCTACCTACCACTTTCACCACCAAATAATGCTTGATACTATAATCCATTTCTCCTACCTATTAAATATTACCAACAAATTTTATCAAATCCCTACTATCAACGAATGAAGGCAAGCATATATCATCGACTTCCTAGACCCAAATATAGCAGTAAATAATAGATTATAAAATTTCAAGTGTGAAAAGTAGCTAGAAATTGAAAACCATATATATGTCTAAGTTATTCCTAATAGCCAACGCTCAAAAGTTAAGAACAATGGATTAACTCTTTTCATTGATGTAATTGGTTTCTTAAATCAGAATTGCTCTTAACTAGGGGAAGAATTGATCAAGTTAAAAATATTTTACTGAAAAGCCAAATGCGAGGGAGTCATGGAACTGTGGACCTCTTATAAGCAACTTAAATCAACATCTTAGTTTTGCCAAGCAAAAGAAGCGGTAAAACTAGAAACCACCTATTTTGTGACTTTGTTAAGGATAATAATAGTTCTTTTGACTGATTATGTCATATTTATAAGAATAAATAAACTTAGTAAGATATTTTGTTGAACAATTTATAGACGAACTTTCATCGAATACTTTCTCCACACTATAAAAGTTTACTTTTTCAAAAAAAAAAAAAAATGACAGAGTAGGACTTTGATTCATGTGCATAATCTTGTTTTTTCATTGCCCACTTAGCATATTTGAATTATATAAGCTTATCTTTACACTCTAAATACTTTAAATATATTTTTGAACTTGAAAAACAATTGAAAGGGATGGTGGTTGCACTAACCATCATAGTCAACAAAACTAAATAAACAAATAAATGCCAGATAAATATCTAAAATAACTATCACTGTCCTAGTCCACTATACAGATAAGGTGAGATTTGGACTAACAATAAGGTATATGAACATGATGGATTCAATGCTTTTTTTCTACCAAAAGTCTTATGGTTTGCTAAGAAATCAGGTCATCAAGATAAAACATGAATTTTTTTGTTTAAGGAAAATGTTTAATGAAATGAACAAGACTTTTTTTTTCTTTTCCCTAAAATTCCCAGCCACTCATGATTCTAAGACTATATACTCATTACTAATTGCAACACTATCTATAAGGTCATTTCAAAGATCTTTGCTTCCAAATTAAAGATTATGTTGAAATGCATAGTTAATATCTCACAAGGTGCATTATTCATACCTGGAAGAAGCATCAAAGATAATATTCTGATTGCTCTAAAGCTTTTTAAATCATATCATTGTAAGAAATAACTCACAAGATGCTCTATAAAGATCAATTTTTATAAAGTTTTTATTTTACAAGCTAGAATTTTATTGTGAATTCTTTTCAAGCTTTTGAATTCGGAAAATGCTCACATAATAGATCAATTAGTTCATCTTTACTCTAGTTTATAGTATCCTTATTAATGGCGAGCCTACATATGTTTTTATGAGAACCAAAGGTATAAATAAAAAGAGATCCTCTATTACCTTATATCTTCACTTTATACATTGAATAAATAAAAAGTGATTCTCTATTATGTTATATCTTTACTTTATGCATTGAGGTTTTAGCTCGACTTATGTCCCACAATATTAGCTAAAGTATGCTTTTCAAATTTCACAATAAATACAAGACTTTGAAACTTTTTAACTTGTCTTTTGCTAATGACCTAATCTTGCTTTGTAGAATTGACAAACTTGTTATTCGTATCCTCATGAAGTCACTCAACGACTTCTTAAATCTTTTAGGTCTCAAAGCCGATAATTCTAAGAACCAATTATACATTTTTACTAACTTCAGTGTTATAGCATAGTATTTGTTCAATATTTTAAGCCTTAAACTTCAAAAGTCACCTTTCAAATACTTGGGTAGCCCTATCACTATATGTAGGTTCACTGGAACAATCTTGGACCTATCCATTTGCTTTATGAATCAACTATCTCCAACCATCTATTCTAGCTAAGCTAAAAATTAAAGTGATAATCACGAACTGTGACTATATAGGCTTCTTAAAAATTATAAATTTAGTCCATGAATATAATCATAAAGTCAAGCAAAGAAAAATCAACCATTTAGTTAAGACATAACTTGAAAAGATTTGCAAAAAGCTTTTACCTAGCTCTTTTCAAAACTCCTAATCTTTTTATCCCTTGAAGGAAATTGGTTTGGTTCAATAGGAATTTTCCTAAAGATTCTTTCATCCTCTAAATGGCTCTCAAAATTAAAAAAAGGATTAAAATCATGGATAAGATTAATTGGAAGATGAATGGTAATGGTTTATATAAATTGTAAAAAATCATACCTGAAAACTTAGATCATTTATGCTTCTAATGTACTTAAACAAATATCATTTAACATCAAATTTTGAACATTTTTACATTATTAGGAAAGATATAGTCTCAAGTGATAAGTTGGTCCTTAAGAGTCAATTACTATAACAAAAATGATGTAACTATCTTTAAACTTTGATTGAGCTTTGATGCATATGACATTTGGAGAAAAAAAAAAGCACAATCTTTCAATATGTGGAAAAGGATGCTCTAACTAGTCTTAGCTCCATCCTCAATTACATTAGGGAGCTTATTGTCACTTAAAAAGCTTATTTAAGGTTTGATGATTAGCCTAAACTTAGCTAGAACTTGTGTTGGACCCCGATCTTTAAGTGAAATTTAGAAATTATAAAATGAAATTAAATGAGGAAATATGACATGATTCTTTGTAATGAATGAAAAGTATAAATGAATTTATGAGCATTTGATAAAATGAAAGACAATTGGGTTTCCTTGTGGTAGCATATGTTTGATAAAAAGATGAGGTTTTTGTGTATTGTGTTTAGATGTGGAAATTTGAGATTGTGGATAAGTGAAGTGTTGCGCAGGTTGAAGAATTTGACTAGTGAAAATTTAGGAGAAATGCTGTCAAAATTTTACTTATGGCCAGAAACTTTGACTGAGTTTTGACCCTCTTAGAGGTAGAATTTGACTAAAAAGTCTTCTTGAAGATTTTAGTTTAGGTTTTGATCTTTTCATTTATGTATAATATGTTATTTTTGGTTGTGGATATTGGAAAGTATGAATTTTGGAGTTTGGATGTGGTATAGGATGACAATTTATCTGGCAGAAGATTTGACTAAAAAATTGACCTAGTTAGAGGTTGCAATTGCCTTTAAGCGCTTCATGAAAGTTGAATATTTTGTTTTGATCTTTACATTGATATAAAGTTTAGAATTTTTGGACAAAGGGATGAGAAGTTATGAATTTTAGAAATTGTGTTATTGTTCAGGATAATAGTAATTGAACAGAAACTTTGACTAACTTTTTGATCTATATAGAGGCTGTTTTTGCTCTTAAAGTCTTCATGAAAGTTTTAGATTATGTTTTGATCTTTCCATTGATGTAAAGTATGGAATTTTTGGACCATGAAATAGGAAGTTATGATTTTTAAAAGTTTCTATTACTGTTTAATATGATTATTAGTGGACAGAACCTTTGATTGGAAATTTGACTTCCTTAGAAACCAAATTGATTTTTTTATCCTTCATGAAAAATGTAGGCTGCTTTTTGATCTTTGCATTGATATAAAATATGACATGTATGGACCTTAGAGTTGAAAGATAGAAATTTTAGAAGTTGTGATATTGTTTAGGGAGACTTAAATTGGACAGAAACTTTGAGTGGGATTTTGACCCCTTTAGCGACCGAATTGGTTTTTAAGTCCTGCATGGAAACTATACATCCTTCTT
Organism: Erythroxylum novogranatense; assembly: GCA_029891385.1. Taxonomy (NCBI): domain Eukaryota; kingdom Viridiplantae; phylum Streptophyta; class Magnoliopsida; order Malpighiales; family Erythroxylaceae; genus Erythroxylum; species Erythroxylum novogranatense. The sequence continues at coordinate 82,078,637 of CM057232.1, read as the reverse complement.
TTATCTTTTCATTGATACTAAATTTGAAACATTTAGAGTTCTGAGTTACAAGTTATGAATTTTAGAAGTAGGAAGGTCACCCTGGCAAGCGACCCGCTGGGTCGCTCACGCTCAATCGCTCCCGCTCGGTCGCTCCGTCTTAGTCGTCCTGGCGAGCGATTCGCTCATTAGCGCCTCGCCTACTTGTGAGTGCGAGCTCCGATCTGGAATTTTTCCTGACTGACCTCTCTCCATTCTTTTAGCCATAACTTTTTCGTCCGACCTCCGATCGACCTGATTTTTGAAGCGTTGAATTCCTAAGACATCCCTCTATCTGTCCATGGAAAATTGTGGATTTTTGAGATTAAATTGAGGATGATTGATTTATTCAAATTGGGTTAGGAAAATATGGTTCAGAATTTTGGTAAATTCTTGGTATGTGGAGATCCAATTGAATTGATTCTTATTGCAAAAGAAAATAGAGACATGGGGCTACAAGTCATATGAAGGAATTGAATTTCAATTTAGCCCTAAGACTTTCAATTTCTGAATTGAAGTCGAGTTTAGTGTGCAGTCTTGGATTAGTAAGAGCTGAAAGTTTTTTGGCCATAATGTTTTCTCTAGTTATCCAAATGAGGTGATTCTTTATTTGTATTAAACTAGAGAGATAGGACTACAAATTTTATAAAGAAATTGAGTTTCATTTGAGTCTCTAAGAATGCTAATTTTTGGATGAAAACAAATCGCAGGAAAATGTTTTAGTATAAGAATAGTCTGAAATGTTTGGAGTATAACTTTTGGAGTAGTGAACCGATCTAAATGATTTTGGTGTAATTATGAAATTGAGACAATGAGGAACAATTCTGTAGAAGGAAGTTTTAGCAAATTCCTTCAATTTGATGGTTAGAAAAATGTCCTAAAGTAAGCATGAATTAAAATGAATTTTACGGACAAATTTGGAAGATCATTTAAAGTGTTAAGTTTTAAGGCTTTTAAGGAAGGGCAATTGGGTCTTTTTGCATTCATTAAAGGGCAAGACATGTGGCTGTCATATAAGAAGAGTGAAGCACGAAATTTTGTTAAGTTGGAAAGAGAAGAAAGAAGAGAGAAAAGAGAGGTGAGTTTCCGAGAAGGCTTAGGGTTCGAATTTTAGTGATCGTCAAGAGTGATTTTTAAGATGATTCTAGAGGAAAAAGGTGGAAGATCATGAGAGCTTCCTTTGGAGGTAAGAAAATCCAAAAATGGTGAAGGTTTAAGGTAAGAGGAAGATTTTACTTTGTTAAATTGTGAAAGGATTTTGGTTTAGATAGCTTGGATATGGTATGGGTTTGTGATTTCTATGCTCAATTTTGATGATTATGCTTTATGTGATGTTGAATTTTGGATGGTTATTAATTAGGAATTTTTGTCTTGGATTAGGGTATTGAAGTGAGGGTTTGGAGAAATTGAAGCTTGGGACAAGTTTTAAGCATGGAATTGAGGTAGGTACCATGTTTATATTTTGAAATTTAAGCTATGTATGCGTTTTTGAAAAATCAAGAAAGTGAAAAGATTTTTAAATAATTATTTTCGAATGATTAAATTCCTTTCTTTTGGAATGACTTTAGAAATTGTTATAATGGTACATTCATTATTTAGAATTGGTTCTGCCGGATTCTGGCGAAACTGAACGTTACCTTTTGGATCCATGGAGTCGGTTGCTTGCCGTGGTAACCTCGGCGTGAATATCCCTGCAAAACAAAGAAGGCTCGTCGGGGGTTGAGTCCCGATTAGCCCCTCCAACGCTCAAGTTAGTCTTTTCTGATAAAGACGAGATCGCCGTATGCAGAGAAGAAGAGAATTGTGATTACATACCTCTGTTATGGCAAAATTGTACCTTATATACGAAGTAATAACTAGGTTTAAGCTTTTACGTGTTTGCATGGGAGACTTCCTTTTATGGATGGACCAAGGAGGACGTGGGATGGACCTAGGCTTGGCATAGCCGTTAGGTATGAGACTGATCTTTGGTGATTGGACCGATTGGCCCATGCATCGTTGAGACTGGGTTCTGGCCCAATACAGTCGACCCGACCATAAGCCCCCTACTCCTCGAGTCCGAGCGAAGAGAAGATTCAAAGGAGTATGTTAGGATTTTGTTGCTCGTCTGCTATCTTATAGCTCGTAAGCAAGACAGCTCGTAAGGTGGCCGATCGGTCAGATATTGGCATTGTAGGTCGGTCATGGGACAGCTCGGGTAGTCCCGATCGGTCGGATGCCGACTAGTTGTGCGTGGCTGCTCGTACTAGGATCGGTCGGCTGAGTGCCCCAACTGATTGGCCTCGGTACTTATTGCGCGACAGCTCGCGCTAAAGCAGGTCGGGTGGTCATCATTAGCGAGCGCGTGAAGGTACTTGAAGCATTTATTATGTGACGGCGCGTGCCCTCTGATAGCTTTTCAAAATCTGAAATGTATCGTCCTTGTAACCGTTGTGCAGCTGTCCCGTACGTTCTTTCAACTGTTCGCGCCACTCCGCATTTCGATTAACCCTAATTTATCTCCGCTCAGATTATGCCGCGTGTCCGGGCATAGCTCGGATTTTCTCCACGCGTCGAGTTTTGGCTGGATCGTAATTGGAACGTTTCCTTATAAATGTCCAGGATCGACAGACGGTTTGGTTTTCTTCACGCTCGTTTCATTCTTGCTTCCATCTTGCTTTCCTTTGCTCTTTCTTATCCTCAGTTTTCGGAAGTTTCCTTCAGCGTTGCACAAATTTCCGACCTCATACCACTGAATAGGTACGTCCCTTTCCCTCATTTTCCTCTTCTAAATTTCCTCTTAGTGAGCATGTCGTCCACCGGTTCCCAAAGTGGGGTTTCTCCAAAGGATGATGTCGCCGAAAGGGCGTCTGAAGTTTCCGCTGAGACGATGGCGATGTCGAGGTTGGGAGATGTCGAAGAGATCTCGACAAGAGAGCGAAAAGATGGGTTGGTCGTAAGGGAGTTGCCCAAAGGCAAATCGAGGATGTCCGCGGTGGAGTTGAGTCGGTCGATTATCAGGAACGGTATCCCTCGGTCCTGGGAGCCTAGGCTGGCCTCGGCGAATGAAAGAATCGACAGCAGCACAAGTGGGTGGTTTGCCGTCTCTGAGAGTTTCTTCTCGGTCGGCGGCTTGAGACTACCAGACGTCCGATCGTGGATGAAGTGTGCGCTGATTATCAACTAAGGCCGAGTCAGATTCCTCCGAATGGGTGGAGGTTCATTAATGGCCTTGCTTTGCTGTGCCACCAGTTTGGCTGCCTGCCTTCGGTCAATATCCTTCGCCACTTTTTAAAAATGAGTCAGAGTCCGAGCTCTGGGGGTGGGATTCCTTTCCTGATATATAAGGATGCCCGGTATCGCCCAGTCGGGACGGCTTCTAAAATTACCGGCTGGCGAACGAAATATTTCTTCGTGAAGCCTCCGGGATCTTCCTCCGAGTCCCAGCCGTGGAGATATCCCCTAGTCGAGCGATGAAATGACTCGTCGAGCCTATTCTTTTCTAGGGAGGAGAGGGACGTGGTCGGCCGTATAAAAGAACTCGGCCAATATAACTTCGCTCGGCTTATTTCGGGATACTTGGGGGCCTCGCCAACTTTTTGATTGATCCCCGCATGAGTTAGCGGGCTAGAGAGGGAACCGCCTTTGGTTGACCCTCCCGGTTGAATTATTTTTCATACTTGTAGGTTTTGGTTCGATTTCTAACCTGCTTTCGTTGTTTGTGCAGCCATGGTCAAAGTTCATGCTTTCGCCGGCCCACCCAAGTCTGCCAAGGGTAAGCGCAGGTCGCCGGCCTTCGAGGCCAGAGGACGGGAGGATAGGGAGAGGCAGTTCAATTGTTGTTCGCCCATTGCTTAGAAGCGGTATGTTCCTCCTACTGCTTCGAGCCATCTGCTGCACTTTCTTTGTGGTCGCCCCTTTGTGAGTGCCTGGTTGTTATCGAGAAAGAGGAGGAGAGTGAACGACCTCTGAAGAGGAGAAGGGGGGCTCAAGTAGCCGACCGATCTCAAGTAGCCGACCAATCTCCTCGTCCCTTGGACCGAAGCAATGGGAAGGAGAAAGTGGGAGATCGTGTTGCCCCGTCTGCCAAGGGTAAAGGGAAGAAGCAAACGGGGAGTGCTGACAAGTGGGAGCCGACGATTAGTCTTGATAAGAATGCCTCGATTTCCAATGTCGAAGTGACTCTTCATATCGCCGAGAGGGTCATTCCTCCTTCGGACGAGGAGCGCTATGACGCGTTAAATGTAGAGGAGCTGACGGGCCGTGCCATCCGCAATTCTATAAGGGAGTTGGCTTTCGCTTTGTCCATGCGTCAGCGTATCGAGCTGCTGGATCGGGAGGTCCATTCCCTCCTGGAGCAGGTGGACGGTTTAAAGACCGAGCTCTCAGAGGTTAGAGAAGAAGGAGACTTCTCCCGGGCTCAACTCTCTTCCTTGGAGGAGGAGAAGAAACTTTGGGAGGAGGAGCGTGACGTCCTGAGAGCTCAGCTCGCTTCGGGAGAGGAGGAGAGGAGCGCCTTGAAAGCTCGGCTCACCGCGGAGGAGGTTGAGAGGGTACGGGCAATGGCAGCGAGGAACAAGTTGTTCGAGGAATGTGCGGTGTTACAGGGGAAGCTGGAGTCGGAGAGAGTGCTTAAGGAAAAATCCCTCGAGGACCAAAGCAAACCAAGATCTGGCGAGGAGGTGCGAGCCTCAGAAGGAACAAAGGATCGAGGCGATCATGCGATGGCAGAGGCGGTTCTTGCAGGAGGAGTGCTTGGAGTACTCCTGTGACTTGGCCCTCATGATCCTGAAGAATTGCTATGACACCTGCGTTTCTGAGGGGTCGGACGGTCCTTCGTTTGAGGGATTTGCCGAGCCGCTGCTTCCTACCGCCCTTGGCCTCTCTCTGGAGGAAGTAAGGGAGAGAGCCATGGAGGACCGGGGGTCAGTCCCGGTTAAGGAGCTGGACCTTAGTTCGGTTGAGGGGGACGAACTTCCTTGTGAGGATACTTCACCGGCCGCTCCCTTGGACCCTGCTCCCGTTTTGACCTTTCAGCCCACTTTCGAGGCTTCCCCTGGGCATCCGCCCACTTCTCCTTCTGTAGATTTTTGAAGCTCACCTGGTCGGGCTTGTGACTAGAGCAGATTTAAAGGAATGAGAACTTTTCTTTTTTCTTCATTTTTCTGAAGTCATTTTCCGTATTTATGTTCTTTACTTTCGATATATGGTGAATTTTGATGAAGTTGCTCATAGTCAGCCGGCTTCGAGGTTGGCTTATAGTAGAGTTCGAACCGAGGTCCCAAGGATCTCGTTTTGGCGACCGATCGGCTGTAGTTGATCTGTGTCGATGCCGAGCGAGGGTCCCAAGAGTCTTGTCTTGGCGACTCGACCGACCGTGATCGATCTATGCTAATGGCGAGCGAGGGTCCCAAGGATCTTGCCTTGGTGAGCCGACCGACCATAGTCGATCTATGGAGATGTCGGGCGAGCGAGGGTCCCAAGGATCTTGTCTTGGCGACCCGACCGACCGTAGTTGATCTATGGAGATGCCGGGCGAGCGAGGGTCCCAAGGATCTTGTCTTGGCGACCTGACCGACCGTAGTCGATCTGTGGAGAAGCCGGGCTCTATGGAGATGTCGAGCGAGCGAGGGTCCCCAGGATCTTGTCTTGGCGACCCGATCGATCGTAGTCGATCTGTGGAGAAGTTGAGCGATGGCGAGCGAGGGTCCCAAGGATCTTGTCTTGGCGACCCGACTGACAGTAGTCGATCTGTGGAGAAGCTGAGCGATAGCGAACGAGGGTCCCAAAGATCTTGTCTTGGCGACCCGACCGACCGTAGTCGATCTGTGGAGAAGCCGAGCGATGGCGAACGAGGGTCCCAAGGATCTTGTTCATGCGACCCGACCGATCGTAGTCGATCTGTGGAGAAGTGAAGCGATGGCGAACGAGGGTCCCAAGGATCTTGTCTTGGCGACCCGACCGACCGTAGTCGATCTGTAAAGAAGCTGAGCGATGGCGAACGAGGGTCCCAAGGATCTTGTCTTAGCGACCCGACCGATCGTAGTCGATCTGTGGAGAAGCCGAGCGATGACGAACGAGGGTCCCAAGGACCTTGTCTTGGTGACCCGACCGACCGTAGTCGATCTGTGGAGAAGCCGAGCGATGGCTGGTTGGATTTTCTACTCTTTGCCACATATATTGGAACTTTTAATTGCCAAGAAATCCAAAAACTCCTTTATTGATGATAACGAGGGCGTGGGCCGTTAAAAAACCTGTCTGGCAGGGACAGGAAAAAGGTTCCCACGTGTTGTATACAAAAATAGTAATAAACGAAGACTAACTAAAATAAAACTTATCTATTGGTAGAACGCCTTCAAATTTTGAGAATTCCATGGCCTTGGTAGAATTTTCCCATCTGCATTGCGTAGAATGTAAGAGCCATGCCCGACTTGCTTGACGACCTGGTAGGGTCCTTCCCATGCTTGTCCGAGCTTTCCAAGATGTTTCCCAGCCGCCTCGGCTTTTAGTAGGACGTATCCCCCGACCTTTATGTCGCTCGGCTTTACCCTTCTGCTGTAGAATTTGGTCGCTTTTTGCCTGATTGCTTCCGAACAAGCGGCTGCCCTTTCTCTGTCCTCACTGAGGAGAACGAGTTCCGCTCTGCGGGCTTCATCATTCCGCTCTTTTTCATAGCCCGACACCCTTTGATTATGCAGTGCCACTTCTACTGGAACCAGGGCTTCTGTCCCAAAGGTCATCCTAAACGGTGTTTCTCCTGTGGCTCTGTTCGGTATGGTTCTGTACGCCCATAATACTTCGTCTAATTCTTCCACCCAAGTCCTTCGTCCGTCTAGGCGCTTCTTGAGAGCACTCATTATTTTTTGGTTGGTATTCTCCGCAAGGCCGTTGCTCTGAGGGTGAGCTACTGAGGTTAACTGTAGTCTTATCTTTAATCGGTCGCAGAAGTCTCTGTACTTATCGTTATCGAATTGTCGGCCATTGTCTGTAACTAGCACCATAGGCATCCCGAAGCGACATAGTATATTTTTTTTACGAAACTTTCTACCTTCCCTTCAGTGATTGTAGCGACCGCCTCCACTTCTACTCATTTAGTGAAGTACTCCACTGCCACTATCAGGAACTTCTTCTGTTCGGGGCCGAGAGGGAAAGCCCCAGTATATCCATTCCCCATTGGGCGAAAGGAATAGGATGACTCACGATTTGCATCCTCTAGGTTGGCTGATGAGATAGACTGCTATTCTTCTGGCAAACCTCACATCAGTCGACCTTCTCCTGACAGTCCTTCCTCATTGTCGACCAATAATATCCCTGTCTGATAAGCCTGTGGGCTAACATTCTGCCTCCTACGTGGTTGCCACACATCCCTTCGTGGACTTCAGCCATCGCTTGCTCGGCTTCTTCTTCATTCAAGCACCGCAGCAGTGGCTAGTCATAAGATCGCTTATATAGGGCGCCGTTAATGACCGTATATTTGGCCGTTTTTATTCTCAGCCTTGGCCTCCGATTCTTCTTTCGGTCAGTGTTCCTCTAAAGGTACCGTGTGATCGGTTCCGTCCAACTCTATCAACCGGTATTTACGCCGAGAACTTCCTTGGCTTTCAATGCTAGGCGGTCTAGTCACTCGACTGTAATATTATTTTTGGCGCCTCGATCCGAGGCTATTTTGAGAGCGATCCGCTTTAGCATTTTGAGCTCGTTCTATCCTGTTGATCGAGTACTGCTCGAAATTGCTTAACTCCCGCTTTACCAGCTCCAAGTACTCGATCATGCTGTTCCCCTTAGCTTCATACTGTCCAGTGACTTAGCCGACCACCACTTGGCTATCGCTATATATCTTTAGGTGCTTCACCTCCATCTCCTTAGCTAGTTAGAGGCCGGCTATCAGAGCCTCATATTCTGCCTCGTTATTGGAGGCCTTGAATTCTAGCCGAAGGGTGTATTCCACCTTTTCTTCCGTATGCGGGTCGATTAATACCACTCTTGCTCCGCATCCAGACAGGGAACTGCTCGTCCTTCGAGCTGGGCTGGCTCATCTCTGCGATGAAGTCTGTCAACACCTGTGCCTTAATGGTCATCCGGGGTTTGTATTGTATGTCGAATTCTCCCAACTCTACCGCCTACTTTATTAGTCAACCCGAAGTTTCGGGCTTTTGAAGGCATTGCCTGAGGGGTTGGTCGGTCCATACCTCAATGGTATGACTTTGGAAGTAGGGCCTTAGCTTCCGGGCTGCCATTATCAAGGAGAGGGCTAGTTTCTCTATAGGTGTATATCGCGTTTCCGGTCCGGTCAACACTTGTTGATGTAGTAGACAGGGTGTTGTTCGCTTCCCTCCGATCGAATAAGTACTGCGCTGATCGACCCCTCCGTAACTGCCAAGTATAAAATCAGATTCTCTCCCTCTACCGGGCTTTGCAGGATAGGCGGGCTAGACAAGTATTGCTTTAAGCGTTGAGAAGCTTTCTCGCACTCATCCGGCCATTGGAACTGGGTCACGTTTGCTTTCCTCAAGATTTTGAAAAATGGGAGGCACTTGTCTCCCAACTGAAATGAACTCGCTTAGAGAGACTATCCGCCGATCAATATCTCGCACTTTTTTAAGCATCAGGGCGAGGGCATTTGGATGATGGCTTCGATCTTCTCTGGATTAGCTTCAATCCCATTGAGTGATCATAAACCCTAGGAATTTTCCTGATGCCACCCAAAATGCATTTTTCCGGTTCACTTCATCTGAAATTTATTCAAAGGTCCGGAAGACTTCTCGAGATCTTCCACATACTTCGTGGATGCCTTACTTCTGACCACCATATCATCCACATAAGCTTCCACCGACTGGCCGATCTGTTTCTTAAAGACCTCCATGACGAGTCGCTGATAGGTCCCTGCGTTCTTCAAGCCAAAAGGCATTACTTGGTAGCAATATGTGCCTTGGTCGGTTATGAAAGCGGTCTTTTCTTCGTCTTCCAAACTCATTTGAATATGCTGATAGCCCGAGAAAGCATCCAGGAAGCTGAGAAGTTCATGCCCTGAGGTAGAGTCTACTAACTGATCGATCTTGGGCAAGGGGAAACTGTCCTTTGGACATGCTTTGTTCAGGTCGGTGAAATCGATGCACATTCTGCACTTTCCGTTCTTTTTTTTCACTAAAAACACATTGGCGAGCTACTCAGGTTACTTGACTTCTCGGATGAACCCGACCTTGAGTAATTTCTCTACTTCTTTCTCGATCACCCCCTGTCGCTCCTTGTTGTGCGATCGCTTCTTTTGCCTAACCGGCTTGTAGTCTTGTCGAATACCAAGTGAATGCGAGGCGGCCGATTGAGAAATCCCAGGCATGTTGCTCAGTACCCAAGTAAAGACCGATCTATTTTCTGCCAGGCAGTCTGTGATCTCTTTAACTAGGTCCTTCTGTAGCTCGGAACCTAGGTTTGTGAATTTAGAGGAGTCGGTCTCGTCCAGTACGACCCGTTGCATATCTTCCACTGGGTTCATCCTGTCAATCTCCTCATCGGCTCTTACATCAAGAGAGCTCGTCAGGACCACCGCCCCATCTAATATTTTTGTTTCCGCTAAGTAGCACTCCCTTGCGATTCTCTGCTGACCCCTGATAGTACCGATTCCATGAGGCGTTAGGAATTTCATCGCTTGGTAGTAGGTAGAGACGACCGCTCTAAGGGCGTTTTGGGTAGCTCGTCTGATTATTGCATTGTATGCCCCTTGAAACTTCACAACTAGAAATTCAACTTCCCTTTCTATTTGACATGGCTTTTGCCCGAACTTCACTTTTAAATAGACTCGAGCAAACGGGTAGGCTGATGCTCCAGTTACCCCTTTGATAGGTCCGTTTATGGGCAGCAGTCGATCTTCGGGTACCTTCATCTGTTTGAAGGCTTCATAATACAACAAGTCGACCGAGCTGCCAGTATCAATCATCACCCGCTTCACCTCGTAACTGTCCATGTTCAGATTTACCATGAGGGCGTCATCATGAGGGCAACTTACTCCATCAAGGTCAGATTCATCGAATGATATCATCCCGTCGTTCTCCCTCGTCCTCTGCCGACCTATTTGGCATATCTTTTTCTCCCTTTAGCAGTGGATCCCCCTACTGCATTTCCACCGAATATCATGTTAATGACCCCAGTCGGTCGGTCATCTTGTTGCCCAAATAAGCTTGCTGCTTCTTTCCTCGATCGCCTCTCTCTTCTCGCCGATTATCTCAGATTCACATTCGCCTCCTCCATCATTCCTGTCATTTCCTCTAGGCGGTCGCCTATTGTCCGCCAATTGCTCATACCGATTATCCCGATCGGCATTTTGTTCGTGCCTCACGAATCGGCCTAACCTTCCCCTTTGTATGAGGAATTTGATTTCTTTTTTCAACGCCAGAATCTTCCGTATCATGACCGACCTTTTGTGGAAACGACAATATAAATTGGGGTTCCTATCCTTGTAGGGAGTCTTCATTTTATCGGGCGGATAGTTTCCCCATCCGCTCTCATGGCCGCCAAGATTTCGCATATCGCTTTGCTGAGTGGGGTGAACTCCGTCGATATCCCTCGCCGATCGTCGGCTTTCTCCATTTCGATTGGCCTTTTTGCCGCTTGTGCGAATTGCTCGCCCTGTCATTTGGCGAGCGATCATCCATCCGACGCCTTGTATTTTTCAGCACTTCTTCAAGCTGAATGTACCTATCCGCCCTGTTTCTTATTTCCTGAATGGATCAGGGCTGATCGAGGGCTAATGACTTCTTAAACTCCTCATCCCTCGTGTTGCTCATAAGCGCGACCAACATGGACGAGCAAGTGAGGTCGGGGACCTCGACTGCTTCGTTATTGAACCGAGTGATGAACTCTCACAAAATTTCATTCCTTCCTTGGGTAAGTTGCATCACCTCCAAAGCTGTCTTCTATGGCCGCTTACTGGTGGCGAACTGGTTCAGGAATAACAACCTGAAATCTTCGAAGCATGTGATACAGCTCGGGGGCAAGCTGTTGAACCATCGCCGAGCTCCCTCTTGGAAGGCTGTGCAGAAAGCCTTACACTGGATAGCATCTGGAACACAATGTAGATTCATCATGGACTGGAAGTGCTGTAGGTAATCCAGAGGGTCGGTTTTTCCAGTATATTTTTTAGGGGTTGGTATTTTGGTACCAGGTGCCGGGAGGCTATCCAAGATTTCCGGAGTGAAGGGAGAGCTGTACTGTGCCGTCGGGCGATCTGGGCGAAAGCTCATAGCTGCGTTAATTCGATCATCCACGATTTTCTCTAGGACTTCGGTTGGGTGGTGATCGGTCGTCATCTTTGATGCATCGTGCGCTCGCCAGGTGACGCCTTCTTTATCTTGGCCGAGATCGCAAAATCTGGCGAATCAACAGATCAACTGCTTCCTCGATCTGTTTTCGGGTGAGGGAGGTGTGCATAGACGCAGGGGGATCTGCATCTGATTGGTGCTAGAGATTCGGGCGCATATTGATTCCAGCGTTATCTTCAAGGCTGCGCTCTGTTCTTCTTATTCTAGATTGAGAGGTTGGTGATCATCCAATTCTAGGATCGTGTACGGAAGCATGGTGTGTCGACGCGAGTTAGCGAGGAATCAGAACCCATCCGTTGCATCGCCAGAGCCGTGACAGCGGCTACATCAGGGTTTGTCGCTGCCGCCTGACTGATCTGTGTGTTTTTGGACGTGGTGGCCTGATGTCGGGCTCCACGGTGGGCGCCAATTGGTTCTGTCAGATTCTGAAGGAACCGAACGTTACCGTTTTGATCCATGGAATCGGTTGCTTGTCGTGGTAACCTCGGCGTGAATATCTCTGCAAAACAAAGAAGGCTCGTCGGGAGTTGGGTCCCGATTAGCCCCTCCGACGCTCAAGTTAGTCTTTTCTGGTAAAGACGAGATCGCCGTATGCAGAGAAGAAGAGAATTGTGATTACGTACCTCTGTTATGACAAAATTGTACCTTATATACGAAGTAATAACTAGGTTTAAGCTTTTACGTATTTGCATGGGAGACTTCCTTCTATGGATGGACCAAGGAGGACGTGGGCTGGACCTAGGCTTGGCATAGCCGTTAGGTATGAGACTGATCTTTGGTGATTGGACCGATCAGCCCATGCATCGTTGAGACTGGGTTTTGGCCCAATACAGCCGACCCGATCAAGAATGATTTAAGAAATTGCAATAATTATTGAATTCATTATTTTTGGAATGATTTGAATAATTTAAGAAATGTCTATAATTGATGATTTCATTGTTTTGAATGAATGGGATTTTTAATTGACTTATGATTATGATAAATTGCTAAAGTGTTGCATTCATTATGTTTGAATGATTAAGAATGTGTTATGTGAATTGGTTTGATATTGTGAATTTTTGAATGTGAATGGGTCTAATATGACATGATACGAAAGATTGAATTTTCGAAACATGCCTTCGGACAATCCGATTTTCAAGTGTGAAATATGTTATGTGGGTTTAGTTAGGTCCCATAAGTTGAGTCAAGTGCCCGCCTACCCGCTACTGGCATTGAAGCTCCGTTACGGACTCCTATAAGTTCACAACTACACTGGACCGCTATGCGAGAAAGTGTAGTACGCTCTGTTCACGGTTACACAGGACCGCTATGTAGAAATGTGTAGTACGTTCTGTTTTGGACCGACCGAAACCATTCTGATGTGTTTATGTATTTTTGATTTTGTTTATATGTGATGCATTCATGTTTCTGATTTGTTCGTGAATTCATTGATAAATTGAGAAATTTTTTAAAGAAGAGTTTATTTGATAAATTTTTTACTGTGAGATTTTCATAAAATGGTAACAGTTTGGAAAACCAATTTTTGCTTATTTTTCGATTTATAAACATGTTATCCACGAGCTGTCAAGCTCACCCCCTTTCATCCCCATCTCCAGGTTTCGAGCAGGAGATCGGATGAAAGAAAGTCAAGATTTTTGTTCGAATTTGCATACCTTGTATTTTGTGTAATTTGAAATTTGATATGGGTATTGTATATGTCTTGGAATGCCATTAATGTTTTATAAGAATTTATTTCATGATGTAAAGGAATTATGGATTTGTGTATGGAAATTGTGATAATAATTTGTATGGTTATGATATATGAATGTGTTTGTATATGAATGGGATTGATTGTGATATGAATTCCGGACAGGAGGTCCGATGATTCTGGTTATTGATTGAGAATTATTGAAGTGTTATAGGTATAGAAATGTGTTTGTTTGTGTTGGGATTTCAGACAGGAGGTCCGATGAATTGTGTTGATGGTTTTGGAATATAGAAGTGCTTTTTGTGTATGGCTTGATTGTGTATAAATCATGTATGAGATTTTTATTGGCAAAAGAAACGGAATAATAAGATTTTGGGTAAATTGAGGGTTATGTTTTGAATATGAAGAATCAAGTAAATTGAGTTTTTGATTGAGGATAAAATTACCAAATGAAAAATTAGATTGCTTTTTATGAGAATGAATAAAGAATGAAAAAGAAAGAAAAAAATTTATATTAGTTTTGGATTGGTTTAGTCTTACGGTTTCCAACGCACGTTTTTCTAAAGTATGAGTTCACGGATGTCAAAAATTTGATTCAGTTTGAATGAATCGTTTGTGTGCTTTGATTCAACTCGTTTAGGATTCTTTCGCTTTGGATTTTGTTTCGCCATTTGTTTTGGCCCACCTTCTATTTTGTCCGTTTCTTTCGCCTTGGCTCCAATTGGCTTTCTTTGACTTTCGCCATATGTTTTCGCTTCGGATTCGTTCGCTTTCGATTTTCGTCCATTCTGTCGTTTCCGTTTTCTATTTTTCCGGTTGGGGTCCGGTTCTAAAATCGGGTCCCAACATTTATGGTATCTGTAGCACCCCCTTACCGTTGGGTATACACCGGGACGTCCGTAGGTCATTCCGATACATATCCTACAATAAAGGTGCACTACGAACGATCACTGCTATACTTGACATGGCATCGTAAAATAAAGCATCAATATAAAATTCACTAATTTTTAAAACCATAATACCATTCTCATTCCATTTCAATACAAGCAGTCATTTACATAACTCTCAGAGTTTCACTGATTGAACATTACTATAAAATACACCTATTACAAAAGCCTAACTAGGTCATCCCCAAAAATCCCAGCTGACCGACCTGTGTGCCATGACTTCTCTTGCCAACACGATCTACACGACAGGAAAAGTCTCTCTGGAGCTAGGAGTCTACTCTCTCGGTCTTGAAAAATATATTGCAATTTTGGGTGAGTTTGCGAACTCAGTGAGGAACCATCATCGATGGTTCACCCAATTCATGTATAGCCAAGTATAATACAGATTGTTGCACAATAGCATAATCAAAAATATCACAAATTAATATCACACTAGTACCAAACATTTTGCCTTTCACCCAATTCCAAATATCCAATTAAATGCAAATGAAATGTGTATGTGACATTTTCCCATTTTATTACGGTGTTGTGACCGAGTGCCTGTACTGTCCCAATTGGGCTCATTAAGCAGTGAGCCAATGGCTCTAAATCAATGCGGGTTCTAGGCCTCATACGTTGAGTTTGAGCTCTCGGTGGCTACTCCGGTCACAACTGTCATTATCTATTTCATGCATTCGTGTGTGAAATGCACATGTCCCATTTTCACAATAAATGCATCATAATTTGATAGTACTATGTTCCAATCGAGCCACAAATCACAATTTATCACATTACTGACAAGTAGGTCATAGATTCACAACAAGTAACACTTCTATGTCATAAACTCCCATTACATCGGACACCCCCGGTCCAGAATCAAGGCAGAAAACAAACGCAACAGTCCCACCATTATTCTCCACAGTGGCATAAGTACAAAATGATAAACAGATAAAGATTGATGAACCATCTAGGTTACTCACCAAATAGCTTCCGAACTAATGCCTGGAAGTCTCGGCAACGTCCGTAGGGTGATGTTCCAAAAGTGCTTCTATAACAGTCAAAATATTCCAACATTACCCATTGCTCAATCAGAAATAATTTCTAATGCACATGAAGCAATTTAGAATGTGTACAATGCATGTTCGTGACATTCCCGGTGCTATTCCATAATTTCCCATCACAAAAGTTCCTCTAAAAATTAGAAGACCATAGGCACAAGAATCGTCCAATTCGGATCTCTATAGGTCCAAATATTAACAAAATACTACTCAGAAAAATATTTATCCGAACCCCCCACTTCGACCTAACCAATCCCCGTCAATTTCAATTTTAAAAATTTCCAATTTCACATATAATGAAATTAAATGTTCTACGAATCCGATGCCTCAAGAATCAGGTCAATCGGAGTTCGGACCAAAAAGTTATGCACAAAAGATTGGAAGAAGGTCAAAAATGGAAGGAAAACAAAGCAATTGGTCCTTCTTCAAAACGACGTCGCACCCATGGGTGCGCCTGGGCGCGCAGCAGCACGCCCGGGCTCGCCCTGGGCGCGAGCCCATGGCCCGCTTGCTAGGCGAGCTGCTTGCTCGCCTGACGAGCTATGCTGCTCGCCCGCATGGGCGAGCGGTGTTGCTCTGTTGCTCACCCGCATGGGCGAGCTACGCTGCTCGCCCGCATGGGTGAGCTACGCTGCTCGCCCGCATGGGAGAGCTGCTCCAAAACCATGCGACCAATTTTGCTATTTTCTCAAAAAGCGACCTTTCTTCTTCAACACTTATCTCTTAACATACACATCCAAATGACACAAATCTGGATTCGTAGGAAAGGTATTGAAAAATTCTACAAGTTTCAAGAAGGGCTTAAAATTTAATTTCACCCCTAAGGGTGTCAAAAATACAATGAAAGCTACTGCCCTCTCAATGACCATACAAACCATTACCCCATTATTCCAAAAATCATAACTTTCAATCCTCTTTGTCAAAAATTGCAAACTTTATCTCAATCAAAAGAGCAAAACAAAAGCTATAAATTTCAAGAACAACTTGGAAGTCAATTCCATCTCTAACCAAATCAAAATCTCGAGGAAAACTTCTGCCAAACAAATTTTATCACAATTCTAACCCAATCTTCCAAAATTCATAACTTTCAAACCCATTGTCGAAAATTTGCATACCATATACCAATCAAAAGGTTAGACAATCAACTACAACTCTCAAGAAGAACACCGAGCCCGATTCTATCTCTACATAGGTCGCATCCTCAAATAAGTGTAGCTGACCTGCTAGACTTTATGACAACAGCCTATAGCCTAAACCATAACACAACTTCACAAATTTATATCATACAGTACTAACACCCAAAATTCACACAAAAATCTCATTAGAAAGCTAAAAAATAACTCTCCAACTTTCATGAAGACCACACTTGCAAATTCAATCCAAATCCACTTTAAAAAATTCATCAAAGTTTCAAGTCTCACAGCTTGGATACTGTTCACAGCACCTAAAAACTCACCTTCCGAGCCAAATTGGAAACCCTTAAGATCACAATTTGACAAAACTCTCTTCATATGAAATTTAGCACTATTTCTTGAGTTTCATTTAAAACAAACCTCAACTCAAAAGCATAATCCCATCAAAAGTTACAAGCAAAAATCTGAAACTCACACAAGTCCAATTTTCCAGTTTTTAACACTAACTCAACCTCTTTCATGAAAGCATTAATGCCACATCAATAACCATCTCATTTAACAAGAAATCAGCCACAATAGTCATCAAACTCACACTTAATCACTTAATGCTAAAAATGGCAGTACACCCCACAAAATTTTCTTATTAAAATTCTATACATCTTTCACCACAAAAATCAATCCAAAACATGTTAAACATTTATCTTTCACCATTTATGAACCAATCAAAGAAACAACTTACCCATAAAATCAAACCCTAGCTTTATGAAATTAATGCACCAATAAATGCAATAAATGCTTCAACCTACCAAGTAAAAAAAAACACAATATAAATACTCACCTAAACAAGTTTCAAGCTCTATATTCTTCAAATCTTCAAATAACACCAACTTCTACTTTTCACCAACACTCACGGTTACAATCCCACATACACACAACTCATCATCTTCACAAGGCTTAAATTGGCTTGTGGTTGAGAAAAGAAGAGAGCAACCAAATAGCAAAAGAAGCTTTGTATGGGAGGAGAAGAAGACAATCGAAGGAGGAGAACACCAATGAAGAAGAAATGAAGCTACAGATGAAAGAGAACTAATAGCTTTCAATGTAGTTTTTAAAACCCTCAAAGGAGCAAACAATGTCGTAAGTGTGAAGGAAACAAGCCAAAGTCATTAAATGCATAAGGAGACTTGACCCATAATTGAGAAAAAGACGAAAACATCAATTAAGGAGAACAAAAGTTACTGATGAGAGGAGGCTTTAACTTTCAACAAAGTGACTTTCTCCATAGAGAATGTCGTGAAAGAGAGCATGAAAAAGGACAAAGCCATTTATGGCAAGGAGGACACTTGTCAAAAGATGGGGAAATAGATAAAATCCATTTACAATATTTAATCCAATAACCCTAATTCAATTTAATCAATATTCCAACTTATGCTAATAACTCTAATCACAATCCCAAAAATCCCTTATCCACATTTCAGTGCCATAGGACAGAATTTTCGGTACCGGAACTAAATCAGTCTGCCACTTACAATTTTCCGGTCCGGACATCAATTCTCAAAAATTCCAGAAAAATTCCCAAAATCCTCTAAAAATAGAAAACACACTTAGTTCACTCCAAATCAATTTTCCAAACACAAATAACTCATTTTTCACAAAAGGTCACATTAACACACTTATGCCGGGAAATGTCATGAATGCATGTACAATCATGTGCATGTGCAAAATTTACCATTCATATTCATATAGAGGCTATAAGATGCATGTGCAAGCTGAGATATATTGACAAATACTAACCCGTCCCAAATGTCCAAATTACCCTTCCCAACGGTGATGAGATGTTATAATTCTCCCCTCCTAATAAAAATTTTGTCCTCGAAATTCTTACCTGCTTGGTCGAACAGGTGAGGATACTGGCTCCTCATATGCTCCTCAGTCTCCCAAGTTGCTTCCTCAGTTGAGTGGTTCCTCCAAAGGACTTTCACCAATGGAATAACCCTATTCCTCAATTGCTTAACCCGTGATCCTACAATCTGGACCGGCTCCTCAACATAACTCAAATTGCTAGCAACCTCAATCTCTTGAGCCGGTATCACATGTGTAGGGTCTGATCGATAACGTCGGAGCATACTCACATGGAAAACATCATGTAACTGAGACATCTCACTTGGTAAAGTCAACTTATAGGCCAAAGGTCCGATCCTCTCAACGATCTCATAAGGACCAATATATCTAGGGCTTAACTTGCCCTTCTTACTGAACCTCAGCACTCCTCTGCACGGTGACACTCGGAGGAAAACTCTATCTCCCATATCATACTCTATCTCCCTCCGATGCTGATCCACATAGCTTTTCTGTCTATCCTGAGCCGCTTTGATGCGACTCCGAATCAGTTTTACCTTGTTTACTGTATCTTGAATCAGCTCTGGACCCTCAATCATCCTCACACCCTCTTCATCCCAATACAGAGGCGATCAACAATGTCTCCCATATAAAGCCTCATATGGTGCCATCCCAATGCTACTATGGTAATGATTGTTATATGCAAACTCAATCAAAGCTAAATACTGATCCCATGCTCCTCTAAACTCCAATACACACGCTCGAAGCATATCCTCAACATTCTTAATCGTCCTCTCACTCTGCCCATCTGTCTGAGGATGAAAAGCTGTACTGAAATTCAATCTAGTACCCATAGCAGACTGCAAACTCTTCCAGAATCTCGAAGTAAATCTGGGATCCCGATCAGACACTATGGATAATGGAAGCCCATGCAGTCTCACTATCTCAGTCACATACTTCTGGGCCAACTGATCAAGCCAATTGTTCTCCCTTACTGGCAAGAAATGGGCCGATTTAGTTAATCGGTCCACAATGACCCAGATAGCATCATGCTGCTTCGGTGTCCTAGGCAACTCCATAATGAAATCCATAGTAATTTGTTCCCATTTCTACTCAGGAATGGGCAACAAATGGAGCTTTCCCACTGGAGTCTGGTGCTCAGCCTTAACCTGTTGGCACGTGATACACCTGGAAAGAAACTCCGCCACCTGCTTCTTCATGCCAGGCCACCAGAAATGTGGCTTAAGAGTGTTATACATCTTAGTAGTACCTGGATGCATAGCATAGGCGGCCATATGTGCCTCCTCTAGAATCTCACGCCTCAAATCATCCACATCAGGCACACATAATCTCCGACCCATCCATAATGTCCCATCTCTCAACTCAAAATCAGAACTCAAATCGGATTTCACTCTCTCAATCAGTCTCACCATAATAGGATCCTTGTCTTGAATTCTCCTGATCCTGTCATGTAGCATCGGTTTGAGCTTCAAAGTGGCTATTAAAGCCCCATCCTGCTCCAGATTCAACTGAACATTCAAAGCTCTCAACTGAATCAAATAAGGCAATTTCAAAACCTGAATATGAGCTGCACTTATGTGAGACTTCCTGCTCAATGCATCTGCCACCACATTAGCCTTCCCTGGGTGGTACTCAATCATACAGTCATAGTCCTTAAGCAGCTCTATCCATCTCCTCTGTCTCAGATTTAACTCTCTCTGACTCAATAAATACCTCAAACTCTTATGATCAGTAAAAATCTGAAATGTCTCGCCATATAAATAATGTCTCCAAATTTTCAGGGCAAACACAACTGCAGCTAACTCCAAATCATGCACAGGATAATTTACCTCGTGTGACCTCAACTGTCTCGAGGCATAAGCAATCACTCTACCATGCTGCATCAAAACACAACCCAATCCCTGATGCGAAGCATCACTAAAAACCTCATAACCTTCGGCCCCTGATGGTATAGCTAACACTGGTGCAGTAGTCAACCGATGTTTCAGCTCCTCAAAGCTCTTCTAGCACTCCTCAGTCCATCTGAATGGTGCATTCTTCCTCAAAAGTTTTGTCAGAGGGGATGCAATCAATGAAAACCCCTCGACAAACCTCTGGTAATAACCCGCCAGTCCTAGAAAACTCTGAATCTCAGACACATTCCTAGGAGCTTCCCACTTCATCACTGCCTCAATCTTACTAGGATCGACATGAATACCCTCTCCAGTCACTATGTGGCCCAGAAACACCACCTCATCGAGCCAAAATTCACACTTACTGAATTTGGCATACAACTGCTTCTCCCTCATAAGCTGCAGAACCACTCTCAGATGCTCAGCATGCTCCTGTTTACTCCTCGAATACACAAAGATATCATCAATGAACACAATAACAAACTGATCTAGGTAGGGCTGGAAGACCTTATTCATCAAGGCCATAAAAGTTTCCAGGGCATTAGTCAACCCAAACGGCATCACCAGAAACTCAAAATGCCCATACCTACTCCTGAAGGCACTCTTAGGCACATCGACCTCTGCTATCTTCAACTGATAATACCCTGACCTCAAATCCAGTTTAGTAAACACCTGAGCTCCCTGCAACTGATCAAACAAGTCATCGATTCTAGGCAGTGGATACTTATTCTTTACTGTCACCCGATTCAGATGCCTATAATCGATGCACAACCTCAGAGTCCCATCTTTCTTTTTCACAAATAATACTGGAGCTCCCCAGGGTGAGACATTAGGCCTAATAAACCCCTTCTCCAATAACTCCTGTAACTGAGCCTTTAGCTCCCTTAGTTCCACAGGTGCTATCCTATAGGGAGGTATAGATATAGGAGCAGTACCTGGAACTAGGTCAATACTAAACTCTGTCTCTCGATCCGGTGGTTACCCCGATAACTCATTAGGAAATTCCTTAATCACGAGAATATCCTGCAGTCTCTGCTCGACTCTAGTATCAATGACATGGGCCAAGTAGGCCTCACATCCTCCCTGCATCAACCTCAGTGTTAAGTCAAACCAGACTTCACGTATTAAATAATTTTGATGACAAACAAAGAGAAATATACAAATGAAAAGTAGATGGACGCATGAGAAGTTAAAACAACAAGGAGAAAATCAGCGAGTAAGAATCGCTTTTCAAGTGAAAAGCGACGAAAGCTTTACAAGAGAAAAGGCATTTAAAGCTTTACAAGAGAAAAGCATTTAAAGCTTTACAAGAGAAAAGCGGCCGATACAAAATATCGAACGGAAGAAAGAAACATCATTGAGTTAGTTACTTGAGTCAAATCAATAACGCTTCTTCAAGATTCAAGCAGATATTCAAGAAATAGTTGAAGAACCCGACTATAAATAAGAGTCGAGATTGAAGAAGATATAACTTCATGAAACCTTGAATATTCAACTTTGATTTTCAGATTATCGAGAGAAAATTGTGAACGATATTTCGAGTGAACAGAGATTAAGAGCATTTCTATTGTAACAAGCTCTTTACTATTCTTTCAATTAGAAAGTGTTACAGATAGCTCAAGAGGCTAAGAGTAAAAGAATACTTGCTGTAAAGAGACACGAGAGGCTCATTGAAAGAATACTTGTAAATGCTCGTAAATAGTGAAATTTCGAAGGATATCGAGGATCGGACGTAGCCCACGGTTTAGGGTGAACCAGATAAATTGCTGTGTTTTTCTTTCTACTCTCATATTACTTATATCGTAGTTTTCAAAATTAACAAAGTTTTTTTCAAACTAGTTACTAATTGATTTACTGATAAGTTTTGAAAGAACAAGTAATTTCTAAAGGGATTAACGAAAAGTTTATCACAATTCAACCCCCTTCTTGTATCTTGATCATATTATTGTTCAATATATTAACTTGTGATTCACTTCAATTGGTATCGAGCACGGTGTTCAAGAATCACTTTAATAAAGTGTGAATTAAAGAAAATGGTGGAATCACACATGTATATTGTCAAGGAGCTTCACCACTAGACCTCCAAAGATTCAATGGTGAAGACTACCACTATTGGAAGGACCGGATGAGATTGTTTATCGAATCTACTCACATTGACCTTTGGGACATCATCGAGAACGACCATACACACCAAGATGATGATAAAATCCAATTCTACGAGAAAGATGGACAATTGAAAGGTAAAGCAAGATTTCAACTAAACTCCAAGGCGAAATTTTTCTTGAGTTGTGCATTGAGCATAAGCGAGTATGACAAAGTTCATAGATGCGAAACTGCCAAAGAAATGTGGGATACATTATCAATTGCACATGAAGGAACAAATCAAGTCAAGGAGTCCAAGATAAGCATTCTGGTGCATCAGTACGAGTTGTTCAAAATGAAAGAAGAAGAGACCATTGATCAAATGTTTGGAAGATTTCAAACAATTGTTAATGGGCTAAAAGCTCTTGGAAGAACGTACAACAGTCAAGACCATGTTCGAAAGATTTTGAGGAGTCTGCCAAAAAGATGGAGTCCCAAAGTAACTGCTGTACAAGAAGCTAAAGACTTAAGCGTATTAAAGCTTGATGAATTGCTTGGATCATTGAAGATACACGAAGTAGAGCTTGATGCGAAGATAAGCCCAAGAAAGAGAAGTCCATAGCGCTCAAGCGTGTCAAAAGAATCACAAAATCCGTAAGAAAAGACAAAGAGGAATACATCAAAGGCATTAAAGATTGAAGAATCAAAGGATGATAATTCCAAAGAAGTCGAATCAATCAAGTGATGAAGACGATGAGCTATCTTTCATTTCAAGAAGGATAAGAAGAATGTGGAAAAAGAAGTCCAAAGGAAATTCAACATTCGGAAGGAACAATGGCAAAGACGATGGAAAAGTCGAGAAGCATCTATTACATGTTATGAATGCAATAAGTCGAGACATTACAAGTCCGAGTGTCCAATGTTGAAAAGACAACCCAAAAGAGTAGGGATAATAAGAAAAGCATGATGGCAGCGTGGGAGGATCTGGATTCATCGTAATCGATATAAGCTCGAAGCGTCGAAACATGCTAACATATGTCCGGTAGTCAAGAAGAAAGTGATGAAGAGGTAACTTCTAGCTATAATAATATACAAGATGCATACTCGTAATTGTTAGAGGATTCTCATGCTATTACGAACAAAGACAAGTCGTTGAAGAAGAAATATGTAGAAAACCTCAAACATACTCATGAGATAGAGAGTGAGAATAAAAGTCCGAGAAAGCAAGTTGAGGAACCTAATAACAACAAAGTTATAGATAGATCCGAAGAGATTAAACAGTTGAAATCGAGAATCAATAATCTCTCGATTGATCTAGCTAAATTTACTGAGATAGTACAAAAAGATGAATGAAATGTTAGGAAAATGCGGATATCCGAGTGATAAAAGCGGATTAGGGTTTACTAAAAATAAGTCCCAAAGATTACGTGAAATCAATTGTTCAAAAGATAAGAAAAGATATCAATCAGTTTTCAAAAGGTCATCAACGCTTTCATTCTACTTTATTATCATTCATTACACCATACTAACCCTAAAGGACCCAAGAGAATGGTACCTAAAACAAGATAATATCTCCTACAGAAATCCTTCTTGGAAGAGCCAAAGCACCATTGGTATTTGGACAAGGATGCTCGTGTCACATGACGGGGTCTATGTTCCTAGATCTTCATCAAGAAAGGAGATTCGGTAACTTTGGAGACAACAAGCAGGGCAAGATAATCGGGATTGGTAAGATTGGTAAGAATTCTCATGCATGCATTAACAACGTATTGCTAGTTGATGGTCTAAAGCATAACTTGATAAGTATTAGTTAATTATGTGATTTTGGTTTTGAAGTTACATTCAACCAAAACTTTTGTGAAGTCAGAAACAAAGATGGTTCTATCTTCTTTTCGGCCGAAAGAACGAAACAATCTTTACAAAATTGATTTAGACGATTTTCAGTCTCAAAATATTTCATGTTTTTATCTATCAAGAAGAAAGACCGATCCGCATAAAAACTAGGTTATGTCGGTTTAAACATATTTCAAAACTTTTGAAACATGATTTGGTAAAAGGTTTGCCACAAATTTGTTTTGACAAAGATTTCTTTTGTGAAAGTTGTCGAAAAGGAAACAAGTTAAAACCTCTTTCTCTTAAAAACATTTCAGAACTTCATCTGACCACTAGAGTTGTTACATATGGATTTATTTGGTCCAACAAGGACAATAAGTCTTGGTGGAAAGAAGTATGGATTTGTCATTGTTGATGATTTTACAAGGTTTTGTTGGATATTTTTTCTGGCACATAAAGATGAGTCTTTCAAGTGCTTTAGAAACCTTTCCATGAGGTTACAGAATGAAAAAGGAGTGTCTATAGCCAGTATAAGGAGTGATCATGGTGGAGAATTCGAGAATGAGAAATTTAGAGTATTCTGCGAAGAAAATGGAATTTTCCATAACTTCTCTGCCCCAAGGACTCCGCAGCAGAATGGAGTTGTTGAAAGGAAGAATAGGACGATTCAAGAGATGGCAAGAACAATGTTGTGTGAGATGAATCTTCCTAAATATTTCTGGGCAGAAGTTGTCAATACAGCATGCTATATTCAGAATAGAGTGTTGTCACGACCAATATCAAGAAAACTCCCATGAGTTGTGGAATGGAAGGAAACCAAACATTTCTTATTTCCATCCTTTCGGTTGCAAGTGCACTATTCTGAACACAAAGGAAGTTCTGGACAAGTTTGATGCAAAGACACTTTCAGGAATATTTCTAGGTTATTCTCTCACCTCAAAGTCATTTAGAGTCTATAACCTCACCTCAAAGATCATTGAAGAAACTATTCATGTCAAGTTCGATGATAGCTCTCAACCCAATAAGGAAGAGGAATCGATAATGATGTCAATTATGTGCCTTTGACGGAGTACAAAGAAGTATCTTCATCGAAACACTATATGACTAAAAGAAAGACATTTCAAGAATTTGGAGTTAAAGAAAGATCGAGATACAAAAGTTTTCATCCTAAAGAGTCAATTATTGGAGAAACCTCGAGAGGTGTTCGAACAAGGTCCAAGTTCGTAAGAGAAGCCAACGTGGCATTTATATCAAGTAGAACCTAAGAAGATTGATGAAGCTCTAAAAGATGAAGCATGGATACTAACTATGCAAGAGGAGTTGAATCAATTTCAGAGAAATAAAGTCCGTCCTTAGTTCCTAAACCCGAAAAGAAATCCATTATTGGTACTAGATGGGTATTCAAGAATAAACTAGACTAATCAGAAAAGTAAGTCGCAATAAGGCAAGATTAGTAGCACAAGGCTATAATCAGCAAGAAGGAATAGACTACAATGAGACATATGCTCCAAGAGCAAGACTTGAAGCAATAAGGATACCGCTTGCATATGCGGTTTGCCATGACATAAAGCTTTTTCAGATGGATGTAAAAGTGCATTTTGAATGGTTTTATAGATGAAGAAGTCTATGTTAAGCAACCTCCGGATTTGAGGACATAAAGTATCCAGATCATGTCTACTGCACTTCATAAAGCCTTATATGGACCAAACAAGCCCTAGAGCATGGTATGATCGTCTGAGTTCATTTCTTATAGAAAATGGATTTACTAGAGGTAAAGTAGACAAAACTCTTTTAGGAAGAACTTGAGTAATGATTTCATTATTGTGCAAATTTATGTTGATGATATTATTTTGGTGCAACTTCAAGAAGGTTATGCATGAGTTTTGAAAATCTGATGAAAAATGAATTTGGGATGAGCATGATGGGTGAGTTAAAATTCTTTCTTGGATTGCAAGTAAAGCAAACTGAGGATAAGATTTTTATCCATCAACAAAAATATCTTAAAGAATTATTGTCTAAGTTTGATATGTGCAAGTGTTAAATATATGTCTCCCCGATGCATCCTTCAAACTTGTTGTCAAAAGACGAAAGTGGTAAGAAGGTGGATCAAACCCTATTTAGAGGATGATTGGTTCTTTGCTTTATCTTACACAAGTAGACCTGACATTCTATTCAATGTATGCTTGTGTGCAAGGTTTCAGCCAATCTAGAGAATCTCATTATATTCAGAAACTAATTTTGAGATATCTCGCAGTACTATGATCTTTGCTTAATGTATGAGAAAGGTAAAATTTCAGGTTGAATGGATATTGCGATGCGGACTATGCGGTGATAGGATCGAAAGGAAGAGCACGAGTGGTGATCGCCACTTTCGGACCAAACTCGTGTCATGGTCAAGCAAGAGACAAAGCTCGATTGCATTATCAATCGCCAAGTTGAATATATGTCCGCCGCAAGTTGTTGTTCACAAATATTGTGGATCAAGTATCAATTAGAGGACTACTCAATACAAGAGGAAGAGATTCCAATATACTGCGACAACACCAGCGCCATCGACTTGTCGAGAATCCAATTCAACATTCAAGGTAAAGCACATAGAAGTCGACATCATTTCTTGAGAGATTACGTTCAAGAAAGTCGTTAGTCTACAATTCGTAGAAACGAAATATCAGTGGGCGGATATCTTCACAAAATCACTAAGTGAAGATCGCCTTAAAGAAATCAGACGCAACCTCAATATGGTGATGGTTACGGACCATTCATCTGGTTTTTCATAAAGACAAGACAGACAGACGGAGGAGTTAACGGACCATTCATCTGGTTTTTCATAAAGACAAGATAGACAGACGGAGGAGTTAACGGACCATTCATCTGGTTTTTTTATAAAGACAAGACAGTGGAACGGTGGAGTTAACGGCGTTAGACGGTTTCAGATATAAAACTTCTTTCACAAGAAAAAGTTTTAGAGGGAAAAAGCTGTCAGATCATCGAGAAGTACAATAGTTCTAGAATTCGCTATAAATTCCCTAAAACTGACTTTTGGGATTTCTACCGAATTCAGAAATTGCTAGTTCTCTTAAATCTCTCTGAAATTTCTTCATGCAAGTTCCTACTCAATCAGAATCAGCAAGATGAATGTCAAGCCCATTTTGTGAGTTGATCAAGGATCGGGCTGGGGAAGATTGGTAAACTTCGAAGAACTAAGAAAAGAACAGATGGATATAGAGCCGGAGATAATAGCGGCAGGTTGGAGACACTTCTTTCAAGTACGAGATGAAGTCTATCTCCAAGAAGTTTATGAGTTCTGGAAGAATACTAAGTCAGTAGATGATACAATCGTGTCGTATGTAGACACACACTCTGTTATAGTAATGAAGGAGTTACTGGAGAAAGTCACTGAATGTCCGATGGATGGAGTTCAACTCACTAATATGGCAAAATGGATGACTAAGCTTAAGATGAACGAAGATGAAGTTAGTCGTCAATTTTATGGACAAAATAACCTAATCGAAAGGAGAGCCTCTTGGTGGTACCAAAGCAAGGGTATTGTTCAAGGTTCTACGTGATCGTGTTTTACCGAGAATAGGTTCACGACATCGGTCACTACCTTGGATGAACAATGTATTCTTCATCTTCGAATCATCACCCAATAGATTTACCGTATTTGATTTATCAAGACATGGTAAAATCAATAAAGGATACAAACACTTGTCCTTATGGGATGTTGTTGACAAGAGTGTTCGAGAATCGCATCGATTGATTGGGGAATTAGATGAAGATATCTGTTAAAAGCTATATATATTCAACATCTATTGCTAAAATGGGTCCGAGATTTTCAGACGTAAAAAGCGTAATCGCCAAGGAAAGCAACAATTGAGGGGAGCGATATCAAGAAGTCTTCTATGAAGGAAACAAGATCACATTCTCGTGAATCAAAGTCGAGAAGTGTTCAATTTTTGAATCAGTGACTTGAAGCGTAAGGGAACCACTTCGAGTGACATTCCAAAGCAAGCAAGAAGGTCACCCAGAGCGTAAACGTGCAAATGTAAAGAAGCCACCAATCCAGAGAATCAAGCCAATCAAAGCATTCTCGAATCGCAAAGATCAAAGCTACAAAGTCGTTGACATCAATCCTTGAAAAGATTCGAAACTCGGCCTCAAGGAAGTGGAGGAAAAAGGAAAGAAGAACCTGAAAAGAAAAAAACGCAACCTAAAAAGTCACCAAGGGGAAAGAAAATGAGTGCGACAAAAGAAGGAAGTCCAACAACAGAAACAAAGTCTAAGAAGGTAAGGCAAGAAAAGACTGTTGTTGATACTACAAAAAAGTCTGTTGTTGATACGGTTGATATTCTTTGAAGTTAATATGGAAGTCATTCTCGGTAATCTTAAGGATACTCACAATGTCCTTGATAATCCAATTTTTGAAGAAGTAGTTTCTACTACTTTTCAGTCTTCACTTATTCGCAAGCAAATTGCTACACATGTTATGGGACAAAAGGTTACTCAAAAAGTCTTGAGTGTGATGACTAATGTTCCATCCAAATATTTAACTTTTCAAAGAGAAAGTTGGGAACACAGATTGGTTGTCACAGAGGAGAAGAAGACCAAATCTGTCATCATCCGAGACAAACCAAAGAGATTTGTGAAAGCCTTCTTCAAATCAGTTGAATTTGATAACAACATTCTACATCTGTTGGATAGGGGTTACAAAAATTTCTATGATCAACTGAAGAGAGTTGGAAGAGAACCATATCCACCAAAGCCATTTGGAGAACGTCTTACTTTTTATCCAATACTAGACAGTACAGTAATCAAGGTGGTACCTGATTTACAACCACCAAATTTTGTTGAACGCAAGTGTGAAGAGAAACCGTCGAAAGTTCAACCGTAATCGCTTTTGGATGACATGACTTCTGATCAGATTGCAGAAGCAGTGCAATTGATTGATGAAGCATGTGAAGAGAAAAGAAGTGGAAGTTCTATCTGCATTTATCAAGATCCAGGAACAAGCCAAACTAAGGCTACAACAGATGATCCACAGGGAGGCACTATCAGAAAGGGTCAGTATCGTTCTCTTCTGATTGGCAACTTAAAATGTTCTTATAGTATTTTACGTAACATTCTCGCAAAATCGACCTCGTGGAGATCAACTCGATTCTTGAAGCTATGCCTTGGCTTGGAAGCACATTTCAACGTATACTTGATTCCTATGATCTTGATATTCCTGATCAAGCTGTATATGTTCCTCCGCCTCTCCTACAAATTATTGAACCACATGTCTCAAACGTGGAAGCTTATACAACAACAGTTGCTGTTGTTGACAGACAAGTTGTTGAGACAGAATCCTCGACTGCAGCTGAATCATTGACTTTAAAGAAACAAGTTCAGAAACTTGATAAGGATATGAAGAAGATTAAGAAGATGCTGAAAAAGTTGGTGAAACAGTTTGGGAAATAATTTTTGATTAATAACAAATAGGGAGAAGGAAGAATGAGAAGGAGAATCAAATTTGAAAGGAAAAGGCGAAGAAATTTTGAAAGCGAAGTTATTTTGATTTATTCATACTTCAGATATTTGATACCTTTCATATTTCTCTATTTCACAATATTTGTTATCATCAAAAGGGGAGAATGTTAAGTCAAACCGACTTCACGTATTAAATAATTTTGATGACAAATAAAGAGAAATATACAAATGAAAAGTAGATGGACGATGAGAAGTAAAAAATAAATGAAGGAGAAAATCAGCGAAGTAAGAATCAAATGAAGCGAAAGCGATTTAAAGCTTTACAAGAGAAAAGGGCAAAGCTTTATAAGAGAAAAGCGATTTAAAGCTTTACAAGAGAAAAGCGATTTAAAGCTTTACAAGAGAAAAGCGATTTAAAGCTTTACAAGAGAAAAGCAATTGATACAAAATATCGACGGAAGAAAGAAACATCATTTGAGTTAGTTCTGAGTCAAACTGAATAACCGCTTTCTTTCAAGATTTAAGAAGCAGATATTCAAGAAATAGTTGAAGAACCCGACTATAAATAAGAGTCGAGATTGAAGAAGATATAACTTCATGAAACCTTGAATATTCAACTTTGATTTTCAGATTATCCGAGAGAAAATTGTGAACGATATTTCGAGTGAACAGTGTTAAGAGCATTTCTATTGTAACAAGCTCTTTACTATTCTTTCAATTAGAAAGTGTTACAGATAGCTTTGAAGAGGCTAAGAGTAAAGAATACTTGTGTAAAGAGACCGAGAGGCTCGGTCGAAAGAATACTTCTAAACAGTTCGAAATAGTGAAATCTCGAAGGATATCGAGGATCGGACGTAGCCCACGGTTTAGGGTGAACCAGATAAATTGCTGTGTTTTTCTTTCTACTCTCATATTACTTATATCGTAGTTTTCAAAATTAACAAAGTTTTTTTTCAAACTAGTTACGAATTGATTTACGATAAGTTTTTGAAAGAACAAGTAATTTCTAAAGGGATTAATGAAAAGTTTATCACAATTCAACCCCCCCTTCTTGTATATCTTGATCATATTATTGTTCAATATATTAACTTGTGATTCACTTCACTCAGGGCACTAAGAAAAGAAATCATCCGTGTTGGCACTGCTTGACTAACACCTCGAAAAACTGCTCTAGGCTGACCAGGAGACTCTAATATGACCTCCTTGGTGTAGCAGTTCATGATAGCCCTATGGGCAGTAAGCTAGTCCATCCTTAAAATAACATCAATCTCCCTCAATGGCAATACTATAAGGTCTTCCCTCAGCACTGCTTGATCAATCTGGATCGAGCATCCCTTGCAGACCTCTCCCAATGCTGTAGTACTACCTAGAGGTGTACTCACCTCTAGCCCATACTGTAGTATCTCCCTATCCCCATGCAATCTACATGCCAAATGCGGTGCAACAAAAGAATGCGTGGATCCTGGATCCAACAATGCAAATGCCTTAATATCAGAAAGAAAAAGCATACCAGCTACAACATCGGGGGAATCCTAGGCCTCCTGCCTCGTCATGGAAAAGACTCTGGCCTGGGACTGTGGTCGGCTGCCCCGACCCTTAGTCCTCACAAAAGATCCCACAGCTCTTCCACGGCCTCTAACTCGGCCACTCAGCCCGGATCCACCACCTCTGCTCTGCTGCACCGTAGTATTACTGCCAGATCTCCCACTAATAGTAGACTGAGCTCCAATAGTATCTGGGCAATTCCTAATCTGATGATCCATGGAGCCGTACCTAAGGCAGGCTTCAGTCAGTCGCCAACACTCCCCACTATGTCTCTTCTCACAATGCTCACAGACTGGAAGCATCTGCCCTGCACCTCTACCACTGCCACTACCATTCA
The DNA here is from genome assembly GCA_029891385.1 of Erythroxylum novogranatense. Classification (NCBI taxonomy): domain Eukaryota; kingdom Viridiplantae; phylum Streptophyta; class Magnoliopsida; order Malpighiales; family Erythroxylaceae; genus Erythroxylum; species Erythroxylum novogranatense. Next base: position 82,047,506 of record CM057232.1, on the reverse strand, counting down.
GAACAAATCTCCCTCTCTGCCTATATCCCGACTGTCTGGATCCTCCAGGTGCCCTGAAAAACCTGCTCTGGCGCTTACTAAAACCTCGACCAGAACTGCCCTAACTGTCACTTGGCCTCTTACTCCTGGAACCCTGACTAGTCTCAGTCTATTTCTGCCTTATCAGTTGCTCCACTCGCACTGCAGCAACTCGCAGCTCAACAAAAGTGCCCATATCAGATCGAGCCAACCTAGTGCGGATCTCCAAATTAATCCCATTTTCGAACCTCCGGCACCTATCAGCCTCAGTAGATATCACAGTAGTGGCATACCCCTTTAGTTCATTAAACCGCACCTCATGATCTGCCACTGTCATCCTACCCTGCTTCAACTCTAGAAACTCCTGCATCTTCATCTCAAGATACACCTTGGGTATATAATTATCTCGGAATACCCTCAGAAAATCCTCCCATGTCAGTATGCAAGGCCTGGTGGTACTGCCCGGGACAGTCTTCCACCATCGATAAGTTGGGCCTGCGGAGAGACATCGATAATCAAACCTCTCCTCTGAATCACAGTCCATCTGGTCGAAGACTCTCTCAGTCCTCTCCAGCCATCCCTTAGCCTCAGCAGGATCTGTGCTGCCGTAGAAATCCACAGCCCCCTACTTACCCAGTCGATCATACCTCCTCTCCCGTCTCTCGGAAACCCTAGGAGGCAGCTCCTCAGATCGAGGCACAGAGGACTCCCTACTAGCTCCGACTGATTCTTGGTCAGCTGGTTGCTCAATCTAATCACCTAGAACGGATGACCTATAACAAAACAATGAGTTCGATCAATTTCTGCAGTTCTCATAATAATTCAAGCCTAAATATTTGCCTAGTCCCAACAGATGCCAAACCATGCTCTGATACCACCTAAATGTAGCACCCCCTTACCGTAGGGTATACACCGGGACGCCCATAGGTCATTCCGATACATATCCTACAATAAAGATGCACTACGAACGATCACTGCTATACTTCACATGGCATCGTAAAATAAAACATCAATATAAAATTCACTAATTTTTAAAACCATAATACCATTCTCATTTCATTTCAATACAAGCAGTCATTTACATAACTCTCAGAGTTTCACTGATTGAACATTACTATAAAAGACACCTATTACAAAAGCCTAATTAGGTCATCCCCAAAAATCTCAGCTGACCGACCTGTGTGCCATGACTTCTCTTGCCAACACGGTCTACACGGCAGGAAAAGTCTCTCTGGAGCTAGGAGTCTACTCTCTCGGTCCTGAAAAATATATTGCAATTTTGGGTGATTTTGCGAACTCAGTAAGGAACCATCATCGATGGTTCACCCAATTCATGTATAGCCAAGTATAATACAGATTGTTGCACAATAGCATAATAAAAAATATCACAAATTAATATCACACTAGTACCAAGCATTTTGCCTTTCACCCAATTCAAAATATCCAATTAAATGCAAATAAAATGTGTATGTGACATTTTCCCATTTTATTACGGTGTTGTGACCGAGTGCCTGTACTGTCCCAAATTGGGATCATTAAGTAGTGAGCCAATGGCTCTAAATCAGTGCGGGCTTTAGGCCTCATACGTTGAGCTTTAGCTCTCGGTGGCTACTCCGGTCACAACTGTCATTATCTATTTCATGCATTCATGTATGAAATGCACATGTCCCATTTTCACAATAAATGCATCAAAATTTGATAGTACTATGTTCCAATCGAGCCACAAATCATAATTTATCACATTACCGACAAGTAGGTCATAGATTCACAACATGTAACACTTCTATGTCATAAACTCCCATTACATCGGACACCTCCGGTCCGAAATCAAGGCAGAAAACAAACGCAACAGTCCCACCATTATTCTCCACAGTGGCATAAGTACAGAATGATAAACAGATAAAGATTGAGGAACCATCTAAGTTACTCACCAAATAGCTTCCGAGCTAATGCCTGGAAGTCTCGACAACGTCCGTAGGGTGACGTTCCAAAAGTGTCTCTATAACAGTCAAAATATTTTCAACATTACCTATTGCTCAATCAGAAATAATTTCTAATGCACATAAAGCAATTTAGAATGTGTACAATGCATGTTCGTGACATTCCCGACACTATTCCATAATTTCCCATCACAAAAAGTTCCTCTAAAAATTAGAAGACCATAGGCACAAGAATCGTCCAATTCGGATCTCTATAGGTCCAATTATTAACAAAATACTACTCAGAAAAATATTTATCCGAACCCCCCACTTCGACCTAAGCAATCCCCGTCAATTTCAATTCTAAAAATTTCCAATTTCACATATATGAAATTAAATGTTCTACGAATCCGATGCCTCAAGAATCAGGTCAATCGGAATTTGGACCAAAAAGTTATGCACAAAAGATTGGAAGAAGGTCAAAAATGGAAGGAAAACAAAGCAATTAGTCCTTCTTCAAAACGGTGTCGCACCCATGGGTGTGCCTGGGAGTGCACCAGCATGCCCGGGCTCGCCCTGGGCGCGAGCCCATGGCCCGCTCGCTGGGCGAGCTCCTTGCTAGCCTGACGAGCTACGCTGCTCGCCCGCATGGGCGAGCTGCTCCAACACCATGTGACCAATTTTGCTATTTTCTCAAAAAGTGACCTTTCTTCTTCAACACTTATCTTTTAACATACACATCCAAATGACACAAATCTGGATTCGTAGGAAAGGTATTGAAAAATTCTACAAGTTTCAAGAAGGGCTTAAAATTTAATTTCACCCCTAAGGGTGTCAAAAATACAATCAAAGCTACTGCCCTCTCAATGACCATACAAACCAGTACCCCATTATTCCAAAAATCAAAACTTTCAATCCTCTTTGTCACAAATTGCAAACTTTATCTCAATCAAAAGAGAAAAAACAAAAGCTATAAATTTCAAGAACAACTTGGAAGCCAATTCCATCTCAAACCAAATCAAAATCTCGAACAAAACTTCTGCCACACAAATTTTATCACAATTCTAACCCAATTTTCCGAAATTCATAACTTTCAAACCCATTGTCGAAAAATTGCATACCATATATCAATCAAAATCTCAGACAATCAACTACAACTCTCAAGAAGAACACTGAGCCCAATTCTATCTCTACATAGGTCGCATCCTCAAATAAGTGTAGCTGACCTGTTAGACTTTATGACAACAGCTTATAGCCTAAACCATAACACAACTTCACAAATTTATATCATACAGTCCTAACACCCAAAATTCACACAAAAATCTCATTAGAAAGATAAAAAATAACTCTCCAACTTTCATGAAGACCACACTTGCAAATTCAATCCAAATCCACTTTAAAAAATTCATCAAAGTTTCAAGTCTCACAGCTCAGATACTGTTCGCAGCACCTAAAAACTCACCTTCTGAGCCAAATTGGAAACCCTTAAGATCACAATTTGATAAAACTCTCTTCATATGAAATTTAGCACTATTTCTTGAGTTTCATTTAAAACAAGCCTCAACTCAAAAGCATAATCCCATCAAAAGTTACAAGCAAAAACCTGAAACTCACACAAGTCCAATTTTCCAGTTTTTAACACTAACTCAACTTCTTTCATGAAAGCATTAATGCCACATCAATAACCATCTCATTTAACAAGAAATCAGCCACAATAATCATCAAACTCTCACTTAATCACTTAACCCTAAAAATGGCAGTACACCTCACAAAATTTTCTTATTAAAATTCTATACATCTTTCACCACAAAAATCAATCCAAAACATGTTAAACATTTATCTTTCACCATTTATGAACCAATGAAAGAAACAACTTACCCATAAAATCAAACCTTAGCTTTATGAAATTAATGCACCAATAAATGCAATAAATGCTTCAACCTACCAAGTAAAAAAAACACAATATAAATACTCACCTAAACAAGTTTCAAGCTCTATATTCTTCAAATCTTCAAATAACACCAACTTCTACTTTTCACCAACACTCACGATTACAATCCCACATACACACAACTCATCATCTTCACAAGGCTTAAATTGGCTTGTGGTTGAGAAAAGAAGAGAGCAACCAAATAGCAAAAGAAGCTTTGTATGGGAGGAGAAGAAGATAATCGAAGGAGGAGAACACCAATGAAGAAGAAATGAAGTTACAGATGAAAGAGAACTAATAGCTTTCAATGTAGTTTTTAAAACCCTGAAAGGAGCAAGCAATGTCGTAAGTGTGAAGGAAACAAGCCAAAGTCATTAAATGCATAAAGAGACTTGACCCATAATTGAGAAAAAGACGAAAACATCAATTAAGGAGAACAAAAGTTACTGATGAGAGGAGGCTTTAACTTTCAACAAAGTGACTTTCTCCATAGAGAATGTCGTGAAAGAGAGCATGAAAAAGGACAAAGCCATTTATGGCAAGGAGGACACTTGTCAAAAGATGGGGAAATAGATAAAATCCATTTACAATATTTAATCCAATAACCCTAATTCAATTTAATCAATAATCCAACTTATGCTAATAACTCTAATCACAATCCCAAAAATCCCTTATCCACATTTTAGTGCCATAGGACAGAATTTTCGGTACCGGAACTAAATCAGTCTGCCACTTATAATTTTTCGGTCCGGACATCAATTCCCAAAAATGTCAGAAAAATTTCCAGAATCCTCTAAAAATAGAAAACACACTTAGGTCACTCCAAATCAATTTTCCAAACACAAATAACTCATTTTTCACAAAAGGTCACATTAACACACTTATGCCGGGAAATGTCATGAATGCATGTACAATCATGTGCATGTGCAAAATTTACCATTCATATTTATATAGAGGCTATAAGATGCATGTGCAAGCCGAGATATATTGACACAATCCTAACCCGTCCCAAATGTCCAAATTACCCTTCCCATCGATGATGGGATGTTACAGTATCAGAGCGCCTGTTTTAAGATCTTGTATGGGCACATTTGTTTAAGTGATATGCATGAGAAGTTGATAAGAATTAGTGAATGGATATGATTGACCTAGTGAGAATGTGATATTGATGTGAATAAGTTTTTATGAATTATTTGAGGAATTAAAGTGATTGTTTGATTTAAGTGTCAAGAGTATGATTGATTATAAGAATGTGCGTATGGAAATTAAGATTAAAAATTCATGATGAATTTGGATGATTTGACTTCGAATATATGTGAGATGCAATAACAGATATTTGAAAGATGAGGTTAATGATAGAGATATATGTATAGAAGTTCAAAAGGTTGATTTTGAATGATGATTGGTCCATATTAAGGTTATTAAGAAATGGACCATTGACTTGTGGCAATATGTTAAGAAATATTAATTTGTGGTTATAGTGATTTTGATATGATATTGGTGGTATTAGATACAAGAAGTGAAAAAAAATTGTGAAGAAATTGAGAAATATGTGATGATAAATTAGATAAGAAAGTAATTGATTATGGTCATTTAGAAGAAATTAGTTAAGAGAATGTGTTACTTGATGATTGGTTAAGTATGAATTTCGAGGATGGAATTCTTTTAAGAGGGGGAGAAATGTTGGATCCCGATCTTTAAATGGAACTTAGAAATTATAAAATGAAATTAAATGAGAAAATATGGCATGATTCTTTGTAATGAATGAAAAGTATAAATGAATTTATGAGCATTTGATAAAATGAAAGACAGTTGGGTTTCTTTATGGTTGCATATGTTTGATAAAAAAGATGAGGTTTTTGTGTATTGTGTTTGGATGTAGGAATTTGAGATTGTGGATAAGTGAAGTGTTGTGCAGGTTTAAGAATCTGGCTAGTGAAAATTTAGGGGAAATGCTGTCAAAATTTTACTTATGGGCAAAAACTTTGACTGAGTTTTTGACCCTTTTAGAGATAGAATTTGACTAAAAAGTCTTCTTGAAGATTTTAGTTTAGGTTTTGATCTTTTCATTGATGTATAATATGTTATTTTTGGTTGTGGATATTGGAAAATATGAATTTTGGAAATTTGGATGTGGTATAGGATGACAATTTTTCTGGCTGAAGATTTGACTGAAAAATTGACCTAGTTAGAGGTTGCAATTGCCTTTAAGCACTTCATGAAAGTTGAAGATTTTGTTTTGATCTTTACATTGATATAAAGTTAAGAATTTTTGGACAAGGGGATGAAAAGTTATGAATTTTAGAAATTGTGTTACTGTTCAGGATGATATTAATTGAATAGTAACCTTGACTGACTTTTTGATCTATATAGAGGCTTGTTTTGCTCTTAAAGTATTCATGAAAGTTTTAGATTATGTTTTGATATTTCCATTGATGTAAAGTATGGAATTTTTGGACCATAAAATAGGAAGTTATGATTTTTAAAAGTTTATGTTACTGTTTAGCATGATTATTAGTGGACAGAACCTTTGATTGGAAATTTGACTTCCTTAGAAACCAAATTGATTTTTCTGTCCTTCATGAAATATGTAGGCTGGTTTTTGATCTTTGCATTGATATAAAATATGGCATGTATAGACCTTGGAGTTGAAAGATAGAAATTTTAGAAGTTGTGATACTGTTTAGGGAGACTTAAATTGGATAGAAACTTTGAGTGGGATTTTGACCCCTTAGAGATGGAATTGGTTTTTAAGTCCTTCATGGAAATTGTAAAGCTTTCTTTTATCTTTCCATTGATACCAAATTTGAAAAATTTGTAATTCTGAGTCACAAGTTATGAATTTTAGAAGTAGGAAGGTCGCCCTGGCGAGATACCGGCTCGGTCGCTCCCACTCGGTCGCTCTCGCCAGTGCGAGCTTCAATTTGGAATTTTTCCTGACCGACCTCGCTCTATTCTTTTGGCCATAACGTTTTCGTCTGACCTCCGATCGACCTGATTTTTATGGCGTTGGATTCTTAAGACATCCTTCTATCTGTCCATGAAAAATTGTGGATTTTTTAGATTAAATTGAGGATGATTGATTTAGTCAAAGAGAGTTAGGAAATTTTCTGAATATGGTTCAGTATTTTGATAAATTCTTAGTCTGTGGAGATCCAATTGAACTGATTCTTGTTGAAAAATAAAATAGAGAAATGGGGCTACAAGTCATATGAAGGAACTGAATTTCAATTTAGCCCCTAAGACTTTCAATTTCTGAATTGAAGTTGGGTTTAGTGTGCAGTCTTGGATTAGTAAGAGCTGAAAGTATTTTGGCCATAACGTTCTCTCTAGTCATCCAAATGAGGTGATTCTTAATTTGTATTAAACTAGAGAGATAGGACTACAAATTTTATGAAGAAATTGAGTTTCAATTTAGTCTATAAGAATGTCAATTTTTGGATGGAAACAAATCGCAGGAAAATGTTTTAGCATAAGAATAGTCTGAAATGCTTGGAGTATAACTTTTGGAGTAGTGAACCGAATTAAATGATTTTGGTGTCATTATGAAATTGAGACAATGAGGATCATTTTTATAGAAGGAAGTTTTAGCAAATTCCTTCAATTTGATGGTTAAAAAAATGTCCTAAAGTAAGCATGAATTAAATGAATTTTAGGGGCAAATTTGGAAGATCACTTAAAGTGTTAAGTTTTAAGGCTTTTAAGGAAGGGCAATTGGGTCTTTTTGCATTCATTAAAGGGCAAGACATGTGGCTATCATATAAGAAGAGTGAAGCACGAAATTTTGTTAAGTTGGAAAGAGAAGAAAGAGGAGAGAAAAGAGAGGTGAGTTTCGGATGGAAAGAAAAGGGAGAAGAAGAAAGAAGAAAGAGAAGGCTTAGGGTTCGAATTTTAATGAGCTTCAAGAGTGATTTTAAAAAGAGCATGAGAGCTTCCTATGGAGCTAAGAAAATCCGAAAATGATGAAGGTTTAAGGTACGAGGAAGATTTTGTGTTGGGACCCGTTTCGGGAACCGGATCTCAACCGAAAAACGAAAAGAACGAAGGAAACATAATCGAATGGAAACGGAAATTTCGCATCGACATCACAGCAGAAGCAAAGCGAAGGCGGAAGCGAAAAATAGCGAAACGAATCACAGCAAACACATCCGACATCCGAAAATAAAGAACAGCGAAAAGCGTCGCGTTGGAATTCCTTAGACTCAAACTATTCAAAATCCGGTATAATTTTTTTTTCTTTTTCTCATATTCACATATTACATCTTCAGGCAATCTCATTCAAAACCACACAACCAAATTCCACTTTTGGAAAATCATTCTCATGCAAATCTCTAGATCTGATCACGTTCTTATTTATCCATACCAATCTCAAATTCCATTTTAATCCCCATTTTATCGAAAATTTTGCCAGCATAACGGCTGCCTTTATCCTAACCCAAACCTGCAAGGGTAAAGAAATACACTTCTAAATGCCAAACAGATCTCAGAATCATCGGACTCTCCCGTCCAGATCCCAAACACCAGCAAAACACAAACCTAAATCTAATACTTCCATAATTCTCAATTCAATACCAAACTCATAATTCAATCAAATTCCCAAATCAAGCATACATATATATTCCCAAATTATCCATAATTTCATATACAAATTTCACAATCATTCACAATTCTCAACTTTATACACAAATACATTTTTCCCAAACTTATCTAAAGCCATATAAATATCCATACTCAAATTTAGATTACTCAAAATCTAAATTATACAAATGTCGAAACTGACGTCTTCACATTCTTTTATCCGATCTCCAACTCGAAACCTGGAGATGGGGATGAAAGGGGTGAGCTTCAAGCTCGTGGATAACACATTTATAAAGTGATAAATAAGCGAAATCATTTTCATAATCTTTCGCCAAAAGGGCTAATTTTTCAAACTTTATAATTTTTCAAACAATTTCCTCAAACCCTTTTTTTTTTCTTCATATTTTTCAAACTTTTTCCTCAAACCCTTTTTCATATTTTTCAAACTTTTCATAGTCATCTCACTTTTTCTTATTTTTTTCTCAAAAATTCTCGAATTTTCATAAATATGGATGCAACATACGAAACAAAATTGAAAACACATAACATATCGAATGGTCCAGCTAGTCCAAGCAGAGCGTCTTGCATAGTCCATGGAGCGTCCCATGCGATCGTGAATAGAACGTCTTACACTTTCCCGCATAATGTCCATTATAGCCGTGAAGGAGTCGAAATTGGAGCTCCGTGCTACTAGCGGGCAGCCGGGCGAAGGCTATACAAATAGAGACAGCGCTGACTCACCAAAGGACCTACCAAACCCACATAACACATATCGAAAACGGAAATTCAAATTGCCCGAAGGCACTTTCCAAAATCTTACTTTTCTTCAAATTTTCCACAAAATGCATACAACTCAATTTATTCAATCTATCGTTCACTAAATTCAACAATCAAATCATTTAATCAAACAATAATTTCAGCAATTGAATAATGCATACACAACAAGTGCACTTTCATAAATTTCTATTAATTTATCAAATCATTTAAAACAATGAATTTAAGCTTATGAAAATTTTCCAGAAAACATTCAGAAATCATAATTTCAAACATTTACAAAACAATAATTTATCAAAATTTCACATTTTTGCTTTCTTTAATTTTCGAAAATTCGTATTAAGCTTACAGATCAAAATATAAATATGCTACCCACCTCGAAATGATGCTAGGAACTTGTTCCAAGCTTCAATTTGATCCTTGCTTCTTTCCTTCTTTCAATTAAAAATGACCTAAGCCATAATCACCCAAATTCACATCATAAATTTGCATAATTCCCAAAATTAACTATCGAAAATTCATAATTATCATATTTCCAAGCTATTTCAATCTTCAATTTTGAAAATCCCCAATTTTCAAAATTGGCCTAAACCAACACACCCAAATTCAATCTCATAAAACATAATTTCTTCAAAATTAATTCCATATTTCATCAATTCATGCTATTTTTGATGATTCTACACCTTTAATTCACAAAATTTGGGAAAACCCCAAAATCTCTAATTTGGCCTAAACCCCCAATTCATAATTTTTCAAATTAAACTTCACCTAAAGCATAAACATCAAAATTAACTTAGGATATCTCAAATTCATCACTAATTCAAGCCATCTAAATCATCAATTTCAAAAACCCCCAAATTTTACTATTCATCATCTTCCTCACTAAGCTTTCTCTCTCTAAAATCTTCCATAACCAAAATTAACTCATCAATCACAAAATAAAACTCATAGCACATAAACCCACATCATTTCTAATTAATCTAAACCAAAAACTTAACCAAAACTCAAAATCCAAATTTTTCTCTTACCTCTTTTCTTCTTCATTTTCGAAAATTCTTGGTTCCCAAAGCAAGCTTTCTTCATTTCCAACCTTTTTCTCTCTTGGATCAACATGAAAATCCTTAAGAATCAAGTAGAAAAATCAAGCTTACCTTTCTCCCTCTTCCTTTCTCCATGGACGAAATCTTCTCCTCTCTTCTTTCTTTTATTTTCTTCTCCCTTTTCTTATGATTTTCCAGCCAATTTCGTGGCTTTAATATGCCCAAAACGACACCTCCATTTTGTGTGTCATTAAATGATGGTTAATTGACCATTTTGCCCTCCATCCAAAGCTTAAAGTCATGCTTACTTGCGGGTTGATTCTCACTATCAAAATGAAGGAATTTGTCCAAACTTCCTTCTAGAGAAATGTTCCTCTCAATCATACGAATCCAACGCCACTAACCGCGCTCAATTCGGAGCACTACATCAAAAGTTATACGCAAAACAGTTCGGGAATATCCATATTTTAACACATTTTCCATGTACGATTATTTTCGTCCAAAATTTCACATTCTTAATCCCAGAATTGAAACTCGATGTCTTCATAACAATTGTAGCCTTATGTCTCTAGTTTAATTCAAAACAAGAATCGCCTCATTTCGATTCCCAGATCAAAAGTTATGCTTAAAATACTCTCAAGTGTTCCCAATCTGAAAATTACACCCTAATCCGAACTTAAATTCAGAAATTAAAAGTTTTAGGGGCAAAATTGACATTTCATTTCTTCATATGATCTGTAGCCCCTTGTCTTATCTTTATCTCGCCTCAAGAATCGCTTCAATCGGATCTCTACAGATTCCAAATTTCACAAAACACTGAACTATGCTCGGAAAATTTCCCGACTCACTTTGATTAAATTAATCACCATTAATTTAATCTAAAAAATTCACAAATTTCTATGAGGATGTAGATAATTGTCTTAGGAATCCAACGTCGCAAGAATCAACTCAATCGGATGTCGGACGGAAAAGATATAAGCAAAAAAGTGAACAAAGGTCGGATTGGAGAAGGATAGTCAAGAAAACCAAAAGGCACAACGGCGTCGTACTGGGCCGGGGCGAGGGCGAGGTCGCTCCGGACGACGGGTCGCCCTGGTCACGCAGGCGGAACGCCCGCTAAAAGCTCGCCATCACTAGGGCGATGAGTCGCCCTAGCGACTGAGCAACTTCATTTTCATTTTTTTTTCACTTAAAAGCCAAAACTTCCGAAATTCATAACTCTTAATCCCGAACTCCAATTTTGACAAACTTAGTCTCTATAGAAAGCTTGAGGGAAGCTCTAAATCTTTCACGAATGACATAAAACTCAATTCGACTCCTACGGAAGTCCATTTTTCGGTCAAAGATACTATCCTCTATACAAACTTGTAAAAATCATAACTTACTATTTCGAAATCGAAAAATTTCATACTTTATATCGAAATAAAGATCAAAACAAACCCTTCAATTTTCATGAAGGACATCAAAACTCAATTAACCTCTAACTAGGTTAATTTCTCAGTCAAAGTTTCAACCATAATAAAAGTCAAACCCTATCAAACATAAACTTTGACTGATCATAACTTTCACTCCCGGTATCGAAAAATTACAAACTTTATGTCCACAAAAAGCTCTTGACAGAGGCTACAATTTTCATGTTGATCATTTTCTCAGATTTTGCCTAAATCAAAAAGTCAACTTTTTCTTCAAAAAGTCAAACTCTAATCGAACTTTGACTGATCATAACTTTCACTTCCGATATCGAAAAATATCAAACTTTATGTCTACAGAAAACTCTTGACATAATCTACAAGTTTCATGTAGATCATTTTCTCAAATTATGCCTAAATCAAAAGTCAACTTCCAAAGGCCAAAAAGTCAACTATCATATTTTCACTCTTTTTTGCATTATTTCTAGATTTTTAACTTAATTTCAATCAACTCATCCACTTTATCATTAATGTTACTCAGGCAAATTGTCACTCAAGGTTCGGGGTCCAATATTTCTCCCCCTCTTAAAAGAATTTCGTCCTCGAAATTCATATTTGTTTAAACTCCAAGTAACTCATTCTTGCATAAATTTCTTTCTAAATAAAAATCATCAAGCACTTTCTCACTAATTTCTTTCCAAAGCTCATAAGCAATCATTTTTTTCTTACCTAATGTTTTCATCATACATATTCTCAATCTTTCCCCAAAATTCTCAATTTTTGATTCACATACCAGCCATATCATATATTCCTATCATCAAAATTCATCATTCCAATATTTCTCAGTATCAAAATCAATCATCCTAATTCATCATGCATTTCAAATCTCAATTTCATGAACTCTTTCCTTAAATTGCTCAAAATTCTTATCATCTTCATCAAATAGTCACTTTTATTCATCACATAATTCATGACAAATCATTCATATCAATTTCACATTCCTAAAGTCATTCATACTTATTGTCATCGAAATCAAATGATCACTTAGCACATTCTCACAAATTCAATTTCTCCTTACACACTCTTCTTAATCTTGTATGCCCAGTTAAGATCCTAATACTGGGCTTTGATACCATAAATGTTGGGACCCGTTCCGGGAACCGGATCCCAACCGAAAAACAAAAAGAACGAAGGAAACGGAATCAAATGGACACGGAAATTTCACGTCGACATCACAGCAGAAGCAAAGCGAAGGCGGAAGCGAAAAATAGCGAAACGAATCACAGCAAACACATCCGACATCCGGAAATAAAGAACAGCGAAAAGCGTTGCGTTGGAATTCCTTAGACTCAAACTATTCGAAATCCGGTATAATTTTTTTTCTTTTTCTCATATTCACATATTACATCTTCAGGCAATCTCATTCAAAACCACACAACCAAATTCCACTTTTGGAAAATCATTCTCATGCAAATCTCTAGATCTGATCACGTTCTTATTTATCCATACCAATCTCAAATTCCATTTTTATCCCCATTTTATCGAAAATTTCGGCAGCATAACGGCTGCCTTTATCCTAACCCAAACCTGCAAGGGTAAAGAAATACACTTCTAAATGCCAAACAGATCTTAGAATCATCGGACTCTTCCGTCCGGAACCCAAACACCAGCAAAACGCAAACCTAAATCTAATACTTCCATAATTCTCAATTCAATACCAAACTCATAATTCAATCAAATTCCCAAATCAAGCATACATATATATTCCCAAATTATCCATAATTTCATATACAAATTTCACAATCATTCACAATTCTCAACTTTATACACAAATACATTTTTCCCAAACTTATCTAAAGCCATATAAATATCCATACTCAAATTTAGATTACTCAAAATCTAAATTATACAAATGTCGAAACTGACGTCTTCACATTTTTTCATCCGATCTCCTACTCGAAACCTGGAGATGGGGATGAAAGGGGGGTGAGCTCGGAAGCTCGTGGATAACACATTTATAAAGTGATAAATAAGCCGAAATCATTTTTCATAATCTTTCGCCAAAAGGGCTAATTTTTCAAACTTTATAATTTTTCAAACAATTTCCTCAAACCCTTTTTTTTTTCATATTTTTCAAACTTTTTCCTCAAACCCTTTTTCATATTTTTCAAACTTTTCATAGTCATCTCACTTTTTCTTATTTTTTTTTCAAAAATTCTCGAATTTTCATAAATATGGATGCAACATACAGAAACAAAATTGAAAACACATAACATATCGAATGGTGCAGCTAGGTCCAACAGAGCGTCTTGCATGCCTCCGTGAGCGGATCCTGTGCGATCGTGAATGAAACGTACTACACTTTCCCGCATAGCGGTCCAGTGTAGCCGTGAAGGGAGTCAGAAATTGGAGCTCCGTGCTACTAGCGGGCAGCCGGGCGAAGGCTATACAAATAGAGACAGCGCTGACTCACCAAAGGACCTACCAAACCCACATAACACATATCGAAAACGGAAATTCAAATTGCCCGAAGGCACTTTCCAAAATCTTACTTTTCTTCAAATTTTCCACAAAATGCATACAACTCAATTTATTCAATCTATCGTTCACTAAATTCAACAATCAAATCATTTAATCAAACAATAATTTCAGCAATTGAATAATGCATACACAACAAGTGCACTTTCATAAATTTCTATTAATTTATCAAATCATTTAAAACAATGAATTTAAGCTTATGAAAATTTTCCAGAAAACATTCGGAAATCATAATTTCAAACATTTACAAAACAATAATTTATCAAAATTTCACATTTTGCTTTCTTTAATTTTGAAAATTAGTATTAAGCTTACGGATCAAAATATAAATATCTACCCACCTCGAAATGATCTAGAACTTGTTCCAAGCTTCAATTGATCCTTGCTTCTTTCCTTCTTTCAATTAAAATGACCTAAGCCATAATCACCCAAATTCACATCATAAATTTGCATAATTCCCAAAATTAACTATCGAAAATTCATAATTATCATATTTCCAAGCTATTTCAATCTCCAATTTTGAAAATCCCCAATTTTCAAAATTGGCCTAAACCAACACACCCAAATTCAATCTCATAAAACATAATTTCTTCAAAATTAATTCCATATTTCATCAATTCATGCTATTTTTGATGATTCTACACCTTTAATTCACAAAATTTGGGAAAACCCCAAAATCTCTAATTTGGCCTAAACCCCCAATTCATAATTTTTCAAATTAAACTTCACCTAAAGCATAAACATCAAAATTAACTTAGGATATCTCAAATTCATCACTAATTCAAGCCATCTAAATCATCAATTTCAAAAACCCCCAAATTTTACTATTCATCATCTTCCTCACTAAGCTTTCTCTCTCTAAAATCTTCCATAACCAAAATTAACTCATCAATCACAAAATAAAACTCATAGCACATAAACCCACATCATTTCTAATTAATCTAAACCAAAAACTTAACCAAAACTCAAAATCCAAATTTTTCTCTTACCTCTTTTCTTCTTCATTTTCGAAAATTCTTGGTTCCCAAAGCAAGCTTTCTTCATTTCCAACCTTTTTCTCTCTTGGATCAACATGAAAATCCTTAAGAATCAAGTAAAAAAATCAAGCTTACCTTTCTCCCTCTTCCTTTCTCCATGGACGAAATCTTCTCCTCTCTTCTTTCTTTTATTTTCTTCTCCCTTTTCTTATGATTTTCCAGCCACTTTCGTGGCTTTAATATACCCAAAACGACACCTCCCTTTTGTGTGTCATTAAATGATGGTTAATTGACCATTTTGCCCTCCATTAAAAGCTTAAAGTTATGCTTACTTGCGGGTTGATTCGCACTATCAAGATGAAGGAATTTGTCCAAACTTCCTTCTAGAGAAATGTTCCTCTCAATCATACGAATCCAACGCCACCGACCGTGCTCAATTCGGAGCACTACATCAAAAGTTATATGCAAAACAGTTCGGGAATATCCATATTCTAACACATTTTACATGTACGATTATTTTCGTCCAAAAGTTCACATTCTTAATCCCAGAATTGAAACTCGATGTCTTCATAACAATTGTAGCCTTATGTCTCTAGTTTAATTCAAAACAAGAATTGCCTCATTACAATTCCCAGATCAAAAGTTATGCTTAAAATACTCTAAGGTGTTCCCAATCTAAAAATTACACCCTAATCCGAACTTAAATTCAGAAATTAAAAGTCTTAGGGGCAAAATTGAAATTTCATTTCTTCATATGATTTGTAGCCCCTTGTCTTATCTTTATCTCGCCTCAAGAATCGCTTCAATCGGATCTCTACAGATCCCGAATTTCACAAAACACTGAACTATGCTCGGAAAATTTCCCGACTCACTTTGATTAAATTAATTACCATTAATTTAATCTCAAAAATTCACAAATTTCTATGAGGATGTAGATAATTGTCTTAGGAATCCAACGCCGTAAGAATCAACTCAATCGGATGTCGGACAGAAAAGATATAAGCAAAAAAGTGAACAAAGGTCGGATTGGAGAAGGATAGTCAAGAAATCCAAAAGGCAAAACGGCGTCGTACTGGAGCGGGGCGAGGGCGAGGTCGCCCCGACGGAACGCCCGCCATCGCTAGGGCGACGCGTCGCCCTAGCGATGCGAGCTAAAAGCTCACCATCACTAGGGCGATGAGTCGCCCTAGCGACTAGGCAACTTCATTTTCATTTTTTTTTCACTTAAAAACCAAAACTTCCGAAATTCATAACTCTTAATCCCGAACTCCAATTTTGACAAACTTAGTCTCTATAGAAAGCTTGAGGGAAGCTCTAAATCTTTCACGAAGGACATAAAACTCAATTCGACTCCTACGGAAGTCCATTTTTCGGTCAAAGATACTATCCTCTATACAAACTTGTAAAAATCATAACTTACTATTTCGAAATCGAAAAATTTCATACTTTATATCGAAATAAAGATCAAAACAAACCCTTCAATTTTCATGAAGGACATCAAAACTCAGTTAACCTCTAACTAGGTTAATTTCTCAGTCAAAGTTTCAACCATAATAAAAGTCAAACCCTATCAAACATAAACTTTGACTGATCATAACTTTCACTCCCGATATCGAAAAATTACAAACTTTATGTCTACAAAAAGCTCTTGACAGAGGCTACAATTTTCATGTTGATCATTTTCTCGGATTTTGCCTAAATCAAAAAGTCAACTTTTTCTTCAAAAAGTCAAACTCTAATCGAACTTTGACTGATCATAACTTTCACTTCCGATATCGAAAAATATCAAACTTTATGTCTACAGAAAACTCTTGACATAATCTACAAGTTTCATGTAGATCATTTTCTCAAATTATGCCTAAATCAAAAGTCAACTTCCAAAGGCCAAAAAGTCAACTATCATATTTTCACTCTTTTTCGCATTATTTCTAGATTTTTAACTTAATTTCAATCAACTCATCCACTTTATCATTAATGTTACTCAGGCAAATTGTCACTCAAGGTTCGGGGTCCAATATTTTGCTTTGTTAAATTGTGAAAAGATTTTGGTTTAGATAGCTTGGATATGGTATGGGTTTATGATTTCTAAGCTCAATTTTGATGATTATGCTTTATGTGATGTTGAATTTTGGATAGTTATTAATTAGGGATTTTTGTCTTGGATTAGGGTATTGAAGTGAGGGTTTGGAGAAATTGATGCTTGGGACAAGTTTTAAGCATGGAATTGAGGTAGGTACCATGTTTATATTTTGAAATTTAAGCTATGTATGTGTTTTTCAAAAATCAAGAAAGTGAAAGGATTTTTAAATAATTATTTTCGAATGATTAAACTCCTTGCTTTTGGAATGACTTTAGAAATTGTTATAATGGTACATTCATTATTTGGAATGATTTAAGAAATTGCAATAATTATTGAATTCATTATTTTTCGAATGATTTGAATAATTTGAAAAATGTCTATAATTGATGATTTCATTGTTTTGAATGAATGGGATTTTTGATTGACTTATGATTTTGATAAATTGCTAAAGTGTTGCATTCATTATGTTTGAATGATTAAGAATGTGTTATGTGAATTGGTTTGATATTGTGAATTTTTAAATGTGAATGGGTCTAATATGACATGATACGAAAGATTGAATTTTCGAAACATGCCTTCGGGAAATCCAATTTTCAAGTGTGAAATGTGTTATGTGGGTTTGGTTAGATCCCATAAGTTGAGTCAAGTGCACTCGTATTCTTTTTATAGGCTTCGCCCGCCTGCCCGCTAGTGACATTGGAGCTCCGTTACGAACTCCCATAAGTTCACGGCTACACTGGACTGCTATGCGGAAAAGTGTAGTACGTTCTGTTCACGGTTGCACAGGACCGTTATGCAGAAATGTGCAGTACGTTCTGCTTTGGACCAACCCAAACCATTCTGATTTGTTTATGTGTTTTTGATTTTGTTTATATGTGATGCATTTATAATGTGATGCATTCATGTTTCTGATTTGTTCGTGAATTCATTGATAAATTGAGAAATTGTTGAAAGAAGAGTTTATTTGATAAATTTTCTACTGTGAGATTTTCATAAAATGACAAAAGTTTGAAAAAATGTTTTTTGCTTATTTTTCGATTTATAAACATGTTATCCATGAGCTGTCAAGCTCACCCCCTTTCATCCCCATCTCCAGGTTTCGAGCAGGAGATCGGATGAAAGAAAGTCAAGATTTTTGTTCGAATTTGCATACCTTATATTTTGTGTAATTTGAAATTTGATATGGGTATTGTATATATCTTGGAATGCCATTAATGTTTTATAAGCATTTATTTCATGATGTAAAGGAATTATGGATTTGTGTATGGAAATTGTGATAATAATTTGTATGGTTATGATATATGAATGTGTTTGTATATGAATGGGATTGATTGTGATATGAATTCTGGACAGGAAGTACGATGATTCTGGTTATTGATTGAGAATTATTGAAGTGTTATACGTATAGAAATGTGTTTGTTTGTGTTGGGATTCCGGACAGGAGGTCCGATGAATTGTGTTGATGGTTTTGGAATATAGAAGTGCTTTTTGTGTATGGCTTGATTGTGTATAAATCATGTGTGAGATTTTTATTGGCAAAAGAAAAGGAATAATAAGATTTTGGGTAAATTGAGGGTTATGTTTTGAATATGAAGAATCAAGTAAATTGAGTTTTTGATTGAGGATAAAATTTCCAAATGGAAAATTAGATTGCTTTTTATGAGAGTGAATAAAGAATGAAAAGGAAAGAAAAAAATTTATATCGGTTTCGGATTGGTTTAGTCTTATGGTTTCCAACGCGCATTTTTCTAAAGTATGAGTTCACGGATGTCGGAAATTTGATTCAGTTCGATTGAATCGTTTGTGTGCTTCGATTCGACTCGTTTAGGATTCTTTCGCTTTAGATTTTATTTCGCCATTTGTTTTGGCCCACCTTCTATTTTGTCCATTTCTTTCGCCTTTGCTCCAATTGACTTTCTTTGACTTTTGCCATATGTTTCTGCTTCGGATTCGTTTGCTTTTGATTTTCATCCGTTCTTTCGTTTTCGTTTTTTGTTTTTCCGATTGGGGTCCGGTTCCAAAATCGGGTCCTAACAACTTGCCTTCAACCTCTTATAGATAATAGTACAAGTTTTTGGGGTTAGTTATCTTAATCAAGTGTGAAGCTATGAACTTCCTTTATGATGTCTCTTATAATAATTTTAACCATTTAATTTTTTTTATATATAGGCATTTTAGTAATTTTATTTCCCTCCTTTTATTTCAATGCTCTTTGCTAGGAAGTTTAAATCTAACTTAATTCATTTTCCAAAAAAAGTGCTCAAATGCCACTAAGCAACTATGTGTTGTCTTTCCACTAAAATGTAAAATATTTAATCCTTACAACATTTTAGGTGACCTATCTTACATAACTTTCTTACTAAAAGATTCCACCATCACCCAATTATACTTGAGTAAATTTTTTAAAACCAAATTGTCAAAAAAGGGTCTCATAAACCTCCTTAAATAAAGGAAATTCAACATTCTCTTCGGTAGAAGATTTTTTGAAACTATCCATCATATTTTGCCTTGTAATTCACTTTCAAAGTTCCTTAAAAAATTCTTTTTCACTCTGCAAAAAGATTAAAAAAAATTGTTGGAGCAATAAGTAATACATGGAGCACTCCCATCCATATTATTGCTACAAATTAGTTTATCCAAGCAACACCTATTTCCAAAAGAACTTCGCTAGCTAATAACATTTTGTTTCCCACAAATGGATCAAATCATCTAAATCAATCCATTTGTCTTTAAGTCATTGAAGACTTTACTACAATCGATAGTTAGGACTACATATTTTTCAATATCTCTTATTCATCGAAACAAATGTGAACAATACTACTACAATTTTTTTCAATGTTCAATGGCCACAACTTCCTTTACATTCTAGCATGCATGACTATTTGTTAATTGGTCCATAAGTGCCACTTTTGGATGGTTTATTCACCACCAATGTATTGAATTTAGGAAAATCACTATTATCTTCCTTTAAGAAAAACATTGCATTTAATTTGGTCTTCTTTGGGCAATCACTTGTACAGGTTGGTCCACTGCATATGAAACAAGTATCATTCTAAAGAACAAAATTTTAAGGAGCTTATCCATTTTTACCTTTCTCTAGTAGTTTAACATAATTTTCCCTATTTGACTTACCATTCATATTGCCACTAGAAAATTTTCTTCTTTTTTTTTTTTTTCTCTTGGTCCTAAGTCCATTAATCTATCAGTCATTGTAATGGAGTTAAGCAGGACTTGGACACTTTACCTTTATAGCTTAATTTGTACCTAAGATTGAAGCCCAAACAAAAAATTGATGAGCATATTTGCCTCTAACATGTTTTATGCCTAGTATGAGTGAACTGAATGTCCTAAAATAATTACAGATTTTTTGTCAAGTAACAAAATTTATAAGTTTTCTTTTACTATTCAGGAGCTTTAACATGAAAAAATTGCTCTTTAAAGATAACCATCATTTATGTGATTATCTGCCTGATCATATCATCATAACTTGGTATCGCCAACTAAGTACATACTGATCAATATGAGGTTAGTGTTTCTACAATTTTTACAATATGAAAATGTTATTGCATATCATTGAAAAAGGTTCTTAAGTGTCTTGACATATGGGACATCATCAAAATACATCAAATTTGGAATTTTATCCAATTTGCACCATTATTTTTTAAAATATTTTTTAAAAGGATTGCTAATGCATCCTCCATCATCTCAACACACTTGTTCATGCCTTATTTGAGCTTTGTAATGAAAATGGAACAAATTTGGGCTAATTTAAGTCAAAATGGAGTAGTATGTTATAAGTTAGTATAATACAAAATTCATGCATAAGAAAATAGATCCATGTTACACAAGACTGACCTATGTCCATTGTGGAAGTTTAAAGGTGCTTGGAACACAAGTTTAATATAGGTTCAAGTTGGATCTATGTTAGCAGTTATTTCTGTGTAAAAAAAAGGTTTTCTAGAGCTATTGAGAACATGGGATCAACATAAATCTTAGTTAAATCTGTATTAGTTGAGACACTTTAAATGTTTTGTGAGAATAAAAGTCATCTTTTGGAATTAGATATAAACACATCATTAAAGAGATAAATTATAGAATCTTAAGATAAGAAAGGAACAAATTTGGAAGAAAAAGGGGTTCACTATTAAGATTTAAGTGATGAACATCAATATTTCAAGATCCATAAGAATAATTTCTTTTATCTTATTTTTTCTTGATTGATGTTGAGTTTCTTATTGACATGAAATAAATTAGGATAGACTTAGATGAGATGAACTAGAAATGTGTGTTTAGATTGATTCTTATGAAAGAACTAGAAAAAGGATCATTTTTCTAGATGAGGTTATTAACACGTTTAAATTTTTTAGGAAAAGAATCTTAGAAAATGAAATTCCCCAGTTGACAAGCAATAGCTAATTATCTTAAAGATCTATATAATTCATATGAAACACTAAATTTCAACTTAAAACTTGTAGTCATATGATCAAATAGATGGGATAAAGGAAGAGCACCACTGCTAGTAACACCCACTAAAATCTTAGTATTATAGGTCATCACATTATAAAATGTATAAAGCCATTTCTTAAGCTCATAATGAGAGCATAACCTTAATAGTTCTTTATACCTCTTGTAAGCTTTGTAAAGTGATTCAATTCTCTTTAAAGAAAAAAGTTTTAATCTGATTCTAATATAAGAAGTTTTTCTTAGAGGTAAGTACTTAGTAAGAAATGTTTGGGACAATTGATTTAGACTATTAAATATGAGTGACTAAAATGATACAAATGAATAATTCTAAAATACCAAATTAAAATGGTGATCAAGTATAAAAAATTTATGAATGAAGTATATTCAAGTAAGATATTCTTTAGGACATTGCTATGTTTTGAATTTACTCTAATTTAATTAATGACTCTAGTTCCTTAAAATAGTATTAATTTTAAGTTAAAATTATACAACTCTATTAAGCAACACAATCCCTATTATTACATCGAATTAACTAACATCTCTTTCCAATTAATATAAACTAAGAATGCATTAACCTAATTCGCGAATTCTTATGATATGTTATCCTAACCTAGGAGGATAGCTTATAATTGATTTCTTTTTCCACAAAACTAGTTTGTACAGAAGAAATTGCTATCCTTTCTAATCTTATAAATTGACCCTAAATTTTATGCCCCAAAATAAGACCTTATAGGCTTCACGTTGTTTTATCTCGTATTCTCAAAATCTTAATTATATAATCACTATCAATATAGGGATGAATACAGGGTTATGTTACCACTGTACTAGTAGACATGGACAGAACATGGAGGCATATTGGTTATGCCTAGAGGAACAGAATGGTAGCATGTTGGTGTTATGTTCCCTGGATTAAAAATCCCCTCGAGAAATATAATGGGTAAGGTGGAACATGACAAGTAACACAATGCTATATTACTATCATGTTTTGAGTCTTTCTTCGTATCTTTTAAATTTACTCCAAATTGACTCAATTCTTATCCAAATTAACTCATTTTCCTTATATAAGCTAAATTTGATAAAAATACCAAAAACATAAGAATAATACTCTAAAAAATCATACTAAAAGAGAAGTCTATTTAGCATATATGAAGTTGACTGATGCATCTTTAATTAAGACTACTAGTAATAATTACCGATAGGAAAATATAAGGGCAAATCCAAAAATTGGGTGTTATCCATAATCTTGATTAGGTGAGAACTAATAAATGATTATTTGATTACATTTACATACCCACATTTAGTGTGTTTTTCTTGTTATTTAAGTGTTTTATAGTATTTTTAGTACTTACTTTACTTCTAGTGTGTTTTAAGGTGATAATTACCTCCATAGACCAAGAGTAGAAGTATTTAGGTTAAATCATGACATAAAATGGAAGAATTAAAGCAATATTAGAGATATATAGTTGTGTATAGTGACTGTGTAAGTCACTGTAAACATGTGAAGCTTTGAAGATATAGTTTTTGCTCTTGTGAAGTTACATGCCTGTGTATTTTGACATAAGCTTTTACATCCATGTAAAGTCACCAATGGAGGTGTTTTTAAGATACATAGTTATGTAGTGACAATGTGTATCACAAAAAATATAGTTTTTTTTTACTATAGAAGGATATTATAAAGGCTACATCAAGAGGGAAGCAATTAGAATTAGGAGGAAGTAATTAGAGTCGTGAAAGAAACTTGGAAAGGAAGAGAAAAATTAAAAAAAATATGTTGCACATGATAGGGAAGAAGGAAAGGAAGAGAAAAATTTAAAAAAAATATGTTGCACATCATAAGGAAGAAGATCAAAAAATGGAACATCAAGATCAATTCCAGCTTTCCAGATTTTGCACATCAAGGCTTAAAGCTAATTTCATTCTTTTATTATTTTATTTCATTACCTTATATGCTAAATCTGAATAGTTATGTTTTAAACATGAATATAGATTTCTAAATCTATTTTAGGGTTTATTCATGAATTGTTTATATAACTTTTATGTTGTTGAATTCCATATATTATTGTTTTTTGATATATGCTTATTTAACTATAATTGTAAACCTATATTTAACATGTTTTGTTTGTTATTTCACAATATGTAAGTCTCTATGAATTTGTAAATTCAAGATTATAGGTGTTTTTGGAGCTATAAGGTTACCTACATGGCTATAGAAGTGATCGTGTATGTCTCATAAGTTTTTACTATAAAAGTACAAGGGTAGAGGCAAACAAGGGAGAACAAAGTTTTTAATAGATTTTGGGTCACGAGACATGTAAAGAGGCCACAATTCTTATCAAAAGATGAGGAAAACATAAAGGATACATCAAAATATCCATTAGATAATAACATCAAATCTAGTTTTGCAAGAAGATCCAATGGAATAAAAAGGGAGATTTAGAATAATGATATCTTCATTTTCTATTAGTTTTTCTACATATTTATCCTGGGTTTTGTTTTCTATGAGTAATAAATGTATTTGTTTACTGTCTAGATATGATGAACCTTAGTTTGTGTTAATAATATGATTTGATCTTTTATCTAATGCAATTATATTGATTGATTTATTATGATTCGATTATGTATTTTATTCTTATTCTAATATATTTGAAATATTAGTGCCTAATTTGATGTCATATGATTGAGATTGAGAAATTCTATTGTGTGAATAAATCTATCATAATTGAAATGAGTTGCATGCAAACTTAGAAATAGGCCAGCATAAATCCTCTAGATTAGGGTTAAACTTGATAGCAGAACTCAAAAATCGATGATGCAATCTTAGCAGTTTTAACTAGAAAGAGTTTTATTAATAAACTAATGGATTATTTATTAATATTCTTGAGAAAATAATAAAATAAGATAGGAATTTCTACAACATAATAATCAATAATATAATTTCATGATAAAAGGGTTAATATTTAATGATGCTTAGGGAATTCATTACTTAGATAATATTATTTGATATAGAATTTTCTAAATACTTTCCTCTGTCTTGCGTTCAGTATTGTTTAATATGAGTTTATTTGTTAGTTTAATTTTAATTAAAATCCAAAATTTGATCCTTATGTTAGATAATATAAAAAAGATAACTACTAATAATTACAGTCTTTGTGGGATCGACTTGTATTTGCCTATCATAGCTACAACTACATCGTGCACCAACAGTAAATTTAAATATTGACCTAATTTGAGTAAATCAAGTTTTTGGCATCATTTTTAGGAACTGTAATATTAGGAAAGCCTAGATCTTATAAATCCAACCATTATCATTTGTATTTATTTTATTTTATTTTATCCTATTGTGTTTTATTTTATTTTTGACTTATTTAATTATCTTTTGAACTTTTCAACTTTGACTTTGAGCTTAGGTTTATTGTTAGGATTTAAGTTTCATTGCAATAGCCACAATTCATAACATAAGGATGGAGCGGATAATATTCATATGGGAGTTATAATATGTCATCCCTTATGGCAATATCAAAATTTTTGAAAGAAAGGTTTACTGACATCTTTTCAAAAGCTCAATCAAATTCCATATTTTATTGTGACATTTAAAGGGGTAACCATTATAGTCAAGAATGTCAAAAACCAAATTATATGTAGGAGCAACCAAGCATGCAAAATTGTCCTCAGAGTGCACCATAGAAGAATACTTATAATTTGGAGTGGAGCGACCCTTATGCTTATGGATGGAATGATTATGCTTCAACTGAATATTTACAACAACAACAGTAAGAAGAGCTACTGACATATCGAATAATGGAATGCGTTGCCAAGAGTGTAGTTAGCCAAAGTGAATTTTAAAAGAGATTTTCTTCACTAGAATACATTGAGCATAATATAACAAATTATTTGAGCCTATTAACACCCTAAAGTGAAGAAGAGACAAAGCAATTTAAAAAGATGAGAAGGTGGTTACTACTTTGGAATATAACGACAAACAAATGATAAAGGAAGTAGAAGAAAAAGATGAAGAAAAGGAAGCCATTTTTAAGAAGAGGAAGTAGAAAAGTGGCGAAAGAGAATTGAAACAAAAAGAAGAGGAAGAAGTCTTTTTCAAGGAAAAGGAAGAAGAAGTGTGGACTAAGTTGGTTAGGGAGGAACAAGAGGAGGAGCTAATTAAGGGAACTACTATTGAATGATTGGTAATTACCTTGACTACCGATGGTTCCCACTTTCTATAATACAAATTTTTTGTGTCAACTAAATTTTGTTAACAAATTTTCATTGAAAAGGGAATTAATGCAATTGATTGGATTTGCTAATTTAATAAATTATATCCTTATGATCATCTTATAACATGTGGTTTATTCCCAGGCTACAAAACCCTTATGTGTAGAAACGAGTGAAAGTAAGCCACTGATTATAGACCTAGGTTGTAACATCCCGTTACTGTTAGCAAGGGTATTTTGGTAATTGGGACGGACTGATATGTTTCACTGCATTTACCAATTGAACATGTTACTGGCCTCTGATCATAGAGAAACAGGTTTCTTGCATATGCATTTATTCATAGGTACATGCATTCATGATTTTCCGACATTTTATTGTGAGTATGAATTGATTGGATTGCGAACTGGAAACTAACTGAACTAACTGGATTAGGATTGATTAATCGAGAATTGGGAGTAAGTGGGTTCGAATGACTGATTTAGAATAGTCTAAGTGTAATTGATAATTGATAGTGGCTTACAGGAAATTTTCGGGAAAATCGGGAGAAAATGCCCGGACCGGAAATTTTGGAGTGATAGACCGATTGACTGTATAGTACTGAAAGAATTGTCCAATGGCGATGGAAAAATTAGAGTTTTACTGTTAGGAATTAAAATGTTAAGCCATTGAAATTTAGAGGCTGAAATTTGGACTGATTTGGAGACCTATGTCTATAAATAGGTAGGTTTGAGAAATTGGGAATTTTACCTAAGGCATTATCGCATTCTCCTTCTCTTCTCTATGGCGATCTCCGATTCCTTCCTCATTGGTGAGGATTCTTTGATCTTTCTTTATGGTTTTCTTCTCCTTATGCTAGCCTAACTGGTTTATTGTGATTGATGAAGGTTGAGAACGATTGAGAGTGGATTAATCGTTGATTTGAGAAAGTTTTAGAGTTACGGTGATTTGTGGTTTTGATCTTCAATTGGTAAGTTTTTATGGCTTTAATGTTGTTATTACTGGTTGTTTGAGCATTTATGGCATGTATTGGGTTAGATTGAGTAGTTAGGGTGTTAAATGTTGAGTTTTAATAGCATTAATGGCGGAAAATCGATCGGAGAAAAAGGTGGCGCAGTCGGACGTCGCTGTAGGTGTAAGTCGACTTGTACCATCTGTAAGTCGACTTATGCTTGCTCGGTACTGATAAGTCGCCTTGTTCACCAGTGTAAGTCGACTTATGTATGTCCAGTACCATAAGATTGTTAGAGTAGTGCCCTAAAGGCAATCCCCTTTAGCACATTTTGTTCATAGTCATGTACAAACTTTATGAATAAATAAAGCAAGGCATATTTCATTTATTTGATGTTCATTTTGTTATGAATTGATGTTGATCTTTAATCATATTAATGAAGTCCATGATATATGGCATAGCATGAAGGAAATTATGATGTGATCATACTACTGAGATTCCTATCATGTGCAATTATGTCAGTATCTAAATTATCCCTAGTCATAGGATTAACGAGACTGGACATTGTTAATCCAGATAGACTAGCACATGTCATATTCCTTGATTGGATCAAGCGGTGGATCTCGAAGCGTAAATATTGAGATATTTAGATTTGACATGTGGATGTTTACTAGTGGTAGTAAGTACATTGGATGACCCGCCATGAGATCATCACATGGGTATTCTATTATAATGTCACCGATAATCTCATCATAGCAATGGTGCAAGTATCCTTAAACTTGAGGTACTCGAGGATATCTTGAATCTTGATTACGTGCTTTGACTCCATTCCTTGTTGCCTTCGGAGGTCGCTCATAGGGTGGTGCTTGGAGTGCAGTTTGAGGTATTGAAGGTAATTGAGTAGCCAATAAAGGATTCACCACGGAATAGCGAGAATAGATATCCATAGCTTCATGTCGGGATCATTACTTGGAAGTCTCTGCGCGGAGCACACCGTGTCATGAAGAGGGTCTTCATGGACATATAAAGTAATGAGTCCGGACGAGACCCGATATCACTGGGCTAGACTCGGTCTAGTGAGAGTTGACACTTTGACCATACTCATAACCAAGTGGGGTATAGGATGGTGAAAGGACGAATTGCACGGTAATTGTCATGGAAAGGTTCGTGATCCGGTTCTGATGAGCTCGGGTTCATTAGTCAAACCAATTACTTTCCGGTCAATTGGGGGTCATGATGTGTTGCTAGACGCCGCTCATGACTTGCTTAGATTAAGTGTTAATCTAAGTGGCCAACATAACCGGGAACCTAATGGGTCACACGCATAAGAGTGACTCGGAAATCTGTAAAATAGTTTTGGATAGTGATCCAATATCTGGAGAGCAATATGATTAAATGGATCCCGATGAGATTGGGATATGTCCCGATGTGATCGTGACATCGACATTGCTGAAAAGGGTCTCCGCCGATTTTTCGGTATCGGGGCCCGCCAGGCCGGTAGGACTGACCCCAGTGTGACTGGACCGCTTCAGCAACTATATATATATCAATTAATTAATTAGATTAATTAATTAATATATATGGACATGTGTCATTACCTAATGGGA
This sequence comes from Erythroxylum novogranatense, assembly GCA_029891385.1. NCBI lineage: Eukaryota > Viridiplantae > Streptophyta > Magnoliopsida > Malpighiales > Erythroxylaceae > Erythroxylum > Erythroxylum novogranatense. The sequence goes on along the minus strand of CM057232.1, from coordinate 82,019,011 downwards.
TGAGATGAAGTTTGAAAAGTCAAACTTCATCATTAAACCATTTCTTTAATGGCTTTATCACCCACTTACGTGGGGCTCTCCCATTCAAGCCTTTTATATGCCCTTTAATGAGTTAAAGGAACATATGAGAAGCCTTAAGATTGAAGGAATTCGTTGGATTGCTTATGGGAGAAGATAAAGTGATGACTAAGTCACTTTTGACTAAGTCAAAGATGATGATTAACTTCATTTATTAATGGGTTAATAGCCATCCACGTGAACTCCTCCCATCCAAGCCTTTTGATGGTCTTTAATTAATTATAAGACATGGAAAATAAGGCTAAGCAAGAGAAGGCCGTGGCTTTTGGAGAGGAAGAACCGAAACTTCATGGTTTAGGGTTTGGAAATTTTGATTTTCAAGGTTCCTCTTCATCTCTCTCATCTCCAAGCTTGTTCCTCAAGGTTTGATCACTTGCTATCCAAGGCTAAGGTAAGATCTAGCAGTCTTTTCCTTAGTCTAGCTATTCCCGGGTCAAAGGGTTTGTCCCGGTTAGGTTTCCGACCTCTGCGTGGATACCGTTAGAGACGGTCTCCTTTGGTCGTTATGGTTTGACTATTTATACATACACTTGGATCCTGGCTTTCAGGAACTTCTCGGAACAAAAAAGTTTTGTTTTCCGCATTGTGTCCATGTAATGGACACCCCGGGATTTTCCTACAGTGGTATCAAAGCCACTTGTGTTGTATAAACAGTTAAAATGATAACTAGGTCGGAGTTCCTTTGTGAATTGAGCTGTGTAGCATGCTGCCTGTGTTAATTTCGAATTCTGTCCAGAATTAGGGTTTTTGAAATTTTCTTGCATAGACCTACTCATGAGATGTTTCTGAATGTGTCTATAAAAGGAAAAAATTTATCAATGTCGTTTGATAAGGTTTTGCTAATTTAATTCCCTAAGTTTCGGATGCTGTCCTGTTGAACATTTCTGAAACAGGTATACTTTTAAATTCGAGAATAAATTCTAGAAAAATTTTTTTTCGGATGGGTTTTCACTGACACGTCCCTAATATGTTTGTGAATGTCTCTGTGTATGGAAAAATGTTTTCAAGGTGATTTACTATTTATTTCCGAATTTATTGTATGCTGCTGGGAATGTCTGTGTTGAAAAACACAGATTCTGTTTCGGCTAGATTGCTGAGGTTTGATGAGTTTTTGTTGGAAATAAATCCTAAAAAAATTCATGGAGCATGTTGTGAACATGTACTAACCTCTTTAATTTTCTCAGCATTTATTGAAATTGTTTCAATGATTATTTCGAGCAAAAGGCAGAGCTTGGCAGTTTTGAGAAAGTTGCTGGGGCTGTTTTGTTTGAAATGATTGGTTGTGTATTTCTGAATTCCAATGCCTTGAATCATTTTTAATGTGATTAAAAATGTGTGATATTGATCTGGTATCCATTCCAAAATGAGATTCTTGAAATTTGGTTTCCAATAATTTTTGGATGTCGAATAGGTCACTTTAGCGTCTCGTTAGATTATTCCGTTATCTTGGTTATTTTGGCCGTCGCAATTTTTGTGACAAGTTCCGGAGTAATCTTGATAACGTGTAGCCTACCTAGAGATACTTAGCATGATAATTTGATATTCTTAAAATTATGTGGAAATCTAGTGATTAATAGTGATTAATCGGTTTCAAGTTTTTCCTATATAGTTTGACTATATGGCATGCATGATTTGATGAAAATGTTTCATTAGCACATTAATATAAAGGTTTATATACTTGTTATATTGGTGTTGTGAATTGGGAATGCTTGGATTGAGAATTAGCCGACTAGATAGCAATTTTCCTTGTGTAAGGCGACTTGTTCAGTTGGATAAGGCGACTTACATGTGCAAGAGTCGTATAAGGCGACTTGTATATTGATACAAGGCGACTTGTACATGCGCAGCAGCATAAGTCGACTTGCATTGGATAAGTCGACTTATATCATGCCTTGGCGGGATGATGGATGATTTTCGGTATAAATTCAATGTGATTGATGCAATGCCCTAAATTACTCCATATAGTCATGGTGACTATAATCCCATAGCTTGGATGAGACCTGAATTGGAAATCCCTCCTCGTAATATGAAAACTAACGCCTTCCATTAATATGGTAAGAACCAGAGTTCTTCTAGGGTTGAGTTGTTGAGCTAACCTCAAGCTCACTCTATACGAAAATGTTCGAACCATGAAAATAAGATTTTCGGATTAATGGGTTGGTTTTCCTAGAAGCGTTGATTTGTTGAGCTAACCTCGAGGTCAACGTGAGCGAGGCGGTTGGGTAGTGTACATCGGATGTACGCGCATCAAGTGTTGATAACCCAATGTTTGTGCACACATCAACCGTTGATAGCATCGATCGATAGTTGTGTCTAAGATGTAATCGGTATGTCCGATACCTCCGAGACATAAGGTGGCTTGTTGAGCTAACCTCAAGGTCATTCTTAATGTCGGTTATCGATGATGCAATTGGTATGACTGATACCTACCGATTGACCTAAGAAGTGGCTTGTTGGGCAAACCCAAGGTCATTCTTAGCAATGTCGGATATCGACCCACTAGGACATTTTGTCACTTTGTTTCTTGGATTCATAATGAGGGTTATGGATTCTATGAAACTAGTGGGAGCTGTATGCATGTCATTTAAGTCCTTATGATCATGCATTTAACTTAAATCCTGCATTTAAGTCTATTCTAACAGTCTTTCTCTCTCTCTATGGTTAGGTTGTTTGAAGATGTCTTCCAATGTGAACTTGCGCTCACTAATGGACTCGAACAAATTATCTGGACTTAATTTTCTTGATTGGTGAATGATCGAGAATTGTTCTCGATCCGAGGAACAAGCAATGTTCCACTTCCCGATCCACTTGCGGTTGATGTTTCGATAGAGATCGTAAAGTAGGAAGAACGACGAAAAGAAAACCAAAGTCTTGCCCAAAAGGAACCCGCTTCCATTGTGGTAAGACCGCCACCTGAGGCTAAACCGTAAAGTCTATCTGAGTCCTCGAAGCGAAAGAAGGCATCGATGCCTCGACTTCTTCGTATATGTTTGTCATTGAGGTTAATATTGTTTCTGATCACAACATATGGGTATTAGATACCGGTTGTGGCTCACACATATGTAATGATATGCAGGGCCTCAGGGACAGTAGGCAGCTCATTAAGGGAGATATGGACCTACGTGTTGGTAATGGAGAAAAAGTTGCTGCATTAGTCGTAGGGACTTATGTTTTGACACTCCCCAGTGGGCTTGTTTTCAATTTGGATGATTGTTATTTTGTACCGATTTTAACAAAGAACATATTGTCTGTTTCTTGTTTAAATAGAGCTGGTTTCCATGTAACGTTTGGGAGCAATGGTTGTTCTATTAGTTTAAATGGAATGCTCTATGGTACTGGTACATTATGCAATGGAATTTACATATTAGATATGTCACATCCAATTTTGAATGTCAATGACAAGAAAAGACATAAAAGAGATAATTTAAAATCAACTTACTTATGGCATTGTCGCCTTGGCCACATAAATGAGAGACGCATCGCTAAGCTCCATAAGAGTGGATGTTTAGGGTCATTTGATTATGAATCATATGACACATGTGAATCTTGTTTGTTAGGCAAGATGACTAAGTTACCCTTTAAAGGAAAGGGTGAACGAGCGACTGGATTATTAGACCTAATACATTCAGATGTATGTGGTCCGATGTCCATCCATGCCAGAAGTGGTTGTCGTTACTTCATTACCTTTATCGATGATTATTCTCGATATGGGTATCAGATCGATGAGATACAAATCTGAAGCGTTTGAAAAGTTCAAACAATTGAGAATGAAGTAGAAAAACAACTTGGGAAAAGTATTAAGACATTACGATCGATCGTGGTGGCGAATACTTAGACCAAGAGTTTTGGATTATCTCGAGATAATGGGATTTTTCTCGATGGACTCCACCTTACACACCACAACACAATGGTGTGGCGAAGGAGAAATCGAACCTTCTGGACATGGTTCGATCTATGATGGGCTTTGCACGCTACCAAAATCCTTTTGGGGTATCGCCGAGACAATTTGTTTACTTGTTAAACAGAGTTCCATCAAAGACAGTTGATGTTACTCCATATGAGATGTGGACTAACAAGAAACCTTATCTTTCTTATTTGAAAGTTTGGGGTTGTCCTGCTTATGTGAAGCGGACAAAGTCAGATAAGCTTGAAGCAAAGTCTGACAGGTGTCTGTTCGTAGGATATCCTAAAGAAACAAGAGGATATCAATTCTACCTTGCTGAGGAACAAAAGGTGTTTGTTTCGATGCATGCTGTCTTTTTAAAGAAAGAGTTTCTTTTACAAGAAGACAGTGGGAGCAAAATTGAGCTTGAAGAAGTTCAAGATGCTCGGACAGACGCAGATCAACTGCCTGAACCTGAAACTGTAACTCATACAGATGAGGTAACAGTTCAACCTTCTACTACACACGTAATTAGTAGGTCAAGTAGGATACGCTCTGTTCCCGAGAGATATGGATTTCTCGTGAGTGAACATAATGACGTATTGCTCATAGAGGATGATGAGCCTACCACCTATGAAGAGGTTCTGAAGAGTTCAGAGTCTGAAAAATGGCTTCGTGCCATGAAATCTGAAATGGATTCCTTGTACGAAAACCAAGTATGGAGTTTGGTTGATGCACCTGAAGGGATAAAACCTATAGGGTGCAAATGAGTTTTCAAGAAGAAAACCGACATGGATGGTAATGTGATTACCTATAAAGCAAGGCTTGTGGCTAAAGGCTTTCGTCAAAGACAAGGAGTTGACTATGACGAGACCTTCAGTCCAGTAGCAATGCTTAAATCCATTAGGATACTCCTAGCCATTGCCGCTCATTATGATTATGAGATATGGCAAATGGATGTGAAGACAGCTTTCCTGAATGGAAATCTGACTGAGAATGTGTATATGACACAACCTGAGGGCTTCATCTCCTATGATGGCGAAAAGGTATGCAAGCTTCAGAAATCCATTTATGGATTAAAGCAAGCATCCAGGAGTTGGAATATCCGTTTTGATGAGACAATCAAAGAGTTTGGTTTCTCACAAAATCCGGATGAACATTGTGTGTATAAGAAGGTTAATGGAACTGCAATCGTATTCCTTGTGTTATATGTAGATGACATATTGTTACTAGGAAACGATGTCTCAATGCTGCAATCAGTAAAAATTTGGTTGTCCAAACAATTTGCCATGAAAGACCTTGGAGAAGCAACTTATATCCTTGGGATAAAGATTTATAGAGATAGATCGAAGAGGTTGTTTGTTCTTTCACAGTCAACGTACATAGACAAGATGCTAAAGAGGTTTAGCATGGAGCAATCCAAGAGAGGGTATCTTCCCATGTCTCATGGGATATCGCTCTCGAAGTTTATGTGTCCTAAGACACAGGATGAGAGGATGAGCATGAATATGATCCCGTATGCATCTGCAGTAGGATCTATCATGTACGCAATGCTATGTACGAGACCCGATGTATCATATGCTCTAAGTGTTACGAGCAGATACCAATCGGATCCCGGTGAGGGTCACTGGGTGGCTGTCAAGAATATCCTAAAGTACTTGCGAAGAACTAAGGATGTTTTCTTGATATATGGAGATAGAAATCTCCAGTGGCGGGCATCAGATGCCATTTTCAATCTGATAAGGACGACTCGGTCCCAATCAAAGTTACGTTTTCACTGCGAATGGAGGAGCGATCGGTTGGAAGAGTTCCAAGAAAGAGACGATCTGGCGATTCAACGATCGAGGCAGAGTACATTGCAACATCGGATGCAAAGAAAGGAAGCGATTTGGATCAAGAAGTTCATTCTTGAACTTGGTGTAGTTCCTAGGCGTGATGGGCCCATACAGATTGTATTGTGACAACAATGGAGCTATTCAAGCAGCGAAAGAACTAAGGTCTCATCAACGATCCAAACACGTACTCACCGATACCATCGATTCGGAGATCATTACACGGGTGATGTCCCGATAGAGAATTCTCACAGAGCGTAACATTCTTGATCCGTTGACAAAGCCATTGTCACGGAAGAATTTTGATTCTCACGTGCATCGCTTATGGTATTAGATACCAAGGCGATTGGCTTTAGGTCAAGTGGGAGATTTGTAGGTGTAAGTCGACTTGTACCATCGTAGAAGTCGACTTATGCTTGTTTCGATCGATAAGTCGCCTTGTTCACCAGTGTAAGTCGACTTATGTATGTCCAGTACCATAAGATTGTTAGAGTAGTGCCCTAAAGGCAATCCCCTTTAGCACATTTTGTTCATAGTCATGTACAAACTTTATGAATAAATAAAGCAAGGCATATTTCATTTATTTGATGTTCATTTTGTTATGAATTGATGTTGATCTTTAATCATATTAATGAAGTCCATGATATATGGCATAGCATGAAGGAAATTATGATGTGATCATACTACTGAGATTCCTATCATGTGCAATTATGTCAAGATTCTAAATTATCCTAGTCATAGGATTAACGAGACTGGACATTGTTAATCCGGATAGACTAGCACATGTCATATTCCTTGATTGGATCAAGCAGTGGATCTTAGAAACTGTAAATATTGAGATATTTAGATTTGACATGTGGATGCTTACTAGTGGTAGTAAGTACATTGGATGACCTGCCATGAGATCATCACATGGGTATTCTATTATAATGTCACTGATAATCTCATCATAGCAATGGTGCAAGTATCCTTAAACTTGAGGTACTCAAGGATATCTTGGATACTGATTCTGTGCTTTGACTCCATTCCTTGTTTCCTTCCAGAGGTCGCTCATAGGGTGGTGCTTGGGTACAGTTTGAGGTATTCGAAGGTAATTGAGTAGCCAATAAAGGATTCACCACTTCTGGAATAGCAGAATAGATACCCATAGCTTCTTGTCAGGATCATTACTTGGAAGTCTCTGGCACCGGAGCACACCCGTGTCATGAAGAGGGTCTTCATGGACATATAAAGTAATGAGTCCGGACGAGACCCGATATCACTTGGGCTAGACTCAGTCTAGTGAGAGTTGACACTTTGACCATACTCATAACCAAGTGGGGTATAGGATGGTGAAAGGACGAATTGCACGGTAATTGTCTATGGAAAGGTTCGTGATCCGGTTCTGATGAGCTCGGGTTCATTAGTCAAACCAATTACTTTCCGGTCGATTGGGGGTCGTGATGTGTTGCTAGACGCCATGACTTGCTTAGATTAAGTGTTAATCTAAGTGGCCAACATAACCGGGAACCTAATGGGTCACACGCATAAGAGTGACTCGGAAATCTGTAAAATAGTTTTGGATAGTGATCCAATATCTGGAGAGCAATAGGATTAAATGGATCCCGATGAGATTGGGATATGTCCCGATGTGATCGTGACATCGACATTGCTGAAAAGGGTCTCCGCCGATTTTTGATGCACGGGCCCCCGCCAGCCCGGTAGGATCGACCCAGCAGATTGGACCGCTTCAGAACTATATATATATCAATTAATTAATTAGATTAATTAATTAATATATATGGACATGTGTCATTACCTAATGGGATGAGATGAAGTTTGAAAAGTCAAACTTCATCATTAAACCATTTCTTTAATGGCTTTATCACCCACTTACGTGGGGCTCTCCCATTCAAGCCTTTTATATGCCCTTTAATGAGTTAAAGGAACATATGAGAAGCCTTAAGATTGAAGGAATTCGTTGGATTGCTTATGGGAGAAGATAAAGTGATGACTAAGTCACTTTGACTAAGTCAAAGATGATGATTAACTTCATTTATTAATGGGTTAATAGCCATCCACGTGAACTCCTCCCATCCAAGCCTTTTGATGGTCTTTAATTAATTATAAGACATGGAAAATAAGGCTAAGCAAGAGAAGGCCGTGGCTTTTGGAGAGGAAGAACCGAAACTTCATGGTTTAGGGTTTGGAAATTTTGATTTTCAAGGTTCCTCTTCATCTCTCTCATCTCCAAGCTTGTTCCTCAAGGTTTGATCACTTGCTATCCAAGGCTAAGGTAAGATCTAGTAGTCTTTTCCTTATTCTAGCTATTCCCGGGTCAAAGGGTTTGTCCCGGTTAGGTTTCCGACCTCTGCGTGGATACCGTTAGAGACGGTCTCCTTTGGTCGTTATGGTTTGACTATTTATACATACACTTGGATCCTGGCTTTCGGGAACTTCCCGGAACAAAAAAGTTTTGTTTTCCGCATTGTGTCCATGTGATGGACACCCCGGGATTTTCCTACAGTCGCGACGTCTGGCGTGCCTCACCGCGGCGAGAAAATTTGGTGCTCGCAAGCAACGAAGCGCAGCGACGCCTTGTGAAGGCCGGATGCACGTCGCGACGAGTCTCTGGCTTACGTCGCGACGAGCGGGAGAAGGACGTACGCCGCGGCGAGTGTGCTTTACGCCGCGGCGAGCGGCTCGTATACGTCGCGACGAGAGTCGCAAGGTCGCAGCGAAAGGGGCTTTTCTGATTAAATGCGTGTTTGTTTATTGGGCATAACTTACGGTATAGACCTCCGATTGAGGTGATTCTTGAATCGTTATGATCTAGAGAAAGAGGTCTACAATTGAGGATAATTATGAGAGTTAGAATTTAATTTAAGTGGTATTGATTTATCGAGATTAAGGTCAATTATGGTTCATAGTGCGACCTGAATATTGAATTGAGACAATTGGAGATTTAATTGGGATTTTCAATAAAGGTTTTGACCCAATGGATAGGGAACTATTATAGGAAATATTGAATTGAGAAAATTGAACTGAATTATAGGATTGGATCAATTATTATCGATTAATTGAGCGAAGAGTTAGAATGGGACATAAGAGTTCGAATTGGGTTGTGGCACCGGGAAAATCGTGAACATGCATTGTACATAGTTCCACTGAGACATATGCATCACTGAATTGTTTAATTGAGCACCTAGTAATGGGACTGTATTTTACTGTTATAGAGGCGCCGTTGGATCGTCATTCCACGGACATTGCTGGAACTTCCAGGCAGTAGCTCGGAAGTAACAGGTAAGTAACCTAGTTGGTTTCTCAAATTCTTGACTGTTTAAATGCTCAATGTGAATTACTTGCCAAATGTGAAATTGTATGATTACTGAAATATACATGATCGGATGGTATGCCTCAACTGTATTGGACTGTGAAATTGCATGATTACTGAAATGTACGTGATCAAATGACATATTTCTATTATCTTGGATTGGATTCTTGTCTTTGGATGAATTATCAGATATTCGAGAATCACAATCTTGGGCTTTTATAGGCATACATCAATTCTCGAACATCGCATTGCATGCATAAATGCATGATCAGATAATGGACATGTGACCCAAGTGCTATTATCACTGAAAAGAGCCTCGAGCTCGAACATCTGTCTTCGACCGGACCTTAAGCCCGGGGAGCAATCACGATCGTCCCCCATCTGAATACTGTTTGAGCACTTGGGCACAACACTGAATAACTGGAAAAGAGTCTCATATGCATTGTATACACATGACTGATTAAATTGTAAACTTACTGAATTGTGTGATGACATGAGAGATTGCAAATTGTTACATGCTACTGTAAACTGTTGCATAATACTGTGAATTGTGATATGACACTGTAAATTGTTATATGTTATTGTAAATTGCTAATTGATACTGCAACTGTTATAGACTACTGTAAAATGTTATATAATACTGTTAATTGAATATTACTGTGCCGTGCTGTACGTAATTTGCGTAATGCATGATTTGAGTGAACCATCGATGCTGGTTTCTTACTGAGTTCGCAAACTCACCCAACATTGCAATTATTTATCAGGATTTGGCTAGTACCCCGTTAGACAAACGGGAGTATGATTACAGCAAGCAAGTCAGAGTTCAGGTCGGGATCAGTCTTATGTCTGTATTTGATTCTTTCTGATTTATGAATTGTACTGTTATTTTGGAGGGCCCTAACTGATTAATAGTGTATCGTGAATTGATTATTGAAATAGTGTTTGATTTAACATGTTTCTATATCGCGGGCCCCAAATTGTTTATTGATTTCTGCGCACTCGAGTGTTTTCAAAAAGAAAAAAAAGATGTCATAATGAGTTTTACAACTGCATGGTCTACTCTAGCATACCACCCTCGCGGGTCACGGACTCGGATATCACCATCGATATCGGGTTCGGGTCTGGCGGGAGTGGGGTGCTACATAGGTTAATGGTAAATATAAAGGATACATTGAGTTAACAACATTAAACAAACGTTGCATAGTAGGTAACCTATGAATTAGGATATATTTCATTTTATTTCATTTTGTTTCCATTTTTTTATATTAGCATAGGACTTTATTTCATATTATTTTATTTTCACGTTCTTTATTTTTATTTTTATTTTTATTCATTTTATTTATATCTTGCAGGATGATAGTATCTAGTATCGGATGGATCCTTATCGAAATTAGAATATGTAATTCTTATTGCTTAGGAAAGTAACCAACTCCACTTTCTCACTTTTATTTAAAATGGTTATATTGTATACATTGAGGAAAGTGTATGGTTTTAAGTGTAGGAAGGGATTATAATTTTTAAAGCTTATTACAATCTTTAATATCAAATTTTAATAACTAATATCTTGAATTAGTTGAAATTTTTCCATAAATACTTTATCTCATTTTTATATTGATTTGAATTAGTATATAAAGGAAAATAGTTAGAAGAAAATAACTTTTATAAGTTATATTTTAATAGTCATTTTGAATGAAAATTGCATATTATTTACACAAACAAGACCAAAAAGAATTTCATGAGTTTTTAGCCTAGGAGTGAATACATTAAATTTTAAGCTCTTTTATTCTTTCATGTATGTTATCATGCATAGTTGAATAATTCTAAAACTTGCTTTTATTATGCATATTGAGATCACATTTGTTAAATTAGAAGAACTAAAATGATAAAGACACTTAGATTCGACAATTGTTTAAGCCTATTTCTTTTATAATTACCCAACCATATTTTGTCCCTTTGTCTTATTTTTCTTGAAGCCTTTTTATTAATTTGAATCCTGAAGGTTATATACATTAATTGATTGTTTGAAACTTAAAATTTTGAAAGGTCCAATGTTTCTTTAATTTTTTTAAATGATGAATGCTCAATTATATTGATTGAAAAAAGAAGTATGTTGCGAGCATAGGAAAAATGTATGGTACTAATGGATTTATAATGCAAGGACCTATATATTGTGAAGTAATAAGTTTCTTGTAATGTTTTCTTTGTAAATTGTTTTTCAAATTTATCACAGTTCTATCATCCCAATCATACCTTACCGTATTAAGACCTTTGTTTTTAGTTTACATATAAGTAGTAGAGATATGATAATGTTGCAAGCTTATGGTTAAGAGTTCTACTATATGATGATTCTAGAGTTTGATACTTTTCACCATAGACACTTGAGTGCATTGAGTGAAACCTTGGTAAGGGAGTAAAAAAATTTCTTTTGATTTCAAAAAGATTATTGATTTGATTACTAATGATATTGACTTGTGAAGTTAGTTTTAGGATAACTTGAATCTAATTGTAATTGGATCAATATAATATGATGATTTAAAGTATGGATGGACAAGTTGATATTAATAAAGGATGGATGTTTGTAAAGTTGATATTTTAGATTATGATTTGCTTGAGGACAAGTAAAAGATTAAGTGTGAGGGTATTTGATAGATACTTATTTGACTATAGTTATACACCATATTTAACATGTTTTCTTGTTATTTCATACTTTTGTTTTTTATTTCGTACTTAATTTTCTCCAAGTGCATTTATTGGTGATAATTGATTTCTTGAACCAAAGGAGAAGAATTTATATGAATTCATGGTATAAAACAAAGATTTGAAGCAACTTGGACTTACACGACCATGTATGTGCCTGTGTAAGTCTCTGTGAACATGTAAAGCCATGATTTTAGGTGTTTTTGGAGCTATATGGTCACCTACGTAGACATGTAATCGGCTACATATGTACCGAAATCCTAGTTTTTACTATAAAAGGAAATGAGTCGAGGCAAACAAGGGAGCGCAAAGTTTTTAATAGATCTTAAGTCATGAGATACCTAGAAAGGCGAGACTTCTAATCAAAGACAAGGAAAACACGAAGAATATGTCAAGAAATCCATTAGATAATAATAACAAATCCAAATTTGTGAGAAGATCCACCAGAAGAAAAAAGGAGATTTAAAATTATGATGTCTTTATTTTCTATTAGTATTTCTGCATACTTATCTTTAGTTTTGTTTTTTATGAGTAGTAACTAAACGTATTTAGTGTTTAGGTGTGATGAAACTTAGTTTGTGATAACAATTGTTTTGATATTTTATCTAATACAATTACATTCATTTATTTATCATGAGTCAATTATATGTTTTATTCTTGCTCTAATATATCCAAAATATTAATGCGTGATTTGATTTCATATGATTGAGATTGAGAATCCTCTTATATGAATAAATCTACTATAATTAGAAGGATTTGCATGCAAACCTATAGATACACTGACATAAATCCTTTGGATTATGGTCAAACCTAATAGCAGAACTCACAAATTTATAATGCTATCCCAGGTATTTTAAATAAAAAGAGTTTTGTTAATCAACTAATGGATTAGCTGTTAATAGTCTTAAGAAGATATTAACATAAGATATAAATTTTTACATTCCAATAATCAATAATATAATTGCATGATAAAGAGTTAATATTTAATGTCTAGGTTGATTAGCTGTTAATAGCCTTGAGAAAATATTCACATAAGAGAGAAATTTTTACATTCCAATAATTAATAATGTAAATGTATGATAAAGGGTTAATATTTAATATCTAGGTGATTCATCACCTAGACATTATTTTTTACTATAGGCTTTTCTAAGTACTTTCCTCTAGTGGTGTCAAAAGGCCAGGCTAGGCCTACGTCGTTGATGGCTCGGTGTAGCTCGACAAAAAGTTTTTTCGGGCAAGCCAAAAATGCCCCCTGGCCTATGGGCGGGCTGAAGCCAACCTGTCAGTATGTCAAGCAGTTCGTCAAGCCTCAGTCAACCTGGTTGTTTAATATATTTTTAAATTTTTTTATATATTTATTTTAAGAGAATTTGAAGAAGTTGTAGTTGCATTTTTAAAATTTATAGATTATAAATTATAGCATAATCATTTATAGTAAAGTATAAGATGATATTACCTATAAATTATACAAAATATTTATTTAAAATTAAAGATATAAAACAAACCAATATATATTTATTAAAATTATGTAGCAATGTTAATGTTGTCATAGTTATTCTCTACAAACAAGATAATTTAATTTTAAATTATTATATTTATTTTAATATGATTTTTAAAAATAAATTTATTAAGTTTATAATATAATTTTTCAAACTTTTAATATTTTTATAAATTACGTGCAAAACTCTTAATTGATGTAATAGTTGTACTTTCAGTTATTGTTGATCTTTTTACTTGTATAGTTGTATAAATATTATTGTCTTTTCATATTATATCTATTATTAAATAATCATTGTAAAATTTTATATTTTTATTACACTTATTAAAAGAAATATGCAATTGGACTTAATATCGATTAATCTTAATGCATTTAAACTATTTTATTTTATTTTCATATTTACACAATATATACATTATGCATATAGTTATTTATATTAATCATAAAATGAATTAATCACTTTGTTAATCCTAATGTATCAATTCCAAAACAATATATAAGTAATTGAATTATAAAAATATTATATTGAAAATAACCATTATTTTATTAAAACTAGAATACATTTTATAAATACTTTTGATATGTTTTTATAAATTATTATTGCTTTTGAAAATAGTTATTTTACTTTTTCTAAAATCATTATATTCTAATTAAACTAAATTTATATTCATAATTTTTCTCCTTTCTAAGTTCTAGTATTAAAAATATTTATTTCTAAGTCACTCTAATTAAAAGTTAGTTACGAGTAATTCCTTACTCAAAACCTTGACATAAGTTTTATTTTACATCTTTCTCGCCTATTGAGTGTTATAAGCATACCATACTTCATAAAATTTATAAAATTTTAAACCTTTTCTTTTTAATATATATATATATATATATATATTATGTCACAACTTTAAATTATAACAATATATAATTATGATATAATAAAATTATTAATTTTATCAAATATTAAATTACAAAATATTTATATCTTTAAATATTACACCACTTAATATCTCAGTTGAATAAAATTATGAGTTTTTAAATGAAAGCGTAACATCATTAGCTTCTTAATGTTTTAAGTAATATTTTAGGTACAATGAGCTAAATATTAACACAATTTGTGTTAAAAGTCATTAAGTCATGTTTAGATTGAAGGTGCAACCCGCATTTGCATATCATTAATGAGAAAATACAATTTAAAATTAAAAATACAATTTAAAATTAAAACCTTCAGATGTACTTATTGGTATGATTAACTCGAATTTTAACTCAATTGATTAGAAATTTGTATGAAAAGTCATTAAGTTAATAATTATAGTTAAGAATTTCAATTCAATTAATTAACAAATTTTAATTTACTTAAATAATTTAATAATTATTATAATAGATAATTGGTAAAAACAAATTCATTAACTATAGAAAATTTTATCTATATGAATGATTATCTAAATCATTTTACAAGAAATGATATAATTTACAAAATTAATCAATAGTTTGGATCCAATCATCTGTATGTACAAACATTATCTTTAGTAATATAATATTAAAATAAAAGAATATTTAGTAATGTAATATTAAATAAAAGAAAATTAAAATACCTTCATCTTCATATATTTGATCAAAATAACCTTTAATTGGTCAATTAATTTCACTAGTCCCCTCCGTATTAATACTTGTGGCTGTAAAAAAATAAAAAATACAATATTAGGTAAGATAATATAAAGATAGATAAAATAAATGTATTAAAAAGAAAAGAATTTACCTTCAATATCTTCATTATTTAACCAACTTTAAGCACACATAAGGGCTTCCATAGTGCGATAATGAAGTCGACGACGATGAGGAGTAATGATCCGACCACTAGTACTAAATGTAGATTCTGAAGCAACAGTGGATGACGGAATAGTTAGCAAGTTCCATGCAATGTTTTGCAAGATCGGACAATTTTGTGCAGATGTCTTCCACCATAACAATATATCAAATGACCCATCTTTACTTTTAAGAACACAATTTGCTGAAAAATATTTATCTAACTCCATCATATTGTAAGAAATCCTAGCACTTTTCTCTTTCAAAAAATTCAAAAGAGAATATGTCAATAATGGGTCAGAAGAAAAGGTCAAACTTGAAACTGAAGTTTGAGTTGAACTACTTGCATCTCGATCATAAGTTTTTTGCATTCTGACTTCATAATCATGAATCAATTGATACCATAATTGTTTCATAGTATGTAGACGCTCTTAAGCTTCACCACTGTACAATGCATTATAAATATATTCAACTCCGTCCATCTTGTATCTCAGGTCCAACACATGTAATACTACAACAATATCTCCAACTTAGACCAATAAGAATTAAACTTCTCTACCATCCGTTCTGTTATAGTCTGAATCACTATATTGGAGTTAACCATCCACAATGATAAAACATGCTTTTTGTTGGACATAATGCTAAAGATACAATGCAAAGTTGGATATTAGCCATCAAAATTCTTGATCTATGGTTGTAAAAAATTGTTAAATTCATTTCATTCTTTCCTTTCATAAGGTTAGGGGTAAAAAATGTTTGACCTCCTACAATTATCTTCCTTCTAGTGCATGATTCTATATGTCTCTTTAAATGAGACATTCCACATTTCGAACCACTTGAATGCAAATTTTGACAATAATTACAATCTACTTTTTCAATTTCATCGGTCGATATAGTCTTCTTAAAGTGATTCCAAACTTCACTTTTATGTTGACTAACTTGAGTTCTAATTGAACTTCTATCATCACTTAGTGTCAAAATAGAAGTTTCCACTTGTACCTTCGGTACTGGATTAAAACTCTCAACTAATAGAATATGCTCATCCATTTGAAAAAAACATATAATTATTTGAGGTTAGAAAATGTTCAAGAAAATAAAAAAATGTCCAAACTTTGAATATGCTAGAGTTTCAGGACTTGCATGTTAGAACAAAAGAAAAAAAACAACACTATTGACAAACGATAAATTGTGTTCAATGCATATTCATAGATAGCCTCCAAGGTGGCTCAAAACCTAGTAAAAGCAGGAGCCTGAAACCCAATAATCTGGAAGAAGCTATATCTATTATTAGTTCAAAATTCATCATCCTATTATTTCCAAAAGTTTTCTTATCATTCCTGTTTGTAAAAAAAATCACAGATGAGCAATGTATAATGAGAACTTTGTATGTGTGAAGTGTTTCTAATATATATATATAAATATGCTTAATGATGTTTTAACTATTATGTAATCTATTTTTTCTTCTCATGCTTGTAATGCAGTCTACAAGTTTCTTGATCAAAAAGTATTGAAAAAGTCTAAACTGTTTGAAGGAATCTTACAAAAGATTTCATGCTTATATGCTTCTTGTCATTCCCACTTATATAGTTTCTAACTGTCAAATTTATTCAGGTTTGTTGGATGATAAGAAATATAATTATCACAACCAACAACATAAACTAGTATCATTTCTATATTAAATAAAAACAATAAACTGGCACTCAAAATGATTGATAATTGCTTTGTTAGAAACAATGTAATGTTGAAACGATAACCCAAAAAATTGTGCAGAAGATAAGAATCACAATTATAGCCTGAGACATCAAAACCATGATGACCAATAGGAAATGATTTATCTCTTGTGGCATTTCATCAAACACATTATAAGCAGTTTCTCATATTCCCAATATTAACATACAAAGTTCTCAAATTAGCCACATTAGTTCTCAAAACAACCAAATTGTCCAAGAGAGAAAGAGAGATTATCTTATTAAATATGACAGTTCGACAGTTTGGCATTGGTGGCTTCAACAGGTCGAAGAAGAACTTGACATTGACGGTAGAAGAAGAATAATGAAGGAAGAACAAGAAAAAAAGAAGAAGAACTGGGTGAGGCTGAGGGGTGAGCGTCGAGAGCGAGATTTCGAGAGCATGGGAGGAGGCTAGGCTGCTAGAACTTGGCAGTGGCTTTCGTTAATGAGAGGTAAAACGATGTTTTTTCTTGCAACAAAACGACATCATTTTGTCTTGCATTTTATTAATTGTCTTATAAATTAAACGAAGTCGTTTTACTCTTAAAGCAAAATGTTGTCGTTTTGTTAGTGGAAGAAATATTTTAACATAAACAAAACGACGCAGTTTTGTAGCAAACAAAATGACATCTTTTTGTTTAGATCAATCACTGTGCGGGCCATGGCCCATTACTCACGGGCAATGACTCGACCTGATTTTTTTCAGGCCATACCTAGCTGGCCCGTGGCCTTGCCCCTAGTCTGGTTTGAGCAAATCAAACCCATTGACCCTAGGCTGGGCATTTTTCCATCCTTACTTTCCTCTATCTTGTGATCATTATTGTTTAATATTAGTTTATTTGTTAATTTAATTTTTAATTAAAATCCAAAATATGATCCTTAGGTTAGATAATAGAAAATTGGTAACTACTTGTTATTACAGTCTTTATGCGATCAACCTATACTTGTCTATGCAAGATATAGCTATGTCGTGTACTTGCAGTAAATTTAACATTGACCTAATGCGATTCAATCAGTTTTTGATATTTTTTGTGTTTATAATTTATTTGAATCAAGAGATTCAATTAAGTTTTTGTATTAAAATAATAAGAGTTGGTATCTTAATATACTTATAAATATCAAGTTAATAAGCAATTAAAGAGAGATCTTAATTATGAGTCAATTATCTTTAAGATTGCTTCAATTATAATTTAATTAGAAGTAGTTTTGAGAAATTTATAGATTGCAACTCAAATTCTATGTATTTAAGTTAGAATTACTTGATTAGATATCGAGAGAGAGTAATCAAAACCTTTGGACATCTAGGCTCAAGCATAGTTGAATTAGTAGGCAAAGGGAAGACAAAACAAGGATGGAATAATCCTAAGTTTCCATTATTGAGTAACTTTGATTTTATTGTTACTTTATTATTCATTTATCAAGTTTTATTAGTTTATTTTAATTCTTAGTTAGTTCAATCTTTTGGTTTCCTTAAACAAAGTGCTATTCAAATTGTTATCTAACAATATTCAATCCTTATGGGATCCATATCGGTTATATTACAACTTGTATACTTACAACATAGCATAAAATAAAGCAAAAACCAATATTACAAAAAAGTTAGAAGCAAAAAGTTAGAAGCTTTGATCAAGAAGATTAATATTATAAGTTTGCCAGCTTAAATAACATAAGTAATGCATTGTGATATTTAAGGTGGTGCAACCTTAACTAGAAATGTTACGCACCTAAAAATATAGGAAACTAACCAAGTAGGTTAATTTTATAGGTAATTGGCTTTAAAATAAATCTATAGTAATACCTATAATTTAGGGTAGAGAAACTACGCTAGTTTTTTAATGGAATAATCAAGGTTACAAAGGGAAGGACTCCACTCAGATTTCAACAAAAATAGTAGTTAGAAAGGAAGCCAAGTCTTCAGGAGCTCATGAAAAAAATTCTTTATTGCATCTAAATTTCACTTCTAAAGGATCAAAGTATCTCTGCTAAATCATTAAGCCTCCATCTATAATTTAGAAAATCATATTTTCTTCAAAAAGTAGTTAAGTACTTTGCTTAGTAACATTGAGCCAAACTTGAGGAAGAAAGTAAATATGGTTACTTTAAGGAGTGGAAAAGGAGGTAAAAGCTAAATATAAATAGAAAGAGAAAAAGAAGAAAGAGAAAGAGAAAGAAGAGAGAGGTCAAAGTGTACCAACGAAAAATTCCATACTTGAGTAGACTTAATAAAGATATATTGGAAAAATTTGGAAAATTTTTAGACCTTTATAAACAATTACATCTTAACATGCTTCTCTTAAAATCTCCTTTACAAATGTCAAAGTATGACAAGTTCTTAAAAGATCTCCTTTCTAGCAAAACAAGAATCAAGAAGTTGTCAGTGGATACTTCTTGTAAGGAGTGCTCCACCATTTTGTTATACAATCTAGCCCAAAAAATCAAAGATCCCAAAGTTTTACTATTCCTTTTGATAATAGAAAATTTTCAATTAAAAGGAACTAGTAGGCTTAGGTGCTAGTATTAATTTGATGGTGTATGAAATGTTTAAGAAATTAGGGTTAAGTGAGCTTAAACTAACTAGGATGGGCATTCAATCAACAAATAGGCCAATTAAGTATCTTAGGGGCATTACAAAATTTATTTTAGTTAGGGTTGATAATTTTATCTTTCATTTAGATTTCATTATTATGGATATGATGGATGATGGAAAAGTTCCCTTAATCTTAGGAAGAACTTTCCTAGCTACTATTAAAGATATCATAGATTTGCATGATGCAAAATTAATCCTCAAGGGATAAGAAAGTAGGTTCTAAGATTTCTAAAGCCATGAGACATCCCTATTCATAAAGATGATGCTTTTTTTTTATACATAAGAAATTGGTGCTAAAGTTTCTTATGTTATGCATGGAATTATCACAAAGGATCAATTAAAGACTTTATATTAAGCAAGGTGAAGAAAAGGAGATGGATGACCCCATTTTATTAAAGTATATCACATATATTAGAGGCTAATAATCTTATATATTAGTATTAAGTAAGGATTCTACCTAGATGACTCTTAGAAAAGTGCTTATTGGGAGGTAGCATAATGCTTTAAGTATGTTTATTTCTATTTGGTAACTTTACATATCCTTAGTAATAGTTTTAGTATGTTTTTCCTTAATGTTCATTTTCGCTACATGTGTTCTTAGTTAAAAGCAATTTCTTATGTCATAGATTTAAGTGTTTTAATATATTCTTTTACTTCGGATTGTGATATCCATCACTAGTTCATACTTTTCAAATAGTTATAAAGCCTTTTATTGTTAAAGGAGTACTAGTTATCTTAATTCTTTTCTTTTCTCTTATTTTCTATTTTTCATTGTTCTTATATGTTTGTACATTAAGGATCATGTACAACTTAATTATGTAAGAGGGAATTACTTTGTTATTCTTATTAATTTGGTTATAGTTAGCTTAATATGGAATAATTCTAGAAAAGTTTTTAACTTTGAAAGAAAGTTAATTAAGTTAATTCATTATAGGTATGGTTGTATTGAGATTTAATTTGTTTATGCAAATAGTTATAAGTATTAATGATTAATTTAATTTTAGTTTGCTTCATTAATTTTAAAATGGATACTTAATTTGGAATATAATACTTTTTGCATGATTTGGACAGACAATTGAGTTATAACTCAATTGTCTGTCCAAAACTCAATCATTTTTTAAAAATTTTATCATCCCACAAAAATGTGTAAATAAGTGAGCATAAAATAAATTCAATCAATTAGCTTCAAACCAAGTAAAAAAGTTAAAGTTAAAGAGTGGTTGTAGTAGCCATTCAAAACAATAACCTAATTTCATAACCAGGAGTATTCATAACAAGGTAGTTACTCTAGCATTAAAGGATTAGATGACTTTTCAAAAAAGTAGCCTTTATAATGCTCCTTTATTAATTTATGGCTAGTGTTTTGTTGTTCTATCAATAGGAAGTATGAAGATATTTTAAAATTGATGTGTGTTTCTCATATATGTTAAATTTATATATTAGTTGAATTTTATAAATTGATTTAAAGTTTAAAGAAATGTGGATTTAAATTGAATTGATTTATAAATTGTTGTAAGTAATTGCCTAACAAATCGATTGAATTTATAATTGAATGAATAATAGAGGGTCTCAGTTAATCGAATTGATTTGTTAAATTCTTTCTCAAAATTTTTGTCTATTTAATTTAACAGAGTGAGATTAATTTTCTCAAGGGCAAACAAATGCTTAAGTGTAAGGGAAATTGATAAGTTCTAAATTGTCTAGGTTCTTAGCATGATTTTGAGATAAATTTTTTTTATTGGGATGATTTATATAAGATTTGATACTTAATTTAGTTTATATTTTCTTTTTAGGTCCTATTTTAGATCTCTAATGAAAAATATCAAATTTAGGAAAATTTAAGGCAAAGTGAAGCAATATTGTACAAATTAAAGTAACTTGGAATCTATGTACATAAACATGGATCCATTTTGTATGTCATGGAAGTTTAAAGGTATTCAGTCTAACACCATTCTATATTAGGGACCTATATTAGTAGTACTTTTTAATATAAAATATGCTTTTTTTAGATTTAAAAAATATAGGTTTGTGTTAGACCCATATTAGTCCAAACACTTTTAATTTTTTTTAGGTTTTATGAGAATAAAAAGGAAATTTTTGGTATTAAAAAAAAATCATTGCAGAGTCAAATTAAAGTGCCTTGAGATAATAAAAGAATAATTTTCCAAAAAAAAAGGGGGACTCTATTAGGATTCAAGTGAATAAGATGGAGAGCCAAATTGTGAATGATTTCTTTTATCTTTTATCTTTATTGTTATTAAGCTTCTTATTCATACCTTAAACTAAATTGGAATAATGAAAACAAGTTCTAAAATATTAAAGTTGCTTGATATTATAGGATATTTATCCAAAAGAATAAGCTTGAATTGTGGAATAAATTGTTTATGTTCCTTTTATAATTCATTTAATCTTTAAAGAAGTTTCTTTCCGATAATAATAACTTTTATGAAAGGGTTTTTCTTTTACAAAAGAAGTATTATTTCAAAGTGAAAAGATATATATTATAAAGGGTCAATTCTCGTCAAAGAGACATATTGTTTCAAAAAGACACATATCCATCCAAACAAACATGTGCTTTCAAAGGTACCTTTTTATTATTACAAATTGTTGCCTAAAAAAAATCACTTTGTTGTCTTTTAAAGACTTAAAATGTTGCAATATCTATTTAACATTGTTGTTATAGTTTGAAACTAATATGTTACCTTAGTCAAAACTTTGTTATGGATGATCAATCATAATAATCAAAGAACAGTGTGAAAAATAAACGAACACACATATTTATGTGGTTCACCAAAATATGGCTACGTCCACGGGTGACTAGGGTTTTTATTCACTATGAATTGTTTTATGATAATACGATACACTGTGGGCTTGGTGTAAAGTCTGATATATTTTATTAGGCTCCATATCTCAACAATTCTCCCACTTGGAGACTGATCCAGTCAACCCAATCTTGATTCTCCATGCCAATGTACCCAACAAACTCACCTAGCCGCAACATCTCCCACGCTATGGTAGAAGACTAACTGAGGCCTTGCACAGCCTTAGTTTCCCAGCATCCACACCTTTAGTCAACATGTCTGCTGGATTCTTAGCACCATCAATCTTCTTCAAACACATCTCACCTTCTTCCACCAAGCTGCGAGTGAAGTGATACCTGCATCATATGTGCTTAGTTCTAAAATGATACACTGGATTCTTCACCAGCTGTATGACACTCTGACTATCAGTGAAGAGAACCTTGTCATGCTGTTTCTTGCCTAACTCTTCCAAGCAATCAGTCAACTATATCATCTCCTTACCAGCTTCAGCTATTGCAACATATTCAGCCTCTATAGATGACATAGAGACACACTTCTGGGGTTTAGACATCCAACTCACTGTTGTCCTATCTATAGTGTAGACATACCCAGATGTACTATTGATTGAATCCACATCTCCACTAAGATCAGCATCAACAAAACCCTCCAGTACTACCTTGCCATTCCCATAACGAGGTGAGGTGCTAACTGTTCCTTTCAAGTATCTCAGAAGCCACTTCACAGTTTCCCAATATTTTTTCCTGGATCTGACATGTATCTACTCACAGCTCCCACTGTATGTGCTATATTAGGCCTAGTGTAGACACAGTATACATCAGATTCCCAACTGCAGAAGCGTAAGGCACTTTTGTTATATGCTTACGTTCCTCAGCTGTCTTGGGTGATTGCTCCTTTAACAATTTGAGATGGTTAGCCAAGGGCGTGCTCCTAGGCTTAGCATGTAGGGACCCCGAACTTTTCTTGGAAGTCAGAAATATGAAATGAGAAATTATTGGCGATTATTCATGTGTAAAGAAAAGAAGAATTTTTTAATTTGAAATGAAGTAGAAAAGATAGTTAGGACATGATGGGTTGTATGTGAAATATTGGAAGTTATAAGTTGAAACATGTTCATTGAGTATGCTTCGGTATTTTAGCCATAACTTTTTCTCTAGTTATCCAAATGAGATGAAATTTGATTTGGAGTAAATTAGGGAGATGGGGATACAAATTTTCTAATAAAATCAAGTTTTAATTTAGTCTATAAGAATATCAATTTTTGGATGGAAGTTGAGCACAGAATGTTGTTTTAGTATAAGAACAGTTTGGAAATGTTTAAGGTATAAATTTTAGATTATGGAACCAAATTGAATGACTTTGGTGTTATTATAAACTTAAGACAATGAGGAATATTTTTTTAGAAGGAAGTATTATCAAATTCCTTCAATTACCTAATCAGAAAAGGTTTTGATTTTTGAAAGAAGTTAGGCAATGACTTAAATGGATTTTGAGGTATTGATAGATTAATTATGTTATTTTGTGGAGTTAATTAGCATGTTAATGTGAGTAAGGTTTTATGACATGGGTTAACTGAATTATAGTATTAAGGTGCCAAGATTTCATGAGGGGCAAAATTGGCAAGTCACTTAACCATTTAAGTTGCAAGGCATATAAGGAAGGGTAGAAGGGTCTTTGTACACTCATTAATGGCAAAATTGTAATAAGAAGTGTGGGCTTGCTTTTAAAAATTGGGGGAGAAAAACAAAGAGAAGTGAGAAGGAGAGAATTCGGTGGAGAAGAAAGGAAAGAAAGAAAAAAAGCTAGGTTTCAACTTTTCTTGGCTTTCAAGAAGGAATTTGTGGTTGTTCAATAAGAGAAAAAGGAAGAGGAAGGTTAAACCTTCCATTAGAACCAAGAAATTCATTGTTAGGTGAAGATTTAAGGTAAGTTTGTGTTTTAATCTTTGGATTTTTTAGAGGGTTTTGGTTCATATAGCTTATGAAATGTATGGGTTTAGAGATTCTAGGATCTATTTTAAGTGAATGTGTCTTGTGGGTTCTCAATTGAGATTCCTATTGAATGGAAATTTGTGGCTATTGTTAAAGGAAATCAAGGAAGGCAAGAAAAGCAAGGGGAGAGACATTTTTTAGCAAAGTATTAAGTAAGGAAATTTAAGGTGGGTTTCATGTTTATAATAGAATTAATGAGCCATAAATGTTTTCTTTTAAAGCAAGAGAATAAAATGATTTCAAATTACTTCATAATTGTTGCATTATTGCTTTGAATGATTTAAGAAATTTCTATACGTTTAATATGTGAATCTAATTGATGAAATGTGAGATATTTCATGTTTATGAACAATTGTGTTTTCAAAATATGCCTTTGTGGCAACACATCAAGAAAAATCATGTTTTCAAAATGTGTCCTTTGGGCAACATGTTTACAAGTCATGAAATACATGTTAAGTGGGTTTGGTTTGGTCCCTTAAGTATGTCAAGTGCACTTTGACTAAAGGTTTCTCCCGCCTGCCAGCTAGTGGCATGGAGCTCCTTTACGGACTCCTATAAGTTCACGGCTACACAAGACCATTTTGTAAGATTGCGATAGTACGTTCTATTCATGGCTACATAGGACCCTTATGGGAAACGTGTAGTACGTTCTATTTTTGGACCTAACCAAACCGTTCTGATGTGTTTATGTGTTCATGATATGTTGACAAGTTGATGCATACATGATTTGCATTATTGTGAGTTGGTTGAGAATTTGGAGAAATAAGTGTTTTGTGATTTTAATGCAGAATGACTATGTTTATGAAAATGTTCAATGGAAATGAACTTTATAAATGGTTTTGCTTGTTATCCGTTATAAACATGCTACCCACGAGCTTTTAAGCTCGCCCCCACTCTCTTTCCCCTATTCAGGTGATGAGCAAGAGATCAAGTGAAAGTGAATCAAGGCATAAATCCGAATTTGCATGTTTTGTTTTGTTTTGGAGTAATTTATGTAAAACAAAGCTGTAATTGCATTTTGAGCAATGATTATTCAAGTGTCTTGTGTAATTTGGAGATTTTGGAATATTAATGTATTGTGGCTTGAAATGTCATTAAAGTTTGTAAAAATCTTATTTTATGATGTTAATGGCATATGAATTTGTGTATGGATGATTGTCAGTTTGAAATATGAATGATATATATATATATATATATATAAATGATATATATATATATATATCATTCATATATATATATATATATATATATATATATATCGTGAGATGTTGTGAAAAGACACATAGGAATTATGAATGATAAGATGAAGTTAAATGTGACAAGTCAAATGAAATGAGATTTAGGAATGGATGAAGAAAAGTTAGAATTTAAATGGTTATAAAATGAGGTGGAGTTGAAATATGAATTAATTAAGGATGAGGTTAAGTGAGAATTAGGTACACTTAAGAAAGTTACCAAATTCAGATGATAAATGTTGAATACGAATTATTGTTTCATATAAGTGCAATAGATTATGGAAAAGAAAGATAGGAATTGTGTTTGAATTTAGAGGAAAAGCTAGACTGATCTAGATAGAACTAGACAAAGTGTTTTTCTTGAAAGTTGTAGATGATCTTTCTAGTTTTCCAACGACATAAAGATTGTAAAGTTTGGGTATCGGAGTTGAGAGATATGAGTATTATAAGTGATGTTGCTGTATAGGAGGTATGAACATGACAGCTATGGTGAATGATGAGAATTATTGTATGAGATGAATCATTTGAGTTGAGATTTGGGATATTTATGAAATCAAATTGGTAATTGAATGTTTTAGACATGATATTATATTGGAAGAAGTGAATTTGGGAAGATTATGGGTGATTATGGTGTTAGAAAGGATGTTGGAAGCATTGGATAGGCATTAGAGGAGTTGGGCAACCCCAATGTCAGTTAAACGGACATGGATGTTCATTAAACGGACTTTATCAGGTGAAAAAGGACCCCTACCTCACCAATGTCCGTTAAACGGACATGGATGTCTGTTAAACGGATCTTCTTGGGTGAAAAATGGTTCCAAGCCAGTCTATGTCTGTTAAACGAACATTCATAGGATAGCTACAGTAAATCGCGATTTTGGCTATTTTAGAGGCATAATCTTACTTTTTAGTCTTCATGAAAGTTGTATATCTAGAAGTATAATTTTAAATAGTCTAAAAACGAACTCAAACGGACATATGTAACAAACCCTATGGCAATTGCACCAAGATAGGTACAATATGATTGAGGATATAAACATGCTTGAATCATTTGGACATAACTTCCTCATCCGACCTTCGAATGAAGTGATTCTTGAAGCGATAGATTCCTAAGACACTTTCCTACCTCAATATGAAAATTGGGATCTTTTAGAGTTGATTTGAGAAAGTGTGATGGAAAGAAAGTGAGGGGTCGGTTGGGAGAGCACAGTTGAGGTATGAACATACTTTAGATTTTTAGGCATATCTTGAGCTATAGAGCTTCGAATGAGATGATTATTATTTCAAAGTAAACTAGATACATGGAGATACAATTTTTTTGAAAAATTCAAGTGGTTATTGGGACACTTGATTGGTTTGGGTTCGCCCTTATGGTTTGAGATCTTATGAGAATGATGACTAAAGAGGGGTCATTGAAATAACCCTACAAGAAGACCCGCTCATGCTTTATGACTCCGGAATGATTGTTGGACTTTATGGTTCAAGTGTTGGGTTCTGAAAAACGGTGCCTAACAGTTGTGGTATTAAAGCATAAAGATGAACCGATGATGGTTAAGGGAATTCTATTAGATTAAGCCCACATTTCATGACTCCGAACGTTGGGCTCCGAAAATGGGGTCCAACATAGCATCATCAAATTTGAAACTAGACAACACCTTCTCAATGTATTGCTCTTGGGACAAATTTAGAATTTCAACATACCGGTCTCAGTAAATCCTTATCCCTAAAGTCTGCTTTGTTGTACCTAAATCTTTCATCTCAAACTCTAAAGACAGTCTCCCTTTAAGATTATTTTTCTCCTCCATGCTTGAACTTGCAATCAACATATCATCCACATACATAAGTAAAATAACAAAGGAGTCAATAACTTCTTGATGTAATAACACTGATCCTTTTCACTCCTGTGATAACCGTTTATGAACATGAAGGAGTCAAACTTCTTATACCACTGTCTTGGAGCCTACTTCAATCCATACAAACTCCTTTTGAGTTTACACACCTTGTGTTCCTTACCAGGAACCTTATATCCCTCAGGTTGCTGCTTGTAGATTTCTTCCTCTAGTTTCCCATGTAAAAATACTATTTGTACATCTATTTACTCAAGGTGCAAGTTCTCTACTGCAACAATACTCAATAAAATTCTGATTGTAGTTAACTTCTCAACAGGAGAGAATATTTTAATGTAGTCAATACCTTTCCTTTGTGAATATCCCTTAACCACCAATCGAGCCTTGAACCTAACTGCACCATCAGTTTCATTCTTTATCCTATAGACCCACTTGTTCAACAAAGCTTTCTTCCCTACAGGCAACTTAGTTAACTCCCAAGTATCATTCTTCTCAAGTGACCATATCTCATCATCCATGACTTGCTCCCACTTAATTGAATCCTTCACCTGCAAGGCCTCATCAAAAGATTATGGTTCTCCTCAGTCAACAACAAATAATGCAAGGATTGTGAATACCTTTCGGGTGGCCTGATAACCCTAGTAGATCTCCTCAACACTAGTTCAGGTGTGACTGGCTGCTATTCTGGTTCTGCAACAATATTTTTTAGATTTTCTAACAATTGAACCTCAGCGCCCACTTCTTCTGCATCTTTAGATTGCACCCTAAACTTTTCCTTATACAGGACATTCTCATCAAATGTTACATCACAATGTCTTAAGATCTTCCTGTTCTTATCATCCCAAAATCTGCATCCAAACTGATCCGAACCATACCCACTGAAATAGCACTTCAAATCCTTTGCATCAAGCTTGTCTCTCTTCTCTGGATCAACATGAACATAGGTAACACACCCAAAAGTCTGCAGGTGAGTAAGCTTGACCTCTTTACCCGACCAAACCTCTTCTGGCATCTAGAAATCCAAAGGAACTGAAGGACCTCTATTTATCAAGTAAGCTGCAGTGCTTATTGCATCTGCCCAAAATGTTTTTGGCAGCCTAACATGTAGTCTCATGCTTCTTGCTCGCTCATTCAACATTCTGTTCATCCTTTCAGCAATCCCATTCTATCTTGCCTTGCCAGGGACTATCCTGGTGGACCTGATTCCCTCATCAGCATTGAATTCTATAGAATCATACTCTCCACCATTATCAGACCTTAGACATTTGATCTTCAATCCAGTCTAATTTTTAACTTTATCCTTCCACCTCTTAAAGGTAACAAACACATCTGACTTATGTTTTAGAAAGTAAACACATACCTTCCTGTTGAAGTCATCAATGAAGGTGACGTAGTATCTCGAACCACCAAGAGTGGAGACTGAAGATGGTCCCCACACGTTTGTGTGTACTAGTTCTAACCGTTCTGCCTTTGGTTCTCTGCTAGCCTTTGTGAAACTGACCCGTTTATGCTTTCCCAGAACATAACTCTCTCAAAAACCCAAATCAACATATTTCAAACCTTGCAGATACCCTTTTGAAGCTAGCATCTTCATCCCCTTCTGACTCATATGTCCTAGTTTATTATGTCACAGACTCGAGCTAGATGTACTATTGACTACAACAACTATGTTTAAATACTCTGCGATACTGTATAAAGTTCCAAATTTTGTGCCACGTGTTATCACCATAGCTCCCTTCACGATTTTCCAGGAACTCTCCCCGAATACTGCCCTGTAACTCATGCTATCCAATTGACCAATAGGAATCAGGTTCTTCTTCAAGTCAAGAATATACCTGACATCCTGCATCTTCCATCTACCTCCACCTGAGCTCTACATACACACATCCCCTTTTTCAACAATCTCCAAGGCTTTGTTATTAGTAAGATACACTTTCCCAAAATTTCCAAACTTGAAATTATGGAATATCTCTCTTGTAACATCTCGTCCCTATATTAAGGGTTAGAATTTAGATTTCAATAATGGAGAGAATAGCAATGTGAGAGTTAGAAAAATTTGCATTTCACGCTCAGCAAAATGTCAGCATATATGCATGTGAATTTGAATCTTTGCACACATGAAAATAATTGTACATGCACTCATTTACATTCCGGGTATATTGAACAACAATGGGATAGATTGAGAATTGTGGTTATAGTGAATGAGTATAATGAAAAGGAGTAGAAAGACTAGAAATAAAAATTTAAGTGTTGGATTTAGTGAAGGAAAATACTTTTGAGAAGTTTACTAAGAATATATAGTATGGAATTTTTGAATAGTGGAGTAGAAAGTTATGGTACTTATAAGGGGAGATGTTTAGGAGCATAGATGCATCGTCTATAAAGACGTATCGTTTGTGATGACGTCATATCATCCGTGAAGATGTATCGTTTGTGATGACATCATATTGTTTGTGATGACATCATATCGTTTGTGAAGATATATCATTGATAGGATTGAATTATCTTATATTTTCTTATGCATTTATATGAGATTTCAATCCTATTTTATTGATAAAATGTTCAATTTGTGTTGACTATGATGTTAGATTTATTGATATATTTTTTAGATCAAAAAGAGAAAATTTTCTAAAGCAAATTGGAGCACAATTATTTTTTAAGTTTTTTTTTAAAAGAAAAAAAGAAAAAAATAATAATACCAAGGATTATGCGCTGCGTGAAACACAGCAACACTGTAACGCTGCGTTTAGGCAGGGTTACACAGCGTGTAACACTGCCACGCTGCATGTTGGACCCCGAACCTTGAGTGACAATTTGACTTAGTAATATGAGTGATAAAGTGGATGAGTTGATTGAAATGAAGTTAAATAGCAAGAATTAAAAAGAAAAAGTGTGAAAATTTGAAGGATTTAGAAAGTTTGACTTTTGGAGAGAGAATGTTTGACTTTGAGAGTTGACTTTTGTTTGAGGCAAAATTTCGATAAAATGAGAATAAAGTGTAATTTGAGATTCGTATGGATTTGTATAAGAGTTTGTATGATTGCTGAGTTTTGGGTTTAAGAATGAATTTTTCCTATGGGAAATTATATGTATGTGATAAATGTAAAGAAATTTGTTGTGATTTGAGTGGGATGATGAAATTGATAAATATTGCTTTGTATAGGTTTGAGTAATAATGGTCATAAGAGATGGAATAGAAAAGAAAAGAAAAAAAAATTATACCGAATTTTGGAACGTCTTAGGGTTTCCAACGCGACTATGATCATTCGATAAGTTTTCTTTGATTATTGTTTTCGGATGTCGGATGCGTTCTGCTTGATTTCGTTTTGCTTCGAAATCTATTCGTTTGATTCGATTAGTTATTGCTTCCGCTTTTCGATTCGCTTTCGTTTCGATTCTGTATTCGATTCGCATTTGTTTGGCTTCCGCATTTTGTTTTCGATTCCATTTTCCGTTCTTTGTTTTCCGGTTGGGATCCGATTCCCGGATCGGGTCCCAACATAGATGGTATCAGAGCAAGAAGAGTTTATAAGGAATCATGCGTACGTATGAGAAAATCTGTATGAGTAGTTGGGTTCCGAATGCGGGATCCAACATTTATGGTATCAGAGCCCAGTAATATGATCTTACTTGGGCGTATGAGTATGAATAAGGAATTGATACGAGTTTGTAAAGATAAGAGTGAATTTGTGAGAATATGCTCAGTGATCATTTGATTTTGACGAAAGAAATATGATGGTCTTTAGGAATTTGAAATTGATGTGCATGACTATTTGACGAATTCAAATGATTGGTTTGATTTGAGTGTTAAGAATATGTTTGATTTTCGGAATGTGTTGAGGAAATTAAGATTAGAACTTCTTGAGAAATTGTGATGAATTAATATAGATGATAGAATGATGACATAATGATGATTGAACCATATTAGGGTTCCTTAAGAAATGGACCATTAATTTGTGCCCATATATGAAGAAATAATGAGTTATAGATATAGTGTTTTGATATGATATGAGTGGTATATGATTTAAGGAAGTGAAAATTTTGAAGAGATCGAGAATATGTATGAAGAATAAATGTGATGAAAAAGAAATTGATTATGAGTTTTGGAAAGAAATTAGCAAGAAAGTGCTTGATGATCATTGTTTAGAAAGAAATTTATGCAAGAATGAGTTACTTGGAGTTTAAGTAAGTGTGAATTTCGAGGAAGAAATTCTTTTAAGAGGGGGAGAAATGTTGGACCCCGAACCTTGAGTGAAAATTTGACTTAGTAATATGAGTGATAAAGTGGATGAGTTGATTGAAATGAAGTTAAATAGCAAGAATTAAAAAGAAAAAGTGTGAAAATTTGAAGGATTTAGAAATAGGTTTGTGTTTATCTGCTGAGATCCCGGACGGAGGGTCCGGTTGATTTTGATGTGTGTATGATTGTTTGGGCTTTTAGAAGTGTATTTTTGAACCCTTGCAGGTTTGGGTTAGGATTAAGGCGGTAGTTATCTTTAAAATTTCGATAAAAAAATAAGTATGAATATGATTTTTGGGATTAATACCAATGTGTAAGAATTTGGTTAAGTTTTGAGATTTCGCATGAGAATAAGAATAAGGAAGAAAAAAAAAATTCATACCGGATTTTGGAGCGTCTTAGGGTTTCCAACGCGATTGTGATCCTGTGTTCCTTTTTGCGCTTTCGGATGTCGGCATTTGTTTCTGCTTGCGATTTTGTATTCGATCCGCTTCGCTACTTTTGGTTTGATTTGATTCAATTCGCTTTGTAGTCTGCTTTGCATTTCGTTCCGCTTTCGTTTTATTCTGTTTCCGTATGATGCGATTCGCTTAGTTATTGCTTCCGCTTTCCGATTTGCTTCCGTTTCGCTTCTGTATTCGCTTCGCATTTGCTTTGCGTCCGCTTTCATTTGATTTCGTTTTTGGCTTCCGCATTTTGTTTCCGCTTCGATATTTCGTATTTTTTTCGCTTCTGCATTCGCTTTGCTTCTGCTTTGATTCCGCTTTGGTTGTTTCGTTTCTTCCGTCTTCTTTCGCTTTCGTTTCCATTCGATTCCGTTTCATCCGTTCTCTTCATTTTTCGGTTGGGATCCGGTTCCCGGATCGGGTCCCAACATTTATGGTATCAGAGCAAGTGTGGAAGTGTTCAGTTTAAGTAGTTGGGTCTCGGATCCAACATAGATGGTATCAGAGTAAGAAGAGTTTATAAGGAATCATGCGTACGTATGAGAGAATCTGTATGAGTAGTTGGGTTCCGAATGCGGGATCCAACATTTAAAAAAAATTATACCGAATTTTGGAACGTCTTAGGGTTTCCAACGCGACTATGATCATTCGATAAGTTTTCTTTGATTATTGTTTCCGGATGTCGGATGCGTTCTGCTTGATTTCGTTTTGCTTCAAAATCTATTCGTTTGATTCGATTAGTTATTGCTTCCGCTTTCCGATTCGCTTTCGTTTCGATTCTGTATTCGATTCGCATTTGCTTGGCTTCCGCATTTTGTTTTCGATTCCATTTTCCGTTCTTTGTTTTCCGGTTGGGATCTGGTTCCCGGATCGGGTCCCAACATAGATGGTATCAGAGCAAGAAGAGTTTATAAGGAATCATGCGTACGTATGAGAGAATCTGTATGAGTAGTTGGGTTCCGAATGCGGGATCCAACACTGCAACTGTGTAACGCTGCCATGCAGTGTTGCAGCGTGCATTGCGTTAAACGCAGCGTGCTACGCAGCGCACACTGCGTTAAACGCAATGTGCTGCGCAGGAGAGTTAACACATGGAAGGGTTTTAACATTTTAGTTGTCTTGTCCAGCAACAGTCACGCAAGAGAAGAATAAAAACAAGGAGGTGGCAGCAGCTGGAGCGTAAACTGGAGACGCTGGCGCTGGAAAGGAGAACAACACAAAGGAAGATGCAACATTAAATGGTCCAATCATCAACAGTGGAGGACTTGGACAGTGAACAGTAAAATTGTGAGAAGCTGCGGTAGTGAGAAGGAGCTAGGGGATTTCTGGTTAGGGATTTTCGGCGGACAATAAAATGGAAGTTGAAGGTATTTTCTTGAAAATACCTATGAAAGGTTAAACATTTCGACGTCGGTTCAGAGGTAATATCGACGCCGACGACTCGGGTTAAGTATATTTTAATTATTTTGTTGTTTCATTCTCTCATTAGAAATTGTTTGTGTTATCTTGCTTTAATTGATTTGGGTATTATGTATGGATAATCGGATTTTCGTTATTATTCGGTTATTTATGTATGAACCCTTTGGATATTTTTAATTGGTGATTTTAATGCGTTCATTGAATCATTAATTTCAAACCCATTGCTAGAATTTCAATTTAATCCGTAATTGTTATGTTGAAATTTATTTGTAGCGACTAATGATTCGTAATCATTAGGGATAACATGACCTAGGTTAAATGACCCGAGCTTATGTGGTTGTTGCCTTGATTAATCGATTTTCCTAATTAAATAATGCTAACGCTAATTAAATCTAGAGATCGTATCCTAGGTTATTAGGAGGTTAGGTTTAATCAACGATCGTATCTTGATTAAACAAAACCTAAGGGAAAACTCGGGTTAATTTTTAATCCACGATTAATAATTTCTAGGAGAAGTTAAAGAAAACAAATTAATAAAATCTGCTTAGCTAGGTGTGTTTGAGATTGAACCGAAGAACCGGATCCCTACCGAATTCCCCACATTTATCATTTTATTGCATGCTTTCTTTAATTTGTTTTTATTAGTTAGTTTTATTTTATTTTCATCTTTAAAAATACAAAACCCCCCATTAAGTGTAAACACCGATTAATTTCATTTCATAAACTTTACACACACTCTCTGTGGGATCGACCTAGACTTGCCACTACTACAGTAGTAGTCTAGTTATTTTAATTTTGATTAGCGAAACAACGCGCGGTCAAATTTTGGCGCCGTTGCCGGGGAGTGTGGTGTTTTAGTTTTTGTTTGTGATTTAATTGGTGTTTTGTATATATTTGGTCGTGATTAATTTCTTTTATGTTATTTTGTGATCTTTTTATTTTTTTTGTTTCGAAAAAAATTGTTATGGACGGAAGTAATTTCTTTTATAATTCATATTCTCATTCCTATAACAATGTTTGGACTGATCAACCTAACTTTTGTTATGGATGGGATAATCAGCAGAATTACTTCCATGATAGTTTGCAGGACACACAACAATTCTGGTACAGAATAGAAGCTTCCTATCACAACTCCGGACCATCTCTAGAAGAGTTGATGTTGCCATTACAGGATAATACTTCACACTTTTAGAAGAATGGAGGGCAATTTTCAGAAAACACTTGGTCCCAAGATCTGGAGAGCCAATTTCATTCAAGTTCATCTTTAGAAGAAATTCTTACCAAACTTATTGATTCCAACTTGCAATTGCTCCAAGATTTTCAGGAAATCATAGCAAGTCAACGAGAGATGCAGCAGGAAATGCAAGAATTTGTACAAGAGACAAGAGCACACCAACAGAGGAGGGAAAACCTAATGGGTCAGATGGCAATAAGCCTTGATCACCTCGAATCGCGACGAGAAGAGGCACAGTCGTATCAACCCGAGGTGTATCTAATTGAAGTCTGTGGGGAAAATTTGCAAAGTGATGAGGAGCTTGAAAATTTTGAGGTCAACCCTTAACAAATTGTTTGTGTCGAAGAAGTCGAGAAGGAGCTCGAAGCCACAAATGACATATCTTTTAGCTCGGAGGTAAGTACTGAGTCCATAATTATTTTTGAGACTAACTCTTTATCATTACATTACAGATTGGAGGAGTTAAATGATAAAGAAAAAGGAGAAGAGACGTTCGCAATATTTCCATGTATGGACTCAGTCAAGATTGAGAAGTTGATGATAGGGAAGATACTGAAGGAGGATCATGATAAACAAAGGCCCTATCCGAAACTACCTCGCGTGGGAGTGGCACTAACTGTAATTCCCGAAGATCACAACTTTGTCAGGTGAGGAGACAAAGGAGTCGAGCCAGCGACCCTAAACAAAGGCGCTTCTTGGGAGGCAACCCAAGGGAAGTCAATTTCTTTTCCTTTATATTTTCGCATTACTTTTTATTTGCATGTGTGTTTTCGAATTTGTTTGTTTTAATTGTTTTTAAGTTTTCAATCAAAATGAGAGAAAGAATAAAACAAATGAACCAAACATTTTCTCATTTTCTATTACTTCTAGGATTATATAATCATTATTAGAGTGTGGATTGACTGGATAATTTCATAGCAACTTTAGCATGTACTTTTGCTCTTGTGATTGGTCGATATGCTTTATCTTTAGAAGAGTAGTGACTAATGGTAGACAAAGCCGGTGAGATTTTGAGCCTTATTTGACTGACACATCCATATCAGTCTCATTGCCTTTTGATAATGTGTGACCTTCATGACATGTACGTCTTGATTTTGCATTGAATTTCTATGCGAGACCACATTTTTATCACCTGCATTAACATGGACATGATTAGGCATTCTTTGTTTTTCATAAGCTAAATTGGCCAAATGACCTACCATATTGACATGATTTATCCATTGATAAACCCCTTTGAGCTTTATACCTTTCTTTTTTTATAAACCACATTTTATGCTTTAAACTTAACCAAATGTCCTACCTAAGTCATAAAGCTAGTGGAATATTTGTGATTGTTGAGTTTGTGGATATACAAAATTCTAAATGTGGGGGTGTATATATGTAAGGGTTGGTTATAATCTTGGGATGTTATTTTATGTCTTCTCATTGAGATTCCCATGTTAATGTAGTTTATTTTAATTTTTACAAGGAAAAGAAAAGAAAAGAAAAAAAATGAAAAAGAAAAAAAAGAAAAAAGAAAAAAAATTGTTTAAAATAAATGTATCAAGGAAGAATTGCATATGTGTTTAAAAGTTGTTTATGATTCTTGCATCTTCCTAGAGTTGTAATGATTGAGTTATTTGAGAACGTTGAATATGAGGTTGAGGTTTCTTTGAAAGGTTCACTCTTGTGATTTCATTGAGATAAATTATATGAGTGATTCCTTCAGATTGATTTGTTCTTCATGTGGTTTGAGTGTGCGAGCTGAATGAGGTTGTGAAATGTAATTGTTGCATTCGTCATAACTGACGGTACCCAGTTTTTGATTGAGTGTTGCTTTGTTTCACTAGCTTTGATGGCTTTCATACTACTTGACCTAAATTTACCTCATCTTACCTTTGCCCACATTACAACCTTGAAAAGTCCTTTGATTCATGATTTTGCATGTGAACATTAGTGGTGGAGAAATGAAATAATATGCAAAGTTATGGATTGTCATGATTATGAATGGTATTGAGTGTACCCATTGATATATGTTAATTAAACACATTTTCGAGTCTACCATTAGATTGCTCAGTTTTTGAAGATATTGAATGTTGATTGATCATGAGTAAAAGCTTAGAATGTTGATTACTTGCTTTAAAATTTGAAAATCATTCCACTTTGTTTTTGATTATATTGTCTTAGAAAAATATGAGAATTGAGTTGATGTTTTGGGTCAATGAGCTTAATTTGGATGTTTTGCCCGAGGACGGTCAAAGACCAAGTGTGGGGGTATTTGATAGGATTGAATTATCTTATATTTTCTTATGCATTTATATGAGATTTCAATCCTATTTTATTGATAAAATGTTCAATTTGTGTTGACTATGATGTTAGATTTATTGATATATTTTTGAGATCAAAAAGAGAAAATTTTCTAAAGCAAATTGGAGCACAATTATTTTTCAAGTTTTTTTTTTAAAAAGAAAAAAAATACCAAGCATTGCAGCGTGCTGCGTTGGAGAGTTAACGCATGGAAGGGTTTTAACATTTTAATTGTCTTGTCCAGCAACAGTCACGCGAGAGAAGAATAAAAACAAGGAGGTGGCAGCAGGCAAGGATCTGAGACGCTAATACCGAAAGGAGAACAACCCAAAGGAAGATACAACATTAAATGGTCCAATCATCAACAAGGAGGACTTGGACGGTGAACGATAAATTGTGAGAAGTCATGCGGTGAGAAGGAGCTAGGGATTTCGGTTAGGGATTTTCGGCGGACAATAAAATGGAAGTTGAAGGTATTTTCTTGAAAATACCTATGAAAGGTTAAACATTTCGACGCCGGTTCGGAGGTAATATCGACGTCGACAACTCGGGTTAAGTATATTTTAATTATTTTGTTGTTTCTTTCTCTCATTAGAAATTGTTTGTGTTATCCTGCTTTAATTGATTTGGGTATTATGTATGGATAATCGGATTTTCGTTATTATTCGGTTATTTATGTATGAACCCTTTGGGTATTTTCAATTGGTGATTTTAATGCGTTCATTGAATCATTAATTTCAAACCCATTGCTAGAATTTCAATTTAATCCGTAATTGTTATGTTGAAATTTATTTGTAGCGACTAATGATTCGTAATCATTAGGGATAACATGACTTAGGTTAAATGACCCGAGCTTATGTGGTTGTTGCCTTGATTAATCGGTTTTTCTAATTCGTAATACTACTGCCTAATTAAATCTAGAGATCGTATCCTAGGTTATTAGGAGGTTAGGTTTAATCAACGATCGTATCTTGATTAAACAAAACCTAAGGGAAAACTCGGGTTAATTTTTAATCCACGATTAATAATTTCTAGGAGAAGTTAAAGAACAACAAATTAATAAAATCTGCTAAGGCTAGGGTGTACGCCGAGATTGAACCGAAGAACCGGATCCCTACCGAATTCCCCACATTTATCATTTTATTGCATGCTTTCTTTAATTGTTTTTATTAGTTAGTTTTATTTTATTTTCATCTTTAAAAATACAAAACCCCTCATTAAGTGTAAACACCGATTAATTTCATTTCATAAACTTTACACACACTCTCTGTAGGATCGACCTAGACTTGCCACTGCTACAGTAGTAGTCTAGTTATTTTAATTTTGAGTAGCAAAATGACGCGCGGTCAATCATCTATAAAGATGTATCGTCTGTAAAGACGTATCGTCTGTGATGATGTCATATTATCTGTGATGACGTCATATCGTTTGCAAAGATGTATCGTCTGTAAAGATGTATCGTCTACAGAGATGTACCGTTTGTGATGATGTCATATCGTCTGTGAAGATGTATCATCTGTAAAGATGTATCGTCTGTAGAGACGTATCATCTGTGATGATGTCATATCATCTTAAGTTGACTCTGCTTCGCCTTAAGAGTTACATCGTCTTAAGTTGATTTTGCTTCGTCTTAAATTGACTTTTCTTCGTCTACTCTTTGCTTCTTTAGCACTTTGCTTTATCTGCTCTTTGCTTCGTCTATTCTTTGATTCGTCTGCTTTTCGATTCGTCTGCTTTTCGCTTCGTCTGCTTTGGACTTTGTTTGTTTTTCTTAATTCGTCTCACTCTTTGTCTTAGGTTGACTTTTTGCTTCATCTTATGTTGACCAAAATATCTTCTAGTACAAATTTAACACTCTAGATGATAGAATTTGTCTTTAAGGTCTTCTTGAAATTTTTATATCTAAAAGTCCTCTTTGAAACCGTCCTAAGATGATCTCAATTCGATGTCTCTAGAGAGAGTTATGCCAATTGTAAAACAACCTCTGTGTACTGTTCATTTTCTATCGTCTGGTCCCACTTTTGACCTTACAGATAATAGAAATTGTCTTCAAGGTCTTTATGAAGGATGTATATCTTGAAGTCCCCTTTGTAACCATCTAAAGATCTACTTGATCTGATATATCTAGAGAGAGTTATGCCAATTGTAAAATAGCTTCTGTGTATTGTTCATTTTGTATCATCTAGTCCAAATTTGACTCTCTAAATGATAGAATTTGCCTTCAAGGTCTTCATGAAAGTTATTTACCTATAAGTCCTCTTTCAAACCGTCGAAAAATTATCTTGATCTGATACCTATAGCAAAAGTTATGCTACTTTTCCCAAAAGAAAAAGGTTCAATATGATTGATGACAATTTTAGCTTTAACCTTGTCATCTGACCTCCAATTGCAGTGATTCTTGGACCAATAGATTCCTAATACATTTTTTGATGAATTGAAAAAGGTTGATCAAATGAAAGTGTGAGATCTATTGGAACAGTGAAATAGGATTATCTTACTAAATATACTTCAGTGTTTTGATTATATCTGGATCTATATGATTCCAAATGAGATGATTTTTTATTTGGAGTAAACTAGAGACATATCATTTGAATAATGTGAATTGTGATTCAGTTTCTAAGATGTTCAACTTCTGGATGGAAGTTGTGCATAGTATACTGTTTTGGACAAGAGCAGTCCAAAAATGTTTGAAGTATATCATTCAAATCACTGAACCAAATTGAATAATTTTGGTGTCAGTGGAGACATAAGACATAGGGGAATATGTTTCTAAAAAAAGTGTTGCAAAATAACTTCAGTATCGGTGTCACAAAGAACATGCAAATTTGATCTGAAATGTTGTGTTTATGAAAAAATCTAAAAAAGATTTATTACGTTACAACTTATGATTGCAGTGGCATCATTGAGTTTAAAAATTAAGTATAAATTACACTTAAGTAAGTCTTAATGAAGAAAAGTGGATGAGTGGATAAGAAATGGACAGGTGTCCAGGCTTTAAAGTTAAGTTTTGATAACCTTAAAAGACAAGTTGTTGTCCTTGTCTTTGTCCTTCTTGAAACTTCTTTCTTTAGAGTTCCTCTAACACAGAGTTTTTCATCAAATATTCACCAAAGTTAAATCTTGCTTTTCTTTGTTTGTCATCACTTCCAATTTGATATTTATTTCTTTTATCCCAAGAAAAACCAAACCTCCCTGTTAACTTTCTAGTTGATGTACGTGGGTGCATGAGGGATTAGGGTTACGTAATTTTGTAGATATTGGAGCTTCAAACAAGTAAGTTTGTTATGATTATGTATTTTTTTGCACGAAATGAAGCATGCATCATTAGTTCACTACTAAATGGTTAAGAACAATGTTATTCTTATTTTTTGGAAAATGAGTGAGGAGATTTAATTTGCCGAACATGGTGATTTTCTTTGGATTTGATGATTGAAATGTTATGGGATAGTGTTAAAGTAGCTTTTAGAGTTGAAAGATCAATGAAAATGTGTAATAATGTTAAAGAACGATTAAAGTGATAGTTAGAGGAATAAATTAAGAAAACACAAAAGTTAGAAATGTAGAAAAATTGAAAGTGAAGAAGTGCAGAAAATGTGATGAAATGCGTGAGTGTTCTAGTTTTTAGATGATCATGAAAAATGATAGATTTTTGAATTGGTTGGGATTTAAATAATTGATAAGTGATTAAGTTATGAAATGAGAATGAGCATAAGATATGAAGTTTGTTACAGTACCCAGGATTGTCATTGAGCATGTATTGTACATAATGCATATAACTGTTTGTGCATAAATGAGTTTTGTAACTTGTGTGAATGGTGTATTGCATAAATAAGATGTGCAGAATAAACATCCGCATTCAGACGTATCCAGAATTGGAAACAAATGCTTTTTTGGAGCGTACTGTGAGTAGACCTAAATGGTCTCATTCCATTGTTTGTTTTGTTTGACTTTTTGGTATTGATTAATTTTTGAATGATTATGTGAATGTCATTGATTATGTTGGTTTTCGGATAGAAGGTCCAATGAATGTGTTGTATGAAGGAAATATTGAAGTGCTCATTAAATGTGAATTGAATGAACTAAGTGTATGTAATTTGATTGTTAAATGGGTTCTGAAAGTGCATTTGTATATGAATGAAAGTGCGAATTCTCAACTCTAATGTTAAATGCCGAACTAAGATCCGATGATATGAGAAAGTGATTGAATGAGATTATGCAAATGTGAATGATGCATTCCATTTCATGAATGCATGAAATATAATGGCAGTTGTGACGTGAGTAGCCACTGATCAAAAGTTAAAGCTTAACGAGTGAAAATGAGCCTCGAGCTCAAACGTGATTAAGAGCCTAAGGCTTACTATGTAAAATGAGTCCTGTATCCCTCAAGCGGATAAAGGACAGTTAGTATGTTGGGACTCGATCCAGAGGTCAAATCCCAACCGGAAAAGCGGAAACGGAAGAAGCAGAGAACAAAGCAAAACGCAAAACAAAAGCGGAAGCAAATCGAAATTGAAATCGAATACGAATCGAATCAAAGCAAAGAAACAAAACATAAGACGAAATCGAATCAGATACGAATCAAACCACAAATCGGAACACAAGGCGAAACCGAAAGCAAAATCGAATCTTAATGCGAAAGAATCGGAAACAAATCAAAACGAAGCAAACTTCGGGTCAAATTGAATCGAAACTAATTTCTGATATTTTAGGAAAAGCATCGCGTTGGAAACCTTAAGACATCTATTCTAAACCAATCAAATCTGGTATAACTTTTTTTTTCTTTCTTTTCCATTTTACTCAATCTCATACAAAGCCATACCCCTTTCCAATCTGGAATTCATCAATTCTATAATCTCAATCAAAACTCAAATCCAGCAACACAATTTATATACAAGACCATTCATATTCATCTCATCTCAATTTAGTATGCAAATCCACATTCCATATCCATACACAATTTCATAATCCATACACATCATAAATTAATTACTTACAAAACCTTAATGGCATTCCAAGCCATAATACAACATCAATATCCAAAATCCAAATATGTACACAAATCCAATGATCGCAGAATTCTCAACAACAATCTAATTTACAAACAAAACAATATGCACACTTACAAACAAAAACCTTCAATTTTCTTTACCCGATCTTCTTCTCATCACATGTGGATGGGAATGAAGGGGGTGAGCTTATAGCTCGTGGGTAACAGTTTATAACAAATAAATAAGCAAAACCTTTAAAAACGTTTTTCTTTTCTTTTCTTGCAGAAACTTTGTTTGAAACCCATAAAGCACATTTTCAAAAGTTCTTTTCTCGCAGTAGTCGAAATCACAATTTACGAAACATGGATGCATCAATCATATCACTTCACAATGCAAATGCACACATAATGGCTCGAGAGTCCTATAAACACAACGAATAAACTGAAGTTTATCGTAAACACAACGAGTCCGATTTCTCAGGATCTCGTGGCCTCAAGCGAGCAGCCGGGAGAAGGCTATCTATATGTCGACGTGCAAGTGACTAACGAAACGTTCCTCTCTCTCCCAAACAAAAGCACATAATCATGCTTAAATCAATTTATCGAATGCTCTTTTTCGAATATACGAAATGCCATGGAATTTTCGAGGCATAACACAAATGTATTTTGCAATTCATCAAAAGTTCATGTATTGAATCAATAATGATTTTTCAAATCATTCATACAATGATGCAACATTTATGATGCAATTGAAATCAAAAAATCTCTTTGTTTAAAGAAAGCAGTAGTGGCTTATAAATCTATTATAAACAGGTACCCACCTCATTTCCATGCTTGAAGCTTGTCCAATGCTTCAATTTGACCATTTCTCCTTTTATTCTTCCAATTAAAAAAAATCCCTACACCAATGTCACACAATTCAACCTCATAAATAACATAATCCTTAAAATTGAACTTAGAAAATACTAATTCCACATATAATCAAGCTATCTAAATCATCAATTTTCAAAATCCCCAATTCACAAAATTGGGCATAACCCTAATTAATTTCCATCCAAAATTAAACCTTTAATACTTAGCAATCACCAAAATTGACTTCATAATACACATACCTATATCATTTTCCATGATTCTAAACCAAAAATCTTCCAAAATTCACAAATCAAAATTTCAGGTCTTACCTCATCCTTCACCATTTTCGAATATATCTTGGTTTGGAAGGAAGCTTTCATCATTTTCCATCCTGTTTCCCTTGGATCAACTCAAAACTCCCTTGAAATCTCCCAAAAATCGAAAACCCTATGCTTTCTCTCTCTTTTCTCCATCCTCGAAGCTTCTCTCATTCTCTTCTTTCTTTTCTTCTCTTGCTGTTTTTTTGTCTAAGTGTCATGCATTCTCTCCTTATAAAGGACCACAATCTTGCCATGTCATTATATGACTTAAAATTGACCCAATTGCCCTTACTCATAAGCCTAAAATCTTAACTCTTTAAGTAAACTTCCAAAATTTCCACTTCCTTTTTACCTTAAAAACTTTAGATAAATGTCCCTCTATGTCTTACGAATCCATCGCTTCAAGAATCAGATCGTTCGGAGCTCTATAGCTCAAGATATCTCCAAAATATTGAAGCCTGTTCTTCAGACCCGAGGTTGAACACTACACCTAATTCCGATCCGAAATTGAAAGTCTTAGAGGCTAAATTGTCAATATGCTCCTTCATATAAATTGTATATCTGTGTCTCTAGTTTAATTTGCAAAAAGAATCAGATCGATCGGAGCTCTACCGATCGAGATATCTCAAAAATACCGAATGATGTTCAGACTTTTAAAAAACCGAAACTGAACACTGCACCTAGTTCCGATCCGAAATTGAAAGTCTTAAAGGCTACATTGTCAATCGGCTCCTTCATAAAATTTGTAGCCCCATGTCTCTATTTTAATTTTCAATAAGAATCCGATCAATTGAAGCTCTACAACTCAAAATATCTCCAAAATACCGAAGTCCGTTTGACCATTACAAAATTGAAACTGAACACTACACCTAATTCCGATCCAAAATTGAAAGTCTTAGAGGCTAAATTGTCGATTGGTTCCTTCATAACATTTGTAGCCCCATGTCTCTAGTTTAATTTCCAAGAAGCATCAAATCAATCGGAGCTCTATAGCTCAAGATAGATCCAAAATACTGAACGATATTTAGACTTTTTCCACCGGTCAGCTCACATTAATCTTATCCAATTTTCTCCATTTAATGCCAAAACTGATCTATCTAGTATGAAAAGATAGGAAAATGTCTTAGGAATCCAACGCTTCAAAAATCAGATCGATTGGAGGTCGGACGAAGAAGTTATGGCCAAAAGAGTTAAGGGAGGTCGGTCGGCTGAAAATCTACCAAGCGGGCCGATCGATCTCGCGGGCCGATCGACCAGCGCGCGGGCGCCTGGCTCGCCCGATCGGGTGAACGGTCGAGCGCTGTGCTCGCCCGAACGGGCACGCGGGCGATCGCTCGCGCGATCCGACCTCCTAACTTCCGACCTTCATATCTTTTGACTCCGAGCTTCAAATTTTACAAACTTGGTATCGTTGGAAAGATAAACGACAGATCTACAATTTTCAAGGACTCAAAAGCAAGCTTGGTGTTTAAAGGGGTCAAAAATGCACTCAAAGATGACCGATCGATAATCTCCTCAAAACTTTAAACAACACCTCAACTTGTAAACATCATAACTTTTGACCCAGAACTCCAAATCTGACAAACTTGGTGTCTACGGAAAGGGTAAAAGAACCCTCTACAACTTTTATGAAGGCATTAAAAATCAGATCGACCTCTAAATAGGTCAAAAACTCCACATAAAGTGACTGGTCGATCGGCTTCACACTAAACAACATCAAAACTTCTAACAATCATAACTTTCTACTCCCTTGTCCAATATTTTCGTGCTTTATATCAATGGAAAGATAAAACAAGCTCTACAATG
Source organism: Erythroxylum novogranatense (assembly GCA_029891385.1). NCBI lineage: Eukaryota > Viridiplantae > Streptophyta > Magnoliopsida > Malpighiales > Erythroxylaceae > Erythroxylum > Erythroxylum novogranatense. Next base: position 81,974,114 of record CM057232.1, on the reverse strand, counting down.
TTCATGAAGAACTCCAAAGCAAGAGTCAATTTTTCAATCAAAGTTTCTGCCCTCTTAGCAATCACCTAAGCAATATCCAAACTCCAAATTATCATAACTTCTTATCCCGATATCGAAAAATTACATACTTTATGGCGTTAGAAAGATGGAAACATGAGCTACAATTTTATTAAGACCCTATGAACAAATTCTACATCAATGAGGGTCAAAATCTAAATCGAAGCTACTGCCCAGAAATTTTCATACTAAACAACATTCAAACTTCACAATCTCACATCTTTCAACCTCCACATGCAAAAATTGCATATTATACATCATTTTAAAGCTATTCTAATTCTCTATAACTTTCACGTAAACCATTTACTCCAATTCATACCCCATCAGTATGGCGATCGGATACTTCATAGTATTTTTCCAAAACAACGCCAAATACACTTAACTTTGAAAACTCATAACTTTTGATTCCGATATCGAAAACTGTCAAACTTTATGGCTACAGAAAGCTCTCAACATAATCTACAAATTTTATGAAGATCATTTCCTCAAAATCTGCCTAAATAAAAAAAGTCAACTCTCTACTCCAAAAAGAAGTCAAACTTTCTAATTTCTTCAAAGTTTTACACTTTCATTTTCTATTTCTTGATTTCAACTTCCATTTCAATCATCTCATCCGCTTAAACTTTCATAACCAAAACTAATCTTTAAAGTCATCAAAACCAATAAATTCTTTTTCTCATCAATTTCCTCAAGACATAAAAACTTTTATAACACAATTCATATCCGAAAACACTCATTGACTTCATTTTAATATTTCTAATTTCTACCAAAAATTCAGGGTCCAACATAGTAACAAGTCCGGTATCCAATGAATATGGGATAGTTTAGGCACTCGGTCATAACAAAGTAACAAATAGAAAGTGGGTCTCATGTGCACTACATATGCATAATATGAATGATTAAATTGTATTGATTGTGAAATGTGGTTCATGTGTTACGTGATTGGGTAAGCCATCGATGATGATCACTCATTGAGTTCGCAAAACTCATCCAAAATTTACAAATATTTTTCAAGATCAGAAGCATACCCCGTTAGGTCAATGAGAGTATACCTACAACATACAAGTGAAGGATAGAGGTCGAGATCAGTTCGCATCTGCATTGCATTTCTCTATTTTGTATTGAATTGTATATTCGGTAACTTTTTGTATAAATTTGTATTCCGAAACAACTAAAGTGTTTTGTATTTGCGAAAGGACCTAAATTGCTAATGAAAATTTTGTTGATTATATTGTGTTGATTGAAAATGTTTATGAAGGAAAGTGGGACTAAATTGGTTATGGATTTTCACATATTGTGTTTGTGGTTTCAAAAGAAAAAATTTATACTAATTTCTGAATGATTGAGTGCTCTAGTATGTCACCCTCTTTGGGTATAGACTCAGATATCACCCACGATGTCGGGTTCGGGTCTTACGGGAGTGGGGTGCCATATATGTGGTATCAGAGCCCAGAAGTACTATCTTATATGGGCATTTTGAAATATGTGTTAAGTCACATGCATTTTGGTCATGTCATAACAAACAATAGCAACTAATCCCCAGTCTGAATTGCGTTCATATGAGTCACATACATGAGCATTACTTAAGAGTCTGAGCTGTCAGAAGCACTGAAAAAAATGATGATCTTTCATAATGTGAGAAGAGAAAGGTTGAAGAATATCTAGATATGGGAAATAGCATATGGTTAGATATAATAGATAAAGATTCTGCGCAATGGTATTGATGGATGTATTATTAAATATGACATCAATATTACGTTTTGGTGATATGTCCTTGAATGTAATATAGGTGTGAGTAGGTATATTGCTGTGAATTGATTAAGGAAAATAAGGATATAAGTAGAAATGATGAGATCAAACTGTATAAGCCAATTTGTTATGACCTTGAAAGGTTGAACTTGGACTTAGAATGGTTGTGTGATTATCAATATAAGAGTTTATGATTCAGTATGAGAATATATTGTGGTATGGAGATTTGAGTTTCATAATGGTTATGCCCCTATAATTATGAGTTGATTAAGAATATACATGTGGGAGATGAAATAAATGACAATTGGTAGATGAGATGATAAGAGTGATTTATGATAAAGTTGTTAAGTTTAAGTTGATTTGCCATTGTGAGTGCACATCTGATAATGGGATCACCATGACGGGTGAGAATATGGAGCATATGTATATTATATGTGTGGAGATAATATAAGAAGCAATCTATGACTTATTGAATATTGGTCGATCATAGTTCCTATAGTTCAAAGTCTAAGATGAGTTAGAGTAAGATGTGAAAATGCTTATAGTGATCAATTGGGAATGAATTGAGATTGTTAATGATGTTCTAGATATCTGATGAATTTGAGGAAAAAGAAAAAGGACACGATCATGGCATAAACCCCACAAGCGAGCACTAGCACCAAAGGAGAAGAGTTGTCTAGAATTGAATAGGAATAAAGTATCCTTAGCATAACCTAATAATTAGTGAATTGACATAAATACATCTTTAAATAAGATGTAATGATTTTGTGATATATGCCAAGGTATTAGAGTAAATGAAATTGTTTAATGCCTCACTGAGCCTTATTATAAGGGATGTTCTGATCATGTAAGTTATGGCATAAATTGATCTTATTAAGATATGATGAATAGTTAAAATTGATCTTCTTGAGGTACTAAGAATGACTCACAAGTAATCATGGAAAATAATTGATTGATAAGGATTTCATGAGTAGTATCGAGGATGGTATCAAGAAATCTGCTTCCAAAGAAGAATTTCATTGAGATAGGTTCAACAAACCAGATGATTCAATTTAAGAGTGAACAATGAAGAAACAAATCAGAAATGAATATGTAATGAATCAAAAGTGAATATCGGATCCCTAGCGGAGACTCAGGCATAAGAGGTAGAATATGTTATTGAAAGTATACGCATTTTTGTTTGAAGTGAAGTGTTCAACTATATGATTGGATTACTGACTTTAAGGAGATATTATTGCTAATGTGAGGAGGATTTGAGTCCACATTATATTCTATGTAACTATGTTCGGGAGATACAAATTTGATATGATGAATGTGTTACAAACACAGGAAGTTAAGATTGCAAATAAATGTTAGAACAAGTCAATGTGAAAACAAAGGAAATAGAATGAATTAAGAAAATCATTCGAGAAGAAGAAGTCAATTAGGAAAATTGAAAATAACATGAGACAATAGTACCTCATTGAGGAATTAGATACTTAAAGAATTAAGAGACCAAATCATGGGCATAAAGAGTTTTGGGTTATATCTGTTAAAATTAACAATGACCTTGACAATATTATGGTATTGAAGATTTTAAAGTGTGTCAAGAAAAATTGTACCAATTAGTGACTTATGAAAGACGAATGAATTTTGGTGGATCACTTCAAAGTTATGGGATATAGCAAGACAAACTTAAGAGCTAAGTGTTTTAGCAATAAAGAGATTTGTAAAAGTAAGTGAGAGATGAAATATTAATATGATCTGACAAAGAGGTATTGTCAGCATTTGAAGTGAAGATTTTGAGTAGCCTGAATTGTATTGAAGAAACTGCTAAGATAATGTGATACTTAAAGAAGTGATTAGGGAAAGGAATAATTACATTGATCATGGTCAATTTGAAGACATTATTCAGGTGATGAAGTTATATGGGAAATGGAGAAGCATATGAGGAAATAATACTCCTACTTTATTGATCAATCAGATGAGAATTTCGGGGAAGAAATTTATTAAGGTGGAGGGGGGAGAATTGTAACATCCCATCCCCATATTAAGGGTTAGAATTTAGATTTCAATAATAGAGAGAATAGCAATGTGAGAGTTAGAAAAATTTGCATTTCATGCTTAGCAAAATGTCAGCATATATGCATGTGAATTTTAATATTTACTCACATAAAAATAATTGTACATGCACTCATTGACATTCCAGGTATATTGAATAGTAATGGGATAGATTGAGATTTTTGGTTATAGTCAATGAGTATAATGAAATGGAGTAGAAAGACTAGAAATAAAAATTTAAGTGTTGGATAGTGAAGGAAAATACGTTGGAGAAGTTTACTAAAAATATATAGTATGGAATTTTTGGATAGTGGAGTAGAGAGTTATAGTCCTTATAAGGGGAGATGCTCAGGAGCATAGATACATCGTCTGTAAAGATGTATTGTCTGTAAATACGTATCATCTGTGATGATGTCATATCATTTTTGATGACGTCATATCGTCTGTGAAGATGTATCGTCTGTAAAGATGTATTGTCTGTAAAGACATATCGTCTGTGATGACGTCATATCGTCTGTGATGACATCATATCTTCTGTGAAGATATCATATCGTTTGTAAAGATGTATCGTCTATAGAGACGTATTGTTTGTGATGACATCATATCGTTCGTGAAGATGTATAGTCTATAAAGATGTATCATCTGTGATGATGTCATATCGTCTTAAGTTGACTCTGTTTCGTATTAAGAGTTGCATCATCTTAAGTTGACTTTGCTTCGTCTTAAGTTGACTTTGCTTTGTCTTAAGAGTTGCATCGTCTTAAGTTAATTTTACTTCGTCTTAAGTTAACTTTGCTTCGTCTTAAGAGTTGCATCGTCTTAAGTTAACTTTGCTTCATCTTAAGTTGACTTTGTTTTGTCTACTCTTTGCTTCGTCTGCTCTTTTCTTTGTCTATTTTTCGATTTGTCTACTTTTCGATTCGTTTTCTTTTCGATTCGTCTGATTTTCGTTTTGTCTGTTTTGTGCTTCGTGTGTTTGTCTTAATTCGTCTCACCTTTCGTCTTAGATTGACTTTTTGCTTCGTCTTGTGTTGACCAAAACATCTTCTGGTCCAAGTTTGCGCTCTAGATGACAAAATTTGTCTTCAAGGTCTTCTTGAAAGTTTTAGATCTCAAAGTCTTCTTCCGATATCTCTAGATAAAGTTATGCCAATTTTAAAACAGCTTCTGTGTATTGTTCATTTTCTATCGTTTGGTCCCACTTTTGACCATATAGATGATAGAATTTGTCTTCAAGGACCTAATGAAGGTTGTAGATCTTGAAGTCCCCTTTGTAACCATCTAAAGATCTACTTGATCTGATATCTCTAGAGAGAGTTATGCTAATTGTAAAACAACTTCTGTGTATTGTTCATTTTGTATTGTCTGGTCCAAATTTGACTCTTTAGATGATAGAATTTGCCTTCAAGGTCTTCATGAAAGTTATAGACCTATAAGTCCTCTTTCAAACCATCCAAAAATGACCTTGATCTGATACCTATAGCAAAAGTTATGCTAGTTGCCCCAAAAGAAAAAGGTTTAATATGATTGAAGACAGTATCTTATTTGATTCTTTCAGCCTTAACCTTGTCATCCGACCTCCAATTGGAGTGATTCTTAGACCAATAGATTCCTAATACATTTTTCTATCTCTAAAAAAAATGGGTATCATTCAAAATCGAATTGGAAAAGTTTTATAAAACGAAAGCGTGGGATCTATTGGAACAGTGAAATATGATTATCTTACTTAATATACTTCAGTGTTTTGATTATATCTGGATATATAGGATCCCAAATAAGATGATTTTTGATTTGGTGTAAACTAGAGACATAGGACTACAAATCTTATGAATAAGTAGAATTGTGATTCAGTTTCTAAGATGTTCAACTTCTGGATGGAAGTTGTGGATAGTATATTATTTTGGACAAGAGCAGTCCAAAAATGTTTGAAGTATATCTTTCAAATCACTGAACCAAATTGAATGATTTTGGTGTCAGTAGAGACATAAGACATAGGGGAATATGTTTCTAAAGAAAGTGTTGCAAAATAACTTTAGTATTGGGGTCAGAAAGAACATGCAAATTTGATCCGAAATGATGTGTTTATGAAAAAATCTGAAAAAAGATTTATTGGGTTACAACTTGTGATTGCAGTGGTATCATTGAGTTTTAAACTTAAGTATAAATTATACTTAAGTAAGTCTTAATGAATGGAAGTGGATGAGTGGATAAGAAATGGACAGGTGTCCAGGCTTTAAAGTTAAGCTTTAATAACCATGAAAGACAAGTTGTTGTCCTTGTCTTTATCTTTCTTGAAACTTCTTTATTTAGAGTTCCTCCAACACAGATTTTTCATTAAATATTCACCAAAGTTAAATCTTGCTTTTCTTTATTTGTTGTTGGGCCCCGATTTACATTAAGCATGTTTTATTTTTTTTTAGGATTAGTTTGCTAATTTCCTTTTAATTAAAAATAATTTGGGATTTTAGTAATTAGTTAATAGAAATTAATTGAAGGGATTTAGTTAAAATTAGAAGTTTGATAAGTTATTAGAAATAAAAAGAATAAGATGGTGTAAGGGCAGTTTAGGAAGTCTACTAATGTTATTAAGGCTTAAGGCTTGTAGGAGGGGGAATATAGTCTTTTTAATTCCACTTAAGAAAGGAGAATGAAAGCAAATGGGCTAGGGTCGTAGGAAGTGTATGGCAGTCACGAAATTTTGAGGAATTAAGGAAGGAAGGAAGCTTGTAGCTGTATATGAGAAGACAAGAGGAAGAAATTTACTTATAAGAAGAGACTTAATGAAACTACGTAGTTTTGAGAGCTTAGGTTTTAAGTTAAGAAGTAAATTGTTAAGTCCCTTAAGAGTGAAAGCTACGAAACTACAAAGAAAGGAGAAAAGAGGAGACTTTTGGCCAAGAGAAGAAGAAGAAGAAGAAGAAGAGGAAAAAGGTTAGGGCTTTGGTGTATCTTACCTTAGAAAGGAAGATTGGAGAGTTTTTTTAAGAAGAAAAGGAAGAGAAAGAGTTTAAACTTCCATTAGAAGCAAAATCCAAATTCGTGCGTATCTTCTAAGGTAAGAGAATTTCGAAATTCTTGGAGATTTTTGATGGGTTTAGGTTCAAATAGTTTATTAAAGGCATGGGTAAGATTATGTAGGTTTTAATTTAGGTTTTCCTTTCCTTAGAATTTCGAATTTTAGTATCCTATGTTAAATTGGGATTATTGTGTTTGATGAAGGTGAAGTGAGGCAATTAGAGGAAGAGGCAAGGCCTATTGACCAATCTCAAAGCTAAGGAACTAAGGTGGGTGATTTCTTAATAATTGAGTTAATAGGCATATTAAAGTTTTTATAATAAATGCTAATTAAAGCTTTCCAATGACTTAAGATTTGTGTATGAATTACACTTTATGATGTTTTTAATTTGTATGTGATGTCCATTGAATGTGAACTCATGTTGGAATGATTTGTATAATGGTTTGTTAAGTGAAAAAGACTAGAATTTGTGATTTCGGAAAAAGATTGCCATTTTGGCCAATTATGTGAAAGTGAATTTTGTAACGGTCAATTGAGGCTAATGATTATGAATTGTGTGAATTATGTGAAATACATGTTTTCTTTGGATTCGTGGTGGTTCCATAAGAGTCAGGTGCACCTGTCTAAGTATAGGCTTCTCCCGCCTGCCCGCTAGTGGCCTTGGAGCTCCTCACGGACTCCCATAAGTCACAGCTACACATGACTGCTTCGCGGGAATGTGTAGTATGTTCCGTATCGGATCCACCCGAACCACTTTGTTTGTAATTTTTTGATATGTTATGTTGTTTTGTGATATGTTCGGTTGTAAATAAAATTTTGTGAAAATAATTGATCAATTGGAAATGGTTTTATCAATGTGATATTGATTTTGGAAATAAATGTATAAACAAGATTTTTACTTATTTCTCGATTATTAAGTTATTACCCACGGAGCCGTCGAGCTCACCCCCCCATTTTCCCCCTCCATAGGTGACGAGCGAGAAATCGAGCTACTGCATCAGGATTGAGGCATTATTCCGATGCTTTTTGCCTTTGAAGTTCTATTTGAGGAAACAAAGCTTTAGATTGCATTTTGGAGACTTGAATTGTTTGTACTTCGAATTTTACTATTTTGAATGTAATCGGGCTAAAATTCCCTCTAAAGCTTTGTATTAACTTGTTTTCATGTAAATATAAGGGTTTTGAAGTTTAAATGTATCTTGTATGTGTTTTCTAAGAATGTATGGTTGTATTGTTACAATTGACAAAAAGAAAAAATGAGAAATGAGTAGAATCCTAAGAGTGTGTTGCTGCCATTGGAATTGATACTTTGGGATAATTGGATTAGATTGTGTTGTGGAAGATTGGAGATTGAGTTTTTATGCAGGTAAGGGAGTTTGCGTTTTGGCTTAAAGAATTTTTGGCTAGAGCACTTTTAGGGGAGGTGCTGTCCAATTTTTCTTAAAATGGGCAGAAACTTGGTTTGGGTTTGAGAACTTTTTAGAGCTTGAATTGAATTGGGATATATTCTTGAAGAATTTAGTACTTGCTGAGAGCTTTCCAATGATATAGAATTTGTCATTTTTGAACTTAGGATGAAGAAGATATAAGGTTTGAAAGATGATAGTTACTGTTGATAAGAGTTTTGGTTTGGCAGTTTCTTTAGCAGGGTTTTTCACCCCCTTAGAGTCTGCTTTGATTTTTGCACTCTTCATAGAAAATGTAGTTTATCTTTCCCCTTTTCTATTTATATATACTATGCGATTATTGGAGTTAGGAATAAAAAGTTATAAGGTTGAGAAGATTGCAGTTACTGTTCATTTGGGTAAAGTTACTGTTCCATTGGTTTTCATATAGGCAGTAACTTTGGGAGTATTTTTATCTCTTTAAATGATTGAATTGATTTTTTCTCCCTTCATGAAACTTGTAGATCATCTTTTTATCTTTCCATTGAGGTAAAATGTGCCATTTTTGGACTTTTTTGTTAAAAGGTATGAGTTTTCGAATTTTTGTTATTTTATGGTAAAATTTAAATTTAGAGGCAGAAACTTTGAAGCAAGTTTTGACCTTCTTAATGGCCCAACTAGTTTTTCAATCCTTCAGGGAAGTTGTAGAGCTTCCTTTTACCTTTTTATTTATACCACATTTAATAAATTTAGATTTCGATATGAGGAGTTAGAAATTTGCAAAATTTTAGCTTTTTAAATGCGATGAAAAGAATAAGGGTGAAAATTTGATTTTTGGCTCACAAGTGTCATCGCGTGGGTGAGCGCTCGCGAGGGTGATCATCACGCCCTGTGAGCATCCTCGCAAGGGCAAGCGCCTCGCCCTGTGAGGGGCTTGCACCCGCGAGCGCTCGTGGTCGCCAGCGACCTGCGACGACGTAGTGTCGCGCAATTTTTGATTTTCTTTTTATTTTTCTTTTCTGATTTTCGTCTTTTCTAAACTAAACCTCCAATCTTACTCTTTTGCTTGTAACTTTTTCGTTTGCCCTCCGATTTAGTCGGTTTTCGAAGCATTGATTTTTTAAGAAAATTTTCTACCCCTTTTAGGCAAATTTAGAATTTTTGGGGCTTGAGTTGAATAGTTCAGATAAATGGAAGTGAGTTAGTTATGTGACGTTATTGAATACAATTCTGTATTTGGGCGATTTCTCAGTCTATAGAGATCCAATTGAGGAGATTTTTTATTCTAATCAATCTAGAGTCATGCACTTTCATTTTAGTTGAGAAATCAGATTTAAGTTTGGGCCCTAAGTAGATAAATTTATTACGAGAGATTAAGGTGAATCTTACAAGATTTGTTCGGATGACATTAGAATAAGTCTGTTTTGAGTTCCTTTTTGTGGTGAGGAATCCCTCCCTCGTAAGATGCGGGTCCAAATGTCACGTAAGACGTTGGACACGTGTCTCACCAGGGAGGGGTTCCAACATTTTTCATCATTTCCACTTTTATATTTCTTTCTTCTATCCTAAGAAAAACCAAACCTCCCTGTTAACTTTCAAGTTGATGTACGTGGGTGCATAAGGGATTAGGGTTACGTAATTTTGCAGATATTGGAGCTTCAAACAAGTAAACTTGTTATGATTATGTATTTTTTTTGCATGAAATGAAGCATGCATCGTTAATTCACTGCTAAATGGTTAAGAACAATGTTATTCTTATTTTTTGGAAAATGAGTGAGGAGATTTAGTGTGTCGTACATGGTGATTTTCTTTGGATTTGATTATTGAAATGTTATAAATAGTGTTAAACCAGCTTTTAGAGTTGAAAGATCAATGAAAATGTGTAATAATGTGAAAGAACGATTAACGTGATAGTTAGAGGAATAAATGAAGAAAATACAAAAGTTAGAAATGCAAAAAAATTGAAAGTGAAGAAGTGCAAAAAATGTGATGAAATGCGTGAGTGTTCTGGTTTTTAGATGATCATGAAAAATGATAGATTTTTGAATTGGTTGTGGTTTAAAGAATTGATAAGTGATGAAGTTATGAAATGAGAATGAGCATAAGATATAAAGTTTGCTACAGTACCTGAGATTGTCATTGAGCATGTATTGTACATAGTCCATATAACTGTTTGTGCATAAATGAGTTTTGTAACGTGTGTGATTGGTGTATTGCATAAATAGGATGTGCAGGATAAACGTCTGCATTCAGGTGTATCCAGAATTGGAAGCAAATGTTATTTTGGAGCGTAATGTGAGTAGACCTAGATGGTCTCATTCCACTATTTGTTTTGTTTGACTTTTTGGTATTGATTGATTTCTGAATGATTTTGTGAATATCATTGATTGTGTTGGTCTCCGGACAAAAGATCCGATGAATGTGTTGTATGAAGGAAATATTGAAGTGCTCATTGAATGTGAATTGGATGAACTAAGTGTATGTAATTTGATTATTAAATGGGTTCTGAAAGTGCATTTGCATATGAATGAAAGTGCGAATTCTCAACTCTAATGTTGAATGCCGGACTAAGGTCCGATGATATGAAAAAGTGATTGAATGAGATTATGCAAATATGAATGATGCATTTCATTTCATGAATGCATGAAATATAATGGCAGTTGTGACCTGAGTAGCCACCGATCAGAGCTTAAAGCTCAACGAGTGAAAATGAGGCTCGAGCTCAAAAATGATTAAGAGCCTAAGGCTCACTATGTAAAATGAGCCCTATATCCCACAAGCAGATAAGAGATAGTTAGTAATGAGCCCGGTATCCAATTGATGTAAGACAGTTTAGGCACTCGGTCACATCAAAGTAACAAATAAAAAGTGGGTCTCATGTGCACTACATATGCATAATATGAATGATTAAATTGTATTGATTGTGAAATGTGATTTATGTGTTACGTGATTGGGTGAGCCATCGTTGATGGTCACTTATTGAGTTCGCAAAACTCATCCAAAATTTGTAAATATTTTTCAAGATCAGAAGAATACCCCGTTAGGCCAACGGAAGTATACCTACAACATACAAGTGAAGGATAGAGGTCGAGATTAGTTCGTGTTTGCATTGCATTTCTCTATTTTGTATTGAATTGTATATTTCACAACTTTTTGTATAAATTTGTATTCAGAAATGACTAAAGTGTTTTGTATTTATGAAAGGGCCCAAATGGCTATTGAAAATTTTGTTGATTATATTGTGTTGATTGAAAATGTTTAAGAAGGAAAGTGGGTCTGAATTGGTTATGGATTTTCACATATTGTGCTTGTGGTTTCATACAAAAATTATACCGATTTCTGAATGATTGAGTGCCCTAACACGTCACTCTTGCGAGGCATGGACTCGGATATCACCCACGATGTCGAGTTCGAGTCTTGCGGGAGTGGGGTGCTACATCTCTGCTCGGAGAAGAGTGGAATGATGCACCGGAATCAAGTATCCAGGAGTCAACCGAGCTGTCCACACTAAGAATTAAGGCGTCACCAATGTCTTTCACAGAACATACAGAATCATTATCTTCAGGAGACTTATTGTTTTTCTGACCTTTCTTCTTCTTAGGTTTAGGGCATTCATTCTTGAAGTGTCCTTTTTCACCACAGTCCCAACAAATGACCTCCTTCCTACCTTGAAAATTTCCCCGCCCTTTTGATTTCGATCGACCATGTTTATTATGACCTCCTTTCGACTTACTCCTGACCCTTCCCTCGACACTAAGTGCATTACCAGACGAATCCCCAATTTCTCTTTTGTGAATGCTCTCGCTTAAGACAACATTTCGGACTTCATCAAACCTTAGCTTCTCAGACCCACGAGAACTGCTAATTGCGGAAACATTAGTATCCCACGACTTGGATAAAGAGGATATCAAAATTAGGGCTCTAATCTCATCATCAAAATTAATATCAACAGAGCTTAACTGATTGATAATCATATTAAATTCGTTAATATAGTTTGTGATAGATCTACTTTCAGACATCTCCAGATTGAACAAGCGACACATCAAATATACCTTATTGATAGCTGACGATTTTTTGTACATGTTAGATATCGCCTTCAGTGTTAGAGTAGTGTCCTAAAGGCAATCGCCTTTAACGCATTTTGTACAAAGTTGTGTACAGACTTTATGAATAAATAAAGAAAGGCATATTTCATTAATTTGATGTTCATTATTTATGAACTGATATTGATCAATAAGCAAATTAATGAAGTCCTTGATATATGACATAGCATGAAGGAAATTATGATGTGATCATACTACTGAGATTCCTATCATGTGCAATTATGTCAGTATCTAAATTATCCCTAGTCATAGGATTACTGAAACTGGACATCGGTAATCCGGATAGACTAGCACATCTCAAGCTCCTTGATTTGATCAAGCAGTGGATCTCAGATGCTGTAAATATGAGATATTTAGGGTTGAGATGTGAATGCTTACTAGAGGTAGTAAGTACATTGGATGACCTGCTATGAGCTCATCACATAGATGTCCTATTCTAATTTCAGTGATAATCTCATCATAGCAATGGTGCAAGTATCCTTAGACTTGAGATACTCAAGGATATCTTGGATACTAATTATGTGCTTTGACTCCATTCCTTGTTGCCTTATAAAGGTCGCTCGTAGGGTGGTGCTTGGGTACAGTTTGAGGTATTCGAAGGTAATTGAGTAGTCAATAGAGGATTCACCACTTCTGTGATAGCAGAAGATGATACCCATGGCCTCTTGTCAGGGTCATTACTTGGAAATCTCTAATCAGAGTACATATGTCATGAAGAGTGTCTTCATTGACATATTAAGTACTGAGTCCCAGGACAAGAACTGAAATCACTTGGACTAGATTTGACGTAGTCAGTCTAGTAAGAGTTGACACTTTGCCCATACTCATAACCAAGTGGGGTATAGCATGGTGAAAGAACGAATTGCACAGTAATTGTCTATGGAAAGGTTTGTGATATGGTTCATGATAAATATAGATTCATTCGTCAAACCAATTACTTTTCGGTCAATTGGGGGTCATGATTTGTTGCTAGATACCGCTCATGACTTGCTTGGATTAAGTGTTGATCTAAGTGGCCAACATAACCGGGAACCTAATGGGTCACACGCATAAGAGTGACTCGGAGAATTCGTAAAATAGTTTTGGACAGAGATCCAATAAATGGAGAGCAATCGAACTAAATGGATCCTGATGAGATCAAGATATGTCCCGATGAGATCGTGACATCGATATTGCTGAAAAAGGTTTCCGGTGATTTTTCCATACCGGGACCCGGTAGGCCGGTAGGACCGACCCCAGTGTGACTGGACTACTTCAGCATTTATATATATATATATATTATTAATTAATTAAGTAATTAATTAATATATATATATATATATATAGCATTTACGTGGATAGATGAAGAAAGGAGAAGAACCTTCTTTTGGATGCTTAGTCATTAAATGCATTAAATGACTAAAGACAAAAATGAAAGGATGAAGAGGCATGGTCATTGGTTTTTAAAACAAGGGGTTTAAAAATCAAAGACGAAGCTCTCTTTATGATTGATGTTCGTGGGTCTTGAAAGAAGATAGAAAGAGTTTTATTTTTCAAGTTATCCATCATCGATCATCAAGCTTCTCTTCCTCTCTAAGTTCTTCTCCATCGTTTCTCAAGCTCTCCAAGAACAAAGGTAAGAGCTAGCACTCTTTAATTTATTCTAGCAATTCCCGGGTCAAAGGGTTTGCCCCAGTTAGGTTCTCTGATCTCTGCGTGGATACCGTTAGAGACGGTCTCCTTTGGTCGTTTTGATTTGACTTTGTTATATAGTCACATGGATCCTGGCTTTCGGGAAGGTCCCGGAACAAAAATATTTGTTTTTCGCACCGTGGGCATGTGATGCTCACACCGGTATTTTCCTACAGTGGTATCAGAGACAGTTGTGTCGTATATAACGAAGAAATCATGACTAGGTCGGAGTTGCCTACTGCTTGTGACGATGATGCATGTTGTAAATGTCAAATTCGAAATCAGTATAGAGATATTTTTTTCCAATTTTCTTGGCCAGATATGTTCACAGGATGTTTTTGCATATGTCTGTGGAAGCTTGGAATTTATCAATGTGATTTGATATGATTTTGATAATTTATTCCCTAATGTTCTGGTTGCTGTGTTTGTACACATTCAATGAACAGGCATGCTTGTAAATTCGAGAATAAATTGTAAAAAAACAAATTTCGGATTTTCTTTCACCTACATGTCTATAAGATTTTTATGAATGTGTATGAGGATGGAAAAATGTTTTCGAGGTGATTTACTATTTATTTTAGAATTTATTGTGTGCTGCTGGGAATAACTGTGTTGAGGAACACAGATTTAACATTGGCTTGGTTGCTGAGGTTGGTTGAGTTTTTGTTGGAAATAAATCCTGAACAAATTCATGGAGCATGTTGTGAACATGTTGTAACCTCTGTAATTTTTTCAGAATTTATTGAAATTGTTTCGATGAGTTTTTCAAGCAAAAGACAGAGCTTGGCAGTTTTGAGAAAGTTGCTGGAGCCGTTTTGTTTGGAATGAATGAATGTGTATTTCTCAATTCCAATGCCTTGGATCATTTTTAATGTGATTAAAAATGTGTTACATTGATTTTGTATGCTTGCGAAATTGGGTTTCCAAACAATTTTCGGATGTCAAATGTGTCTCATTAGCGTCTCGTTAGTATATTCCCTTATCTTGATTGTTTTGGCCGTCACAAATTTTGTGACCAATGCCGAAGTAATCTTGATAAAGTGTAGACTACCTAGAGATACTTATGGTGATAGTTTGATATTCTAAAATTATTTAGAAATCTAAATGAATAGTAGTGTATTCATCGATTTCAAGTTTCATGTATAGTATAACTATATATGGTAAGCATGATACAATGAAAGTGTTTCATTGGTACATCATAGTAAAGGATATTATACTTGGTATTGTGAATTTGATCTACACGAATTGAGAAATTAGCCGATTAGAGTGCATGCCAGTATATGTACCAGTCGACTAGCACATGTACCAGTCGACTAGCACATGCACCAGTCGACTAGCACATGCACCAGTCGATTGGCTCATACACAGTAATCCATAGTAGTCGACTAGCATATGCACCAGTCGACTGGCTCATGCACAGTAATCCATAGTAGTCGACTAGCACATGTACCAGTCGACTGGCACATGCACCAGTCGATAGCACATGCACCAGTCGACTACAACATGCAAAGATGGGATGATGGATGATTTTAGGTATAGACTCAATGTGATTGATGAAATGCACTAAATCATTCCATATAGTCATGGTGACTATAATCCTATAGCTTGGAGAAGAAGAAGATGAAACCTGAAAACCCTCACACTTAATATGAAAACTAACGCCTTCCATTAATATGGGGAGAACCAGAGTTCTTATAGAGTTGGGTTGTTGGGTAAACCCAAGCTCACTCTATACGGATATGTTCGAACATGGAAATAAGATTTTCGGATTAATGAGTCGGTTTTCACTAGAAGCGTTGATTTGTTGAGTAAACTCAAGGTCAACGTGGACAGAGGCGAAATTGGGTAGTGTACATCAGATGTACGCGCATCAAGAGTTGATAACCCAATGTGTGTGCATATATCACGAGTTGATAGCACTAGTCGATAGTTGCATCTATGAAGCAAGTGGTATGCCCGATACCTGCCGATTGATCTAAGGTAGCTTGTTGGGTAAACCCAAGGTCATTTTAGTAATGTCGGATATCTATGATGCAATTGGTATGACTGATACCTACCGATTGACCTAAGGTGGCTTGTTGTGTAAACCCAAGGTCATTTTAGTAATGTCGAATATCGACCCACTAGGACACTTTGTCATAATGTTTCTTGGATTCGTACTGAGGGTTATGGATTCTTTGAAACTAGTGGGAGTCATATGCATGTCATGCAAGTCCTTATGATCATGCATGTAATTCTATTCTAACATTCTTTCTCTCTTTCCCTATAGGTTATTGAAGATGACTTCCAGTGTGAACTTACGCTCACTAATGGATTCGAACAAATTAACTGGACCCAACTTTCTAGATTGGTTGAGAAATCTGAGAATTGTTCTCAGATCTGAGGAACTGGGCTATGTCCTAGATGTTTCACTTCCTGATCCACCTGCTGTAGACGCTTCTGATGAGGATCAGAAAGCTTATCGTAAGCATCTCAAAGACAATGACATGGCTACCTGCATTATGCTCGCCTCGATGTCACCAGAGCTGCAGAAGCAGCATGAGTCTATGGATGCTAATACCATAGTGTTTCATCTTAGGGAGCTGTTTGATGAGCAAGCTCGGTCTGAAAGGTTCGGGACCTCGAGGCTACTCTTCACGACTAAGATGACTCCAGGTTCATTTGTTGTGCAGTATGCACTAAAGATGAATGGGTATGTTGAGAGGTTGGTCGTCTTAGGTTTTGTTATGGATTATGAATTAAGTGTTGACTTAATTCTAGTTGGATTGTCTGATAGTTATTCACAGTTTGAGTTAAACTATCGGATGAACCAAATATCCACGACAATCCCTGAGTTGATCAATCTGCTCAAGACAGCAGAGCAAGCTATCAAGAAGGATAGTAAGGCAGTGCTTGTGGTGGACTCTTCTTCTGGTTCCAAGAAAAAGAAACTGAAGAAGAAAAGGTCTAAGAAACCAAAAGGAAGTGCAGCCAAGAAGAAAACCAAAGAAACTGCACCAAAAGGAACATGCTTCTATTGTGGCAAGATTGGCCACTAGAAGCGTAACTGTAAAGTCTATCTAGAAGAATTGAAGTAGAAGAAGGCATCAGATGCCTCGACTTCTTCAGGTATGTTTTTCATTGAGGTTAATACTGTTTCTGACCATAACATATGGGTATTAGATACCGGTTGTGGCTCACACATATGCAATGATATGCACGGGGCCTCGTGGGACGATGAGATGCTCATGAAGGAGAATTAGACTGCGTGTAGGAAATGGAGCAAGAGTTGCTGCATTAGCCGTAGGCACTTATTTTTTGTCACTCCCCAGTAGGCTTGTAATTAAATTGGATGAATGTTATTTGGTACCTGTTTTAACAAAGAACATATTGTCTGTTTCTTGTTTAAATAGAGCTGGTTTCCATTTGAATTTTAGTAACAATGGTTGTTCTATTAGTTTGAATGGAATGCTTTATGGTACTGGTACATTCTGCAATGGAATTTACATATTAGATATGTCACATCCAATTATGAATTTCAATGACACGAAAAGACATAAACGAGATAATTTAAAATCAACTTACTTATGGCATTTTTGCCTGGCCATATAAATGAGAGACGATAGCTAAGCTCCATAAGAGTGGAAGTTTAGGGTCATTTGATTATGAATCATATGACACATGTGAATCTTGTTTATTAGGCAAGATGACTAAGTTACCCTTTAAGGAAAGGGTGAACGAGCGATCGGAGTATTAGACCTAATACATTCGGATGTATGTGGTCCGATGTCCATCCATGCTAAAGTGATTGTCTTTACTTCATTACCTTTATCGATGATTATTCTCGATATGGGTACTCAGATCGATGAGATACAAATCAAGCATTTGAAAAGTTCAAACAATTGAAATGAAGTAGAAAACCAACTTGGTAAAAGTATCAAGACATTACGATCCGATCGTGGTGGGGAATACTTAGACCAACAGTTTTTGGATTATCTCAGAGATAATGGGATTTTATCTCAATGGACTCCTCCTTACACACCACAGCATAATGGTGTGACAAAAAGGAGAAATCGCACCTTGTTAGACATGGTACGATCGATGATGGGCTTTGCAAAGTTACCAAAATCCTTTTAGGGGTATGCAATTGAGACAGCTATTTACTTGCTAAAAAGAGTTCTATCAAAGACAGTTGATGTTACTCCATATGAGATGTGGACTAACAAAAGACCCTATCTTACTCATTTGAAAGTTTGGGGTTGTCCTGCTTATGTGAAGCGGACACAGTCAGATAAACTTGATGCAAAGTCTGACAAGTGTTTGTTCGTAGGATATCCTAAAGAAACAATGGGATATCAATTCTACCTTACTGAGGAACAAAAGGTGTTTGTTTCAAAGCATGCTGTCTTTTTAGAGAAAGAGTTTCTTTTACAAGAAGACAGTGGGAGCAAAATTAAACTTGAAGAAGTTCAAGATGCTCGAACAGACGCAGATCAACTGCCTGAACTTGAAACTGTCACTCATACAGATGAAGTAACAGTTCAACCTTCTACAACACACAAAATTCGTAGGTCACGTAGGATACGCTCTGTTCCCGAGAGATATGGATTTCTCGTGAATGAACAGAATGACGTATTGTTCATAGAAGATAATGAGCCTACCACCTACGAAGAGGTTCTGAAGAGTTCAGAATCTAAGAAATGGCTTCATGCCATGAAGGATGAAATGGATTCCATGTATGAAAACCAAATATGGACTTTGGTTTAGGCACCCGAAGGAATAAAACCCATAGGGTGTAAATGGGTTTTCAAAAAGAAAACCGACATGGATGGTAATGTGATTACCTATAAAGCAAGGCTTGTGGCTAAAGGTTTTCGTCAAAGACAAGGAGTTGACTACGACGAGACCTTCAGCCCAGTAGCAATGCTTAAATCCATTAGAATACTCCTAGCCATTGCCACTCATTATGATTATGAGATATGGCAAATGGATGTGAAGACATCTTTCCTAAATGGAAATCTAGCTGAGGATGTGTATATGACACAACTTGAGGGCTTCATCTCCTATGATGACGAAAAGGTATGCAAGCTTCATAAATCCATCTATGGATTGAATTAAGCATCCAGGAGTTGGAATATCCGTTTTGATGAGGTAATCAAAGAGTTTGGTTTCTCACAAAATCCGAATGAATACTGTGTGTATAAGAAGGTTAATGGGACTGCAATCGTATTCCTTGTGCTATATGTAGATGAAATATTATTACTAGGAAACGACGTCTCTATGCTGCAATCAGTCAAGATTTGGTTGTCCAAATAATTTGCCATGAAAGACCTTGGTGAAGCAATTTATATCCTTGGCATGAAGATCTATAGAGATAGATCAAAAAGATTGCTTGGTCTTTCACAATCAACATACATAGACAAGATGCTAAAGAGGTTTAACATGGAACAATCCAAGAGAGGGTACCTTCCCGTGACTCATGGGATAACACTCTCAAAATCTATGTGTCCTAAGACACAAGATGAGAGGATGCGAATGAATATGATCCCGTATGCATCTGCAGTAGGATCTATCATGTACACTATGCTATGTACGAGACCCGATGTATCATATGCTTTAAGTGTTCTGAGCGAGATACCAATCGAGATCTGGTGAGGGTCCTTTGGGTGGTCATCAAGAATATCCTTAAGTACTTGCGAAGGACTAATGATGTTTTCTTGATATATGGAGATGGAGATCTCAAAGTGAGCGGGTATCAGATGCTAGTTTTCAATCGATAAGGATGATTCCAAATCCCAATCAGTTACATATTCACACCGAACAATGAGGCGATCGGTTGGAAGAGTTCCAAACAAGAGACGATCGCCGATTCAACAACCGAGGCAGAGTACATTGCCGCTTGACGCAAAGAAAGAAAGCAGTTTGGATTAAGAAGTTCATTACTGAACTTGGTGTGGTTCATAGCGTTGATGGGCCCATCTGATTGTATTGTGACAATAATGGGGCTATTAAGCGCGAAGGAACCAAGGTCTCATCAACGATCCAAACACGCACTCTGCAGATATCATCGATCGGGAGATCATTGGGCGAGGTGATGTCGGATCGAGAGAATTCCACGAGCGAATATTGTCGATCCGTTGACGAAGCCATTGTCACAGAAGAGCTTTGATTCTCATGTATTCGCCTATGGTATTAGATATCAAGGCGATTGGCTTTAGGTTAAGTGGGAGATTGTTAGAGTAGTGCCCTAAAGGTAATCGCCTTTAGCGCATTTTGTACAAAGTTGTGTACAGACTTTATGAATAAATAAAGAAAGGCATATTTCATTAATTTGATGTTCATTATTTATGAACTGATATTGATCAATAAGCAAATTAATGAAGTCCTTGGTATATAACATAGCATGAAGGAAATTATGATGTGATCATACTACTGAGATTCCTATCATGTGCAATTATGTCAGTATCTAAATTATCCCTAGTCATAGGATTACTGAAACTGGACATCGGTAATCCGAAGAGACTAGCACATCTCAAGCTCCTTGATTTGATCAGCGATGGATCTCGAAGTCGTAAATATGAGATATTTAGGGTTGAGATGTGAATACTTACTAGAGGTAGTAAGTACATTGGATGACCTGCTATGAGATCATCACATGGATGTCCTATTCTAATGTCAGTGATAATCTCATCATAGCAATGGTGCAAGTATTCTTATACTTGAGGTACTCAAGGATATCTTGGATACTGATTCTGTGCTTTGACTCCATTCCTTGTTGCCTTATAAAGGTCACTCGTAGGGTGGTGCTTGGGTACAGTTTGAGGTATTCGAAGGTAATTGAGTAGCCAATAAAGGATTCACCACTTCTGTGATAGCAGAAGATGATACCCATGGCCTCTTGTCAGGGTCATTACTTGGAAATCTCTAATCAGAGTACATATGTCATGAAGAGTGTCTTCATTAGGGATGGCAGTGGGTTGTCAACCCGATTAATATCCGTACTACCCGACCCTAAAAAATGGATATGGAGGCTAAAAAATGGATTTTAAATGGATGTTAAAAAATGGATGTGGATATGGATTTGGATATGGCTCTAGTAATAACCCGAACCGATGGATACCCATAACCGATCCGTTTTTATTAACTTTTTTTTCAGTGCATATATAATATTTCACTTTACTCTTATATAATTTACTACTATTGCGTAATTACTAATTACTAAAGTTTCAATTAGCAATATTAATTGGTACACCGTACATATATAATTATCAATTAGATACAAAGTAACAAAACCTAACAATCTTATTCCATAATAATCGATTGACGTAGACGTTCCAAGTTCCTTCATAGACACAGACTGTCGACCTCCTCAAATGTTCGAACTTCCAACTAGCCTCACTCACATCGTCGCCTTCCAACGACAAATCACTCTCGATCTCTCACTCAACTTACATTGTCACTCTCGTCTCAAGTCTCAACTTGGCGCTCATTGTCGTCTTGTTCTTGGGCACTCAACTTGAGCACCTAACAATCTCAACTCTCAAGCACACGACCGTCGCTCAACTTGCCCTTTGCCGTTGTCGTCAAACGTTCCAACCTTACGTTGGATTACACCTTCGTTGGACAACCTTACGCTGCCGCGCTTTGCTTAGTTCATATCATACCTTATTTGCGATAGCTAAGAGTCAGAGGAGAGCACATACCGTCATACACTCATACCCATACGTTGGTGACTTGGTGTAATCCATCGAAGAGAGGTAAATCCAATACTACTTATTATTTCTAATGTCATCCACCACCTACACGGCTACACTTGTTTAAATCCAGCTAATTCCATTGGATTGTATTTGTTCCGTGATTGTATATCGTTTGCTTATCAAAAATCCAGCTAACTTGTATGTCGTTTGCTTATCAAATATTCAGTTAATTTCGTGACTGTGAGTGATAGCGTGGAACCGATGGAAGGAGTTGAGAATCATACAACAAAGAATCTGTGAAGTCTACCTTATGAAGAAGAGGAGATTGCAGCTATGGAATTTCGTGATCATGGTACAACTAAAAGCAAGAAGCGTACTTCTCTTGTGTGGCTAGAGTTTAATTTGGTGACTGTGAAAGGTGTTGATAAGGCTGAGTGTAAGCATTGCAGAGGGAAACTTTCTGCTAAAGGTATGAACGGGACTTCACATCTGCGTGAGCATTTGAACAAGTATTGTCCAAAGAAACATTTAAGACTTGCTGGAGGCCAGAAAACATTATTAATTGATGAGAAAAAAACATTGCAATCCTACAAATTTAGCCAAGAATTCTCAAGAAGAGAGTTAGTTAATATGATTGTAATGCATGAGTATCGTTTGTCTATGGTTGATCACATTGGTTTCAGAAGATTTGTAGCGAGTTTAAACACTGAATTTAGGATGATATCTCGTAATACATTGAGACATGATATCTAAAAATATTTCTAAGTGAAAAATCAAACTTGAAAAAAATGTTGGAGGATCATAGGTCCAGGATTGCTATCACTACAGACATGTGGACAGCTTCCAACCAAAAGAAAGGATACATGGTTGTGACCGGACACTTCATTGATGGAGATTGGGTTCTAAGGAATCGAATTCTAAGGTAATTAATTTTCTTAGATTTAACATGTTTCCTTCCTTATTGACAATATCAAGTTTTTGTAAGATGTTATACACAAATACTTTGTTTAATCTTTATCATGGTTACCATATATAGATATAGTAATTTGCATGTTTAGTAATTAGTTCCTTTATACATGCTGAATATTAATTACTTAGAGAACCATTATGTGTTCTATATTTAAGTTGTAATAAATTTTTATAATTTATTTTATAGGTTTATATTTGTGTCATGCCCACATACAAAGGAGATTCTATTGAAATTTTTAGAGGAGTGTTTGTATGAGTTTAGCCTAGAAACCAAGATTTCATCTGTGGTTGTGGATAATTGTAAAACAAATGATGCAATGATGAACCTTCTACATGAGAAGCTTGATGCCAATTCTCTTATATTAAATGGAAAATTTTTGCATATGCGATGTAGCGCTCATATATTAAATTTGATAGTCAAGGATGGTTTGGATTCCATGGGTGAAAGGCTAGAAAGAATTCATGATTGTATTTCATTTTGGGCATCAACTCCTAAAAGGATCGAGAAGTTTGAGGATGCAGCCAAGTTTTTGAAAGTTTCATCTTCTAAAAGGTTGATTCTTGATTGTAAGACAAGGTGGAATTCTACTTATTTGATGCTTGAGACAGCTTTGCCAAATGAAGGTGTTTTTAAGAGGTTGGAACGTTTTAATAGTCGACTGAAGTTTACTTTGCCTAGTGATGAAGATTAGAAGTTGGCGAACATTATTTGTGACAAATTGAGAATATTTTACAAGGTAACAGAGCTTTTTTCTGGTAGAAAATACTCCACTGCGAACTTGTTCTTTCGGCATGTTTGTGAAATTAAGTTGAAGTTATTTAAGTGGATGTCGTCTGATTGTGATATTGTTAGAACTATGGCATTAAATATGGTTGAAAAGTACGATGCATATTGGTTTCATGTGAATGGAATGCTAGCTATTGCTTCTGTTTTGGATCCAAGAAATAAGATAGATTGCGTTGAGTTCTATTTTAGTGACATTTATGGAAGTAAAGCTAATATTGACATTGAGAGGGTGAAGAGCTTGCTTTATGAACTACTGTTAGAGTATCAGGACAAATATGCTTTGGATATAAGGAACTCTACAACATGTAGTAATTCAGTTGTTTCATCGTCTTCATGTGAGGCTACCCATTTTGGGAAACATCAAGAAAATTGCGGAGATAGTGATAATTTTTCCATGTATAAAAAATCAAAGAAAAGAAGGGTAAACTTAAGATCTGAACTGGACCATTATTTGGAGGAAGATACAATGCCTGAAAAATAACTATTTTGACATTTTGGCTTACTGGAAACAAGAATTCAAGTATCCAACACTAAGGATGATTGCCCGAGATATTTTATCAATACCTATTTCTACAGTTGCTTCAGAAAGTGCATTTAGCATGGGTGGTAGGGTTCTTAATCCACATCGCTCAAGACTTCATGCTAATACTGTTGAAGCATTGATGTGTTTGCAAAATTGGATGCTTGGAGATTATTCGGGTAATACATATTTCCTTATTAATATTTGTAACATTTGTATTTGAAACTTCTTATATGTACAATTTTCATATTGAATTTTCCTTACAGATTCTGCTTTACAAAGTTCATATGCGATTACTTCGATCTTTGAAGATGCTGATGCAAGCGAAGAGGAACCGGGTGAAATGATTGATTTGGTAATTCATTTTATTTCTCATAATTTATTTATTTATACTTAAAATATTAAATTAACTTATAATTTGACTCTATTTGTTAACATATTTTATTTTCTTATAGGATGATAATAATGCAGATGATATAGAGATGGAGTTTTGAATATTGTGGAGTTCACGCAAAGACAGTTTGAAGTTTTGGATGTTTTAGTTTTTTTTAGTTATTGGTTGTGATTTGTGAAAAATATATGTTGTCTACTTGTCTTTGCACTAGGCACTATGATTTTTATTATTCCAATTTTATAGTTTTTTTAAGACATACAAATCAAAATATTGACTTCTTATTATTAAGTTAATTTTGATTTAGAGCGTTCGCAAAAATTTGCTCTCCATATTTTTAATTTAGAAGTTATATTTTTATATGCTATACAACCCAGTGGATATCCAAAAACTCGAATAACCCAATGGATTTGGATATGGGTAGGAAATCGTAAAAACCGATAAATATGGATATGGATATGGGTTGAGTCATAAAAAATGGATATGGATATGGGTTAAGTTAAACCCGAATCGAACCCTACCCATTGTCATCCCTAGTCTTCATTGATATATTAAGTAATGAGTCCCAGGACAAGAACTGAAATCACTTGGACTAGATTTGACGTAGTCAGTCTAGTAAGAGTTGATACTTTGCCCATACTCATAACCAAGTGGGGTATAGCATGGTGAAAGGACGAATTGCACGGTAATTGTCTATGGAAAGGTTCGTGATATGGTTCATGATGAATATAGATTCATTCGTCAAACCAATTACTTTTCGGTCAACTGGGGGTCATGATGTGTTGCTAGATACCGCTCATGACTTGCTTGGATTAAGTGTTGATCTAAGTGGCTAACATAACCGAGAACCTAATGGGTCACACGCATAAGAGTGACTTGGAGAATTCATAAAATAGTTTTGGACAGAGATCCAATAAATGGAGAGCAATCGGACTAAATGGATTCTGATGAGATCAAGATATGTCCCGATGAGATCGTGACATCGATATTGCTGAAAAAGGTTTTCGGTGGTTTTTCCATACCAGGACCCGGTAGGTCGGTAGGACCGATCACAGTGTGACTGGACTACTTCAGCATTTATATATATATATATATTATTAATTAATTAAGTTATATATATATATATATATATATAGCATTTACATGGATAGATGAAGAAAGGAGAAGAACCTTCTTTTGGATGCTTAGTCATTAAATGACTAAAGACAAAAATGAAAGGATGAAGAGGCATGGTCGTTGGTTTTTAAAACAAGGGGTTTAAAAATCAAAGACGAAGCTCTCTTTATGATTGATGTTCGTGGGTCTTGAAAGAAGATAGAAAGAGTTTTATTTTTCAAGTTATCCATCATCGATCATCAAGCTTCTCTTCCTCTCCAAGTTCTTCTCCATCGTTTCTCAAGCTCTCCAAGAACAAAGGTAAGAGCTAGCACTCTTTAATTTGTTTTAGCT
The DNA here is from genome assembly GCA_029891385.1 of Erythroxylum novogranatense. NCBI lineage: Eukaryota > Viridiplantae > Streptophyta > Magnoliopsida > Malpighiales > Erythroxylaceae > Erythroxylum > Erythroxylum novogranatense. The sequence goes on along the minus strand of CM057232.1, from coordinate 81,948,301 downwards.
ATTTCCGGGTCAAAGGGTTTGCCCCGGTTAGGTTCTCCGATCTCTGCATGGATACCGTTAGAGACGGTCTCCTTTGGTCGTTTTGGTTTGACTTTGTTATATATTCACATGGATCCTGGCTTTCGGGAAGGTCTCGGAACAAAAATTTTTGTTTTCCGCACCATGGGCATGTAATGCTCACACCGGGATTTTCCTACATTCAGTACTCCTGCAATCGTTGTCTCCTTAACGATTGTTAAAGACAATGTTTCTTGCCAACGACAAACGAATCAATCCTAGCGCCTGTCGATCTTTCAGATCCCAAACCTCCTGTCCCATGGTTTCTGGCTTCATCCCTGACAAGGGTTCATGGAGATTTCTTTGATACAGATAATCTTCCATCTGCATTTTCTAGAAACCAAAATCGTTTCCTTCAAATTTCTCTATTTGAAACTTCACGCTTTCCATCTTTTCAGATTGTTGTGATACGAACCAAAACTCTAATACCAGTTGTTATGAACGATCAATCACAATAATCAAATAATAGTGCGAAAAATAAATGATATGTTTTATTAGGCTATGGGTTATATGGTGTAAAGTCCAGTATATTTTATTAGGTTCCATATCTCAACAAACTTGAAGTAATATTTTTTATTTTGTTGTCTAATAAAAAAATTATATTGTCTTATGCTTATTGTAAGGTCACTTCTTATAACGATATGAATTCAATTGCCATAATAAAAGGGTAATAATAATTGTACTTAGAGCTACGCTTTTGTTTGTTACTTAAAGTACTTTTTGTCATATATATATATATATATATATATATATATATATATATATCAAATATACTTAACAGAAATATCGAATAATAGGAAAATTAGGTAGAATATATAGTAAAGTGCTTTCAGAAAACATATATAAATATATAGGTTATGGGTATATAACGTGTTCTTTGAAGGCCTTGAATGAAACCACAGTTTCTGGAAAGAGATTTCTTAGCACCTGACCTTTATTAACCGGTAACCATATTCGCTGCCACCATGGCATCAATCGAAGAAACACGCGGTTCAGTCACTTAAAATGGTTATAACATGAGCAGACCGAACCGGTTAATTAGTTAATCCTGTAATAGGCCTGTCCCATGACCAATTCTAGTATATTTTTGTGTATGCGCTAGTGATGGTCCGTTTTTTGGGCATGAGCTGTATGTTGTGCAGTCCTATTACTACCCTGTCAATAAATCAACTTTTCACATCATCTGGCAAAATAGTTATTCACCAGTTTTTTGAAATTAATAGGAAAAGATTAATTAACTCAATTAAAAAAAGCTGGTGCCTTTGTGCAAAATTCCTTTAGGGATGCGAATGAAGTATTCTTTTTTGTTACAAAGGTCAAAACGTATTATACACGAAAGCTACGTGAGACCTGGAGCTGAAGTAACAAATTTAGCAAGCTTGCTTTGATAAGATATCCTTTAGGTTAAAGCAATTCCAAGTCTGCTAGCTGAAAAGAATGTACCTGTAATTCAACAATTTAAAATACGAAATTGAAGAATTTTGATGCCATTTACTTCACAACAAGAATACATGTATGAATGGGCATCAGTAATCAGAAGAGTGGAGGGCAAACAAAGAACTTGCAACTTTTTCTGTAAAATAGTGTATACCATATCCACATGCATAATATGTGTTATTCAAATCAAGCGAAGAAAGAATTTATGGTTTCTTTTCTGGGTAAATGAACAAGAAAGAATTGTTTCGTTAGGAAGATAGATGAAGAGATAATTAAAAGGGTTACTTTAGAATCCCCCTCATGATCAACAAAGCATTTGCATGGCACTGCTTGTATAAATATACACGTTCCACCCACAAACTTCATACTAACGTGTCTCCACAAATTTTGTGTAAAAACCAAAACAGAAGATAGAGAAACAGAAAATGGCGACAAGTGCACGAACCACAGGGTCCACAGCTATCCAGTATGAGGATTTTCAACCCAAGTCTGAACGGAAGGAAGAAGAGGGGGCCGCAATTCTTCTTCTTCATCTTACTGGTTAGATTCTTAATTTTGCTGTTTTGGGCTCTTTCTTTCTTTTTTTTCACAACAATTATGTGAAATCTAACAGCTTGAAAAATAGAGCTACATTTTCTTTTTAACTTGAACACCTACACATAATAATAATAATACACATGGGACTCACTCCATCCATATGGTTCATATGCCTTTGCCTACTTGTAGATTTTATTGTTTTAAATGTCTCCCATTTATATTTGAAATTTCCATGTTGACTGGTGGTCAAACTAAAGAAATAAAAGTTGATGATTGATAATTGTGAAAACGGAAAACTAATTATGAAAGTTGATTGATAATTACTGAAATATGTATTCTTGCACTGCCAGGCTTCCTGAAGGAACAGATTAAGATCACGTATGTGCAATCAAGCCGAATCATTAGAGTTGCTGGAGAACGACCCGTCTCCTACAATAAATGGAGCAGATTCAACCAGGCTTTTCCTGTTTCACAAGACTGTGAGGTCAATAAAATTCAGGCCAAGTTCCAGAATGGTGTTCTCGCCATTACATTGCCAAAGGCAATCAGTAAAATTTCATCTGACCATAAAGAAGTCAAAGTAACACAAGAAGCTCCGATCCCTCGACAACCCGCTCCGGCTCCAACAGGAACCCGTAACGAAGGAAGCGAGAAGGTTGTCTCTTCTCAAATCCCAGAGAAACCCGAAACAGAGCCAAGGACCGAAAAACAAGTTTCTGACAAGAAAGTGAAAAGTATTGGACCTCAGGAAGGATTGAAGGAACCAAAGCCTCCAAAGGGTGAAGAGCACGTATCGCCAAAAGTTGCTCCATCTATGGGTTCGAAAGAGGAAAAGGATATAATGGAAAGTGCCATTCCCAGTTCCACTACAATCGGAAAAAAGACTAATGAAACAAATACAAGGACAGCAGAGAAAGCTTTGTTAGAGGGAGAGGAAAGCAGGAAGAACAGAAAAGAAGAAATGAAAACTAATGAAAGCCTGAGTAGCAGCAAGAAGAGAAAAGCCGCAGAGGTGGATGGTGAAGCAGCGAGAGAGAAAAATCTGAAGGAAAAGGAAGAGAATGAATATCACAAAGTTAGTGAAGCGAGAACTGAGATTATAGAGAAAGTGAAGGACGTAAAAAGTCTGGCTGCTGCTGCTAAAGAGAAGGTGATGAAATTTACCTCAGATGTCAACATGGAAGATAGGCAATCCATGATGAATATAGGCGTCGCAGTTCTCGTTATTGCTGCTGTCGGGGCGTACGTTTACTATAGGTATCGATCATCTCGAAGTGCCAACGAATAGATCTCCTGTATACAGATGTTACTATATTCATCAGCTTCCAGGAAAGATCATAGTTATTATTGATCGTGTGTCACAAATATGTGCCTTTTCTGTAATATAGTCCTCGAATAAAATGAGTTTCATTGTTTAAAAATTTATAGTTGTAAATGGATAATTAAAAACAAAATTATGATTTTTATGATAAATTTATTGGATATTATATTCATCATTTGATTTGTTTTAAACTTTTAATATAGTTAAAATTTCATCTTACACATACTATATATAAGATTACTGCTATGTGCAATATTACAGAAGAAATTATATGTATAATGCCAAGAAATAGATGACATAAAAATTACATCACCACGCAATGCGATAATTTAAGTTCTACAAGATTATAAAAAACTATGTTTAAAAAAAGATGGATAATTTAGGTTTGACTTGTGATTCTTTGAGTCTCAATCTCAATTTGCGGCTTTCGTGGAATAAGATTTCTTGCGCTCTAGATATAACAATTGATGAAGTTATTTTTGTAATTAGGTATGGATGGTATTGATCCTAGTTTACTCACCGATTTATGCTTGGAAGTACCAGTTGTGCAATAATATTCTCTCGTTTTTCTTGGGACTAGTAATGGATTTCTCAATGGATATCATCTTTCTTAGTCATATTTTGTTCTTCACTACTTAGTGACCTTTTATTATTTTCTTCGTTCAAAATGTCTTCAGCTGAAAACATGAGACAGGATCTTCTGTTTAATTTTATGGTATCTTATTTTGTCTTATGAATCTCAACCATTTATTTATATGAGCCTCGTGTTCATTTATGAGGAACTCACGAGGAACCTACATAAATGAATTGTTGAAATTTATGGGATAGAATAAAACACCATAAAATTTAACAGAAGATCTGGACTCCTGAAAACATACCTTTGGTATCTACGGTGGCATTGGATATCTGCATAAACTTATTTGTTAATTATTATTCAAAATTACATTTGCCTTAGTTCAATAATAATAAAGAGACAATAAACTTGAAAAAACCTTTAGAGTTATGAACTTGTATACTAGATGTTGGCATAAAACATGCTAGTTAATATATACCATTTATCAAGTGATTTTGTTAAAAATTTAGCATGTAAATGCTAGTATTAGGCTTTTAACCGTCAATATTTGCACATGCAAGTACTAGGATGAGGACTCAACCAATGTTATGAATACCGTACTGGGCTCGGTACCGGATTGGACTCTAGAACGGAACTATACCGGTACCGGTCGGTATCGGATACCGTTTCAAGATTTTTTTAAATTTATAAAATAGTCCCTAAATTTTTTAGAAATTGCAAAATAGTCCATATTGATATATTATGCAACTGTACTTTATACTTTACTAGTTTACTATTTACATCAACCATGCTTTAAAAATCTTAATAATAAATAATAATGACAATTAATTTGAAATAACAATAATTTTTAAATATTTTACATATAAATAATAACCACAATTAATATAAATGAAGACAATCATTATCATACAATTATAAAACTAAGAATAATAGAAAGCATTTAAAATATTACAATCATACAATTTCATCATTATAATAAATAATATTACATATTTACATCAAAAGATTCAAAACATATGATAAAAAGAACAATAAATATTACAAAAAGAGTTGATGACGAATAAGTAATCAAGTAGACGTTGAACCTGAAACAAAAATATTACAGTTACATTACATACATATAATTTAACATAAACATCAATGATTAAATAAAAGTAAAATTAAAAGAAGAGGAAAAAAAACCTGAAATTCAATCGTCAATGGGCGGATACCCGCTTGAACTGCACTGACCTCACTGATCATTTGGTACAAAATCCTCATCATTGAGAGGAGCTTCATAATCATCATCATTCAAATTTAATGCACTAAATGACATGTCAATGCTTTCCCATCCAAGATTATCTTCCAAATTCAAATCACTCACATCAACCAAATTGGGTTCTTCAGAAATCCAATCTGCCAAAATATCAATATTATCAATCGCAATTGGATCATTTGAACAACTTGTGCTACTAAGAGTCCTAGTAAAAAATTACATTTAATTATTAGAAAATTATAAGAAATTATATCAAAATTAATAATGAAAATAACATACCTTTCCCGAAGCTTTAAATTGTAACGAACATAAACTAAGTCATTCAACCTCTTATGCTCTAATCTATTCCTTTTCTTGGAATGAATAAATTCAAATATGTTCCAGTTTCGTTCACACCCAGTTGCACTCACACATTGACTTAAAATCTGAATCGCAAACTTTCTCAATTCTGAAACACTACATCCAAATAGATCCCACCAAACAGCTGCAAGTAATTAAAAAAAAAGTAATGTTATAAACAAAATAAAGTGATAAATAATTTTCAACAAATAAGAAATAGGAAATAAGTAATACCTGGAGAAAGAAGTCCTCTTTATTGAATAGCGACCGACATTCCAAAATCCCCATAAGAGTACTTATAAGTCTCCATTTGTGTGGTTAAAACAACTTGCATTGAGTCATGAGGAACAATTTTTGTAATTGTGAAAAGCATTCTTCTACTAACTTCAGCTTGCTTTTCAACATCCAGTCTAAAATACACACTAGGATTCAAAAATGCCCTAGCTACAAACAATGGAGAAAAAAGTTGTTTTCTCCTTCTCCCATTAATAATTGAGATATATGGTTGGTATAAAGAAGGCCTATTTTTCATATTAAACTTGATTGCTTCCGTTGCTTTCTCCATAACATCAAAAATATAACCCATTGTTGGCTTTTCTTCACTATCAGCCAACCGAAGCACCCTCACCAAAGGCTCACAAACTAGGATAACGAATTGACATTGCGAACAAAATTTCTTATCTTTCAGTATGATACTACAAACCTCCATTCTAGCATTAGACCTAGCATGCTGAGATGTAACTCACTTATCACTTGTAAACATTTGCCTTAACTCTTTCTTCAACGAAAGAAAAGACTGAAGTGATAAGAAGTTTGTTGCAAATCTTGTCGCAGCAGGGCGACACAAATTCCTACCATTGGTAAATTCCCTTCTCATCAAATTTAAAACCTATGCACGATTATAAATAAATTTTGTCACCTTTTTTGCCTTCTGCATGATCTCATCAAAAACAGGAAAATACTTAAGATTTCCTATATCCTCCAGCATTAAGTCAATACAATGTGTAACACAAGGAGTCCAAAAAAATGAATTATAGGTTCTCTGCAACCTTTGCTCTACCGCTTTATAAGCGGAATCATTATCAGTAATAAACTGAACAATGTTTTCCACCCCTACTTCATTCACAACTTGATCAAATATCCCAAACAAAGTATTAGCATTTCTAATCAGGCCAGATGCATTAATCGATTTTAAAAACATAGAGTCATTACAAGAATAAACAAAAAAAATTATAATTGGCTCTTGTCTCCTATTCGTCTAACCATCACACACAATTGAGCATCCATTAATACCCCAATTCACTCTTCTTTCAGCCAAATAAGTTCTCATTTCAGATACAGCGTAACTCAAAAGTTTACCTCTTAAGTCATCAACCGATGACCCTTTGTATCCTGGACCATAAAAGACTATGACATCTATCATAGGTTGATATTAATATGATTGAGAAGCATTAAATGACGAACCTGTATCATACCACCATCTAGCTACTGCCATATCCATATTGTGAGCTGCATCTCTTGTCTGCATTGCACTACGAATTGAAGGTTGGGCTCCAGGAGTTGTTCGTGGTGCAAAGAAACCAGACAGCTGCTTTCTTCTCTTCCTCACTTCAGATTCTGCAGGATCCTGAGGTTGAGATAGAACACTACTAGTACCACTACCACTACCACTTCTACCTTTAACATCTCTATAATCGCCACAGAAATCGAGAAATGAACTTCCACTACCAATTTAAAGATTCAATCTTCCCCTTCTATCTTTCTCAAATTGATGTTCATCAAGCAATGTTTTCATCTGCCACTTCACATCATGACTTACTTTTTTACACACTTCCACATATCCTTTAACCCCAGCTAAATGCCTTTTCAATCGGGTGATTCCTCCACCTTTCAAATGCTTGTTACAAAACGAGCAAATGGTATGATTCTTTTAACCAGGAACCACACCAGCATGAGCCCAAGCTGGATCACTGTATCTTCCTGAACTAGGTTGATCGGGAGTATTTGAACTTCCTTCCATTTATCTGTACACAAAAATAAATAACACATAATTTCAGTACACAATGACAATATGCATATCTATCTTATATAATATAACTCATTCTGTAATAATCACAAAGCTAACAATCCAAACCAATCAACATATATCATAAGTAACACAAAACATACTCCAACACATAACAAAACCAAATAATGTCAATATCCAATTCCAACAATTACAAAACATTCATTATTGTATTTCCATTCCTACCAAATAATGCCAATTTTCAATCTCAATAATCACATAACATTCATTATTGTATTTCCATTCTTACCAAATAATGTCAATTTCTAATCTCAATAATCACATAACATTCATTATTGTATTTCCATTCCTACCCAATAATGTCAATTTCCAATCTCACTAATCACAAAACATTCATTATTGTATTTCCATTCATACCAAATAATGTCAATTTCCAATCTCAATAATTACATAACATTCATTATTGTATTTCCATTCCTACAAAATAATGTCAATTTCCAATCGCAATAATCACATAACATTCATTATTGTATTTCCATTCCTACCAAATAATGTCAATTTGCAATCTCAATAATTACATAACATTCATTATTGTATTTCCATTCCTACCAAATAATGTCAATTTCCAATCGCAATAATCACATAACATTCATTATTGTATTTCCATTCCTACCAAATAATGTCAATTTCCAATCTCAATAATCACAAAACATTCATTATTGTATTTCCATTCCTACCAAATAATGTCAATTTTCAATCTCAATAATCACAAAACATTCATTATTGTATTTCCATTCCTACCCAATAATGTCAATTTCAATCTCACTAATCACATAACTTTCATTATTGTATTTCCATTCCTACCAAATAATGTCAATTTCTAATCTCAATAATCACATAACTTTCATTATTGTATTTCCATTCCTACCAAATAATGTCAATTTCCAATCTCAATAATCACATAACATTCATTATTGTATTTCCATTCCTACCAAATAATGTCAATTTCTAATTCCAACAATCACATAACATTCATTATTGTATTTCCATTCCTACCAAATAATGTCAATTTCAATCAAAATAATCACATAACATTCATAATTCCATTACCAATTTTAACAATTTTCAATTCTAACAATCATAAAACAATCATAATTCTATGTCTATTCCAAAAATAACTAATAATTTCCAATCCCAATAATTACAAAACAATCATAATTCCATTACCAATTCCAACTTCCAACAATCACAAAATAATCATGATTCTATTACCAATTCTAACAATTCCCAATTACAACAATCACAAAACATTCATAATTCCATTTCTATTTCAATCCATTCCCAACAATTTCCGATCCTAACAATTACAAAACATTCATAATTCCATTTCCATTCATTCCATTCCCAACAATTTCTAATCCTAACAATTACAAAACAATCATAATTTCATTTCCATTCAATCTATTCCCAACAATTTCCAATCTTAACAATTACAAAACAATTATAATTCTATTTCAATTCAATCCATTCCCAATAATTTCCAATCCTAACCATTACAAAACAATCATAATTTCATTTCCATTCATTCCATTTACAACAATTTCCAATCATAACAATTACAAAACAATCATAATTCTATTTTATTCTATTCCATTTCTAACTATTTCCAATCATAACAACATATTCACAAATTACAATTTGATAACATTACCAATTTTAAACATTTATGATTCCCTACACATATATATTACCATTCCATTAAAGTTCAACATCTTTTAACTTTTATAGTCAATTAATTATTTACCTACCTAAAACTAATACTCACATAAGCAAATACTATCATTAACTACAATCAAATTATTATTAATTTCTAATTCCATAATTTTATACTTAACTAATTACTAACCAAATTTTAATACCCAAATATTAAAAATAAAATACCATTTAACAAATACTAAGAATGAGTTGATTAATGCTAAGCTTTTTCAATGTTATTTACTAATTTTGATTATCAATTTTACAATTTTACATTTAATTATTAAATTCACATTTGATTATCAATTTTACAATTAGGTTTAAATGTTTATTTGATTTTAATTATCAACTTTCAATTTTAAGTTTTAACAACCAATTAATCAACATCAATAATTAAACTTTAAAGTTTAAATTTAAAACATAAGGTTAACCATAAGCATCAAATTATCATTAAATAAAATACATGTACAATTAAATATTTCAAATTATCAAACTCAATCTCAATTCTCAAATTCAATTGCTAAAAGCCTAAAACTCAAATTCAATTTCATTAATCAATAATTCAACAATTCAATATTAATACAATAATGCCAAAATCCAATTCCAATTCCAAATTTAATTTACAATCCAATTCCAAATTCCAATTCCAATTCCAATTCCAAATTTAATTTCCAATCCAAATCATACAATTTTAATTCCAATTCCAATTCCAATTCCAATTCCAAATTTAATTTACAATCCAATTCCAAACTCCAATTCCAATTCCAATTCCAATTCCAATCCCAAATTTATTTCCAATCCAAATCATACAATTTCAATTTCAATTCCAATTCTAATTCCAAATATAATTTTCAATCTAATTCCAAAATCCAATTCCAATTTGAATTCTAATTTCCAATCCGCTTTCAATTTCCAATTCCAAAATGCTAAAATCCAATTGTAAAATCCAATTTCAAACTTCCAATTTCAGTTGAATTTAATAACTCACAAATCACAAAAATTAAAAATCACAATTTCGGTTGAACATCCAAATTCCAAATCCAACCGAATTCCAAATCCAAATCAGAATTTCAGTTCAACCACATCCAAAATTCCAAATCCAAAGAAATGAAATTCCAACCAAAACAATAAAAAATTTTGCCCAACACAATAACACCAAAATTTCACCTCCAATCTACCATATTCCAACAATCAACACAATCACAGAAGCAATCATTGTCAAAACATGCATGAAAAATGAACCAAAATCAATAAAACACACCCCAAAAACTATCGAGTCTTCAGTGTCAATCTAGGCCGACGTCGTCCTGTGCTCCGGCGGAGCTATGCTGGTCGTGCCGGCGATGAGGAGGAGCGATTGGCAACGACGAGGACGAGGACGAGTGAAGGCGGTGACGAGGAGGAGCGGGCTGAGCTAAGGGACTGGAGAACAAACCATGGTCGAAGACGAAGGACGAGGAGAACACGTCGACGGCGAGGAGACGGCGGCGAGACGAGATCCAAGGAGAGAGGAGTAGCAGCGAGGAGAGGAGAGGAAGGAGAAACTAAAGAAGAGAGAAGAAGATTCGAGATCCAGAAACGTCACCGGGGGGGGGGGGGAAATAAAATTAGATTATTTTTTGCATTTTCAATTTAGTCCCTCAAAAATTTTAATTTTGCGGAATGGTCCTAAAATATACTGGATATTGGCGGTACCATTTGTACCGACCGATCGATTCATACTGGTACCGATTTCAATTTATCGAACGACGAAATTCAGATCTTTGGACCCAACACGGGAATACATGACCAAAGTTATAATTTGTATCTCAATATTTTACAAAAAGTCTAATATACCTTAACATTATTAAAATAGTATGTATCATTTCATAAAGTGATAATAGAGACAACAAAAGTGACTTATTTTGACTTTTGTATAATATTATGACCTTTTGTGAAATATTATGATGAAAACAAAATATTGTTTTTAAGATCACAATATTGTTTAGTAGATCCAAATTGTCTAGTTGTGACATAATACAAGTTAAATTTATATCTCACATACTAAAAATTGTCAAAATTTTAACTTAATTAATATTTAGAGTGTTATCATTATTATTTTGAAAAGTTAAGATGTAAAGTGATAATATAGATAATAATAAGGATTGACTTAAATTGTTTTAAAATATTATAAGACAATTTATATTTTTTGCCGTGAATAAATTGGTAGAAGTGCGTAAGGCCTACATTAGATTCGTTGGGACAATTACTCTTTTATGACCATTCTCAAATTATAATTTATACGTCATGAATTCAATTTTGAAATGTTTGTTTCAAGTATTGTAATTTAGCTTTCACATTAATGGATATTTTTATCTTAAAACAATTTTAACTATTTTAAACCGCTTATTATTCTTCCCACTTCAATAACCTTTTCTTCCGTAATTTTCCTTTAAAGAGAATCTATTTAATAATTTATAATTATTTATTAGCTAAAAGTTAAGATCTTATGAGGTTTGTTTGATTCCAAAAAATCTTTATGTTTAAAATATTTTAAAATTTTGTTTAAGGTTATTTTAGAGAAACACATATATATGATTCAAATTAATTAATTAATTAATTTTATTGATTGATTGATTTATCATATTTATATATTATTACTTATATTAAAAGTATAATAATATCTAATGCATAATATTGTTGGTACCCTAATAACACACGAGAGGAAGTAAATTGTGTACACTTTTTTATTTCTAAACTAATAAATGAATTACTTATTCAACTGAATGATTATAGAAAATCTATATATAATAATCACGAACAATCATAATAATAATTAAAAGAGTAAGAAAAGAAAAGATATATTTGATTTATAATAGTCTAGTTAAGCAACCTTGACCTATATTTATTCTCCAAGTTTTACTTGAAAATTTAATATATTCTTTTTTAATATATAGCTAAAGTGTAGCCTTCTATGTAATATATTCTCTCTCATAGTTGAAGAGAGCCCTTATAAGTGTCATGCTTTATCATAGTAAAGAGTAACTATTTATAAATTTTGTTTAAGGTTGAACGAACTCTCATTAAGTGTACGCTAAATAATTTCTCTAATTGCAATAATTATACAACTCAAAAGTTCTTTTTATTACTTATACTAATGAACAAAAGTTTAATATATGCTATTTAATGTGATTTTACACACTCTAGCCTCTCAAGGCTCCTAAGAATTCTCTATTATGCCCAAGACATTTTTTCACAATTCATATATGATCTATTTTATGTTAAAAATAACACCAAATAGTTATTAAAAAATCTAATTGTTACAACAATTAATAATAGTAGCAATGATTACCTATTCTACACATTATTTGGTCATATTGATTGACCAATGTGATCACAAACTCACAGAACATGTTATCAAGCTATATTAGTTAACCACTCATCTGCATTAGCTATACTCAAAAAGAGGGTATAGACTTTAGTTTGATAACATGTATAGACTTTAAAAAGTTGTTGATACTTTTTTAAGGATATACTCAAAAAGAGGGTATAGACTTTAGCTACCAATCTAGCTTTAAAGGTCTCTACCTTTTCATCTAATCCTCTTTTCCTTTTGTAGATCCATTTACATCCTATGACTTTTATACCTGGTGGTAGATCTACAAGAACCCAGACTTCATTAGTGTATATGGAATCTATTTTTGATTTCATCGCCTTAAGCCATTTTTCTGCATCAACATCATTAATAGCCTATGTATACATAATGGGATCCATTTCCTCTTGGTATGAGATGACAATTAAACCTTCTCCTAAACCTAGTTACTAATCTAGCTGTCTCACAACCCTCCCACAACATCTAGCCATAACTTGATTTTCAGGTTACACTTCCAATTCAACTCTCGAATCCATTTCGACATCTTGTTCTGTCATATCCAAAATAACTCTTAGTTTGGATGAAATAGCTAACTCCTTTAGTAACACTTCACTTCTTCCTTTGTGATTTCTCACAAACTCTTCCTCTAAGAAGGTCGCATTTGTCGACACAAATACCTTCCTATCCTGAGGACTGTAAAAATAGTATCATCGAGTTCCCATAGGATATCCTATAGATAAACATACTTTTGACCTTGGTTCTATCTTTGTGAATTCAAGCTTTAGAACACGGGCTGGGTAGCCCCAAGTCCTTAAGTACCTCAATAAAGGCACTCGGCCAATCTATAACTCCCTAGGTGTTTTAGGCACCGTTTTAGATAGAGCAAAGTTGAGAAGATATGTTACCGTTTGTACGGCATATCCCCAGAACGATTATAGAAGGCTAGCATAGGACATCATTGATCTTACCATTTCTAATAGTCCTATTTCTCCTCTCAGCTACACCATTCTGTTGAGGTGTTTGAGGAGTTGACAAATTGGAAATAATTCCATTGTCAATTAAATATTGCTGGAACTCTCCAGATAAGCACTCATCACCTCGATCTGATCAAAGTTGTTTTAATGGCTTGCCGAGTTGCTTCTCAGCTTCAGCTTTGAATTCTTTGAACTTTTCAAAGGATTCACTCTTTTTATGCGTCAAATAGAAATAGCCATGTCTTGAGTAATCATCTATAAAGGTTATGAAATATTCATAACCTTCTCTAGCCTGTATGTTCATGGGTCCACACACATCAATATGTATCAGGTCCAACGTGGATTCAGATCTATTTTCCTTATAAGGAAATGACACTTTGGTCATTTTTCCTTCAATACAAGATTCACTGGTGAGTAATGGATCACTATCCAAGCTCATAAGAACACTACAAGAAAAATAGAGTTTAGCGACGGAAATTATCGACAAAATTTATACAAATTTCGTCGGTACACTTATTTAGCGATGGATAGGTAAATTTATTGACGAAAATTTTCCATTGGTAAATTTACCGACAAAATTACCAACGAATTTTTCTATCAGAAAAATTACCAACGTATTTGGTTATTTGATCGGTAATTACCTACAAAGTTTTTTCCATCGGTAATTACCTATGAAATTGTTTTTCGTAGGTAAATTTGCTGAAAACTATTTTTAAAAATATACCTGCAAAGTGTTTAGTTTCTCTGGAAGCCACCATGGAGAGAACGTCATTATTTCAAGTAAAAGAATTGAAATATTGAAATTCATACTAAAACATAACTAAAAATAAAGAACTGAAATCATTTTTTTCAAATAACAGACATTTTTTCAAACACCTTACATACATAAAAAATTTATCTCAACATCACAACGAAAAACACGTCTTGTCCTTCTATAACTAATATTTATGCCTTAAAAGTTTTTTCCAATAATAAAATACACTAATAAACAAAAATAATAAATACCTAAAAACCTTCATCTAATATATGAAAAAACACATGACAATAGTTGCAAAAATACCTCCACCGAAGGATACGATGACAATAGCTAGAGAAGACAATGCCAACGAGTAGAAAAGGAGCCTACAACAGAGAAATGGGCTTCAAGAAAACCAAAGAGAAAATGTAGGAAAAAGGAAGAAGAAGAAAGGAAGAAGAAGACACAAGTGGGAGGGAAATTTCGGCTGAGTTTTAATTTAAAAAAAATTTACCGACAAAAAATTTTGTAGGTAATTACTGCCTTTTTACCGACGGAACGAAAATTTCCGTCGCTAAATCCGTTTACCAACGGAATTTACCTACTGAATTTTCCATAAGTAAATTCAAAAATTTTTATTCCGCCAAAAATTCTCTCCATATTTAGCGACGATATTTTTCGTCGGTAATTTTTCGTCTCTAACTTGTAGTGATTACCGACAGTCATATTTTTCCGTCGCTAACACCCATCGCTAATTTTTCCATGACAAATTTCCTCCAAATTTAGCGACGAGTATTAATACCATCGTTAAATTTTCCAATTTTAGTGACAAAAATATGCTGCCCGTCGCTAATTGCCAACGGTATATTTTTCGTTAGTAATTTTTCGTCGCTAACTTGTAATGATTATCGACGGCCATATTTTCCCATCGCTAACTTCTGTTGCTAATTTTATCGCGATGAATTTTCTCCAAATTTAGCGACGAGTATTAGTACCATCACTAAATCACTCAATTTTAGAGACAGAAATATGCTTTCCATCGCTAATTTCCAATGATAATTTTACCGTCGCTAAATTTTCATTGTTAATCCACATTTTTTTTGTAGTGGGAACCCATCCTTTACTAACCTATCAAGTCTTTTCTGATTGATATTACCCATTCTTAAGTGCCACAGATATTTTGAATTAATGCTAAAGTCATTGGATTGTCTTGGTTTTATCAATTATGTGGTGTTTAGTGAGCCAGACATAGGTTCTATAAAGAACAATCCCTGTTTAATTATCGCATCACAAATAAAATCCTTATTCTCATATATTAAGATAACTTTTCTAAAATATAAGGAATAACTAGATTTTATTAGACAAAAAATAGAAATCATGTTCCTTGCAATCAATGGCATGTAATAAACATCCTTCAAATATAACCTATGACCACTAGGAAAGTCCAAGATAACTACTCCCACTGATTCTGCTGAAACATAGGAACCATTTGCTATCTTGACTTGAAACTGACCTTTAGGTAGTCTTCTTCTTTGCTGGAACCCCTGCAACGAATTAAAAACATGGTTAGTAGCTCCTGAATCTAATATCCAAGAAACAGATAAATCTACCACATTTCTAGTTCCTAACAAACTTAGAAAACCCATACTTTGTTTGCTTTTGAGGGACTTAAGGTAGACTGAACAGTTTCTTTTCTAATGGCCCATCTCATCATAGTGGAAACACTTTCCTTTGATGTTCTCTTTGGCCTACTTTTTCATGGGTTTAGAGACCCCTGTTTGGGCCTTCTTTTTCATTGGACCATTCTTCTTATGCTTGCCCTTACTTTTGGGCTTAGAAGAAGATGCTACATTAGCTTCAGGCCCATGAGCCTTGATATTCAATATCTCCTTCGTGTTCTGGAGGGTATTCATCAACTCATTCAAAGTGTAATTCTTTCTATTGAGCTCATAGTCAAATTTAAACTACTGAAAAGAAGAGTTTAAGCTATTAATGATCATAATCATCTGTGTGTCCGCATCCATATCCGCCCCAAACATCTCAACCTCAGTGACCACAGAGATTACCTTCATCATGTAATCCCGCACTGATTCACCAGGTTTCTGTTTGAGATTATGAAAGGTTTGGATAGCTTTCATTCTTGCAGACCTGGTCCTCCTCACACCAAACATCTCATGTAGGTGATGGACCATTGAACCAGCAGTTTTCATACAAGTAATCTGCTTTTACAACATGCCGCCGATAGAAGCTAGAATATAACACTTAATAGTCTTGTCAGTATTCTGCCAATGCTTATGTTGTTGAACTTGCTCAAGAGTTGAATCTCCACCCAGAGGTGTAGGTTCATTTTCAGTTAACACTCATGAAATACATTCATACTGAAGAACAATGTCAAGGTTATGTCTCCATTCATTAAAATTTTCTCCATTTTTCAATTTGTTATTCGTCAAGAGCAGGGTGAGTGGATACAGTTTATGGTTGATAATGTCTAAAAATATAAATTATTAAAACATGAGCATACTACTCAACAATATTGGAACTTTGTATAAAATCATGATGCATGTATGCATGATGATAGATTTAACAAAACTTTAAAAATTAAAACATTATATGATGGTTATTTTTCTTATATATAATAGATTAAGTGAAGGTGGGCTATCTTATCCATTAAAAGAAAAAATTGGGACCCTCCCACTCAAAATACTATCAAGCATCTAATACCCAACTTTTTGAGAAGCATCATAATTTGGTCCATACTTTTACCAATAGAGCTACGATGGGCAGTTTATTGATAAAAAGTGTTGAGTGTTTAACCATTTGATTCGTTCACTAAAGATACCTGCAAACCATACCTCAGCGGGAGGTCACATTTGTTACCAATAAGTGGACTTATCCTTAAGGAGACCCAAACCATGCAAGATCTAGGATTCATGCCTTCCGATGGAGAGTAACACTTCACCACATGCAAATGGGCCATCATTTGGAGACCGTGGGCTCTCACTTGAGCATCCTCTCCTACTTAATCTTTTTGGGCTTTAAGTTTTAAATACCATCTTGTCTAGATGAAATTTGTTATCCATCCTATATTATTTCATTATATATCTCATACATAATGAATGCATGACAAAGCCTAGGGTTGGCAATTTTCTAAATGACATTCAATCACATAATATCACATATTATTTGCATTCATTTCTTCATTCATCACATGAACTAATTAAGCCACTTTTTATTGTCCATCCTAGAATTATAAAAATAATTACAAGCATTTTAGGCCCAAAATATTCTTTTTGGGCTTGGATCTTTCGCTTCAAACTCTTCGCTCACATTATTCAGCCCATTCAGTAAACAAAATGTAATGACATTCATAAAAATCAAATTTTGTCACTATGAAAATAAAAATTCTAGCACTAGATTTTCATAAAATCAAATCTTTGTCATGACAAAAAATTCCAGCACTTGTTTTCATTAAAACTGAAACTCATTCCATTAAAACAAAAACCAGCACTTAGTATTTTATCAAAACTGAAACTTGATTCCTTGAAACAAAAATCCAGCACTTGTTTTTGAAACAAAAAATCAAAACTAGATTCATTGAAACAAAATTCCAAAATCTTTGTTTTCACTAAATCGAAACTACGCCAATACATAAAAGGATACACCAAAACCTTTACCTCTCCATTTCTTCAATCTATGACTATTTCATCTTCATCATTACATCAATTTGTACATTACAAAATTAAAAAAAAAAACAGAAAAATGAAGCCAAGGAGGAAACATGGTGATGATAGACCACCCTCCTTGTTACAACCAAATGAAGAAATCTTACATCGTAAATTTAAATTTTATGGAAAACCAAAAGAGCAACACATACACCATATATATTTCTCTCACATAAAAATATGGAGCATACACAAGTCATTGCCAACCCATGCATCACACATATAGGAACTAAAATCATGCATAAGAAACTTGGCTCTGATACCAATTGTTGGATCGAAAAAAGAAAGCATGCCATATTTGAAGAACCGATAGATTTCAAAAATTTTTAGAAATCTTATTTGTAGTAGAAGCAATAAATCCAAATCATCATGCCAATCTATACATGATATGGTATAAAGATAATAATAGACATAAACAAGATAAAGAGTATTACCGACTCCTTTGCTATAGCTTTAATTTCTTGCTACGCTATCCTCTCCTTCTTCTTGTATCCAAAGCCTTTGCTTTGTCAATCTATTTTCTCCTTGTTGTTGTATCCTCAACCAATTTGATTTACCTCTTATTCTCCTAGGACAACTTGGTTAACAAAATCCTTTGGTGGGAAAGGAGAAGAAACACTTTGGAGGAGTATTTTCTTAGAAGAAAGAAGGAAACAATGAGACACTTCTCATACTAAGTTTCGACCATGCATAGGTGAAAGGAGAGAGTTGGCCAAAACAATGCAAGAATCTTTTTCTTACACTCTTAATTTCAGTTATGCATGATAAGAGAGAAGAGGGGAAGCATCCAATGCATCACACCTTTCTTTAATCAAACATAAAGAAGCCATTAAATGAGACTCTTCTCATTTGTTTTAAGATGGATACATGAAAAGTCCAATCACCTAATATTATTATGTTAATTTTGTTTTTTGATGATTTAAGAAGGAAGATGGTCTATCCAATGTACATCTTTCTTCTTTAATCCAATCAAAGCTAATAGGTTACATGCTTACATTAAAAGAGAACCATTAAACCATTTAATGGTAAGTTCGTAACTCCTTTTAATGATGATAAACCATAATAAAGACCATTTTATTTAGCATTTTAATGTCAAATGTGCAGCTGCACATTCAACCCTAATAACCGAAATTGCTCCTTCATTTCTTTAAAAAATTTGTTTTGATATGATTAATCTAATCAATAACATTAAACCAAAGTCTAGCCCATTTCTAAATGAACATTTGGGCTTTTAATTAACCATTAATTAGTATAAGCTCAAAATTCAATTATGGGCTTCTAAAACCTCCATTTATATTTCTTACTTAGCTTGATAACTTTCCTTTATATTCAAGCTCCAATAAGCCTAGAATTAATTTAATCTCATTAGAATTAATTCTAGCTTATTAACTAAATGTCATTCTATTAAAGACAATTAGTTGAACTCTTGAATTATTAAATATTTTGAGAACACATATTTTATGTCCAATTGCAAATGCTATTTAGAATCTTATTATAGTCATCCGCACAATAAAGGGTAAAATTATCGTTTTGCCCTTATGTTGATTTTTTCTTCTAGGTATCCCATTTTATTTTATATGGTGATTAACAGACAAGATCTCATCTTGGTGTTAAAACTTGATGGGTTGCTAGTCCATTAAACTACTGGTGCCAGTTTAATCACCAAATCTCCTTAAAACATCTAGAAGTGATGATAGCACTATAAACGCTTTATTTGAGTGAATATTCCTTGATACATGTTTCAATTGATAATTTCAACATGCAGGCACTGGATTAATAGTCTGTAAAAATTCATTCCGATCATATCAAGAATTATAATGAAATACAAACGAGTTCACCACTTATCAAGATTGTGGTCCATAATAAGCGAATGTTTAAATTGTGTGTTTTAAGATTAAAGTAAACTGCCCACTTTATTCTTGAAAACATACTTGATTCCAGATTCTTTTAATAGTGCCATTATCGATATTCAACTACTATCATGATATGAAACTCATCATTCCCTTTTAGTAAACTCCTTTACTTATATGGAGATAAATCGCAACACTACAATCCGAACCATAATCAAGCAACCAACTTGATTATTCAACTATGAATCCATTAATTTAGATTCTTATAATATACATGTTTCCCATACATCTCTATGTATATGTATATTACTTACAAAATAATCTTGGTACCTTTTGACTAGATATATAATGCTCACACAAATAAAACCAAACTTTTTTGTTTTTATTAATAATAAATATTTTCATTACAAAACTGTAACTGAAGAAGATAAAGTTATATGTAAATACACTTACTTTCCACGACACTATATTTACATAACTCCAACAATCTCCCACTTGACCTAAAGCAAATTTGACATATCCCTCATTCCCATCCCTTCTAGGTGACCCTCAAAGCTCTTTTGAGTCAATGTCTTTGTGAACGGATCAGCAAGGTTTTGCCCTGTTAGAATCTTTACCACATCCAATTCTCCACGTTGTATTATCTCCCTTATGAGATGATACTTTCACCCAATATGTTTGGTAGCTTTGTGTTAGGCCCAGGCTGCCACACTCGGGCTTAGGTCCCCAAGTGAGTACCACCTGCATCTCCCAACCTTATCAAGACTTGTCCTCTTTGGTCAGGTGAGCAGGCTCGAACCCAGACCTCGAGTTTTGTTCCACTTTAAGTGGACACCTCTCACCATCGAGCCACCACTTAAAGTGGAACAAAACCTTGAGGTCTTGGGTTGAGCCGTGGCTCACCCTTGACCAAAGAAGATGATTGATTAAGGTTAGGAGGCACAGTGGTACTCACTCGAGACCTAAGCTCGAATGTCTTTAAACCCAACATTAAAAGGCACTGTTGGACCCCAATTTTTAGTGAAAATAAGAAATATTCAAAATTGAATGAGTTGATTGAAATTAAGTTGAAAATCAAAAAATAAAGAGAGAAAGTGTGAAAATATGAAGAATTGTGAAAAGTTTGACTTTTTGACCTTTGAGAGTTGACTTTTGATTTAGGAAAAATTCGATAAAATGATCTATATGAAACTTGTAGATTATATTAAGAGTTTTCTGTAGCCATAAAGTTTGCAATTTTTCGATATCGGGAGTGAAAGTTATGATCAGTCAAAGTTTAGGTGTGTTATCGGTTGACTTATATTGGGACTGAAGTTTTGACTGAAAAATTTACCTAGTTAGAGGTTAATTGAGCCTTGAAGTTCTTCATGAAAGTGGAAGGATTTGATATGATCTTTATTTTGATATAAAGTGTGGAATTTTTCGATTAAGGAATAATAAGTTATGATCTTTACAAGTTTATGTTATGGTTTTAGCATGATTATGAGAGGATAGAACTTTTGATTGGAAAATTAACCTCCTTAGAGGTCAAATTGATTTTTATGTCCTTCATGAAAGTTGTAGAGGACTTTCCAAGCTTTGCATCGATATAAAATATGACATGATTGGACTTTGGAGTTGAAAGATAGAAATTTCCAAAGTTGAGTCATTGTTTAGGGATTTATTAATTGGGCAAAATCTTTGATTAGAAATTTGATCACATTAGAGACTTAATTAGTTGTGGAGTTCTACATGGAAGTTGTAGAAAGTCCTTTAAGCTTTCTATTGATACTATTTGGAGGTCGGGAGCAAAAGATATGATTTGAAAATTTTGAAAGTTTTTTGCAGATCCATATTTCATTCTTAAACGTGGCCACGTCTAGTCTCTAAGTTTCTTCGACGTGCCCACGCCTAATCGCTAAATGTCCTCCTCTCGCCCTTTTGCTTATAACTTTTTCGTTTGATATCCAATTGACTTGATTCTCGAAGCGTTGGATTCTTAAGACAATGAATTTCATTTTATGGAAAAATTTGTGAATTTTATGAGATTAAGGATGATTAAATTAATCGAAGTGAGTCGAGAAATTTTCTGAACATAGTTCAGTATTTTGAGAAGTTCGGGATCTTTAGAGATCCGATTGAAGTGATTCTTGGGGAAAATAAAGTTAAGACAAGGGGCTACAAGTCCTATGAAGAAAGTAAATTTCAATTTTGCCCTTAAGACCTTCAAATTATGAATGGAAGTTCGGATTAGAGTGCAGTTTTTGGATTAGGAACATCTGAAAGTATTTTGAGCATAACTTTTGATTTAGGAATCGAAATGAGGTGATTCTTATTTTGAATTAAACAAGAGACATAAGGCTACAATTGTTATGAAGACATCGAGTTTCAATTCTGGGATTAAGAATGTAAATTTCTGGATGGAAATAATCGTACATGGAAAATGTGTTAGAATATGGATATACCTGTAATGTTTTGCGCATAACTTTTGATGTAGTGCTCTGAATTGAATGATTCTTGTGGCATTATGAAATTAAGACATAGAGGAACATTTCTCTAGAAGGAAGTTTTGACAAATTCCTTCAACTTGATAGTGCGAATCAGACCCGCAAGTGAGAATAACTTAAAAGCAAGTATTAGGGACATTTTGGTCTTTTAATCATCATTTAATGACATGGCAAACTTGAGAAAAGAAGAAGAATAAGGAGAAGAGAAGAGAGGAGAAGGTCGACTATGGAGAAAAGATGAGAGAGAAAGCTAAGTTTCAAATTTTCTACTTGATTCTTAGGGATTTTGAGATTGTACCAAGAGAGAAAAAGATGGAGGAGCACAAGAGCTTCCTTCCAAGCCAAGAAAAGTTGGATTTCAGTGAAGAATGAGGTAAGGTCGAAAATTTGACGTTTGATTTTTGATAAATTTTTGGTTTAGAATTGTGGTAAAGGACATGGGTTTGTGATTTATGAAGCTAATTGTGATGTATATGCTTTAGGTTATGTTTAATTTTTGATGGAAATTTGTTTAAGGTCTAGGCTTAATTTTGTGTTTGAGGATTTTGTGAATTATTGGTGTAGAATCATAGATAATAGTATGGGTTTGTGAAATATGAAATCAATTTTGAAGAAATTGTGAATTATGATATGGAATTTGTGTAAATTGGTTTAGGACAATTTTGAAATTTGGGGTTTTTGGAAATTGATGATTTAGATAGTTTGAAAGTATGTGAAATTAGTGTTTATTAAGTTCAATTTTAGAAATTATGATTTTTATGATGTTCAATTTGGATGAATTGGTTTAGGTCAAATTTTAGAATTTGAGGATTTTGGAAATTCATAATTTTGAAAGCTTGGAAATATGATGATTATGAGTTTCCTATAGTTAATTTTGAGAATTATGCAAATTATGATATCTATTTTGGATAATTATGGCTTAGGAAATTTTAAAGTTGAGGAAAGAAGAAGGAATTTGGAGATTCGATGCTTTGGGCAAAGTATTAGTATGGATATGAGGTGGGTAGTACGTTTATTTATTGAATTTTAAGCATAAGCATGTGATTCGAAAAATCAAGAAGAAAAGCTTTGAAAAATTATTATTTATGTAAATGTTTGAAAGATTATGATTTCAAAGGATTAAATTCCTTATTTTATAAATGATTTAAGAAATTACAAGATTGAAGAAGTTATGGTTTTTGAATTATTAGATAAATTTGAAAAGTGGGCATTCGAATATGAATATGTTTGAGTTATGTTTTAAAGAAATACATTGCATTCATATTTATGATTTAGATTGATACGTGATCAAATTGATGAATTTGGATTGAATGTGGATTGCTATATGATTTCATGCTAGGATATGTGGTTGAAATATGAAAATATGAAAATCAAGATTTTTGAAAAGTGCCTTCGGGCAATTTAAATTTCCTGTTCGCTTATGTGTTATGTCGGTTTGGTCAGGTCCTTGTGAGTCAGTGCACTGTCTCTATTTGATTAAAGCCTTCTCCCGGCTGCCTGCTAGCGGCATAAGAGCTCCTATTTCGGACTCCTTTCATGGCTACACTGGACCGCTATGCGGGAAAGTGTAGTACGTTCTATTCATGGCTGCAGAGGACCGCTATGCGGGAATGTGCAGTACGTTTTGTTTGGATCGAACCAGACCATTTGATGTGTTTTGTGTGTTTTGTTCTGTTTATAAGTGCGTTGCATTGCATCATCTAAAAAAACAAAATGTGAAAATTTTGAGAAATAACTTATGGTGGTTTTTCAACTGAAGAGTGATTGCATTTGTTTTGACAATATTTTGAAAAGTGTGAAAAATAAGAAATTTGCCAAATTTCTAATTTGAAATTTCGGAAATAAATGGTAAAGTTTTTCTAAATATGTTTTCGCTTATTTTTCAATATATAAACATATTATCCACGAGCTATTTTAGCTCACCCCCCTTTCATCTCCATCTCCAGGTATACGAGCAGGAGATTGGATGAAAGACTGTCAGGACACTTGTTCGATTTGTGTACATTTCTGTATCTTGAGCAATTTGTAAGTTTGTAAATGGCTTGAAAAGCCATTAAGGATTTGTAAGAAATCAAATGATGATGTGTTTGAAATCATTGAATTTGTATATGAAATTGTGTGACATTGAGTGCGATAATGATATTGATTTAGGAAATTGTGTATGGAATTTAAGATTGAAATGTGTATTGGAATTGGACATGATTAATGTTTTGAAGTGGTTTAGATATAGGAGTGTGTTTATCTGCTGAGATCCCGGACGGAGGGTCCGGTCGATTTTGATGATTGTGTGATTGATGGGGGCATTTTAGAAGTGGTTTTGAAACCTTGCAGGTTTGGGTTAGGTCAAAAGTAGCCATTATGCTGCCGAATTTTCAATAAAATTTGGGATAAAAATGTAATTTGGGATTTGTATGGATATATACGAATATGATCAAGTATTGCATTTTGTATGAGTATACAAGCATATGATTAAGTATTGAAATTTGTATATGGATGATTTTGTATGTGATGGAATAAAGTGAATAAGAATGAAAAAGAGAAGGAATAAGGAAAAAGAAAAGAAAAGAAAAAAATTTATAGCGGCTTTTGGACAGTTTAGATATCCAATGCGATTCAGTGTATGTGTTCGGATGTCGGTTCCGCCTTTTGCTTCGCATCTATTTGGTACTTTGATTTTGTTTGTGCCTCCTTTATTTCGATTTGATCGATTCGATCCGCTTTGCGATTTCGATTCACTTATTTGTTTCGCTTTCGTATTAAATTCGATTCCGATTTTCTTTCACTTTGTTATCCGATTTATTATTCGTATTCTGATTTTTCATTTTTCGTTTCGTGTTATTGAATACTTTGATTCTCGATTCGAAATTTCGATGCGAAATTTCCGTTCCCATTTGCTTTGCTTCCTTCGGTCTTCGTTTTTCGGTTGGGATCCGGTTCCCGGATCGGGTCCCAACACTTTGTGGTTCTGAGGTTCTTTAGAATTAGCCACTGTCCTACTATTATCACAATAAGTGTAATGGCTATTTCTGCTTCTGGAACTACCTCCAAATCATTTAGGAACTTTCGGAGCCAGACTACTTCCTTTGCTGCTTCACAAGCAACAACATACTCAGCCTCCATAGTCGAATCAGCAATACAAGATTACTTAACACTCCTCCAGACTATGGCTCCACCTCCTAAAGTAAATATAGAATCAAAAAGGAAATCAACATCTGATTGGAAATCAGAATCTGTATATCCTGTCGGAATGAGGTTACTTCCAGAGTAAACAAGCATTAAGTTCTTCATCCTACGAAGATATTTAATTATATACTTAACCGCAATCCAATGTTCCACTCCTGGATTAGGTTGAAATATGCTTACCAGTCCCACTGCGTAACAGATATCTGGTTTAGTGCAAAGCATTGCATACATCAAACTTTCAACTGCCGAAGCATATGGAATATTATGCATGCATTCAACCTTTTTAGGTTCTTGTTCCTTTGAAAGTTTGATTCCATGCTTAGTAGGTGTGAAACCCCTCTTGGAATCTTGTATGGCGAACTTATTAAGCATATTCTCAATATAGGTTAATTGAGACAAGGCTATCTGTTTGTTCTTACGATCCCTTATAAGTTTGATCCCTAGAACATAGTTAGCCTCTCCCAAATTCTTCATTGAAAATTGTTCATTCAGCCATCCTTTAACCGTAGATAACATTTACACATCATTCCCAATGAGCAGAATGTCATCAACATATAGGATTAGGAAAGTAACATTGCCTTCTTGTATTCTTTTATAAACACAAAGCTCATCTAGGTTTTGTATGAACCTATAGGTTTTTGATAGACTTATCAAACCTAATGTTCCAAGACCTAAATGCTTACTTG
Source organism: Erythroxylum novogranatense (assembly GCA_029891385.1). Lineage (NCBI taxonomy): Eukaryota > Viridiplantae > Streptophyta > Magnoliopsida > Malpighiales > Erythroxylaceae > Erythroxylum > Erythroxylum novogranatense. Next base: position 81,922,011 of record CM057232.1, on the reverse strand, counting down.
TTAGAGTAGTGCCCTAAAGGCAATCCCCTTTAGCGCTTTTTATTCACAGTCATGTACAGACTTTATGAATAAATAAAGAAAGGCATGTTTCATTTATTTGATGTTCTTTATAAATTGATATTGATCTTTAATCAAATTAATGAAGTCCATGATATATGACATAGCATGAAGGAAATTATGATGTGATCATAATCCTGAGATTCCTATCATGTGTAATTATGTCAAGATCTAAATTTTCCTAGTCATAGGATTAATGAGACCGACATCATTAATCCCATTGCATTAACATATGTCATACTCCTTGATTGGATCAAGCGGTGGATCTCGAAACTGTAAATATGAGATATTTAGAGTTGAAATATGGATGCTTACTAGTGGTAGTAAGTTCATTGGATGACACGCCATGAGATCATCACATGGATTTAATGTCGCTGATAATCTCATCATAGCAATGGTGCAAGTATCCTTAGACTTGAGGTACTTAAGGATATCTTGAATACTGATCATGTACTTTGACTCCATTCCTTGTAGCCTTCGGAGGTTACTCATAGGATGGTGCTTGGAGTACAGCTTTGAGGTATTCAAGGTAATTGAGTAGCCAATAAAGGATTCATCACTACGTGAGAACGAAGAGATACCTGAACCTCTTGTCGGGATCATTACTTTAAGTCTCGGCGAGCATGACTATGTCATGAAGAGTGTCTTCATGGACATATAAAGTAATGAGTCCTCGACAGAACTGATTTCACTGGGCTAGACTTAGTCTAGTAAGAGTTGACATATTAGCCATACTCATAACCAAGTGGGGTATAGGATGATGAAAGGACGAATTGCACAAGAATTGTACATGGAAGGGTTCGTGATCCGGTTCGTGATGAATTCATCAAACCGATTACTTTCTCGTCAATTGGGGTCATGATGTGTTGCTAGATACCGCCATGACTTGCTCGATTAATTGTTAATCTAAGTGGCCAATATAACCGGAACCTAAAGGGTCACACGCATAAGAGTGACTCAGAGAATCTGTAAAATAGTAATTGGACAGAGTTCCAATTATGGAGAGCATTCGGATTAAATGGATCCCGATGAGATTGGGATGTCCCGATGAGATCGCGACATCAATATTGCTAAGAAAGATTTCGAGTCGTTTCAAGATCGGGGGCTTGAGTGGCAGTAGGACCGACCCCAGTTGGACTGGACCTTAGCATTTATATTCTAATTAATTAATTAAGTAAATTAATTAATTAATTATTATATTTATATGCCATGTGTGTCGTTGGAATGAGGAGAAGGGATGATGACCTTTGACTTTTCAAAGGTTATTATTTAATTCATTAAAGAAACTAATGGCCATTAATCCCTACACTTGGCACCTTCTTATGGATTGATTTTAATTGTTAAAAATCAATATAAGATGGCTTTTGGGAGTGTGGTGGCCGTATGTGTTTTGCATAAGGTTAGAAGAGAAAAGAAAAGCTTAAGTGTTAAGCTTTGAAAGAGTTTCATTTTTCTTCTTCTTCCAAAAGGCACCATCGAATTTTCTCTTCTCCAAGGCAAGGATTCCAACGTCTCCTCAAGCTCTCCAGGACAGAGGTAGGCTCAAGCAGGCTTTATTCTGTTCTAGCTATTCCCGGGTCAAAGGTGTTTGATCCGGTTAGGTTTTCTGATCTCTGCGTGGATACCTTTAGAGATAGTCTCTATTGGCTATTCAGGTTTGAGTTTTCATACCGACACCGGGATCCTGGGTTTTCGGGAAGATCCCGGGAACAAAATTTTTGTTTTCCGCTGCTGGAACATGTGATGTTCCTCCCGGGATTTTCCTACAGTGGTATCAGAGCGTCTGGTGTCGTGTATGAAGCTTTAACTGAAGCTAGATCACAAACCCTCATTGCTTGTGATGTTGTAGCATGCATTCTGTCCAGATTTCGTATTGCTATAGAGATAGGGTTTTCGAAATTTTTCTGCTCAGGATTGTTCATAACATGCTAGAGAATATGTCTATGAATTTTCAGAATTTATTGATTTGATTTGATATAGTTTTTCTAATTAATTCCCTAAGGTTCCAGATGCTGTTTTGTGAAACACTCTGTGGACAGGTATGAGTATAAAATCGAGAATAAATTCTAAAAAAATCGTTTTCTGGATTTTCCTTCACCTACATATCTCTAAGATGTTGGTGAATGTCTATGAGCATGGAAATTGAATTTCAAGGTGATTGGATATTTATTCACGAATTTATTCTATGCTGTTGGGAATTGCTGTGCTGATGAACACAGTTTTTGAATCGGTTTTGTTATTTTGGTTTTCCAAGAATTTTTGGATGCCTAATAGATCACATTAGCGTCTCGTTAGTATATATCATTATCTTGTTTGTTTTGGCCGTCATAAATTTTGTGGCATGTGCCGAAGTAATTTTGAGAAAGTATAGACTAGCTAGAGATGCTTAGGGTGAGAATTTGGGTGTTCTTAAATTGTTTGGATATTTATGAGTTTTGACTCATTTTAAGCTTTTCATGTATGGTTTATCCATATAAGGCATTCATGATTCAATGAAGTGTTCATTGAGGCATCAATTAACAGATATTACCCTAGGTATGATGGTATTGTGAATTGGAATTGCATCGATTGAGGAATTAGCCGATTAGAGATTTTAGCAAATTTCCCTGGATAAGGCGACTTGTGTATGGAATAAGTCGACTTGTTCAAGGTCTTAGTATAAGTTGACTTGTAACACATTACAAGGCGACTTGTACATGGGCAGGTGCCATAAGGCGACTTCTTTCATACAAGTCGACTTGTGTGTGGGCAGAAGCATAAGGTGACTTGCATTCGATGAAAGTCGACTTGTGACATGCTCAGGTTGGATGATGGATGATTATAAGGATTGATTCAATTTGATTGATGAAACCTAAATCATGCCATATAGTCATAGTGACTATGATCCTTCAGCTTGGAGTCTAGAGTTTCTAAATCCCTCCTCGGTATATGAAAACTAACACCTTCCATTAATATGGTAAGAACCAGAGTTCTTATAGGGATGGGTTGTTGGGTAAACCCAAGCTCACTCTATACGCATATGTTCGAACCATGAAAATATGATTTTCTGATTAATGGGTTGGTTTTCATTGGAAGCGTTGGTTTGTTGAGTAAACTCAAGGTCAACGTGGACAGAGGTGAAATTGGGTAGCATACATCGGATGTATGCGCATCAAAGAGTTGATACCCAATGTAAGTGCATACATCGAAGTTGATAGACGATCGATAGTTGTGTCTAAGATGTAATTGGTATATCCGATACCTCCGAGACATAAGGTGGCTTGTTGGGTAAACCCAAGGTCATTCTCAATGTCGGTTATCGATGATGCAATTGGTATGTTCGATACCTACCGATTGAACTAAGTTGTGGCTTGTTGGGTAAACCCAAGGTCATTCTTAGCAACATCGGATATCAACCCACTAGACATTATGTCACTTTGTTTCTTTGGATTCAGTAATGAGGGTTATGGATTCTATGAAACTAGTGGGAGCTCTTTTGCATATCATTCAAGTCCTTATGATTATGCAGCTATTCCTATTCTAACATTCTTCCTCTCTATCCGTAGGTTGTTTGAAAATGTCGTCAAGTGTGAATCTTCGCCGCTTATGGATTCCAACAAGTTAATCGGACCGAATTTTCTTAATCGGTTAAGGAATCGAGAATAGTTCTCGATCTGAAGGTCCGGATATATCCTAGATTTTCCGCTTCCGGATGCACTGCTGTCGATGCTTGATGATGATCGAAGGCATATAGTAAGCATCTAAAGGATGATGACATGGCTACTTGCATCATGCTTGCCTCGATGTCACGAGAGTGCGAAGCGGCGACGAGTCCATGGATGCTCACACTATAGTTTTTCATCTTAGGGAGCTGTTTGACGAGCAAGCCCGGTCCGAAAGGTTCGAGACCTCAAGGCTTCTCTTCACCATTAAAGATGGCTTCAGGACATCTGGCATGCGATGCATACGAAGATGAATGGCTATATTGAGAGATTGGCCGTCTTAGGTTTTGCAATGGATCATGAGTTAAGTATAGACTTAATTCGGTTGGATTGTCCGGCAGCTATGCACGATTCGTGTTAAACTATCGGATGAACCAAATATCCACTACAATACCGACCGATCAATCTGCTTTCAAGAGAGCTTAGCGACTATCAAGAGTGATAGTAAGCAAGTCTTGGTAGTAGCTTCTTCTTCTTCGAGTTCCAAGAAGAAAAGAACCCAAAGAAGAAGAAGGCAAAGAAACCAAAGGGAAGCGCCATCAAGAAGAAGACCAAAGAAGCTGCCCGAAAGGAACTTGCTTCCATTGCGGTAAAGATGGCCATTGGGCGCAATTGCAAAGTCTATCTCGAGTCGCCGAAGCGTAAGAAGGCATCGGATGCCTCGACTACTTCAGTTTGTATGTCATTGAAGTTAATCATTCTCGATCACAACATTTGGGTATTTGATACTGGTTGTGGCTCACACATATGTAATGATATGCGGGGCCTCGAGAGAAGATGGGCAACTTATGAAGGAGAAGTAGACCTACGTGTTGGAAATGGAGCAAGAGTTCTTTGCATTAGCCGTAGGAACCTATGTTTTGTATCTCCCTACCGGGTTTGTACTTGAATTGGATGATTGTTATTTTGTACCCGCTTTGACAAAGAATATATTATACATTTCTTGTCGAATAAATTTGGATTCCATATGAATTTTAATAGCAATGGTTGTTCTATCAATTCTAATGGAATGCTTTATGGAACCGGTACATTGTGCAATGGTATTTACATATTAGATATGTCTAATCCAATTTTAAATGTCAATGACACCAAACGGTATAAAAGAGATAATCTAAAGTCAACTTACTTATGGCATTGTCGGCAGGCCATATAAATGAGACACGATCGCTAAACTCCATAAGAGTGGCGGTTTAGGGTCATTTGATTATGAATCATATGACACATGCGAATCTTGTTTATTAGGCAAGATGACTAAGTTACCCTTCGAGGAAAGGGTGAGCGGCGATTGGAGTATTAGACCTAATACATTCGGATGTATGCGTTCGATGTCCATCCATGCGAAGTGGTTGTCGTTACTTCATTACCTTTATCGATGATTATTCACGATATGGGTACTTGTATCGATGAGATACAAATCAAGCGTTTGAAAAGTTCAAACAATTCGAAATGAAGTAGAAAACCAGCTTGGTAAAAGTATCAAGTCATTACGATCCGATCGTGGTGGAGAATACTTAGACCAACAGCTTCGGATTATCTCGTAGATAATGGCATTTTATCTCGATGGACTCCTCCTTACACACCACAAAGACAATGGTGTGGCTGAAAGGAGAAATCGAACCTTGTTGGACATGGTACGATCAATGATGGGTTTCGCAGTTACCAAAATCGTTTTGGGGTATGCACTAGAGACAACTGCTTATTTGCTAAGCGAGTTCCCTCTAAGACGCTTGATGTTACTCCATATGAGATGTGGACTAGCGAAAACCTTATCTTTCTCATCTGAAAGTATGGGGTTGTCCCCTTACGTGAAGCGGATTCAATCGATAAGCTTGAAGCAAAGTCGACAAGTGTTTGTTTGTAGGATATCCTAAAGAGACCATGGGATATCAATTCTACCTTCTTTGAGGAACAAAAGGTGTTTGTTTCAAAGCATCTTGTCTTCTTAGAGAAAGAGTTTCTTCGCAAGAGGACGGGGGAGCAAAGTCGAACTTGAAGAAGTTCAAGATGCTCAAACAAGCAGATCAATCGCTCAACTCGAGGCATCACTCATTCGGATGAAGTAACATTCAACCTTCCGTGACACACGAAGTTAAAGGTCAAGTAGGATGCGCCTTGTTCCTTAGAGATATGGATTTCGTAAGTGAACGAATGACGTATTGCTCATAGAAGATGATGAGCCTGCTACCTATAAAGAGGTCCTGAAAAGTTCAGAGTCTGAAAAATGGCTTTGTGCCATGAAAGCCGAAATGGATTCCATATACATAAACCAAGTATGGACTTTGGTTGATGCACCTGAAGGGATAAAACCTATAGGGTGCAAATGGGTTTTCAAGAAGAAAACCGACATGGATGGTAATGTGATTACCTACAAAGCAAGGCTTGTGGCCAAAGGATTTCGTCAAAGACGAGGAGTTGACTATGACGAGACCTTTAGCCCCGTAGCAATGCTCAAATCCATTCGGATACTCCTAGCCATTGCCGCTCATTATGATTATGAGATATGGCAAATGGATGTGAAGACAGCTTTCCTTAACGGAAATCTGGCCGAGAATGTGTACATGACACAACCAGAGGGCTTCACTTCCAAAGGATGATTTAAAAGGTATGCAAGCTTCGAAATCCATCTATGGATTGAAGCAAGCATCCAGAGTTGGAACATCCGTTTTGATGAGTCAATCAAAGAGTTTGGTTTCTCACAAAATCCGGATGAACACTGTGTGTACAAGAAGGTTAATGGGAATGCAATCGTTTTCCTTGTGTTGTATGTAGATGACATAACGTTACTCGTAAACGATGTCTCATTGATGCAATCGCTAAAATTTAGTTGTCCAAGCAATTTGCGATGAAAGACCTTGGTGAAGCAACTTATATCCTTGGGATAAAGATCTATAGAGATAGATCAAAGAGGTTGCTTGGTCTTTCAAAATCATCGACATAGACAAGATGCTAAAGAGATTTAGCATGGAGCAATCCAAGAGAGGTTTCTTCCATTACTCATGGGATAACACTCGAAATCTATGTGTCCTAAGACACAAGATGAGAGGATTCGCATGGATCGATCCGTATGCATCTGCGCAGTAGGATCGATCATGTATGCTATGTTATGTACGAGGCCGATGTATCGTATGCTCTGACGAGTGTCACGGCGGATACCAATCGGATCTGGTGAGGGTCATCGGTAGTCATCAAGAATATCCTCAAGTACTTGCGAAGGACTAAGGATGTTTTCTTGATATATGGAGATGGAAATCTCAAGTGAGCGAGCATACGGATGCGGTTTCCAATCGACAAGGATGACTCGCATCCCATCGAGTTATATTTTCACGCTAAGCGGCGGAGCGGTCGGTTGGAAGAGTTCCAAACAAGAGGCGATCTGGCGATTCGACGATCGAGGCGAGTACATTCTTTGCATCGAGGCGCAAAGGAAGTCGTTGGATCGAAGTTCATTTCGAACTTGGTGTGGTTCCTAGTGTGATGGACCCATACGGTTGTATTGTGACAACAATGGGGTTATTGCTCGAGCAAAAGAACCGAGGTCTCACCAACGATCTAAACACGTACTCATGCAGATATCATCGATTCGAGAGATCATTGCTAGAGGTGATGTCGCGATCGAGAGGATTCCTGAGCGAAACATTCTTGATCCGTTGATGAAGCCATTGTCACGTAAGAATTTTGATTCTCATGTACTCGCTTATGGTATTAGATACCAAGGCGATTGGCTTTAGGTCAAGTGGGAGATTGTTAGAGTAGTGCCTAAAGGCAATCCCTTTAGCGCTTTTTGTTCACAAATCGTATACGACTTTATGAATAAATAAAGAAAGACATGTTTCATTTATTTGATGTTCTTTATAAATTGATATTGATCTTTAATCAAATTAATGAAGTCCATGATATATGACATAGCATGAAGGAAATTATGATGTGATCATAATCCCGAGATTCCTATCATGTGCAATTATGTCAAGATCTCAAATTTTCCTAGTCATAGGATTAATGAGATGGACATCATTAATCCCACGCACTAACATACGTCATACTCCTTGATTGGATCAAGCGGTGGATCTCGAAACGTAAATATGAGATATTTAGAGTTGACATATGGATGCTTACTAGTGGTAGTAAGTTCATTGGATGACTCGCCATGAGATCATCACATGGATTTAATATCGGTGATAATCTCATCATAGCAATGGTGCAAGTATCCTTAGACTTGAGGTACTCGAGGATATCTTGAATCTTGATCCTGCATTTTGACTCCATTCCTTGTGGCCTTCTAGAGGTTACTCATAGGATGGTGCTTGGAGTGCAGATTTGAGGTATTCAAGGTAATTGAGTAGCCAATAAAGGATTCATCACTTCGTGAGAACGTAAGAGATACCACGCCTCTTGTCAGGATCATTACTTTAAGTCTCTGGCCAGAGCATGACTATGTCATGAAGAGTGTCTTCATGGACATATAAAGTAATGAGTCCTTAGACAGGAACTGATTTCACTTGGGCTAGACTTAGTCTAGTAAGAGTTGACATATTAGCCATACTCATAACCAAGTGGGGTATAGGATGATGAAAGGACGAATTGCACAAGAATTGTATATGGAAGGGTTCGTGATCTGGTTCGTGATGAATTCATCAAACCGATTACTTTCTAGTCAATTGGGGGTCATGATGTGTTGCTAGATACCGCTCATGACTTGCTCAGATTAATTGTTAATCTAAGTGGCCAACATAACCGGAACCTAAAGAGTCACACGATAAGAGTGACTCGAGAATCTATAAAATAGTAATTGGACGAGTTCCAATTATGGAAGCATTCGGATTAAATGGATCCCGATGAGATTGGGATATGTCCCATGAGATCGCGACATCAATATTGCTAAGAAAGGTTTCCGAGTCGTTTGATCATCGGCGCCCATATAGCTTGGTAGGACCAACCCCAGTTGGATCGGACCTTAGCATTTATATTCTAATTAATTAATTAAGTAAATTAATTAATTAATTATTATATTTATATGCCATGTGTGTCGTTGGAATGAGGAGAAGGGATGATGACCTTTGACTTTTCAAAGGTTATTATTTAATTCATTAAAGAAACTAATGGCCATTAATCCTACACTTGGCACCTTCTTATGGATTGATTTTAATTGTTAAAATCAATATAAGATGGCTTTGGGGAGTGTGGTGGCTATGTGTTTTGCATAAGGTTAGAAGAGAAAGAAAAGCTTAAGTGTTAAGCTTTGAAAGAGTTTCATTTTCTTCTTCTTCCAAAAGGCACCATCGAATTTTCTCTTCTCAAGGCAAGGATTCCAACGTCTCCTCAAGCTCTCCAGATGTAGGTAGGCTCTAGCAGGCTTTATACATTCTAGCTATTTCCGGTCAAAGGTGTTTGATCTGGTTAGGTTTTCGATCTCTGCGTGGATACCTTTAGAGATAGTCTCTATTGGCTATTCAGGTTTGAGTTTTCATACCGACACCGGGATCCTGGGTTTTCGGGAAGATCCCGGGAACAAAATTTTTGTTTTCCGCTGCTGGAACATGTGATGTTCCTCTCGGGATTTTCCTACAGTACTTAAGTCCATAAATAGACCTTTGCAACTTGCAAACTTTATGCTCATTTCTTGGCTCAATGAATCCTTCTGGTTGGGTCATATAAATGGTCTCCTTAAGATCCCCATTAAGAAATGTGATCTTGACATCCATTTGCCATAGTTCATTATTGAAATAGGCTGTTATGGCCAAAAGAATCCTAATGGACTTAAGCATAGCAACCGGAGAAAAAGTCTCCTCATAAAGTATCCACAACTTAATATTAGTTGACCAGTATACCTAAAAGTAAGTTTTTCAAACTTCTGAAGTTTTTCTAGGGATAAAAACATACTCTTTTCATAAGAAATTAATTCAAACTATTTTAAAAATTTTTCAAAAGTTTGTTTAATGATCAAGATCTTCTTTTTTATAGATCAAAATAAATTTCTTGATTATGAAAAGATTTATGCATTATCACCTATATGCAAAAGATCATACTTTATTGAACCCTTAATTTATTGAAATGATTAAGATAAGGTTATAAGATGGATTGAGATGATTTCCTTAAATCTTAATATGCTTGATTCCTCCTTATTCTTGGTTCTTCATTTGAATTCCTTTCAAACTTTCTTAAATACATACGTGCTTTACTTTACTCTTTTTTTATCCTTTGAATTGATGGATTAAATTAGCTTCTTTGCTTACTTAACACTCTTATTGATCTTAATTTAGCTTCTTTGCTTACTTAACACTCTTATTGATCTCAATCTTTCACATATTAATTTATTATGATCAACAAAGATAAAATATTAGTTATAGCATGTTACGTTATCATTAAAATTATGAGATAGAATCTCGATTAGTCCAACAAATTTTAATATATTTTATAATAAGTTAATGTTATGTTATTTTAGTATGTTTTATTAATAATTAATAATATATGCATTAGTTTAATTTGATCATAAATTAAAGTCTTTCCATAAAATTATTTTAAAATAAAAACAATAAATAAGATGATTATTTTTATTTGTATTTATAATTTTATAAATAATCAATAATTTGATTGATTTTATTGTTCATAAACAAAACTATAAGAATATTATAATTATATCAATTTATCATTATTTATTTTAAAATTATAAAAATATATAATGGTAATAAACAAAATATTATATACTTACCAAATAAAGGATTTTCATTAGAAATTCATTCTATTAATCCAAAAGATAAATTATGATTCTTTAAAAAAGTGTGATTATATCACTCATGTTTGAGTATTATTAGATTATTTCATATAAAATGTGCTTATATCAAAGGACTTACCGTTCAAACATTGTTGAACTTAATGTCAACTTTGGCCTTTGATATTTCAACAATATTACTGCACTTATTTAAGGCCTATGACTAAATTTGTTGGGTTTGTAGGTTTGTTTGATAATCAAAGATATCAAATTGAGGTAGATGAAACTTAGGATTCCTTCCAATACAAAAATGACATATAATTATTTGTTAGGTGGTGTTTATATGTTTTAGATAATATTTCAATATCTGAAGTGCTATTAATAGATCTATATAATTTTTAGTTGTGAAAGTTTATTGAGTTACTGTGGGAAACCTAGAAAAGTTCTCTCAATTCTAGAGCTCAAGTATGGATGGTTGGCAATCCTTGTTTAGAATTTTGAGGGATTAGATAATTAGGTGAATGTTTTTAGCAAAATCAAAATCAAAACTAATGGTATTGGAATACAGCCAAGAAGGATGCTTACTAACTTGACACCCTTCCTATAACCACTAATGGATAAGTAACAACCTTCGATTTCTTATAGATGTCTTTATAGTTCATGGGAATGATGAACAAATTAAATCAAAATGGATGGTGGTTGGAACAATCTTTTTTGGGCAGACAAGGCCATGTCGTCAGTGTCCTCTACCTACACGATCGTGTGAATCAACTATGTAAGTCTCTAGAATTGTGTGAAGAAGGATGTGAAGGGTGAAGATATACATGATTTTATACGCACCCGTGTTCATAACGTACACGACTATATGTAACGATCATGTAGCTCTTGTAATAATGTACATCTGTGACTAAGATAGTGTTAGAAAAGACAAGTCACTTACGCGGGTTTGTATATGACTGTGTATGACGTAGAAAAACCCATTTCATGATATAAAAGAGAAAATTACTTATGTTTTTCATAAAGGGAGCAATAAAATGTTCCAAAAGTGGGGGAAAATGTAGAGAACAAATAGTATAGTATTCTCATCCCTTTTTGATTATTTTTGTGATTGGTTTAAGAGTTTTTTGAATGATACATTGACTTTAGTTTCAATTCTAAAATTTAGTGAGATAACTTGTAATTGTGGGGTGAGATATCAAGCTTGATAAATCGTTAATTGAATTTAATAGATTTGCTTATCATTTTTTCCTATAATTTTTTCCTCTACATTGGAGAGTTTCCCACGTAAATCTTTGTGTTTACTTGGTTATTAAGTTTTTATTCTCATATTGATTTACAAGTTATAGTAGAAGAGTTGTGGTGAGCGCTAATGATGAATGTAATCTGACACGCTTAGGGAGTAGGAGAGCCCTCGGGTAGCACTAACTCCCTCGAGCTCGGCTTCGATTCGAATGTGAATCGCGCCTTAGGAAGTAGGAGAGCCCTCAGGGTATGCACTACTTTTCGCGCATCAGTAGGGATAGGAGAGCCCTCTGGGTATGCACTAATCCCTCTCAGTGGCAGCTCCAGTCACAACCATTATTTATTAACCAATTATGGAATTCATTTATCACAATTATAAGGCATTTCGCCTTTTTCTCGGCCCACGTTCAGTCATATATATATATATATACAATGCACATGTATCAAATCACATTCACAATCATTTCACATTTCAAAGACCAACACCCATTCCTTCAGACCTTCGGTCCAGTAATTCAGTCATTAACAGCTTTCATAATTCATTTCATAGCAGCATTCACATACAGTATACACAGTTTGCACTTCAATAACACATTCAAATACTTCGGACACCCGTGGTCCGAAATCAATCAAAACAAACACATATATCCCTCCATTATCTCCACATGGCATCATTGCAAGATATTAAACACATAAAGGTTGAGGAACCAACTAGGTTACTCACCTGAACTTTCGAGCTACCTGTCTGGAAGTTTCAGCACGATCCGTGGATTATCGATCCATCGGCTCTATAACAATCAAATAATTCCATTCATTACAAAATGCACAGTCGAAATAATTAATGATGCACATGCCTTGAATAAAAGATGTACTATGCCTATTCATGATTTTCCCGGTACCATTTTCCACTTTCTACTTTCTTTTTACTCAGTATCTAACTTTCACTCAATTGATCAATATCGGCTCATTTCGATTCAATAACATATTACAGAACTCTTTTTTGCTATGGTAGTACCTCAAGGTCAACCTCGCTATTTTCTAGATCGAATTCATTCTCTTATACTCAGTTTCTAAAGTTCCCAGTAGCATTGACTTCATTTTCAAAGTCTCACATTATACTCCAATTTTTAATAACAATCCTTAGGCAAAATACAATCACATTCTTACTTTCTTTCACTAATTGAAATCTCAAAAACTTGAATTCAAACTCTCATTCTTTTCCTCAATTGTAGACCTCTTTCTCTAGGTCACAACGAATCAAACATCACCTCAATTGGAGGTCTACACCATTAGTTATGCCCCAAAAACCAAATTGAATCACTTCAGAAATTTCCTCCTCACCGCGACTTCAAACCGCTCGCCGCGACGTCTGAAGGCGCTCGCCGCAACGTGTGAGGTTGTTCCCCGCGGCGAACATTTCTCTTGGGACTCGCCGCGACGCACGAGAGAAGAACTCGCCACGGTGCCTAGAACTCGAGCTCGCCGCGACGTCAAGAGGAGCTCGCCGCGACGTCCTCCCTCCTGCTCGCCGTGACGAATTATATGTTAATTTGCTGCGGCGAGGCATTTCGCACGCCGCGACGTGTGAGTCGCAGCTCGTCTTCTCTGACGAGTTTTCTCCCTCTAAAACTAGTCCTAACTTACTCAAACACTCTAATCTTTAACAATTAACCTCATGAATGCATTAAACACAATAATAAACAACTTAAAACCAATTCACTTACCAAATCAAGCTTGAATCTCAAATCTCCCTAAAATCCCTACAACTCTTTCATCTTCTCTCCACGCTCATGGTGCTTCTCCAACCTCAATAAATCTTCATCTTCCTCAAGAGTCAGACAAGCTAGCAATGAAAATCACAAAGAGAGGAAGAGACGATAATCACGAAGGAATAAACGAAACTCACCAAAGAGAGGAACCGATCGTGCCCTAGGAGAGAAGAAGAAGAGAATTTATTTTTTCTTCAATTCAAAATATAAAGCATTTATAAGTGATTTGTCCCATTTTTCTCTTAATACCAGTAAATCTGTTACTCTTTTCACGATCATTTCCAGTCCGATTTGTATCCGAATTTCAATGGCTCGACATATAAGAATTCCTAAAAATCATATTTCTAAATTTCCATAGCCATTGGACAAATACTTCGGTACTATTTAGCCAATCGGTCCGCCACTCGAAAAAATTCCGGTCCAGACATTTCCTCCCAAATTTTCAGAAAAATTTCCTAAAGTTCACTTCCAACTGGCGATCACTCTAATACAGTTCCCACTCAATATACAAACTCAATTATTCCAAATTTCTCAATAACTAACAATCAAATCTAATTACCTCTCAAAACACAATTCATATCATATTCAAAATCAAATGCCGGGAAAAGTCATGAATGCATGTACCTGATACCATATATGTGTATGTGCAAAAGATGCATGGCCTCCAAAATCAGAGGTCGACAGGATGCTCAGTCAATATTATGCGGTAATATCCTATCCCGCCCCAATTTACCAATATAACCTTCCCATCAGTGATGGGATGTTACAATTCTCCCCTCCTAACAAAAATTTCGTACTCAAAATTTCATATACGATGATTCAACAAGGCAGGGGAGTCTTTTCGATCATTGCCTTTCCGATTTTCACTTTTAATACACGAATAATTTCTGCTAATTAACTGAAATCAAAACAATCAATGAACCACTCGCTTTTTGCCTTACGAATTTCTCAATTCATCACTTCCAATATCAATAACACTTATATCGGATCCTAACAATATTCCTAATCCTGTCTATGTAACATTTTGGATCCGAATCATCTTTTAGGTTTTAAACTGTCTTACCAATCTAATCACACCACAATCACATAGAGATCATTTAATTACGAAATTCATTTTCCCTATTTACCTTTGTCTCCATCTATGCATCTTGGCCGAGGCAATACACTTCGGAGTATTTCATTTATCGCTTATCAGATCACATCTCCTTAGAGTTAAAACACTAATCTCATAAGATTCTAGTAGCCTCGATCCACTCAAATCATTGCTCTTTTACTTGGATTTCTTAATTCCCATTACAAATTTATTTTACTCATCAATATAATACACTGTTCAAATGGTATCACCTATATAACAATTGTTATGTCCTCAATCAGCCTGGATTATATGTCAATTTCATATCCCTAAGAACCACAAAATACCAGTTTGACTTCTGCTCCCAACAGTCTAGTCCGTTGGATATTCACACATGTTATCATTCACACATACAGTCTTTTGATTTTATTCTCTAAATTATCAATTCCTCTTTCAATGCACCCTTACTATAGCATAAAACTTTGATTGGTTCTCAAATTTTTCCTTGACAGTTTCTGTAGTGGGTACCACACATATCTCTTAATCAAACTATACATGTCACTTTCCTCAACAATGGAGTTATTTTCGATTCTTCGATAAGGTTCGTAAATTTCACACGCCTTAATTTGATCTTTTCCAATTCCTTATATGCATAACTGATTTGGAAATTCCGATAACTAATAATACATTCTTTTTTTTTGCCCCTTTGCTAGCTCGACTATTAACACTCAATAATCATTCAAATTCGTGAAATATCTCAATCGTTATCGATTTGCATATTCATGGACATCTTCAAAATATTTCTGTACGATTAATGTCTCCCAATATACCATGTTCGTATACTAAGTCATCCCTTATTCATTCAATCAGATTAAGATTTACTCTTATGAGACTTGCATAATAACCAATTTTCTCAACTGTACCAATTCATCTATTTCATTTTCCAAATGCGTTCAATTGATCACTTATGCTTATATCCGTTATCCACTCTAAACAAAATTGAGACATGTTACTTTTCAGTAATACAATAACTCCGTATACCCATAATTCATATAACTCTTTAAATATTGAACGTCTCCAATGAGGAGCAATTTTCTTATAATTTTCTCAGTTTCATCATATCATATTCTAACACATATTCCTTACGTTAATTTCTCCATATAACCCAATTTAGTTGCGATAGATCACTCCCTGGCTTGAATAAACAATCATCATATTAATCTCATACTTTCAGAACATAATTACACAAAATATACACGAACCTTTATTCTTCTCATATCCGAAATTAATATTTCCTTGATGCTCAGTAATTCTCTTACATAATCAGAGTCATCTCATCAACGTAATACACACTTTTTTAGTAGCATATTCTATCACTTACGCTTGAGTCTCTGCTAGAATTCGGACTCCCAAAATTTACTTGTACTTCATTTTAGATTTACCTCTTCACTAATTACTCTCAAATCAAATCGTCAGATTAACTAAACCTTATCAATCTTTAATACTGTTCATAAAACTTTACCAATCAACTATTTTTCATCACTATATATCAGTCACTCTTAATACCTCGAGAAGATCAATTTCAACTATGCATAATATCCCAATAAGAACAGTTCATGCCATGCTTTACAAGATCAGAACATCCCTTATAATGAGGCTCTGTAAGGTACTTGAACAATTTCATTTACTCTAATATCTTGGCATACATCGCTATAATCATCACTTCTTATCTGAAAATGTATTCACATCAATTTACTATATTCAAGTCCGTCATTTATTCCCTCAAGCTCATTACCTGTGCTATCATCATTGATAATCTCACTTCTTTCTCAATTGACCGTTACAAACATTCTCATGCCTTACTCTAACTCATCTTGAACTTGGGGCTACCATAATCAGGTGTGCATTCACATAGGCAAAACAACTAAACCTTGACAACCTTTTTCATCTACCAATTTCATTGTCTTACATTTCAATCTTTTCATTATCCCATCATATCCATGTACATTCACACTCAAATCAATATCATAACTATGTAATCATTCTAAATTTTCCACTTAACATATTTTGACTCCAAGGCATATATCATTACTCATAACTCTTGTCACGGTAATCAAACCCAATTGTAGCTTATTTTCATACACTTGAAATCTTGCCATTATCATATCTCTATTTTCATTTTCCTCTGTCAATCCACAACTATATTTCTATCTCACAGTCAAGGATATACCCCATATAATTCTCATATTGTATTTCATAATATACCAACCAATACCAGTACACTAAATCTTCATCTGTCAAATCGAATCATGCACTTTTTTCCGATTCCTCGATATCCACAATTTTTTTCCCTTTATCACATTCTAACACATTCTCATTTCCTCACTATTTCTAACCGCTTAAACGACTGAGACATACTCATGCTCATAACTCATATACTAGACTGGGGATCAGTTGTTACTGTCTGCCGTGACATGACTTAAATGCATGTACTTGACCCATATTTCAGATTGCCCATGTAAGATTGTACTTCTGGGCTCTGATACCACACATGTAGCACCCCACTACTGCAAGAACCGAACCCGATATCGATGGTGATATCCGAGCCCGTGCCTCACGAGGGTAGTATGCTAAACCGATCACATCAATTTAAAACTCGAAAACCCAATTAATTTCTTTTTGAAAACAATAGAGTGCGTAGATATCGGTAAACAATTTGGGCCACGATACAAAAACATTTTCAATCAAAATCCAATTTCAGTCATAAAACCATTCATACACACATATATTCACAGCCAATTTGGGCCCAATACAATAACAATATTCATCTGCGAACATACAATACCAAAATGACTCAAATGCAGACATGAGACTGATCCTGACGCCAAACTCTGCCTTGCTTGCAGTAATCATACTCCCGTTTGTCTAACAGGGTACTCACCAATTCCTGAAAAATAATTGCAATGTTGGGTGAGTTTGCGAACTCAGTGAGAAACCATCATCGATGGTCCACCCAACTCATGCATATACAACAATTCATATAATATCCCATATTGTCACAATCCAAATTATCTCACGCATTGTCAAACAATTTTACACATTCAATATCACCATATAACACTTATCAGACGAATATACAACATTAACTCCTTTTTCCCACATTCACACATAAAAGTTGCACTCATGAACTTTTTCCATTATTATCCATTCTTTTCTGAGTTGTGATTGAGCGCTTAACAGTAATAGAATTCAGACACGCTTAGGGAGTAGGAGAGCCCTCTGGGTATGCACTAACTCCCCTCGAGCTCAAAGCTCAGTTCAGTAATAGTAATCGCGCCTTAGGAAGTAGGAAAGCCCTCAGGGTATGCACTACTTTCCGCGCATCAGTAGGGATAGGAGAGCCCTCTGAGTATGCACTAATCCCTCTCAGTGGTAGTTCCAGTCATAACCATTATTTATTAACCAATTATGGAATTCATTTATCATAATTATAAGGCATTTCACCTTTTTCTCGGCCCACGTTCAGTCATATATATATATATATACAATGCACATGTATCAAATCACATTCACAATCATTTCACATTTCAAAGACCAACACCCATTCCTTCGGACCTTCGGTCCGATAATTCAGTCATTAACAGCTTTCATAATTCATTTCATAGCAGCATTCACATACAGTATACACAGTTTGCACTTCAATAACACATTCAAATACTTCGGACACCCGTGGTCCGAAATCAATCAAAACAAACACATATATCCCTCCATTATCTCCACATGGCATCATTGCAAGATATTAAACACATAAAGGCTAAGGAACCAACTAGGTTACTCACCTGAACTTCCGAGCTACCTGCCTGGAAGTTTCAGCACGATCCGTGGATTATCGATCCATCGGCTCTATAACAATCAAATAATTCCATTCATTACAAAATGCACAGTCGAAATAATTAATGATGCACATGCCTTGAATAAAAGATGTACTATGCCTATTCATGATTTTCCCGGTACCATTTTCCACTTTCTACTTTCTTTTTACTCAGTATCTAACTTTCACTCAATTGATCAATATCGGCTCATTTCGATTCAATAACATATTATATAACTCATTTTTGCTATGGTAGTACCTCAAGGTCAGCCTCACTATTTTCTAGATCGAATTCATTCTCTTATACTCAGTTTCTAAAGTTCCCAGTAGCATTGACTTCATTTTCAAAGTCTCACATTATACTCCAATTTTTAATAACAATCCTTAGGTAAAATACAATCACATTCTTACTTTCTTTCACTAATTGAAATCTCAAAAACCTGAATTCAAACTCTCATTCTTTTCCTCAATTGTAGACCTCTTCCTCTAGGTCACAATGAATGAAACATCACCTCAATTGGAGGTCTACACCATTAGTTATGCCCCAAAAACTAAATTGAATCACTTCAGAAATTTCCTCCTCGTCGCGACTTCAAACCGCTCGCCGCGGCGTCTGAAGTCGCTCGTCGCGACGTGTGAGGTTGCTCACCGCGACGAACATTTCTCTTGGGACTCGCCGCGACGCACGAGAGAAGAACTCGCCGCGGCGCCTAGAACTCGAACTCACCACGACGTCAAGAGGAGCTCGCCACGACGTCCTCCCTCCTACTCGCCGTGTCGAATTATATGTTAATTCGCCGCGGCGAGGCATTTCGCACGTCACGACGTGCGAGTCGTAGCTCGTCTTCTCCGACGAGTTTTCTCCCATTTTCTCCCTCTAAAACCAGTCCTAACTTACTCAAACACTCTAATCTTTAACAATTAACCTCATGAATGCATTAAACACAATAATAAACAACTTAAAACCAATTCACTTACCAAATCAAGCTTGAATCTCAAATCTCCCTAAAATCCCTACAACTCTTTCATCTTCTCTCCACGCTCACGGTGCTTCTCCAACCTCAACAAATCTTCATCTTCCTCAAGAGTCAGACAAGCTAGCAATGAAAATCACAAAGAGAGGAAGAGACGATAATCACGAAGGAAGAAACGAAACTCACCAAAGAGAGGAACCGATCGTGCCCTAGGAGAGAAGAAGAAAAGAATTTATTTTTTCTTCAATTCAAAATATAAAGCATTTATAAGTGATTTGTCCCATTTTTCTCTTAATACCAGTAAATCTGTTACTCTTTTCACGATCATTTCCAGTCCGATTTGTATCCGAATTTCAATGGCTCGACATATAAGAATTCCTAAAAATCATATTTCTAAATTTCCATAGCCATTGGACAAATACTTCGGTACTATTTAGCCAATCGGTCCGCCACTCGAAAAAATTCCGGTCCGGACACTTCCTCCCAAATTTTCAGAAAAATTTCTTAAAGTTCACTTCCAACTGGCGATCACTCTAATACTGTTCCCACTCAATATACAAACTCAATTATTCCAAATTTCTCAATAACTCCCAATCAAATCTAATTACCTCTCAAAACACAATGCATATCATATTCAAAATCAAATGCCGGGAAAAGTCATGAATGCATGTACCTGATACCATATATGTGTATGTGCAAAAGACGCATGGCCTCCAAAATCAGAGGTTGACAGGATGCTCAGTCAATATTATGCGGTAATATCCTATCCCGCCTAAATTTACCAATATGACCTTCCCATCGGTGATGGGAAGAAAAGAATGGATAATAATGGAAAAAGTTCATGAGTGCAACCTTTATGTGTGAATGTGGGAAAAAGGTGTTAATGCTGTATATTCGTTTGATAAGTGTTATATGGTGATATTGAATGTGTAAAATTGTTTGACAATGCATGAGATAATTTGAATTGTGACAATATGGGATATTATATGAATTGTTGTATATGCATGAGTTGGGTGGACCATCGATGATGGTTTCTCACTGAGTTCGCAAACTCACCCAACATTGCAATTATTTTTCAGGAATTGGTGAGTACCCCGTTAGACAAACGGGAGTATGATTACTGCAAGCAAGGTAGAGTTTGGTGTCAGGATCAGTCTCATGTCTGCATTTGAGTCATTTTGGTATTGTATGTTCGCAGATGAATATTGTTATTGTATTGGGCCCAAATTGGCTGTGAATATATGTGTGTATGAATGGTTTTATGACTGAAATTGGATTTTGACTGAAAATGTTTTTGTATCGTGGCCCAAATTGTTTATCGATATCTGCGCACTCTATTATTTTCAAAAAGAAATTAATTGGGTTTCCGAGTTTTAAATTGATGTGACCGGTTTAGCATACTACCCTCTTGAGGCACAGGCTCGGATATCACCATCGATATCGGGTTCGAGTCTTGCGGGAGTGGGGTGCTACAAAGAGTATTTTGTTGTTGATCTTTTATAGAGTTATGTTATGGTCTCCCAACAAGTGGTATCAAAGACATCATAATGAAAGGTATAAATAACTCTATGGTCAAGTTAACATATATAAACCATGCCATTTGGAGGCCTATGATAGAGGATCTTCTGTACTATAAGGATCTCTTTAACACTATTAATATATGCAAAGATGTGAAGGATGACGTTTCTCTAAAACATGAGAAGATGTTATATAGAGAATAGAAAAAGATGAAGCAAAAAACTTTGGGCATGATTAGAAAGTGGCTTGATATCAGTATATGTAATCATATGTCTCAAGAAACATATCCTTTTGAGCTATGAAAAAAGAAAAACTAATTCTATAAAAGGAAGATTGCTCTTAACAAGGTCTCTCTTATTAAAAGACTTATAATCTTAAAGCTAAAAGTTGGGAAATTTGTGTCGGAGCATCTGGGTGATTTCTAGCATATAATTAATAAACTCACTACAATGAATATTATTCTTGATGACGAGCTTCAAGCTTTGTTCCTGTTGAGTTCACTACTAGATAGCTGGGAGACGTTGGTGGTGACAATAAGTAATTCAACTCTTGAAGGTGTGCTTTCTTTATATATAATCAAAAAGAATATATTCAATGAAGAAATCAAAAGAGAAAAGTTAAGAGTTGACAATATACAAGATTTTATGGTAAAAAGTAGGGGAAGGAGGAAGATCAAGGGTCCCATAGAGCATGACAAGTCTAAGAATCTATCAATGCTAGATGTGACAAAGACGTGAAGGTATTCCACTATAGCGATAAGTTAGGTGGTAGATGAATATCTGACTATATTTTAACACCTATCTTTGATGTATTTTGCTTGATATTTGATACTTTTTGTTATATATTTGTTACTTAATATGCTTCAAGTATGTTTACAGGTTATAATTGCCCCTATGGACTTAAAAGGAGAAGAAATTGGATGAAAACGTGGCTAAAAATGAAAAAACAAAAATCTAGAAGAAATGCACAGTCGTGCACTTTCTTGATATTCGTTGTACTTGCACACGAGAGTGCATAGCCCAGAAACCTAGATTTTCATATAAATTCGATGTTTTAGAGACAATTAGGAGAGGAGACTTTAGGAGGTGATTTTTAGACATAGAGAACATCCAAAAGGGACAATTTTGGTCTAGAGAAGTAGAAAACATGAAGAAATCATTGAAAGATCCATCATAATACAAGATCAAGCCTCTATATGGTAAGAACGTTTGATAAAAGACAATCAAGGCGACTTAGAATTATAAACCCATTGTTTTCATTTTGTTTTTCTTTTGATTTATGTTTGATTTCATATTCTATCATGTGTAACGAAATGTCCAGTTAGTATTTAGGTTAGATGAACCTTATGTTAATACTTTATTATGATTTGATTCCTTTATTAATGCAATTGGTTTGATTGATTATTATGATCTAATTACATGTTTTATTGATAATCTAATTTCATATGTAGAGATTAAGAAATCTTAATGTAAATAGACCCACCATAACTAGAAGGAGTTGATTGCAACCCTAAAGATAGGATGATATAAATCCTCCAGATTAAGGTCAAACCTAGAGGGACTCATAAATCGGTAATGCAATCCTATAAGATTTAACCAGAGTAATTTGGTTAGAGACCTTAGGATTAGTTATTAGTAGACTAATGATCATATCCGAGCATACCATAGGAGTCTCCATGATCCAATACATCAACAAGAAATTACATGATAAAAGATTAATATGTTTGAGCCTAGCTACTAATTTTTGATAATGATAATTTTCTAAATGAATTCCACTAACTCTGTTTCCATTATTGTTTCCTATTTTATTATATTTGTTTTAATTTTAATTTCTTTTCATTAAAAATATAAAATCAATCCTTAGGTTAGATAAACAAGGGAAGGGTAAGTACTAGTATTCATAGTCTTCGTGGTATCAACTCGTACTTATCGATACGTGTTACAGCTACACTGTGCACTTGCGATATTAAATATTGACTAACATGCTTAAGGTCAATCAAGTTTTTGGCACTACTGTTGGGGACTTTGATATTAGGAAAGCCTGAATGCTATTACTCTAGCCATTTTCGTTTTAGTTTATTATATCTTTGTTTTTATTTCCTTTTATTTTAATTTTGCCTTTTGTATTTATTTTATTTTATGTATTTATTTAGTTTTATTGTATCTTATTATATATGTGGCTTATTAATTTAATTATATTTTGAATTTCTCTATTTAATCTTGAGTTGTGGTTTATTGTAGGAATTACGATTCATTGTCATAGCCACACCTCACAATGGATGGATGGAGCAAACAAGACTTTTATGGGAGCTAAAATATGTCTTCGCATTCTATATCATCACCATTTGGGAGAGTGAGGTGTCAACACATGTTTTCAAAAGCTCAATCGATATTTAGGCTGTGTAGCAATATTGGTGGGAGTTATCAATACAATAGTAAATGTCGAGCACCAACACATAGATGGGAGCAACCTAGCATGTATAATCAACCTTATGGTGCAATGTACGAGAACAATTACAATTCAAAGTGGAGCAACTTTTATAATTATAGATGGTAAGATTATACTCCATTTGGATATTTACGGCACCAAGCATCTCCATATAATTAGCCGACTCTGGAAGATAAATTGATGGAATCCATTATCGACATGAAACCTGATCAACACACACTTGAGAGTAAGGAAAAGACAATGGCGGATTTCATGAATGGAGGGACAGTTCAAAAAGAGCTTTCAGAGGGAAAAGAAAGTATTATAGATCGATTAATATAATGCCTTACTGAGAGAGTAGCTAGTCAATGTGAATTCAATGAGAGTTTTTCTTCTCTATCATATGATGAGTATAATTTGACCTTTCAACTACCTCAGAGTGAAGAAGAGATAGTAGTTGATTTCATCAATAAAGATACATTTTAAGAAGGTGCGAAGGTAACTACTGCTTTGAAAAATATATTGATTAATTCTATTCAGAATCCAAAATGAGGCATCAAGAAATAGAGACTCGTATACATAATATGGTGAATCAAATAGATCAGTTGGTGAAGATATTATCTAACAAACAACAAGGGAGTTTTCCCAGTTCTATTGAAACCGACACTATCGATCGAGAGGCAACCACCTTTAGTAGTGAAGAAGAACATCCTTAAGAAGAAGATGAAGAAACCTCCATCCAAGAAGAGGAAGCAAAGAAGTGACATAATATAACTGAATAAGATAAGCTAGAAGCCTCTATCCACGAAGAAGAAGAAAAAGAAGAAGAAGAAGAAGAGTGGATAGAGGTGATTGAGGAAGAACTAGCGAAGGAACTAAGTAAGGAAACTACTGATGAGGTGTTAGTAGTGACCTTAAGTATAGAAGGTTCCCACTTCCTTAAAGACAAATTGGTTGAGCTAGTCGATGATATAAGGGGTTTATTTATTCCATATGTTTGTAACAGTTTTTCATTAAAAGGGCATTAATGGAGTCTATAGGTTTTATTAATTAAATCTATTATGCCATTTTGATTATATTGCAACAAGTGGCCTACTTACAAGCTACAAAACTGCTTTGTGGAGAAAAAGGTATAAGCAAGCTGCTGATTATTGATCCAGGATGATGTTAAACGTGCAGGATACATCGTTCTAACGACATTAAAGATGTTGGATCCCGTTTCCGAAACCCGACTCTTACAAAAACCATCCAAATTAACTTGAACGTGCACATCATCTTGAAGGGTTATTGCATTTAAACCCTAATAGCCATCAAGTTTTTTTTTCATAAAACTTCCCAAAACTTACTCACAAGTGTTCCATGGTGTGCCCACACAAAACAATCACTATGCTTGAACTCATATCTCCTATTTGCGAACAGAAATTAGAAAACTTCAAATCAGAATTTCAAATTGACTTCTTCATATAAATCATAGCTCTATGTCTCTTGTTTATTTTGAAGTAAGAATCACCTCAATCGGAGTTCTATAACTCAAGATATCATCAAAATACCAGAATGTGTTCATACCCTAAACAAGCCCTCCTAACCGACCTCTCACTTGTTCTAATTCAAACTCTCTCAAATCGACTCCAAATGATACAAATTTTTATGGAGCGTTACATACATGTCTTAGGAATCCATTTCTTTAAGAATCACTTCAATCGGAGGTCGGATGAGGGAGTTATGATCAAAAGCATTCAACATGTTCGCATCATAAACCAATTTGAACATATCTTGGCGCGATCACCATAACTTTCAATCTAGAAATCAGATTGCTTTAGTTCTTATACCATATGAAAGTACACATCTAGACCTACAACTCTTAAGAAGACCACAAAGTCTGATTCGGCCTCTAACAGTGTCAAAAATTGCCATCGTTCCCGAGAATGTATGTTAAACGGACATCCATGTCCTTTTAACGGACATGTATCGGGTAATCTGCACCATTTCACCCGAGAAGGTCCGTTAAACGGACTTCCATGTCCGTTTAACGGACATAGGCGAAGCAAGGGGTCCTTTTTGACCCGAAAAGGTCCATTAAATGGACATGGGGCTTCCCAAAACCCCTCCAAACCCTCTTTCATGCTTCCTACCTCCTTCTTAACAACATATACACTTATAAACTTCATAATTTCACTTCTTATCATGCAAAATCACTTCATAACAATTCAAACATCAAATTAATCTCATCAATCTCTCAAATCTTGTCTCAATTAATTCATCAAAACCACAAATTCTCATCATACATCAAAGTTGTCATGCTCATACACTCTATACAACATCATAACTTGTATAAATCATATCTCTTAACTCCGACATCTAAAAATTACAAATTTTATAGCGTCAGAAAGATAAGAAGATTATCTACAACCTCAAAGAAGACCATTTTCACTGATTCTACCCAGAATTTTCCAGAATTTCCCTTAAATCCTAAACACAAATCTTACCCTTATGAGAACCTGAACTTTGTCCCAATTTCACTTCCTTAACTAATATACCATCATTCTTATCCATTCAAATACTAATCCTTCTTTTCCATAACATTTCAACTATAAGTAATGGCAACTCGTATTCAAAGTCCATCAATTTAGTTGGATTACTTCTTTAAGCGTACTTAATTTCAACTACCAATAGAAGTTCATTAAATTATCACTTCACTTTATTCAAAACATCTCATGATCATCATTGTAACATTCCTATCTTTCTGGTCCATATTGCCTCACTTATATATCAATTCGTATGCAAATTTCATTAAATCACATGGATCACTTCCCATTTAACCTCATCCTTAATCCATACCCAATTTCGCATTCAACAGTAACAATCATCCATACACAATTTCACATTTCATTATCATCATACGCAATTCCCTAATTCATATCCACACACACAATTCCATATTTCCTTCACATCATACATAAGAGTTTACAAGCTCCAATGACATTTCCAAGCCATGTTACAATATTTCACAAAATCACGAATTACATCATTTAATTGCTCAAAATGCAATTACAGCTTTGTATTTACATCAATTGTTCCAAAACAATACAAAACATGCAAAGTCCAAAATAATGCCTTGGTTCTCTCCCTGTTTCTTGGTCAACACCTGAATTGGGGAAAGAGAGTGGGGGTGAGCTTTAAAAGCCCATGGGTAACATGCTTATAACAAAATAACAAGCAAAACCTTTCAAAAGTTTATTCTCATTGAACATTTTCATAAACATAGTCAATCCCCGTTAAAATCACAAAACTCTTATTTCTTCAAATTCTCAACCAATGCACAATAATGCCAACAATGTATGCATCAAATTCACAATTCATAAATGCAATGCTCATCAAATGCAAATGCACATCCAAATGTCTCGAGGGTTCCGTGAAACAAAACGACGAAACCGAAGTTTACACCATGAACGAAACGAGTCCACTTTCGGATCTCGTGGGCCATAAGCGGGCAGCCGGGAGAAGGCTTTGTCAACGTGCACATGACTACGAAGCGGTTCCTCTCTCGCCCAAACACAATCAATTTCATGCTCAAACCAATCATATCGAAATCTCAATTTCTCATGCTTTTCTTATACCAAAATGCCACAATTCAACTCAATGGCATAACAATCATGTCAACATGTCAAACATTGGTCAATGCATAACATGACATAATCAAAATGCAATTCTTTTGCATATTCACCACAATTCAAATTCAATCATAAAAACGATTTCTTCGAACCATTTGAAAATAGTATTTATACAATTATGAAATACTTGAAACCATTTTATTTCTTGCTTCGAAAAAACTTTATTGGATCATTATTACACTATAAACATGAAACCCACCTTAGAATCCTTGCTTGTAGATCTTACTCAAATTGCTTCCACTCTTACTCCTCTTGAATCCTCTCTTAATCTCCTTTAACAATAGTCACAAAATCTCCAAATCAAAAGACATCCAAATTAACAAACCCATAGCAACATAATCATGAAATTGGTCTTAGAAAACACAAACCCATACCATTCTTAGGCTATCTAAACCAAAACCCTCACAAAAATTCAACAATTAAAAAACACTCTTACCTTGAATCTCCACCAAATAAAGAATTTCTTGGCTTGAAATGAAGCTCTCATCATCTTCCACGTTTTTCCCTTCTTGAACAACTTGAAAATCACTCTTAAAGACCTTGGAAAATCGAACCCTAGCTCTTCTTTCTCTTTTCTTCTTCCTCTCCACCGACCCTCTCTCTCATTTCTCTCTCTTCTTGTCTTTTTCTTCTAATTTTCGTACCCCACTCTTCTTCTTATACCAACCCACATGCTTAATGACCACCTTGTCCTTACTAATAAGCCTTGTAACCTTACAAACTTAAGTTGTCTTCCAATTTTGCCCCTCTTGCAACTTACCACACTAATTCAATTTAATCCATGTCATATGATCTTAGTCAAATTAACATGTTAATTAACTCCCATTAACATGCTAATTAATCACATTAACATGCTAATTAATTCCTCAAAGTCATGAAATATGACAAAGTCTCAAAATATCATAAAATCATGCTTAACTTAGAACATTTTTCTAATCATCAAATTGAAGGAATTTGCTAGAACTTCCTTATAGAGAAATGTTCCTCATTGTCTTAATTTTATAATGACACCAAAATCATTCGATTTGAAGCACTACATCAAAAGTTATGCTCAAAACATTTTAGACTGTCATTTTGCTAAAATATTTTCCAACACTTTATCTCCATCCAAAAATTGACATTCCTAAGGACAAAATTGAAACTCGATTTCTTCATAACAATTGTAGCCTTATTTCTCTAGTTTAATCCAAATTAGGAATCCTCTCATTTGGATAACTAGGGATCAAGTTATGGCTAAAACACCGAAACATACTCCATGAACATATTTCACTTGAAATTTCCTGCTTTTTAACTTCAACATATCATATAAAATCCATCTTATATCTAAACCATATTTTTCATTTCATTTAAAATTCATGAATTCTCCTTTCTTTATACATGAATAATCATGAACAACTTCTCATTTAATATTCCTCACTTCCAAGAAAGGTTCGGGGCCCAACAATTCTCCCCCCCCCCTTAAAGAATTTCATCCTCGAAATTCACATCTTACTAATCTAGTGGCCAGGGTTTGCTTCCTCTTGTACTCCTTTGTTTTTCCATTTTACTCCATCACTCAAATACTTTCTTGTCAATGACCTTAGTTAACGGATTCGGACAATCCCTCCATAACTTGTTCAGATATCGCACCATCTTGACCCTGCATGTTTGATCTTGAGCACACCTTGGCATGATTGTACTCATAAACAAGTGCTCATGTGAGAGTATCACAGAGGTAACTTGTCTTGCACTTGATGATTCACATCAGAGTCGTGCTAAGTGACTGTGTGCTAATCCACTTAACTCGCATGCCTATTCTTGTTAAATTTCATACCCTTAACGTTGATCCTTCTAATTCATTCATCTTTCTTAATTCACTTTATTCTTATCATTCATCCATTTCACCTGTCTATGACATCTCCAATTTTAGCCTTCAACGTCATGTAGGCCTTACTTATCATGATACTAAATTGATGACCTTTTTATGTCATCTAACTCCTCATGCAGTATCAAACTGAACTCACTAGGACTGTGATTTTTGTGCTTAAGGTCAAATAGACTATACTTGGATCTCATGTTTCTATGAACTTCAAACGATATGCCTTAAACATATTCTTGCCAGTTATGACCATCAATACAAATATTCACTTGCTTACTTTGACATTCTTAGTCACTAAAAGATTTTTCTATGTATCCCTACTAGGATGCATAACTTATGCCACCAATTTACTTTACTAGCAATCTCTTTACTCAATCATCTATGTTGATTTCACATACTTCTTATTTCATTCACCATGTATCATTCTTCTTATTTGAACTCAAAATTCTGATCTAGTTTCAATCTCGTAATCAGATTCACAATCTTTTACTCTTCAATTTGGGATATACTTAGCCCCACATGCTTTGCTTCTTTTTGTTATAGTTCTGATAATCATAATATCAAATTTATGCTTAATGTATCTGATATAACACTTAGCCTTTCTTGGACTATCTCACTTGTGCAATCATAGTCTTTCGATATTGATAATAATCTTCTCAGTCTCATACACAATGCTCTCGATTCAATTCAATGATTAATTCAAACTTTTACGATCTACACTTGCGTATATATATCCAAAATGTTCCTTTACATTTACTGTCTCTATACTTTCAACACCATCATTTATGTAACAATTCTAAATCATGTATCAAAATCAACTCATAGGACTTTAGTTGTCTCTACACATATGAAATCACTTTGTTACGCTGCATTGGATTTTATCCAAATGTCTTACGCAACATCAGTGCATACCATAAAATCTCCAAATCTATATAATATAGTCTACATCAGCATAATTCTTTCAAAATTTTCTTTACTTACATTACTCATACGCTTTACACATTTTTCTTCATGTATTCAAACTATTCTTCTCAATTCTTCGAATACCTTTAATACATCATCAAATCTTGAATCATTTTAGTCTTCAATACCATAGTGCTATTGGGCATTTGTTAACTCCAGCAATTTTTATCAAATTTCATGTGCCTCATGATTAGCCCTCGTGATTCCTTAAATAACTAATTCCTTATTGAGGTACATTGTCTCACTTTCTTTTCAATTTCCCCTATTAACTTCCTTCCTTTTTCTCTATTCCTTGTATTTCCTCATATCTCTCTTGAACTTATTCTCATGTTTGCTCATTCATTCTACCTCTTTGCTTGAATCTCTGCTAGGGAGTGTACTCACTTTTGAATCATTACATATTCTTTTCCGCCCAGTTCTTTCATTGATCACTCTTAACATAAACTATCTAATCTGCTTATTCTAACTTAATAAAATTCCTCTTCAAAAGAGGGTTTCTTGCTACAATCATCTATACTATTCATGCAATCTTGATCAATCACCTATTATCATTATAGAGCCCCCTTACCGTAGGGTACACATCGGGACACCCGTGGGACATCCCGATACATATCCTACAAACGGTCACTACTTACTCTCATGGCATCAAAATCATAAAACCATAATATAAAGATCACTATGTTTTAAAATCCAAAAGCTTCTTCATTTCATTTCATCGAAACAAAAGTTCACATGACTATCAGTTTTCCACTGTCTAAAAACAATACTAAAAAAGGAAACTGATACAAAAATCTAACTAGGTCATCCCCAAAATAATCCTAGCTGACCGAACTGTGTGCCATGACTTCTCTTGCCAACCAGATCCACACGACAGGAAAAGTCTTTCTCACTGGAGCTAGGAGTCTACTTTATCGATCCTGAAAAATATAACGCAATTTTGGGTGAGTTTGCGAACTCAATGAGAAACCATCATCGATGGTTCACTCAATTCATGCATTACGGAAATAGCGTACATCATATTACAATAACTCATTCAGAATACCATATAGCAATTTACAGATTCTCATGCAATCACAGAACTCTGAAATTTTGCAAATCAGTTAACACAATTGTATCTGCACTCTTGCCTATTTGCCATTCACTGTATTCAACCCATCACAATGAGTATGCAATGCATATGTGACTCTTTTCCATTTTATTACAATGTTGTGACAGAGTACTTAAACAGTGAACAGTATTCAGTAGACGCGTCTCGGGAGTAGGAGAGTCCTCTGGGTATGCACTAACTCCCTTCGAGCTCGAGGCTCTTTTCAGTATCAGTGGCGACTCAGGTCACAAACATTATTATTATTTTCTGTTCATGCATTTGTGTATGAAATGCAAAATGCCCAATATAATCACAGTCACATTGTCATTAAAACCCATTTATCACAATTCTTCAAAATCACATGGCAGTCGAATCCGATTTATCAAAAGTACACATATCGATCTTAATCATTTACATAAACACACAATTCTCATTCACAGACAGTTTACAGAGCATTTAGCAATCAAAAATTGAGGAACCAACTAGGTTACTCACCTGTAAATTCCGAGCTACTGCCTGGAAGTCCCAGCAATATCCGTGGAACGTCGATCTAACGATGCCTCTATAACAGTCAAATAATTCCCCATTACTAAATGCATAATCAGAACAATTCAATGATGCACATGTATTTAATAAAAGATGTACGATGCATGTTCATGACCTTCCCGGCGCTATCTTTCAATTTCATTATCTTTCGCCTCAAAACCAACTTTTCACCCATTTCATCAAAAATGACACATTCGCTTTCAATATACTGACCCGGAACTTCACAAGTCTCATTTCCATTTTCAGTTCCTATGCCAAAACATATACACTAAACTAATCTCAAGAAAACCTCAAAACCAATTTCATCTTGAACTAGATCAAATTCACCTATTGAAGACTTCGATAGCATTGAATTTAATTTCAGAAATCTCACAATAATACCCCAATTATCAAGAAGCTATCCTTAGGTTGAAATAGGAAACGTTACTCAACTTTCTTTCAATAATAGTGATCCTACTAATTTAAATTCGAACTTTCATTCTTCACATCAATTGTATACCTCTTTCTCTAGTTCATAAAGAATCAAGAATCACCTCAATTGGAGGTCTACGTCATTAGTTATGCCACAAAGACTAAAATACCTCACTTCAGAAAAAAAAAATGGAGCTCGCTGCGGCCAAAGAACTCTCACTGCGACGTGGGAGTAGCTCGCCGTGATGCACGAAAAGGGCTCATCGCAGCATAAAAACTTGGGTTTGCCGCGACGTCGAAGGGAGCTCCCCGCGGCGAATTAACTTTAATTCACTGCGGCGAGGACATAATTCCTCGTCGCGTCGCGGCGCAGGCACGCCGCGACCTGCCCTTCTTCTCCGACCATTTATCACGTTTCTCCCTCTAAAAACAGTCATAACTCCCCTCAACTACCCCAAATCTTCACATTTAAACCCATTAATGCATTGCAACAACAATAAAACCACATTAAAGCCAATTTACTTACCAATCAAGCTCTCCAATCTTCAAATCTTTCGAAATCTTCTCCAACCCTAACACCTACGATTATCTCCTATAGTCACACAAAACATCATCATCTCTAAGATTTAAGCTTGGTCTTACACAAGGAAGAAGAAATAAGCAGCAAGCCAAAGATTAAGCAAGGGTGAATAAGGAGGATCGATGTAACATCCCGTCACTGTCATTAAGGGTATTTTGGTTATTATGAGTCATACTGATAGGTTTCACTGCATTCATTGAATGAGCATGTTACTGGCCTCTAATTGTAGAGGAACATGTTTAATGCATATGCATTTATCCATAGGTACATGCATTCATGATTTCCGGTATTTAATTGTAAGTAACCGATCGAGTGAGTTATTTGATCGGACCGAGAGTTAATTGAGAATTTGAGTGTCGAGTGCAATTGACTGATTTGATCTTGTTTATGAGTGATTGGTAATTTATAATGGCTTATAGGAAATTCTCGTGAAATTAGGAGATAATGCCCGGACGGAAAGTTTTGGGTGGTGATCGATGATGACCCTACGATCTTGAAAGCACTGTCCAATGGCAATGGAAAAATTAGAATTTTACTGATAGGAAATAATTATGTGGAACCATTGGGATTTAGAGACTGAAATTTGGACTGACTTGGAGACTTAGGTCTATAAATACTAGGTTTGAGGAATTTGGGGAAAACACCTAAGGCAATTTCACGTTTCTCTTCTTTCCCCTACTGTGACTTGCGATTTCCTCCCATTGGTAAGGATTCCTCGATTTTCTTTATGGATTCTTTCCCTTGAGATGAGGTTAACTGATTGACTGTTATTGGTGAAGGTTAGAGGCTCTGGGATTAGTGAATCGTTGAGCTTGAAGGATTTTAGGGTTTCGGAGGATTTTGAGGAATCCGTAGCTTGATCTGTGATTTGGTAAGTTTTAAGAGCTTTGATGTTGTTATGGATGATTCTTACTGTATTTATGGCATTTATTATATTTGATCGGGTAGTTGGGAGTGTTTATGGATGGGTTTTGTTATTGATGATTACCGTAGGAGTGCATAGGGTCGAAGTGTGGATTTGTGGAGGTAGATTATCGATTTGTTGATGGATAGAGTTATATTGATGATTGAATATGCTAAGGTTGCCGATGATGATGATATTGCTTGATTTATGTGTATTGAGTTACTGGTGAGTTGCAGAATCGGAAATCTGGAAATCCTGGACTGGTGTGTTTAAAAGCTATGTGTTGGGGAAGAAGGAGAGCTGTGCGTAGTGGATTTAGGTTGGAGACCGCACAGCTTCGTGAGGAGCTCGGCATGCGGACGAGCAGTGAGTAGCTCGGCACGCGGACGAGCAGTGAGGAGCTCGGCATGCGGACGAGCGGTGAGGAGCTCGGCATGCGGACGAGCAGTGAGTAGCTCGGCATGCGGACGAGCGGTGAGTAGCTCGGCATGCGGACGAGCTGCGAGTAACCCGACATCTGAACGAGCTGCGGATCGATCGATCATCCGGCGACCGACCGACGAGTTGCGTGTCGTTCGGCTATCGCGGCGACCGAGCGACGAGCTTTGGGAGTCGCTCGGCACGCGGGCGAGCAGTGGACGGGCGGTCCTGCGTAGCTAGTCAGATGAGCGAGCGGTTTAGCGTGCGGGCTAGGGCTCACGTCCAGGTCGACCTGTGGCATGCGGGTGAACGCCCAGGCGCACCCATGGTCGCAACCTTTGCCCTAGTCGTCCGAAGAGGAGTGTTTGAGGCTTTTGGCATTGGGACTTAGGAAATTAACCGATTAAGGTGATTAAGGATTAGATTTGATTTGAAGTTTAAATTGGAATTTTTATGGATGTGTTCGACCCAAGGAATAGGAAATTGCTATTGGGGATCCTAATTGAGGTAAATTGACTGGATTTTAGGAATGGATCAATTATTGTCAATCAACTCAATGAAGAGTCAGAATTGGGTTTTAGCACCGGAATCGTGGCGTGCATTGTACATTATTTCACCGAGACATATGCATTCTTGTCTTCGTTTTATTGGGCAATAAGTGATGGGTTGTACTTTATTGTTATAGAGGCACCGTTGGACCGTCGTTCCACGGACATTGCTTTGGGACTTCGAGCGAGAGCTTCGGAAGTTCTGGTGAGTAACCTAGTTGGTTTCTCAAATTCGATTGCTTACATGCTCTACATGAATTACATGCAAAGATGAATTGTATGACTCTTTGTATGATTCTTGGCATGTATTGGATTGAATTGCATGTCTTTCTTGAACCGAACTGTCTTCTTACATGATCTCGAGATCGAATCTTGGGCTTTTATAGCCATACATCGAACTCTTGAATCTGAATTTATCGAACATCGCATTGCATGCATAAATGCATGATCGGATAATGGGCGTGTCCCAGTTGCTAATTTCATCGAAAAGAGCCTAGTGCTCGAATACTGTACTGACCGGGCTTAGCCCGAGGGGAGAAATCCCTGACGCGTCCCTACTGTTTACTGACTGAGCACTTGGGCACAACACTGAATAACTGGAAAAGAGTCACATATGCATTGTATACACATGACTGATTGATTTGTGACATTGACTGATTACGTGATGACATGATTTACTGTGTATTACGATATGATGCTGCAAATTGTTACATGCTACTGTAAACTGTGAAATGACATTGTAAATGGTTTATCACTGTAAATCGTTTTATAATACTGTATATGGCTATATGATACTGTTAAGTGAATACTCTTGTCTTATCTTTGTGCTGTGGTAATGCGTAATGCATGATTTGAGTGAACCATCGATGATGGTTTCTCACTGAGTTCGCAAACTCACCCAAATTTGCAACCTATTTTTCAGGACTGTTAGAGCAGACTTCTAGCTCCGAAGATCTTTCTTTCCTGCCGTGCGAGCTGCTGGCGAGGGTCGTGATGGCACATAGGTCGGTCAGCTGGATTAGTGTTTTGAGGATGACTTAGGATAGATGTTTGTATCAGTCTCTTTTTGGTTTTGTTAGGAGATTGATAGACTTGTCTATTCTGGATTGGATTACTGTACTGGATAATTATTACTTTGGATGTCAATTTGTTGATTACTGTTATTTTGTGATTTAAAATACTTCGATGCCATGGATTTTAGCGAAATTTTCTGGTAGTAAATCCTTTATCGTGGGATACGTGTCGGAGCGACCTTCGGGTTTCCCGATGTGTACCCTACGGTGAGGGGGCGCTACATTTGAAAATCGTCGAAGGGAGAAGAGAAGGTATGCCCTAAGATGGAGAAATGAGTTTACTGCTAAAAGAATTTTGGTAACTCTCAAGGGTAAAAGTCAAAACTAAAGGCATAAGTCCTCAAATTCTTTTAAATCTCATTCACTTTTCAAAACAATTCTAGTCTAATTCGTCTTTAAATTCCAATGGCTCGACATGTCAAAATTCCTAAAATCATATATCTAATTTTTCCCATTGCCATTAAACAGTCATTTCAGTACCATTTAGTCAACCGGTCCGTCACTAAAAAATTTTCGGTCCGGACATAAACTCCCAAATTTCTAGAAAATTTCTTATGGGTCGCTATCAACTGACAATTTCTCTTAAGACATTTTAATTCAACTATTCAAACCCAATTATTCCATAATTCATAAACAAATCAAAATCAAACATAGTTATCTCAAATTTTGCAAATCATATCGTATTCACAATTGAATGCCAGAAAATGTCATGAATGCATGTACCAATATGTGCATCTGCAAAATAACTCATTCCTCTAAAATTAGAGGCCAAAAGTATGCTCAATCAATAATATGCAATAAAAAAACCTAACCCGACCCAATTTACCAATATAACCCTCCCATCGGTGATGGGATGTTACAATCATGCTCACATCATCAACTATTATAATTGCCTCTATGGACTTAAAGGAGAAGAAACCGAATGAAAATGCAACTAAAATTAAAAAAACAGCAATTTGGAAGAAACGCACAGTGGTGCACTTTTGCACACCCATGCACTTTTGTGATATCAGGTGTACCTCAATTTTGCACACTCATGTGCACAGGCATGCATAATCAAGGTATGT
The DNA here is from genome assembly GCA_029891385.1 of Erythroxylum novogranatense. Taxonomy (NCBI): domain Eukaryota; kingdom Viridiplantae; phylum Streptophyta; class Magnoliopsida; order Malpighiales; family Erythroxylaceae; genus Erythroxylum; species Erythroxylum novogranatense. The sequence continues at coordinate 81,885,546 of CM057232.1, read as the reverse complement.
CAAATATTGTAAAAGTGCACGAGCATGCACAAACAAGCGTGTATAACCCAAAAACCTAGATCTTCATATAAATTGGACATTTCAGAGACAATTAGGAGAGGAGAGCTTGGGAGGCGATTTCCAAACGTGAAGAACATCCAAAAGGGGCAATTTTTGTACAAAGAAGCTGAAAACACAAAGAAATCATTGAAATATCCATCAAAATATAAAATCAAGCCTCTATATTGCAAGAACATACGATAAAAGAAAATCAAGGAGATTTATAATTATGAACCCATTGTTTTCATTTTGTTTTTCTTTCGATTTATGTTTGATTTCATATTTTATCATATGTAACTAAACATCCAGTTAGTATTTAGGTTAGATGAACCTTATGTTAATCTTGGATATGATTGATTCCTTTATTAATGCAATTAGTTCAATTGATTATTATGATCGATTATATGTTTTATTGATAATTAGATTTCATACGAAGAGATTAAGAAATACTAATGTGAATAAATTTACCATAACTAGAAGGAGTTGATTGCAACCCTAGAGATAGGATGACATAAATCCTCCAGATTAGGTTCAAACCAAATAGAGGGCCTCATAAATCGGTAACACAATCCTATATGAATTAACCTGAGTAATTTGATTAGAAACCTTAGGATTAGTTGTTAGTAGACTCAAGGTTAGCTATTAGCATACCATAGGAGTCTCCACGGTCCAATACATCAACAAGCAATTGTATGATAAAAGATCAATCTATTACGGTTTTAGGGGGATGTGAGCCTAGTTACTAACTTTTGATAATGATAGCTTTCTAAGTGAATTCCACTATCTCTGCGTTCATTATTATTTCCTAGTTTATTTTATTTGTTTTAGTTTTAATTTCTTTTTATTAAAAGTCTAAAATCAATCCTTAATCTAGATAACAAGGGAAGGACAAGTACTAGTATTCATATTTTTCATGGAATTGACTCTCAGTACTAGCTACAACTACATTGTTTACTTGCGATATTAAATATTGACTAACAAGCTTAAGGTCAATCACCATAACACATTAAGAGGTTCTGGCGAAAGTATAAGGGGGATCATAAAAAGAAAGATCATCATAATGATGGAGATGAAAAGAATACAACTATAATAGCTTCAAGCATAAATAATGAGGTGTCCCTAGTTTGTGTGACAAATGAATAATTTGATGTCAATGATTCAGGTTCTAAGTGGTTGATTGACATGGGAGCTTCGTATCATTATGTTCCAAAAGTAAAGTACTTTTTAAATTACCAGAGCTTAGACTTTGGGAGTGTAAAGATTAGAAATCAAAGTTCTGCCAAGATTATCAGCATGGGTAATATTTAAGTTCAAACAAATGTCAGATATTTGTTAAACCTAAGAGATGTATGACACATTCTCAATTTAAGGCTAAATTTATCATCGATAAGTATGTTAGATCAAGAAGGATTTAAGGAAATATTTAGGAATAGGGAGTGGAAATTGTCTAAGGGAGTAATAATCGTTGCTTGGGGAGAGTTCTATTACATATTGTATAAGACACACTTAAAGGTGTATGGTGGTGGAGAAGCATACAAATTCGAAAAGGAAGCTTCTTCAAATCCATGGCATCAATGATTGGGACACCTAAGTGAGAAGGGAATAAAGTTGCTGGCTAGTAAAACCCTTATCCTAGTCAAAACCTTTATCCCATTCAAAAACACTATACCTTTTAATCCTTGCGAGTATTTTTTAGCAGGAAAGCAACATAAAGTCTCTTTTAAGAGAAGACCAATAAGGAAGAAAGAGACATTAAAGTTGGTGCATTCAGATGTTTGTGGCCCAAATAAGGAAGAACCATTAGGAGGTGATAAATTTTTTAATACATTCATTGATGATGCATGGAGGAAAACTTTGGTATATATGTTGAAAGTCAAGAGTCAAGTATTTGAAACTTCTTAGAAGTTTTATGTCATGGTAGAAAGAGAAGCTGAGAGGAAGATGAAGTGCTTGCCAATATATAATAGAGGTAAGTATACTACCAAAGTGTTTGAAGATTATTATATATCGTATGACATTAGACATAAGAAGATTGAACTAGGGACTCCAAAGTATAATGGTGTTATTGAGAATGAAAAGAACTCGTGTGGAGAATGTTTGTTGCTTGCTCAAAATGTCCATATTGCTAAAGAAAGTTTGGGGTGAAGCAGTCAGAACAGTAGTCTCTTTGATCAACTAAACTCCTCAGTTTTATTGAATATTGATATTTCTAGGAGAGTGTGAACTAGTAAAGATCCCATAAATCATTATCTAAGAGTTTCTGGTGCAAGGTATTCAGATATGTACCCAAAGATCAGAGACAAAAGCTTAACTTAAAGTTAATACCTTGCATCTTTGTTGACTATAGTGGTGACCAGTTTGGCTTTAGAATCTATAACCTATAGAAGTAAAAAGTGGTCAGGAGAAGGGATTTGGTACTTTAGGAGCACGAGAGAGGTATAGATGTTCTAAAAGGAGACAAGTCCATATATAGTAGTTCATCCTATGACTTTGTTAACTCTATTCCAATTTCTCTTACCACCTAGCAATCTATAGGTGAAGGAGATGATGTGTGTGACCAAACACGCATTGATAGTGATTAAGTACAACCTGGTAATGATGAGCTACAAAAACCACACCCCTAAATGCGGAGGATGAAGTCATTAGGGATAATGAGAAAGCAGAGCAAGTAGATCCAACTGCTAGTGATATATAACTTGGTTGTCAAGGGAGAAAAGACCTTCTACCAGATATCTAAGTGCATAATTTATGTTGGTTATTGCTGACGGAAAGCCTAATAATGTGCAAGAGGTTGCATTTTGTGAAGACAAATATCTCTAGCTCATAGATACAAAGGAAGAGATGAATTGTTTGAGGAAGAATGAAAGATATAAGTGAATTATTTGAGGAACAATGATAGATATAAGCTAGTGAAGCTCCTGAAAGGAAAAAACAATTGAAGAATAATTGGCAATTCAAGATAAAGAAAGACAATGACAAGCCAATAAAGCATAAGACAAAGCTAGTAGCGAAGGGGTTCAGTTAAAAGAAGGATATAGATTTTGGTGAAATCTTCTCACCAGTTGTTAAAATGGCCTTAATTCAAACAATATTGGGTTTAACTACCTACTTAGATCTTGAAATTAAACTTGAACAATTGGATATTAAAACAATTTTCTTGCCTAGATATTTGGAAGAGGAGATATACATGGAACAATAAGAAGGCTTTAAAGCTAAAAGTAAGGAGAATATGGTTTGTCAGTTGAAGAAAATCTTATGAGTTAAAACAAGTTCCAAGTCAGTAGTATTAAAAGTTTGATTCTTTTATGACAAATTATAGTTACAAGCAAACTTATATCGACCCTTGTGTGTATTTTAAGAAGTTCATAGGTGAGAACTTCATCATTTTTCTTATATATATTGATGATATGCTGATTTTAGGCATGAAAAATTTTGGAAGAATTCCAAAATTGAAGGAGGATTTGTTTAAATATTTTGACATGAAAGATTTGGGACTTATAAAGCATATTTTAGGCATGCAAACAACTCAGGACAAGACAGGTTGGAAACTATGGTTTTCATAGGAAAAATATATTAAATAGGTATTAGAAATGTTTAATATGAAGCATGCTAAGCTAGTTAGCATATCATTGGCACCTCGCTGCAAGTTGAGTAAGCATGCATATCCTTTAACAGAAAAGGAGAAAGATGGTATGTCTTTTGTTTCATACTCATCTACAATAAGGTCTCTGATATATGCAATGGTGTGTACAAGGCCATATTTTGCACAAACTATTGGGATACTAATCAAAAACTTGTTAAATCTTAGGAAGGTTCACTAGGAAGTAGTGAAATAGATTTTGGGATACTTGAGAGGTATGTCAAAGTGGAGTTTATATTTTGATGATAGTGAGCCAACTCTAAAAGGTTATATGGATACAAATATAGCTAGAGACCTTGATGGAAGTAAATCCACTTCAGGTTTTTGTTTAAGTTATAAGGGGAGCTATCTCATAGCAATCTAAGTTACATAATTTTGTGGCTTTGTCTACAACTAAAGTAGAGTATATAGTCGTAGTGGAAGCTTGTAAGGAGATGCTCTGGCTAAAAAAGTTCCTTCAAGAGTTGGATGTAAAGCAAGAAGACTATTTAGTATTTTGTGATAGTGAAAGTTTTATTGGCTTAAGCAAAAATACTATGTATCATTCCCAAACAAAACATATGGATGTCAGATACTTTAATTGAGATTTATGATTAAGGAGCAACAATTGATGTTGAAGAAGATTTATATAGACAAAAATGATGTTAATGTTGACTAAAGCAATTCTCAGAAGCAAGTATGAATTATACAATAATTTTGTCTGGATGTCTCTTAAGTATATATTGAAGCATAACATGTCTTCTATATAATAGGGTTAAAGGGGGAGATTGTTGTGTATCCAACCCTATTTTGAGATTGTAATAATTGTAGAAGCTTTATGGTTCGTGGGAATGAAAAATGAGTAAAGTCAAGGCAGATGGTGGGTGGAATAGCTTTTTTTAGACGACCGTGTAGGATGTACAAGCTTGTATCCTCAACATACATAATCGTGTGAGTCAACCATGTAAGTCTTTGAAACTATGTGAAGAAAGACATGAAGGGTTAAAGACATACACAGTTGTATACACAATATATGTTCATAACATACCTGACAGTGTGGACGATAGTTTAGCTCTTTGTAATATTGTATATCTACAACTAAGGCAGTACTAGAAAAGACATGGTCACTTACACAGTCATATATATGACCATATATGGTGTAAAAAAACCTATTATGTGACATAAAAGATAAAAATATGTAGGTTTTGCATGAGAGTGTGCAAAAACATCCAAAAGTGAGGAAAACAAAGAAAGAGCAAGTAGTATAATATTTTAATCCTTTTTTATTATTTTTGGGATTGGTTAGGAGTTTATTAATCGATAATCAACTTTAATTTCAATCTTGAAACTTAGTGAGACAACTTGTAATTGTGAAATACAATACTAAACTTTTTTAAAAAATTAAATACTTTTCATTACTCAATTAATGTACATTACAATGAGGCGTCAATTCCAGGTTAGTATAAAATATCATATGTTTGGGTTAACAAACACACACAAAAAATGAAGAAAAGATCTTACTCCTATCTACCTGGATATACAAGGTGATTCATTCCAATGACCATCTCCTTCTCATATTAGTGGATAAATTTTTTGTTACCCCTCTAGCTAGTAAAGTCAGCATAATCTGTAGAACAATTTCTTGAGAGACCTCGCAAATGCTTTTGCTTGCTTGTCTGAATATTCTACCATTCCTTTCCTTCCATATATTATAGACCAATGTACTCCGGCTAATCTTAACAACCTTATATTAGCCAAATTTTCCATTTTGATTCTTATCAGCTAGTTAACAATAACCTCCTAAGTTGATGCTGAACTACTAATATTCATTTTTGACTGAATTCTTGGCCATTACTTCTTGGTGAATCTACATCCCATCATTAGGTGTTCCAAGCTTTCAATATCTACTTCACACAACTCTCATCTCAATGAATTGATAGGGAACTTCAGTGTATCCTTAGTGAACAACCCCTGTTTGTTCCCAACCAAAGAATAAAGGAATGAGCTAGTCTAATGTCTAGATCCCATACCAAGTTTGTCCATCTAACCTTTTTGCTTTGATCCATCTATAGTATACACCCTAGCATGCCTTAAAGTTAAAATTTTACAAATTGTGTAAAGCCTTGTTTGAATTTAGTAGATTTGTGTCAGTTGGATCTGTAATTTTTCTTCTATATTAAAGGATTTTTCAGGTAAATATTATTGTTTACTTTAGGGATGTTTGGTTTCACTTATATTTTTGTTTTTTTTTTTTTGTTTCTATTTTTGTTTCTATTTTTCCTTAAAAATAAAAACATGTTTAGTTCAGATTTATAATATAAAACCGAAAACAAAAATCTATTTAGTTGAGATTTATAATAAAAATTGAAAATAAAAACATGTTTGATTTTATTATCAAGTTTTTATTTTTTAATTATACTTTTATATGTAATAATTATAATATAATTAATCTTCACCCAGATAAGCTCAGCTTTTATACTTCCTCTTTGTTTCATCTTCTTTGTCCATTACCATATCTCTGAGGCTCTTTTCTCCAAGATTGGCTACAGAGGTTTGGATGAATTTGATCAACTTGGATTTCCAAACTATTCCGAGCTCTCCCATTTTTTTGTCTAGAAATGGCTTCCATGTTGGCTTTTCAAGATTGCATATGTCTTTGTGCTTTTGATCGTTTCTCTTCTGTCAACAGTTGTTGTTGTTTATACCATATCTTGCATATACAACTCTAAGTCTGTGACCTTCAAGAGACTCTTAGTCTCTTTTCTATGGAGTTACCTTCTGGTTTTCGTCTTCATCATAGTCGAAGGAGCCATGTTCGTGTTGTGGGTTCCATATTTGCAGATCATGTTGGAGCTATTGCAATTGTGATTCTGGTAACTCTCTTAATCTTATACTTATATGATCTCGTGTATATTACAATTGTTTGGCACTTGGGTAGTGTTATTTCAGTCTTAGAAGAGGTTTATGAGATTAAAGCCTTGAAGAAGAGCAGGAACTTATTGAAGGGTAAAATAGGAGTTGTTGTGGCTCTTTTCATTATACTTGGAGCATTCTTTGGAGGAACTCAGACCCTTTATGAGATTCTTGTGTTGCATGTATGGCCTATGAGCATGTTGATCAAGTTTTGTGTGGGACTAGCTTGCTTGTTGTTGATGGTAATAGTGGTTCTTGTTGGTCTTGTGGTCGAAACAATTCTGTACTTGGTTTGCACATCCTATCAAAACGACAACATCCAAATGTAACTAGCGCTATGTTCCTCTTAAGAACGACAACATCCAAATGTAGCAAGCTTAGTAGGTATTCCAATGCTCTTGGATTAGAAAATATCAAGATATACAGAATGTTTTGAAGTGTACGAGTGATTAATACATATAGTTTTGCATTCTTAATTCTCCATCACCTCTCAAATTTTGTTTTGATCAAGTTTGTTACATAAGTTAATCCCAAGTCTTATCTTTGAAATAGTGTTAGGATAGAAAGACAAGCAGGAGTATTAAAATCAAGAGCACGTACATATATACATATACAGATAGATTAGATATTGCTTTTTTACTTTCTGTGTGTCAAGTATATTAACTAGTCCTTTTCTGTTCATTCAGCTGCAACTACCTTCTTTTTCTCGTTGTTCCTACACATGAGTTATGTCTTCCTCTTTCATTCACAATTTTATCCATTCCTTTTTTTTCCAATCTCTAATATGGGAATAATTTATTTGGTTATTCCTTTTGTTTATAGGATTTAACTACCAAAGGAGATGTAAGTTCCTTCTCTCTCTTATTCATCATGTTGTTATAGGTGAAACACTAAAAGAAAATGATTAGTTCATCGGAAATCGTGAGTGTGCATGTCACCACTTTCACCTGTCCTGCAACCATATATAGGCATACTTCTTCTATGCACCAGACTTGAACTCCTACTATCTTCGTTTTCCGTGCTTCTCATGAATCCTAGGTGTTGGGACTCGATTTTGGAACTGGACCCCAACCGAAAAGCGGAATCACATATCGAAAACAAAGCGGCGGGAACGAACGAAAACAAATCCAAAGCGGAATTGAAAGTGAAAGTCAAAGAAATCAAATCGGATCAAAGGCGAAAGAATCGAAAACAAATCGAATTCTTAATGAGTCATAGAGAAATCTAAAGGCTCGGATTTACAAAATTTCATAAACACATAAACAAAACGGATCAATCAACTGAATGTTCAAATTCTGACATCCGTGAATGCATACTTTAGAACAACACGCGTTGGAAACCTTATACTAAACCAATCCGAAACCGATATAAATTTTTTTCTTTCTTTTTTCATTTTTCACAATTTGTTCAAAGGCGTGCCCACGTTTTAAAACAATACAAATTTCTAAATGGAATTTATCAATTCCACAACCTCAATTTATTTCATTCTTCTTTTTCAGTCATTTTCCATAAAATCTTGCACATACAAAAATAAATACCATCAATTCTCAAACAATTTGCACTTCTATATTTCCAGCTCAATCAACACAATTTATCGGACCTCCTATCTGGAATCTCAAACGCAACAAACACATACATATGCCATAGGACTTCAATAATTCTCAATCAATCATAATCATTACACAAACCATAATTCATTATACACAATTTCATAATTCAAGTCCTTATACAAATTCATAAATCATTCACATCACTCCAAACTAAATGCATTTCCAAGCCATAAACATCACCGATTTTAATAATCCGACATATAAAAATATACAACTCCTGAATACACTAACATCTTACTTTTACAAAAATCTAACTTCAAAAAACATCATAAACAAACATAACGGACAAACGTCTTGACTTTCTTTCATCCGATCTCCTTTTTGAAATCTGGAGATGGGGATGAAAGGGGGTGAGCTTTACAGCTCGTGGATAACATGTTTATAAATCAAAAAATAATCAAAAATCATCTTTCTAAAACTTTTGTTATTTTATAAAAATTTCACAGTTGAACTATCAATTTCTTGTTTCTCAAAATTCTCAACTTTTCAAACTTCATGAACCGTTTCAAATCATGTAAATCTCCATTTCTTTCAAAATTCATGAACAATTTTCAAATCATGTAATGCATCACAGTATAACACACACAAGCACATAACATATCAGAATTTGGTTTGGGTCGGTCCAGAAACAGAACATACTGCACATTCCCGCATAGCGGTCCTGTGCAACCGTGAACAGAACGTACTACACCTTCCCACATAGCGGTCTAGTATAGACATGAACTTATGGGAGTCCTTAACGGAGCTCTAATGCCACTAGCGGGCAGGCGGGTGAAGCCTAGACAAGTGCACTTGACCCTCTTATGGGACCTAACCAAACCCACATAATGCATTTCACATTTGAAAAATCGGATTGCCCGAAGGCACATTTCGAAAACTTAGTTTTCATATCAAACAAATTTTCATTCATAATTCCAACCAAAATTCGCACAACATTTTTTCAAATCATTCAAACACAATGTCATACATAATGTCACATATTTTACACAAATTCGTATATCAAATGCACAATCATTCACAAACAAGGAATGCAACAATTTTCATAATTTATCACTTCATTCATAAATAATGAATTTCACAAATTTTCTTAATTTATCAAATCATTTAAAACTTGTAACCATTTTTCAAAAACATTCGGAAACAAATAAAATTCGATACTTTCTTTCTTAATTTTTCGAAAACATTTACATGGCTTATAATTCAAAATATAAACATGGTACCCACCTCATTTCCATGCTTGTAACTTGTCCAAAGTATCAATTTCTCCATTGCCTAACTTAAATTCCCTAATTTATGACAAAATCCCTAATTAATAAACATCTAAAATTGAGCAATTTAAACCATGCAATCACTAAAATTGACTTTAGAAAGCTCAAACCCATAACATTTCCAAGCTATCTAAACCAAAACTTTTTTCATAGTTTAACAAATCAAAATCTTCCTCTTACCTTAAACCTTCACTAATTTCGAATTTTCTTGGCTCATAATGGAGCTCTCATCTTCCTCTATCTTTTTCTCTCTTGAATCATCTCTAAAATCTTTCTTGAAAACCCATAAAAATTGAAACCTAACTTTTTTCTTCTTTCCCCTTTTCTTCTCCACCGAAGCTTGACTCTTTCTTTCTCTTCTTTCTTACTTTGTTATTTGTTATTTTCTTTCAATTTTCGTGCTTATCCCTTCATATACGACAGCCCTCTTTTAATGAATGAGTAATGAATCATTTACCCTTCCTTATAAGCCTTGAAACTTAAAACCTTAAGTACTCTTCCAATTTTGCCCTTTATGTATTTCTAACACTTTAATTTAATTTAATCCAATCAATTTATCCCATATGCTCTTACTCAATTTAACATGCTAATTATTCACATTAACATGCTAATTAAGTCCTCAAAATCATAAATTATAACTAGGTCTCAAAGGATCATTAAATCATGCTTAACTTAGGACATTTTTCAAATCATCAAATTGAAGGAATTTGCTAAAACTTCCTTCTAGAGAAATGTTCCTCATAGTCTTAATTTCATAACGCCCTCAAAATCATTTAATTTGGTGCACTACTCCAAAAGTTATACTCCAAACATTTTGGACTATTCTTATGCTAACACCTATTCCAACGATTTACTTCCATCCAAAAATTGGCATTCTTAAAGACTAAATTGAAACTCAAATCCTTCAGAACATTTTTAGCCATATTTCTCTAGTTTAATCTAAATCAAGAATCACCTCATTCGGATGACTAGAGCAAAAAGTTATAGCCAAAGTTCTTTCAGCTCTTACTAATCCAAGACTGAACACTAAAACCGATTTCAATTCATAAATTGAAAATCTTAGGGGCTAAATTGAAATTCAATTCCTCATATGACTTGTAGCCCCATGTCTCTATTTTATTTTGCAATAAGAATCAGGTCAATTAGATCTCCACATATCAAGAATTCACCAAAATACTGAACCATTTTTAAAAAATTTTCCAACTCACTTTGACTAAATCAATCATCCTCAATTAAATCTCAAAAATCTACAATTTTTCATGGACAGATAGAGGGATGTCTTAGGAATTCAACACCTCAAAAATCAAGTCAATCGGATGTCGGACGCAAAAGATATAAGCAAAAATGTTGGACCCCGAACCTTGAAGCGAAAATCAGAAATATGAAAATGAAAGAAAGTATATGAGTGTTGTGTATATCATTTGTGTTATAGGTGAGGAAATATGAATTATGTATAGATGATGTGTTGTGAGACATTAAGCATGAACAATGGTTATATTTTTAAGATATTAGTTGGTGAATGATAAGATAAATCATATGAATTGAGGCTGGGATTTGGATGAATTCCAAATGATAGTTGAATTGTTATAAGTGTAGTGCAATTAAGAAAGTGAAGTTAGGATGAATGTTAAATATATATGCTGATTCAAGGAAAATTAGAGAATGATTGAAATAGATTTGGCCAAAGTAGCCTTCTGTGAAGTTGTAGCTTGATCTTTTATCTTTCCAATGAGACTAAGTATGCAAGTTTTCGAGATCAAAGTTAAGAGTTATAGTTGATGCAAGTTATGATGTTATATGAAAATTATGTTAGTGACAGCTTGATGACATGTTTGAGAAATGAGGTTTTAATGAACCAATTTAGTTGAGATTTAAAAAGTTCATGAATTTAATTTGTTGCTTGAAGTGTTATGAAGTGTTTAGGCCTTTGAATAAGTAAATATGTGGAGATTATAAGTGTTTATGATGTTAGTTTTGATGTGAGAAACTATGGAAAAAGATTGAAAAGTCTTGGAATTTCGCATGTCCGTTAAACGGACAGCTTCGAGTCAAAAGGACCCCTTGTTATGTGTATGTCCGTTAGGTGGACATGGGTGTCCGTTTAACGGACCTTCTCGGAAGTTTGGTATCATTTTGGCCGTACGTGTCCGTTAAACGGACATGCCTGTCCGTTTAACGGACAGCTACGGGTCACCTAGGGAGATTTGCATTTTTCACCAGTTTTGAGGCTGAATCTTGCTTCAAGGCCTCTAATACGAGTTGTAGATCTTGATCTTATCTTTCAAATGGAGCAAGAACGAAGTCATTTGGATATTTGTAGAGAAAGTTATGAAATTTGCGCCAAAAGAGTTTCAAATCGATTTCTGTTTTGAACATGTTGAGTTGTTTTGATCATAACTCACTCATCCGACCTCGGATTGAGGCGAATCTTGAACTATTGAATTCCTAAAACATGTATCCTTCCCTCCATAAAAATTTGCATCAATTGGAGTCAACTTGAAAAAAATTTGATTGAATCATATGATAACCAGAATGTTTTGCCTCATTCTGAGTTGGCTATTTTTCCTTCCTCATCCGACTCTATCACATCATTTGCTTATATCTTTTACGTTCGACATCCGAATGACTCGATTCTTGAAGCGTTGGACTCCTAAGACAATGAAGTTCATGATTATGTGAAAATTATGAATTTTAGAGATTTAATTGAGCAAGATTATGTGAATCAAAGTGAATCAGGAAAGTTTCTGAACATAGTTCAGTACTTTGTGAATTTCGGGAGTTGTAGAGATCCGATTGAAGCGAGGGTTGAGGAGAAATAAATTTAAGATATGGGGCCACAATTGTTATGAAGAAATGAAATTTTATTTTAGCCTTTAAGAATGTTTATTTGTGGAAGGAAGTGAATTCTAGAAACTGTGTTAGTAAAATGATATGTCCGACATGTTTGGACTATAACTTTTGATATAGTGCTCTGAATTGGACGATTCTTGAGGCATTATGAAGTTAAGACATAGGGGAACAATTCTCTAGAAGGAAGTTTTAGCAAATTACTTCATTTAGATGTGAGAATAATTGTCCAAAGGTGAGCATAACTTGAAGAAACTTTCAGGGGCAAATTGGGAAGTTCACTTAAGGTTTTAAGTTTAAAGCTTATAAGACAAGGACAAGAGGGTAATTTGCACTTCATTAAATGACTTGGACTATAAAAAGGGATAGAAATGTCGTGGGTTTGGAGAAGATACACGAAAATTCCAGAAGAAAGAAGAAGAAAGAAGAAAGAGGAAGAGAGAAGAAGAAGAATCGTGGGAGAGAAGAAGAAGGGTGGAAGAAGAGGTAAGTCTTTGACCTTTCAAGCTTCTTTTTCCTTGGATTCTTGAAGGAAGAGAGGGAAGGAGAAGAGATTTTTCTTCTAAGCCATGAGGATTTCGAAATTTAGAGAGAGAAAGGTAAGAGATGTTTTTAAATGTTTGAGTTTTTCTTGAGTTTTGGTTGTTTTATCCTAAGATGGTTATGGGTTTGTTAAGTATGGGGTTAATTTAAGTGATATACTATGGGTTATGTTAAATTAGGGATGGGAAATTAATTGGGATTTTATGCTAACTTATATGAGTAAGAATTGTGGAAGATGATGATGTGAAGAGGTTAGAAATCTTATGGGCTTGTAAAACATGAAATCAATTTTGAGAATTATGATGATTGGGATATTGGTTTTGGGTTGATCATGGCTTAGGTGATTTTAAGTTGGAAGATTATGATGTAGAGAGTTTGGAAAGCATATAGGTTTGTGAAAGATGATGATTATGATATGGGTTTTGGATGTTTATGCTTAGGTGACTTATATGGGAAGAAAGAGTGAAGGAAAGAGCAATTTGAGGATTGGAACAAGCTTACCATGAGGTGGGTAATGTGTTTATTTCTCAAATTATAAGTTAATTATAAATGCTGATTTTTATAAGCCATTGATTTGCAAATGATTGATTTAGAATGTTTACAAATTGTTTAGCAAATGGATTTTCAAATGATTTTACCAAGTTGAAGTACTTGTTTGGGTTTCTTTATGATTAATTGGTTGAAAGTTTTAATATTGGAACTTGTGTGACATGATATTTAGATGATTTGCGTTTGTCTTAAGTATGCAATTTTCTATGTGATTAATGGTTTGGAAATTTTAAAGAAATGTATACATGTGACATGCTCATGAAATCAAGCTTTTAAGAAGGGCCATATGGGCAAAGAAATTTTTCAATGCATGATTACGTGTTATGTGGGTTTCGGCATAGTCCCTCATGTGGAGTCAGTGCACTGGTCTCATTCTTATAGCCTTCTCCCTGCCGTTCAGAAGTGGCATGGAGTTCCTTTTAGGACTCCCTCATGTGTACGACTACACAAGACCATTTTATGGAATTGTGTAGTCATTATGTGTTTTGGACATGCCAAACCATTTTTATGTGTTATAGCAATTGATATTATTTGAAATGTGGTGCATTTATATGTGATGTGATCCATGTGTTGCTTTTATACTCATAAATATGTAAAAAGGTTTGGGATTTTCAAATGATGGTAGTTTGAAAGCAGTTGTAAATGTTTATGAAAGATTTTGGAAAGTAAAGAGTTTTTGGAAAATACACCTTCGATGTTTTTGAGCAACAAAAAGAAAGGTTTGAAAATATTTACTTATCATTTGTTTAATAAACATATTATCCACGAGCTTCCGAGCTCACCCCCCTTCATCCCCATCTCCAGGTATTCGTGCAGGAGATCGGATGAAAGACGTCAGGATATCAGCATTTGCACATGATTTGTACTTGTGTCTTGGTTTAAGTGTTATGGAAATGAATTATGGCTTAGAATGCCATTAGAGCATTGAAAGTTGTTGGGTTCTTAATGTATTTTGAGTTTATGTTGTTGTATAAATACTTGAGTTATGACATTGAAGAATGTGTTTTGGCTATGGAGTATACATTTGGGTTTCGTATGTAAAATTGTATTAGTTATGGATTGCGCAATTTAGTTTTGTATATTATTGGATTGAGATGATGAATGCAATTGGGACATATGTATGTATATTTAGATATTGGATGAATATACATGGATGATGTGATATGAGTTTGAATGTGATGATTGTGAATTGTTATGAAAATGATTAGAAGTGGTTTAGAATTTAGGTTTGCGTTTCTGCTGAGATCCCGGACAGAGGGTCCGGTTGATCATGATGTATGTGTGATATTATTAGAAGTGAATTTTACTATTTGCAGATTTTTGGATAGGTTAAAGTGCAGTCGTTATGCTGCCGGATTTTTCTAAGACAATATATGAATAAGAGAAATTGAGTATGATATATGATTTGATTAGCATGAATATGAGTTTAAGGAAACCGTTTCCAAAAAGGGAAACTGTTTGTTATGAAATAAAATGGATTAAATGATGAAAGGAACGAACAAAATTTTCACCGATTTCGGATGGATTAGTCATAAGGGTTTCCAACGCGACAAGAGCTTTGGATGTCGGACTCATGTAATGCTATTCGATTTGAATCTTCGATTTCATTTATATCCGACCCGCTTGTTTCATATTTGAATTTGTTACGATTCATTGTTTTTATTCCAAGTTTATCTTCTAGTTGCAATTGAATACCCACTTATGACATATGTTTCGATTTTTCCGTTATCTGCTTTTTCATTCCGATTCATGTATTTGATTCCCATTTCATCACGTGATCCGATTTAGCTTGTTTTACTTGTTTTCTTCCGATTTGAATTCTTTTCAAGAGTGCTCATGATCAAGTGGTTAATCAGTAATAGCGTTAAGTGGTTAAGAAGTTGGGTCTCGGGAACGGAATCCAACAAAAAGAGTGAGAGAGGGTCGGATTAGGTCGGGCAAAACAAAGGGCCAGATCGATCGGCCAAAAAAAAGGTCGGATCGGTCGGCTAAAACAAAGGTTGGTCGGCCAAAACAAGGAGTCACTCCAAAACGCATACTGACTTTCAAGAATTCATAAATTGTTACACAGAAGTCCAAAATTTACAAACTTGGTATCAAAAGAGAGCTGAAAGGAAGCTCTACAACTTCCATGAAGAACTGAAAAATCAATTCCGTCTCTAAAGGGGTCAAAATCCCACTCAAACTTTTTGTCTAATTAATGTCTCTCTAAACAATAACTCAACTTAGAAAATTTCTATCTTTCAACTCCAAGGTCAAAAAATGTCATACGTTATATCAATGGAAAGATCTAAAAGCAACCTACAACTTTTATAGAGGGCAGAAAAATCAATTTGGCCTCTAAGGTAGCCAAAAAGCCACTCAAAGTTTCTGTCTACTAATGATCATGCCAAACTATAATAGAAACTTCTAGAATTTATAACTTCACATTCCATGGTCCAAAATTTCCATACGTTACATCAATGGAAATATCAAAACAAAATATAAAACTTTCATGAAGAACTTAAAGGCAATTTCAACCTCTAATTAGGTCAAATTTTCAATCAAAGTTTCTGCCAGAAATTTTGTCATCCTAAAACAACATCTAAACTTCCAAATTTCACATCTTCCAATTCCCACAATAAAAAATAACATATTATACATCATTGTAAAGCTATGCAATTTCTCTGTAACTTTCATGTAGACTACTTACTCCAATTCAAACCACATCAGTCTAGAATTTTCCTCAAAACACAGCATACAAAATCCTACACTTTTGTGCATTTTCAAAAACAAAGTAACATATCCTTAACTTCAAAAGATCATAGCTTTCAATCTTGATATCGAAAAATGTCATATTTTAAGGCGATAAAAAGCTTTTAACAGAAGCTACAATTTTTATGAAGATCATTTGATCCAAATCTGCCTAGATCAAACTAGAAAATTTCACAAAGATTTCAGACCAAAAAGTCAATTTTGCTACTATTCATCCCCAAAAAGTCAAACTTTCTTAATTCTCCAAATTCTCATGCTTTTACTATTTATTTCTTACTTTTCAACTTCTATTTCAATCAACTCATTCACTTTAACTTTCATAATCCATACAAATCTACTCAAATATCAAAGTCATCAAAACCAATCAATTCTTTTCTCATCAATTTTCTTAAAGCACAAAACCACCTATAACATATCCATATACCCAAAAACACTAATTTAATTTAATTTACTATTTCTAAATTTCACTTAAAGATCGGGGTCCAACACGAGGTTTTGGTCATTACTCACAAACATGTTAGCAAACATTCCCATGTTGGAGTTACCTGTTCCAATATTGAAAAGGGTCGAGATTTATGCAAATAATAGCAATATTTGTTGAGCAACGGGTTAGAAAACACAAATAATTAGATATGAAAACAAACCTAAAAATTGCAGACAAAAGCAATTGTAAAAGATAGCAGAAGACGCAGAGACTGAGAAAACGATGAAGATGATATATTTTTCGTTGATTTCTATATGCAGAGACCTTTTAACGCAAGTGACGGAAATAAACGAAAACAAATATGCAGTACGTATAACCAGAGAAACAATGGAAGAGGTTGAAGGCGTAGAAGATTATATAGTCGGTGCAGGGAAACTAGTTTTAATAAAATATAAAAATCTGTTTTAAAAATACACAAAAACGTGCTTTTAACATTTTCAAAAACATATTGTAGTTTTTTATTTTTAACAGCGAAAAACGATAACAATGTCAACCAAACCAATTTTGATGGATTGTTTTAATTTTTATGAAAACAACAATAAAAAATTGAAAAATAAAGCAGTACCAAACAGCTCGTTCATTATTAAGTTTCTTATTCTCCTCTTAATTTTTTTTTGGGTTAAAGTTAAGAGTGTATTGTTGGTAATATTTGGGTGATCTTTAAAGAGCTGTTGCCTTTCAACAATTTTAAAATTTTTTCAGTGGGTCTTGGAAAGGATAACGACGTGTCATTAGACTTCTCGTTGTGTGGGGCTTTGGAATTTCTTCTTGTAGGAAAAACATCACGTGACCTCACTTTTGTATTTTCTTCGTTAAATTAAATTTGATGAAACAGAATTTCTCGTGAACCACTGTCACATCTCACATCACGTTCTTTTGTTTCCATCTTCCCCACCTTTTCCTTTTGCTTGTCTTCGTTTGCGTCTTCATTTTCTGCATCACTGGAAAGGCCCTTTATCTGTCTCGTGATACTTCAATCAGTGGCACCAACATTGAAGACCAATGATTATTATGCCTAATATAAAAGCTACAAATTCCAAAACAGGACTGATTGAACTTGTTCAATATATAGATAGCCCGTTTCTTCACCGAATAAGCCCCACTGTAGAGTTAATGTGGGAAAGCATCTTTTAGTTGTTTACAAGCTTGTTACGGCTGCAATCTTCCGTTCTTGAAGGCGGCAACATGAACACGATTTAAGCTGGTCCACAGTCTATAAAACCCTGTTTCTTTTCTTAAGAGTGATAATGAGTTTAGATGGAATTGTGGCCAAACTTGAACCACCCATCTTGTCATTCGCATCGCATTTCCTTGGTTCCAACTTCAAACCAATTGCAATTGTGACATCTTGTTACGGCCCAAGCACAACCAGCAGCCCAAAGAAAGATTCCAGACCCAGAGATCAAGCAGAGCTCTCGTATTCACGTGAAACCAGCAAAGCTAAAAGATTACATTTTGTACTGAATAAGAATATTATAGTATTACAGACACAAATGGTTATAGCCAAACAGAATCCGTTGTAACGGTCTTAGCTATATAATGAAAGTGGACCTCATGATGAGGATACAAAAGATATTTCAAGAAAAACTTCTCTCATTCTAATTCTCTTCTACCTATTCTAACTTCCGGTTACCAATCTCGCATCATTTGGTGCTTTCATTGAGAGCAAAACCATGGCAGAAGGAACAACAACAAGGTATAAGGCATTGGAGGAATCAATCAACACGTTGGCCAAGGAATTTCGCGAAATGCAAACTACAATGAAACAACACTCTACTACCATGTTGCAACACTCGGAAGAAATTGCCAAGACTAGCTCTGCAAATGAAATGATTCAAAAGACATTAGAATCCATGTGTCAGTCCCTTGCAAGGCTGGAAAAACAACCATCCCCAATAACCTATTCCCCACAACCACCATTATTGCCTACACCTACCCCTCTGAGCTTACCAGGTAGCTCCAGTGCGGGTCATGCTTCACAGTGGGATCCACATGAGCAGACCAAGGCAACAGCAAGACACCCGAAGCTGGAAATTCCAGTGTTTACTGGAGAAGATGTAGCTGGGTGGACTTTTCAGATTCAACGATTTTTTGATTATCACCGCACATCTGACGAACAGAAACTGTCTATTGCATCCTTTTACATGACTGGACCTGCACTCCAATGGTATCAATGGGTAATGGCATCACAACAAATTACAAACTGGAATGAGTTGGTTCGTCATTTAGAAATAAGGTTTGGTCCCTCCCCTTTTATTAATCATGAAGCTCGGTTATTCAAGCTACTTCAAACTACTACAGTGAATGCATATATGCAAGAATTTGCCACTTTATCCAATAGGATAACAAGACTTGCTCCTGAAAGTTTATTGAATTGTTTCGTTTCGGGGTTGAAGGAAGAAATTAAAAATGAGTTATACCTGTTGAAACCTCAAACTATGGTCGAGGCAATTGGCATGGCAAGGATGGTCAAGATAAACCGGGAGCCTCAAGGCCTATGATGCATTTTAACCCTCGTCAGGGGACAAACCAACCTAACAAACCCAATTTCCAGCGACCTTACCCGGGGTTACCACCACCACCACCAACCTTACTACCACCTAAAATGCCTATCAAACGATTGACTACTGCAGAAATGGAAGCAAGAAGAGCTAAGGGATTGTGCTTCAATTGTGACGAGAAATTCTCACCTGGGCATTCCTGCAGAAGAACATTCCATTGTCTGATAGCTGATGGGAGTGAGAGCAAGATAGAAACCCCTCCGGACAGTGAGGACTGCACTGTTGAGGAAGACATCCCAGTCGCTGACGTACCCACCATATCCTTACATGCACTGGAAGGCCATTTTATTCCATCAACTTTGCGACTCAATGGGAAGGTATTAGGCCAACCAGTGTTGATACTAATCGATGGAGGATCAACCCACAATTTTATGCAAGCAAGGGTGGCTCACTTCCTGAAATTGCCAATACAGCAGTCAAGACACATGAATGTGACTGTTGGGAATGGAGAAAGTTTGAAATGTACAGGGTTGAGTGCGCAAACCCCAATCCAAGTAGACAACCACCTTTTTAAGATAGACCTCTACTTACTTCCGATTTATGGTGCAGATATTGTTCTAGGGGCTCAGTGGTTAGCCACAGTGGGACCAGTGCTGTTTGACTACAAGAATTTATGGATGAAACTGGAACAAAAGGGACAGCAGATCACCTTACGGGGCATCCAGCACGCAACTATGTCATCTATGACTTTTGGCCAATTCACTCGTAATCAAAAAACTGACTCCATTTCTTCTTATTATCACTTGCTCATCAGTCCTGCAGATACAGCAACGGAGGTGAAAATTGGAGAGGGAGCATCGCAAGAATTAAAGGAGAATCTAATGAAACTATTTCAACACCACTCAACCGTTTTCGAAATACCCAAGGGCTTACCACCATTTCGGAAGGTGGAGCACAAGATTACTTTGAAGCCAGGGACCATACCTGTCAATGTGAGGCCATACCGATATCCACATGTGCAGAAGGCAGAAATTGAAAGATTAGTTCACGAGATGCTAAGTGAAGGCGTAATCCAACCCAGCAATAGCCCTTATTCCTCACCAGTAATTTTGGTTAAGAAAAAAGATGGTACCTGGAGGTTCTGCGTAGATTACCGTGCACTGAACGCCATCACTGTGCGGGATCGCTATCCGATTCCTACGGCAGAAGAGCTCTTTGATGAGCTCGGTGGGGCAACAATTTTTTCTAAGCTTGATCTGCGAGCTGGCTATCATCAGTTGCGGCTACATCCAGATGACATCCACAAAACAGCATTCAGAACGCACAACGGACACTATGAATTTGTTGTGCTTCCATTTGGCCTAACGAATGCACCCTCGGCTTTCCAATCCGAAATGAATGATTTATTCCGGGCAGTCCTGAGGAAGTATGTCCTTGTCTTCTTCGATGACATACTGGTCTACAGCTCTACAGAAGCACTTCATCTGCAGCATCTGGATCACGTTCTCCAGCTCCTAAAAGAAAAACAATTTTATGTGAAGCAGACAAAGTGTGAGTTTGCCTGCACCTCCATGATCTACTTAGGGCATGTCATTTCGTCAAAGGGGCTCTCTGTGGATGAGGATAAGATATCAGCAATTAAAGATTGGCCAATTCCGACTAGTGTTAGAAAACTAAGAGGATTCCTGGGAATTGCGGGATATTACCGGAAATTTGTGCACAATTATGCGGGTCTTGGTGAGCCTTTAACGGTTGTCATGGAAGGAAGCATTTGTGTGGACTGAAGCCGCGACCCGAGCTTTTCACCAATTAAAGAAAGCTCTCATGACTACACCCATCTTGGCTCTACCAGATTTCCACCAACTCTTTATTGTTCAGACGGATGCCTCTGGAACAGGAATCGGAGCCGTATTAACTCAAGGCGGACGACCAATTTCTTTCTACAGTAAGCAACTTCCTCCGCGGATGTTGTCGGCATCCACCTACGCGCGAGAAATGTATGCCATTACGATGGCTGTCAAACGTTGGCGACAATACCTCCTGGGCACCCACTTTAAAATTGAGACAGATCACCAACCCCTGAGAGCTTTGACGACGCAGGTCATCCAGACGCCAGAACAGCAGCAGTGGCTCACAAAGTTGTTGGGGTATGATTTTGAGATTATCTACAAACCGGGAAGAGAGAATGGACCAGCAGATGCGTTATCCCGTGTTCATGGGGAGTTGATGGCGTTGCAGATGTCGAAACCTATCAGTGGGTTCCTGGCCGCCCTACGACGATTCCTTACGACACACCCACCAACGATGACTCTGCTCCAGACAATTAAGGAATGCCCCGGTGACAAGGTAGATTACAAGATCCAGGATGGGATCCTAGTATATAAAGGGCGGATTTTTGTTCCTCCGGATTCGGGCTTACAAGAGATTTTGTTGCGAGAATACCATGACTCCGTCGTCGGGGGACACGCAGGAATGAAACGAACAACGGCTCGAATCTCTTCATCCTTCTATTGGCCACGATTGAGGCAAGACGTGGAGACCTATGTTCAGCAATGTACGGTCTGTCAACAAGTGAAAAGTCGCAACCAAGCAGCCCCTGGATTATTACAACCCTTACAGATTCCCCAACAGATCTGGGAATCCATCTCTATGGATTTTATCACTCACCTTCCGGCTGTCCAGGGAAGAACCGTGATTTTTGTGGTAGTGGATCGGCTATCAAAGTATGCCCATTTCCTTGCCCTTCCCACCCATTTTACTGCTGTTTCCCTTGCAGAAATTTTTATGAAAGAAATTGGACGTCTCCATGGATTTCCCAAGGATATTGTCTCTGACCGCGACCCTGTGTTCATGAGTTCTTTCTGGAAAGAACTCTTCAAGCTTCAAGAGACCCATCTTTCTACTAGCTCGGCGTACCACCCACAGTCCGATGGGCAGACGGAGGTCGTAAATCGTTGTCTTCAAGACTACTTACATATTGTTATGTGGTCGATAATCCAAGACTTGGTTGCGATTTCTCCATTGAGCTGAATATCATTATAATACATCAGAGCATTCGGCCATTAAAATGACACCATTTGAGGCCGTCTACGGACGCCACCCCCCAAGCCTTCCACAATATCTCACCGGCAGCTCCAAAATCGATGCCGTCGACACCTTACTATCTGACCGTTCCCAAATCCTCACCCAGCTCAAAGCTAATCTGGCCAGGGCTCAACATCGCATGAAGCAACAGGAGGACAAGCATCGGACAGACAAAACCTTTGAGATTGGTGCCTGGGTTTTCGTGCGGCTCCATCCTTACCGTCAGCGATCTGTCATGGGCACGAGATTTCACAAGTTATCCAAACGTTTTTATGGGCCCTTTGAAGTTGTAGAGAAAATTGGTTCAGTAGCTTACCGACTCCAGTTGCCACCGACAGCTCACATACATAATGTCTTCCACGTGTCCTTACTCAAGGAATGTCGAGGAGACCCACACCAACAGCTGCCCTTGCCCGCTGATTTTTGTGATGGATACCCGTTAATTGTCCCTCAGACAATTTTGGGTTATCGTCGGATCTATAAGGGAACTCAGTTGGCAACTCAAGCTCTTATCCAATGGACAGGCCAAACCCCTTCCGAAGCCACATGGGAGGATGTAGAGGACCTGCGCAAGGAGTACCCCGATTTTATCCTTGAGGACAAGAAAATTTTGGAGGATGGCAGTAATGTTACGGCCCAAGCACAACCAGCAGCCCAAAGAAAGATTCCAGACCCAGAGATCAAGCAGAGCTCTCGTATTCACGTGAAACCAGCAAAGCTAAAAGATTACATTTTGTACTGAATAAGAATATTATAGTATTACAGACACAAATGGTTATAGCCAAACAGAATCCGTTGTAACGGTCTTAGCTATATAATGAAAGTGGACCTCATGATGAGGATACAAAAGATATTTCAAGAAAAACTTCTCTCATTCTAATTCTCTTCTACCTATTCTAACTTCCGGTTACCAATCTCGCATCACATCTACTGTCAGATCGTAACATCAAATATCATCTGCAAGCTCATCATTTAACGCTTCGTTCTAAACTTGATCTTGAAAGGTATGTAAAATACGGGTTACATTTCCGGCCGGAAACTTGCGCTGAAGAAGGAAGCAGAAAGTAGCAGTATAGTAGGAGTAGTGAAAGCATGATTGATTGACAATATTTCCAGAACAATCTCGTTACAAGAGTATTAATGCCAGTTACCCTCTAGTAACTGTCCAACTTCTTACAACCGTATTTGTCACATCAAATAGGTTGATGTGAGTGGTTCAGCACTCTCATCTTTTAACTAAAGGTCTTGAGTTCGAGTCATTAGAATAGAAAATTTTATTTGGCCAATATTTTACCCCTTACGGGCTGACCCGATGCAAGCAGAAATTAATATAAAAATGACTGACTTAAAAGCACCTTCTTATAAATTGAGACCCTTTTAAAATACATGAACTTAAAAAAAAAATCTATTGATTGGTACGTGCTTAATCAATGTGAGAATAAATTATTGAACTAAGTTGATATTTAAATAGAAATATCGTTTCTTGACTCAAATCCTCCCAAATAATTATTTACATAATTTATTTTATTTTTATGATTTTGTTTAATATGAGATAACTTCAGTTATGAATTAAATTAGTCTTTTTCTACTAAAAGTAATATAAATTTATTCGATATTTACCAAACTTTGTCAATCTAATTTTTAAAAACTAAGGAAAAATTAACCCAATTTAAATGAATTAATATATAATCAAGATGTCATATTTTATAATATATAATCATAAAATTGCGTTAAAAAATAAACAACTTAAAATAACGGTACTTTTGGAAATTCTTGAGGGGTGGAACTTGGTTCTCTGGATAAGACATGTAACGGGTACGTGGACATTAATACCCCTTAACGTTGAGGCTTATTAGTTTAGTTTCCTTTGTCTTGTATATTGTGGTGATGACGATGGTGTCCAGAATCAGCTTTAAATGTCTCTGTTCACAGCAGAAACTCCAATGCAGTTGATATTTGCTGTTAGTTTAAGATACATATTATTACCGTTTTTCTTGTTTCATGTGACTGATAACATGCTAATTGACTGGGTCTCTGAGTGTGCTAATTAAAGGTCTTATCTTCGTCTTCTCTTCTTCTTCTTCTTCTTCATGGTTTCTTTTTGGTCTTCCCAAGGAACATCAACCTGATAAAAATTTTCCGGTCTTATCTCACTTGAGCTACTGCCACCAACCAAGAACAGGGGGACACTGTGCAGCACAGATAAGAGTTTCATCTACTGTCGTTGTAACATACTCATCCAACTGCAAGCCCTGGTTTAGTTCTTACGATGGCTACACCAGTTCAGAACCTCTATCTTTATCTTTCTCTCATCATCTTTGTTCATAGTGTTCATCACTCAAACCAGCTTCAATCTTCTCAATCGCAATCTCTTCAGACTATCCTGCAGTTCCTTGACTACCCGTTGGTCTTAAACAGCTTTACTGACTCCTCGGACTTATGCAGCGTCGAACCAAATTCATATCTGACTTTGGCATGCTATGAGAATAATCTAACCCAGCTTCATATTATTGGAAGCAATGGGACACCAACTTTTCCTGTAAATTTCTCCAGTGATCTTTTCTTTGACGCTGTTGCTTCTTTGTCTAGCTTAAAGGTCTTGTCTTTGGTTTCTCTTGGTTTATCTGGTCCACTGCCTCAAACAATTGGCAGGTTAGATTCACTGGAGATACTCAATGTTAGTTCAAACTATTTCACTGGTTCCATTCCAATGCAACTTTCATCCTTGAGGAACCTCCAGACCCTTGCCCTTGACCAAAACAAGTTCACTGGTCAGCTGCCTAACTGGTTATGTTCGTTTCCAGTTTTGGCTGTTTTGAGCTTGAAAAACAATTTGTTTAACGGGTCTCTTCCACCTTCTTTATCAAGCATGCAAAATCTGCGCATTTTATCGCTCTCAATGAATTTCTTTTATGGAGAAGTACCTGATCTTAGTTACTTAACGAACCTTCAAGTTCTTGATTTGGAGGGCAACCATTTTGGACCTCATTTTCCACGTTTGCACAATAAGTTAGTCACTCTTGTGCTCAGAAACAATAGCTTTGGATTTGGCGTTCCTGCTGAATTAGACTCTTACTATCAACTTCACAAGCTGGACATTTCCTTTAATGGATTTGTAGGACCCATTTTGCCTTCCTTGTTGTCGCTTCCGTCAATAGCTTATCTCGATGTTTCACACAACAAACTCACAGGAATGCTCTTTGGAAACTTGAGCTGCAATCCTGGACTAGCCTATGCAGATTTTTCCTCCAACTTACTGAGCGGAACTTTACCTACCTGCCTAAACCTGAGTTCGAAGAACGGCTTTGTCCTGTATTTTGGTAATTGTTTATCAAATGGAGACCAGAAGCAGCATCCTTCTGACTTCTGCCATAACCAGGCAATAGCTGTGGAAATTTCACCTCATGCTGAAGAGAAGCACAAGAGTCCTCATGGTAAAGCAGTACTTGCCTCGAGCACAATTGGAGGGACTCTTGGTGGAATTGCAATTGTTAGTATGATCTTTTTGGTTATCAGGAAGGTTTACAACAACTCTGCTGAGCCAAAAAGTACTTCCAGGGTAATTACAGAAAATGTGTCAGCACTAAACACGGTGAAGCTGCTTTCGGACGCAAGTAAGATAAGCCTTATCCACCTCCTCGCCTTAATTCTTTCACACGCATATATAGTTCCCTAATATTTTAACAGAGATTACATGGAAATGTACATGAATGCAATTGCAACAAAACTTGCTCTCTTCTTTTCCAGTCTTGTGAATGAGATTTCCTTAACATTTGGAAAGTGATTACAAAATAGGAATGAATGTAAAGATTCATAAAGATAGTTGCTTTAGAGACGATATATATTTCATCCATTCTGTTATAGGGTTTTTTTTTTTTCTGTTCATCTTATGTCTCGAAAATCCGTTGCATTCAGTTGCTATTCACGTTTCTTTACCTCATCAATCTTATAAATGATAAAAGTAATCTGATATTTATGCTCCTAGAAATAGTGTTTAGATTCAGAAATGTGGCCTCTTGTTTGAACGTATTAAATACAAGAAAGCATGCTTCCAGGGCATATATCAGAAACAATGAAGCTGGGTGCTAGCATTCCTGCTTATCGAACATTTGCACTGGAAGAGCTTAAGGAGGCTACAAGTGACTTTCATGCCTCAAATTTACTTTTTGAAGATTCAAATTATCAGGTATGCTACCTTCACAATGTTTAAAACAGAAAAATGGTTCACCAGAAAGGAATAATTGCAAATCCAACAGAATAGAATATTTAGGCCAAGACTTAACTCATTTTACCAGTTGTAATACAAGAGTTTTCAATCCCAAGGAAAAATATAAATGCTTATCATTTGATATACTTTTTGGGATTAAAATCTTAGGAAAATTAACCTTGTGTGTCCAGATGGACCAGAATAATACTCTGTTGTCTCACTTACTAATAAATATGTGCCTGAGCAGACTATATACATCTGGACTTGATACTTTTTATGAGCCATTGAAGCTTTCTCTTAGTCATTCCGATACCAGCATTCTATTTTGTCTTTCTAATTTAACATAACATGATGTCAGCTTTACAGAGGAAAGCTCGCTGATGGGGCTTTTGTGGCAATCAGAATCTTAACAGTGAGGACAAAGCAAAGCCCGCAGATCTTAAGGCATTACATTGAGTTTATTTCAAAACTCAGACATCACCACTTGGCTAGCACTGTTGGTCACTGTCTTGACTTGTGCCTGGATGACTCGAGAATCAGCAGAATTTTTCTTTTATTCGAGTTCTTCTCAAATGGGACACTAAGAGACCATACATCAGGTAATCTGAATGTCAACCGACAACTATCACAGTGGTAAAATTGTGCCCAACTCTACTAGTGTATAAAACTGCATTCTGATTCTTGTATAATGTTTACACATCTTTTACAATTTTGGCCTCGGTATTTTTAGTGTAGTGCTATAGGTATCTTAACACTGATGATTATTTGCTTTTCTCATTCCCCTTAGCACTTAAACGTACAGGACTATCAGCCAAGAAACTAAGCTGGGTGCAAAGGATAGGAGCAGCTATTGGGGTTGCAAGGGGTATACAGTTTTTGCACACTGGAATAGTACCTGGAGTATTCTTTAACAGTTTAAAGATAACAGACATTCTACTGGATCATGATCTTCAAGTAAAGATCAGTTGTCATAACCAGCGAAAGTTAGCTGAAATTGGGGGATTGGTATGTCCTAAATGCCTTCTTATTCCACAAATTCATTTCTTGGTAATACTCATTAATCCTCCCATCTTATGCTAAGTTGACCTTTCAGGGAGGTGGTGTGGTTTCTAATCAGGGACCAAAGCAAAATTTTCGGCCAAGGTTTGTCATTAATTTCTTTGAAGCTTATGTGATGGTAGTAGAAAAAGTTAGTGTTGTCTAGGGCAAAGTTACAAAAGAAATCCAGTTCAAGTGCTTGTATCAGTAATTTTTATGGTAACTGAATCATGGGAGCTCGCAATTCCATCTCTTTATAGGAGTGGAGTTCAATAAAAGTTCCCTACCATTCTAGTCATAGTGCAATTAAAAAGACATCTAGAACTGACCAAGATGATCCTACATTTACTTCCTTTTGATGGTAGTCAAGATAGTGTGTTGGCCTGTTTTCTTGTTCTTCAACCTGTGGCTCAGTATTACTAAGAATTTTAGAATTGGGAATTTCTACTTGTTATTCACAGGCCTCTACGATGGTTCATCAGAGAGACAAGGCTCCGCTCTCATTCTGAGTAAGTGTTATCTGTCTCAAAATCAACAATTAGAGTCAGTTTTCAAACACACAAAACTATCCCTTTGTTAATAGTCAACGATACGTATAAGCTTCGTGTCCCACCAATTGCATAATTTCTAGAATACGACTCACAATATATCATTCTATCTACATTCAGGGAAAAGGATGAGGACAGGGAAGACATCTATGACTTGGGGGTAATCTTACTTGAAGTCATAGCTGGAAGGCCAATCACGTCCCATAATGATGCCATTATCTTGAAAGATCTCGTAAGTACTCTCTTTTAGGGAAATTGCATGAAACAAGATTCCTACAGCCACTGCATTACATTCCTGTTCAAGAACTTGATTGATCTTTGTTTTTTGCCTTGACTGCATCGCCAATGAATCATTGGTAGACATATCAAACGTTCCTACACTTGTTAAACATCCCATGTTATCATCTCAAGGAATTATCATCTTCTTTTTATGGTTGCTAAGCAGCTCCGAGTAAGCGTAACAGTGGATGATACAGCAAGGAAGAGCTTGGTTGATCCAGCAGTTCAGAAGGGATGCTCTGATGAATCACTCAAGACAATGATGGAGATATGCCTTAGATGTCTTTCCGAAGAGCCCAAGGATAGGCCATCAGTTGAAGATGTACTCTGGAACTTGCAATTTGCGGCACAAGTTCAGGATTCATGGAAAGGAACTTTACAGAACAATCACGACTCCATGACCTCATCTACTCATTATCCTATTCCATTAGACTAGATGATGAACAATGTAATACTCTCAGCAGTAAATGGAACCTTATGTAACGCTGAGATATCTTTTCAGATGCAGAAATTCATTTCCCCTGCAGTACCAAATTTTGTATTTTAGTCTAAAGCTCACACATATCTTTAACCAGTTTGAATTGAAAGAAAATAAGGCTTTAAGATCCATATATAGTTCGAATGCTAAGTGTCTAAATCAGTATAAAAAAAGTTATCAAATGATGGATGCTTCTTAGAATATGAGTACATCAATATGGATATGCATTTCTATTGATAAACTGACTTGTCTCAGTCACGTTGGTGAACATTTATAAAATCTACCTACTTAATTAACGAAGATTGAAATCTTAGGGAAGGTGTTGCGACTAACTATCTACCGTATACAAACAATCGAAGAATAAATAGAGAAAGTAGAGAGAGAAACTAGAGTGAGAAAGTTTAATGCAAACAGGGGAGAACAGAGTATAAGAACTCAGCAATCACTGAGATTTTTCTTTAATTAATCGATATATATTTCACAACTGAGATCGAATGTGTATTTATAACACTTCAATCCTAACTGTTTTCTAACTGTTCTTGATTTCTTGATTCTTTTATTCTTTACGTCGTCTTTTCTTCGTACATCACTGCATGGCTGAGCATGTTGCTCCTGTCCGAATTTCTGAGACATACATATTCTACAGACTCCTCCTTGGATCAGAAATTCAGTTTCTGAACTCTCACTGATTTCCTTAAAAATTCAAATCGCGACACATGGAATCCCTTTGTGAATAGATCGGCAATTTGATTTTCAGTAGGAATGTATTCAAGCTTTATTTCTCCCTCTTGTTGCACGTCTCTCAGATAGTAATATCTGAGTTTAAAATGCTTCGTCTTTTCATAGAACACCGAATTCATTGAAATAGAGATTGCAACTTGATTGTCCACATATACCACCGTAGCTGTCAATAAGTGAACCTGCAAATCTCTAAGCAACTTTCTAACCCATATGACTTGTTTGGCTGCTGTGGTAGCCGCCATTAGTTCATCTTTCGCTGTTGAAAGAGCCACTAACTCTTGTTTCTTCGAGCTCCAGGAAAAACATGCTGATCCTAGAGTGAGACAATACCCGGATGTGCTTTTCATATCCTCCGATGCTCCACCCCAATCGTTGTCTGCATAGCACTTAAGTTCGCATGTCCCTGTCTTCTCGTACAATAATCCATACTCACTTGTCCCTTTAAGGTACCTTAATACCCTTTTTACTGCAATGAGGTGTTGTCTACCTGGGTTGCTCAAGTATCTCGAGAGTACACTCACCGGATATAATATATCTGGTAGTGTGGCAGCTATGTACATTAGACATCCCACCATGCTTCTGTAATTCTTGTTGTCTGCTTCATCTCCTTCTTCTTTCTTTATTAATTTTTCCTTTGGACATATTGGAGTATTTACGTGCTTGCATTGGTCCAGCTTGAATCGTCTTAGTACATCACGTACGTATTTCCTCTGGCTCACTTCAATTCTTCCGTCTAATTGCTTCACTTCCATACCTAAGAAATACTTCATTTCACCCAAGTCAGTCATTTCGAAGGCTCTGCTGAATTGTTGTTTCAAGCTATGAACCTGTGCTTCTGAGCTTCCGGCGATCAATATGTCGTCCACATATATTGATACAACCGCTATATCTTCTGTTTGGAGTCTCACGTACAGTGTTGGCTCACTGTGACTTCTCTTGAAATTGATCTTGAGCAGGAAGGAATTGATTTGAGAATACCAACAACGAGGGGCTTGTTTCAAGCCATAGAGCGCCTTGTTGAGTCGGTAGACACTCTCCCCCTTTCCCTCTATTACGAATCCTTCTGGTTACTGTACGTATATTTCTTCTTGTAATATTCCATTTAGGAACGTCGATTTCACATCCATCTGGTGGATCCTCCATCCTTTCTCTACTGCAAGCGCCAAAAGGAGTATGATCGACTCTATCCTTGCTACCGGCGCAAAGGTTTCCCTAAAGTCCACTCCTTCCACTTGCGTGTACCCTTTCACAACCAATCTCGCCTTAAGCTTATTAACCGAACCATCTGGATTTAATTTGGTTTTGAAAATCCATTTCAACCCGATTGGCGTTTTGTCCGGTGGTTTCTTGACTAACGTCCAAGTGTTATTTTTGTTTATCATTGTGATCTCCTCCTTCATGGCTTCATACCATTTTGGATTCAGAAGTGCTTCTTGAACTCTCGTTGGTTCCAGAGTCGCTTTGTTACTTCGCTCATAAATTTTCGACAGGCTGCGAGTTCCCCTTACCGGCTTATGATCTAGGTCATCATTTTCCATTTCTGGATCTTGCTCCTCCTCAGAGGTTAGTTCATTTTGCGGTAGTTGGTTTTCAGATTCATCTTCTTCTTCGGGATCTAACTCATCATTGTCCTCCTAGTTCTGAGTGTTTACAGTGGCTTGAGGAATAGCCGAGAATGGGTTGCCCATCTGCTCCCCTCCGTCATTTCCTAGCTCTCCCTCCGACCAGGTCCAATGCTCTTCTTCGAGAAAGTATGCATCTCTGCTAACCTTAACCTTCTTTTGGGAAGGATAAAACAATCTATATCTTTTGTTAATTCAGAATACCCAACAAAGATTAGCGCTTTTTGTACAAAATTGTGTACATATTTTATGAATAAATAAAGAAAGACATATTTCATTACTTTGTTGTTCATTGTTTATGAATGGATATTGATCTATAAGCAAATTAATGAAGTCCATGATATATGACATAGCATGAAGGAAATTATGATGTGATCATGTTGGGCCCGGGCCCCAGATGTCCGATTCTCGAGGCGGCCCCTCGGGCTGCGCCTGCGACGGGCGCTCCATATACCGTCGGACCCGATCCCAACATCCATACAAAGAACCATCCGATTCGTACAACAATACATATACTCATACATATACATATTCTACACATGCATTCTAAATATGCATTAATCATCTCAAATTCATAAAACATATATCATTCTCATTCAAAGTAATTCAACAATAGTCTTGAAATGCAGCGTAATACATAACATGAAATCTCAACACACAAAAGTATGCTCCGTGCTGAAATGTTGGTGGGCTAACCAAAGTACTAAATTCTACAAGGCTTCTAACTAACTCGAAGTTTCTGATGCCCTGCAAGGTCGACAATCGTCTCGATCTGCACCTGAGGAGGGGAGAGTAATGGGGTGAGCTGCGAAGCTCAGTGGTATATACGTTTATAGCCATTGGCAACGAGCCACACAATCAAACAGTATACATATATATTCAAAGATTACTAGCAAGTCAAGATTCATCATATGGTTCACATTCATATAAGCATATGTCATTCAATCTCTATTTCACATGTTGGACCCCACCCCCCACCCGTAGGTGTTTGCGAGTTATCTTTGCGGCGAGTGTTCTGAGTTATCATGACATCAACCTTAATCAATATTGTCCTCTTTGGTGATGGGTGAGCCACGGCTCGATGCCATGACCTACCATTTTTATAACTGCAAGAGGCGCAGCATTTGGCTAGCTATAAAACTCGAGGTCACGGGTTCGAGCCGCGGCTCACCCATCACCAAAGAGGACAATATCGACAGGTTGATGTCATGATAACCCAAGAACACTCGCCGCAAAGATAACTCGCAAACACCTACGTGGGGGTGGGTCCAACATCACAACATAGCAATCATTATGCTACACATCTATCAAATCCATCATACGTTATGCTCATCAAATCAATCGTGAATGCACAAACAATTGGCTCGAGTGTTCCGTAATCCATCCGGATAAACCAATGGTAGATCAGAAACTATCCGAGTCCGATTTCAAGGATCTCGCTGCACAAGCGGGCAGCCGGAGAAGGCTTTATCACAACGCACGTGACTCCATCCGTAACTCTCTTACCCAAACAAATCACATAGTCCATTCAATCATGCTCAAAGCATTTCTCACATTTTCTCAATTCTCATTCTTGTCCATTGCCATAAAGGCCTATCAATTCATGCATAATTATAATCAAAAGCATATTCAATATTCTCATACAATTCAATACAAGAAATGTCATATAAGGCAAGCAAGCACACATCAGGCAATTTGCCCATACACACAATAACCATAAACATATTACTCACCTAGTATCGCTTAAGTATCAGACTCACTGCTATCCTTCCTCGTGCGATTGGGTCAAATCAGCTTGGTTCCCTATAATAAACCAAGTTTTCATACAATTACTATCCATAGCAAATATTCAATTAAAACTCGAAAAGCAAAAAGTAAAGCGCTAAAGGTCTTCATCCGACTCCCATCGAAATTCTCGAACCCTACGAAACAATTTCCGAACTTCCCTTTGTCATACAACTCGAAGTCCTTAATTTCTAGATCACAACGAATCTGAAATCACCTCAATCGGACATCCACATCAAAAGATATCCTTAAAAAAATGTCAAAAATTTCATTTTCGGAAAACAGGGGGCTCGCCGCGACGTCTGAGCGCTCGCTAACGTCGCACGCCGCGACGTCTCCTATCGCACGTCGCGACGTCCCCAGCAAGTCACACGTCGCGACGAATAACGTAAAATTATTTACACGTCGCGACGTGGCTCCCTTCCTCACACGCGCATGGTATATTCATACGCACGTCGCGACGTGCGGGTCTGTTCGACTCCGAAACCCAGATTTCTGCAGAACCTAACTTCAATTCTTTCCCTTAACTAAATCTAACACATCTAAACAATAGATCAAGTCTTGTAATGCATTTCTAACCCATTCTCAGCTTCCAAACATCACAAACACATCAATATAAGAAAATCCCTACGTTTTCACCCAAAAACCCTAAAACCTTCGATCTCCTCATTTCAAGTTATCTTAAGGCTTAATCCAACCGAAAACAAGATAGAAAGATGCTAAACTTACCAGAAAACGCTTCCAATCGTCGGAAAACTCAAAATTGCAAAAACTCTCTCTCTCCTCTCTTCCTCTCCACCGTCGGCTACGACTCCTCTCCTCTTCTTTTCTATTTTCTCTTAACCCTAGGAGCATGGACCTAAAATGCCCAAGCCCAAACCAACTTAAGTTAACTCCTCAAAAAGCCCTTACATAAATTAAATCCTCTAATTCCATTTAACCACATTAAACCGTAATTATCCATAATTCTCTCAATTTAACTCAAATTAAAGCATAACCACTTAATTACCATAATTCATGCTTAATCATATTATATAAAAAAAATTCGGGGCCTAATAGATCATACTACTGAGATTCCTATCATGTGCAATTATGTCAGTATCTAAATTATCCCTAGTCATAGGATTACTGAAATTGGACATCGGTAATTCGGAGAGACTAGCACATCTCAAGCTCCTTGATTTGATCAAGCAGTGGATCTCAGAAACTGTAAATATGAGATATTTAGGGTTGAGATGTGAATGCTTACTAGAGGTAGTAAGTACATTGGATGACCTGCTATGAGATCATCACATGGATGTCCTATTCTAATGTCAGTGATAATCTCATCATAGCAATGGTGCAAGTATCCTTAGACTTGAGGTGCTCAAGGATATCTTGGATACTGATTCTGTGCTTTGACTCCATTCCTTGTTGCCTTACATAGGTCGCTCATAGGGTGGTGATTGGGTACAACTTGAGGTATTCGAAGGTAATTGAGTAGCCAATAGAGGATTCACCACTTTTGTGATAGCAGAAGATGATACCCATGGCCTCTTGTCAGGGTCATTACTTGAAAATCTCTGGCCAGAGTTCATATGTCATGAAGAGTGTCTTCAGTGACATATAAAGTAATGAGTCCCAGGATGAGAACTGATATCACTTGGATTAGATTTGACTTAGTTAGTCTAGTAAGAGTTGACACTTTGCCCATACTCATAACCAAGTGGGGTATAGCATGGTGAAAGGACGAATTGCACAGTAATTATCTATGAAAAGGTTCGTGATATGGTTCATGATGAATATAGGTTCATTTGTCAAACTAATTACTTTTCGGTCAATTGGGGGTCATAATGTGTTGCTAGATACCGCTCATGACTTGCTCAGATTAAGTGTTAATCTAAGTGGCCAACATAACCAGGAACCTAATGGGTCACACACATAAGAGTGACTCGGAGAATTCGTAAAATAGTTTTGGATAGAGATCCAATATTTGGAGAGCAATAGGATTAAATGGATCCCGATGAGATCGAGATATGTGCCGATGAGATCGCGACATCGATATTGCTGAAAAAGGTTTTCGGTGGTTTTTTCATACCGGGACCCGATAGGCCGGTAGGACCGACTCCAGTGTGACTGGACCACTTCAGCATTTATATACATATATATATTGTTAATTAATTAAAGAATATATATATATATATATAGCCTTACGTGGAAGAGGAGAAGAAGCATTAGAAACTTCTTCTTTTATGCTTTGTCATCAAGTCCATTTAATGACTAGAAGACAAAATTGTAAGATGAAAAAGGAGGTGATGATCGTTGGCTTTGAAGACAAGAGAAGAAAGAAGGGTTTTGTGAAAACCTAAGAGAAATTGGTTCTCTCATCATCGATCATCTCTCAAGCTCTTCATCTCCAAGCTCTTCTCCATCGTTAGTTTCAAGCTCTCAAAGAACAAAGGTAAGATCTAGCAGTCTTTAATTTGTTCTAGCTATTCCCGGGTCAAAAGGTTTGTCCCGGTTAGGTTCTCCGATCTCTGCGTGGATACCGTTAGAGACGGTCTCCTTTGGCCGTTATGGTTTGATTTCAATATATAGACACATGGATCCTGACTTTCGGGAAGGTCCTGGAACAAAAATTTTTGTTTTCCGCACCGTGTGCATGTGATGCACACACCGAGATTTTCCTACACATACCACATTTCGTAAGGCGTTTTGTCTTCGAGTGCGCAGGTGTAGAGTCTGTTGAGGAGGAAGCATGCTGTGGAAGCTGCCTCTGCCGAGAAGCTCTTCAGGAGCTTTTTGTCCTCCAACATGCACCGCATCATTTTCACCACCGTCATATTTCGTCTCTCCACCACTCCATTCTGCTGTGGAGTGTAGGGAGTTGTTAATTGGTGTTTTATCCCTGCATCTCTGCAAATCATCTGGAATTTGTCGGAGATGAATTCTGTTCCATTGTTCGTCCTCACTGTTTTGATACTTACGCCTGACTGGTTTTCAATTAATGCTTTAAACTCTGAAAATACTCTTGGGACTTCATCTTTCTTCTTTAGACAATATAACCATGAATATCTTGTATAATCATAAATTATTAACAAAAAATATTTGCTACCATTTAATGATGTTATCGGCATTGGTCTGTAAATATCCATATGTAACAATTGAAGCTTCTCGGATGCTCTCCATTTCGCTTTGGTGAACGGAGTTCAGTGGTGCTTGCCCAGGAGATAAATTTTGCACTCCGAATGGCAATCGGAGAAGCTTGGAAGGTCGTCTGCCATCTTCTTTCTCCTCATTATTTCCAATCCCTTCATGTGATAATGGCCCAATCTTCTATGCCAGAGCTCAGCTTCACTCGTTCTGCTCACCAAGGCTTCTTGATGCAACTCCTCAGGTTTCATCACGAAGCTTTTGTTCCTCATTTTAGTGGTAAAGATCTCCTGGACGAACCTGTCTAACACTTTACACAGATCAGATTGGAAATATACGAACATATCTTTTTCCAATAGTTGAGCCACGCTGAGTAAATTATGCTGTATTTTGGGTATCAAAAGCACATCTGGAATGGTCTTGACTCCAAGCTTCGTCTGTATCTCCACTACTCCTCTTCCTTCGGCACGAATGCACACACCATTTCCAAGTTTTACATTTGCTTTTACAGAATGATCCAAGTTTTTGAATCGTGATGCATCCGGCGACATATGGCTTGTACAGCCACTATCGATCAACCATTCAGATGAGAGAGCTTCTGCCAGTTCACAGGTGACTACAAACAGTTCTTCTTCTTCTTCAGCGATTTGTGCATTTGCCTCTCTCTGGCCTACTTGCTTCTTGCATATAGCTTCCATATGCCCCTTCTGGTGGCACCTCCTGCATTCTACATCCGGACGCTTCCAACACCTGAACGCAAGGTGGTTGGATTTACCACAGTGAGGGCAAGGGTTATATTTATTTCCCTTGTCTCCCCCTGCATTTCGGTTTGAATGTTTCTGATTCCAGTGAGAGTTTTGAGCTCCCGACCCTCCTTTATTTCTTTTCTTCTTCTTAGATTTTTCGTGACCTTCAGACTTGACTAATGCTTTATACGCTCCTTCAGCAACATCAGTCTTCCGCATTAGGTGTCTCTATTCTTGTGCCTGAAGAGCACTCACCACTTCAGCAAGCTTAATTTGTCTGATGTTTTTGGTATTTTCCAGCGAGACAATGGTGGCTTCATTTTTCTCCAGCACTGAAACCAGCAACTTTTGGACCAACCTTTGATCCTTGAAATTTGCTCCCAAAAGTCTTATTTGATCTGCAAGCTGAATCAACCTCTCCGTGTAGTTCTTGACAGCTTCATCTTCCTTCATTTGGATCCTGTTAAATTCATGTAAAAGATTTAATACTTTCATATTTTTTATCTTTTCATCACCTTCATATTCGCTCTTCAGAAAATCCCAGATCTCCTTCGCCTATCCAAGATGCATGATTCGAGTAAATATTGAAGGTGCAATCGCCTGGTACAAGCAAGATTTCGCCCGAGCTTTCTTGGCTATTCTTTCCCTCAACCAACGCAATTGATCAATCGGGATATCTTCTATTGGAGCCTCTACTTCATAGTCTTCATCAATTGGCTCCCACAGATCCTAACCTTGTAGGTAAGCCTCTATTTTTATTGCCCAGATTTGATAGCCTTCACCATTAAAGACTGTCGGCTGCAAGCTTGGAGTGGATGACTCAGCCATCTCTAAGTTACGCACTCCTTATCGCCACTACGTATACTGGAAAGAATATAAATGCTCAAGGCGAAGAAACCTTGCTTATACCCTTATTGGTCCCTTAAGAAATAGGCTCTGATACCACTTTGTTGCGACTAACTATCTACCGTATACAAACATTCGAAGAATAAATAGAGAAAGTAGAGAGAGAAACTAGAGTGAGAAAGCTTAATGCAAACGTGGGAGAACAGAGTATAAGAACTCAGCAATCACTAAGATTTTTCTTTGATTAATCGATATATATTTCACAACTGAGATCGAATGTGTATTTATAACACTTCAATCCTAACTTTTTTCTAACTGTTCTTGATTTCTTGATTCTTTTATTCTTTATGTCGTCTTTTCTTCGTACATCATTGCATGGCTGAGCATGTTGCTCCTGTCGGAATCTCTGAGACATACATATTCTACAGAAGGTCAAACTTTTAGACATAACATTACGGTTCATTCAATCATTAAACTGCATAGTTTATTAACCACTGGCTACAAGTAAGTATCTTCTTTTGGCTAAGGGAGAGAACTTTTTGAAAGCTTCTTGTGTTGATTGGCCTGACTCATCCTTGGTTATCTTAGGGTTCAAACTAGCACATATCCTGCAACTCCTTTCCTTACGTAATGTATATCCCATTTTATGTTCTACCGGCTATGCATTCAGGGATCACCATCCTCATTCAACCTACTAAAGATGATTTTCTTCTTTATCTACAATAATACTAGGAGCCATGTGAGAAGTATCTTGGATGCCTAACTTCAGCTGAACTTGTAGTTAAAAGTACTAGCTGTCCTCTTTTTTACTTTCCCGACGAGTATCTTAAGGTGTCATACGGTTTCAGGATGGTAGGCACTAGTAGTAACTCAATAGAACAGTAGTAAGAATTGAATTTTTTTTATCAGAATAGAATTTGAATAAAATAGGGCTGTAGTGTGTAGTGTCTTGCACTCGTTAATCTCTTATTTATATAAATTTGTGATTCAAATAATTACTTAATCCCTATTTAGATTGGGAAATTTAATTACAGGAATTTAGATAATTAATTTCTCAAAATATGATATAAGATTATGAGTAAAGCTGTCGAAACTCCCCCTATAAATGGAGTATGTATACCTACCATACCCATCTTGTATATAAAGGAATGAAATAATCTATTACATGAGCCCTTAGTAAATATGTCTGCTATATTAACACACATCTTAGAGTCAATTGTTTAGCCTTAAAATGATGTATATAATTTAATACATTGATATTGTTTCCTTCTTTAGCATAACATAATGTGTATAAATACTCATAATATATATTTAACATATATACCAAAATTATTAAGCTTTTTCTCTATTTTCTTCTCCTTTAATCTATTATTCATTCCATAAAAGCCTCTTTTATAAAAAAGAGTTTTGGGGTTCCTATAACTTTTTCCTCTACAACCTTCTATCCAAGTATTTTGAGTTCCTTAATCTGTTCCAACAACATTTGCCATATATCAAATTATTCTACTACTCAAGCAAATTACAATAGTGCAAACAATACTCCCAAAAGTTGCCTCATGCTCTCTCGTGTCTTTGGAAACCACTGCACTCCAAAACTCTAACTGAAACCCACTAGAAGAAGAAGACAATTTAAACAATTTGTCATTTAGGATCTAACAACAACAAGTATTTTAACCAAAACGACAGTAGCCCTTAACTGCTTCTCCTGAGTCATATTATCGGACGTGTCATATGTAAGTGACATGTGGTAAGTAGACAATGGACCACATAGCGCTAAGTTAACACACATTTAGTGACACTTTAACATCCAATTAGTGTTATGTGAATTTTAAGTTAGCCATCGTTTGCCTATGTTTTTTTATAAAAGGAAATATAATGAAACATATTACAGAACGAGTCTCTAGAAACATATCCTGGACATATCCTCTAGAAGGATTAAGTGGCATCCAATGGGTGTAGTATCTAAATAAATGACGCCTACATCAAAATGAACTATATAGTTTGTTAGCCAGTCGGCGCATCTGTTGCTCTCTCGATATATATGTCGATGTACAACAATCTAGTTTTAAGTAAACAGTTCATTAATTCCCATTACTATAGGATTGACAGCCCGTAATTGGTTGTCAGAGGAAGATAGAATCTTTATCACTACAATAGAATCGACTTCAAGCTCAATTCGGTGATAGCCCAGATTTTATGCGAGCGTAAGCCCGAAAAAAACACCCCAAAGTTCTGCAGTCACCAATGAGCACCATCCGAGATTTTTTGTGAAGCCTCCAAACCAGTTGCCTACACTATCCCATAACGGTTCACCTACTGTGGCTGAGGACGAGGAACGTTTGCCTATGTTTTGATATCCTATTGGTGTCATGTGTTCGTAAACAATTGGTCCACATCGTTAGTAGTCTATCATCCCCCTCTTATTTTGGTTCAAGCTACTAGTTTGATTTAGTTTGGTTTAAAATTATTGACCTTCCTATTTAACCTTTTTCATTTGGTTCCTTTATAAAGTATATCGATTCGTAAGGTTTTCAAAGTTTTGAATCCTGTTTTTTGGGTCAAATAACCAAATTCTGACTTTATAGGTAGAACTCCTCATTTTGTATTTCTTGTTTTCAATATGGATACCTTTAAACTTCCTCAATACATTCCCAATCTTATCAATATCAATTTTAATGGCTCACACTATGATCTATAGGCTAAGAAAATGTATAGTTTCCTTAAAAGGAGACTCTTTTAGCATATTATTACTAGAGGAATATATATACCAATACCAAAACAAGATGAAGAAATGGATGTGTTCACAAAATGTCCATTATCTTTGGATGCAATAAATCATCAAGTGTGTTTCCTACAAGCTTGTAACCTAATTTTTGTTGTCTCCTTTATTAATTGAAAAGTGTATTTTCTTTAAGAAATGAAAATACCTTCTTTACTCTTACCATATTTGATTCTGAGAAAGAACTTTAATAATCCTATTCCTAACTCTTTAACTTTAAACTGTTCCTTCAATTTACTTTAAGCTTCATAATTTTAACTTCATCATCTCCTATTAGTATTATATCATCTATATAGAATATGAGGACAAATATCTTACCTACTCCTATTTTAACAAAAATGATATGCTCAACTTTCCTTTAATGATATCCCAATTGAGTCAGACTTGAGCTAAATTTAGTGAACTATGCTTGAGGGGGATACTTTAAGCCATATAAAGACTTCTTCAACTTGTAGACTTTACCTTTCTTTTCTTAAGTTTCCTCCTCAAGATTACCATACAGAAAGGAATTTTTAATATCAAGTTACTAAGTTAGCTATAATAGATAGAAGGACATGTATGGAATTGATCTTTACCACTGGAACAAAAGTCTCATTATGTTCAATTCCATACGTTTGTGTGTATGCTTGTGCTACTAACTGAACTTTATATTGCATTTCTCCACTAGCTTTATTGTACCCATTTTTTTCCAGTTACTTTCTTTCCTTTTGGTAAGTTAACCATTTCCCAAGTTTTGTTTCCCTTTAAGGATCTTATCTCCTCCTCCATAACTCCTCCATCTTAGATTGGTGAATGTTGTTGCATCGCATATGACCCAGGTATTCACAATACGCAGCGGAATGGACCATACTACATAACAAGATGTATAACCGAAAATTATAACATGTACAAAATTATCTCTTGATGCAGATTGGTATTTGTTTCTTTTTAGATTTGTAGACGCTATAGTGCGCGAACGTCCTCTACCGGTATCCACACGAGGATGAACGATCTGGGCAACGACTAATGTATGCTAGCACATTCTAAAACCCTTTTGAATGCCGCACAATTTTTTTCTCAGAAGAAGAACGCAATTAGGTCTAGGTGGTTAGGGTTTTCATCTCTCATCTAATGAGACATAAGTTTCTTTATTTATAGAGAAAACCTAATCCCTATTCCTATTAGGAATAAGAACATCATAATCCTAAACCCATTAGAATTATTGAAGCCCAATAAGTTTCAGCCCATATTATATCTCATATAATAATTCAATCTAGCCCAATAAATATATCCACATATATTTATTCAATGCATAATAAATTAGGCCTCAGAGAATAAGCCCAAATCACATCACTCTCTGTGTGCGATCTTGTAGACTCATTTGAAGTTAGCAACGGGCTTGATCACACTTCAAGGCCCATAAGTCATAAGTGACCTCTAGCAAGACATTATGACTACCTAAATCAAATGAGGATCGGTAATCCGATTTAACCTGTAACTATGGTTACAAACTCAGTCCCTTTGTAACAAGATATCAAGATTACTCACAAGGCATGGTACATGTCAACCTTTGATTAATCATAGTTTCTTGATCCCCAATTTGATTGATTATAACAAATGACATTGATAACTCCTTATCAATTCATTTGAGCACGGCCATGCATTTCTTCAGTCATACTTGTCAAGAGGCCCAAATGATATCTCTCTCATCTAAGAGAGGTACAAATCCTATCTACATCATTCACATACCTCTGCATGATTCATTTAATGTCCAACATAAGACTACTTGTTATTAGGTTAAAGATAACTTAGTCTAATTTCAAAACACTGAATTCCTTATGTAGGAAACCATGATGACTTCAGGTCAGAGGACTAAAGTCAAACCATTTTGAGAATCACTAATGATATGAAACCATGTAGTGTTACCTCTATGGGTCAGTCCAATATATGTTCTCTAACATATATCTATGTTTCTGATTTGATAACCCATATCCATGATCAGAAAAACGTGATCACCAATCATAACACATACTAGTCTTAATTCATTATTGTTTCACCAATAACGATCGACCAGGGACAGTTAGAATAGTATTATATTGCTTGTGACTTTACTATCAAGTCACATACTTGATGACATAAGCTTAATACTATTCATGGAATGTAAATCACATTACATAAACGATATACATGCATATGTAGAAGAATACCTCATAATATATTATTAATAAGTCATAATATTAGTACAAAAGTCACATATGTCTATTGTCCTAGGGCACACTACTAAAAAATGCTTCACATATTTTTTGGAAGCTCAACATCATAATTTTTGGTATGGAATCCTTAAACTCAAAAGACAATTATTTACTAGTTAAGAAATTAGAAATTGGATGTTTGATACAATTTCTTGCCCCTTTCCAAACTATAATGGGCAAGTCAAGGTCACTGATCCTTTCATGACTAGATTACAGGTTAAACAATTGATCTTATTGAGGAGCTTTTAGTATGTGTGCATAAAACTATAAAGATCTATCAATGAGAAGCTCTTCCCTTTTATAACCTAGACTAAAGGTTAGGTTAGATTATAATATTGATGTTAATTTTTCAAAGGTTGGAATAATAGAATTATGTATAGATTCTGAAATATAAGGATTTTGAAAGATCTCTTGACTTATTGGAAGAGATACTATTAGAACCTGATGACTTTTCTCTCTTAAATCTTCCCATTGGAAAATGTTATTGGGGTAGTAAGGTTAATTCTAGAACACATATCGTAAAGAATTTTTTTAAGACAAGAGACTAGCATTTGTAACCCTTCCAAGTTGCCACCAATCATGATGGGGTGGGATTGGTCA
Source organism: Erythroxylum novogranatense (assembly GCA_029891385.1). NCBI lineage: Eukaryota > Viridiplantae > Streptophyta > Magnoliopsida > Malpighiales > Erythroxylaceae > Erythroxylum > Erythroxylum novogranatense. The sequence goes on along the minus strand of CM057232.1, from coordinate 81,842,303 downwards.
CCCTTTAGCTTACTTTGCAACAACAACTGTGACTTCCACTACTGCTACTAGCTTTGCTACTTTAAATAGTTTGAGTTCCTCTTCCTCCGCTCCTCTCCAACCAATCGAGCTCAATTGCATCGATCCTCTCCAACCAGTCGAGTGAGATGCTCAATTGACTCCTTAACTTTGATAGGAAGATGACTTATTCAATAATTCGTGCATAAGGATAAGGAACTTTGGATTAACTAATGAGAATGGGTATCAGCTTCGCTACTCGAAAACACCTATTATTGACCAAATTGAGAGACACTTGTTGGACCCCGATCTTTTAGTAGAATTTAGAAATATTAAATAACATTAAAATGGTATTTTTGAGTATGTATGTGTTGTGGGTGTTTTAGAGTTAAATGAAATTGATGTGAAAAGAAGTGGATTTTGGTTTTTGATGACTTGGAATTTATGAATAAATTTGTGTGTGTAAGGATACCATGACAATTATAGTGAATAATTTGATTTGAATGGAAGTTGAAAAGCAGACGATAGAAATGAGACGGAAGAAAAGCAGACGATAGAAATGAGACGATGGAAATGAGACGATAGAACTAAGAAGCAAGGAAAGTGAGATGATGCAAAAGTGAGACGATACAAATGCAGACGATCAAATTGGCCTTCAAGGTCTTCATAAAAGTTATAGATCTAGAAGTCCTCTTTCCAATGGTCTAAAAAAGAAGTTAATCGAACCTCTATAGAAAAAGTTATGGCAGTCGTACTGAGACATGTACATTTCAGGAGAGGGCATACACGTGTTGGAGTCTTTTGGCCATAACTTCTTCTCTAGACCTCCAAATGACCTGATTCTTGAACCATGGGATTTGTAAGACTTTTCTCTACATCTCAACCAATAAGTGAAGCCATCGGAAATTTATGGTGAGAGATTGAGTGAAAAGAGTGAGACAGGTACAGTGAGTATGTTCTTCAATCATATGAACTGACGTTATCTCACTGAACATGCCTCAGTATTTTGGTGATATCGTGAACTGTGGAGATCCAATTGGCTTGATTGTTATTGTAAAATAAATTAGAGACATAGGGATACAAGTTATCTGAAGGAATTGAATTTCAATTTAGTCCTTAAGATTTTCAATTTCTGAATTGAATATGGGTATAGTGTTTAGTCTCGGATTAGTAAGAACTGAAAGTGTTTTGGAAATAACTTTTTCTCTAGTCATCCAAATGAGGTGATTCTTGATTTGGATTAAACTAGAATGATAAGACTACAAATTCTCTAATGAAATTAAGTTTCAATTTAGTCTCTAAGACTATCAATTTTCAGATAGATGTCAATCACAGGAAAATGTTAGCATAAGAATAGTCCGAAAATGTTGGAGTATAACTTTTGGAGTATTGAATCAAATGGAATGAGTTCGGTGGCATTTGAAACTTAAGACAATAGGGGAAATTTTCTAGAAGAAAGTGTTATGTTAGAATTATCAAGGATAGGAAGGATAAAATAGACCTTTTGGACTCATTAAGGGCACAATTGGAAGAAAAAGTATTGTCTTACTTATAAATAAAGGAGAAAACGTGAATGAGAAGATTCTAGAGAAACAAAATGTGTGGATGAGGGGAGAGTGTCATGAAGGGAGAGAAATATGAAGAGAAGAAAAGAAAGAAAGAAAGAAAGAAAGAAGAGAAAACAAGCTAGGGTTTTAATTTCCTTAGCCTTCAAGAGAGATTTTGAAGTTGTTCAAGAAAGTAAACAAGTAGAGGAAGAGAAGAGTTTCCCTTTGAGCTAAGGATCCCTTCATTTGGTGAACAATGAAGGGATCAAGAGGAAAAAGAGAAAGAACCTTTGATACCTCAGGTTGTTTGCAAAGAGAAGAGGCATTTTGAGCAAGTCAAGTCTTTAAGCAGGGAAATCAAGGTGGGTTTCATGTTTATAAAGTTTCTTTTTAAATTATTTAAAGAATTTGCTTATGTGTATATATGCTTATTTGATGGAAATTGAATTGTCGTGAATGTGGAAAAAAATACACGTGCATTGTTAAATTATTGTGATTATTGAAATTTCATTGCGATTTATGAATAATGATAATCTTATGCCATTGCATTGTGTCATGGCATTTTGATTTGATTGAAAAGAAGAAAAAGAACATGAAAAGTATGAAAGCTATTCGTTTTGATAAAATGATTTTGAGCATTGTTTATGTGCTTTGTTTGGGGGAGAGAGGAACCGTTTCGTAGTCACGTGCACGTTGACGTAAAGCCTTCTCCCGACTGGCCGCTTATGGCCCACGAGCTCTGAAAAATGGACTCGTTTCGTTCACGGTGTGCATTATTGTGAATTGGTTGAGAATTTAAAGAAATAAGAGTTTTGTGATCTTAATGCGGATTGACTATGTTTATGAAAATGTTCAAAGAGAATAAACTTTTGAACTGTTTTTGCTTGTTATTTGTTATAAGTATGGTACTCACGAGCTATAAGCTCACCCCCCTTCATTCCCATCCACCGGTGATGAGAAGAAGATCAGGTGATAGAAAGTGAAGGTTTTTGTTTGTTTGTATGTGGGCATAGGTATTGTTTTAAGTTAGATTGTTATAGAGAATTTTGGGAGTGGTGTATTTTTGTATACTCGGATTTTTGATATTGATGTTGTTTTATGACTTGGAATGCTATCAAAGTTGTAACAATTATTCATGATGGTAATGAGTTATGGAATTATGTATGAATATGGCATATAAATTGTATATGGATGAGATGTTATTAGCCCCGAGATTTTTATTTATTTATTTATTTATTTATTTAAGCATGATTAGACTAATTAAGAAATTGAGTTAGCATGAATTAAATATGATAGAATTAAATAGCATATGGCATTAATTAGCATGTAGTAACATAAATGAGATAGGTGGTGAATAAATGAAATTTAATATGTTGGTTGGTAGTTAGGTTAAGAATTAATGGAATTAAATGTGTTAGTTGATTTAAATGAATTAGAGGTAATTTAATGTGTTAAATGGGGCTTTGGGTCCAAATGAAATAAAAGAAAGAAGAGAGGATATATATATGAATTGGGCTTTAATGTAGTAGGGAAGTAAAAGAAGAAAAGAGGAGGAAATGAAGTGGACTTGGGCTTTGGGTTTGAGTAGGTTAAAGAAGATAAGAAGGAAGGAAGAAGGAAAGAAGAGGAATGAGATGGGCCTTAGGTTAATGGGCTTAAGTGAGTTAGGAGGAAGTATATAAGGAAGGAGTTAAATGAATTGGTGTAGGGAAAAGAAGGGATACGAAAATTTAGAGGGAGAGGGAGAGAAGTTTCGGTGGTGGAGGAGAAAAGAAGAAGAGCTTGCTTAGGTTTTGATTTTCCAAGAGATTCAAGTGGGTTTTGAAGAAAGTCCAAGAGTTAAAAGTGTGGAGGAAGGCTAGAGCTTCCTTTTGAACCAAGAAATCACTTGGTTAGCTAAAGATTCAAGGTAAGTTATGTTTTCAAGGTTAAGCTTTTGTTGGTTTTATGGTTTAGATAGCTTAGAAATGAAGTGGGTTTAGTGATTCTAGGGTTGATTTCATGATTAAGGTTCATTAGGTTTTCAATTTTAGAAACCCTAAATGATGTGAGGTTCTTTTCTTTCCATGAATGAAGGAGGACAAGAAAGAAGAGGAGAACAAGAAGAGGAGCTTCCTTAGGCAAGCTTAAGCAAGGATATAAGGTGGGTTTCACTTTTATCTTTATGCTAGTAAGTGTTAAATGCTACTTTAACTAATGAATTAAATGATTTGTGATTATTTGAGATAAGCATTGATTGTGCTTTAATTATGTATGTAAATAGTGTATGATTGCCATTAAATGAGCATTTTAATAGTATATGTCATTGCCTTGTTATTGCTTGAAATTGCCATGAATTGAATGAGTATGAATGAGAATCATGAAATGTGAGCTAAGCATGAAATATAGCATTTTCAAGAATCAGCTTTATGGATGCATGAAAATCTATTTTCAGAAAATCAGTCAGTGGACAAGACAAGTCCAGTTTTTATGCATGAAATTCAGTGTTATGTGGGTTAGTTAAGTCCACCAGCAGAGTCATGTGCACGTAGACCAATAAAGCCTTCGCCCGGCTGCCCGACTGTGGCATAGGATGTTCCTTTTTGGGCTCCTCAGCATATGACTACACTTGTGTAGCTCATCAGAAACCCGTGGACTTTTCAAACCATCAGCTATGTGATTATGTGTTAGCATATGTTAGCAAGAATGATGAATACATGAATCATGAAATTTTGTTGTTAGCTTGATGAATTTGTGAAATGCAAGTTGTAAGATTTGTTAATGAGAATATTGCAAACAGTATGAGTAATGAATAGATTCAACTTAGTAGTATAAATATAAGCGTGTTAGCCACGATCGAAGCTCACCCCCACTTCCGTCCTATCTCGGTGAAGATCTGGATCTCGAAGAATGAGCTCAAGGCATACTCCAAGATCTTAGTGTTTTGCCCATGTATTTCATGTTTTTGTAATGAATGCTTTAGGTTGCATTTTGAGAAAACAGATGTATTTTGATTTGAATTGTAATAGGCTTGAAATGCCTACTAAAGCATTGTAAGAACATTGTTTTGATTTAAATGAAATGCATGAATTATGATTTATCATGATCTCCCAAAGCCATTTACTATCATGTTTAAGTATAGTTTCCAAAGTTGTATGAAATTGCTGTGGAATTCATGTGAGTAGATGAATGATGTAAGTTTAAGTGAGATTATAGCATGTTGAGAGTGGAGTGGATGAGTTGAGAGGTTTAGAAGTGTTTATGGTGTTTGGAATAAGTCAAGAGAGAGTGTAGAGGTTAGGTTTGAGTTCGAATAGATATAAGTCGAGTTATTGGACCCATAAGTCGACTTGTGAAGCTTTTGAATAATAAGTCGACTTGTCAGTTAGATAAGTCGACTTGTTTGTCTCGATAAGTCGACTTGTTGGTTATAAGTCGAGTTGTTTGTCTCGATAAGTCAACTTGTTTATCAGACAAGTCGACTTGTTCTGCAGATCCATAGATAAGAGTGTTATTTTGGGGATTGTCGAGAGCAGTCAGGGTCTAGGCCTTAGTCAGTGTATGCTCACCACCAAAGTGAGTCAAATAGAGTGTGTCAAGTTAGGGTCTTAGCAAGGCAAGTGTCTCGGGAATGAGCTCCACCAGGGACCACCTCCCGGGACAGTTGGGTCTCGGATCCAACATCTATAGTAAGTTATATGCAAGTTGGGTAACGGGATCCAACAGTTGGGGTCCGGTCTCCGGGTCGGGGCCCGACATCTGTGGTATCAGAGCAGCCCTAGGTTTATGGTTTCCTAGGAACCTTAGTGGGTAACCTCAAGGGTAGAGTCAGCATGCATCATGTTGCATGAACCTTGTGCATTGTTTTAAATCCAGTACATGTATTAGTTTTTGAACGGCTTTACATGATTTGAACTTGTCTTACCAGCATGAACTAAAGATTTTTAAATGGTTTTCATTAAAGGAGTAATATGCCGCCTCGAAGAAGAACTCGAGGAGCTCAATCTCGACCAGGCTCTCAGAGGGGAAGTACGGATGAATCCCACATTCCCCAGGATGCAGGGACCATCCCTGTTATAGATTCTGAGGTACCAAGTGTGCAGCATGAGGTGCCTCTCCAGCCTCCTCCTATGCCAAACCCAGTAGACCCATAATTCTTTGGGCCTTCGCCCGAGCTTTGCCACGTATGCTATGGGCCGGGGAAGGCGAGGCTCAAAGCCAACTCCAGCAGATCGGAGTGGGCGTGATGACAAGCTCTGGAAGTATGGGGCTGTTGATTTCAGCGGGACTACAAATCCCGAAGAGGCAGAAGCGTGGTTGAGGAGGACCGAGAGGGTCCTGAAGCAGATGAAGTGCTCAGATGAAGAGAAGCTGGATTATGCAGTCAGTCTGCTACAGGGAGATGCATTGCATTGGTGGGAATCAGTGCCCCACAGTCAGGTTGTTCCTTCGGTGTTGACATGGAGGGATTTTGTGGAAGTGTTCAGGAAAAAGTATCTCTCGGGGTTTATGCGGGAGAAGGCTAGAAAGTTTCTAAATCTGATGCAGAGGGACATGAGTGTGAGCGAGTATGAGCTGAAGTTCACACAGCTTTCTCGTTATGCAACTAACATTGTGGCAACAGAGGAAGACAAGTGCCACAAGTTTGAGGGAGGTCTTCACTTGGGAATCAGGGAGAAAGTCCTGATTCACAACTTCTGTGATTACCAATAGTTAGTGGATGCAGCGCTCCAGGCTGAGAAGCTGGAGAATATTAAGGTTGAAGTGAGCAGGAAAAGGAAGAACAGAGAACAATCATCCAGGAAGGGAGTGAGTGCTCCAACACCTGAGAGGAGCACCAGAACCCATCATACTCAGAGTGGCATGGGCAGTAGTGGTCTTGCCAAGAGTCAGCAGTCCAGGGCAATTTCTGAACAGGTCTCTAGTGTGGGAGGCTCAGGAAAGTCATGGAAGGGCAAGCATTCCCAGTATGATCAGTGCGGGAAGTTTCATCTAGGGAGGTGTCTTAAAGGGTTTGGTGGTTGCTTCCAGTGTGGAGAGAAGGGGCATATGATGAGAGATTGTCCCAGAGGTCGAGACAGAGAGGTTCCCAAGTTCAAGCTCGGAGGCCGACGGAGACAAGGGGAACCGAGCCACCACCAAGTAGGCGATTCGAGTAGTCGAGGGCTAATCCTGCAGGGAGGCCAAGAGCAGGTCGTGCACCAGTAGAGTATTTTTCATGACGGAGAGGAAGCTGCAATGCTCTGAAGTTGTGGACTGTATGGCTCGATTGTTCAATTATGCAGTTTATGTTTTGATTGATACGGGTTCCACACATTCATTTGTTTCCTCAAGTATGAATATGCATGCTGTATGTCTTGAGATTATGGACAATTTTATGGTTGTTAGTACTCCTTTGGGGAGTAAAGTAGTGATCAGTGTGATGTATAAGAATTGTGAGCTCAAAGATCGCTGGTATTAGATTGGTAGTAGACTTACTACCTCTAGACCTTCAGGGATTGGATGTTATATTGGGGATGGATGTCATGGAGAAGTATAAGGCCAAGCTAGACTGTAGCCTCAAAGAAGTAGAATTTGATCTGGGAGATGGTCGGAAAGTAATCTTCAAGGGGGGAAGAAAGCGCCAATGGTAGAGGATTATTTCACCTTGTTGGTGACATTATGATGAACCGAGGGTGTGAGGCCTTCTTGGCACTTGTGGTAGATCCAGAGGAAAATGTGGGCACTAGAAGATTATCCGGTTGTCAGGGAGTTTTCAGATGTGTTCCCAAACGAGTTACCGGGTTGCCGGTGAGGGAAATTGAGTTGAAATTGACTTGATTCCTGAAACCTCGCCAATCTCGATGCCACCATACAGGATGGCTCCAGCTGAGTTAAGGGAGCTTAAGGAGCGCTAGAGGAGTCATAGAGAAGCAGTTTATCAGGCCAAGTTCATCACCTTGGGGAGCGCCATTCTATTTGTTAAGAAGAAGGATGGGACATGGCGCATGCGTATAGATTACTGTGAAGCTTAACAAGGTGACAAGCTTAAACGAGATATCCTTTACCTAGGATAGATGATCCATTCGATCATTGCAGGTGCAAGGGTCTTTTCGAAGATCGACCTCAGATCAGGTTATCATCAACTCCGAATCAGGGAGTCTGATGTTAACAAGACAGCCTTCAGGACCCGTTACGGGCACTATAAGTTTATGGTCATGCCATTCGGACTGATCAATGCTCCAGCTGCATTCATGGACCTTATGAATAGGGTTTTTCAGGAGTTCTTAGATCAGTTTGTCATAGTGTTCATTGATGACATTCTGGTCTATTCCAAGGAAGAAGGGGAGCATGAGCAGCATCTCAGGATAGTATTGCAGAGATTGAGAGAGCAGGAGCTGTATGCTAAATTCAGCAAGTGTGAATTCTGGCTGCATGAAGTAGTTTTCCTAGGACATGTGATTTCCAGCAGAGGGATTCATGTTGATCCGAGGAAAGTAGAAGCAGTGGTAAATTGGCGAGAGCCTGAGACAGTAAAAGAGGTAAGAAGCTTCCTAGGCCTGGCAGGTTATTACAGGAGGTTCGTGGAGGGATTCTCCATGATAGCTGCGCCGATGACTAAGTTGTTACGGAAGAATCAGCAGTTTATTTGGAATGAGAATTGCCAAGTGAGTTTGAGGAGCTTAAGCGGTTAACTAGTGCTCCCATTTTAATTTTGCCCAATGGAGATCAGGGGTATGCAGTGTACAGTGATGCCTCGAGAAAGGGCTTGGGTTGTGGGTTAATGCAAAATGACAGGGTGATAGCTTATGCTTCCACAAATGAAGCCATATGAGTTGAATTATCCGACTCATGATCTGGAATTGGCAGCAGTGATTTTTGCCCTAAAGATATGGAGACACTATCTGTATGGGGTTCAGACCAGAATTTTCACGGACCACAAAAGCCTTAAGTACATTATGAGTTAGAAAGAGTTGAATTTAAGGCAGAGACGATGGTTGGAGTTGCTCAAGGACTATGATCTGATGATAGAGTACCATCCAGGCAAGGCAAATGTAGTAGCGGATGCATTGAGTAGGAAGTCATCCTTAGCTTATGTTCAGGCAGTTTACTTGCCTCTATTGGAGCAAATGGCCAAGTTGAAGATCAGTCTGAAGCAGGATCAGTCAGATTGTATTCTTGCTCAATTCAGGGTGAGACCTATCCTTAGGGAGAAGGTCAAGGAGCTGCAAGAGCAGGATACGGAATTAAATAAGCTGAGAGATGAAATTCAACATGGTAAGCAGTCAGAAGTGCAAGTAAGGGATGATGGGCTAATGGTAGTTGGAAACAACTTATGTATTCTGAATGATAAGACAGTTAAGGATGAGATCATGGATGAGGCACACAATGCGCCTTATTCCATGCACCCAGGCAGCACCAGGATGTACAGAGATCTGAAGGAACATTTCTGGTGGAAAGGTGTGAAGAGGATGTAGTGAATCGTGAGCGGATGTCTAGTGTGTCGCAAGTTAAGGTGAACACCGTGCACCTTCGAGCATGTTGCAGCCATTGTCCATTCCTGAATGGAAGTGGCAAAGGATTACGATGGATTTTCTGATGGGTTTACCCAGGACTGTTAGGAAGCATGATGCTATATGGGTCATTGTAGACCGATTGACCAAGTCAGCCCATTTTTTGGCAATTAGGCAGATAGATTCATTGCAAGTCTTAGCCAGGAAGTATATTGGTGAAGTAGTGAGGTTGCATGGAGTTCCAGATTCTATAGTATCCGACAGGGATCCTCGATTTACATCGAGATTCTGGAGTAGTTTGCAGGAAGCCCTAGGGACTAAGTTGAATTTTAGCACATCATTTCATCCCCAGACGGATGGTCAGTCTGAGAGGACCATTTAGACCCTAGAGGGCATGCTCAGAGCATGTGTTATGGACTTCAAAGGAGCATGGGATGAACATTTATCGTTGGTCGAATTTGCCTATAACAATTCGTACCATTCGAGCATTCAGATGGCTCCTTATGAAGCCCTATATGGTAGGAGGTGTAGAACTCCGATATGCTGCGATGAAGAAGGTGAGAGGAAGCTAGTAGGACCCGAATTGGTTCAGATGACAGTGGATAAGATTGATTTGATTAAGCAACGACTTAAGGCAGCACAGAACAGAATGAAAAGTTATGCAGATGCTCACAGAAAAGAAATGGAGTATGCAGTAGGTGACAAAGTGTTCCTTAAGACCTCTCCATGGAAAGGGGTTATGAGGTTTGGTAAGAAAGGCAAGTTGAGTCCTCGTTATGTAGGTCCGTATGAAGTACTAGAGAGGATCGGGCCGTTAGCTTACCGGTTGGCATTGCCTCCAGAATTATCTCAGATCCATGATGTATTTCATGTTTCCATGTTGAGGAGGTACAGATCAAATCCTTCTCACATTATTCAGACCTCAGAGGTTCAGCTGAGTGATGATTTGAACTATGAGGAGATGCCAGTAGAAATTCTGGATAGCAAGGAGAAGGTCATCAGAAACAAGACTGTTCAGTTGGTTAAAGTCCTATGGAGGAACCATGCAGTTGAAGAGGCGACGTGGGAACCATTGGATGCAATGAAGGAGAAGTATCCACACCTCTTCAATGAGTCAGGTAAGAATTTCGAGGACGAAATTTCTTAAGGGGGGGGAGAAATATTAGCCCCGAGATTTTAATTTATTTATTTATTTAATTAATTAATTAAGCATGATTAGACTAATTAAGAAATTGAGTTAGCATGAATTAAATATGATAGCATTAAATAGCATATGGCATTAATTAGCATGTAGTAACATAAATGAGATAGGTGGTGAATAAATGAAATTTAATATGTTGGTTGGTAGTTAGGTTAAGAATTAATGGAATTAAATGTGTTAGTTGGTTTAAATGAATTAGAGGTAATTTAATGTGTTAAATGGAGCTTTGGGTCCAAATGAAATAAAAGAAAGAAGAGAGGATATATATATGAATTGGGCTTTAATGTAGTAGGGAAGTAAAAGAAGAAAAGAGGAGGAAATGAAGTAGACTTGGGCTTTGGGTTTGAGTAGGTTAAAGAAGATAAGAAGGAAGGAAGAAGGAAAGAAGAGGAATGAGATGGGCCTTAGGTTAATGGGCTTAAGTGAGTTAGGAGGAAGTATATAAGGAAGGAGTTAAATGAATTGGTGTAGGGAAAAGAAGGGATACGAAAATTTAGAGGGAGAGGGAGAGAAGTTTCGGTGGTGGAGGAGAAAAGAAGAAGAGCTTGCTTAGGTTTTGATTTTCCAAGAGATTCAAGTGGGTTTTGAAGAAAGTCCAAGAGTTAAAAGTGTGGAGGAAGGCTAGAGCTTCCTTTTGAACCAAGAAATCACTTGGTTAGCTAAAGATTCAAGGTAAGTTATGTTTTCAAGGTTAATCTTTTGTTGGTTTTATGGTTTAGATAGCTTAGAAATGAAGTGGGTTTAGTGATTCTAGGGTTGATTTCATGATTAAGGTTCATTAGGTTTTCAATTTTAGAAACCCTAAATGATGTGAGGTTCTTTTCTTGCCATGAATGAAGGAGGACAAGAAAGAAGAGGAGAACAAGAAGAGGAGCTTCCTTAGGCAAGCTTAAGCAAGGATATAAGGTGGGTTTCACTTTTATCTTTATGCTAGTAAGTGTTAAATGCTACTTTAACTAATGAATTAAATGATTTGTGATTATTTGATATAAGCATTGATTGTGCTTTAATTATGTATGTAAATGGTGTATGATTGCCATTAAATGAGCATTTTAATAGTATATGTCATTGCCTTGTTATTGCTTGAAATTGCCATGAATTGAATGAGCATGAATGAGAATCATGAAATGTGAGCTAAGCATGAAATATAGCATTTTCAAGAATCAGCTCTATGGATGCATGAAAATCCATTTTCAGAAAATCACCAATGGACAAGACAAGTCCAGCTTTTATGCATGAAATTCAGTGTTATGTGGGTTAGTTAAGTCCACCAGCAGAGTCACGCATCACGTAGACCAATAAAGCCTTCGCCCTACGCCTGATTGTGGCATAGGATGTTCCTTTTGGGCTCTCAAGATATGACTACACTTGTGTAGCTCATCGAAACCCATGGACTTTTCAAACCATCACCATGTGATTATGTGTTAGCATATGTTAGCAAGAATGATGAATACATGAATCATGAAATTTTGTTGTTAGCTTGATGAATTTGTGAAATGCAAGTTGTAAGATTTGTTAATGAGAATATTGCAAACAAAGATGAGTAATGAATAGATTCAGCTTAGTAGTATAAATATAAACGTGTTACCCATGAGCGAAAGCTCACCCCCCACTTCCCGTCCCATCTCCAGGTGAAGATCTGGATCTCGAAGAATGAGCTCAAGGCATACTCCAAGATCTTAGTGTTTTGCCCATGTATTTCATGTTTTGTAATGAATGCTTTAGGTTGCATTTTGAGAAAATGATGTATTTTGATTTGAATTGTAATAGGCTTGAATGCCTACTAAAGCATTGTAAGAACATTGTTTTGATATAAATGAAATGCATGAATTATGATTTATCATGATCTCCCAAAGCCATTTACTATCATGTTTAAGCATAGTTTCCAAAGTTGTATGAAATTGCTTTGGAATTCATGTGAGTAAATGAATGATGTAAGTTTAAGTGAGATTATAGCATGTTGAGAGTGGAGTGGATGAGTTGAGAGGTTTAGAAGTGTTTATGGTGTTTGGAATAAGTCAAGAGAGAGTGTAGAGGGTTAGGTTTTGAGTTCAGAATAGATATAAGTCGAGTTATTGGACCCATAAGTCGACTTGTGAAGCTTTTGAATAATAAGTCGACTTGTCAGTTAGATAAGTCGACTTGTTTGTCTCGATAAGTCGACTTGTTGGTTATAAGTCGAGTTGTTTGTCTCGATAAGTCGACTTGTTTATTAGACAAGTCGACTTGTTCTGCAGATCCATAGATAAGAGTGTCATTTTGGGGATTGTCGAGAGCAGTCAGGATCTAGGCCTTAGTCAGTGTATGCTCACCACCAAAGTGAGTCAAATAGAGTGTGTCAAGTTAGGGTCTTAGCAAGGCAAGTGTCTCGGGAATGAGCTCCCCCAGGGACCACCTCCCGGGATAGTTGGGTCTCGGATCCAACATCTATAGTAAGTTGTATGCAGGTTGGGTAACGGGATCCAACAGTTGGGGTCCGGTCTCCGGGTCGGGGCCCGACAGATGTTATAAATGTGATTGATTGTGTTTGGATTCCGGACAGGAGGTCCGATGATTGTGATGATTGATTTGAATTATTGAAGTACTCTTGGTGTATGCATTGATAGTACATAGACATGTGTGTGATGATTTATGGCAAGAAAGAAAAATAAGATTGTTAAATGATGAGATATGATTGCATGTGAAGAAGAAAATAAATTGAGTTTGAGTGTGAATGATTTCAATTGAATTGATAAAGTCCTTTTGGCAATTGAAGTGACAATGAATTGAGGTTGAGGGATTGATGAATTTCATTTGGGAAATAAATTGCTTTGAATAAAGTTGAGAAAAAAAATTATACTGATTTGGATTGGGTTGGACCAAGTGTATCCTTATAGTTTCCAACGTTCGGATGTCGGAGTTAAGTGTTTTGTTTTCTTTGATTGCGAGCCTTTCGATTCCTTCGCTTTTTTATCCGATTCGATTTCTTTGGTTTTCGCTCACTTTGACTTTTGCTTTTCATTTCGTTCGTTCACTTGTTTTGCCGTTTCACGCACTTTCACTTTATGATTCGTTCTTTCGTTTCCGCCACTTTGTTTTTCAATTTATGGTTCCGAGGTTGCGTTCCGGAAATGGGTCCCAACATAGGTAGTATCAGAGCCAATGATGGACCTGATCTTTTAGTGGAATTTAGAAATATTAAATGAAATTAAATGGGTGTTTTTGAGTATATATGTGTTGTGGGTGTTATAGAGTTAAATGAAATTGATGTGAAAAGAAGTGGATTTTGGTTTTTGATGACTTGGAATTTATAAATAAATTTGTGTGTGTAAGGGTACCATGACAATTATAGTGAATAATTTGATTTGAATGGAAGTTGAAAAGCAGATGATAGAAATGAGACGAAAGAAAAGCAGACGATAGAAATGAGGCGATGGAAATGAGATGATGAACTAAGAAGCAAGGAAAGTGAGATGATGCAAAAGTGAGATGATACAAAGTGAGACGATAGAATTGTGTTGGAGTTATGTAAATATAGTGCCCTGGAAAGCAAGTGTATTTACATGTAACTTTATCTTCTTCGCCATTCTGCTTTGTAATGAAAATATTTATTATTAATAAAACAAAAGAGTTTGGTTTTATCTGTATGAGCATTATATATCTGGTCATAAGGTACCAAGATTCATTTGTAAGTAATATACATATACATAGAGATGTATGGGAAACATGTATATTATTAGAATCAATTAATTGATTCACAGTTGAATAATCAAGTTGGTCGCTTTGATTATGGTTTAGACAGTAGTGTTGCGATTTATCTCCATATAAGTAAAGGAGTTTACTTAAAGGGAATGATGAGTTTCATATCATGATAGTAGTAGACTATCGATAATGGCACTATTAAATGAATCTTGAATCAAGTATGTTTTCAAGAATAAAGTGGGTCGTTACTTTAATCTTAAAACATACAACTTAAGCATTCGCTTATTATGAACCACAATCTTGATGAGTGGTGAATTCATATGTGTTTCATTATAATTCTTGATATGATCGGAATGGATTTTTACAGGGTATTAATCCAGAGTCTGCATGTTGGAATTATTAATTGAAACATGTATCAGGGAACATTCACTCAAATAAAGAGTTTATAGTGTTATCATCTCTTATAGATGTTTTACGGAGATTTGGTGATTAAATCGGCGCCATGGTTTGATGGACTAGCTACCCATCAAGTCTTAACACTAAGATGAGATCTTATGTGTTAATCACCATATAAAGTAAAATGAGAGATCTAGAAGGAAAACCAACATAAGGGCAAAACGGTAATTTTATCCTTTGTTGTGCGATGGCTATAATAAGGTTCTAAATAGGGTTTGCAATTGGACATATTCTCATAATATTTAATAATTCAAGAGTTCAACTAATTGTCTTTAGTGGAATGACATTTAGTTAATAAGCTAGAATTAATTCCAATGAGATTGAATTATTTCTGGGCTTATTGGAGCTTGAATTATCAAAGTCCAATAAGATTCCCCACTTGGCTTTAAGGAAGGTTATCAAGCTAAGTAAGAAGTAGTTTGGAGGCTTTAGAAGTCCATAATTGAATGATGGGCTTATACTAATTAATGGTTAATTGGAAGCCCATATGTTCATTTAGAAATGGGCTTGTTTTGGTTTAATGTAATTGATTAGATTAATTATATTAAAACAAATTTTTTTAAATGGAGAAGAAGCAATTTCGAAATTGTGTTAGGTTAGATGTGTAACCACACATTTGACATTAAAATACTAAATAAAGATGGTCTTTATTATGATTCATCATTATTAAATGGAGTTATGAACTTACCATTAAATGGTTTAATGGTTGGCTTTTAATGTTGGCATGTAACCTATTTGCATTCATTAGATTAAAGATGAAAGATGTGCATTAGATGAACCATCTTCCTTCTTTCTTCTTGCCAAAACCGAAATGGGTATTCAATTATAGGTTATGGTATTTTCAAATAGCCATTTTAAAGATAAATGAAGTAAGTCTCATTTATTGGCTATTTGATGAGTGATTAATGTAAGAAGTGATGCATTGGATGCCTCTCACTTTTTCCATTCATGCATATTTCGAAATTGAGATGTAAGAAAGGGTTCTTGCATGGTTTTTAGACATTCTCTCCTTTCATGCAAGGTAGAACCGAAATTCCTAAGTGAAAGAATTGAAAGAGTTTCAATTTTGGTTATTCTTCTTCTAAGAAAATCTCCTCCAAATATTTCTTCTCCTTTCCCACCAAAGGATTTTGTTAACCTAGTTGTCCTTGAAGAACAAGTGGCAAATCTAATTGGTTGAGGATACTACAACAAGGAAGAAGATAGATTGCTAAAGGAAAAGACTCAAAGGCAAAGGATTTGGATATAAGAAGGAGAGGATAGCGCAATGAGGATTTAAAGTCAGAAGCGAAGGAGTCGGTAATTCCTTTTATCTTGTTCTTGGTTTTATTATCCTTATACCATATCATGTATGGATTAGCATGTTGATTTGGATATATTGCTTCCGCTGCAAGATGATTTCTTAAAAAGTTTTGAAATCTATCATTTCTCCAAACTAAGCATGCTTTCTTTTCCGATCCAACAATTGGTATCGAGCCGGTTTTCATGCATGATTTCGGTTCCTATATGGTGGATGCATGGGTTGGCAATCTTTTATGTATACTGCATATTTTTATGTGATAGAAATATATATGGTGTATGTTGCTCTTTTGGTTGTCCATAGAAGTTAAATTTTATCTTGTAAGATTTCTTCATTTGGTTGTAACAAGGAGGGTGGTCTATCATCACCATGTTTCCTCCTTGGTTTCTTTTTCTATTTTATTTGATTTTGTAATGTACAAATTGATGTAATGATGAAGAAGGAGCAGCTATGGATTGAAGAAATGGAAAGGTAAAATTTTCTTGTATCCTTTTGTGTTTTGGCATAAGTTTTGTGAAAACTAAGTTGCTGGAATTTTGTTTCAATGAATCATATTTCAGTTATGATTGGAAAACAAGTGCTGGTTTTTGTTTCAAAGAATCCAATTTCGGTTATGCTAAAATACTAACTGCTGTTTTTAATTTTCATGAAATGAGTTTCGGTTTTAATAAAACAAGTGCTGGAATTTTTGTCAAAACAAAGATTTGGTTTTCTAAAATCTAGTGCTAGAATTTTATTTTCAAAATGACAAAATTCTATTTTCATAAATGCCATTACATTTTGTTTACCGAATGGGCCGGATCATGTTAGCGAAGAGTTCAAAGCGGAAGATCCAAGATGAAGAAGCATATTTTGGGCCTAAAAGGCTTGTAATTATTTTATGTTTCTAGGATGGACAATCAAAAGTGGCTTTATTAGTTCATGTGATGAATGGAGAAATGAATGCTTGTAATATGTGATATTATGTGATTGCATGTCATTTAGAAAATTGCCAACCCTAGGCCTTGCCATGCATTCATTATGTATGAGATATATAATGAAACAATATAGGATGGATAATAAATTGCATCTAGACAAGATGGTATTTAAAACTTAAAGCCCAAAAAAGATTGAGTGGGAGAGGATGCTCCTGTGAGAGTCCACGGTCTCCAAATGATGGCCCGTTTGCATGTGGTGAAGTGTTACTCCCCATCGGAGGGCATGGATCCTAGATCTTGCATGGTTTGGGTCTCCTTAAGGATAAGTCCACTTAATGATAGCAAATGTGACCTTCCACCAAGGCATGATTTGTAGGTATCTTTAGTGAATGAATCAAATGGTTATACACTCAATATTTTTTATCAATAAACTGCCTACCGTAGCTCTGTTGGTAAAAGTATGGACCAAATTAAGACGCTTCTTAAAAAATTGAGCATGAGATGCTTGGTAGTTTTTGAGTGGGAGGGTCCCAGCTTTTCTTTTAATAGATAAGATGGCCCACCGTCACTTAGTCTCATTATAGATAAGAAAATAACCGTCAGATAATGTTTTAATTTTTAAGTTTTGTTAAATCTATCATCATGCATACATGCATCATGATTTTATACAAAGTTCCATAAATTGTTGACTAGTATGCTCATGTTTTAATAATTTATATTTTCGACATAATCAACCACAAAATGAATCCACTCACCCCGCTCTCGACTAATAACAAATTGGAAAATGGAGACAAGTTTAATGAATGGAGACGTAACCTTGACATTGTTCTTCAATATGAACGTATTTTATGGGTGTTAACTGAAAATGAGCCTACACCTCTAAGTGGAGATGCAACTCCCGAGCAAGTCCAACAACATGAAGCGTTGGCGTAATCTTCGACAAGACTACTAAGTGTTATATTCGCTTCGTCGTGCATGTTGCAAAAGCAAATTGCTTGTATGAAAACTGCTAGTGCAATGGTCCATCACCTACATGAGATGTTTGGTGTGAGGACTAGGTCTGCAAGAGTGAAAGCTATCCAAACCTTTCATAATCTTAGATGAAACACGGTGATCCGGCAAGGATTACATGATGAAGGTAATCTCTGCAATCACCGAGGTTTGAGATGCTTGGGCGGATATGGATGCGGACACGCAGATGATTATGATCATCAATAGCTTAAACTCTTCTTTTCAGCAGTTTAAGTTGGACTATGAGCTCAACAAAAAGGATTACACCTCGAGTGAGTTGATGAATACCCTCCGAGCACGGAGGAAATATTGAATATTAAGGCTCATGGGCCGGTTAATGTAGCTTCTTCTTCTAAGCCCAAGGTAAGGGCAAGGAAAAGAAGAAGGGTCCAATGAAAAGAAGGCCCAAATAGGGTCAAGGCCAAACCCATGAAAAGAAGGCCAAAGAGAACATCAAAGGAAAGTGTTTCCACTGTGATGAGATGGGTCACCGGAAAGAAACTATCCGATCTACCTAGAGTCCCTCAAAAGCAAACAAGGTATGGGCTTCCTAAGTTTGTTAGGAACTAGAAATGTGGCAGATTTATCTACTTCTTGGATATTAGATTCGAAGCCACTAACCATGTTTGTAATTCTTTGCAGGGTTCCAAAGAAAGGAAAAGACTTCCTAAAGGCCGCCAAGTTAAGATAGCAGATGGTTCCTATGTTTCAGCAGTAATCGGGAGTAGTTATCTTGGACTTTCCTAGTGGTCATAGGTTATATTTGGAAGATGTTTATTATATGCCAATGATTGTAAGGAACATGATTTACTTTTTTGTCTAATAAAATCTGCTATTCCTTATATTTTGAAAAGGTTGTTTCAATATATGAGAATAGGGATTTTATTTGTGAAGCGATAATTAAACAGGATTGTTTTTATAGAACCTATGAAAGGCTCACTAAATACCACAGTAATTGATAAAACCAAGACAATCCAATATCTCTAGCATTAATTCAAAGTATCTGTGGCATCTAAGGATGGGTCATATCAATCGAAAAAGACTTGACAAGCTAGTAAGGATGGGATCCTTATGGGCTTGGATAGTGATCCATTACCCACTGTGAATCTTGTATTGAAGGAAAATGACAAAGCCTCATTTCCTTCTAAAGGAAACAGATTTGAATCCACATTGGACATGGTACATCTTGATGTGTGTGGGCCCATGAATGTACAAGCTAGAGGAGGTTATGAATATTTTATAACTTTTATAGATGATTACTCAAGACATGGCTATTTGTATTTGATGCATAAAAAGAGTGAATCTTTTGAAAAGTTCAAAGAATTCAAAGTCAAGTGAGAAGCAACTTGGCAAGCCATTAAAACAAACTTCGATCGATCGAGGTGGTGAGTATTTATCCGGAGAGTTCCAGCAATATTTAATTGACAATGGAATTGTTTCCAATTTGTCGACTCCTCGTACACCTCAATGAATGGTGTAGCGAGAGAGAGAAATAGAACTCTATTGGAAATGGTAAGATCAATGATGTCCTATGCTAGCCTTCCGAGATCGTTCGGGATATGCCATACAACGAAACATATCTTCTTAACTTTGTTCCATCCAAATCGGTGCCTAAAACACCTAGGGAGTTGTGGATCGCCGAGTGCCTTCATTGAGGCACTTGAGGACTTGGGACCGCCCAGCCCATGTTCTAAAGCCCGAATCCACAAAGATGGAACCAAGGTCAAGTATGTTTGTTTGTAGGATATCCTACGGAACTCGAGGGTACTATTTTTACAGTCCTCATGATAGGAAGGTATTTGTGTCGACAAATGCAAACTTCTTAGAGGAAGAGTTTGTGAGAAATCACAAACGAAGAAGTGAAGTAGTACTAAAGGAGTTAGCAATTTCATCCAAACCAAGAGTTGTTTTGGATATGACGAGAAAAGATGTCGAAATGGATTCAAGAGTTGAATCGGAAGCAACCTAACATCAAGATGTGCCTAGACATAGTGTGAGGGTTGTGAGACAACCAGATAGGTATCTCGGTTTAGGAGAAGGCTTAATTGCCATCTCGCACCAAGAAGAAATAGATCCGCACGTATACACAGTGCTATTAATGATGTTGATGCAGAAAATGGCTCAAGGCAATGGAATCGAAATAGATTCTATGTATACTAATGAAGTCTGGTCCTTGTAGATCTACCACCGTGTCTAAAAACTATAGGGTGTAAATGGATCTTCAAAAGGAAAAGGGGATCGGATGGAAAGGTAGAGACCTTTAAAGCTAGATTGGTAGCTAAAGGCTATACTCAAAAGGAGGGTATAGACTACGAGGAGACTTTTCTTGGTTGCCATGCTTAAGTCCATCGAGATTCTTTTGGCCATAGCAAACTATTTCGATTATGAAATATGGCAAATGGATGTCAAGACCGCATTTCTGAATGGAGATCTTGAGGAGACCATTTATATGGCCCAACCAGAAGGATTCATTGAGCTAGGTAATGAGCATAAGGTTTGTAAGTTGCAAAGGTCCATTTATGGACTTAAGCAAGCATCTAGGTCTTGGTACATTAGGTTTGATAAGGCTATCAAAACCTATGGGTTCATATAAAACCTAGATGAGCCTTGTGTTTACAAAAGAATACAAGGAGGTAAGGTTACTTTCCTAATCCTGTATGTTGATGACATTCTGCTCATTGGGAATGATGTGGGAATGTTATCTATAGTTAAGGGATGGCTGAATGAACAGTTTTCAATGAAGGATTTGGGAGAGGCTACCTATGTTTTAGGGATCAAACTTATAAGGGATCATAAGAACAAGAAGATAGTTTTGTCTCAACTAACCTACATTGAGAATATGCTCAATAAGTTCGCCATGCAAGATTCCAAGAGGGGTTTCACTCCTACTAGACATGGAATCAAACTTTCAAAGGAACAAGCACCTAAAACCTAAGAGGAGGTTGAACGCATGTGTAACATTTCATATGCTTCGGCAGTTGGTAGTTTGATGTATGCAATGCTGTGCACTAGATCGATATCATTACGCATGGGATCGGTAGCGATTTCAGTCCAATCCAGGAATGGAACATTGGACTGCGGTTAAGTGTATACTTAAGTATCTTCGTAACATGAAGAACTTAATGCTTGTTTACTCTGGAAGTAATCTTATTCCAATAGGATATACGGATTCTGATTTCCAATCAGATGTTGATTCAAGGAAATCAACTTCTGGTTCTATATTTACTTTAGGAGGTGCAGCCATAGTTTGGAGGAGTGTCAAGCAATCTTGTATTGTTGATTCGACTATGGAGGCTGAGTATGTTGCTGCTTGTAAAGTAGCAAAGGAAGCAGTCTGGCTCCGGAAGTTTCTAAATGATTTGGAGGTAGTTCCAGAGGCAGAAAAAGCCATTACACTTTATTGTGATAATAGTGGGGCAGTGGCTAATTCTAAAGAACCTCGGAACCACAAAGCTGCCAAACACATTGAGCGAAAGTATCATCTCATAAGGGAGATAATACAACGTGGAGAAGTGGATGTGGTAAAGATTCCTACAGAGCAAAACCTTGCTGATCCGTTCACAAAGACATTGACTCAAAAGAGCATTGTGGGTCACCTAGAAGGGATGGGAATGAAGGATATGTCAAACTTGCTTTAGGGCAAGTGGGAGATTGTTGGAGTTATGTAAATATAGTGCCCTAGAAAGCAAGTGTATTTACATGTAACTTTATCTTCTTCGCCATGCTTTGTAATGAAAATATTTATTATTAATAAAACAAAAGAGTTTGGTTTTATCTGTATGAGCATTATATATCTGGTGGTACCAAGATTCATTTGTAAGTAATATAAATATACATAGAGATGTATGGGAAACATGTATATTATTAGAATCTGAATTAATTGATTCACAGTTGAATAATCAAGTTGGTCGTTTGATTATGGTTTAGACTGTAGTGTTGCGATTTATCTCCATATAAGTAAAGGAGTTTACTTAAAGGGAATGATGAGTTTCATATCATGATAGTAGTAGACTATTGATAATGGCACTATTAAATGAATCTGGAATTAAGTATATTTTCAAGAATAAAGTGGGTCGTTACTTTAATCTTAAAACGTACAACTTAAGCATTCGCTTATTATGAACCACAATCTTGATGAGTGATGAACTCATATGTGTTTCATTATAATTCTTGATATGATCGGAATGGATTTTTACAGGGTATTAATCCAGAGTCTGCATGTTGGAATTATTAATTGAAACATGTATCAGGGAACATTCACTCAAATAAAGAGTTTATAGTGTTATCATCTTTTCTAGATGTTTTAAGGAGATTTGGTGATTAAACTGGCGCCAGTAGTTTGATGGACTAGTTACCCATCAAGTCTTAACACTAAAATGAGATCTTATGTGTTAATCACCATATAAAGTAAAATGAGAGATCTAGAAGGAAAAACCAACATAAGGGCAAAACGATAATTTTACCCTTTGTTGTGCGGATGGCTATAATAAGGTTCTAAATAGGGTTTGCAATTGGACATATTCTCATAATATTTAATAATTCAAGAGTTCAACTAATTGTCTTTAGTGGAATGACATTTAGTTAATAAGTTAGAATTAATTCCAATGAGATTGAATTATTTCTGGGCTTATTAGATCTTGAATTATCAAAGTTCAATAAGATTCCCCACTTGACTTTAAGGAAGGTTATCAAGCTAAGTAAGAAGTAGTTTGGAGGCTTTAAAAGTCCATAATTGAATGATGGGCTTATACTAATTAATGGTTAATTGGAAGCCCATATGTTCATTTAGAAATGAGCTTGTTTTGGTTGAATGTAATTGATTAGATTAATTATATTAAAACAATTTGTTTTAAATGGAGAAGAAGCAATTTCGAAATTGTGTTAGGTTAGATGTGTAACCACACATTTGACATTAAAATACTAAATAAATATGGTCTTTATTATGGTTCATCATTATTAAATGGAGTTATGAACTTACCATTAAATGGTTTAATGGTTGGCTTTTAATGTTGGCATGTAACCTATTTGTATTCATTAGATTAAAGATGAAAGATGTGCATTAGATGGACCATCTTCCTTCTTTCTTCTTGCCAAAACCGAAATGGGTATTCAATTATAGGTTATGATATTTTCAAATATCCATTTTAAAGATAAATGAAGTAAGTCTCATTTATTGGCTATTTGATGAGTGATTAATGTAAGAAGTGATGCATTGGATGCCTCTCACTTTTTCCATTCATGCATATTTCGAAATTGAGATGTAAGAAAGGGTTCTTGCATGGTTTTTAGACATTCTTTCCTTTCATGCAAGGTAGAACTGAAATTCCTAAGTGAAAGAATTGAAAGAGTTTCAATTTTGGTTCTTCTTCTTCTAAGAAAATCTCCTCCAAATATTTCTTCTCCTTTCCCACCAAAGGATTTTGTTAACCTAGTTGTCCTTGAAGAACAAGTGGTAAATCTAATTGGTTAAGGATACTACAACAAGGAAGAAGTTAGATTGCTAAAGGAAAAGACTCAAAGGCAAAGGATTTGGTTATAAGAAGG
Source organism: Erythroxylum novogranatense (assembly GCA_029891385.1). Lineage (NCBI taxonomy): Eukaryota > Viridiplantae > Streptophyta > Magnoliopsida > Malpighiales > Erythroxylaceae > Erythroxylum > Erythroxylum novogranatense. The sequence continues at coordinate 81,819,177 of CM057232.1, read as the reverse complement.
AGAGGATAGCGCAGCGAGGATTTAAAGCTGTAGCAAAGGAGTCGGTAATTCCTTTTATCTTGTTCTTGGTTTTATTATCCTTATACCATATTGATTGAGCCAAATTTATACTATAAATTGGCCCTGTTTTCTTAAGTAATTATGCACTTGTTGACTCCTAATTCATGATTTTTGTGCTTAAATTGGTTCCTCATATCGAGCTTTTATAATTTGCACATTGTCAGTATTTTGTTGTCATTTGATATTAATTTCTGCATAACTTTTATTGGGACAATTATACTGCAAATGTGTTGTATTTTTGTAGGAACAATTGGAGTCAACAAGAGAAAGTCAACACGTCGTGAGAAGCCATCCATTCGTCAGGACGAACCAACACTCCCATTCGTCGCGACAAATTAATTTGGTATAAATGAATTAAATGACGACGAGTGACTCATTTTATCGTCATGACGAACTTTATTCATTAGTCGCGACGAATGCCTGATACCCCTACCTTAAATAGCAAAATTATCCACTGTTCCGACCTGGCCCGCGCAGACTTCCTATAAAACCTTCTGTTTTAGGTTAAATGAGGACGGCCGCATTCCCGAGGTAGCTCTCCACTCTTCGTCTTCTTTATTTTTCTGATAGTTTTTGTTTCCTCTGTTTTGCAGATTCGGCGCCCCCTCCAGACGACGTCCACCATCATCATCTTCATCTCTTCCATCATTCGTCGTACCCATTCTCTACTGTTCGTCGTTGGAGTCATGGACCGAGGTGATATTCCAGCAGTGATGGACTCACCCGGCATCATGCGTGGCTAGGGCGTTGGATCTCCTGAAGATGTAGCAACGGTTTGAGTTCCATGAGCTTCAAGGGGTAATCGATCGCTGTTTTGGATTTCTGTCGTATTTTTGTAACAACTCCGAGTTGGAGATTGCATTATATGACCGAATGAATCTTGCTATAGTTTAGTAGGATGTTAAACTTTGATCTATGTTAAGGATTGGTTTGTGTTGAATATTGTGCCTGAATACATGAAGTCTCATGTATATCAGTCAGATTTTGCATTAATTAATCTAATCTGCCTAGTTGTGTTTGGTTAAGTTGGTTGTGTTATTATCTGATTGATTTATTGCATAAATCATTTCATACCATACACTAAGGGTTTTAACAAGATTTAATTAATCGAGTTGATTAATTAGATTCTTGGACTTAACGAGTTGTTAAGGTTATGTTTTCGAAACTTAGTGGATTTCAAACCCCGACATTTATTTTGAACGATGATGACCCGAGCCACATTTTCAGGAGAACTTTAGTTAATTGTTTTCAATCTTAATTATTTCAAATTGTCTTGTCTTTTAAAAAAATCCCAAAAACATTTATTTCATACTTAGCTTTCTTTAATTTTAAAGATCAAACCAAAACCCCCTTTAATTGCTTTAATTACATGCATCATTAGACTAGTCTAGTCTTAAGATCAATGCTACACTGGTTCCTTGAGAGTCAACCCGAGGTTGCACCCTGTGTTGCAATTCTTGGTATAAATTGATTTTGACCGGTTTCCAAGGATCAATCTTCGGATTGAACGATAAGCCGCGATCACATATTATGTATGGATTAGCATGTTGATTTGGATATATTGCTTCCGCTGCAAGATGATTTCTTAAAAAATTTTGAAATCTATCGTTTCTCCAAACTAAGCATGCTTTCTTTTTCCGATCCAAAAAATTGTCCTTCGAGGTCTTCATAAAAGTAATAGATCTAGAATTCCTCTTTCCAATGGTCTAAAAAAGAAGTTAATCGGACCTCTATAGCATAAGTTATGGCAGTCGTACCGTGATATATACATTTCAGGTGAGGGCATAAACGTGCTGGAGTCTTTTGGCCATAACTTCTTCTCTAGACCTCCAAATGACCTGATTCTTGAACCATGGGATTCTTAAGACTTTTCTCTACATATCCACCAATAAGTGAAGCCATATGAAATTTATGGTGAGATATTAAGTGAAAAGAGTGAGATGGGTACAGTGAGTGTGTTCTTCAATCATATGAACTGACGTTATCTCACTGAACATGCCTCAGTATTTTGGTGATATCTTGATCTATGGAGATTCAATTGAGTTGATTCTTTTTGTAAAATAAATTAGAGACATGGGGCTACAAGTTATCTCAAGGAATTTAATTTCAATTTAGTCCCTAAGATTTCCAATTTCTGAATTGAATATAGGTATAGTGTTGAGTCTCGAATTAGTAAGAACTGAAAGTGTTTTGGAAATAACTTTTGCTCTAGTCATCCAAATGAGGTGATTCTTGATTTGTATTAAACTAGAAATATAAGGCTACAAATTTTCTTATGAAATTAAGTTTCAATTTAGTCTCTAAGACTATCAATTTTCAGATAGAAGTCAATCGCAGGAAAATGTGTTAGCATAAGAATAGTCTGAAAATGTTGGAGTATAACTTTTGGAGTATTCAACCAAATGGAATGAGTTCGGTGGCATTTGAAACTTAAGACAATGGGGGAAATTTTATAGAAGAAAGTATTATGTCAGAATGATCAAGGATAGAAAGGATAAAATAGACTTTTTGGACTCATTAAGGGCACAATTGGAAGAAAAAGTATTGTCTTACTTATAAATAAAGGAGAAAACATGAATGAGAAGATTCTAGAGAAACAAAATGTGTGGATGAGGGGAGAGTGTGATGAAGAGAGAGTAATATAAAGAGAAGAAAAGAAAGAAAGAAAGAAGAGAAAACAAGCTAGGGTTTTAATTTCCTTAGCCTTCAAGAGAGATTTTGAAGCTGTTCAAGAATGTAAACAAGTAGAGGAAGAGAAGAGCTTCCCTTTGAGCTAAGGATCCCTTCATTTGGTGAAGAAAGAACCTTTGATACCTCAGGTTGTTTGCAAAGAGAAGAGGCATTTTGAGCAAGTCAAGTCTTTAAGCAGGGAAATCAAGGTGGGTTTCATGTTTATAATTTGAGTAATGAGCTACTAAAGTTTCTTTTTAAATGATTTAAATAATTTTCTTATGTGTATATATGTTTATTTGATGGAAATTGAATTGTCGTGAATGTGGAAAAAAATGCATGTGCATTGTTAAATTATTGTGATTATTGAAATTTCATTGCAATTTATGAATAATGATAATGTTATGCCATTGCATTGTGTCCTGGCATTTTGATTTGAATGAAAAGAATAAAAAGAACATGAAAAGTATGAAAGCTATTCGTTTTGATAAAATGAATTTGAGCATTGCTTATGTGCTTTATTTGGGTGAGAGAGGAACCGTTTCGTAGTCACGTGCACGTCGACGTAAAGCCTTCTCTCGGCTGGCCGCTTGTGGCCCACGAGCTCTAAAAAATGGACTCGTTTTATTCACGGTGTAAACTTCAGTTTCTCCATTTTGTTCCACGGATCCCTCAAGCCATTTGTTGTGCATTGCATTTGTGAATTGTTAAGTTGATGCATACATGGTGTGCATTATTGTGAATTGCTTAAGAATTTGAAGAAATAAGAGTTTTGTGATTTTAATGCGGATTGACTATGTTTATGAAAATGTTCAAAGAGAATAAACTTTTGAACGATTTTTGCTTGTTATTTGTTATAAGCATGTTACTCACAGGCTATAAGCTCACCCCCTTCATTCCCATCCACAGGTGATGAGAAGAAGATCGGGTGAAAGAAAGTGAGGGTTTTTGTTTGTTTGTATGTGAGCATAGGTATTGTTTTAAGTTAGATTGTTGTTAAGAATTTTGGGAGTGGTGTATTTTTGTATACTCGGATTTTTGATATTGATGTTGTTTTATGGCTTGGAATGCCATCAAAGTTGTAACAATTATTCATGATGGTAATGAGTTATGGAATTATGTATGGATATGGCATATAAATTGTATATGAATGAGATGTTATGAATGTGATTGATTGTATTTGGATTCCGGACATAAGGTCCGATGATTGTGATGATTGATTTGAATTATTGAAGTGCTCTTGGTATATGAATTGATAGTATATAGACATGTGTGTGAGGATTTATAGCAAGAAAGAAAAATAAGATTGTTAAATGATGAGATATGATTGCATATGAAGAAGAAAATAAATTAAGTTTGAGTGTGAATGATTTCAATTGGATTGATAAAGTCCTTTTAGCAATTGAAGTGGCAATGAATTGAGGTTGAGGGATTGATGAATTTCATTTGGGAAATAAATTGCTTTGAATAAAGTTGAGAAAAAAAATTATACAGATTTGGATTGGATTGGACCAAGTGTATCCTTATAGTTTCCAACATTCGGATGTCGAAGTTAAGTGTTATGTTTTCTTTGATTGCGAGCCTTTCGATTCCTTCGTTTTTTTATCCGATTCGATTTCTTTGGTTTTCGCTCACTTTGACTTTCGCTGTTGATTATGTCCGTTCATTCATTTTTCCGTTTGGCCCACTTTCGCTTTATGATCCGTTCTTTCGTTTCCGCCACTTTGTTTTTCAATTTATGGTTCCGAGGTTCGGTTTCAGAAACGGGTCCCAACATAGGTGGTATCAGAGCCAATGTTGGACCCGGTCTTTTAGTGGAATTTAGAAATGTTAAATGAAATTAAATGGGTGTTTTTGAGTATGTATGTGTTGTGGGTGTTTTAGAGTTAAATAAAATTGATGTGAAAAGAAGTAGATTTTAGTTTTTGATGACTTGGAATTTATGAATAAATTTGTGTGTGAAAGGGTACCATGACAATTATAGTGAATAATTTGATCTGAATGGAAGTTGAAAAGTAGATGATAGAAATGAGACGGAAGAAAAGCAGATGATAGAAATGAGACGGAAGAAAAGCAGACGACAGAAATGAGACGATGGAAATGAGACTATAGAACTAAGACGCAAGGAAAGTGAGATGGTGCAAAAGTGAGACGATACAGAAGTCAGATGATCGAATTGGCATTTGAGATCTTCATAAAAGTTATATATCTAGAAGTCCTCTTTCCAATGGTCTATAAACTAAGTTAATCAGACCTCTATAGCAAAAGTTATGGAAGTCGTACTGAGACATGTACATTTCAGGTGAGGGCATAAACGTGTTGGAGACTTTTGGCCATAAATTCTTCTCTAGACCTCCAAATGACCTAATTCTTGAACCATGGGATTTTTAAGACTTTTCTATACATCTCCACCATTAAGTGAAGCCATCTGAAATTTATGGTGAGATATTGAGTGAAAAGAGTGAGACGGGTACAGTGAGTGTGTTCTTCAATCATATGAACTGACGTTATCTCACTGAACATGCCTCAGTATTTTGGTGATATCTTGATCTGTAGAAATCCAATTGAGTTGATTCTTATTGTAAAATAAATTAGAGACATAGGGCTACTAGTTATCTGAAGGAATTGAATTTCAATTTAGTCCTTAAGATTTTCAATTTCTGAATTGAATATGGGTATAGTATTCAGTCTCGGATTAGTAAGAACTGAAAGTGTTTTGGCAATAACTTTTGCTCTAGTCATCCAAATGAGGTGATTCTTGATTTGGATTAAACTTGAAAGATAAGGCTACAAATTTTCTGATGAAATTAAGTTTTAATTTAGTCTAAAACTATCAATTTTCAGGTAGAAGTCAATCGGAGGAAAATGTGTTAGCATAAGAATAGTCTGAAAATGTTGGAGTATAACTTTTGAAGTATTGAACCAAATGGAATGAGTTCGGTGGAATTTGAAACTTAAGACAATGGGGAAAATTTTCTAGAAGAAAGTGTTATGTCAGAATGATCAAGGATAGGAAGGATAAAATAGACTTTTTGGACTCATTAAGGGCACAATTGGAAGAAAAAGTATTGTCTTACTTATAAATAAAGGAGAAAACGTGAATGAGAAGATTCTAGAGAAACAAAATGTGTGTATGAGGGGAGAGTGTCATGAAGAGAGAGTAATATGAAGAGAAGAAAAGAAAGAAAGAAAGAAGAGAAAACAAGCTAGGGTTTTAATTTCCTTAGCCTTCAAGAGAGATTTTGAAGCTGTTCAAGAAAGTAAACAAGTAGAAGAAGAGAAGAGTTTCCCTTTGATTGCGAGCCTTTCGATTCCTTCGCTTTTTGATCCGATTCGATTTCTTTGGTTTTCGCTCACTTTGACTTTCACTTTTGATTCCATCCGTTCATCCGTTTTGTCGTTTGGCCCACTTTCGCTTTATGATCCGTTCTTTCGTTTCTGCCATTTTGTTTTTCGATTTATGGTTTCGAGGTTGGGTTCCGGAAACGAGTCCCAACAACACTAAAACGCAGGTATATGGAAACTTCTCTGACATTTGAATCAGAGAATTTATGGGGGAAATTGGGTTTTAAATTTCCAAAAATGACATAATTATATAGCCAAAGGGAATAGGTCGCGCCTAAAATCATCCCAAGCGCTGCTAATGTGGCTACTAAGCTATTTCTTTGGAAAGCTCCTACTGAGATGGGAAATTCCCTGATGAAGCTGCTAGTGGGGAAATGGTTGAATTTGCCAGCAGTGTGACAGGAGTAGCTTTGAATCTTAAGAATGAGAACTTAGGGATTATTGTCTTTGGTAGTGATACCACTATTAACAAAGGATATCTTGTTAAGCACATTGGATCTATTATGGATGTTCCTGTAGGAAAGGCTATGCTAAAAAGCATATTAAAAACCCTTTATATCAAATTCACTTCAAGAAGGTTACTTGTAGTGAACAAACATATTACAACAAATACTTTTGGAAAACAAATAACTAAATAAGTTCATGTGTAAAAAGGAATTATAAAGGTATTCAAAATCAGTTTTGAATTTTAAATTTTTTAAGGGTAAACTATTTATTGAGTTGCTATAAGGAGAACTCCCCCGACCCTAATATGAATTAGGAATACACTTGCAAATATTATTGATTTAAAAACTTGCAATAAGTGATTTTTTCTCTCAATTATCTTTTTTTATGTATCCACATAAGAACTTTGGTGATCTATCCCACCTTCTCCCAAATATTAATTATATTCATTTTAAAAAAACTCCTCTTTAGTATCATTTTTAAGTATTTGAACATTTGGCTTAAATACATTTAGACAAATTTCTGAAACTATTTAAACTAATAAAATGCCTCAAATTTGTCTTTCATCAAGAAAACTCAGTAAACCCTTAAATGATCATCTATGAAAGAGTTGAAACACTAATTTCTAGTTAAATTAATTGTCCTAGAAGGACCTCTAATATAAAAATATTTTAAGAGTGAGCAATCATAAAGTGGATATGGAGCTCTAAATTGTTTGGCAAGAACACAATGTTCTTACTGAAATAAGAATTTTTCTTTAAATAGATTTGGATTACAAAGTTTTGATATAAGAAAATTTTGGATGTACTAAATGTTGATACCATAACATAATTTCAATCTTTGAAATAACAACCAAAGACCTCTTATTATCAACTCATCTGGAATAACTTGCCTTTTTTTCTTTAAGATAATACAAGCCACCTTTTTTTTTAACAATGCCAATTCTTATAATACAATCTTGAAATTCACAATATGTTAGCCCCAAAAAAAAAATTTTAAAATTAAGCATGATTAGACTAATTAAGTAATTGAGTTAGCATTATTTGAGATGATAGTAATTAAATATGGTAGCATTAAATATCATATGACATTAAATGAGTAAGTAGCATTAATTGATTAAGTTAGATAGCATTAAGTAATAAGTTAGGTAAGAGTTAATGACATTAAATGAGTTAGTTGGGCTTTAATGAGGTAGGAAAGAAAAGAGAATAAGTTGAGCCTTAAAAGACAAGTGGGCTTGAGTAGGTTAAAGAAGATAAGAAGAAAAGAGGAGGAAGTGAGTTGGGCTTGGACTTATAGGCTTAAGTGAGTAAGTAGAAGTATAAAAAGGGAATGAAATAAGTGAATTGTAGAGGAAGAGAGGAGGACTTACGAAAATTTAGAGAGGGAGGAGAGGTTTTCGGCAATGAGGAGAGAAGGAGGAGAAAAAGAAGAAGCTTTAGCTAGGGTTTGATTCTCCTTGAGTTTTAGAGGGTTTTTGAAGAAAGTGCAAGAAGAAAAAGTAAAGAGGAGAAGCTAAGCTACCTTTTGAGCCAAGAAACTCTTGGGTTGAGTCAAGATCTAAGGTAAGTTATATTTTTAAGAGTTGGTTTTTAGTTGGGTTTTTGGTGTAGAAAGCTTAGAAGTGAAGTGGGTTTAGTGATTCTCAAGCTAATTTCATGAAAGAGGTTTTATAAAATTTCATTAGAATTTGTGTTGAAGTGGGTTTTGTTTCTCTTGAAATAGAGCAAGAGAGAGGAGAAGAGCAAGAGGAGGAGCTCCATTTAGCAAGGATTTAGCAAGTATAAGGTGGGTTTCACTTTTATCTTTATGTTAGTAATGCTTTAAATACTATCTCCACTAAGGAAAATTAATGTTTTCCAACTACCTTGGAATGAGTGTTGATTGAGTTTTGAATTGTGTGTAAATTGAATTGTGATTGCCATATGTGAGAATTTGATTAGTATATGATATTGCTTGAAATTGCCATGAATTGAATGAGCATGAATGAGATCATGAAATGTGAGCTAAGCATGAAATATATTATTTCAAGAATCAGCTTTATGGATGCATGAAAATCCATTTTCAGAAAATCAGCTAGCGGACAAGACAAGTCCAGTTTTTATGCATGAAATTCAGTGTTATGTGGGTTAGTTAAGTCCACCAGCAAAGTCACGTGCACGTTGACCAGTATAGCCTTCTCCTGGCGGCCCGATAGTGGCATAGGATGTTCCTTTTTGGACTCCTCAGCATATGACTACACTTGTGTAGCTCATCAGTAACCCGTGGACTTTTCGAACCATCAGCTATGTGTTTATGTGTTAGCATATGTTTGCAAGAATGAAAATTTCATGGATCATGAACATTGTGTTTTGAGATTGATAAATTTCATGAAATGCATGATTGTATGATTGCTATACCAAAGTGCTAAAAGTATGATTAATGAAGCAATGTAGCTTATTAGCCTAAATATAAACGTGTTACCTACGAGCGAAAGCTCACCCCCACCTTCCCGTCCCATCTCCAGGTGAAGAGCGCGATTTCAAGGAACGAGCATAAAAGGCATACTCCAAGATTTTGTTTTTGATGAAATTCAAGTCATTTTGTTGTAACCAATGCTTTAGATGCATTTCAAGAAAACAGTAGCATTTTGGAAATGTATTTTGAATCATGTTGAAAAAGGGCTTGAAATGCCCTCTAAAGCCTTGTAATAACTTATATTTTCATATGAATGCAAGAATGTTCAGTTATCATGTATTTTGTAAAATCCAAGTATGTTTCAAAGCAATTGCATCATAGTATAGCATGAACATGGTTAGATGATTAAGAGTGCGGTTGTTGCCTAAAATGGTATTTGGAAATACCTTAGAGTTTAAACATGTTATATGAGGTTGCATGTTGAGTTTTATGCAGGTGTAAGTATTAAGATTGAAAAATTGGTTAGTTGCATTTTCAAGGGAAGTGCTGTCAAATTTTCCTAAAATTTGACAGAACTTTGCCTCAGTATTAGACCCTCTTAAGGGTTGAATTAGATCAGGAAGTCTTCATGAATATTGTAGTAGAAGTTCAGAGCTTTCTAAGGATATATCGTTTGTCTCATTTGGAGTTAGGGTTAAAAAGTTATGAGGATTAGAACACATTCAGTTACTGTTCATGTTGCACATTGTACTGTTACATTGGCTAATGGCATGACAGTGCATTTGATTGGGTTTTTACCTCCTTTAATGATGGATTTAGCCTTAACATCCTTCATGAGATTTGTAGTTTATCTCGTTATCTTTTCATGAAGGTATAGTATGCACATATTGGAGCTAGGGGTAAGAAGTTATGAGTGTTGGAAGATGATAGTTTCAAGTGGTTTTGAAATGAGAGAGTTAGAAGTTTTGTAAAATGGCGTGTCCATTAAACGGACACTAATGTCCGTTAAATGGACAGCCTCGGGTGCCAAAACACCCCTTCCCCTGCCCATGTCCGTTAAATGGACTTGCATGTCCGTTTAACGGACATTTGCGAGCCATTTAGGACCCTGTCACCCGTACCTGTCCGTTAAACGGACAAGGCTGTCCGTTTAACGGACAGCTACGGGAAAATGGACAAATTGGACTTTGTTAGAGGCCGAATTTGGTTTTGTGGTCTTCATAAGAGTTGTAGATCCAGATGTCTACTTTCATATGGTGAAATAACGAACATAATCTGAACTCTAGATTAAAAGTTATGGCAATCGCGCCAAAAGAGTTTCATTTTGATTTTGGAAGTGAGTATGGTCTAGTGTTTTGGGCATAATTTCCTCATCCGACCTCCAAATGAGGTGAGGCTTGAACCATTGGATTCATAAGACATATATCTTTCACTCCATAAAATTTGGTATCAATTGGAGTAGAATTAAGAAAGTTGACATTAAAAGAAGTGAGAGGCCAGTTGAGAGAGCATGTTTCAGGTATGAACACCTTTGGGTATTTGAATCATATCTTGAGTTATATAACTCCGATTAAGGTGATTCTTGCCTCTATGCGAACTTGAGGCTTTAAGCTATATTTGATATGAACAAGTCAATATGTGATTTTGATGTTTAAGTAGTGTGCGCTCATCACTTTTATGGAATAACAGCAAGTAGCACTGCAATGAATTAAGCGCAAGGTTTCAGGAATACGGAAGTTAGGTTATATGTAGTTGGGGTCCGGTCTCCGGGTCCGGTCCTAACAAATTTGGTATCAGAGCGAGTGTGATAAGTGTAAGTTCCATGTAGTTAGGTCTCGGATCCAACAGTTGGGGTCCGGTCTCTGGGTCGGGTCCTAACACAATAGGTAGGAAAAAAGGTTCTAATGCAGTTCACATCCTTTATTAACTTACTAAGAGATAATAAATTATAAGTTATTAGGAACATACACAATAGAGCTCAAAGTCATATTCGACAATCAAAATGCCCCCTTTCTATGGCTGGTGACATCTTCCCATCAACAACATATACATTAACCCTATCTTTGCACGTGTCATATGTATTAAACACATCAATCAACCTAGTCATATAGTCCAAAGGTTTAGTGTCCATAATCCAACAGTTTATTAGACAAGTTTACTTATTTTTGTTATGGTTGTAGTTGGGTTTTATTAGTTTTGACTTTTAAAGCCTAATGTATGCTTGGATTGATTGATGAATTATTAGAGTATCTTTATTTTTTTACTAAAAAACTGACTCTAGTAGCACTTCCAAAGTTAGATTCCACCAACTTTGTTACTTTATTATGAACTGTAGATCATGTTGATTCTTTAGTTTTCAATCAATAAGTTTTCTAGGCAAATCCTAGCATATGTCATGAGCGTGGTAATGCTTGTTATAATAATCACATGAATCCTTTTCCTTAAATTAAGAGCTATGACCACCTACAAGGGTTGATCCTTATAATTCTACAAGAGGAATCTCATCTAATTTGGTTGAGTTCATCATCACTTACTTCTTACTTTATTGTCTTAATACTACTGCAAATGATTCATGAAAGGGTAGATTGCTCACTTGGACCAATAATCAGTAAGGTAGTTTTTTTATAAGGAAAAAATTAGACTAATCTCTTCTTGACTCAATTTGAATGACCCACTTTCCCAATTCTTTTGTTCACTTTGGAAAAAATCTGCTATTAGATAATGTTTATATGTTGCTGCAAAGAATTGTTGAAAGAAGCATATGAGGATCTCCTTTTATATTCTTTAATGGTATTGTGCAGATGAATGGTTTCTCATAATTAGTCTGCAGCTGTTGGAATTAAAAGGTTGATTGTTTTAAATCCTATCAGCTAGTGTAGAAATTGAGAATGGTGAAAGCTTCTTCAAAAAAATTTATGCATGGGAGAAATCAAAACTTAAACACTCTCAAAGAGAGATTGATTCAAGCACATAAAAATTGCTATGATTCGCCTCATAATACTAAATATTGACAAGTTGAGATAGAAAGACTACAAGAGTTTCATAATGCCCTCAATCTCATAAATCCATCCTCACAAAAGGTGAGGATTTATTGGTTGAAAGAAGGAGACTCCATCACAAAATTCTTCCACTCTTCCTTACTTATTAGGAGGAATGTCAAGAAAATCTTTACACTTTAAGATTGTGATCTGAATGAATATATTGATCTACATAGCTTGCAGGAGCTTGCCAGAACCTACTTTATACAGCTTATGGGCACTATTGATACAACTGAGCTAAGTCCCAATGCTTTACGGTTCTTTGATTCTACTACCAATCAAGATATGAAGGACTATATGGTCTCTCCATTCACTGAACATAACATCAAAAGGGTATTATTTAGCCTCCATCCTTCTAAATCACCTAGACTTGATGGGTTTATTGTTTTTTTTTTAAATCTTGGGATATCACAAGTAAGTTCTTCACTAAGGTAGTCTTAGAATTCTTTGCCTCCTCTAAAATGCTTCAAGAAATTAACCATACTTACATTTTTTTGGTACCAAAAAAGTAATCCCCTCAGAGGATGAATGTTGGACCCCGAACCTTGAGATGAAAATCTAGAAATAATAAACGAGATCAAATGAGTTTTTTGTATGTAATTTATGTTATAGATGAATATGATGTTAGAATGTGATTTATGCATGGTTGATGAGCTGAAAAACCTTAAGCATGAATCATGGTTATGTTATATAAGTAAGATATTAGAAAAAGGCAAGAGAGGATCTTGGTGAATGACAAGATGTGATTTAAATGTAAGCAAATCATTTGGATTGAGGTTGAGTATTGGATTGATTTCCAATGTCAAATTTTAATTGGTTGAATGAGATTAAAATAGAAGAAGTGAAGTTGGCAAGAATGATAAGTTTTGCATGTGAATTGAAATGTGTATGTTGATTTGGGAAAATTAGAGAATGATTGAAATAGATTAGGCCAAAGTAGCCTTCTGTGAAGTTGTAGGTTGACCTTTTATCTTTCCAACGAGACTAAGAATGCAAGATTTCGAGATCGGAGTTAAGAGTTATAGTTGATTCAAGTTATGATGTTATTTGAGTTTGATGTTAGTGACAACTATGATGAATGTTTGAGAATTGTGGTTTTGATGAATCTATTTAGTTGAGAATTGAGAAGTTTGTGAATTTAATTTGTTGCTTGAAGTGTTATGAAGTGTTTAGGCCTTTGAATAAGTAAATATGTGGAGATTATAAGAGTATATGATGTTAGTTTGTATGAGAAAAGCAATGGAAAAAGATTGAAGAAGTGGTGGAATTTAGCATGTCCGTTAAATGGACATGGGAGTCCGTTTAACGGACAGCCTCGGGTCAAAAGGACCCCTCCCCATGTATATGTCCATTAGGCGGACACGGGTGTCCGTTTAACGGACTTTCTCGGAAGGTTTGGTATCATTTTGGCCGTACGTGTCCGTTAAACGGACATGCCTGTCCGTTTAACAGACAGCTACGGGTCACCTTGGGAGATTTGCATTTTTCACCAGTTTTGATGCCGAATATCGCTTCGAGGCCTCTAATACAAGTTGTAGATCTTGATCTTATATTTAAAATGGCACTAGAAAGAAGTCATTTAGATATTTTTAGAGAAAGTTATGGTATTTGCGCCAAAAGAGTTGCAAATTGATTTCTGTTTTGAACATGTTGAGTTATTTTGATCATAACTCACTCACCCGACCTCGGATTGAGGCGATTCTTGAAGCATTGAATTCCTAACACATGTATCCTTCTCTCCATAAAAATTTGCATCAATTGGAGTCCAATTGAAAAATTTTGATTGAATCATATGATAATCAGAATGTTTTGCTTCATTCTGAGCTGGCTATTTTTCCTTCCTCATCCGACTCTATCACATCATTTGCTTATATCTTTTCCGTCCGACATCCGAATAACTCGATTCTTGAAGCGTTGGACTCCTAAGACAATGAAGTTCATGATTATGTGAAAATTATGAATTTTAGAGATTTAATTGAGCAAGATTATGTGAATCAAAGTGAATCAGGAAAGTTTCTAAACATAGTTCAGTACTTTGCGAATTTCGGGAGTTGTAGAGATCCGATTGAAACGAGGGTTGAGGAGAAATAAAGTTAAGATATTGGGCCACAATTGTTATGAAGAAATGAAATTTTATTTTAGCCTTTAAGAATGTTTATTTGTGGAAGGAAGTGAATTCTAGAAACTGTGATAGTAAAAGGATATGTCCGACATGTTTGGACTATAAATTTTGATATAGTGCTCCGAATTGGATGATTCTTGAGGCTTTATGAAACTAAGACATAGAGGAACAATTCTCTAGAAGAAAGTTTTAACAAATTCCTTCATTTAGATTTGAGAATAATTGTCCAAATGTTAGCATGACTTAAAAGAAAATTCAGGGGCTTTATGGAAGTCCACTTAAAGGGGTTTGTTTTAAGCCATTGGTGGAGGGACAAAAGGGTCTTTTCAACCCCATTTAATGACTTGGCATACATTTTAAAGGAGTATTTTCGTGGGTTCTAGAAGAGACACGAAGATTAGGAGAGAAGAGGAAGAAAAGAAAGAAAGAAGAGAGAAAAGAGAGGAGATTTCGGTGGAGAAAGGGAAAGAAGAGGTGGGGTTTCTGATTTTGAGGGATTCAAGCTTGATTCTTCATGGATTCATGAAGGAAAAGAGGGAAGGAGAAGAGAGCTACCTTCCAAGCCAAGCAATTTTCGAAAATGAAGAAGATAAAAGGTAAGAGATGATTTAGATATTTAAGTTTTTGATGAATTTTTGGTTGAGAATCATTGGAAATCTTATGGGTTTGTGGTTTTTGAAGTAGTTTTGATGATTATGACTTGGGTTATGTTTGTTTTTTAATAAAAAGAAATATGGGCTATACCCACTTGTATGAGTTAGAGATTTTAGAAGAGCTTGATTTAGATATCATGAAATGAGTATGGGCTTATTAATTATGTAATCAATTATGAGAATTATAATGGTTATGATATTGGATTTTGGGAGATTATGATGTAGAGAGTTTGGAAACTATATGGGTTTGTGAAAGATGATGATTATGATATAAGTTTTGGGTTGATTTTGATTTAGGGAATTTTAAATTGGAAGAACCAAGGAAGCTTTGGACAATTGATGTATGAGTCAAGCTTATGGCATGGAATCTAGAGGTGGGTAACGTATTTATTTTGCAAATTATAAGCTAAATAAATAATGTTGGTTTGTTAAATTATTGTTTCTAAATGAGTTGAATCAATTGGCTTATAAGATGAATTATGAACAAAATTGGATTCATTGTTTTTCAAATGGATCAAGATACTGTTGCGGACTTTCAAACAAAAGGGATGAAAGTAACTGTTTTCAAAGTATTTGCAGAATTTTGATGTGATTGTTTGAGTTTCACTATGTGAATTGTGGTTATTGACGAAATTGATTGATTGTTGAGAATATGTTTGCATGGTTATATGCATATATGCAAATTTGTGAATGTAAATGTGTTAAGTATGACATTGCATGAAAAGTTGAATTTCTGAAATATGCCTTCGGACAATATGAGTTTTCAAGCATAAATACGTGTTACATGGGTTTGGTTAGGTCCTTCATGTGGAGTCAGTGCACTGGTCTCGTTATATTTTAAAGCCTTCTCCCGGCTGCCCGCAAGTGGCATAGGAGCTCCGTTTACGGACTCCCCATGTGTTTCACGGCTGCACAGGACCGATTTGCAGAAATGTGCAATCCGTCATGTGTTTTTGGACCAACCCAAACCGATTGATGTGTTATATGTTTTATTTTGTTATAATGTGTTGCATTTATATGGGGTGCAATTACATGGTTAAAATGGTTTGTAAATGTTTATGAAAAATATTGAAAATTGAAAAGCTTTTTATGGAAGCTGTTTGAAAATGTTTATGAAGGATTTTGAAAATTGAGAAGTTTCCCAATGTTTTTCTCATTAAAATAGTTGATCAATGGAAAATAAAATTTGAAAATGTTTTTGCTTATCATTTGTGAAATAAACATGTTATCCACGAGCTTTCGAGCTCACCCCCCTTTCATCCCCATCTCCAGGTATTCGAGCGGGAGATTGGATGAAAGACGTCAAGATATCAGTATTTGTATATGTTTTGTATTTTGTGTTATTGGTTTCAGATTAGTGGAAACGGTTTATGGCTTAGAATGCCATTAAAACATTGTAAGCTCTTGGTTCATAATGTATTTTGGATTATGCATTGTCTAAGATTTTGGTTTATGGAAATTTAGAAAATGGTTTTGTATACCCATTTAAATTGAGTTATGAATGTATTGGTATTGGGATACATATGTATAGATATGGATGAATGTGTTGATGATGGAATTTGTATTGGTATGCAAATGAATCGAAGTGGTTTAGAATTTAGGTTTGCGTTCTGCTGAAATCTCGGACGGAGGGTCCGGTAGATATGATGTATGTGAATTTGTCTGGAATCTATAGAAGTGAGCTTTACTATTTGCAGGTTTTGGATAGGTTAAATTGCAGCCGTTATGCTGCCGGATTTTTTTATATGGTAATATATGATTAATTGAATTTGTGTATGAACTTAAAAATTGATTGACATGAGTATGAGTTTGTTATGGTAAAGAATAAGACTATGATGAATAAGAAGAATCAAGTATTTATGAGATTGGTATGAGTTTAAGGATAAGTTTCCAAAGAGGGAAACTATTTGTTTGATTTTATCTAGGATGGATTAAATGATGAAGAAAAGAATAAGAGGATGGATTAAATAAGAAAAAAATGTACATCGTTTTCCGTATAGGCTAAGGCATAAGGGTTTCCAACGCGACAAATTTTCTATGTTCACGCTTCGGATGTCGGGTTTTGAAATTCCAGTTTCAATTGATCTATTTGTTACATATTTGTACTCGATCCTACTAGTTTTGCATTTGTATCCAATTTCCATTTGTATTCGACTTGACTCATTTGTTTCGTTTCATTCACTTTGGCTTTCGATTTTCTGTCCATTTGTATGTTTTGATTCCTGACTGGATTCGATCTGTATCTGTTTCGCTGGTTTGTTATTATCTGACTTGTATTCGATGATCTCATTTGGATTCGATCCTTTTAGCCTCGCATTTGTTTCGTGTCCTTGGCTTTGGTTTTCGATTTTTCTTTCCGCTTCACGAGTGATTATGAGCAGCGGGGTTACGAGTGTAGCGTTTAAGTGTAAGAAGTTGGGTCTCGAAAACGGGATCCAACATTTATGGTATCAAAAAAGTAATCCCCTCAGAGGATGAATGACTTTAGACCTATTTCCTGTTGCAACATAGTTTATAAAGTAATCTCCAAACTTCTAATAAAAAGGCTTAAAGTGGCTATATCAGGAATCATTAAGTCCACACAAGGGGACTTCATTCCTGACATAAACATAGGAGATAATATTCTTCTCCTACAAGAATTATTGAAGGACTATATCTCAGGTAAAAATCTCAGAAGTTCTCTACTCCAAATTGATTTCTTGAAAGCTTTTAATTTGGTTAGTTAAAGGTTTATACATGAATCTTTATAGTTACGTCCATGATTTGTTACTTAGATAATGACTTATATTTAAACCCCCTCTTTGAGTGTGTTTGTGAATGGTATTCCAACTAAGCATTTCAAAACTAATAAGGGAATCCAACAGGGAGATCCCCTATTTTGCTCTCTATTTACTCTTGTAAAGGAAAGGATGTTAAGACTAATAAGTAAATTGATTTCATACAACCAAAGATTCCAGTTTCATTACAAGTGCAATGCCATTAACTTGACTCATCTAATGTATGCAGATGATCTCATGCTTATGTGTGTGACTGATCCTTATTCTATCACCATCTTGATGAATGTTTTAAATGTATTTGTAAAATGTTCTAGTATGAAACTCAACTCTGAGAAGAGTAGCCTCTACATATCTGAAGATGTTAGAAATATTGCTGAAGAAAGAAGAGTAGCTGGCCTAAATGTTCATTCAACTCCTTTTTGCTACTTAGGTGTATCAATCACCTCTTCCAAGTTGAAATATCATGATTGCTTGTCTCTCATAGAAAGGATTAAATCTATAATCAATGCTTGGCAAAATTGATTTCTCTCTTATGCTAGTAGACTCACTCTTATTATTTCAATTGTAAGCAACTTACAATTACACTAGAATGCTCATATTGCACTGCCTAGGAAGGGAGCTTGACATATGAAAGCATTCCTATGGTCAGGCAGATTAGAGAATGCTAAAAAGGCAAAGATTAAATAGAGTGAGGCTACCCCCCCCCCCCCCCGGAAGAAGTTTAAAGGACTTGGAATTATTTCTACAACCATATAGAAGGTTCTAATGTGCAAGAGAATTTGGAGGCTCCAAATTGATCAACATGCACTTTTGATCAAATGTTTCCATGAATATCACCTCAAAAACTCTAATTTTTGATAGGCTACTTGTATGACGAAGTTCTCTTAGGGTTTTACTCAAATAATGGGTCTGAGAGGCCTTATTTATCCCTATACTAACAATAGGATCGGCAATGGTCAAAAACTTTGCTTTAATTTGATAATGGGCTTAATTTTAGCCCACTTATCTATAATCCAGAGGTATTACATTGAAGTAATATAATTCCTTTAAATCTTAAAGTTTCCAACTTGATCAAAAATGGTACATAGAGTGGGAATTTTAGAGGATTTGGCTCTCTAATGAATCTTTTTCCCCAACTTCATGATGTGGAGAATGAAGATGTTATCATTTGGACTCTTCACTCAAGTAAGCTCCCTAATAAATACTATCATTTGCTCTTCTCATCCTACTCAACTGAGGTCCCTTGGTACAATCTTCTTTGGAAACACTCTTTAAATCCTAAAGCCTCCATAATCATATGGCTCACTATCAAAAATAGACTCAATACTATGAGTCAATGGCAAGAAAATGTCGATACCATATCTATACTTTGTAAGATGGAAGTGGAAGATCATAACCATCTTTTCTTCCTTTGTACATTCTGGAAAGCTATATGGAGCAAGATCTTGCATACGCTTATAGGAAAAAACTATACATATGATTGGGAAAATTCTTTGAGCTAGGTTATTATCTCTAAGCAGGGGTTGTCAAATGCTATACTCTATAATGTAGCTTTCACCATCACCATCTATATTATCTGGAAGGAGAGAAATAGCAGGAGATTTACCAGTATAGAAGAGGACAAGTATCAGCTAGTTAATAAAATTGTTAACTAGATTCGACAACAATCTAAACTTACAATTTGCATCACTCACTTTCTCCTGACATGATATCACGATGGAAATTTTAATTTGATACTATGCTCATTTTGACTTACTCACCGTAATGTAGCTTCTCTTTGTATATTTAATCATAATGCTTGTCTATAGGCTAACACCATAGAAATTATTACAGTGTTTTTTTAGCTTTGTCTATAGTAATGAAATTTTTCATTTTCCACAAAAAAGATTCAAGCCTTACCAAAATTCAATAGTACACTCTTTCTCAATCATTCTTTTTTTTTTTGTGTTTTGCAACATCATTAAAGGACTCCTATCCAATAATATATAAAATATCTATCTCCTACTGTTTAATTCAACAAGGGAATTATAGTAATAAGTGAATATTAAATTCCCTTGCTTAGTATTATAGATTTTAGACTTAATCCCAAAACATTGAAATGTATTTTCCAAGTTTGAATATATCTATTGAACTGCATCCCAAATTTCCTTTGCTTTCTTATAGAATAGATACATTTGTCCAATATTTATCCCTTTAAAATTAATTAGTCAAGCTATAACAATTGAATTCTCTACTTCCTAAGTGTTGTAGGTTAAGGACGTGTTTAGTGGAACTATTATTATTCCATAGAGATGCCTAAATTCTCCTCTTTCACAAATCATAAGGATTACAAATTGGCACGTCTTATGAAAGTTTTGTCTATTGAGTTTATATTGATTGATTTAAAGAGAATTGTTGTTAAATGAAGTGGTAGTTAAAGAACATAATCTCATAATGCCTAGATATACTTGATCTACTTTTGTTGAAGATCATTCTGTGGCTGACGTCTACTATTTTGCTAGCATGTTTATGGAAGCAAAAAAATGAACATTACCATAACCATACCATCTCTAATACAATGAAATAAGATTTTTTTAATTCTTGAATAATTCTCTCACTGAATTTATGCTCCCTCATAAATAGAATAACATATTATTCATAAAATGGAAAATATCCTAGTCAAATCACTTATATATACTTAATAAAAGAATGAAAACTAATAGAACTAATAAAAGAAAGTTTGACTTCTAAATATTTACATTTAGATAATGAGAATCTCCTACAAATGATATGGCCATTTTACTCAAGCTAGTGTCACTTTAAAGCTCCACTATCTTGCCTTTAACTTAGACCATCATAGTCAATGCAGGTCAATTATGATTAGTTCAACCCATAGAAAATAACCATTTTTGGTTGAGAATAATATAAAAACTTCTAAATTCCAATAGAAAAAACTCCTCTACCACCATCAATTCCATACCTCATGGTCTCCAACAGTGGCAAATGTAATTTCTCAACTACACGAGTCCTGATAAAATTATATATGGTTTCATAATCGAGCTAAGAATACTACTTGTTAATCCATTATTTCCCCTCTCATTTTCATTGTATAAGGTGAAGTAAACTCCACTATAAAATTTAGTGACACTTTCATGCCCTCCACAGGATTGTGTTGCTCAATTTCCTACCCAATTCCTCTTCATTCTCTCTTTCCTTTTCATATTCTACTCTTAACACATCCAACTCTCTATTTTTATATAACAATGCTCGATACTGAATTTCTCATCACATTTAAAGCATATTGGACCTTAATCTTTTGAAAGGAGAAATGCTTAAGGAAATTTTTGGTGCCAGTAGTCTTCAATGGATTAAATGACTTTTATAGGTTAGGGATCAAAAGAGTTTCTTTATGTTTTGGAGGTAAGGGACTAAGGGTTCAACTTGGTTGGTGGTTGTTATAGGTCTTATGGGAGAACCCAACTCCAAAAGGTAGCTTAAAGTGTAGGAGAGCCCATAAGCCTATAAACGCCACATTAGCACCTCTTATTACTGATATAGGACAATTAGACTGTAACATTGGTGTTTTGGGTCTAACGTGAAGTAGGTCTCTTTGTAGATCGGTTGTTGTCTAGGGTTTAGGTCAGGTTTAGGATATGATTGCCTTCTCTAATTTTCTTAACAACCTTCATCAGTTCCAGGAAGCCAGTTGGGTTCATCGTAATAACTCTCCTCTAATTTTCTCATCTAACTCGTTAATGAAAACCTCAACAAGCGCATCATTATCTGGATGTTTAAGGGGAAATCATAAAGTCTCAAATTTAAGTCTATAATTTCTAACAGTTGTTGTTTGCTTGACGAGTAAAAATCATTGACAAAGAGTTCCTTTATGTTTAAGAGAGAATCTTCGAAGAAATTGACCTCTTGATCTCTTCTTATATTAGGTAAGGGCGGTGATTCTCCTTCCATTGAAGCCACACCAATGTCATTTCTTGGAAATAGATAGTTGTTTCCTCTAACTTCTCAACATTTAACAAGTATTTCACCAAGAAATATTGCTCTGCTCTAGAGACCTAGGAAGTAGGGTTATCCTCCTCATTATATACCTACATTCCAACATTCTATCATTGAAATATTGGCATCCCTGGTGGTGTTTATGTTTCTCTCAGAAGAGATTACGTTGCCTGCTACTAAATCCTCTATGGGAATGGCAGTTGCACGAGTCCCATTTGACTCCCACAATGTCACATTCTTTTCTGTTGATTGTTGGCTCTTAACAAGAGCACCAAAGGCTTCGTCCATCTTTTGGGTTAACATAGGCACGAGGCATCCAGATTATTGAGTTTATTTTCAATAACAAGATTTTTTCATCTACATTGTCCAATCATGTTATCATCATTACTTTAGAGGTGGTGCAAATTGGCTCTAATAACAAAAATGGTAGGTATCAATCATAACTCAGGAGTTTATATAAAAGAAATATAATATAAGCATTCAGATCATCCTTACACAAATACCCAAATCAATAAGAAAAGAATAACATAAACAATCCCTAGAGAGAGAAAGAGATTCAACAATATACAATGAATATATACTCAAATGTGATCCTCAATTTCGATCTCACCTTCAAACTGGAAGAAGGAAGATTAGCCCTCTATAGATTCCAAATAAGTAAGGTTTTTGCCTCTTCTCATGTTCCAAAAATGATCCATACCTCTTTCTGCATCTCAAATGTCCATTTATATGAAAAATTAGGTTCTTTGGAAGATGCACGATTTATGCATCACCAAAACAATGCATCTTTTGAAATTGTGCATGACCGTGCATCTTGCAATGCATGGTGAATTCTTCATTTTCTTGCATTTTCTTGTCCCATCTTCACTGTAATACATGTTCTTGTTCCATAAAGGCAAATGAGTTTGAACATTAAGAGGATAGCTCAAGAAATGTGTTTTTAACTCATTTTAGCTCTTATGCTTCCAACTTGTACCTAAAACTAAATGTGAACTAAAATGAGTATCTTAAGAATTTCATAACATTAATTGATAATTATTAAGGAGTGAATATATAAACAATTAAACACACATCAAGTTCCCCCATATTTCGCTTTTGACTATCCTTGGGCAAAACAACAAAATCAAAGTCACAAACCAAAACACTTTCACATTTTTCTTATTTCCCAATAATAGATAGTCATTAAAGACAAATAACTTTCAAAACCATAGCAAGAAATTAACATTGAATTCCTCTACTTATGATCAATCAACAATTGTTTTCTTTAGAAACTGAGCAATCTAGGGGTAGACTTTGATAAAATGTGTTTAAATAAGATAGAGATATAGGTATACATAAAAACCATTTATGATTAAGACATTTCACAACTTTGCATACCATTTTATTTCTCCACCACAATACATAATCAGTAATCAAATGACTTTTCTACATTTGTATTATGGTTAAAGGTTAAGGCGAGATGCATTTGGGTAATATAGCACAAAATCCATCAAATCTAGTGAAACAAGAAAAAATACTTAATGTAACATCAAGTGAAAAAATCAAGATTCACTAAAAACTAGATACCATCAGCTACGATAAATGCAAAAACTATGTTTCACAATTCATATTCAAGTTCTCGCACCACAACGCTCATAAAGCATAAGGAATTAAAAGGAATCACTAATACAATCAATGACAGACAATACATTATAACCATAACTGGTGATCTTTCAAAACAACATATACGTCATATGCACCATACTCAAATCACCATTCCATATAACTTTAGGAGGAGAAACTAATAACTTTGTAAAACAATTGCATTTCCTCCTTGATAATTTTGTTTAATTTTCTTTTTTTTGCTTTTTTATTTTTCATTTTTGTTCTTTTTTTGTTTTTTTAATTGAAAGAAGCTACATTAGCATTGAAGTTCTTTGATAAGAGATAAAATGACATTCTGACAATTATAACTAACTTACATATAAGCACACTACCACATTAATACTTTTATACATCCACAATCATCAATAATCAACAAATGCTCCATTAGCTCTAAGGCTTGGGTATGACATTTGGTTAGGTTTAAGACATGTAATATGGTTAGCACAAAAAGGCAAATAAAGCTCAAAGGGGCTTATGAAAAGGAAAAATCATATCAATAGGTAGGCTATTTGGGGAATGCAACTTATGAAACAAAAATGCCTATATCATTTTCATGTTCACGCATGTGATAAAAATGTAGTCTTGAAAAGAAAATCAAAGCAAAGTTAGGATGTACATGTCATGAACAAATATAAACAAAAGATAATGAGACTGATATTGATGTGTCAGTCTATAAAGTCTCAAGATCTCACTGGCATGTGTCTAACCACTAGTCACTACTTTTCTAATGTATATTGACCAATCACAAGATTAAAATTACATGCTCAAGTTTCCATGAATATTTCTCATCATTTCACTCTGTAATTATGACTATATAGTCTTAAAAGCAATAGAAAAAGAGAAAATGTGTCTTTGTTGATTAATTTTCAAAACACCTAATAAACACACATAACTAACAAACTAGCTTAAAAATATGCATGAAAACTAAGATCTCCACCCCCACACTTAAAACTTACATTGTCTCCAATGCAAAATTAAATGTGAGGAATGAAGCATTTAACAAAAACAACAAATGTGAAAATGTAAAGGAAGAGAAACAAACTTCCCTTGGGTTACCTCCCAAGCAATGTTTTTGTTTATTATTGCTAGCTTGACTCCTTATTTTCCTCATCATGTGACAAAATTATGATCTTCAGGTGTCACAACTTCTGTCTTTTCCACTTGAGGTTTGTCAGGATAGGGCATGAGTTGATGACCACTCACATTTAGTGTCTTCCTTATCTTCAAATTCTTAATCTCTATTGAATCCTTGCACTCTTGAAAAATCTCCAATATCTCTTCACCCTTTTCCTCCTTGTTTAATTTCTCCGACCTGCTAAGTAAAGATGAAGGGTTAGTTTTAACAACAATTAGAGATTCAGTATTTACCTTTGAGATAAAATGATATTGTCGGGCCCCGACCCGAAGACCGGACCCCAACTGTTGGATCCCGTTACCCAACCTGCATATAACTTACTATAGATGTTGGATCCGAGACCCAACTGTCCCGGGAGGTGGTCCCTGGTGGAGCTCATCCCCGAGACACTTGCCTTGCTAAGACCCTAACTTGACACACTCTATTTGACTCACTTTGGTAGTGAGCATACACTGACTAAGGCCTGGACCCTGACTGCTCTCGACAATCCCCAAAGTAACACTCTTATCTATGGATCTGCAGAACAAGTCGACTTGTCTGATAAACAAGTCGACTTATCGAGACAAATAACTCGACTTATAACCAACAAGTCGACTTATCGAGACAAACAACTCGACTTATAACCTACAAGTCGACTTATCGAGACAAACAAGTCGACTTATCTAACTGACAAGTCGACTTATTATTCAAAAGCTTCACAAGTCGACTTATGGGTCCAATAACTCGACTTATATCTATTCTGAACTCAAAACCTAACCCTCTACACTCTCTCTTGACTTATTCCAAACACCATAAACACTTCTAAACCTCTCAACTCATCCACTCCACTCTCAACATGCTATAATCTCACTTAAACTTACATCATTCATCTACTCACATGAATTCCAAAGCAATTTCATACAACTTTGTAAACTATGCTTAAACATGATAGTAAATGGCTTTGGGAGATCATGATAAATCATAATTCATGCATTTCATTTATATCAAAACAATGTTCTTACAATGCTTTAGTAGGCATTTCAAGCTATTACAATTCAAATCAAAATACATCTGCTTTCTCAAATGCAACCTAAAGCATTCATTACAAAAATATGAAATACATGGGCAAAACACTAAGATCTTGGGTATGCCTTGAGCTCATTCTTGAGATCCAGATCTTCACTGGAGATGGGACGGAAGTGGGGGTGAGCTTTAAACGTGGGTAACACGTTTATATTTATACTACTAAGCTGAATCTATTCACATTCATCTTTTTGCAATATTCTCATTAACAAATCTTACAACTTGCATTTCACAAATTCATCAAGCTAACAACAAAATTTCATGATTCATGCATTCATCATTCTTGCTAACATATGCTAACACATAATCACATAGTTGATGGTTTGAAAAGTCTACGGGTTTTTGATGAGCTACACAAGTGTAGTCATATGTTGAGGAGTCCAAAAAGGAACATCCTATGCCACAGTCGGGCAGCCGGGCGAAGGCTTTACTGGTCTACGTGCACGTGACTCTGCTGGTGGACTTAACTAACCCACATAACACTAAATTTCATGCATAAAAACTGGACTTGTCTTGTCCACTGACTGATTTTCTGAAAATGGATTTTCATGCATCCATAAAGCTGATTTTCTGAAAAATGCTTTTCATGCTTAGCTCAAATGTCAAATCTCACTAATATTCTTGTTCATTCAATTTATGAATTTATCAAGCAATGTCAAGCAACATCATAAATTATCAAGTTCTCATATAATGGCATTCATACATCTATTATACTCAATCAAATCATCACAAAGTAATTTGAAAGAACATAATTTCTTTAATTAAGATAGTATTTATCACTTACTAGCATAAAGATAAAAATGAAACCCACCTTATATCCTTGCTTAAACTTGCCTAAGGAAGCTCCTCTTCTTGTTCTCCTCTTCTTTCTTGTCCTCCTTCATTCATGGCAAGAAAAGAACCTCACATCATTTAGGGTTTCTAAAATTGAAAACCTAATGAACCTTAATCATGAAATCAACCCTAGAATCACTAAACCCACTTCATTTCTAAGCTTTCCAAACCATAACCCAAGCAAAAGCTTAACCTTGAAAACATGACTTACCTTGAATCTTGACTAAACCAAAGGGTTTCTTAGCTTAAAGTGTAGCTTGAACCTTCCTCCACACTTTTTCTTCTTGCACTTTCTTCAAAAACCCACTTGAATCTTTTGGAAAATCACAAACTTTCTTCTTTCTTCTTCTTTTCTCCTCCACCACCGAAACTCACTCTCCTCCCTCTCTATTTTCGTAACTCCTACTCTTCTTCTCCTAACTTATTCACTTCTTTTATTCTCTTACTCACTTAAGCCCAAAGCCTAAAGCCCATTCACTTATTCTCCCTTCTTTCCTTCTTCCTTCCTTCTTATACTTTCCTACTTAAGCCCATTTGTTCTTTTAAGGCCCAACTTATTCCTCTTTTCTTTCCTACCTCATTCAAGCCCAACTAACACATTTAATTCCATTAATTCTTAACCTAACTACCAACCAACATATTAAATTTCATTTATTCACCACCTATCTCATTTATGTTACTACATGCTAATTAATGCCATATGCTATTTAATGCTATCATATTTAATTCATGCTAACTCAATTTCTTAATTAGTCTAATCATGCTTAATTAATTAAATAAATAAAAAAATAAATAATCTCGGGGCTAATAGATATGTCCTTTTTTTCCTTCAAGCTTCTTCTCAACTTTTTCTTCACTAGGAATCCTTGGTTAGTCCTCTCAAAATTCTCAAGCTTCTCACCATTGTTCAAGGTCAACACGTTGATATTCGTTAGATTTACCTTAAGTTAGGATGAAAACATTCCTTCACTTTATGATTCTACGTGTTTGATAGTTACTATCATCTGGCCCATATGGCTTACCAAATTCAAGAGTCTAGACCTTACATCTTATTGCAATTGCTTTACATCCTGATGAAATTGCAAAGTATTAATAGCAACAGACTTAACTAAGTCTTTCAGAGATGTACCTAAGTCGGGATAAGAGACTTCTAGTCTAGGTGAACATTGTTATGTACCCTACAGACTATCTAGGATGTAGTTTTGCTGGCTCTCCAAATATTGGATGATAGACCTTGTAACTTGTCAAAATCGCCTTATGTCCTATAAAATATGAAAGTATTAGTGGCAATAGACTTAACTAGGTCTTCTAGAACTATATGGGAATTACTGTGCACCCTATAGCTCATATAAGAAGTAGTTTTGATGATTATTTCCTCCATAACTAAGGTTGAGGTGATCTCTCTAACCTGAGTTATAGGATTGAGAATATGGGTTATGGGCAAAATTTCCCCCAATAGCATTGACATACTCCAGGAATGACATACTCCTTTTACGGTGTCCTTTCTATACACAAACACTAATAAACATTAAAAGATTAAAATTATTATTATTATTATTATTATTATTATTATTATTATTATTATTATTATTTAAAAACAAAAAACAAAAATTAAAGCACCACAATCCCTAACAACAACGTCAAAATTCTTGATACGTGTCAAATGCACCAAAAAATAAACCTAACTCTGTACAACTAAATTTATAGTAGTGTTGAGTATGATCGTATCCATAGGAAATACATGTAGTTTTTGTAATGAAAGAATTGATGTTCAGGATTTTTTGTATGCAAATAACAAAATAAAGTAAAATTGAGCTAAGGAAAACCAATCAAATTAAAAAGCATAACAGTGAGAAAATTGATGAATGATTTTGGAATCTAGTTCTTAATTCATTCTCAACCTACACACAAATAAACATACTTTATTGTCTTATTATTTTCACATCTCTTTTAGATATTATTAATTGTAAATTAACAATAAGCTCTGTTAACTCTGATTTTCCCTTAAGTCATGTTTAATCAAAATAAACTCTTTAACTAAACCTAATTATCGAACAACCTAGAACAAGCTCTCTATATTTAGTAGGAAAACTACATTACGAATAAGGAAAACAGATTAATCTAGGAAACAACCATATAAGCTCAAGTCATTTAATCTATGTTACGTTATCCTTGATGATTCAACTCCATTAATTGCCACAAATGAATTTAAAACACAACTATTACATATTGTATTTGAGATTCTAGCTATGAGTTTATACAAAAACAATCTAATATAAGCATTCAGATTATCCTTACATAAATATCCAAATCAACAAGTCAAGAATAACATAAACAATCCTTAGAGAGAGAAAGAGATTCAACAATACACAATGAATAGATGCTCAAATGCGATCCTTGGCTTTGATTTCACTTTCAAACTGGAAGAAGGAAGATTAGCCCTCCATAGATTCCAAAGAAGTAAGGTTTCTTCCCCTTCTCGTGTTCCAAAAATGATCCATACCTTTTTTGATGCTCAAATGTCCATTTATATGAAAACTTAGGTTTATGGGAAAATGCACGGTTTGATGCACGGTCGTGCATCACCAAAACGATGGATCTTTCCAAATTGTGTGCAGCCATGCATGTATGATGAATTCTTCATTTTCTTGCATTTTTCTTGTCCCATCTTCACTACAATCCATCTCCTTCTTGTCCACAAAGACAAATGAGTTTGAACATCAAGAGAATGACTAAAGGAATGTGCTTTTAACTTATTTTAACTCTTATGCTTCCAACTTGTACCTAAAACCAAATGTGAACCAAAATGAGTATCTTAAGCATTTCATGATATTAATCGCTAAGTATTAACGAGTGAATATATAAACTATTATGCACATATCATAGTATGATACCACGTTATGAAGGAAGGTAGTGTTATATTCATATTTTATATAGATTGATAAATATTTATAATGGTTTAGGAGCAACTAATATCATAATAATTTCCTACAATTGAGCACAATATTAATCTTAACTAATATAATCATATTTAAATAGATTATTTTATTCTATCTAATTTGTGACTTTTTTACTTTCTGTTATATGTAAATTTGAACAGAGGCCTATCATAGGACTCTTGAGAATGATTCAATCTTAAGCGAGCCTTTCCTTTTTAAAAAGTGCAAATAATGATTCAATCCTAAGAAGGCTTTTCTTTTTGTAAAGTAACATTCAGGGAATTTAACCAAAGGGAAATTTGTTCAGTCCTCTATGAGCATCCTCCAAATACAAAAAGTCATTCTCCAAGTTAGAAGCTCTTTAAAAGTATGCATATTTGTGTTCTTGAACTTAAGAGGTAGTAGAGTTATAGGGAATAAGATAGTCAAGTCTCGTTGATTAGTAATCAAGAACATCATCAGGTGATAAGGTGGGATAGAGACATAATCCATATGCAAAGCTTCAGAAGGAAAATTTTCAGAGTGGGACCAGAACAAATTCAACTACGTCTATTTGCAAAAAGTAACTTTCTCTTCATATATTGAGAGAAAACATAGATTAAGAAAGAAAAAAAGTTCCTTTAGATATTCAAAACCACAACTTTATCGTTAATTGAATTAGTGAAAATCACAAATTCTTGTATATCTATGTTCAACTCTCACCTGCTGAACATGGTTTCTATTCAAATATATACAAAGTAGCTACAACATTGTTTTTCTTCCCTAGTAGCATGATTTTCTTATTCTCTCATTTAGGCTTCTGCTCTATAGCCCTTTTTAAGATAGAAAATGTTGTTTCATAAATATCCTCACTTGCATTCAATGAGCGATCCTTCATTATCCTTATATACTTTTCTGCTTCATCAATTTTCCCACAAGAATATAGGCTCCTAATCAAGGACCTATAAGCCAATAATCCAGGAGCAAGTGATCGATACTCCATTTCATAATAGAGCTTGAAAACTTCCTGCAATTGACCATGTCTCTCATAACCAGCCATGAGATATGAGTATGTGACCTCACTGGGCAAGAATCCTTTATCTAACAACCTCGTTAGTATTTCATTTGCTTGCTTAACATCCTCGATCTCTTTTAAGTTTCCTAACATCTCATTGAAAGCTGAAAGTCTAGGAATTAGTCCTCTCTCCATCATTTTCTCGCAGTAACCCAAAATTTCTTACCCTTTTCCTGCTTTAGCACAACCCTCAATAAGAAAGCTAAAAGTCTCGTCATATGGCTTCAAACCAATTTTTTCCATTTCTTGCAACAACTGATTTGCTTCTGTAATTCTTCCTCTTGCAGAATAAGTTCCAATGAATGAAGTAAAAACAAATGAATTTGCATTGAATCCTCTCTTAAGCATTTCTTCATACATTTCTAGCGCCAAGTTCAAATCTCCAAGTTTGACTTCAGCGTAAACAAATAAAGAGAAACCAATGACATCTATAATCATATTCTTCTAAAACATCCTTTTCAACAAGGCTATAGCATCCTCGAGACGTCCCTCCTCCAAAATTTGGAACACCAAACCAGTATTAACAATCACTAAAGGAGAACATCTCTTGCCATTAATTCTATCTATCATGTCCACAAAAGTCTGGAGCTTCCCCTCCTTGCATAAAGCATTGGTCATACTTCTAATAGTAATCTCATTTGGAGAAACCCTTCTCTGAATCATATGCTCATAGATCTTCCAAACTAGAGCCGTTTTTTTAGATTTCTTAACAACATGAATCAAAGCGTTGAAGCTGATTACACTCAAAGAGTACCCATGTTCTCCTAAGTAGCAGCAAACGTCAAAACCAACCTCAAACATTCTGAGCTTAGCATATGTCTGGGCCAACAAATCAAATACGAATGGACTTGAAAAAACATCATTGTAACTATTAAGCAAGGAATCCACAATTGAAAATTTTGAGGAATCCCGAGAACTCCTTTTCAACATTGATTCAAGTAAAGCTTGAGCATCCATGATCAAGCGGGCATGAACCAATATATAAACTGTTAGATAATCTATGAACAGATCATATACCACAGAATCAATTGTATATGCATGGATAAAAACAGAAATCACATACTTGGATCCTGTTATGATTCCACCAATTAAAGAACTTTTTGTCTCTTATTTTTCCACTACAGAATTCTCTCCCGTATGAAAACCAATATCCTCAAAAGATATTTCTCTCTGTTTCATACATTGCCTTTATATATCTTTAGGTGAATAACTACCGTTGGTAGTTATTCATGCATGATAGACTATTAGACCCATCATGGGTGAAAAAGTCATCATCTCCCACTCACACATGATGGGTTTAAAACAAAACTCTGCAGTACTCATACTTGTTCAATAACTGGTGTGACCAGCATACAACAAGAGCACATTGATATATATCTGCTAGGAGTATATGACATCTCGATTTAACAAATTGATCTGAGGACTTAGGAGTCATTGAGTAGAGATTGTATGCTATACCCTAGGTCATATCTCGCATTTGCATTTTTCCCTTTGATCGCATTTAGTTTCTTGAGTCATGACTGTATTCAAGTTCTCTACTAAAGAGACGATGGCCATCTATGAATACTTTTCATGCGAGTCAATGAGTTAAATTAAATGACCTTCCTCTGTTCTCAATTCTCTTTTTTTTAATTAAATTTAATTTGCTTTCCTAGAATTATTCCATAAGATCGCATCATACATGATCTCTTGGCAATAACCTAAAGTAGCAAACCTTAAATTCAATTCTCAAGAATGAAACAAGAGTCATAAGGGTATATGATAAGGTTCTTCTTAACCTCAAGGGTCTCACACAATGTAAGATGAGATCTTGTTACTTACATTAATCCCTTTTCGTGGTCAGTTGAGCACACATGGTATGAGTCATGTGCTACGGTATTTACCCACTTCGTTTGACTTGAACATCTTTTAATCAAGAAATACCGTACAGATGATAGTTCAAACATACTCAATGTTTAACTTGAGTTCACTTATCTACTCACCAATTTATTCAGAACCTACATCTGGCAACGTAAGACAGATATAGTGATTAATAAATCACTTTGAACCAATTTCCTTGTGGCATCTATGGTTTAAGTTTCGCGCTCTCAATTATCACCTAGATAATAAACTTTAAACATGCCTCATCTCTAGCGACCATAAACATTAGAGGTGATTTCCCGTGTGAGAGGGTCAATCTATAATCTGTCTCATATACTTATGATTCATCTCAAAATATATTTGTACATAAAACACATATATTCATGAATTAAATGATACACAATATATAATCTTCATCATACATTATATCCAAACAAGTGACATTAGACCGAGTGAACATACATAGAAAAATATTTTATCAGTACATTTCAACATCTACGCAGTCCTAGTGACTTTACATGCCCAATAAATACATCTCTAGAAATTAGCTTTGTCATTGGGTCTGCTATCATATCTCGCGTACATATATATCTCATGTTTACTTCTCCTCATACAACTATATCTTTCACAGAATTTTATATAGTATCTATGTGCTTAGTCTTACAATGAAATTTGGGGTCTTTTGTATAAGCGATTGCAGCTTGACTATCACAGTTGATGATCACTGGATTAATTTCGCTTTTAGTGACTCCCAAATGCACAAGGAATTGATGAAGCCAAACAACCTCTGTACTGTAGTTGAGAACGCTATAAATTCAGCTTCCATTGTGGATAATGCAACGCAGGATTGTTTCTTACTTTTCCATGATATTGCTCCATGGTTTAGTAAGAATACATATCCTGAGGTAGATTTTCTTTCATCTAAATCTCCTCCCCAGTCTGCATCTATATATCCTTGTATACATAGATCATTGCTTTGATAACACAATGCATAGTCCACAGTTCCCTTCAGATACCTCAATATTCTCTTTACTGCTTTCCAATGTGCTTAGCCTGGATTTGACTGATATTTGCTTACCATCCCAACAGTATAACAAATATCTGGTCTTGTACTCATCATTGCGTACATTAGACTTCCAACTGCACTAGTGTAGGGAACATTCTTCATTTGTTCCCTTTCTTGTGGAATTGACGGGCAATTTCTTTTACTAAGGCCTTCATTCTTAATAATAGGATTATCAATTGGTTTGCAATCTTGCATACGGAATCGTTCAAGAATTCTTTGTATGTACATTGCTTGTGAAAGCGATAACAATTTCTTTGAACGATCTCTTGAAATCTTGACTCCAAGAATGTATGCTGCTTCACCCATGTCTTTCATTTCAAATTCAGATGATAACCATTCTTTGATTTACTTAAGAAACACACAGTCATTACAAGCAATCAATATATCATCCACGTATAAAGATAAAATTGCAAATTTGTCTTTGGAGCTTTTAACATACACACAATGGTCTTCATCGATCATTTCAAAATCATACGAAATGATTACGTTATGAAAACAAATATACCATTGTCTTGAAGACTGCTTCAGGCCATAAATTGATTTTAATAAACGACATACTTTATTTTCATGACCTGCCTTGATGATACCTTCAGGTTGTTCCATATAGATTTCTTCATCTAGTTCTCCATTGAGAAAAGCAGTTTTTACATCCATTTGATGTAATTCAAGATCCATACTAGCTACTATAGCCAGAATAAGACGGATTGAAGCAAACTTCACAACAGGTGAAAAAGTTTCCTCATAATCAATTCCCTCCTGTTGTGTATATCCTTTTGCTACAAGACGTGCCTTATATCTTTCGATATTGCCATCGACTTTTAAGCAATTTTGAGAACCCACTTGTTCTCAATTGCTTTACGTCCTTCGGGGAGGTCAACCAAGTCCCATACTTGATTTGAGCTTAAAGAAGACATTTCTTCTATCATTGCTTTCATCCATTCTTCTTTAGCAGGGCCAGTAAGAGCCTCATTTACATTCCTTGGCTCTTCTTCCTCTTGCGGAACAATCATATTAATTTCTCCTTCAATCTCAAAACGACGTCAGGGAATTATCCCTCTATTACTCCATCTTAACCGAGGTTCATCATGAACAAATTCATGATTGATCTGATTGCTCCCACTGGGATCAGTTATCATAGAGAACCTTTATGTGGAATTGCTCCCACTTGGTTGAAGTTCCTCATCTTGATTCTGCATAACAGAATCATTCTGATCAAGCGACTCATATAATAATAGGTCTTTACCTATTTCACCTTGCTTGGGAAAATCATTCTCTAAGAATGTTACATCTCGTGATTCAAATTCAGTTACACCTTCACTACCTTGTTCACTTATAAACACGTATCCTTTTGAGTGTTCTGAGTATCTAATAAAAATACTTTTTCTCCCTCTTGGGCCTAATTTCTCATGTTTGTGAGAGAGATCATGAACATAGGCTGCACACCCCAAGGTCGGAGACTTGACACATCAGGCCTCCTACCAGTCCACAACTCATATGGTGTGCTAGTAACTGATTTCGTGGGCACACGATTAAGTACATAGGTGACTGTTAGCAATGCATCACCCCAAAAGGTGATTGGTAAATTTGTTTGGGCCATTATAGACCTAATCATTTCTAATAGTGTCCTATTTCGTCTTTCAGCGACGCCATTTTGTTGTGGGGTTCTAGGAATTGTTAATTGCCTTTCTATTCCTTTTTCATCACAGAAAGCCTTGAACTTTTCTGACAAGTATTCTTGTCCACGATCAGCTCGTAATGCTTTTATTTTCTTATCTAATTGATTCTCAACCAAGTTTGATTATTTTATGAAACAATCGAATGCTTCTGATTTATGAGAAATCAAATAGATATGACCATACCGAGTATAGTCATCTATGAACGTGATGAAATAAATTGCCCCACGTTTAGCCTTTACATTCATTGGAACACAGATGTCGGAATGAATTAATTGCAATGGATATAAAGCTCGTGTTCCCTTTCCAAATGGCTTTCTTGCCATTTTACCAGCTAAACAATGCTCACATGTAGGTAAATCTACTTGACTTAGATTACCTAAAAGTCCTTCTTTAGCTAATCGACTTTTTCGATTTTGACCAATATGGCATAGTCTAGCGTGCCACAAAGTTGCATCATTGTTGGAATTACTAGATGTGAATAATGAATAACTAATATTATTATTTTCTTTTAACACATCCAGCACAATAAAACCATCCAATAAAAAACCATGACCATAATTAATAGATCCAAGATACAAATTCATTCCACCACTGTGAAAATTTACATTAAAACCAAGTTTAACTAACATCAATACAGATAAAAGATTCCTACGAATCTGTGGAGCAAATAATACTTCATGTAGGATGAGAGGTCGTCCTCCACGCACATCTAATTTACATGTTCCAATTCCTTGTACAGCAACTTTGGAATTGTCACCTACATAAATCCATCGACTACCATGTGGGAGTTTATGAAACTCAACGAAGGCATCACGATCCTTCGCTACATGGTTGGTTGCTCCTGAGTCTGCAATCCACAAAGGATGTGATTCAGTTATAAAAACAGAATAAGAAACATTCACATAACAAATGTTTGTACTATAAAGTTGTACTTTCTTGGGCCCGGTACAATCTCGAGCAAAGTGGCCCTTATTACCACAATTATAACATTTCACATGTTTCATGTTCTTCTTCTTGAAGGGACGCTTTCCCTTTCCACGTTAGTTCCAATTTTTCTTCTTGGATTCCTGAGGGGAGTGGTTGAATTTCTTATTCCTTTTCCACTTATATCCACCATGATGCTTGCGTTTCTTGTTCATGGCTCCATGTGAGCTAAAACTAACTGCATATGCCTCAAAAGACATCTTTGAGGCTTCAAGACGCTCTTCCTCCAAGATAAAATGCCTCGAAGCATCTTCCATTGTCTTGATATTTTCATTATGAGTTAGGTGCATCTTCATATGCTCCCAACTCTGAGGCAGTGAACGGATCACAGCTTGCACCTGTTGCTCATCAGACAGCTCATGACCAACATCACGTAACTCACTTACCATATTGGACATTTTTCTCAAATGCTTCTGCATTGTATCATTTGGACGCTTCTTATAAGTATCAAACTTAATTGTGAGTGACCTCACTTTGGTCACTAAAGCACCTCCAAAACGAGCAGCCAATGCGGACCACATGTCCTTTGCAGTTTCGAATTTACGGAATTCTCGCAGGATATCATTATCCATGCTACTCAGCAACGTGATGCGAACTAAAGAGTTTTTCTTTTTCCATAAGTCATACGCATCACGGTTCCGTCTATGTTGGGCTGTAGTGCCCTCCTCAGGAACATTCATGGTTAGGTTTAATGGTTCTAGAGCCTCTTGCTCTTCTAGTACATATTGGATTTCCATACTCCAAATCTCGTAATTATCACCATTTAATTTCTCACCCCTATTGAGTTCAGCAACTATATTCTTCGAAGCAGTAGCCATTATCGAAACACTAAGTTTCTATAATAAGAAAGAAATACATACACGTTAATGTCACATTAATCGTTCATAGAGCAAATAATTTGATTACAATTGCTTATGAAATCAAAATTCCACAAAATGTGTTCAATCATCATTCATACAACAATTAAATCCTAATTACTTTACTCTAGACGAATTCTTATATAAAATTCATGTAAACATATTACATAAATATTAAGACCTAGTTCTTATAAAACCAAACAACCTATTGTATACCTATGAACAATCTATAGGTAACGAACCCTACGCGGAAATGAGTTCACGAGTTTGCGTGAAACATTTTGCAAAGCTCGATTTACAATAGATCTAACTATTTCCATTGGAAGACCTAAAGGATATAAAGTCCTAATTAACTCTCTTCTACGCATCCTTTTCATAAATGTCATCACTAACAAATTATAAGTCTTCTCAGGTATATTATTCCAGAGCATTTTCAATAGTTCGCCTTGAGGTTGAGGCAATGTTGCAAACAAAGTCATGTACTTTACTTCAACATCCTTGTAAGCTAGACAACCTCCAAACTATAATGCTTGCATCATGTTATTGACTGCAATAACATGTTGTGTTAGACCATCTCCAGACATTAAGCGCATGTTGACTAACTTCACATACATGCTGCAAATTCGTCTCTTCTGTGCCTCACATCGAATAAGCTTAGGTGTTTGCTTAATAATAGACATTGTCCTGAAAAACAAATTTTCAGGAATTAGAAGAGTATATTAAAAAAATAACAAATTATTTTTTTTCTAACACTTAGCGAACTTATGCTCATATATTGAAATAATTTTAATTTATTATTTTGTATTATATTGTTTATCAACAATTTATTGAACTAATCAAAAATATGTTTTAATATCTAATCAATTAGAAACTTATTTCTAGTTTACCTTATAATTGAACTAATCAATTATCTTGGTTTAATTAGAAACTAATTTCTAAGTAAATAAAAAATATTTCATTTTAATGAAACAAATTAGTATTTCTCCAATTAGAAAATAGACCAACAAAATAGTTTATTTCTAAGGTTATTTTAACTAAACAAATTAGTTATTTTCTTTTTTAAAAAATTGTCTAATTAATTAGAAACTTATTTCTAATTTAAAATATAATTGACTTAATCAATTTCCTTTGGCCTAAT
The DNA here is from genome assembly GCA_029891385.1 of Erythroxylum novogranatense. Lineage (NCBI taxonomy): Eukaryota > Viridiplantae > Streptophyta > Magnoliopsida > Malpighiales > Erythroxylaceae > Erythroxylum > Erythroxylum novogranatense. Next base: position 81,781,432 of record CM057232.1, on the reverse strand, counting down.
ATTTTAGAAACTAATTTAATTAAATAAATTAGTTAGTGAAAATTAGAAAACTAATTTCTAATTCTTTACATTATATTATGTATAACTCAATTATGAATTTAAACAAAACTTATTATAATTGGGCCATAAAGTTTGATTAAGTCCATTATATCTTTTATAGCCTATAAGAAGAAGAAAAAGACCCAGCCCAGAAAACGAAATCGGGCCTCAGCGCTGCGTCTGGGCCCTGAGGGCGTCTGGCGCGTGCACGGCACGCGTCAGACGATGTGGGCTGTCCCACACGCCCCTGACGCTCATCTTCTTCCTCCCGCTGTTTTCACTTCTGGTTTTTTCTTCCTCCATATGCTTTTGTTTTTCCTTCTTTGATTTCGATTACCCATTCGGAAATCAAGGCATGCATCAATTAAGAATCACAAATCCAACACAACAAATACCCATTTGCTTCAAAACCACCGCAAACTCATCAAGATTTGATTTTTTTTATTAATCACCAAAGGGAAAAAAACTTTGTAGATATACCAGAAGATTAAAACACACATATATATGTTTCTTTCAACCCAATACAGGACAAACCCACAATCAGAAACGCATTTTATCACCGAAAACAAACAAATACGTGTTCTTGCAAATGTACGAGAGGAACTAGAGTTTATTCAATGTTTTCAACTATTAGAAAATAAAAACAGAATAAACCCACAAAACGTTTACATATGCGTGATATTTTCGGTAGATCAGAAAACATACATAACATACATAAAATGCTTTCCATGCATATATAATCGATAGAATAGAAAACAATTCCAATACAAGAAAAAACACAACCGATATATTCGACAGAACAGAAAAATGTAAAACCAGATGCTCTGATACCAATGTTAGATAATCTATGAACAGATCATATACCACAGAATCAATTGTATATGCATGGATAAAAACATAAATCACATACTTGGATCCTGTTATGATTCCATCGATTAAAGAACTTTCTGTCTCTTGTTTTTCCACTGCAGAATTCTCTCCCGTATGAAAACCAATATCCTCAAAAGATATGTCTTTCTGTTTCATACATTGCCTTTATATATCTTTAGGTGAATAACTACCGTTTGTAGTTATTCATGCATGATAGACTATTAGACCCATCATGGGTGAAAAAGTCATCATGAACCATAAGGCAATAAGAGCGAATGCCATGCGCAGAGTTCTTACTTTATGCTGACCAATGAAAAAAGCTCAGAGCCCTTTTCGCATTGAAGGGTTCCTTGAATTTAAGCAGTACCTTTTCAACAAGCAAATCACTGAACTCAACAAAACTGAATCTCCTATTCAAGACATCCCAACTAACCCCTCCATGAAATGAATCATAAATGGCATCAACAATCGCTTCACCTGTAGTTTGATTACCAGTGTGGAAGAACCCAGTAATAGCAGCTAACGGAGGACCCCTACTCAGTGAATGGTCGAAGTTCTTTACTCGTATTGATAGCAAATTAAGTATGCTTTTCTATGCCAAAGCCATGCTCTCTGGCCTTTCCTTTTGCGAACTTTTAGAAAAACTGTGATTGCGTTATTTCAGACAGTCTCAAAATTTTTCATGTGATTTCCAGGGATTTGGTTATCCTGCAAGCCAAGGAAAAATTGGCGAGACAAAACTAGGAGATATAACTAATAAACCAAAAGAAAGGCTAAAGATGTATGCATATGGAACTGTTTTCCCGAGCATTTCAAAATAAAAGAGACCCTTCAACTTTCATCTTCTTCTTTTTTTTGGTTTTTTTTCATAAAATGGAAAGAAAACCCGATATAAATTATATGACTGGTCGATGGAAACAAAACCCCGACATATCCTCTAAAAGGATTGAAAGGCACCATATAGGTGTATTTTCAAAAGTAGTAATCCCTAATTTAAAATGTTCTGCAAAGTTAGCTAACCAGTCGGTACACCGGTCGCCTTCTCTGTAAATGGGTCGAGGTAGGATTATCTAGTTCTGAGTAAACAGCTCATTGATACCTAGGACGAGGGAATTAAGAGACATTGAGCGTGTAGATGGGGATGACAGAATATTAATCACCGCTAGCGAATCCACTTCTAATTCAATCCGGTGATAACCCAGGTTCCAAGCAAGCTTGAGTCCCAAAAAAACTCCCCAAAGTTTAGTAGAGATAGAGGAACACCATTTAGTATTCTGCACAAAACCTCCAAGCCAAACGCCTGCACTATCACAAAGAAGGCCACTTGATGTGGCTGAAGAGGATGATCTTTTGTAAGCTCCATCCCTATTTAATTTTTACTAAGCCAGGAGGAGGTTTGCACCAGCCTATAAGCTGTTCACTCCGAAGGTAATTGTCAAGATTTGTTCTACCTTGCCAGACCGAAGCCTTATAAATCTGATGGACATACTCTAAAACATAACATGCTGATGAAGTTGGCCAAGAAAAGTGCTCATCAAAGAGGGCACAATTTTTCTAGATCCATAAGAACCACCATATACATGCAGTAGTGAAGAGCTCCGTGTCTGAAATTCCCCATAATAACTTATCAAGCCCTATGTGCGCCTTGGGAGGAAGAATACCATAATGGACATGCAAATTGAATAAGGGAGTAAAGATTGGAACGCTTCCCATTTCCAATTACCTACAGTGTCAACATAGTGTTGAATCCGAAGATGAATAGCTGATTGTGGAATAGGAGCCGGTGTATGGAAAATAAAAGGTCCCAGATTCTCGACTCGAGGTTCTAGCCAAAATCGAGTTCTAGAGTCATCATATATCATCCGTTTCAAACCCTGAAGGACATGGTGCCAAGTAGCATTGTACTCTTCCAACCAACTGAACCGTCGGTTGCGTCAAGAGAAGTGGGAATGTTGTTGGCATCAAAATTATACTTAGCAGAGAGAACTTGCACCCATAATGCATTAGGCTTAGAAACCAAAGACCATACTAGTTTTGCTAGTAAGGCATCATTGGTTTCTTGAACTTTCCTGATGCCAAGACCCCCCATCTCTTTAGGTTGACAAATTTTATCCTAATTAACCAGATTAATCCTCCTTTTGCCATTAGTCGAGCCCCACAGAAATTATCGCATCAATTTCTCTAAGTCATCACAAAGATTACGAGGCAAGCGGACCGTCTGCATTGTATAAATGGGAAGAGCTGCTGTGACTGATTGAGTCGATGTAGTCCGACCTGCGAATGAAAAAAGACTAGTTGTCCATCCTGAGAAATGTTGTTGAACCTTATCAACAATATGTTGATAGGTTCTTTTACTATCTCGCTCATGTAAAAGGGGCACTCCAAGATAACATCCTAAATCGTATGTCTGCTTAAAGCCCAATTTATTGCTTAACAAGTGCGCCACAAAGTGATGTATATTTCTATAATAAAAACAAAGAGATTTGTCATGACTGACCTATTGTCCAAAGGCTGCATAAAAAGTATTCAAAGTTTCCCTAATCACGTACACCTATTCCATTAATGCTTTTGAGAATAAGATAAGATCGTCCGCAAAAAACAAGTAAGAGATAGAAGGTCCTCTTCTACTTAATTTAATAGGCTTCCATCTTTCTTAAGACATTAAGCTATTAATTAAGTGACCCAGACATTCCAAGCACAGAAAAAAAATATAAGTCGTTAGGGGGTCGCCTTGTCTAACACCTATTGTGGGAGTAAATGTGTCATTGAGTTTGTCATTCCAATTCACTTGCATAGAAACCGAGGAAAGACACTTCATAATAAGATTTATCAAAGAGTGTGGAAGTCTAGCATCATGGAGTGTATCTTTGATAAAATCCTAAGAAAGCCTATCATAAGCTTTTTCAAGATCGACCTTAATAACAATTATCCCTTTCTATCTAGATTTCCTTTTCATAGTATGAATGACTTCTTGGTCAATAATAATATTGTTTGTAATTAGGCGTCCTGGAACAAAACTGCATTGAGTTGGAGCTACGAGATCTTCTAAGTGAGGTTTGAGCATGTTGACAATAATCTTGGTAATGGCTTTGTAAATCACTGAACATTAAGCTATTAGCCTGAATTGAGTGATCGATGTAGGTGATGGAATCTTTGGCATAAGAATTGTTGGGACCCGATCCGGGAACCGGATCCCAACCAAAACAAAAGCGGAAAAAAGGAGCGAAACAAAGTGGCGGAACGAAATAATCGAGCCAAACGAATGGATTTCGAAGCGAAACGAAATACGAATTAAATTATCAAATGACAATCATGCGAAACAGATACGGATCGAATTCAAACTTAAAATCAAAGAATACAAAAGAAGACAAATCGAATAGCATAAGAAATGTTCAACATCCGTGAACATACAGCTTAACAAATGAACGCGTTGGAAATCCTAAGCTAAACCGATCCGAAATCCGGTATAATTTTTTTCTTTTTCTTTTTCTTTTTCTTTTCATTCTTTCTTATACCAATCACATCCATATAATTTCCCATAGGAAATTCATTCTTAAATCCAAAACTCAACAATTATACATAATCTTATATATATCCATACAAATCTCAAATTACATTTTTATCCCAAATTTTATCAAAAATTCGGCAGCATAACGGTTGCCTTTCATCAAACCCAAAACCTGCAAGGGTTTAAAATACACTTCTACATCTCCAAATAATCACACAATCAATCAAAATCTACCGGACCCTCCGTCCGGGATTTCAGCATAATCAAACGCACTCCTATATCTAAACATTTCAATAGGTCTTAATCTTTAACCAAAATCATCCATACACAATCCAATTATAATTATAAACAAATCCCATAACTCATTTCCATACACAATTTCATAACTTTCATACATTCTGAAATGACTGATTTTCATACATAAAACCGATACCCAAATCCCAAATATATAAAACACAAAACAAACGAAATCGAACATAAGACTTGTCATACTTCCATCCGAGTCTCCTACTCGAATACCTGGAAATGGGGATGAAGGGGGGTGAGCTGAAATAGCTCGTGGATAATATGTTTATAAATTGAAAAATAAGCGAGAACATGTTTCCAAAAACCTTTGTCATTTATTTCAGAAATTTCATGTTAGACAAATTCCACAATGATTTATTTCTCAAAATTTTCACCTTTTTCGTATTGAATGAACATAAATCGATATTTCTTACACTTTGTCGAAATATGCAATGCAACAAACTTATAAACAGAACAAAACACACAAAACATATAAAATGGTATGGTTAGGTCCAAAACAGAACGTACCGCACATTCCCGCATAGCGGTCCTATCTGATCGTGAGCAGGCATTACTACACTTTCCGCATAGCGGTCGATTATAGTAGTAAAGGGAGTCCGAATCGAGCTACATGCCACTAGCGGGCAGCCGGAGAAGGCATGAAAAATAGACAATCGCACTTTCGTCCCACATATGGGACCTGACCAAACTCACATAACACATATTCGAAAAATCGAACATTCGGATTGCCCGAAAGCACTTTTCGAAAATCTTACTTTTCAAATTTCTCATATCACAATCACATATCACATTAAAGCATGTAAAATTCACTCGTCACTTCATAACCAAAATTCAAATCATTAATTCATCAATCAATTCACATATAAATCAAAATCATCACAATGTATGCAAATATTTCTTTCAATCATAAAATCAAACTTATTCAATTTCACCTTTTAAATCATTCATAGAATTGAACTACATTTTAAGTAAAATTTATTTGAAAACTAATTTTCAAACATTTTCATAAACAATAATTTATCAAAAATTTTGCTTCTTAAATTTTCAAATATTCATGCTTAGCTTAAAATTCAATAAATAAACATACTACCCACCTCGAAATGATGTTAGGAACTCGTCCCGATCATCAATTTGACCAAAGCGTCCTTTGTTCTTCTACTTTAAAATTACCTAAACATATCCATCCAAAATTCAATATCATCAATAACATGTTTACTCAAATTGAGCTTAGAAAACATCAATTCCCCATATCTTCTAGCTATCTAAACCATAAACCTCCAAAATTCCCAAATCACAAAATTGACCTAAACTAATTTATCCAAATTTAACATCATAAAACACAAATTCTTCAAAATTGGTATCATATTTCACCAATCCATAATATTTTCCATGATTCTAAGCCAATAATTGCCAAAAACCCCAAATTATTAAATTTGTGCATAATCCCTAATTAATCAATCATCCAAAATTAAACTTCTTCTTAGCATAATCACTTAAATTAATCATAGAAAACTCAATCCCATAGCATCCTTAATCCCAAAATTGACATTCTATGTCTTCATAACAATTGTAGCTTTATTTCTCTAGTTTAATTCAAATCAAGAATCGCCTCATTTCGATTACCAGAGAAAAAGTTATGCCCAATATACTTTCAGATGTTCTTAATCCAAAACTGCACACTAATCCGAACTTCAATTCAAAAATTTAAAGTCTTAGGGGCAAAATTGAAATTTACTTTCTTCATATGATTTGTAGCCCCATGTCTTAATTTTATTTTACCTCAAGAATCACTTCAATCGGATTACCACAGATTGAGAATTTCTCAAAATACTGAACTATGTTCGGAAAATTTCTCGACTCACTTTGATTAATTTAATCAACCTAAATTTAATCTCAAAAATTCACAAATTTTCCATAAAAATGAAATTCACTGACTTAGGAATCCAACGCTTCGAAAACCAAGTCAATCGGATGTCGGACGGAAAAGATATGAGCGAAAGATTGAAGAGGGGTCATATTTCCTATAATTTGAAAATAATAATTAAATAATTTAAAAAAATAAAAAAAAATGAAAATTAATAATAATTTTCATACAAGGACCCTCCTCACTAGGGGCGACATATCGCCCTAGCGAGAGAGCTTCCGTTTTTTTTTCAATATATATATATATATATATATATATATATGATTATATATGTATATATATATCCGAATTTTTCAAAAATCGTAGTTCTTGATTCCGAATTCCAAATTTGACAAATTTAGTCTATATAGAAAGCTTGAAGGAAGCTCTACAACTTCCATGAAGAATTCCACAATCAATTCCATCTCTAAAGGGGCGAAAAGCCTAGTCAAAGGTACTGCCCCAATCTAATGTAATCCTATACAATATTTAACTTTGAAAATTTATAACTTTCAACTCCAAGTTCTGAACACCTCATATTTTATATCACTGCGAAGATCATAAAGTCACCTACAACTTTTATGAAGGACATAAAAATCAATTTGACCTCTAAGGAGGTCCATTTTCCAATCAAAAGTTCTATCCTCTAATAATCATGCTAAAACCATAACATAAACTTGTAAAAATCATAACTTATTATTCCTTGATTGAAAAATTCTATACTTTATATCAAAATAAAGGCCAAATCAAAATCTTCAACTTTCATGAAGAACTTAAAGGCTTAATCAACCTCTAACTAAGTAAATTTTTCAGTCAAAGCTTCAACCATATAAATGGGTCAACCTATGTCACATTCAAACTTTGACTGACCATAACTTTCACTCCCGATATCGAAAAATTGCAAACTTTATGGCTACAGAAAACTCTCAACATAATCTACAAGTTTCATATAGATCATTTTCTCAAATTATGCCTAAATCAAAAGTCAACTCTCAATGGTCAAAAGTCAAACTTTTCATATTTTCACATTTTTTTTCTCTTTCTTTCTTGCTATTTAACTTCATTTCAACCAACTCATCCACTTGAACTTTCATAAAGTATACAAAAATCAAAATAATCAAAACCCAATAATTCTTTTTCTCATGAATTTCTTCAAAGCACAAATACTTTTATTTCACAGTACATATATAAAATTACTCATTTATTTTCACTTAATATTTCCAAATTTCACTTAAAAATCGGGGTCCAACAAGAACCATAATAGTACGATTCAGTTCGGTTTCCCAAGCTTCATGTCAAAAAATTCTCTAGATAAAGAGTATCAGTGAAGGCCCGATGATGTTCCATTGAGATTGATAAAATAAGGCAATAAAGCCATCAAATCCCGGTGCCTTATTAGGTGCCATATCAAAGAATGCCACTTTGATTTCTTCAAGACTAAGTGGACTTGTCAGATCATTTATAGCCCTGTAAGAGAGTGAAGGAAAACAGCCCTTGAGAGGAAGTTCCTTAGGCATATGTATTTCTGTCGTATAGAGTTTCTCAAGAAAATTCTTCACTTTGCTTTTGATACTCTTTGTTTCTGATCCCATGCAACCATTTTCATCCTTCAAGGAAGTCACCCTCACTTTTTATCATCTAGCAATTGTAATAGCATGATAATATTTAGTATTTCTGTCTTCATGGCTTAACCACTGACACCATGAACGTTGGTGCCAATAAGTTCTTCTTGACAAAGGACCTGTTCCAGTTCAGAGCAGAGATGTTCCTCCGACTCTCGTAGAGAATCCGAGTCTTCTTCTTCTAAATTTTTTTAATTCCTTTCAATCATGCCATGAGTTGTTTTTTTCCTATGAAAGATATTTCCAAAAATATTAAAGTTACAATGTTGTAATCTTTCCGAAAAATTTCTGACCACACCAATAAAATCATTCATATTAGGATTCCAATTATCTTTGACAATTTTTCCTAAGCATTCCTGCTTCAACCTTACTGACTGAAAGCTTAATGGTTTAGGGCTTTGAGGTAAATGCGAGTTTTGTTGTAGTGTTACAAGGAGTGAGCGATGATCTGACTTTAAAAAGGGCAGATGAGAAATTGAAATGCTTTGGAGCATAGACTGCTAGGAATTGGAGCAGAAAACTCAGTCTAGTCCCGCGAGATTCTGACCTCTTCTCCATGTGTACTTTGGCCCTAAAAATTCTAGATCTTGCAATTCACAACATTGCACACAGTCCCTAAACTGTGTATTGATTATTGGTTGGAGTCTAGAACCTCCATGTTTGTCATTGCTCTCTTGCTTGGCATTGAAGTCTCCACCCAGAATCTATGGTTTATATGTAACCCTAGCGATTTTACACATATATTTCCATAAGAAATGTTGCAAAGAATACGTAGGGCTAGCACAAATGGCAGTGAAATTAAAAGATCTGTGATCCCACTCAATATTAACATGTACAAATTTTCGATGAGCTAGCAGAATTCGGACTACAATATCAGCTTTCTATAATAACCATATAACTCCCGAGAATCCTTCAGCTTCCACCCTGAAAGGATCGTCAAAACCTAAGCTCCTAATAACCTTCATCACTCGAATCCCACTAATTCTTAGCTCCACTAAGATGACAAGGAAAGGATTATGTACTCGAATATAGTTTTTCAGAATCAGCTTAAAGGTCTAACCTCTAGCCCCCTGACAATTCCATATGAATAACGACATAAATAATGATTGAAAGAAAGCGTAAACACTATTAAGCATGAGTGTTTACTATGTTATCAACCGAAACCTGACATGGATTTGCCATGGGAGTCTGTGGTATCTCGTCCATCTGAGAATAAGGTACACAGGCGGTCTCACTTTCTGACATCAAGTCCTTCCCAGTATCAGGTGGTCTAGATGGAGGTAGAATGTTTTCATTAAGCATCAGTGGTAATGCAATATTCATGCAGTCATCAATCATATCCTGCTCCATGTCCGCGCAACGCCTGTCTTCTTACTTGGCCAACATAAAAGATTGGTTTTAGATCATTAACTCAATATGTGATGGAATGGAGATGGCCACGTGGTGAGATGTTGTTTACTGGGACGTCTTGGGTGTCTTCTTTAGAGCATAAGCGTGTTTAGTTTGATTAGTGTGGGCCATGGGGGTCTGTGGGCTGTGAGAAAGTTGTTTAGAAGGCTTAATCTAGTTATTAATCCGACTAATTCCAGTAACTAACAGTCCTTCTGTTCTAAATTCTCTTCCCGTCAATCATTTTTTATATTTCATTTGTAGATGGGTCTTAACCGATATATTAGTGGTCTCTCCTCTTTGGTTCTCCTCAGCAGGCAGAGGTTGATCGATTGAATGCTCCACAGTGTCATTTTCTTTCAATATCGTATACCTCGAGCCCTTCAACTCCTCGTGATTGTTGCTTCCCCTCCTATCACTTCCTGATGTCGTTGCTCAGTTTAGTGGTCATCGAGTGCGTCATTGTACTTGGATCCATGGTCCATAGACCTCCTTACGAAGGGCGACCACCAGCAATTTAGTTCAGTTTTCTATGGTGGTAGTCATCCTCTTATCTCCTACAGTGCCCCCTGAGTCCAAATGATCGTTGCATCATGTAGGGCAATCCATGGTGCCACGGCTGACCATACCGTATTGAATTTTTAATATGGGTAGAGTGTAGAGTCCACTTACAAGAATTGGGCTTGGGTCAACTATTGTCCAAATAACTAGAACTAGTTGTTTGGATAGTTGACCTTTACCACTTATAAACCCTTTAATATTTTCATGTCTAGACAATATAGGACACTCTAACACTCCCCCTCAAGTGCAACTGGGGCTGGATATCCAGTTGTCACTTGAAATATACGCAGTGGTAACCGGACCGGGCCGCTGGGACTGGACATCCAGACGGACAACCGAGAAATTAATAATCCGGACCAAACCTGCTCTGATACCATATTGAATTTTTAATATGGGTAGAGTGTAGAGTCCACTTACAAGAATTGGGCTTGGGTCAACTATTGTCCAAATAACTAGAACTAGTTGTTTGGATAGTTGACCTTTACCACTTATAAACCCTTTAATATTTTCATGTCTAGACAATATGAGACACTCTAACATACCGCAAGAAAAGCATATCTGCAGCAAACCCTCATAAACAACTTTAATAATTTCTCCATCGAGTTCTACGATTGAACAAAGTGGTGAGCTTATGTCGATGTCGACTGCGACCTTTGTAAATTTGCCTCTCTGTGATTGTTGCATATTGTCATCAATCTTAACTATGTGTCCAACCAAATTTCCAAGGGCTTTCAGGATTAAAGGATGGTAACGTACGATCGAGAGTTCTGATAATCAATCCCAAGCGACAACATGCAAGATCTTGCCAGAAGATGGACGAAAATCTGGGTTCCATGGTTGTACGAAAAGGACATGTCCGGATATCACCCAAGGACCCTTTGTAAGTGTCTGTATATAGTCTTCTTCCTCCATAAAGCTAATCAGGTAAAAATCATTATCAATATCCCCAATCTTCATAGGACTAGTTAGTTTCCACATTTTGTTTAATTTGGTTTTGAACAAATTGAATCCTAGCTTTCTTCCTAGTAATTTTACCACAACAGCCTTCTCCCATTGTTTATCAAGTCGTCTTTAGAAGGTAATGGATAATTCGATGCCCATGCCAAATTCACCTTGCACCATGTTGATATCCCCCTTGGCCATCTCAATCAAATCCTCTTTAGGCCATTCTAATTCCCTTTCTCCGCTATCAAGGATGGGACGACCTGTGACTACCACGCAATAGTTGTGTACTCGCATATTCCACCTACCATTCAACACAGTGGCAACATGACCAGCGTCTTCAGTGGTGGTTATTGTATCCCTTGTATTTTCAGAGTGTTTTGAGTGTTTGGAATTCATTAGGTCGCTTTTGGATATAGCTTTCTTTTCAACTTTCATCTTTTATACTTATAATACAAGAATTTCCACCAGTAAATGTCACATATGGCATGTTGATAATGATTATTGAATTAATTAGATAGGTAAAAGGCAATTAAACCATTCAAACCTTTACACCAAAATTCAAAATAAATTATTAAAAATGACCATCAAGTTTTCTAGATGTTCAAAAATAATACTATCATTTTGAAAAAGTTCAAAAATAACCTCAAACTTTTATTAAAGAAATACTTATGATTTTTTTACGAGCTCTAGTCGACATGAATATCCTACGTGATAAGATAAATTTTGATTTTCTCTTTGCTTAACGTTGTTGTTGTTGTGCGGAAACGTGAATAAATTCATAGTGAAAAATAAACAGCAACACAAGAATACCAAGATTTTTATACTGGTTCGACAATGCCTACGTCCAATTTGGAGACGACTGAGTATTTCACTATAATCAATGAGAGTATACAATGGTGTTTGCCACTCAATTTTAAGAGACCCAAAATAAACCAAGCTCACAGAAAAGAGAAACAAAAAAATATATATATAAGTTTTTTTTTCTCTCACTATTCTTCTCTCTCCTCTCTTCTGGAGATTTTTCTCTCTCACTAAACAACACTCTCTTCTCACACCCGAAACCTTAAGCTCTCCTTATGCTCTCCTTCTCCTCCTTCATTTGCTTCCCTTTTATAGAGACCTTCATGGGTGTGAAAGCCTCCAAGCCTCCATTGGGTGTGAAAGCCTCCAAGCCACCATTGTTGAGCCACCATTTTTTATCACCGAAAGTAGCTGAGATTTCTGACTTTTCATTTGAGCCAATATTCAACAATCTCCACCTTGGCTCAAATCCTCGAAGTGAAATTTCCAATAGTCGTCTCCCATTCCCCCACGGGGCAATCAACAAATTTTACAAATACCACTCAAGTCTAAGCAATGCTTAAACTTGAGTAACGAAACTGGTTTTGTCAACATATCAACAGGATTATCAGCGGTCCCAATCTTCTGATGAGTAACGAAACTGGTTTTGTCAACATATCAACAGGATTATCAGCGGTCCCAATCTTCTGAAAAAGAATATCTCCCTCATCAATAATCTCACGAACAAAATGGAACCTCACATCAATGTGTTTTGTACGTGTATGATAAACTTGATTCTTTGCTAAATAAATAGCACTCTGACTGTCGCAATGAACATCCACATGGTCCTGATGGACCCCTAAGTCATCAAGCAACCCTTGAAGCCAGATGACTTCTTTAATAGCTTCTGTTACTGCCATATATTATGCCTCAGTAGTTGATAAAGCAACTGTAGATTGCAAAGTTGATCTCCAACTCACTGGACCTCCAGTAAGAGTGAATACAAAACTTGTAGTGGACCTTCGCTTGTCCAAATCACCTGCGTAATCAGAATCTACATATCCAACAACACATTTACCATTAACTTCATTTTGCTGAAATGATAAACCAACATCCACAGTACCCAGAATATACCATAGAATCCATTTCACAGGTTGTCAATGCCCTTTTCCTGGATTATGCATATATCTACTGACAATACTAACAGCTTGTAAAATATCAGGCCTAGTACACACCATAGCATACATTAAACTACCAACAGCACTTGTATATGGAATTTTAGCCATGTAATGACTCTCCTCATCTGTGTTAGGAGACATAGAAGCACTCAGTTTGAAATGAGGAGCAAGAGGTGTACTGATAGGATTGAATTATCTTATATTTTCTCATGTATTTTTATGTGATTTCAATCCTATTTTTAAGATAAAATGCTTAACTGATGTTTAATTTGTGTTTACTGCTAGGTTGAATATGCTGGTATATTTTTAAAATAAAATAGACATTTTAATTGTCTAACCAAATGAGCATTAAAGAGTAACGCATAAACAGAGGCCAGGCGGTAGATCAAAATTAATCATCAGCTGGGAAGGCAACACGCATAGGGCAACACGTAATTGCCGCAGCACAGTGCAGAGGTGAGCAAAATAAAAAGCAAAGAGGGCATGAAATGGCAGCGTGAGGCAGCAAGAATTAAATCAGCAAAAGCATTTAAAGCAATGGTATGAGTTTCAGATGCATCGGTCTTGTATCGTAGAACATACCGTTCGATCGAAAACCGTCTTGGAACGGCCATAAGGGTACCGGCCATGAATTCCGGTTGGTACCGGCCGATTCCGGTCGGTACCGGCAATTCCGAAATTTCCAGGACCATTCCGTAAAAAATAAAAAAAAACGAGGGACTATTTTGCAAAAATTCAAAATTTAACCCTAAAAAATCTTTAAGCGACTTATTTGGCGAGACCAAAGAATACCAAAGCGAAGCGTCGGTGGATCAGGCGATGACTCAACTACCGGCGGCGGCACAAGGGACGATGACAAGGCAGGAAAGGCGTCGAACAAAAATAGCCCCTCCTTCCGCTTGTAAATCGCCGGCGTAAGAACCGATAGTGGGGGGGCCTCGACGGTGACATTTCCAACTCCTCCGAACGCCATATCAGGTAGTGAATGAGGTTGTGGTTGCGGTGGGTGTTGAAGGTGAGAAATTTGTAGTGTGGGTTGAGGTGGTGGGTGGGAGGACGATGGTGGGAAAGTGGGGGACGGTGGGAAGGCCGACGGGTTGAAGGGAAGAAGATGGTTGTTGGGCTAGATCCATGGGTGGGATTTGTAGAGCAGACGATGGGGAGGTGGGAGGGAGAACGATGAAAACAGATAAACATGAACTTCCTCGTACACTTCTTCTTCCACTGATTCACCCAAAAGCAATAAAGAAACAAACCCCGTCTGAGGGACGATACATTGCACTAACAGGCACCACCGCACCAAGCAAGAACAAAACACTCCCATCCAACAATGTCAATAGATTTGCCTTGATCTTGTTCCCTTAGGATTAGGAAATCTTATGATGTTCTTAACGTAATCTTTTCTTAGAAGTTGACATGATTGGACATAAATTAAATGTTTCAGGAAAAAGTTATGATAATGGCTCTGTTGTTTTGACTTAAAGAATGAGAAGTAATAAATTGAAACCACCGACAGTTTCAGAGTTCAGTGGATAAGCAATGATGATGGGGCGGTGTTGTTGAAAACTGTGAATGAAGAGTTGAAGACCGGGAAAATCAGGAGTAAATGTGGAAGATAAAGAGTACCCGAAAATTTAAAAAATTTAGGGACTATTTTATTAATTTAAAAAATTTAGAGACTATTTTATAAATTTAAAAAATATCCCGAAACGGTACCCTGTACTGACCGGTACCGGTACAGTTCCGTTTCAGAGCTCAATCCGATACCGAGTTCGATACAGTATTCATATCATTGATTTAAAGAGTTGTAAAACGACGACGCAGAGAAGGCTACGTCGAGGAGCAACGTTTTTGGAGAGGCGTGAAACGTAGGCTTTAAAACACAAGCAGCATGCGTTAAAACGTAAGTAGCGTTTAAGCAAAAGGAAGCAGCGTCATTTTGGGGAACGGAGAAGACACACGCAGAGGAGCAAGGTTTAAAACGTGATGGTGACCCTTATTTGTCCCATCATTGTACAGTAGAGGAATAAAACAGGCACAGTAGCGGCGTTGAAGGAAGAGTGCGAGGAATGTAGAAAGTCGGACGGTTTGATTGCACGAGGTGAGGCGCTGGATCGCTTCTGACTTGGGCTTCGGGCTTGTATCTGGCGTTGGCGCATGGAACTGCGAAGCGCGGCGTGGAGAAGAGTAGAGGTAAAAATAAATGGGTTTTTAGCTAGGGATTAAATGGGGGCTCTAGCTATTTTTGGGTAAGATCCATGAAGAGCTAAACGTTCCGATACCGGTTCGGAGGTAAAATCGATGCCGACAACCCGAGTTAAGTATTATTTTAATTATTTTGTTGTTTCTTTCTCTCGTTAGGAATTGATTGTGTTATCCTGCTTTAATTGATTTGGGTATTATATATGGATAATCGGATTTTCGTTATTATTCGGTTATTTATGTATGAACCCTTTAGGTATTTTTAATTGGTGATTTTAATGCGTTCATTGAATTGTTAATTTCAAACCCATTGCTAGAATTTTCAATTTAATCCGTAATTGTTATGTTGAAATTCATTTGTAGCGACTAATGATTCGTAATCATTAAGGATAACATGACCTAGGTTAAATGACCCGAGCTTATGTGGTTGTTGCCTTGATCAATCGGTTTTCCTAATTCATAATGCTACTGCCTAATTAAATCTAGAGATCGTATCCTAGGTTATTAGGTGGTTAGGTCTAATCAACGATCGTATCTTGATTAAACAAAACCTAAGAGAAAACTCAGGTTAATTTTTAATCCACGATTAATAATTTCTAGATAAGGTTAAAGAACAACAAATTAATAAAATCTGCTTAGCCAGGGTGTGGGCCGAGATTGAACCGAAGAACCGGATCCCTACCGAATTCCCCACATTTATCATTTTATTGCATGTTTTCTTTATTTTGTGTTTATTAGATAGTTTTATTTTATTTTCTTTTCTTTGAAAAATTCAAAACCCCCCTTTTTCCTAAACACTGATTAATTTCATTTCTTAAACTTTACACACACTCTCTGTGGGATCGACCTAGACTCGTCACTGCTACAGTAGTAGTCTAGTTAATTAATTTTGACTAGCGTTACGACGCGCGGTCATGTACTAACCAGTTTTGAATTTTCATTCATCCCAAAACGTTGTAGTACCTTCTTCAAATACTGCTTTTGACACAGACCAATCTTGTCTTTTGCTCTATCTCTTTCAATTTCCATACCAAGTATCTACCGAGCTTCTCCCAAGTCCTTCATCTCAAATTCATTACTCAGTTAAGTCTTCAATCTTTCAATTTCCACTGTGCTTTTACATGCTATAAGCATATCATCAACATATAAATGCAAATAAATAAAGGTTCCATCTTGTAGCTTGCGAAAGTATACACAATGATCATAATGACTTCTTGTGTACTCTTGCTCAATCATAAACCTATCAAATCGCTTGTACCATTGTCTTGGAGACTGCTTTAAACCATACAATGATTTTTGCAATTTACAAACCCAATTTTCCTTACCAACAACCGTAAACCCTTCTGGCTGAGTGATTGAGCCAAATTTATACTATAAATTGGCCCTAATTTCTTAAGTGATTATGCACTTGTTGACTCCTAATTCATGATTTTTGTGCTTAAATTGGTTCCTCATATCGAGCTTTTATAATTTGCACATTGTCAATATTTTGTTGTCATTTGATATTAATTTCTGCATAACTTTTATTGGGACAATTGATACTGCAAATGTGTTGTATTTTTGTAGGAACAATGGAGTCAACAAGAGAAAGTCAATATGCCGTGAGAAGCCATCCATTCGTCGGAGCGAACCAACGCAGCCATTCGCCGCGACGAATTTATTAGTGTAAATTAATTCATCGCGACGAGTGACCATTCTTCATTCGCCGCAGCGAACTGCCGCCATTAGCCGCGACGAATGTCGGATACCCGACCCTAAAATAGCAAAATTATCCACTGTTCCGACCCGGCCCGCAGACTTCCTATAAAACCTTCTATTTTAGGTTAAATGAGGGACGGCCGCAATCCCGAGGGAACACTTCTCCTTCTTCGTTTTTCTCTGTTTCTCTAATAGGTTTAGTTTTCTTATTTTGCAGGTAGGCGACCACCAACGAAGAACATCCGCGATAGCAACACTTCCATTTCTCATCTTCAAGCACCATTCCTATTCTGTCACTTTCGCCAGTCGTCATTGGAGCCATAGGTAGCTTTGGAGTTCCAACAGTGATGGCTTCTTCCACAGTTATGCAAGGCTAAGGTTTCCGTCTCCCGAAAATGTAGCGAAGGTCGGAGTTCTATGAGCTTCAAAGGGTAATCAACCATTGTTTTAGATTTCTGTCATGTTTTGTAAAACCTCCGAGTTGGAGATTGCGATATATGATGGATTGAATCCGGTTATAGTTTAATCGGATGTTAAACTTTGATTTATGGTGTGGATTAGTTTCTGTTGGATGTTGTTCTGAAATACATGAAGTTCCGTGTATGTTAAACAGATTTGCATGGGTTAATTTAATCTACCTAGTTGTGTTTGATTCAATTGATTGTGTTTCATCTGGTTAACCTGTTGCATAAATTAGTCCATGTCATACACTAAGGGTTTTAACAAGATTTAATTAATCGAGTTGATTAATTAAATTCTTGGACTTAACGAGTTGTTAAGGTTGTGTTTTCGAAACTTAGCGAATTTCAAACCCCAACATTTATTTAGAACGATGATGACCCGAGCCACATTTTTAGGAGAGTTTTAGTTATTTGTTTTCAATCTCGATTATTTTCAATTGTCTGGTTTATTCTAAAATCCCAAAAAAATATTTGATTCAGCTTTGCTTTCTTTAGTTTAAAAGATCAAGCCAAAACCCCCTTTAATTGCTTTAATTGCATGCATCATTAGACTAGGCTAGTCTTAAGATCAATTCTACACTGGTTCCTTGAGAGTCGACCCGAGGTTGCATCCTGTGTTGCAATTCTTGGTATAAATTGATTTTGACCGGTTTCCAAGGATCAATCTTAGGATTGAACGATAAGCCGCGATCACTGAGACATAAAAATATCTTCTTCCAAATCACCATGTAAGAACGCTGTCTTGACATCAAGTTGGGTCAACTCAAGGTCAAACTGCACAACCAAAGCCAATAAAGTACAAATAGAAGAATGTTTTACTACAGGAGAGAATACCTCATTGTAGTCAATGCCTTCCTTCTGAGCATAGTCTTTAGCTACCAATCTGGCTTTGAATCTTACATTGTCTTTTCCCAAAAAAATCCATCTTCTTAGCATATACCCATTTACAACCAATTTCCTTCTTTGCTTTTGGTAACTGAACCAGCTTCCAATTCTTATTTTTATGAAGAGAATTCATCTCCTCATCCATAGATTTCTTCCACTCCACGCTCTCGAACTCCCCGACTTCTTTGTAGGTAGATGGAATATCATCTTCAATAACTGGAAGTGCATATGCCACAATATCAGTAAACCGAGCAGGCTTTCGAATTTCCCTTCTTGATCTTCTGGTTGCAATAGAATCTTGTTGTTCTGGTGGTTCTTGGGTAGGTACCTCCTCTTCATTATCCTCGTTATCATCATCAAAATCAACTGTAGGAGTAGTGTCTGTAACATCAGACCTTATTGGATCAACTGGGCTCTTCAGTAACTCCACCTGCTTGGAACTACTCATGGTCTTGGTCGCTTCAGTTTCTCCTTCATGTTTATTCTGATTAACCATAGTAGTCTCATCAAAAGTCACATTTCTGCTTACAACAAATTTCTTCTCATCTGGACACCAAAGTTGGTATCCCTTCACGCCAGTACTAAAGCCCATAAATAGAGCTCTCTTTGCTCTTGGATCCAACTTGCTTTCCCTGACATGATAGTAAGCAGGACAACCAAATATGTGTAAATACTTGTAATCAGTACAAGGTTTACCAGACCATACCTCCATAGGTGTTTTATCATTGTTTGCAGTAATAGGCAATCGATTAATAATATGGCTTGCATAAGTAATTACCTCAGCCCAAAACACCTTGCCTAATCCAGCATTGGACAATATACACCGAACTTTCTCAAGTAAAGTACGGTTCATACGCTCTGCCACCCCATTCTGTTGTGGTGTCTCCCTAACCGTGAAATGCCTCACAATATCCTCATCTTGACAGACTTCCAAAAAAGGATCTGATTTATATTCACCACCATTATCTGATCTGAGAGTCTTGATCTTTCGACCGGTTTGCATTTCAACCATCTTTTTCCACTTCAAGAATATCTGTAAGACTTCATCTTTATGGTTCATGGTGTACACCCATACTCTCCTAGAGAATTCATCAATAAAGGAGACAAAATAATGGCTACCTCCCCAAGATGCATTCTTGGAAGGTCCCCAAACATCAGTATGAACATAATCTAGAATGCCTTTAGTGTGATGAATAGCAGTGCCAAATTTTACTCTAGTTTGCTTACCCAGTACACAATGTTCATAGAATTCCAACTTACATACCTTTGCGCCTTTCAATAAGTCTTGCTTCACCAATCCTTGCAATGCTTTTTCACCAGCATGCCCAAGACGCATATGCCATAATCTGGTAGTGTCTGAGCTATCTACATTAGCAGCTTCAGTGATAGCTGCTCCACTAGTAACTGTACTCCCCTGTAAAAAATACAAGTTATTTCGTCTTGTACCTTTCATCAACACAAGTTCCCCATACACAGTTTTAAGAACTCCACCCTCTATGGTGATCTTGATACCCTTGGATTCCAATGCTCCTATTGAGATAAGATTTTTCTTCATATCCGGTACATACCGAACATCACTCAATTCTCTTATTGTTCTATCGTGCATCTTCAAACAGATTTTACCTATCCCTTGTGTTTTGCAGGCATTATTATTGTCCATCAAAACAACTCCACCATCTAGCTCCTGGAAGCTAGAGAACCATTCCCGAATGGGACACATATGATAAGTGCAACCTGAATCCAAAATCCACTCCTTGGAGTAACCATCAGCAGATGAACTAGTCAAAACAAACTCGAAATCATCATCTCCATATTTTGCAACGTTTGCTACATAACCCACTTTCTCCTTCTCTTTGTTCTTCAATTTGGGGCAATCTTTCTTCCAATGACCCTTTTGAAGATAAAAGGCACATTCATCTTTAGCAGGAAACTTCTCTCGTGACTTTGAACGAGACTTTTCCCGCTTCCCATGTTTTCTTTCCTTTGTTTGTCCCCTTACAGTGAGTGCCTCAGTTTGTGAATTGTGAGTCTTCAGTTCCTTCTTACGAAACTCATGATTCACCAATGCCGCAGAAACCTCATCAAGTTTCACCTCATATTTTTCATACAACAAAGTAGTTGTCAAATGATCATAATCATCAGGCAATGAATTTAACAAACATAGTGCCTTATCCTCGTCAGGAATTTTCACATCAAGGTTTGCTAAATCAGCAAGTATTTTATTATAATCATTTAGGTGTTCATGCATAGAAATACCTAGACGATACTGAAATTGGAAGAGTCGCTTCTTCAAGAAGAGTCGATTTTCTGCGCTCTTAGTCATATATTTTTCTTCCAATTTCGTCCATAACTCCTTAGCTGACGTTTCCTTCATATAAGGATATTTCAGCTCCTTATCAAGGAATAATCGAATAGAGGCACAAGCATGGAGATTAATTCACGTCCACTGCTTCTCATCCATATCTTCTGGTTTATCGTCCAGAACCATATCCAACTCTTGTTGATACAATACATCCATAACTTCACACTGCCACATACCAAAATTATTAGAGCCATTAAATTTATCAACCTCTAACCTTGTAGTAGCGATTAGATGTCTACTGGATGTAGGTGTCGATGATAACGACTCCCTCTTAACAAGCTCGTCTTTATCTCCAGCCATCTACTCAATTCTTCGTTCATAAATACGTCGACATCGTGTATAATACTATAGTATCGGCATGCTTCACGGAGATCATGTACCGACATCGTTTCACCACCGATCTTGTAGCTCAATATATTTTCACTCCTACAACACCCCAGTCGAAACACTGGAGCTCTGATACCACTTGTTGTGCGGAAACGTGAATAAATTCAGAGTGAAAAATAAACAGCAACACAAGAACACCAAGATTTTTATACTGGTTCGGCAATGCCTACGTCCAGTTTGAAGACGACTGAGTATTTCACTATAATCAATGAGAGCATACAATGGTGTTTGTCACTCAATTTTAAGAGACCCAAAATAAACCAAGCTCATAGAAAAGAGAAACAAAAAAATATATAAAAGTTTTTTTTTCTCTCACTATTCTTCTCTCTCCTCTCTTCTGGAGATTTTTCTCTCTCACTAAACAACACTCTCTTCTCACACCCGAAACCTTATGCTCTCCTTCTCCTCCTTCATTTGCTTCCCTTTTATAGAGATCTTCATGGGTGTGAAAGCCTCCATTGGGTGTGAAAGCCTCCAAGCCACCATTGTTGAGCCACCATTTTTTATCACCGAAAGTAGCTGAGATTTTTGACTTTTCATTTGAGCCAATATTCAACAGTTGTCTGCTATCATTTGTTACCTGCCTTTGTGGCTAGACGATAACATTTTGCATTTAACCAGCGATGAGCAAATGAAAAACAGCAATGTTTGACATTTAACCAAATGTTGTCACTTAGCAATGAAGTGAGGCAACAAAAAAAGAGAGCAATAGATGACAATGTTTGGCATAAATTCAAACGATGTCATCTAAAATTGGGTATGGAGTTCAGAACATCCCTAATTGCTTGTTTTTCTTTATTTGTGGGTATTGAAATCCCTAAATTCATGTTTCTCTACTTGTAGCTTTGTGGTACACTTCTCGTGGTGGGTATGGTGCACTTCTCAGGTAGTCTTCTTTGTGATTTACAACATGATGTGACTTCTCCCTTTTTCTCTATGGTTTAAACACGTTTTCTATAATTTGTTTAACAATGTTAAAGAATGTTATATTGCTTTAATACTTTGGTTACTAAATATGTTTATATATGTAGGAGATAAGTGCAGTGAGCCATGGACCAATCATTTATTGTGGTGGATTAGAAATAATATGTGGTCCTCTAATAACTTTTTTTTATGTCGATATGCTTTATACACCTTGTACATTAATGGATATGTAGTCCCCCAAGAATGTATGAATTACGTGAATAACATTGAAAATTAAATTCACTAACCATTGATTCGATATAAACAAAGTCAGTGGCTTTACACTGTAATGTTAAGAAGAAAGTCAAAGCGACTAGATATTAGCAAGTAATAATAACAAATTAAGAATGTCAAAGTGAAAAATATTAGCAATCAACAACAACAAATAACTAACTAGATACTATTGCTAAGAACAAATAAGAGTTTTGTAATCAACCTTTACAAGTGAAAGTTCTTCAAAGGCCTTCATACCCTTCTTAGTAGCAACGTCTTTCGCTTTGTTCAGAAGTGCACGGTTATACTATAAGTGAGCATTCTGAAAAAAGGAGACATTATCAATTGGTATCAAAAGATATACACAACAATTATCATAATATAAAGACTTAAGTGGACTTATTACAAGTAAGATGAAGAGTAGAGGAAATTTTCATATGCACATAGGCATGAAACATGACAAGAAAACAGTAACAGAGAGTCATATTACAAATTCCATAAACACTTACATTGGATAGTTACAAAATAAATTTTAAAAAAAATATCATTCTGTGAGTATAGCCTTTTAATGCAACATTATCGTGTACAATTACTTAACATTGGATGAGATACTTCTCAAAGTCTTAAGGAGCACATTTATAAAGGTTAAATTGTTATGTATATGTTAGTATTTGTTAGTATACATGTTAGTATACGTGTTTGTATATGTATTTGTATGTGTTTGTATATGTGTTTGCATATACAATAACTTCTAAATTATTTTGTGCTCAGTTGCTTTCTACTTAATTAACATTAGTCAAGATAGCTTGTATATGTGTTTGCATCTAAACTAGCTTCTATATTTTTTTGGTCAGTTATTTTATACTCAATTAACCTTAGTCAGAGTGGCTTGTATATATGATTGTATGTGTTTGCTTACAAATTCTTAGTTACTTGTCATTTATAAAGTTATTTACTTGTTATTTGTAGGTTATAATGACTCAATATTGATCCTTGAAGTTCTATTATGCTGGATACTTTAAGAAAGATCTCGAGTTAAGTTATTAGGGTGGGTTGTTGAGTTTTTTTCATAAACTGGATCTTGATTTTGTCATCTATAGACAAATTTGTGAGATGAAAAAAGGAACATGGATACTTGTAGATTGACAAAACATATTATAAAGTTTTAAATTTTAGATGCAATGAGTCTTTAAGGCCCATTAAATCTAATGAAAGTTGCATTAGGTTAATTAACCTTTATATAATAAATGAGACAATTAAGGTGTATTCCACTCACAAACTAGACAATCTGATTATGGCTCTAAAGGTTTTGGCTATAATAAGCAATAATGAGGGCATTGTGCATGATGAAGTTGATGTAGATATTAATAAAGAAGATAATAGTAGTGATGGGGATGTGGGCACTTATGATAATAAAGCTCAAGGTGTCAAAAATCAAATTGAAGGTGATGATGAAGCTGAAGGTGATAATAAAGTTAAAGGTGATGATGAAGCTACAAATGATAATGAAGCTGAAAGTTTACACAATACATTTGGTTTTTTAATCCCATATGGACATCAACGAATAGAGATTGATTATAATTATTATGGAAGTTTCATTGCTAGCGATAAGTATCCTAGTGGAGAGGAGCTAATTAAATGACCTAACACAAGTGTTAGACATAAATCAGGTGGTAGTAAACTACATTGGATACTGGGTATAGAGTTTGGCAATGCTAAAGAGTTCAAAGATGTTGTTGTGGATTATCCAATAGCAATAAGGTTTAATATCCAATGGAAAAAAAAAGTGAGTCTAAGTAAATTAGAGTTGGATGCATTGAAGGATGAAATGGGAACTATATGTAGCCTGTGATAGGAATGACAAATGTTTCACAATAACAACATATAGGTCTGAGCATATATGTTTCACAATAAATTAGCCTAAGATGGTATTAACAAATCTTTTAGCTAGACACTTCCCAGAAAAAAAAAATTCTAGAGAAGCATTACCACTACAAAGATGATTAAAGGATTCGAGGAAACATTGAACATATTTGTGAACTCTAATATGTGTAGGTTATTAAGAGGAAGTTAAGGAAGGAGCAAACATTAAACTATGCTTGTGAATATTCAAAGTTGTAATATTATATGTATATTTGAAATATGGTATTCTTGGACCAATAGTGGAACTACAATTATTAAGGAATTAAGAAACTTCACTATTACAGTTTAACAGTTTATACATTTTTTTGGAGCTATGAAAGAAAGATGAAGACACTTGAGGCTCATACTTAGGATAGATAGTTGTTTCTTAAAGACTAAGTTTTAAGAGCAACTAATCAGTACAATTGTAAAGGATATAAATAAGGGCACATATTCTATAACGTGGGCAGTTGTTGAAGTTGAAAATGTTGATTCATAAAGTTAATTCTTATCACTCCTTTATGATAATTTGGAGTTGGAAGATAAAGATGGGATCACAATAATTTATTAAATGCAAAAGGAACACAATTTTTTTACTTTTGTTATTTGTATAATTTTGTTATTATAATTCGTTATTTGAATTTTTTTTTACTTATATATCTAAAGATTGATTTTGAGGAGACGCTTCCAAATACATGTCATAGAATCTGTGCCACATATATTTAACATAACTGACACAAATAATGGAGTAGTAAAGACTTGAGGAGACAATTTTGGCATATGCATAGCCAATGTATGTTGAAGACTTAATAAGAAATTAAAGAAACGTGATAAACTTAAACTTGGGTGTTGAGTATCCAAAAGAGAGTTAGGCTAGGTCATACCAATCATTTGAGTTAAAAAATGTCCCACAATTGATAATAACTTGAGCAAGACTTTTAAATGGTGGATCCTACTAGCAAGAGCCAGACCATTGATCAGTATCTTAGAAACCATAAGAACAATGGTGATGAGGAGACATATTGAAATGAGGGTATATGCATATGCATGGAAATCATATGTTGCAATTGAAGTTATGAAGAAGCTAGAAAAAAATATGTGGAACACTGATAAAGCATATAAGGTTAATAAAGGGGATGGAAAGTATATTATAAGACTAGGAAGGGATAATTATTGTAATTATAAAGTGTGGAAACTATATGTTTGCTCATACAAAAATTCCATTAATTATATAAATCAATCTAAACAAAAATTGGAGATATTTGTAGCTGACTGCTACAAAAATAGTACCCTTTTAAGAGTGTATGATAAAGTATTTATTAGGGGAGTGATCTTTTAGCCATTAAAAGATTTAGAGGAAATCCATCCACCAATTAAAAGGGTGATGATAGGAAGGACAAAAAAGTCAAAGAAGAGAGATATGAACGAACTAAGGAAGTACAAGTGCAAGTAAGGTGTTGTAAAAAGGAAAATTGCAAAAAAGTAGGAAATATAGTGCAATTGGACACAACAGTAGAATATGTAAGTGATTAATAATTTTTATCTTTTTATTTTTAATGTAAATATGAATGTTAATGTTATGTATATTATTTTTCTATGTTAAAATAAGTTCAATTGAAGGGTCTTATGTTAGAAAATTGTCATAAGTAAATGTACAATACTAACCCAGTGATTCTTATATAATTACAATGCTACTCATTTCACCCAATTTATGTTTAACAAACTCATATTCAAAGTTACATGTCAACTACTGATGAATGTCTTCGTAGTCAACACAGCATCAATGTGAGTTGTACTAATTTTAAACTCATATGCATTCATTATCAAGTTAATAAAATTTAAACTCATATACATTCATTCGTAGGTTAAACAATTTTAAAATTATATGCATTCATTTGATCAATTTTAACTCATGTTCATTCATTAACAAATTCATCAATTTTAAACTCATATGAGTGTTTACTAACAAGTTAGCTTAAAGGTTGCTAGTTCTACAAACACTACTCAAAGGAAATATGGACATGTTGATCCAAGAACTTTTAAATTATCACTTGAACCAAAAGCTGTTAGATTTAAGGGTAAGTCTAGTATAACCACAAGAGAATTACAAGCTACTATAAGTAAAAGGAGAGTAACAATTGGGACTAGTAATCAACAAGTTGATAAACTAGAGACTTGATTTAGTGTATCAATATATTTCAATCTATAACAATTGATTTGGTATACTTGTAACTAAATTGTTAATTTGCTTAGAGTATGATTGTATATATGATAAATGCATGCTAAATATTTACATATGATAGATATTCTATGCAAGGAGATATGATATTATTTAGATCAAGTAGGCTGTCATATATGGTTTATGTTTGTATATATGTTTCCATTAAGTTCATCTTTTGCTCCACTTTTTACAAGTCTGATTCAAAAAATTGTGGGTCGAAACATAACTTTTCTGTTCATCAGTGATTAGATGGTAATCTAGTAAGTGAGTAAAGAAAATTATATTATATACTGGAAGTAGATGATAACCATAGCTAATAATGGAAGTTAGTGTATTTAGTTGTTCATAAAGTAATCCTTACATGGCAAGTATTTATATGTGATATTCAACTATACTTCAATACCATTTAGCACATAATTTTATATCTCCATACTAAACTTGAATACCATCTAGCACATAATTTTATTTCTCTATTTAATAATAAAAATCATAAGTACATTCATACTAGTCATACTAAAATTTTAATTTTACAACCACATAGAAGATGAATAATTAAAAAACAAAATGCACCTATAGTTATATAGAATAATATCAACTTTAACTTTGTTTTCTACCTAGTTAACATCTGAATATCTTGCGTCTTAATTTTCAATTGCACATCATCTTCCTTTGGTCTATATATACTTCTTCTTTCAACCTCCTTCTTTAATACAAATATTTCATTCTTTAACTTTTTAACTACATAAATAGCTCTTTTAGGATTGCTTATTGCATTGAAAATTTTCACAATTACTAACGAGATAATTGGGACATCCTAAAATATTCTACCTAGATTACTATCGCTCCATAATGTCCTCAAATAAGCATCAATCCATAAAAGTAAAACAATTTGTTAACATTATTATAATTAAAGATTCAAGATTATGAGAATCCCATCTATAAAATTATAACAAGAGTTTCATAGTCATTAATCAATAACATGATTATTTCAAATATAACAAAGAAAATGATGCTTTCAGGAACCTTCAGAAATGCCCATCATTTAGTTAAATATAGGAACATGCACAATGGTAAATCATTTTGTTTAACATATGACAACTTAAATGATAATGGACTATGATAACCTGGTTTTGATAACCCATTATGAAGTTGATTATAGGATTGAAAGGTGGGATACTCCCAAATTAGACCAAACTCCCACGATGAAATTACTCCTTATGTAGGTGAAAAGTAAGTGGAAAAATTAAAATCAAAGCAAACTCTTATAAAAATCTATTGGCTTGCTTAATCATAGAAGTAGTCATTTGTTTAGTACCCCAG
Source organism: Erythroxylum novogranatense (assembly GCA_029891385.1). Lineage (NCBI taxonomy): Eukaryota > Viridiplantae > Streptophyta > Magnoliopsida > Malpighiales > Erythroxylaceae > Erythroxylum > Erythroxylum novogranatense. Next base: position 81,753,717 of record CM057232.1, on the reverse strand, counting down.
ATTACTACTAGTAAAGCGTAGTCTAACTTGTAAAAATTTGCAAGATTTTGTCATCATAAATTGGCAAGGTATTGACAAATCGAGCTCACCCTTTAGAAGTTAGTACTATATGCAAGTTATGGTTTCTTTGACTATGTTGGATCTATCAACATCTTAACCAATTTAGTGAATAAGAACTTCATCCCCATGATAATTTTGAGTTTGAATTCACTACAAACTTTCTGCATGTTTTCATAGTCTACTATCATCTTAAATATAGATAGTCCTACTCCAAAATTTTGATAAATTCCAACGCAGAAAGACAACATAAATTTGATAAATTCCATAAGTAGCTCTATGTCAAATACAATTAAACCCCCACATACAAGACCAATAAGCTGAATCATTCCTAAATCACCCCTTTAAACCAAAAAGAAGGAAACATATGAACAAACCAAATTAAATAGCCCAATGGTGAAATAAAGAAAAGATGATACCTTCGTTTGATAAGAGATGATGAAACAGAGAAGGGACAACAAACCTAGATGAAGTGAATGTTGGGATTACATATTAGGGATTTCAACCAATTGAGAAGAAGCCAATGCGAAATAAGGGAGGACAATGTAGATTTTTGGCTTCAACCAAATAAAGACACAAACGACAACATTTTAGGTTATCCTAGGAATGAAAACATTGTCATCTTAATCCATTATCAAGTCCAATCCAGACAGGTCATCTGACATTATTTAGAAGTCTGGCTTCATCGCTATATGATAATCAAATTTTGGTATAAATGTTTGAGGTTTTTTTTCTCCCTTTTGTCTAATTAGGTAACTCATAGTATTTCATTATTCTATTATATTTAGAAATGTTTGCATTCCTTAATTCATTTTTGAGAGTTATTAAAAAAAAGGATAAAAGGTAAGATAGATTATGAGTTATCAATTTAGTATTTTATTTTTGGAAAAAATTTATTTAACAAAGTTTTTCTAAAATTGTTTTGCAAAGTTATTAGAATTACTGTCATGAGATACAATATGGAAGACCTAAAAAGGTACATTATTTAGAATAAATGCTTTGACTTTTATTAATTAGAGAGGTTTTTTAACTTCTAAGATAAACTTCAATTTTAAATGCACGTCTTTTAATATTTTCATTCAATAAATGTCTAATTTATTTAATTTTAATAACTAAAATCATAGTTTAGTTTAACATATTTTAACATCTAATTTATGTAACAGTGTTATCTAAGTTCCATCTTAAATACTTGATCAAATAAAATAATTACTCAACAAATTACTTTGATAAAAAGATTTTAAAATAAAAATAATATATCTTTAACTTTGATCAAATATGTAAATTTACCTTTTAAAAATTGTCAATAAATTTATAATTTATTTAATAATATCATTTATCACATTTTAATATATTATAGAGTGTGATTTAGATACTATAAATTAATAAAAATTAAATATAAATAGTCCATACTTGATTTAATTACTTTTAAACATATATGATTGATGTCATGATATTTGTTATTCGTGGCGCTGTTAGGAGTATACAGATTTCACACATTAGAATTGCAGATGGAGTACTCTTTATATCTGGAATTGTTTAAACATGTTATTTATCAATAAAATTTAATATGTATATCAACCATGTTATTTATATCAAGATTGAATTTTATACATAATGATCTTATGATTTCAGACGTTTTATATTTCTACATGTTTATTTTTACCTAATTTTCGTGTTTTGTATGATTCAAAGTCAAGTTCTTTGTTGCTTTATTATTCTCTTATCGTCTGACTATTGGTGCTTTTTTAAAAATAAAGAGATGATTTTTTTCGTTATATTTTTTAAAAATATTTTTTGAAAGTCAAGTTATATTTTATTTTTTTGTTTAGTTATGTATTTATTGTGATTTGGCGTGCTAGTTTTATTTATTTACTCTTTAACTTGTATCACTTTTTTATTGTCACATCTGCATATATATTTACCAGAAACAATCTCTCTAGTATATTATCAGACCTCTTCAAATTTTACTTTATTGCGAGATTTTAGATTGAGTGTGATGACAATAATGTGTATACAAATTTTACACGATGTGAGTCCATAGAAAAATTTATCTAAGAAATTATATTCTTTAACATTGTGGCTATTCCTACCAGAGCTATCCCAGAATCAGATAGGAATTTGATAAATTTGTAGAAAATAATGTTTCAGCAAGTACAGTAAATGCTGACAGCCAGGCATCAAACGTATTCTAATTCTAGCTACGAATCAAAAATATCCGGTGGGAAAAAGAGAAGTAGAAAATTTACATTTATCCGTAAAGATTGCCGGTAACAAAGTATTCAATATTCTATCTCTGCTACAAAAAGAATGCTACTTTACACTAACTAGTTGGGTAAAGATACAACAACAACATGAACAGGAGACTAAATACAACATCTATCTCTTTGATTAAAAAGATCTGGTTCTGGCAGCCAAGAGTATTACTCTCACTCTTAAGAAGCCTAAAGAATGTGTGACATTTTTACAAAAAAGGAAAAAGGGTATGCACAACGTCTCACCTCCGATGGCGAGGAGGATTCATTTCTATTTCTACATCTTCAAGTTCCCTTGGACGCCCGAATTTCTCAGCTTCTCTTGCGATCTGAATATCATCAGGACTGTAGTATTGATATAGTACTTTCACAACAAAACGGGGAATTAATGCTGCTACTATTATGGCAAGCAAACAAAACCAGAACAGCCCTGTCCTCGCAATATGGAAGATGGCCCTGCGACATTGAAATTTAATTTTTAGTCAGTTGGCTTCTCTACCAAAGATAAAATGACGGAGCGAATGGGGGCATACCAGTATCCAACTAAATTAGGCAGCGCATCAATGACAATCACACAAATGAAAGTTGCAATTATAGATCCCCAAATGGCCGCATGAGCAATCCAATTCCACCTGATGATGTCCATGGCTAAATGCAAATTCACTAAAATAACCACTGCAAGTGTCCAAAGATCCCCAATACTTGGTGCATCAATGCTGCTATCCCAATATGCTAAGAGAGGAATAAAGAACACAGCGATGCTTTGCCATATGGTGTCCAACATTGTCAACCAAAATAACTTTGAGTTGTAGCTCTCTTGCCTCTGCCCACCTCCGTAAAGCTGAGGATGCTTCAAAAGAGTCCTTCTGCTCAGATCTTTGTCAAGAATACCAACAACAATGGTAGGCAATGAAGTGTAAATTATAGAATACAACATGCTACTCCATTCGTTGATTGCTGTTGTCAATGTGAAACACGTAAAAAGCACATACCTACACACAATGTATGATGATGTTAGCAAACAGTATTACAAATAATTTGAGTTTCACTGCAAGCCCATCTGCTCATGGAGAATATTATACGGATCTCTACAACTTTCATACAATACACTTAAATAATGGTTCCTCACATGCAGATTCAACCAAAGAAGGAATTCAAGAGAATGAAAATTCAACTAGAAGTGCAACACTGAAACAAGGATCACTCACCAGAACAAAACTAGAACAAATAATGCATTCCTGTAAAAGTTGTATAATATCATGTAACCCATCCTCTGGTAATTCCAATGTCCATGCACCAAAAGAAGTGGAACCAAGAATCTGAATTGTCCCATTGCAAAATCTGATGCCATAACAGCTTGTCGACCCTCTTGTCCACTTATACCAACTCCAACATCAGCCATTTGAATCATTGAAACATCATTTGCACCTGTTGGTCAGCAGAATATTTCAATGGTGGTTCAGAACGCCAAGAAAGATGAATTAAAGTAAGGAATATCACCAATAGATACAACAAGAGTGAATAAAAAATGAATCAAGAGAATCACCATCGCCAATAGAGAGTGTCATGTCGGAAGTCCGACTCTTCACAAGGGCAACAATTCCAGCTTTCTGTAATGGAGCCACTCGACAGCACAATACCACTGAACATTTACTGGCTAATTGGAAGAGCTGCAACCAAAAAAGAAAAAGCAAAATCAGAAGAAAAGCATTAGTTGGACTCTAAATGAAGGAGAGAAGTTGAGAGAAAATAACCTGTTCTTCAAGTTCACTATCAAGTATATAAACAAGGCTGGTACCATCGATAATCAAAGCCAATGCGCTTGCAACATCTCCCGGACTTCCTCCAGTAAGCTTCTTGTGCAAGGCTTCTTCCAAACTCTTTCTACATGACTCCCTAGAGTTGCTATTTATAATAATCTGGGACATTTTGTTCGTAAGAAGTTTTGATGAGTAGCCAATTGATACTGCAGTTTCTTGCTTATCTCCAGTCAAAACCCACACTTTCATATCTGCTCTCCTCAGAGACTCAATGGCTTCTGGCACCCCTTGTTGCAGTTTATCTTCAATAGCCGACGCACCTAGCACTCGTATATTGCTTTCCACATTGCTAGCAACCTTGCGAAGCAAAACAGCCCTCCCAATTACAGCTGTACTAGCTGCCTCAAAGGCAGCATGCCACTGATCAAATTCTGGACCACTCAGTTCACGCATCCCAATAACAAGTGTTCTCAATCCCAATGAGGAATACTTGTGAAGATGTGATTCAGTTGCCCGCGCTATGTTCATATTAAAAGACCTATTCATGACACTAAACATGGATGTGTCAGCACCTTTTACAAATACTTTCACGGTCTCATCAGGGCAACCCAATATAACTGACATCCTCTTCCGATCACTGTCAAACTCATGCAAACCCAAAACATTGAACCTGCAGTGTGCCAAACACAAAGATCAAATTAAGAAAGATTTGATAAGAATCAATTTCTTACAGGAATTGAAGGAACTATTAAGAAGAACAGATCAAAAAATAGTTTTCTGATATTATTTCCAGGTGAGATGGAAGAACATGTGGACAAGTACCTTTGCCTTTCTCCTCGAATATCAATCACTATATGACCAGAAGTTCGTTCAATAAGCATAAAACCGTACGCTGCTGCAGCATAAGCTAGTGCTTGTTCGTCTGGAGACTCCCCTTGATAGTCCATCAGCTTCACCATATGATCAGAAGTGTCAACGACAAGGGGAACAATAGTGTTACACGCTGCCAATGCAAGGAAAAAGTTGTACACGTGTTTGCCTTCTTCTGTAGCGTTCCCAGTTCCTGCTAATCGCAGAAGCTTAGAATCCACCTTGACCTTTATTTTTGGCCTCAATACCTTTCCATCTGCCATAAACAAGCACGGCCTTAAGTTATATAACCATTGAAAATATGAACATCAAGTAAACTTTATTAGAAAGTTGCATCACCTTGAACAGACTCTCGAACTGGCTCATTCTCTGAAATGGCTCCCCCATCACTGTAATCTGCTCCCCATACACTCGCACATTGAAATTCCATCTTATTTTCAGTGAGTGTACCAGTTTTGTCAGAGAAGACATACTTTATCTGTCCTAAATCTTCATTTATATTTAAAGCTCGGCATTGAAATGCCGAATTTGAGGCCTCATCAAACATGTTTTTATCACGAATCATGAAGAAAGCTTGACCAACCCGGACAAGCTCCATAGAAATATATAACGATATAGGGATCATTATCTGAAACACAATAACAGCCATGAGGAAAGTAAAAAAAATCTCCAATCCCCATCCATAGTACTTGTAATCATCCTGCTCCTCATCATTGAAGTCCTTCTTCCTATAAAAGGGCATGACATCCAACTCATCCCTGTGGCGCCTCAACCACACACCGGCACTGATACAAACAACACTGCACAAAACAAAAAGAAACCCAGATAGAATCAAGATCTCTTTGTTCATGCGTGTCTCAAGCCGACTCCTCTTTGATGGAGCTCCAGAGCTGTTGAGCATAACTTTAGTCTCACGGCCACAATACACCGCAACACCAATCACAGAAGCAGTATTTTTTATCTCACAGCCACGTAGAACAATGTTGGAGGGGCCAAGCGACAAACTTTTCCCGTCTATTTCCATCTTTGCTAGAAACCCATATATGTTTCTGTTGGGTTTCTCACATTTAATCGACCCACTAATCATTTCCTTTTCGGGAACCTTTGAGAGGGTTTCTTGCTTAGCATATCTTGTCTTCAAATTTGATTCTCCATCCAAATTTATGGTTTGGACATAGGCAACTCCGGTGGGATCACTAGTTGATAACAACACCATATCGCAAGGAAGAGTCTCGTTAGCATGAATTTTCATTACCTCGCCAACACGAATATCCTTCCATTTCTTTTGTACGAATTGACCATCAACCAAAACCCAGGCGAACCTATTGTTCTCAACACTGTCTGACCTGTGCCTTCTCCAATCTTCATATGCATCTTTCACTGCTGTAACAAGGAGAACAAAAGTAAGAGGCAAAACCGAAGCCCCCCGACCAAAAACTGCAAGTTGAGGAAGCTGATTGAGCACAGCAATAATGAGGAAATAAATATAGGCAACTCTGTGAAATTGTTCAAATAAGTTCCTGGGCACGAAGGAAATGATCGAATATTTCGATGTCCGAATACCGTTTCCAGCAAACTGAAACCTTTCGTTTGTGTTCACAGGATCATTCAAGTAAACCAACCTAGCATCTTCATCACTGATCTCCTTCAGCGATGAGGTAAAACCCTCTGATTCGGCTCCTTTCGACCCGTGTCTAACAGGTTTAAATCCTTGATCACCAAAAGGGAAATCTTTAATGGAGCTCGCACTCGCATCCTTTGAATGGTTAGAAGAAATGCTCCTCTTGGACCCGGAATTTAATGATATCTCGTTGTTCGGAGAAATTTCATCAGGGTTTTGTGCATCCATCCCAGAAACCGATCTGGGGTGGCTAAAGAACTAATCTTTCTTAGATCAGAGAAATTGTTGATCGTAAAGGAGTATCTGAAGTATGTACTGTTTTGGGTCAATGGAGACCTCTTTAAGGTCATAAACTAGAGATGAAACGCCATATGCACAACCAAAGATTCAAGAACAATCAAAGAGTGATGCTGCAATAATTGAGAAAGGAAAAAAAAAAAATCATCAACAGCAACAAGCACAGGCTACGACGTTGAAAGAAAAAAACCAGAAGCCAGAAACAGCTGAATCTTGGACAGACGTGATATTCTCACAGACGAAGAATACAATCACCACCCACAACAACAACACCTACAACAACAACAGGAACCTATCGTCCAGCACTCAGTTGCATGAAAACAGCGAGACTGAGGAATAATATATGTATAGAAAGAGACGTAAAATAAGGGATATTAGAAAGAGAAAGAGAGGAATTGTGAGAAATATGAACGAAGGGGTTGTGAAGGTGCTGCAATGGTGGTTGAATATGCAAGTCTGAGAGGGCCTGCGAATTGAACAAAGTCAAATGCATTGTTTAGATATATTAGTTTATATGGTTAGAGAAGAGAGAGAGAGACAGGGGCCGGCTATTTTTGAGCAGAGGAAGAAGAGTCGTAATGGATGGCGACAGCAAGAAATTACAAAATTTCCACATTCCCACAAATTATTGAACCTGAAAAGGATTTAAGAGGGTTTTTTAATCTTTGATTTTTTTTTTCTCTTCTCTGGATTCCAGAAATATAGCGAGGAGTTTGTTAATGAACCAACCAATTTGTCAAAAAACGTTTAGCTTCCGCAACTTCTAGAAGGGCTGCTTGGTGTTTAGACTAAACACCACGTTATTCCGACGTTCGATTGAATTTTCTAAGCTGAGATGCGGAAAGGGTGTGAGGTGTTCTAATTTGACTTGCGACTTTGACAAGTCTTATCCAGTTAGCTGAGGGGAGTTTGAATGTTACATGGAGGGAGGGAGGAAGTCCGTTTATCTCTATTCTAGAAGCCCTGGTCTGGTCCTGCTGCTTTTAATTTTTCGTCTCTTTCGTCAACTGCGTTACAGTTACTTCCTTCAAATTCGCACCGCTTTGCCTTTTTTCTTTTTTTCTTTTTTTTTTTTTTTTTGCATAAAGGGAAAAGAAAACACGGGAAGCTAATTAAATCTAGGGGAGATAAACCCCGATAAATCCTCTACAAGGAAACTATGACACCCTGAGGGTGGAACGTCAAAAAACGTGACGCCGATGTCATGTTGGCGGTAGTCTGCATGGCCATCCGCATTTATTCTTCTCAAATATAATGATGAACAATGATCGATTCGGTTGAGGAGTTTCCGGATACCCATAACAAGAGAGTTGGTGATCGAGGCGGGAGGAGCACGATGATGAGAGCTGTGCACTTACATAGAATCGACTTCCAGCTCAATCCGACGGTAACCCAATCTCCAAGCGAATGATAGCTGTGTATCTCGCCTGAGTTCCGTGATCACGGCCGAACACCACCCTATGAGCTGGGAGAATCCACCACACCAACTGCCGTCACTATCACGTATAAGACCTCCAGCTGAAGCCGTGCATTGTGAAGGATTACACGTCCCATCCGTGTTCAGCTTTGCCCAGCCTTCCGGCGGTCGACTCCAACCGATCTGGTGATCCCGACGTGGGCGAGAAACTGTGTGGTCCAGACTGAGCCGGGCGCCTGCCTTCTGAACCTGATCTGCAAAAGACAAAATAAAAGACAAAGGTGAGTTGGGTCGAACAAAATGAGAGTCAAAAATAGATTTGTTCCGCCAGGTCCATAGGAACCAACAGGTCAAACCGAAAATCAGGGCCCACTCCTGGGTATGCACGCGCCGGTAGTGGAGAAGGTTGGTATGTAACCAGTCACAGGTGGGCAGAGCAAAGGCGGACGAGGTAACGCAATCCGACGGAAATAATGCCCACACTCGTCGAGCGAGCGGACAGTCGCGGATAGCATGAAGAGATGATTCTTCCTGGCCGCAGTGGTGACAGGTACTGTCGGTGGTGAGATGCCGCCTCACCCGCTGTTGATTACTAAGCAAGCAATCACGCGCTAGCAACCATAAAAAAGTGCGCACCCGCTGGGGCCCTGACCACTGCCAGATAGCCCGCCAAACCCCATGCCGAGTCGCAGTCGGGGGACTCATCAGAAGGTCGTAGGCAGAAGCAACAGTAAATTGCCCATGATCCGTGGCGCCCCAGACGATCCTGTCAGCACCCTGGAGAGGGGAGGGAGGAAACGTGCCAGCTAAAGAGCTGCAAATGAAGGGGGGAGGAGTCTCCGTAAGGCAGGCAAGTTCCATTATCCTACGGGATCAACATAGTGATGCACCGTGTCTTGAAGCATTCTGTCCAGAATGGCCTGGGTAGAATGATGAAGGAGAGGGCCAACCCCCGGGACCCAAGGGTCGAGCCAGAGACGTGTCGAAGTTCCATTACCGAGACTCCAGTGCCGACCTTGCATAACAAGATGCCAAGTCGCCGCAATACTCCGCCACACCATCGAACCCCCGGAGGGATTGAGGGAGGACGGAATGCACTGAGCATCAAAACCATATTTACCAGATAGAACCTGAACCCATAAAGCTTGCGGGTTGGATAACAAGGACCAGCCAAGTTTGGCTAGGAAGGAGTCGTTCATCTCCCGAATCTGCCGGATGCTCGATCCCCCTTGGGTCTTGGGCTGACAAACGACCTCCCAGCTAACCAAGGGAATCTTATTACCATCGTGCCGCGAACTCCACAAAAAACGCCGCATGGCTTGTTCAATCCCATCACACAGTCCACTTGGAAAAGTTTCACGAACCTAAAGAGACTTTCATTTCAATCCATGTTTTAATGTACATGTTCGCTACTTCAATTTCCTTCTCATTTTGGCGCCTCACTTAATTACATCCTCTGACTGCCCCAACTTTTGTTTGCAATTTCTTACCTCCCTTTGTTTATACATTTTGTATATATACATATATTAACGTGAGTCTATCATAAACAACTTCTCTATTATATAAAGATAAGATTACGTATTATTAAGCTTTTTCAAATTTCACTTTATTGTAAAATTTCAGACTGAATATAATAATGATGAGATGACGACGACAATAATATGAGTCTTTATATGTTTCTTTACGTTATATGTTATATTCTTATGATTTAGATGATCATATGTTATATTCAGATTAATAAGAAACAATAAAGAGTGAAATGGATGTTTGTCATTTTAATATTTTGTATTCTTATAAAAAATAATATATCAAATAATACATCACTTTATTTAATAAGAGATAATGACTTTAATATTACTAAAGTAAAAGGTTTTTTTTTCAAATTAGTAGTCCTTTAGTTTCAAGTGTATAACGATGAATACAATTGTTTTTATGCAATTATAAGTGAATGAACAATGTTATAAGAGAAGGAATAGCAATCGCACAAATATAATAAGCCCATAGATTAGGAAAGGAAGATTACAAATCAATTTAACAGATAAATCTCATCTACGACTACTTTCCAGGTCTTATTTTGGATGTACCGAGGTGATCTCTCTGTACAGATGGCAATATGAGTCAACCTTTTTGACTCACTTTAATGCTACAGGGTTTAAACTCAAATCACAATAAATGCACAAGTACTATTAATGCTTGAAAGCTCCCTAGATTGGTTTTTACAATAACAAGATATCATAAAGATGTCCGAAAAAACAAAAATTCAAGTATTTATTACTTATTAGAGAACAAGCCTCTAAGTATTTGCTAGACGCGCAAATTAATTGTTATAATGGCTGGTTTTGGGGAATAATATACTAGTCGATGCTAACCCGACTACTCAATGTCCCTTTGGTTAGGGTATTTATTAGTTGATCGATCCCAAGATAAGTGCACCTACTTTATCCAAAAACAACTAACTAATGATTCATTAATTGACATATTAATAATTCGGACATTTAGCCATTGCCAAACTTTTTATGTCATTTAATATATATATTAAGTTTGGCTGGTAATTCTAAACTCTTAATGGTACGACCTTCACCAATATAATTTGTGAGATTTAATATCAATTTGAATAAGGACCGATGATTATTATACCAAGGCAAGCTTAATTTAAGAAACAAACTCCAAATTAAAAAAAAAAGATATTGATCCCCACACTTAAAGGAAAAACAAGATAAAGAGTGATAAGATTTTAAGGTTGATCATTACTAACAAACATTAGTTTCCCTAATCATTTATAGTCCTACCTAGCTTCTTAGTAAAACAAGAGTTTCTCTAATCAAGAAGAAAAATTATCTCATTGTGTTTTGATTAATCAATAATACCATATATCTATTACATCAATATAATATCCTTTATAGGACAAAATACTAAAGAACTAAAGTCTTAAAAGAAAATAACATTCTTATCATAACCTAGTTAGGAAACAACTAAGCAAATTTTAAAATTAAATCCTTATTTGGATAGAAATATGAAATTTAAAAACTAAAACAACTAATTTCATGAGTTTGGTGCAAGTCTCACTTTAAATTTAGCTTCAGTTTATTTCTATAACTTTTCATAAACAAACACAATCAACATAAGACCAATACAATACTATGCTCTAAATACAATTCTAAATGGTCGTGTTATTGGTGTCATATTGCCTAGTTCTTTAATTTTCAAAGTTAGCATAAGACAGATATCAAACATCAATATGACATCAGTGTTAGTTAAAAAATTATGTTTCCTCTTTCTATATCTTACTCCTTTACTTGAATCAACATTACGAGCTTGAATTCAATCTCTTCAAGTAATAAAGTTTCACTCCTTGCATAAAGATCTACCATTAAGTCATTGAGAGCTTTTTTGGTCTTCATTGATGTACTTTTTCTCAATGGTCCTCCAATGTTTTATAATGGATCTCTAACAACTTTTAACTTTTAATTTGAACTATTTGCAAACTATCCAAACCCTTCTTTATGTCTCCCATGTTAAGAAGCTTGTGTAACTTGAGTAAATGCTGGATTCCCATTATTTTTTCACTCTTCAAAAGGATTTGTCCTCAAATCAACATCTTTATCTACAAAAACAAAAGAAGATAAATCGACAATATTAAAGGTGGTATTCACCTAGCAAGTTGATCTTATTATTATTCATTATTTTTTGACTTGAAAAGGTTCATCTCCTCCTAGTTACAACATATGCTTGCATTTGCTTGGAAGCCTCTTTTTTCTCAATTGTATCCAAACTTAACATCTAGGTTCAAATATCACTTAGTTTATCCCTTATTAGTTTACTTAATGTATAATGAGTCGTCTTCTTAATGTTTAACTTTCTTTCTTATGTAGCTTTTACATTAATTTGACTTTCTTTTTCCATCGAAACTATCTCCTTCACCTAAAAGAATAGGTATAAAATCTAAAAATGGTAGTTCAAAACTTCAAAGGTCTTTTTAACTCTAATTAGGCCTCTCCTATGTAATTCTCTCACAATTAACTATCTTAAAGTACTATTAGATACACATAATCAATTATCTCCAAACAAATATCTTTCCTACCTATAAATTTTCCTAAATGCAAAATTTGTAAATGTTTTAAACATATGACCAATATCAAGATTATCAATATATAAATCTTAAATATACTCAAAACACATCAATTTAAATGTAATGTACTCAATAAATTATGTCTCCTAGATAATGTATAACTAACTATAGTTTCCTTTCCTTGATTATAGTTCACCACATAAGAAAAAGTTTCATGTCTCTTATTCAACTTAATTTGACCTTGAATATATTTAATGATGCATAATCCTTATATATATCACAAAATCCTTATGTCATAGGTAGTGTTGCCAAGTCTCTAATATACTCACCCACATATACATTTTCTTAACATAAGATATGTAGTGCATGACTGCCATATTAAGTTTCTCGTTAAAGTATGCTATTAGTTTCTTATCTTGCATCAAGATAGTACCAATTCCTACACCTGAAGCATCACACTTAATATCAAAGGTGTTATAAAAGTTAGGATTAAAGAAGAAGATTAGTAAAGTTAATAAAAGAATACGTATAACTTACTTAGACACCATATCATATTAAACCTCATTCCTTTACCTTCCATTTGATAAAGAAACTAGTACTTGCTTTGTCACCCTAACCTTCCCATTCTTATCAAACCATTTTAATTGTATGGATTAAGATGTTTTGTTGTAACAATTTACTTTAATAATATTCTTCTTTGTCAGGAAGTTGCAAGTGAGAGATTAAATAACAAGACAAGGAATGCAAAATTCTTAAAATGCATATATTCAAGTGGTCTATTTAACTTGAGGCATAATGGTCTTTCCATACCTGGAGTAATAGATGAGGGTGATTGACTCATTAGGAAGAAATTAGATAGAGCCTTAGTAAATACTACTTGGCTCTTTGATTCATTAATAGTAACAGTTTCTTCAATAGCCCTATCTACTATAAACATAACTCAGCTAAAGTTACTCTAAAACATAGCCAAACTAAGTTAAGTTTCCCATTTAGGTTTAAGAATTTCCTAAGTAAGTTGATGATTTTAAGTAGGCAGTGTTTAACGGGATAAAGATAGAAATAAGGGGATTATATTCCTTTAAATGCATGCGCAAGTTGAAAGAAATTAAAAGGAGAAATTAAGAAACTCTTATAGGAGAAGATTATAAACACTAATCTTTCTATCAATAGAATAAGGAAGGAATTGAGTAAATCTTAAAAGGAGTTATTGAAAACCTAAGGGATGCTTCTCTTAAGGTAAAGGAATAATTTGCTATAAATAAATATGCTAAATCCTTAGAGAATCACCATTCCTTAATCAATCAAAAGGCGAAAGTTACCTGCCTAAAGGAAAGGGATAAGAAGTTAAAATTTCTTCCAAAATGCCATCTTTTCTAGGAGAAACGTGAATAAAATGTGTTCCCTTTTTTGATATTAAAGGAGAGACAAATCAAGTCTAAGAGAACCTTAAAATATTGAAATTTAGTCACTTCAAATCTTTTATTAGGATCAGCTAATATTGATTGTTTGTAGGAGCAAGAAATCAATTTAATCTAGGATTCTCTATCTTAGCATCAAAACGATATATTAGTGAAGTCAATTATATTAAGGGATATCAAGGTGACTCCTTTTAGCCTCAATCCTTGTAAGGGCCCAAGCCTTGATGAGCTCAATGTACTTTTTTTTTTTTCAAAAGAACTTAGAATTTAACTAGTAAGTTGATTCATAATGAAATTTTAGAATTTTTAAACCTATAATAGGATGCTTAAAGAATTGAATAGAACATTCATAACACTAGTCCCTAAAAGCATAATCTAAGCTCTTTGGATGACTATAGACTTATCTCTTGTTGCAATGTGATTTATAAAATTATCACCAAGATATTAGCATTTAGACTTAAAAAGTGATAAAATTCATAACCAATATAAGCCAGAGTGCCTTCGTATAAAGAAGGAACATTGGGAATAACTTGTTTTTCGCTTAAGAGATTTTTAAAAGCTATATTGACAAAAAAAACAAAAATAATTGTATTCTCAAAGGAAATTGACTATATTAACTATTATTTCATACTTAAATCACTTAGAGCTTTTGTTATACCTGCAAAATTCATCCTAAAATTAGATCAATGCTTCACTACAATTTCTTATGCCATCTTAGTGAATGATAAACCCTCTTTCAAATTCAATGGAATACGTGGTCTAAAACAAGATGAACTATATCACTTTATCTCTTTACCATTTACATTCAAGTCTTGACCAAGATGATAACTTACAAAATTAAGCAAGGATGATGACATCAGCATCGTTTAAGTCTTCTTTCGTCTTAGTTTTGGTACCTAAGGCTCTCCGTCTTAGTTTTGCGTCTTAGTATGACGTTAACATCGTCTTAGTATGACATTAGCATCGTCTTAGTCTTCTTTCGTTTTAATTTTGGTACCTAAGACGCTTCGTCTTAGTTTTGCGTCTTAGTATGACCTCAACATCGTCTTAGTATGATGTCAGCATCGTCTTAGTCTTCTTTCCTATTAGTTTTGGTACCTAAGACGTTTTGTCCTAGTTTTGCATCTTAGTATGACGTCAGCATCGTCTTCGTATGATGTCAGCATTATCTTAGTTTGTATCGTCATCTTCTATCCTATTTCTGATCATTTTAGAGGCAGACTCTCGCTTTGAGGTCTTTATGAAAGTTGTAGATCTGGAAGTCTGCTTTCAAATGGTCAAGAACAAAGTCAATCCGACACCTGTAGCGAGAGTTATGGCAATTGTGCCAATGCATGTACAAAATGAGTAAGGGCATGAACATGTTAGATTCGTTTGGCCACAACTTATTCGTCCAACCTCCGATTGAGATGATTCTTGAAGCATTAGATTCCTAGCACTTTTTTTTTCCTTCCCAAAAAAAAGAGAAAAATTTTGATAGCCTTTGGTATTGAATTCTGAAAGATTAATGGAAGGGAAGTGAGGGATCGGTTGGTAGGGCAAGACTTGGCTGTGAACACCCTTTGAATTTTTACGCATATCTTGATCTATAGAGCTCCCATTGAGATGATTCTTGCTTAAATTTAAACTAGAGATATAGAGCTGCAATTTTTTTTTGAAGAAGTCAAGTTGTATTTCGGGTGATTGACTAGTGTGGACACACCAACCTTATGGAATGATGGCAGTAACCCTATCGGATAATAAGCATAAGGTTTATGATTTCGATTGTTGGGCTTCGGATCATTATGGTATCAGAGAAAGCGTTGGACTATAGAAACAAGCGAGGTCCAACTGATGTGATATGAGAGCAAGAGTTGGATTTCGAAACCAAGCGGGATCCAACAATTGTGGTATCAGAGCGACTAGGTTTAGGTCCAAGTTTGGGACAAGGATTTGGAGTATCCTAAGTATGAAATGGATAGCTTAAGACATTAAAGTTTTAATTTGTTTCTCATGATTTGAACTTGTTTTATATGATTTGAACTGTTTTACATACTTTGAAATTTATTTTGTATGAACTAAAGATTTTAAATAGTTTCTATTTAAGGAGTGAAAAATGTCGCCTTGAAGAAGAACTTGAGGAGCTCTGACTCTCACCAAGAGAGCACGGATGAATCTTATGTCCCGCAAGATGTGGGGACACACCCTGCTCCTGATTTTGAGACACCTACGCTGCGTATGGTTGCTGTTTATGGTGTTAGTAAACGCAACAGAACAGGACGGAACGCAACAAAAACGGGAGACAGTGAGGTGTTTGGTTGTGGTGGATGTAATGCAACCGTCCCGTAAATGTAATGTGTTTGGTTGCGATGGATGTAATCTAACAAATGATGACAATGACAAAATGCCCCGGTCCTTAATATGATTAGAAATATGTAATTAATTGATAATTTTATTACTTAACTATTGTGTTAGTTGAAAAGTTAACAAATAATAATATTATTATTAACTGTTGTTATTTATGTAATTATTTATTTATGAATTTTAATAATAATAATAATAATTTGGGTACAGTATTCATAACTTTAGGCCTCTCATGAATATAAATTTAAATATAATAACAATATTAATGATAATGATAATAACAACAAAATGTACAATACTAATAATAATAAGAATAATAATGATAATGATAATAAGAAATTAATAATAATAATATTGATAATAATATTACTAATAACAACAATAATAATAATAATAATAATAATAATAATAATAATAATAATAATAATAATAATAATAATAATAATAATAATAATAATAATAATAATAATAATAATAATAACAAAATGATAATACGAATAATTATAAGAATAACTATTAATAATGATAATAAGAAATTAATTATAATAATATTGATAATAATAATAATAGAAATTACAATAATGCTAATATTAATATGAATGACAATCAATACAAAATTAGTAACAATAAGGTAAGCATACATTGAATTAAACTTATAACCGCTCATGGAATTAATTAGATATTAGGTTCAACATACATTGAAATAAAACATCAAAACATTCATAGAATTAATTACAATAAAGGTTCAACATAAAAAAAATCTAAGTATTCATAGAACTAGTTACATAATTGGTTCAATAAACATTACAGCCGTAGAATTTGTTAATTATGTCCTGCTCGGGACTCAATTCATCATTATCCAGTAGCCTTAATATCAGTTCCAGTTTCATTATATGAGCCTTATGCCAAGTAATAGATGTCTCTAGATGCATCTGCAAGACAAAAGAAGAAACATCAAAGACCGCAAAACTAATAAACCAATTGCAGAAAATTTCACTCTGAATTCCAATGTAATAACATATATTAAAATTTAAAGTTTATTTACATACCACATTATTCAACCACTCCCTTACATGCGTCTGCAAGAAAAAGGAAGAAACATCAAAGACCGCAAAACTAATAAACCAATTGCAGAAAATTTCACTCTGAATTCCAATGTAATAATAGATATTAAAATTTAAAGTTTATTTACATACCACATTATTCAACCACTCCCTTGTCTCTAATTTAGCTTTCTCCTTTGGGTCCTATAAATGAAAAATAAAACAAGACCAATGAGAGAAATAACAACCTGGAGGTTTTAAATCAATTTTTTTAGGTCTATTTGGAGCCCTTAGGTCTGATTCTTCACCAAAAGAGTAGTCTTTACTTTCTCAAATCATTATAAGTGAAATAATCAGGTCACTAGTACTCAGGAATCATGCAAAATGAAATTTCCTTGAAACATGAAGATATGAGAACCAGCATAAACAGGAAAAAAAAACTATATGCAAAAGTTGCTTGAAAAATCACCAATCACACAAATAGGCAATACTAAACTAAAGCAGAAATGCAGTTTTAACAAAAAAAAATTCAAGCAAATGGTAATCATCATCTAAATACTGTTGAAGCACCTTACTGAAATAAAGACCCACTGAATGATCCACCCAATTCTAAGCACTCAACCATGTCTGTAACGCCCCAAATTAAGAGTTAGAATATTAAAGAAATTTAGTACGAATTATGTTTGTTATTTGTTTATTAAATAATTGCTTAAATTGTGCATAAGTATTTTGGCATGCATTCATGGCATTTTCCGGGTAATTTGGTTAAATGAAACTTCGGAGTGATTTGGACATTATTATTATATTTTTCGTAATTTTTGTATACTTCAAATATTTTTAGAAATTGATGGTGAATTAATTTTGAGTTGAAAATTTATTTTACAAGTCATTATTTTATGACGGAATTTTGGTAAATTTTCGGAAGTTATCTGAAACTTTTGGGAATTTGTTTGTTATAAGAATTCAAAACAATGTATTTGGTTTAAAAGAATATTTTATTACTAAAATACTACTAAAATAAACTAAGAGACGAATTAACAATTGACGCTTGGCTTCGTTTATATCTATACATATGGACTAAGCCTTCTCAGAAAAGGGACACGTACTATACATGTTGTTCCCATGCAAGATGCCCAGGACCTCTACTATTGTTTTTATAATCAGTGAAAGACATGTAAACGGTACTGAAAGGAGTTCTCTGCTTTTGTCCATTAGGTGGTTTTCGTAGCTTAGTTGGTTGGTTTTTGTAGCTTAGTCGGTAAGTAACTCCACTGTGTTTCTAATGTAAATATATATATGTTCATGCATGGCTTTGAAGACTTGTTCTATATATACATATCTGTATGTTTTGTTTATGTTAGAAAAACAAGAACACGATGAATTCATCATACTCTGTTTTTATATATAAATATATATATCATATACGTGAATTATATGTTATGTTTGGTACTGATTATGCTGGGAATTATGAGAGTCGAAGTTGGTGAGTTTTGAAACATATATGAATATTTGAAAATATCTGATGAGTGTGAGAAAGTGAATTTGTGTTTGTAAATGATGTTTGAAGTTGAAAATTTATTTCTGAATTGGTTGGTGAGGTTTTGATATTGGGATGAGGTACATGAAGTGTAGGAATTAATAAAGAAAATGAAAGAAAGTGTAATAATAAGGAATTTGAAAGTTTACCGTAGAGAGAGAGAGAGAGAAAGTTGGAATGTTAAGTTTTGTGATCTTTGGAGTTTAAAGTTGTTTATGATGAGTCTGATAGGTTAGAAATGCTAAATAGGTTAGTTTTAAAGTGATGAAGTTAAAGAAAAATGGAAGAAAACTTTGTTGTTTAAATGCGGTTTGGTGAAGAAGACGATGAATAGTGGTATAAGTCGACTTGTTTTGGGTATAAGTCGACTTATTGCAAAAATGTCATCTCCGCTCTTCAATAAGTCGAGTTATGCGGTGTAAATCGACTTGTGGTGTTATATAAGTCGACTTGTGTAAATACAAGTCGACTTGTGTATATTTAATGGATAAGTCGACTTGTGTAAGCATAAGTCGACTTGTCGTGTTATGTAAGTCGACTTGTATAAGTATAAGTCGACTTGTGTGTGATAAACTTCACTATTTTGACCATATCTTTGTCATCCGACCTCCGAATGACCTGATTCTCGAAGCGTTGGATTCGTAGGAAAATTTTCTACCTCTCTATATGAAATTTGTAATTTTTCAGTTAATTAAGAATTAAGGATTTAATAATTTAAGTTGTAAATGATGGAATAAGTTAATAATTTAGGGTTTGGTCCCGGAATTTGTTATGAACATGCATCATACTCATTCTTCATACAATAATTATGCACAATAGTGATTTTTATCTGTGTTCCCTATTATAGAGGAACGACCACTGCCAGATATTGCCGGGACTTCGAGGTAATAAACAGTAAGGGCGGTTTTGGTAAGTAATACAGGTAAATAATTTCAGTGAGTAATTTGGATAGTCAATTTTGTGAGTCAACCTAGATGATGTCTAGGATTGATTTATTAGAAGTGCTATTTGCCTGCACATGAAATGACCTTGTTCTGTTTTAAAACTGTTAAGTCCTAGTTGTGGGTAAATAGGCATGCCTAGAAGGGTCTGCAGCAGCTCCTGTTATTTGACACTTTGGTGTCTCCTGATATTGAGACATATGTCTCTTCTGCTGATACGAATTACGGTATCTCCTGTATAAGTCCCGTTACCCGCTTCTGTAAATGGATTTACAGTCTTGATATGTGTTTGACAAAAAGCGTATATGATTCTCGACGGGTTTATACCCTCTTGTGATATTCGATTCGATAAGTAAGTGAATCATCATCAAATGTGTTATGTCTGATTTTCTGATAAATGTTTCTTACTGCGTGCTTACGCTGAAGTTAAATTTTATATGATAATCCATTAAATTAGATTAGTTATTACTCACTAAGCTATATGCTTAGCACGATGAATTTGCCCCGTGTAGGTTCAGAGCGAAGAGTTTAAAGACTGGGACAAGTCTACTGCGCTGGCCAAAGGAGTCTGTTCATAAAGTTTGAAAATGTATTTTGTTTCCTTTGTTTGGACTTGTAAATATTCTTTGAATTTCTGTTCTGAAATTTATGATATGTAATATATGTGTGTGGGTTTTGAGTTACTAAATAAAATAAATATCAGTGTGATGTTTGGTTTTGTCTGTTCTGTCTTGGGTGGCATCCATGTATCCTCCCAGAGGGTATTTGGGTGTTACATCTTTTGGTATTAGAGCAAGTTTAGGCGGTTCTGGTTTAACCACGACTTGCCTATTGTTTTCCGTTGAGTGTCTAAGTTGTGTTTTGGCCTAATGCAGTGTCCCATGTTTTGTCTTTAGAAATTACGATGGAAGGATCTCACGAATTTGTTGAATGAAGTTCTTGAGTAATCAGTAGAGCAAACTCGCTCAAATACTGGACCGTCAAGGGTCAATCGAGGTGAAGCTGAGGTTCCACCTCCTCCTCCAAATTTCGTGGAGAAGCTTTGGTGAAGTTGTCTCAGGATATGATGACTTTGTTACATCGAATGACAACACCTAAGGCTCGATTAATCACCGAGGAAGTATGGGGTGAAGAATTTTCGGGACTTCTCCGAGGAATCTGAAGGGCCGAGTTCGGATTGAGAAGGTGAAGAGGGTACTGGATGAGATTTGTTGTCCAGCAGAGCAGATGGTTCACTGTGTTGTTTCCCTTCTACAGGGAGCAACTTATGAATGGTGGAAGTTTGTTCTTAGGAGTCCTCAACTACTGGTGCCTCTGAGTTGGAATTCTTTGCCCAAGAATTTAAGACTAAGTCGTGTGACTAAGCTTACAGGAAGGATCGGTGGAAGCAATTTTTAATCTGAAATGCAAGTTTGTGCATTCTTTGAGTATGATCGGGAGTTCAATCGGCTTAGTAAGTATGCCCGAAATCAGGTTGATGAAGAGTTCCGATGTCATCAATTCGAGGAGGGTTTGCATGACTCTATTAAGGAGCATTTGGCGCTGTTCACTCTGTTACCACAATTTACTTACCATCGGTTAGTGCAGTGCAATAAAAGTAGAAAGACAAGAGACGATCAGGAAAGAAAGAAGTCAGAGAAGAGGCTTTAATAGAGGAGGTCAGTCTTCGGGGAAACGAAGTCGGGAAGGTACTTCCTCTGCACCGAGAGTTGCTCAGAGGTCTACGATACAGGGAAGGAAACAAAACTTTCCTGCATCGACTACCTCTAGTAGGGGTTCTTCTGGGGGTCGAGGTTCCGGTGCTCGGAGTGCCCACACCGCTGCATCATCATCGGGGTGTCTGCCGGAGAGCTACAGAGTGCATGTTTTCGTTGTGGCAGTACGGAGCATATGATTGCAAATTGCCCTCTGAGACAGTCTGGGATAGCACGAGCTAGTGGAGAGGTTTCTCATGCATCAGTTGGGACTAGAGGTCGAGGAAGAGGTCGAGGCGGATATCAGCAGAGCAGAGCTAATCTGAGTACCCAGTCAGAAATTGTGAATCGGCCAGCTATGCCTCTCGCTTGGTCGAGCTTATGCCTTTGAAAGCTCGTGAGGATCAGGATGCACCGATGTCATTCTTGGTATGGTTTCTCTCTTTGGTTCGAATTGTATGCATTAATTGATCCCGGATCTTCACATTCATATATATGTCTTTGGAGAAATGTTTGATAAGGAGATGCTTATAGATCGCTTAGAATATGACATGCATGTAACTAGTCCTCTGGTAGTAGTGTGTTGGTGAATCGTGGTTAGGAATTGTCTGTTATGATTCAAGGCGGTGAGTATCAATGGATCTGATTAAGTTGTCGCTTCACGAATTGATTTGATTCAGGTATGGATTGGCTGTCTAACCATCGGCAAGAATCGATCGTAGTAAAAACAGCTTTTCTTAAAGAGGTCCCACCATCGAGCTTGTATTTCATGGTGGTTGCACACGTGCTCTGACTAATGTAGTATCTGCTATGCAAGCTCAAAAGCTTCTCAGGAAGGGGTGTGAAGCTTATCTAGCTTTTGTACTTGAAACCCAGAAGGATGGTGCTAAGGAGAAACCGCTGAGATTCCTGGTGAATGAGTTTCGAGATGTTTTCCCGAGGAATTGCCTGGACTTCCTCCAGAAAGAGAAGTGGAGTTATCTATTGAAGTTGTGCCTGGTACTGCTCCTATATCCAGAGCACCGTATAGAATGGCTCCTACTGAGTTAAAGGAGTTGAAGTTGCAGTTACAAGAATTTTTGGAGAGAGGGTTTATTAGACCCAGTGTTTCACCGTGGGGTGCACCGGTGTTGTTCGTGAAGAAGAAAGATGGTACCCTGAGAATGTGTATCGATTACAGGCAGTTAAATCGAGTCACAGTGAAGAATAGGTATCCACTGCCAAGGATTGACGATCTATTTGATCAGTTAAAAGATGCAGGAGTGTTTTCAAAGATAGATCTGCGTTCGGGGTATTATCAGCTTCGGGTAAAGGATGTGGATGTACCGAAGACTACATTTAGAACCCGTTATGGACATTATGAATTTCTGGTAATGCCATTCGGGTTAACTAATGCTCCAGCAGCATTTATGGATCTAATGAATCGAGTGTTCAGGCCTTATTTGGACCAGTTTGTTGTGGTGTTTATTGATGATATCCTGGTCTACTCTAGGACTGAACAGGATCATAGTGAACAACTCCGAATTGTATTACAGACCCTACGGGAAAGACAGTTGTATGCAAAGTTGAGTAAATGTGATTTCTGGCTTCAGGAGATATCATTTTTAGGGCATGTAGTCTCTACTGAAGGAATTAGAGTTGATCCGAGTAAGATTGAGGCGATTGTGAATTGGAAGCCGCCACGAATGTGATGAAGTAAGAAGTTTTACGGGTCTAGTGGTTATTATCGTCGGTTTGTTAAGGGTTTTCGGTGATAGCATCCCCTTTAACTAAACTTTTGCGGAAGGGAGTGAAGTATGAATGGTCTGATAGATGTCAGAGTAGCTTTGATCAGTTGAAAAGCATGCTTACTGAAGCTCCTGTATTGGTTCAACCTACGGCTGGTAAGGAGTATGTTATGTATACTGATGCGTCTGGGACTGGTTTAGGGTGTGTTTTGATGCAGGAAGGAAAGGTAGTTGCTTATGCTTCTAGGCAACTAAAGACTCATGAACGGAATTACCCTACTCATGATCTGGAACTTGCAGCAGTAGTGTTTGCCTTAAAAATTTGGCGGCACTATCTGTATGGTGAAAGGTTTAGAATTTTCACGGATCATAAGAGTCTGAAGTATTTGCTTACTCAGAAGGAACATAATTTGAGACAACGACATTGGTTGGAATTATTTAAAGACTATGATTGTATTGTGGACTATCATCCGGGTAAGGCTAATGTTTTAACAGATGCCTTAAGTCGAAAGACTATCTCGGCTTTATCACTGAAGCAGATTGGGTGGAAGTTGGGATCTGATGGAGCCTTGATGGCTCAATTGATAGCAAAGCCTACGTTAAGACAGGAGATTTGTAATGCTCAAAGAGCTGATGATAAGTTACAACAACTTATCTTGGCTACTCAGGAAGGTAAATGGTGAGTTTTACATGCGGTGGTGGTGAATTGTATTATAAGGATCGGTTGTGTGTGCCAGCAAATGATGAATTGAGGAAGAAGTTGTTGTTTGAGGCGCATAATACAATATTTACTATGCATCCAGGTGGAAAAAAGATGTATCAGGATCTGAAGCAGTATTATTGGTGGGCAGGTATGAAACGGGACGTTGTGGATTATGTAGCAAAATGTTTGGCATGCCAGCAGGTGAAGGCTGAACACCAGGTTCCATCTGGTTTGTTAAATCCTATTCCTATTCCTCAATGGAAATGGGATAACATTACCATGGACTTTGTTACTGTACTTCCTCTTACTCAAAGGAAGCGTGATGCGGTATGGGTCATTGTGGATAAGTTCACCAAGTCTGCTCATTTTCTGCCTGTTCGTCCTGACTATTCATTGGATAGGCTTGCAGATTTGTATGTGAATGAGATTGTAAGACTGCATGGAGTACCATTATCGATTATTTCTGATCGTGATCCTCGATTTACTTCGAGATTCTGGAAAAGTTTGCAGGAAGCATTGGGTACTCGACTTAAGTTTAATCGCTTCCATCCCTGAATGGATGAACAATCTGAACGAGTTATACAGATTTTGGAAGATATGTTGCGGGGTTGTGTGTTAGAGTTTCCCGGAAGTTGGGATAATTATCTGACATTGATGGAGTTTGCCTACAATAACAGTTATCAGACGAGCATCGGCATGGCACCTTATGAAGCGTTGTATGGTAGAAAGTGTAGAACTCCGGTATGTTGGACAGAGTTGAGTGAAAATAAGATGATCGGGCCAGACATTGTGAAAGATACTGAAGAAAAGATTCAGATTATTCAACAAAGGTTGAAAGCTGCCAGTGATAGGCAGAAATCTTATGCTGATCTAAAAAGGAAGGATATTGAGTTTCAAGTGGGTGATAAGGTGTTTCTGAAAGTGTCACCATGGAAACACATACTTCGGTTTGGGAAGAAGGGTAAGCTCAGTCCGCGATTCATTGGGCCTTATGAAATTACAAGAGGGTTGGACCCGTAGCTTATCAGTTAGCTCTTCCTGGAGAATTGACCAGACTGCATGATGTGTTTCATGTTTCTATGTTGAGGAGGTACCGATCTGACGTCTCACATAAGATTCCAGTGCAAGAGATTCAGGTACAACAGGATTTGTCATATGAAGAAGGGTCAATTTCCATATTAGCCAGAGAAGTGAAACAATTGCGGAACAAGACAGTACCATTGGTAAAAGTCCTCTGGCAACATCATGGAATTGAGGAAGCAACTTGGGAACCAGAGGAAATCATGAAGGTCCAGTATCTGCAATTATTCAAATCAGGTATGAATTTCGAGGACGAAATTTCTTAAGGAGGGGAGAGTTGTAACGCCCCAAATTAAGGGTTAGAATATTAAAGAAATTTAGTACGAATTATGTTTGTTATTTGTTTATTAAATAATTGCTTAAATTGTGCATAAGTATTTTGGCATGCATTCATGGCATTTTCCGAGTAATTTGGTTAAATGAAACTTGAAGTGATTTGGACATTATTATTATATTTTTCGTAATTTTGTATACTTCAAATATTTTAGAAATTGATGGTGAATTAATTTTGAGTTGAAAATTTATTTTACAAGTCATTATTTTATGACGGAATTTTGTAAATTTTGGAAGTTATCTGAAACTTTTGGGAATTTGTTTGTTATAAGAATTCAAAACAATGTATTTGGTTTAAAAGAATATTTTATTACTAAAATACTACTAAAATAAACGGAAGAGACGAATTAACAATTGACGTTTGGCTTCGTTTATATCTATACGTATGGACTAAGCCTTCTCAGAAAAGGGACACGTACTATACACGTTGTTCCCATGCAAGATGCCCAGGACCTCTACTATTGTTTTTATAATCAGTGAAAGACATGTAAACGGTACTGAAAGGAGTTCTCTGCTTTTGTCCATTAGGTGGTTTTCGTAGCTTAGTTGGTTGGTTTTTGTATCTTAGTCGGTAAGTAACTCCACTGTGTTTCTAATGTAAATATATATATGTTCATGCATGGCTTTGAAGACTTGTTCTATATATACATATCTGTATGTTTTGTTTATGTTAGAAAAACAAGAACACGATGAATTCATCATACTGCTTTTATATATAAATATATATATATCATATCGTGAATTATATGTTATGTTTGGTACTGATTATGCTTGGGAATTATGAGAGTCGAAGTTGGTGAGTTTTGAAACATATATGAATATTTGAAAAATATCTGATGAGTGTGAGAAAGTGAATTTGTGTTTGTAAATGATATTTGAAGTTGAAAATTTATTTCTGAATTGGTTGGTGAGGTTTTGATATTGGGATGAGGTACATGAAGTGTAGGAATTAATAAAGAAAATGAAAGAAAGTGTAATAATAAGGAATTTGAAAGTTTACCGTAGAGAGAGAGAGAGAGAGAAAGTTGGAATGTTAAGTTTTGTGATCTTTGGAGTTTAAAGTTGTTTATGATGAGTCTGATAGGTTAGAAATGCTAAATAGGTTAGTTTTAAAGTGATGAAGTTAAAGAAAAATGGAAGAAAACTTTGTTGTTTCATCTGGTTTGGTGAAGAAGACGATGAATAGTGGTATAAGTCGACTTGTTTTGGGTATAAGTCGACTTATTGCATGAAAATGTCATCTCCGCTCTTCAATAAGTCGAGTTATGCAGTGTAAGTCGACTTGTGATGCTATATAAGTCGACTTGTGTAAATACAAGTCGACTTGTGTGTATTTTAATGGATAAGTCGACTTGTGTAAGCATAAGTCGACTTGTCGTGTTATGTAAGTCGACTTATATAAGTATAAGTCGACTTGTATGTGATAAACTTCACTATTTTGACCATATCTTTGTCATCCGACCTCCGAATGACCTGATTCTCGAAGCGTTGGATTCGTAGGAAAATTTTCTACCTCTCTATATGAAATTTGTAATTTTTCAGTTAATTAAGAATTAAGGATTTAATAATTTAAGTTGTAAATGATGGAATAAGTTAATAATTTAGGGTTTGGTCCCGGAATTTGTTATGGACATGCATCATACTCATTCTTCATACAATAATTATGCACAATAGTGATTTTTATCTGTGTTCCCTATTATAGAGGAACGACCACTTTGCCAGATATTGCCGGGACTTGAGGCAATAAGCGATGAAGGCGGTTTTGGTAAATGTCTGAGTAAATAATTTCATGAGTAATTTGGATAGTCAATTTTGTGAGTCAACCTAGATGATGTCTAGGATTGATTTATTGGAAGTGCTATTTGCTCGCACATGAAATGACCTTGTTACATTTTAAAGCTGTTAAGTCCTAGTTGTGGGTAAATAGGCATGCTAGAAGGGTCTGCACTACTCTCATTATTTGACACTTTGGTGTCTCGATATCGAGACATATGTCTCTCCTGCGATACTGAATTACGGTATCTCTGTATAAGTCCGTTACAACTTCGTAAATGGATTTACATTCTTGATATGTGTTTGACAAAATCAGTATATGATTACGACGGTTTATACCCTCTTGTGATATTCGATTACGATAAGTAAGTGAATCATCTTCAAATGTGTTATATCCGATTTTACGATAAATGTTTCTTCTGCGTGCTTACGCTGAAGTTAAATTTTATATGATAATCCATTAAATTAGATTAGTTATTACTCACTAAGCTATATGCTTAGCACGATGGATTTGCCAGTGTAGGTTCGAGCGAAGAGTTTAAAGATCGGGACAAGTCTCTCATTTGCGCCAAAGGAGTCTGCTCATAAAGTTTGAAAATGTATTTTGTTTCCTTTGTTTGGACTTGTAAATATTCTTTGAATTTCATTACGAAATTTATGATATGTAATATATGTGTGGGGTTTTGAGTTACTAAATAAAATAAATATCGATGTGATGTTTGGTTTTATGCATTACATCTTGGGTGGCATCCATGTATCCTCCCAGAGGGTATTTGGGTGTTACATCTTTTGGTATCAGAGCAAGTTTAGGCGGTTCTGGTTTAACCACGGCTTGCCTATTGTTTTCCGTTGAGTGTCTAAGTTGTGTTTTGGCCTAATGCAGTGTCCCATATTTTGTCTTTAGAAATTACGATGGAAGGATCTCACGAATTTGTTGACGAAGTTGCTGAGAGTAATCAGCCGGAGCAAACTCGTTCTGAAATACCTGGACCGTCAAGGATCAATCGAGGTGAAGCTGAGGTTCCACCTCCTCCTCCAGCTCAGGGAAAAGCTTTGGTGAAGTTGTCTCAGGATATGATGACTTTGTTACATCGAATGACAACACCTAAGGCTCCGATTGATCAGTTGAGGAAGTATGGGGCTGAAGAATTTTCTGGGACTTCTCTAGAGGAATCTGAAGGGGTCGAGTTCTGGATTGAGAAGGTGAAGAGGGTACTGGATGAGATTTGTTGTCCAGCAGAGCAGATGGTTCACTGTGTTGTTTCCCTTCTACAGGGAGCAACTTATGAATGGTGGAAGTTTGTTCTTAGGAGTCCTCAGCTACTGGTGCCTCTGAGTTGGGAATTCTTTGCCCAAGAATTTAAGACTAAGTCGTGACTAAGCTTACAGGGAAGGATCGGTGGAAGCAATTTTGAATCAAAAGCAGAGAGTTTATGCATTCTTCGAGTATGATCGGGAGTTCAATCGGCTTAGTAAGTATGCCCCGAAATCTGTGTTGACTGAAGAGTTCCGATGTCATCAATTCGAGGAGGGTTTGCATGACTCTATTAAGGAGCATTTGGCAGCGTTCACTCTGTTACCACAATTTACTTACCATCAGTTGGTACAGGCTGCAATAAAAGTAGAAAGACAAGAGACGATCGGAAAGAAAGAAGTCGAGAAGAGGCTTTAATAGGAGGTCGGTCTTGGGAAGCGAAGTCGGAAGGTACTTCCTCTGCACCGAGAGTTGCTCAGAGGTCTACGATACAGGGAAGGAAACAAAACTTTCCTGCATCGACTACCTCTAGTAGGGGTTCTTCTGGGGGTCGAGGTTCTGGTGCTCCAGAGTGCCCACACTGTTCTATGCATCATTGGGGTGTCTGCTGGAGAGCTACAGGTGCATGTTTTCGTTGTGGCAGTACGGAGCATATGATTGCAAATTGCCCTCTGAGACAGTCTGGGATAGCACGAGCTAGTGGAGAGGTTTCTCATGCATCAGTTGGGACCAGAGGTCGAGGAAGAGGTCGAGGCGGATATCAGCAGAGCAGAGCTAATCTGAGTACCCAGTCAGAAACTGTGAATCGGCCAGCTATGCCCTCTCGCTTGGTCGAGCTTATGACCGAAAGCTCGTGAGGATCGGGATGCACCGATGTCATTCTTTGGTATGGTTTCTCTCTTTGGTTCGAATTGTATGCATTAATTGATCCCGGATCTTCACATTCATATATATGTCTTTGGAGAAATGTTTGATAAGGAGATGCTTATAGATCGCTTAGAATATGACATGCATGTAACTAGTCCTCTGGGTAGTAGTGTGTTGGTGAATCAGGTGGTTAGGAATTGTCCTGTTATGATTCAAGGCAGTGAGTATGCAACGGATCTGATTAAGTTGCCGTTTCACGAATTCGATTTGATTCTGGGTATGGATTGGCTGTCTAACCATCAGGCAGTAATCGACTGTAAGGCGAAAACAGTTTTCTTAAAGAGGTCCGACCAATCTGAGCTTGTATTTCATGGTGGTTGCACACGTGCTCTGACTAATGTAGTATCTGCTATGCAAGCTCAAAAGCTTCTCAGGAAGGGGTGTGAAGCTTATCTAACTTTTGTACTTGAAACCCAGAAGGATGGTGCTAAGGAGAAACTGCTTGAGATTCCTGTAGTGAATGAGTTTCCAGATGTTTTTCCTGAGGAATTGCCTGGACTTCCTCCAGAAAGAGAAGTGGAGTTATCTATTGAAGTTGTGCCGGCATCGCTCCTATATCCGAGCACCAGTATAGAATGGCTCTCTTGAGTTAAAGGAGTTGAAGTTGCAGTTACAAGAATTTTTGGAGAGAGGGTTTATTAGACCCAGTGTTTCACCGTGGGGTGCACCGGTGTTGTTCGTGAAGAAGAAAGATGGTACCCTGAGAATGTGTATCGATTACGAGCGCTTAAATCGAGTCACGAAGAAGAATAGGTATCCATCGCCAAGGATTGACGATCTATTTGATCGCTTAAAAGATGCAGAGTGTTTTCAAAGATAGATCTGCGTTGAGGGTATTATCGACCGGGTAAAGGATATGGATGTACCAAGACTACATTTAGAACCGTTATGGACATTATGAATTTCGGTAATGCTATTGGGTTAACTAATGCTCAAAGACATTTATGGATCTAATGAATCGAGTGTTCAAGCCTTATTTGGACCAGTTTGTTGTGGTGTTTATTGATGATATCCTGGTCTACTCTAGGACTGAACAGGATCATAGTGAACATCTCCGAATTGTATTACAGACCCTACGGGAAAGACAGTTGTATGCAAAGTTGAGTAAATGTGATTTATGGCTTCAGGAGATATCATTTTTAGGGCATGTAGTCTCTATTGAAGGAATTAGAGTTGATCCGAGTAAGATTGAGGCGATTGTGAATTGGAAGCCGCCACGGAATGTGACAGAAGTAAGAAGTTTTCTGGGTCTAGCTGGTTATTATCGTCGGTTTGTTAAGGGGTTTTCAGTGATAGCATCCCCTTTAACTAAACTTTTGCGGAAGGGAGTGAAATATGAATGGTCTGATAGATGTCAGAGTAGCTTTGATCAGTTGAAAAGCATGCTTACTGAAGCTCCTGTATTGGTTCAACCTACGGCTGGTAAGGAGTATGTTATGTATACTGATGCGTCTGGGACTGGTTTAGGGTGTGTTTTGATGCAGGAAGGAAAGGTAGTTGCTTATGCTTCTAGGCAACTAAAGACTCATGAACGGAATTATCCTACTCATGATCTGGAACTTGCAGCAGTAGTGTTTGCCTTAAAAATTTGGCGGCACTATCTGTATGGTGAAAGGTGTAGAATTTTCACGGATCATAAGAGTCTGAAGTATTTGCTTACTCAGAAGGAACTTAATTTGAGACAACGACGTTGGTTAGAATTATTTAAAGACTATGATTGTATTGTGGACTATCATCCGGGTAAGGCTAATGTTGTAACAGATGCCTTAAGTCGAAAGACTATCTCGGCTTTATCACTGAAGCAGATTGGGTGGAAGTTGGGATCTGATGGAGCCTTGATGGCTCAATTGATAGCAAAGCCTACGTTAAGACAGGAGATTTGTAATGCTCAAAGAGCTGATGATAAGTTACAACAACTTATCTTGGCTACTCAGGAAGGTAAACAGACTGAGTTTTCTGTGCAGGGTGGTGGTGAATTGTATTATAAGGATCGGTTGTGTGTGCCAACAAATGATGAATTGAGGAAGAAGTTGTTGTTTGAGGCGCATAATACAGTATTTACTATGCATCCAGGTGGAAACAAGATGTATCAGGATCTGAAGCAGTATTATTGGTGGGCAGGTATGAAACGGGACGTTGTGGATTATGTAGCAAAATGTCTGGCATGCCAGCAGGTGAAGGCTGAACACCAGGTTCCATCTGGTTTGTTAAATCCTATTCCTATTCCTCAATGGAAATGGGATAACATTACCATGGACTTTGTTACTGTACTTCCTCTTACTCAAAGGAAGCGTGATGCGGTATGGGTCATTGTGGATAAGTTCACCAAGTCTGCTCATTTTCTGCCTGTTCGTCCTGACTATTCATTGGATAGGCTTGCAGATTTGTATGTGAATGAGATTGTAAGACTGCATGGAGTACCATTATCGATTATTTCTGATCGTGATCCTCGATTTATTTCGAGATTCTGGAAAAGTTTGCAGGAAGCATTGGGTACTCGACTTAAGTTTAGTACTGCTTTCCATCCCCAGACAGATGGACAATCTGAACGAGTTATACAGATTTTGGAAGATATGTTGCGGGGTTGTGTGTTAGAGTTTCCCGGAAGTTGGGATAATTATCTGACATTGATGGAGTTTGCCTACAATAACAGTTATCAGACGAGCATCGGCATGGCACCTTATGAAGCGTTGAATGGTAGAAAGTGTAGAACTCCGGTATGTTGGACGGAGTTGAGTGAAAATAAGATGATCGGGCCAGACATTGTGAAAGATACTGAAGAAAAGATTCAGATTATTCAACAAAGGTTGAAAGCTGCCAGTGATAGGCAGAAATCTTATGCTGATCTAAAAAGGAAGGATATTGAGTTTCAAGTGGGTGATAAGGTGTTTCTGAAAGTGTCACCATGGAAACACATACTTCGGTTTGGGAAGAAGGGTAAGCTCGATCACGATTCATTAGGCCTTATGAAATTCTGAAGAGGGTTGGACCCGTAGCTTATCAGTTAGCTCTTCCTGGAGAATTGACCAGACTGCATGATGTGTTTCATGTTTCTATGTTGAGGAGGTACCGATCTGACGTCTCACATAAGATTCCAGTGCAAGAGATTCAGGTACAACAGGATTTGTCATATGAAGAAGAAGGGCCAATTTCCATATTAGCCAGAGAAGTGAAACAATTGCGGAACAAGACAGTACCATTGGTAAAAGTCCTCTGGCAACATCATGGAATTGAGGAAGCAACTTGGGAACCAGAGGAAATCATGAAGGTCCAGTATCCGCAATTATTCAAATCAGGTATGAATTTCGAGGACGAAATTTCTTAAGGAGGGGAGAGTTGTAACGCCCCAAATTAAGGGTTAGAATATTAAAGAAATTTAGTACGAATTATGTTTGTTATTTGTTTATTAAATAATTGCTTAAATTGTGCATAAGTATTTTGGCATGCATTCATGGCATTTTCCGGGTAATTTGGTTAAATGAAACTTCGGAGTGATTTGGACATTATTATTATATTTTTCGTAATTTTGTATACTTCAAATATTTTAGAAATTGATGGTGAATTAATTTTGAGTTGAAAATTTATTTTACAAGTCATTATTTTATGACGAAATTTTGGTAAATTTTCGGAAGTTATCTGAAACTTTTGGGAATTTGTTTGTTATAAGAATTCAAAACAATGTATTTGGTTTAAAAAGAATATTTTATTACTAAAAATACTACTAAAATAAACGGAAGAGACGAATTAACAATTGACGTTTGGCTTCGTTTATATCTATACGTATGGACTAAGCCTTCTTAGAAAAGGGACACGTACTATACACGTTGTTCCCATGCAAGATGCCCAGGACCTCTACTATTGTTTTTATAATCAGTGAAAGACATGTAAACGGTACTGAAAGGAGTTCTCTGCTTTTGTCCATTAGGTGGTTTTCGTAGCTTAGTTGGTTGGTTTTTGTATCTTAGTCGGTAAGTAACTCCACTGTGTTTCTAATGTAAATATATATATGTTCATGCATGGCTTTGAAGACTTGTTCTATATATACATATCTGTATGTTTTGTTTATGTTAGAAAAACAAGAACACGATGAATTCATCATACTGCTTTTATATATAAATATATATATCATATCGTGAATTATATGTTATGTTTGGTACTGATTATGCTTGGAATTATGAGAGTCGAAGTTGGTGAGTTTTGAAACATATATGAATATTTGAAAAATATCTGATGAGTGTGAGAAAGTGAATTTGTGTTTGTAAATGATATTTGAAGTTGAAAATTTATTTCTGAATTGGTTGGTGAGGTTTTGATATTGGGATGAGGTACATGAAGTGTAGGAATTAATAAAGAAAATGAAAGAAAGTGTAATAATAAGGAATTTGAAAGTTTACCGTAGAGAGAGAGAGAGAGAAAGTTGGAATGTTAAGTTTTGTGATCTTTGGAGTTTAAAGTTGTTTATGATGAGTCTGATAGGTTAGAAATGCTAAATAGGTTAGTTTTAAAGTGATGAAGTTAAAGAAAAATGGAAGAAAACTTTGTTGTTTAAATGGGTTTGGTGAAGAAGGCGATGAATAGTGGTATAAGTCGACTTGTTTTGGGTATAAGTCGACTTATTGCATGAAAATGTCATCTCGCTCTTCAATAAGTCGAGTTATGCGGTGTAAGTCGACTTGTGATGTTATATAAGTCGACTTGTGTAAATACAAGTCGACTTGTGTGTATTTTAATGGATAAGTCGACTTGTGTAAGCATAAGTCGACTTGTCGTCAGAAGATATGTAAATCGACTTATATAAGTATAAGTCGACTTGTGTGATAAACTTCACTATTTTGACCATATCTTTGTCATCCGACCTCCGAATGACCTGATTCTCAAGCGTTGGATTCAGTAGGAAAATTTTCTACCTCTCTATATGAAATTTGTAATTTTCAGTTAATTAAAATTAAGGATTTAATAATTTAAGTTGTAAATGATGGAATAAGTTAATAATTTAGGGTTTGGTCCCGGAATTTGTTATGGACATGCATCATACTCATTCTTCATACAATAATTATGCACAATAGTGATTTTTATCTGTGTTCCCTATTATAGAGGAATGACCACTGCCAGATATTGCCGGGACTTGAGGATAAGCGATGAAGCGGTTTTGGTAAATGTCTGAGTAAATAATTTCAGTGAGTAATTTGGATAGTCAATTTTGTGAGTCAACCTAGATGATGTCTAGGATTGATTTATTGGAAGTGCTATTTGCCTGCACATGAAATGACCTTGTTCTGTTTTAAAACTGTTAAGTCCTAGTTGTGGGTAAATAGGCATGCCTAGAAGGGTCTGCAGCTGCTCCTGTTATTTGACACTTTGGTGTCTCCTGATATCGAGACATATGTCTCTCCTGCTGATACTAATTACGGTATCTCTGTATAAGTCCGTTACTACCCGCTTCGTAAATGGATTTACATCTTGATATGTGTTTGACAAAAGCGTATATGATTACGACGGGTTTATACCCTCTTGTGATATTCGATTACGATAAGTAAGTGAATCTGCTTCAAATGTGTTATATCCGATTTTACGATAAATGTTTCTTCTTCAAGTGCTTACGCTGAAGTTAAATTTTATATGATAATCCATTAAATTAGATTACTTATTACTCACTAAGCTATATGCTTAGCACGG
Organism: Erythroxylum novogranatense; assembly: GCA_029891385.1. Taxonomy (NCBI): domain Eukaryota; kingdom Viridiplantae; phylum Streptophyta; class Magnoliopsida; order Malpighiales; family Erythroxylaceae; genus Erythroxylum; species Erythroxylum novogranatense. Next base: position 81,718,924 of record CM057232.1, on the reverse strand, counting down.
TGGATTTGCCCCGTGTAGGTTCAGAGCGAAGAGTTTAAAGACTGGGACAAGTCTATTGTGCTGGCCAAAGGAGTCTGTTCATAAAGTTTGAAAATGTATTTTGTTTCCTTTGTTTGGACTTGTAAATATTCTTTGAATTTCTGTTCTGAAATTTATGATATGTAATATATGTGTGTGGGTTTTGAGTTACTAAATAAAATAAATATCGATGTGATGTTTGGTTTTATGCATTACGTGTTGGGTGGCATCCATGTATCCTCCTGGGGGTATTTGGGTGTTACATCTTTTGGTATCGAGCAAGTTTAAGCGGTTCTGGTTTAACCACGGCTTGCCTATTGTTTTCCGTTGAGTGTCTAAGTTGTGTTTTGGCCTAATCGGTGTCCCGTGTTTTGTCTTTAGAAATTACGATGGAAGGATCTCACGAATTTGTTGTGAAGTTCTTTGAGAATGTCGGTAGAAGCAAACTCGTTCAAATACTGGACCGTCAAGGGTCAATCGAGGTGAAGTCGAGGTTCCACCTCCTCCTCCAGCTCAGGGAAAAGCTTTGGTGAAGTTGTCTCAGGATATGATGACTTTGTTACATCGAATGACAACACCTAAGGCTCCGATTGATCAGTTGAGGAAGTATGGGGCTGAAGAATTTTCTGGGTCTTCTCTAGAGGAATCTGAAGGGGTCGAGTTCTGGATTGAGAAGGTGAAGAGGGTACTGGATGAGATTTGTTGTCCAGCAGAGCAGATGGTTCACTGTGTTGTTTCCCTTCTACAGGGAGCAACTTATGAATGGTGGAAGTTTGTTCTTAAGAGTCCTCAGCTACTGGTGCCTCTGAGTTGGGAATTCTTTGCCCAAGAATTTAAGACTAAGTACGTGACGGAAGCTTACAGGAAGGATCGGTGGAAGCAATTTTTGAATCTGAAACAGAGAAGTTTGTCTGTTGCTGAGTATGATCGGGAGTTCAATCGGCTTAGTAAGTATGCCCCGAAATCTGTGTTGACTGAAGAGTTCCGATGTCATCAATTCGAGGAGGGTTTGCATGACTCTATTAAGGAGCATTTGGCAGCGTTCACTCTGTTACCACAATTTACTTACCATCAGTTGGTACAGGCTGCAATAAAAGTAGAAAGACAAGAGACGATCAGGAAAGAAAGAAGTCAGGGAAGAGGCTTTAATAGAGGAGGTCAGTCTTCGGGGAAACGAAGTCGGGAAGGTACTTCCTCTGCACCGAGAGTTGCTCAGAGGTCTACGATACAGGGAAGGAAACAAAACTTTCCTGCATCGACTACCTCTAGTAGGGGTTCTTCTGGGGGTCGAGGTTCTGGTGCTCCGGAGTGCCCACACTGTTCTATGCATCATTGGGGTGTCTGCTGGAGAGCTACAGGTGCATGTTTTCGTTGTGGCGATCTGGAGCATATGATTGCAAATTGCCCTCACGAGACGATGCAGGATAGCACGAGCTAGTGGAGAGGTTTCTCATGCATCGGTTGGGACCGGAGGTCGAGGAAGAGGTCGGCGGATATCGTGAGCGAGCTAATCGAGTACCCAGTCGAAGCGTGAATCGGCCAGCTATGCCTCTTGCTTGGTCGAGCTTATGCCTTTGAAAGCTCGTGAGGATCAGGATGCACTAGATGTCATTGCTGGTATGGTTTCTCTCTTTGGTTCTGAATTGTATGCATTAATTGATCCTGGATCTTCACATTCATATATATGTGCTGGAGAAATGTTTGATAAGGAGATGCTTATAGATCAGTTAGAATATGACATGCATGTAACTAGTCCTCTGGGTAGTAGTGTGTTGGTGAATCAGGTGGTTAGGAATTGTCCTGTTATGATTCAAGGCAGTGAGTATCAATGGATCGATTAAGTTGCCGTTTCACGAATTGATTTGATTACGGGTATGGATTGGTACATCTAACCATCGGTGATGTCGAATCGTAAAGTAACAGTTTTCTTAAAGAGGTCCCAGGCCGATCGAGCTTGTATTTCATGGTGGTTGCACACGTGCTCTGACTAATGTAGTATCTGCTATGCAAGCTCAAAAGCTTCTCAGGAAGGGGTGTGAAGCTTATCTAGCTTTTGTACTTGAAACCCAGAAGGATGGTGCTAAGGAGAAACTGCTTGAGATTCCTGTAGTGAATGAGTTTCCAGATGTTTTTCCTGAGGAATTGCCTGGACTTCCTCCAGAAAGAGAAGTGGAGTTATCTATTGAAGTTGTGCCTGGTACTGCTCCTATATCCAGAGCACCGTATAGAATGGCTCCTACTGAGTTAAAGGAGTTGAAGTTGCAGTTACAAGAACTTTTGGAGAAAGGGTTTATTAGACCCAGTGTTTCACCGTGGGGTGCACCGGTGTTGTTCGTGAAGAAGAAAGATGGTACCACGAGAATGTGTATCGATTCTGAGCGATTAAATCGAGTCACGATGAAGAATAGGTATCCACTGCCAAGGATTGACGATCTATTTGATCAGTTAAAAGATGCAGGAGTGTTTTCAAAGATAGATCTGCGTTCGGGGTATTATCAGCTTCGGGTAAAGGATGTGGATGTACCGAAGACTACATTTAGAACCCGTTATGGACATTATGAATTTCTGGTAATGCCATTCGGGTTAACTAATGCTCCAGCAGCATTTATGGATCTAATGAATCGAGTGTTCAGGCCTTATTTGGACCAGTTTGTTGTGGTGTTTATTGATGATATCCTGGTCTACTCTAGGGCTGAACAGGATCATAGTGAACAACTCCGAATTGTATTACAGACCCTACGGGAAAGACAGTTGTATGCAAAGTTGAGTAAATGTGATTTACGGCTTGGGAGATATCATTTTAGGGCGTGTAGTCTCTCTGAAGGAATTAGAGTTGATCAAGAGTAAGATTGAGGCGATTGTGAATTGGAAGCCGCCACGGAATGTGATGAAGTAAGAAGTTTTACGGTCTAGGTGGTTATTATCGTCGGTTTGTTAAGGGGTTTCGGTGATAGCATCCCTTTAACTAAACTTTTCTTGAAGGGAGTGAAGTATGAATGGTCGATAGATGTCGAGTAGCTTTGATCGGTTGAAAAGCATGCTTCTTGAAGCTCTGTATTGGTTCAACCTACTATTTGGTAAGGAGTATGTTATGTATCTTGATCGTCTGGACCGGTTTAGGGTGTGTTTGATGCGAGAAGGAAAGGTAGTTGCTTATGCTTCTAGGCAACTAAAGACTCATGAACGGAATTACCTACTCATGATCTGGAACTTGCAGCGATAGTGTTTGCCTTAAAATTTGGCGACACTATACGTATGGTGAAAGGTGTAGAATTTTCACGGATCATAAGAGTCCGAAGTATTTGCTTACTCAGAAGGAACTTAATTTGAGACAACGACGTTGATTGGAATTATTTAAAGACTATGATTGTATTGTGGACTATCATCCGGGTAAGGCTAATGTTGTAACAGATGCCTTAAGTCGAAAGACTATCTCGGCTTTATCCTTTGAAGCGATTGGGTGGAAGTTGGGATCGATGGAGCCTTGATGGCTCGATTGATAGCAAAGCCTACGTTAAGACGGAGATTTGTAATGCTCAAAGAGCGATGATAAGTTACAACAACTTATCTTGGCTACTCGGGAAGGTAAGCGGTGAGTTTTACATGCGGTGGTGGTGAATTGTATTATAAGGATCGGTTGTGTGTGCGGCAAATGATGAATTGAGGAAGAAGTTGTTGTTTGAGGCGCATAATCAGATTTACTATGCATCCGGTGGAAACAAGGTGTATCGAGATCGAAGCGGTATTATTGGTGGGCGGTATGAAGCGGACGTTGTGGATTATGTAGCAAAATGTCGGCATGCCCGGTGGTGAAGGTGAACACCGTGTTCCATCTGGTTTGTTAAATCCTATTCCTATTCCTCAATGGAAATGGGATAACATTACCATGGACTTTATTCTTGTACTTCCTCTTACTCGAAAGGAAGCGTGATGCGGTATGGGTCATTGTGGATAAGTTCACCAAGTCTGCTCATTTTACTTTGTCGCCCCGACTATTCATTGGATAGGCTTGCGATTTGTATGTGAATGAGATTGTAAGACCGCATGGAGTACCATTATCGATTATTTCGATCGTGATCCTCGATTTACTTGAGATTACGGAAAAGTTTGCAGAAAGCATTGGGTACTCGACTTAAGTTTAATCGCTTTCCATCCCAGACGGATGGACAATCTGAACGAGTTATACAGATTTTGGAAGATATGTTGCGGGGTTGTGTGTTAGAGTTTCCCGGAAGTTGGGATAATTATCTGACATTGATGGAGTTTGCCTACAATAACAGTTATCGGACGAGCATCGGCATGGCACCTTATGAAGCGTTGTATGGTAGAAAGTGTAGAACTCCGGTATGTTGGGCGGAGTTGAGTGAAAATAAGATGATCGGGCGGACATTGTGAAAGATCTTGAAGAAAAGATTGATTATTCAACAAGGTTGAAAGCGCGATGATAGGCGAAATCTTATCTTGATCTAAAAGGAAGGATATTGAGTTTCAAGTGGGTGATAAGGTGTTTCGAAAGTGTCACCATGGAAACACATACTTGGTTTGGGAAGAAGGGTAAGCTCGATCCATGATTCATTGGGCCTTATGAAATTACGAAGAGGTTGGACCGTAGCTTATCGATTAGCTCTTCTGGAGAATTGACGAGACTGCATGATGTGTTTCATGTTTCTATGTTGAGAAGGTACTGATCTGACGTCTCACATAAGATTCCAGTGCAAGAGATTCAGGTACAACAGGATTTGTCATATGAAGAAGGGCCAATTTCCATATTAGCCAGAGAAGTGAAACAATTGCGGAACAAGACAGTACCATTGGTAAAAGTCCTCTGGCAACATCATGGAATTGAGGAAGCAACTTGGGAACCAGAGGAAATCATGAAGGTCCAGTATCCGCAATTATTCAAATCAGGTATGAATTTCGAGGACGAAATTTCTTAAGGAGGGGAGAGTTGTAACGCCCCAAATTAAGGGTTAGAATATTAAAGAAATTTAGTACGAATTATGTTTGTTATTTGTTTATTAAATAATTGCTTAAATTGTGCATAAGTATTTTGGCATGCATTCATGGCATTTTCCGGGTAATTTGGTTAAATGAAACTTCGGAGTGATTTGGACATTATTATTATATTTTTCGTAATTTTTGTATACTTCAAATATTTTTAGAAATTGATGGTGAATTAATTTTGAGTTGAAAATTTATTTTACAAGTCATTATTTTATGACAAAATTTTGGTAAATTTTCGGAAGTTATCTGAAACTTTTGGGAATTTTTTTGTTATAAGAATTCAAAACAATGTATTTGGTTTAAAAAGAATATTTTATTACTAAAAATACTACTAAAATAAACAGAAGAGACGAATTAACAATTGACGTTTGGCTTCGTTTATATCTATACGTATGGACTAAGCCTTCTCAGAAAAGGGACACGTACTATACACGTTGTTCCCATGCAAGATGCCCAGGACCTCTACTATTGTTTTTATAATCAGTGAAAGACATGTAAACGGTACTGAAAGGAGTTCTCTGCTTTTGTCCATTAGGTGGTTTTCGTAGCTTATTTGGTTGGTTTTTGTATCATAGTCGGTAAGTAACTCCACTGTGTTTCTAATGTAAATATATATATGTTCATGCATGGCTTTGAAGACTTGTTCTATATATACATATCTGTATGTTTTGTTTATGTTAGAAAAACAAGAACACGATGAATTCATCATACTCTGTTTTTATATATAAATATATATATCATATACGTGAATTATATGTTATGTTTGGTACTGATTATGCTGGGAATTATGAGAGTCGAAGTTGGTGAGTTTTGAAACATATATGAATATTTGAAAAATATCTGATGAGTGTGAGAAAGTGAATTTGTGTTTGTAAATGATATTTGAAGTTGAAAATTTATTTCTGAATTGGTTGGTGAGGTTTTGATATTGGGATGAGGTACATGAAGTGTAGGAATTAATAAAGAAAATGAAAGAAAGTGTAATAATAAGGAATTTGAAAGTTCTAGTAGAGAGAGAGAAAGTTGGAATGTTAAGTTTTGTGATCTTTGGAGTTTAAAGTTGTTTATGATGAGTCGATAGGTTAGAAATGCTAAATAGGTTAGTTTTAAAGTGATGAAGTTAAAGAAAATGGAAGAAAACTTTGTTGTTTAAATCGGTTTGGTGAAGAAGGCGATGAATAGTGGTATAAATCGACTTGTTTTGGGTATAAATCGACTTATTGCAAGAAAATGTCATCTCCGCTCTTCAATAAGTCGAGTTATGCGATGTAAATCGACTTGTGGTGTTATATAAGTCGACTTGTGTAAATACAAGTCGACTTGTGTGTATTTTAATGGATAAGTCGACTTGTGTAAGCATAAGTCGACTTGTCGTGTTATGTAAGTCGACTTGTATAAGTATAAGTCGACTTGTGTGTGATAAACTTCACTATTTTGACCATATCTTTGTCATCCGACCTCCGAATGACCTGATTCTCGAAGCGTTGGATTCGTAGGAAAATTTTCTACCTCTCTATATGAAATTTGTAATTTTTCAGTTAATTAAGAATTAAGGATTTAATAATTTAAGTTGTAAATGATGGAATAAGTTAATAATTTAGGGTTTGGTCCCGGAATTTGTTATGAATATGCATCATACTCATTCTTCATACAATAATTATGCACAATAGTGATTTTTATCTGTGTTCCCTATTATAGAGGAACGACCACTGCCAGATATTGCTTGGGACTTGAGGCAATAAGCGATGAAGCGATTTTGGTAAATGTCTGAGTAAATAATTTGATTGAGTAATTTGGATAGTCAATTTTGTGAGTCAACCTAGATGATGTCTAGGATTGATTTATTGGAAGTGCTATTTGCCTGCACATGAAATGACCTTGTTCTGTTTTAAAACTGTTAAGTCCTAGTTGTGGGTAAATAGGCATGCCTAGAAGGGTCTGCAATTGCTCTGTTATTTGACACTTTGGTGTCTCGATATCGAGACATATGTCTCTCCTGCGATAATAATTACGGTATCTCTGTATAAGTCCGTTACCGCTTCGTAAATGGATTTACTGAGTCTTGATATGTGTTTGACAAAAACTGTATTATGATTCTGACGGGTTTATACCCTCTTGTGATATTCAGTTCTGATAAGTAAGTGAATCTGTACTGAAATGTGTTATGTTTGATTTTCTGATAAATGTTTCTTACTGCGTGCTTACGCTGAAGTTAAATTTTATATGATAATTCATTAAATTAGATTAGTTATTACTCACTAAGCTATATGCTTATACACGTGGATTTGCCCGTGTAGGTTCGAGCGAAGAGTTTAAAGACTGGGACAAGTCTATTGTGCTGGCCAAAGGAGTCTGTTCATAAAGTTTGAAAATGTATTTTGTTTCCTTTGTTTGGACTTGTAAATATTCTTTGAATTTCTGTTCTGAAATTTATGATATGTAATATATGTGTGTGGGTTTTGAGTTACTAAATAAAATAAATATCAGTGTGATGTTTGGTTTTGTCTGTTCTGTCTTGGGTGGCATCCATGTATCCTCCCAGGGGGTATTTGGGTGTTACAATGTCTACGTATATACCTTGACACCTAATCAGTTTTTCTGTTTTTCACAACAAAAAAGTAGAGCAATTACAAGAAATGATTTGGAAGATCTAACTACAGAAAATAAACAACAATCACCAGCAGGAAAGTTAACCCAAAACACTTCAGACACAATCACAATGTATTGAGGAAGTAAAATGCATTGAGGAAGTACATGAAGTCAAGAAAATGGAACAGGACATTCAGTTACTCAAGGAAATCCAGAAAAGATGCATCAAATGAACAAGTCAGATAATAGTGCTTTGAACAAACTACCCATTGCGGTCAATTGTGGAGAACATATGCGTCAAAAATAATGTCATATCAAACAGAGCCATACATAAATGTAGTTTCCAGAGCTTAATATCAAAAACTAAAGACGAAAGAGAGAGAGAGGAAAACGAAGAGTATGACCTTATTCTAGATTCTATCGAAGACGTCGACACCTTCCTGGACCTTCTTGAGGACGCGATCGATCTCCCCCTGAAGTTTGCGACTCGCTCCCATGATGAAAACTACTTATCATGAGAAAAAAAAATTAGGGAAGCTTTGCGACATGCATCATTTTCTGTCTTTTTTATATGCATTCGTGTTGACATTTCCAAATCAATATAACCCTCCAAATTCACATATACAGACACCCAATACTCCGAAGGTCTCCATTTCACAGAAATGTCCACCCGACTTCACAATAGAATAAGAACAGAACAATACCAACCCTCCCAAAATCGCGCAACCAGAGAAATGGAGAAGCGTAGTGGAAGAAATAAAAACTTACTAGTGGCAGAAGAGTCCCTGCGTCCAAGAGTGTTGCCCAGCATGCGATGGAGAAGCATAGATAGAAGCTAACGCGTGCGAGAGACGACTGCAACTAGGAAGATGCGACAGAGGGCGTGCAAGGTTTGGTTGCGGGAGAGAACGAAGAACGAAACACAGAGGTAATTTCGGAGGAGCGACCGTCTTTGTGTTGTAGACAGAGACAATTTATTTTTGTTCTCTGGTTTTGCAGTGAACTGAAATCTTTGTATATGTTTACCAGAGGCAGAAGACAAAAACGTGGGGGGTGTGAATCAAACAACCAAGAGGGACATGATTTCTTTGTTTTGTCAATTGTCCCCATTCATGGCGTCACTAACCAAACACTACGCTAGTGTGCAACATAAAGTGCCACCGCCTCCTCCTCCTATGCCATCTATGATAATTTTCTAAGTAAATAAACTTTAATTAGGATTTACTTTTAAAGTCATATCCTTATCATCTTGAACTCAAATATCAACTCACACATAGAGTAATGAATATCTTTAATACTTCACAAGTACATGATATCTTAAATACTAAATATCTTTAGTACATTATCTACGCATTTGAACTTAGAATAAGTTAACAACATCCAATCTCTCTATATAGATCTAATTCCCATAATTAAGTTGTTACCCATTGATGTGAATATTGTACCGTATCGGCCGGTACGTATCGTATCGGTCGAAAATGGGTATCAGTACGGGTGCATATGGTACCGGAAATAAATTCCGGTTGGTATCGACCAATTTCGACTGTATCGACCGGTATTTAAAATACCGGTCAAATACCGGCCGGTATCGAAAATTTTAAAAAATTAAGGGACTTTTTTGCAAAATTTTCAAAATTCCCCTCCCTCCCTCCCTCCTTTTTTTCAAAGTTTTTAAAATAATAATAAATATTTTATGACTAATAATAATTATAAATTAAATAAAACTTAAAAATAATTTATTTTTATTTTATTACTAATAATTTTATTTTTATTACTTACTAATAAATTATTTTTATTTATATAATATTTATTAATAAATACTAATAAAAATATATTATTTCTTAAAATAAATAATTTTAAAATTATTATTTATAAACTAATATTTAGTTTATATATTTTCAATTTTAAATCAAAATTTATATATTTTAAAATTATATTTTAAATTTAACTATATTTAATAATAATTATTAAATTAATTTTATATATTAAGTTGAAATTGTGATTATGTCTAATTAAATGTAAAATAAAATGGAATGTGAAAACAATAATTCTAAAAAATAATTCAAAATTTTGATAAAATAGAAAATAATTAATAATTCAAAATTTTGAATTATTTTTATTATTTTACAATTAATTATTATATTTAGATAATTATTATATATAGATATTATATATATAGATAATTGTTATATATAGAAATAATTAAAATATAATAAAGATATATATAAACTAAAATGAATAAGATATAAACAAAACTAAATTTAATAATCTACAACTTTAAATTCAGGGACAATTTTATAAATTTTAAAATATTTTTGTATTATTATAATATTTTAAATACTTTGTATTATTCTTAATTTTATAATTTTATGATGATAATTATCTTTGTTTATATTAATTGTGGTTCTTATTTATATGTAAAATATTTAAAATTATTGTTATTTCATATTAATTGTCATTATTATTTATTATTAAGATTTTTGAAAACATGGTTGATGTAAATAGTAAACTAGTAAAGTATACAATACAACTATATAATATACCAATATGAACTACTTTGCAATTTTTAAAAATTTTATGGACTATTTCATAAATTTTAAAAATTTTTTGAAACGGTACCTGGTACCCGGTACCGGTTGGTATCGGTACAGTTCCGTTCCAAAGCTCAATCCGGTGCCGAGCTCGGTACGGTATTCATAACATTGATGTTACCTTTTCATATCCAATAAGAGTTGTTCTTGAAAGTTATGTGTTCGACAATTGAAAGTTATAACTTTTGTTCTCTATGTGCAATATGTCTCCACATAGTCCCACTGAAGAGGACAACTGTACCCCCACTTACCTTCTTGTAGACATGATAAATTCATAATAATCTCCAAAACAAACTCTTTGAATTCATTGTGAAAATGAATCTTTCAATATCTCATAACCTTTCAACTATACATTAAATGTATCATTAAAGGCATTAGCTCCAATTAGATGTAATGTTATGAGATTGAAACTTTCAAATTCCTTCTTACTCCCACTACTTATCTTGAGAACCATTCTCCTATAAGTATACATTGAATCAAATAATTTATTCAATGGGTCTTTAAGATTATATCGAACTTTTTGGATATCTTATAACCTTTTATTACCCAATTTTGTTCTAAACTAAATGGATAATATATACTTCAGCTAAGCATCATTAAATCATTAGCTTTAACTATTTCAAAGACTTAACGTTTCCTATCTAGTACAAAATCTTGCTAATTGATTTAATTGAAACTATAGAAGGTAAGTCATTGTACCAGGCATTGATATAGAAGAAATAATATTACATTATACAATATCTTATATTGTATTTTACTCCTTACATAAATCCATACTCTTGCAAATTTAGTTGTGAAGGTATTCACCAGAGAATCTCATTTCCTATAAATAACTGATAATTTCAAACATACCACAACAATCTCATTGAAGTACTTTAACATTCTCAATGCTTTATTTCTACTTAGATTTAAATAAATTGAATTTTCAAAATTTTAAATCATTATTTCATTTAATACATATGACTATATCACATAAAGTCATTAGTAATCTAATGAAATATAAGTATTATCCTTTTATGAATTGATATTCTATCTAATACATCATATGTATAAGATTTAACAATTCAATATTATCATCATCTTTTCACCAAAAGCCGATTTGGTTATTGTTCAACTTGACAAGTTTCACGAGTTTCATATGATTCATAATCAAAAAGATACACGTATCCTTATATGTAACTTAATGATTCTTGTTTTTGTTGATTTAACCAACATGACATAGAAGGATTGTCTCGGTTATCCAACTTTTTCTTCTTGTCATTTATGATAAGCATAAGTCTCATTTGATCCAATACATATACAAACTATTTGCATAAACTTAGATCAACTACTTTGACTTAACAATCTATTTCTAACCGTGCACTAAACATTAAAATAATATTGAATCTAAATTTAGTATCAAATACTTATAAACATGAATTAGAAATAAATATGATCTCTATCATCTCACATATAGGTAAGAAAAGTTATGTAATTGTTTTTTTTAATAACAACTATTATCATACTATTGCTAAGCCTTTAATTGTAGTCCACAATTATGCTTTTAGTCTAAATTAAATGGAGCAATTATAACAAAGTACTATACCTTTCAGCCCTACTCCATGTAACTCCTTGCTATCATGTTGTTGACATACATCTTATATGTCGTCATCAAAGTTTACGAGATATTAGTCAACTCAAAATTTCAATATATTTTGTCATCTATATGATTTTGACATATCTCTACAACTTCGTCGCCATATCCTTAATGAGGATTATAACAAAATTGCATCATACAATTTTCTATCTAACTTTTGAGAACTTTTCTCATACATATCCTATCTCCAAAAACTTGGTTTACTAACTTAGTATCAACTATACTAAATAAGGTAGATTCCACTAAGAACAAAATATAAGTATAAAAGAAACAAGTAATCAATTATATGTCATGACTACCAAATAAGATTAGGACTTTAATCATATATTTGGTTACTTCCACTATTTTATTTGAAATAATAGCCCTCACTACTATTCGGAAAGATTATTATAATTTCTCTAGTGGCTAGGATCTCATTCAAATATAGTTGACCTTGAGTTTGCTCAACAAACCAACTAGACATAAATTAGGTAGATAACAACTTTATCAATCACATCTCATGTGACTCCTATATCTGTTACGTGACAACTCTTGCCAAAATATATATTATATTGTTCCTAACCTTGCCTCTAAATTCATGTGATCATGGGTTTACTCATCCAAATCACACAAATTTAGTTAAGTAGAACCCATTATCATAAGATTAAACATATTGAGGTTAAAACAGTCTTGAGTTTGCTCAACAAGCCTACAATAAACAGAACTCTGGTTTATTTTTATAATAATGGAAGGCAACAATCACGTTCTTAACGTGTACTTCAAATTTTAACAAAGAATTTAACTTCATTTGTCTCATCGAACACAAATTGTATGTAAAATATTACACATATAAAACATACAATTTATCATGCATCCAATATAAATATCAACCATATAAATAAAGTATGCATCTTATTCACTCATAATTAAATCATATGCATAAAAATTCAAGCTTAAATCGATTCTAGTTATTGATCTTCATAATCTAAAATAACATTTCCATCTCCTTGAAAAATTCAAATTAGATTAAAACCATTGATTCCTAAATAAATTAAATTCCTATTCCAAATAGAAATTCAATTCTATTTTAAAAAATTTTCAAATTCAATTGAAAACTATTTCCATTATCTTGACTCATTTGATAAAATTTAATTGAAAAGAATTTTCAATAAATTGTACTTTTTACTTATTATAATTTAGAAAAACTCTGTTTCAAAATTATATAAATAACATATTCTAATCTAATTAGAAGACTATTTTTAATCTCATTAGAATTTTTCCTTAATTAGAAAACTATTTTCTAAAATTAAAAGGAAACTACTTTTAAAATTAAATAAAACACTTTTAAATTTAATTAAGAAAGTTATTATATATTATTTATTTAGAGATTTATTTCTTGACTAATTAGAAAATCTTTATTTAATAAGTTAGAAAACCATTTTAAAAATATTAAAGAAAATCCTTTTCTTGATGAATAAATGAGAACAATTTTCAAAATTTAATCAAGATAATATCCTTTCTTAATATATCAAGAAAGATATTATTTTTAAATAAAGAAACAATTTCTATATAAATAAAAGAATAATTCTCTAAACAAATAAAATTAAGAATTTAATTTATCTCAATCAAATTGAAATAAGTAAATTTAATTAAGAAACAAATTTCTTAATAATTTAAAAATATTTTCTTAATTTCAAGAAGTCTAGTTAATTAATTTCAATCTAATTGAAAATAATTAATTTTAATTTTAGTAACAATTTTCTAATTAATTAATTTCAATCTAATTGAAACTAATTAAATCTAATTTCATAAACTACTTTTCTAAAATTAATTATGAATCAATATAATTTTAATCTTAATTAAATTAAGAAAATAATTATGTTAATTTTGGAATTGATTTGATGATTAATTTAATTTAATAATTCAACATCTTGAAAATTAAATTAACTTCTAAAACATTCCTAATAAAATTAACCCTTGAAAACAATTTTTAAACAATTAAAACACCTTTTAAATTTATTAAAATTTAAACTTAATTTCAATTAAACTCATTTAATTGGAATTAAGTCTTTAAAATATTAAAAACAAACAAAACCATCTTCTTCACCTTGCTTACACCATCAACTTTTTTACTGTAGCTTGATTTGACAAATAATCTTGGAATTTTTGGTCTAAGTCACTGTTCCAAAGTTATGAATATTGTCAAGGAAGATCGGATTGAGTTCTGGAATGAAATCTGCATCGATATCGGTCAATCACAAGTACTGCTTTGGATAATTTTTAAATTTATAAATTAGTCCCTAAAATTTTTAAAATTTACAAAATAATCAATTAGTATAATGTCTGATTATCTTGTATACTTTCTTGGTTTCTTTATTTACATCAATCATGTTTTCAAAAATCTTAATAATAAATAATAATGAGTTAATGACAATTAATATGAAATAACAATAATTTTAAATATTTCACATATAAATAATAACCACAATTAATATAAATAAAGACAATCATCATCATATAATTATAAAATTAAAATAATACAAAATATTAAAAATATTACAATAATACAATTTCATCATTTTAATAAATAATATTACATCAAAAGATTCAAAACATCCAATAAAAAAGAACAATAAATATCGTTAAACAATTTACAAATAGAGTTGATGACGAAGAAACAAACAAGTAGAAGTTAAACCTGAAACAAAAACATTACAGTTACATTACATATATAGAATTTAACATAAACATCAAATACAATTAAAATTAAAAGAAGAAGAAAAACAAAAACCTGGAACTCAATCGTCAATGGGAGGAAACCCGCAAGAACTGCACTGACTCTAGTGATCATTTGATACAAAATTCTCATCATTGAGAGGAGTTTCATCATCATTATCATTCAAATTTAATGCACCAAATGACATATCAGTGCTTCCCATCCAAGATCATCTTCCAAATCCAAATCCAAATCATTCACATCAACTAAATTGGGTTCTTCAAAAACTCAATCAGCCAAAACATCAATATTATCAATGACAATTGGATCATTTGAACTACTATTGTTATTAAGACTCTTAGTAAATAATTAAATTTATTTATAAGAAAATTATAAAAAATTATATCAAAATTAATAATGATAATAATGAAAATAACATACCTTTCTCGAAACTTTAAATTGTAACGAACATAAACCAAAACATTCAACCTCTTATGCTCCAATCTAGTCCTTTTTTTCAATGGATAAATTCAAATGTGCTTCAGTTTCGTTCACACCCAATTGCACTTACACATTAACTTAAAATCTGAATCACAATCCTTTTCAATTCTGGAACACTATTTCCGAATTGATCTCACCAAGAAACTACAAGTTATAAGATAAAAAAAGTAGTGTTATAAATAAAATAAAGTGATAATTAATTTTCAACAAATAAGAAATAGGAAATAAGTAATACCTAGAGAGTGTTTTCCTCTTTGTTGAATAGCAATCGACATTCCAAAATCCCCATAAGACAACTTATAAAGTTCCATTTGTGAGCTTAAAAGATCTTGCATTGCGTCATGAGGAACAATTGTTATAATTGTGAAAAGCATTCCTCTACTAACTTCAGCTTGCTTTGCAAGATCCAGTCTAAAATACAGTCTAGGATTAAAAAATGTCCCAGCTGCAAACAATGGAGAAGAAAATTGTCTTTCCCTTCTCTCATTAATGATTGAGAGATATAGTACGTATAAAGAAGACCTATTTTTTAGATTAGTCTTAATTGCTTTTGTCGCTCTCTCCATAGCATAAAAAATATAACCTATTGTTAGCTTTTATTCACTATCAGCCAACCGAAGCACCCTCACCAAAGGCTCACAAACTCGGATAACAAATTGACATTGCGACTAAAATTCTCTATCTTCTAGTATAATACTACAAACCTCCATTCCAGCATTAGACCTAGCATGATGAGATGTAACACACTTATCACTTGTAAACATTTGCCTTAACTCTTTCTTCATCGAAACAAAAGATTGAAGTGATAAAAAATTTGCTGTAAATCTTGTCACAGCAGGGTGACATAAATTCCTACTATTGGTAAATTCCCTTCTGATCAAATTCAAAACTCATGCATGATTATAAATGAATTTTGTCACCTTTTTAGCCTTTTGCATAGTCTCATCAATAACAAGAAAATACCTAGGATCTCCTATATTCTTTAACATTAAGTCAATGCAATTTGTAACACAAGAGGTCCAAAAAATGAATTATAGGTATTTCGCAACCTTTTCCCTGCCGCTTTATAAGCGGAATCATTGTCAGTAATAAACTGAACAATGTTTTCCAACCCTACTTCATTCACAACTTGATTATCCAAACAAAGTCTCAACATTTCTAATAAGGCTAGATGCATCAATAGATTTCAAAATCATATAACCATTTGAAGAATAAACCAAAAAATTTATAATAGGCTCTTGTCTCCTATTTGTCCAACCATCAAACATAATTGAACATCCATAAGTACCCCAACTCACTTTTCTTTCTTCCAAATAAGTTATAATTTCAGAAACAGCACAACTCAAAAATTTACCTCTTAAGTCATCAATCGATGACCCTTTGTATCCTGGAATATAAGAGGCTATTGCATCTATCATAGGTTGATAATAATAAGATTGAGAAATATTGAATAACGAACCTGTATCATACCACCATCTAGCTACTATCTTATCGACATTATGAGTCGCATCTCTTGATTGCATTGCACTATGAATTCAAGGTTGAGTTCCAGGAGTTGTTCGTGGTGTAAAGAAACTAGTCACCTACCTTCTTCTCTTCCTCACATCAGATTCTTCATGATCTTGAGATGGAACACTATCAGTACTAGTACCAGTACCACTTCCACCTTCAACATTTTCGTAATCACCACGGAAACCAGAAAACAAACTTCTACTACCAATTTCAAAATTCAATCTTTCCCTTCTATCTTTCTCAAATTGATGTTCATCAAGCAATGTTTTCATCTGTCACTTCACATCATGACTTACTTTTTTACATGCTTCCACATCTCCTTTAACCCCAACTAAATGCCTTTTCAATCAGGTAATTCCTCCACCTTTCAAATGTTTGTTACAAAACAAGCAAATGGTATGATTCTTTTGATCGGAAACAGTACCAGCGTGAGCCCAAGCTGGATCACGTATCTTCTTGAAGTAGGTTGATCGGGAGTATTTGAACTTCCTTCCATTTATCTGTAGACAAAAACAAATAACACATAATTTCAATACACAATGACAATATGTGTATCCATCTTATATAATATAACTCATTATGTATAAGTCAAAAGCTAACAATTCAAAACATTCAACATATATAATAAGTAACACAAAACATACTCCAACAATTTGCAATTTCAACAATTTCAAAACAATCATAATGGCAATTCCATTTCTTTCCATTTGTAACAATTTCCAATTCCAACAATATCAAAACATTCATTATTATATTTCCATTCCTAACAATTTCCAATTCTAACAATCACAAAACATTCATTATTATATTTCCATTCCTAACAATCTCTAACAATTTTCAATTCCAACAATCATAAAACATTCATTGTTATATTTCCATTCCTAACAATTTCTAACAATTTCCAATTCCAACAATCACAAAACATTCATTATTGTATTTCCATTCCTAACAATCTATGAGAATTTTCAATTCCAACAATCACAAAACATTCATTATTGTTTTTCCATTCCTAACAATTTCTAATTCCATCAATTACAAAACATTCATTATTGTATTTCCATTCCTAACAATTCCTAACAATTTCCAATTCCAACAATCACAAAACATTCATTATTGTTTTTCCATTCCTAACAATTTCCAAGTCCAACAACCACAAAACATTCACTATTGTTTTTCCATTCCTAACAATTTTTAACAATTTCCAATTCCAACAATCACAAAACATTCATTTTTGTTTTTCCATTCCTAACAATTTCTAACAATTTCTAATTCCATCAATCACAAAACAATCATGATTCATGATTCCATTACCAATTCTAACAATTTCCAACTATCACAAAACAATCATGGTTCCATTATCAATTCCAACAATTTTCAATCCCAACAATTACAAAAAAATTCATAATTCTATTACCAATGCCAACAATTTCTAATTCCAACAATTACAAAACAATCATAATTCTATTTTCATTCCAATAATAACTAACAATTTCCAATCCCAACAATTACAAAACAATCATAATTTCATTACCAATTTCCAACAATCACAAAACAATCATGATTTCATTACCAATTCCAACAATTTTCAACAATCACAAAACAATCATGATTCTATTACCAATATTAACAATTTTCAATCACAACAATGACAAAACATTCATAATTCTATTTCCATTTCAACAATTTCCAATTCGAACAATGACAAAACATTCATAAATCATAATTCTATTTCCATTTCTAACATTTCCAAACACTTTCCATTTTCAATTCCAACAATTATCAACAATTTCCAATTTCATTTCCAACACAATATTTGGGCGTGTATAATTTTTCTTTCACAATATATCAACTATGAAAAGACAACCTAAATCGTAGTGTATCATTATAATTAATGATTAAAAAGTGAAAAAGGTGTTTAAATAGTTTCCTTAAGTATGTTGTAAACTATGTATGTAATTGTAAATAGAATTGGATGTAAATGATTATTTTACTAAATTAAAAATCAACAAAAATTAATACTTTAATTTTGTGATTTGATTATATATATTTTATATAATAAAAGTTCAAACATATATTTGAAACTTTTATTAAAATTGTTAATTTTAGTTAATAAGCATTATATTTTATTAATTATAACAATTGATTTTATATATTTTAGTTTTGCATATACCAATTGCATTTAACTTCTAAAGTTCTAAGTTCTAACAAGATAATTATTTATAATTATAATATAAAAATTTCAATTGATAACAATGGTCCAAAATCCAAATCCAATACCAAATACAACTTACAAAACAACATACTTTCATTTCCAATATTCAGTTTTCCACAATCAACAACAACTATACTATATTACTATACCAGACTACCAGTATCAGTATACCCATTTCTAAATTCCAAATCACAAATACATAATTGTAATTTCAACTTCAATTCTTCAACAATACTGAATACACCTTTGGCAGAATTAACTTCAACTCTTCATCAATCACAACGCAAAACCCTTCAAGCAGCTGCTTTAACTTCAATTAGGCTTCGACTTCAACTTCCTTCCATTTAGGTCAGCACAGCAGCATACAACATACCCAATTTCAACTTCAATTTTCAACTCAACACCAGCAGAAATACAACCAATTTAGAAACTCAAGCAATCCCAATACGACAATACCATCGACAGTCAACAATAACAATCACAAATTCATCATCCGACTTTCAGAAATCCGTCATCCAACACAATAAAAATAAATAAATCAAGTAGGAAAACACGATAAATGACAGAAAACACATACCCAAAGAAAACCCTTCGGTGGTGTGACTGGTGGTTCGGTGGGTTGACGGTGTGACAGAGGAAGGTGCCTGGTGCAGTGTACGGTGGTGCGGTGGACCTCAACTGCGACGATGACGAATATAGTGAGCGACGACGTCTTCGGGTGGCGTGGACGAAGGTTGAAGATGAGCTGATAAAGACGGCGAGGCGAGCGCGAGACCATGATAGAGGAGGAGAGAAGGAGCCCAGAGAGGACAAGGCTGACGCAACATCGACGGTGAGAGTCAGAGAGAGAGACAGTGAGAGCGAGAGAGCAGGCGGCGCGACAGAGAAATGAGAGATGAGAGAAGAGGTAGCGAACACGTGCAGTCAGAGGGGGGGGTTTTAGTTTTAGGGTTAGAAAAATTTTCATTTGCAAAATGGTCCCTAGAGTTTTTCATTTGCAAAATTATCCGGTATTGTCGATACCGGCTAATACCGACCGAAAATAACCGGTACCGATCAAAAATTTTCTTCGGTATCAACTACATCCGTACCGGTACTATTTTTCGATCTATACCATTCAGTACGATACAAAATTCGCAACTTTGCACTATTCACATAAATCTCTAACGTTTCCCGCCATCGTTCACAACTACAGCTACAGCCGTAGGCTAATGTTGCCAGCCTCTGAGCTGCCGCTTTTCAAGCTATTGCCAACTTTTATGTATTTTTGTGGCTATGTGGGTTTTATTTGGTCTTTTCTCATGAACAAATTTCACAGATTCAGAGAGCCGGTTGAACATATTCACAAAGGCAATCACTTCATTCCTTTGTAGTTGCAGTCTTTGACCCATGTGTTCATGTCTGTTGTTAAAGAAGAGGATTTTAGAGTAGGACCAAGATCAAGAATCCGAAACTTTCCCCAAAATCTACACTCCTAGTTTTTCCAGATCTGGGATTTCTCCAAAATCATCGAGCCTTCTCTAGGAATCAAATAAAAAAATCCAAAACTCTTTCCTTATTCATTAAACCCACGAATTTTCTAGAACAAACACAGATTCCATTTGTATTCCAAAACTCCTAGGCTCACCAAAACAATCGCAAGCCTCTTATTCCATAATTCTAGAATTCCAGAACAATTTTGGTTTTCGTGGCTTTTAGGGTTCATTCGGTATTAATATGAAACATTTTCAGATTTTGGTTGCAAACTTTTGCAATTCAATTCCAAAATTATAACCAATAACAATCAAATATATTTTAATCAAATTATGGAATTAAAATCTAGCTCTGATGTCACTGTTAAAAAACAGGGTTGAGATCTGATCCTGATTGTAGCAGAATAATCATAAAACTTTTTCGTAATTTTTTATTTCACGAAAATCAAGATTTATTTAATTTTATAAAATAATCAACACAAATTATAATAAGCTAAAATTTAATCCGTACCTTATTTTGAAGCTTAATATATGTCTTGTCGCATCCTCAATTATTGTCGGCCCGATCCGTCTCATTATCTTGGCCATGCATGTCAGTCAGGCCTCTACAATATTCATATAATAAATGAGAGAACAACGTAACTCTTATAGAGAGGTTAAGCGAAGTCTTAGCTTTCATGTAACTTAAACTTATTTATAATAAACTTTGGACGTTTTAGTAATTTAATTGAAATTAAATTCTAATTTCAATTAAACTTTAATTATAATTACAAATAATTCTAATTAAATATCAATTATGCTTATATAAAATCCAATATCTCATATTGATCCTTATTTATTAAATATCTCATATTTAATCATAAAGTTTCTCGAATTTTACAATCAAGTCCAACTTGATTAAATTAACTTTATTCTCTTCAACCTATTTTGTATGTGAGACCCATTAGGTTCTCAAATATGTTAGTAATGATTATAAAATCTAATTTCAATTCATAATTAAAATGAGATACTTTTAATTTTTCTTTAATTATTCAATTAAACAATTTATAATCATAGATAAAGATTGACATCTAACAACGCATCATGACCACCCAAATATTTAGGAATATCAAAATAATTTTGACTAATCTTTTCGTGCATAATTTTTATCTATAATTCAATCCTTTCATCATACAATGTTTCGATTAGACATAGAGTATGGAATTAATGTTTATTCTATTTTGAGTCTAATCATATTAATTCTCTACCATTAACTATCAATTCAATTAATGACATTTGTAAACTATTTACAAAACATTATTTCACCTTGGCCAAGAATTTCTTGAATCAATACTAATCGATAACAACGAAATATTTTCCCTAATTACTTTAGGGTGATGAATCATATCTTGATCAATTAACTATCTTCATATAGTTCATGTCACATTCAATGACTACTAATTAAACGACCTATGATTAAATAGATCATACAAGATAACTTTGATGATTTCAAGTCAAAGAATCACTTATACAATTATCACAATGAAAATTTCATATAAATGCAAGTAATGTTCCAAATGAATTTCTCATATCGGGTCTGTTTAGTAAATTTGTTCTCTAACAAGCACCCACATGTTTGTTTAAGTATCTTTATGGCTTATGAGATTGGCTACTTCCTTCATAAGAAAAAAAACAAAACGTGCGTTAGTCTTATTACATTCTATTAATGTCTAATCTTAATAAAATAATGATTAGGAATATTTAAAAATAATACATAGATGTGATATAAATATCCTAATTATAATCTCATTATAATTTCATTTACAATATACAATTATCTCATGGACTTTATCATATACATCGTATAAGATAAAAAATGTCTTTAAATAATTTGTCACTGAACTATAATCAAAGCGATTAATTGTAAGGCATAGATCGACATTGAATTGTTGAATGAGATCTGCAAGATAGGGAGGCTGCGATTTATGTACTCCAGTTCCACTTAAAGAGGGTTGAACAGAGAAAGAAATGACACGATGGTGCTGTGGAATGGTGGTAACTTTGCCTGCAGAATGTGGAATGCTCAAGTGAGACGAAAGCAGCAGGGCCTTGCGTAGAGTTGGCTTAAGCAACGATCATAGCTAAACCCGAGTTGATAGAACGGAGAACCAACTTTATTGAAGTTGGGCATCATAACTAATTCATACGAAACAAGGGGACCATTTCATTTACTTATTACACGTACATGAATGAACATCAACCGTTAGACGGAAGGTACCAACAAATCATCGTCATCTCTTATATTCCAAACCATTGTTCTTGTGGTTAGCAACATCAGCTTGGCAAATTTGGGCTTTGAAGATCTCAACTGGTTTGCGGGCCAGGCCAGCCTAATCTTCGTGCCCATCTATCTTCCGCCATTGAAAAACCTGTCACAACGATCCTTTCTGTTTCCATCAGGAGTTCTGTTTCTCAAACCCAAAGTCAGTTTCTTTTACCTTTCATCCATTTGCAAAATGCATCTTCCAAACCGAACTCAGTCACTCACTCCAACCTTGTATCTTTCTCCATTATTTGGGTCGAAACCCCTCAACAAAATCCGATTCACTCCTTTAAAGCAAAACCCAGTTTGCCAGCTGTCCTTAAAATGTTCCCTTTCCACGTTATCGGAGCCGACCCAAGTAGGTGTCTCGAATTCCAAGCCATTTCCAGCTGAAGTATCTAGAACCATTATGGAATTATCTTCAGTTGGCACTCTTTCTACTTTGACCCACGAAGGCTGGCCTTTGGGTGTCGGTGTCCGGTTTGCTGTGGACGATGAAGGGACGCCTGTTTTATGCTTGAGTGAGTCTCAGAGACAGTTTTCCGCTGATAAGAGGTCTAGTCTTCATGTTCAAGTATGCTGTCTCTTGAACTTGATTATCCTAGTTAAATTAGGATAAATTTTGTATGTAGAAAGCTACAATGAGATAGTTATGAATGCTATTTTTGTATGGGGCAGTTGGAGCAATGTGGAATGCGGACTCCTCAGTGCACAATTCAGGGCTTCTTAGAAAAGCCAGAGGAAAAAAAGGTTTTGAAGGTGATCTATCTTCTCTGCTTTGATTTTTGGCTTCAAATTGCTTTGGATGCTTACGCACTTAAATTTATTTATTTATTTATTTTTTACCGTCTCAACATTGTCAAGTACTTCAATTTTAAGTTATTGTGGTGACCAGAACTTTGCTATGACAAATTTCTACCTGTTAACTTGGAATAACAATTTACGCGGATGGCATAATGTTGGAAGGCTTAACAATGTTGTTAAGTAGTCCAGCAAAATTTTGTGCCAAGTCAAAGAGTCTTTTATATGTGCATAGGTGGTGCATGGGTTGCATGGTTCTTGAGGAGCAGCATTGGTGTACGTGGTCAGAGTTGTTGGACCTGATCCTGTTGCTCAAGTTTTGGTTGTTAGTTGACTTGGTTGTTAATTGACTTCAGAATTAGTAGCTCTAAAATAGGAGTAGTTAATTGTTAGTCAGTTAGTTTGTTATGGCCAATAAGTAGCCAGCATCTTCTATTTGTTTGTTGAAATCTGATAATGGATTAAGCCACGGTTTTTGCCTTATATATATTGCCATGGCAATATAGAAGGAAAGATATAAGATTTTTACTGACTTTGTTTCTTCTTCCTCTGTTTCCTCTAATCTTTTAAAGTCTACAAAAAATTCTCTATCAATGGTATCAGAGCAAGTTAGGCTCAAGATAGGAACAAGGAATCAAACTAATGCCGAGTTTCGCAGCAAAGTTCAGGAAATACTAGGTCGTCATGAAACCGGTATTGATGAAGTTCATTCCATTCTACAAACTGTGTTGTGAGAAATTCAGTCCTTGAGGGTGTCTCATGAGACCCACACTAACACTGCCAATCCAAACGTTAATCCCTTTGCCCTAACTGAATCCTCTGCACCAGCTCAACCACCTTCCACCAATCAGATTACCTCCACCAATACTCAAACTCATCATCTCAAACTGAATTTTCAAAGTTTAACGGAGAAGAACCACAAGGGGGGGTTTACAAAGTAGAACAGTATTTTGAATTCAAGGACGTAGCATCTTATCAGTAGGTGCAGTTAGCCCCTTTTCATCTTGAGGGTATTGCGCTCCAATGGCATAGGTGATATGCCAAGTTCAAAGGACCTATGACTAGGACTGAATTTACCAAGGCATTGCTTCTTTGTTTTGGACCAACCGACTACAAAGATCCCTCATAAGCGCTCACAAGACTCAAACAAATCACAACTGTTTCTCCTATCAAGAGGAGTTTGAAAGGCTTTCCTTTCGCGTAGATGTCTTACCCGAAAAATTTTTAATAGGGTGTTTTGTTGCAGGGCTCAAAGACGAAATTCGATTGGATGTTAAAATCAAACAACCACGATCCTTGACAGAAGCAATAGGGGTGGCGCGTTTGGTTGAAGAACGGAACAGATTGCAAAGAAAAAGGACTTCTCCTTCCAAGCCATCAATCTTGGGAGCCCCACCCAAATCAGTAATCAATCTGACGGGGGTTTTGGGACCTTCGTCGACATCTAAATCAGTTACTAGTAGTAACCCAACAAACTTTAAGCGAGGAAGCCAGAGAATGCCGGGAGAAGGGGTTGTGCTATTACTGTGACAAACGGTTTGTCCCTAGTTATCGTTGCCAATGTCCGCAATTATTTATGATGGAAGATATTGCTGCTGGTGGATACCAGGAATTCGAAGATCAAGATAATCATTAAGATTACGATGCATCACTAGAAATATCATTCCATTCTATAGTAGGTACTGAACACCCACAAACCATAAGACTTCCAGGTAGAATGAAGGGGAGAGAAGTGACAATTTTGGTGGATGGTGGGAGTACCCACAACTTCGTGGATCGATCATTGGTGCAAAAATATGGACTACCAGTAACTAAGGGCCAAGCTTTCCAGGTCATGGTAGCTAACAGAGAGAATCAATTGTGTGGGGAAATGCTTAGCCTTACCTTTAGAGATTCAAGGGTATCACTTGAAGCCAGACTTTTACGTTCTTCCAGTTGCAGCATACCCAATTGTCCAAGGCGTGCAATGGTTGGCGACGCTAGGACCCATTGAAACAAAGCAAGCAACTTACAATGTCCTTTCTTGATGGTCATATAAAACGGACCCTTCAAGGCATTAAACAAATGGGCATGGAAGCTCTTAGAGAAAAAGAATGCTACTACATCCAAGGTACAAGTCTCTTTCTCCAATTGTTGTCTACATAGGAAGTTGAGGAAAAACAAGTGTATCCAAAGGACTTGAGTCTCATTTTAGAAGCATTCAAGCAAGTTTTTAAGCCACCGACGCAGCTGCCACCACATCAAGACCACGACCACCAGATTCTACTACACCCCAACAATGAACCAGTTAATGTCAGGCCATACAGATATCTATACTACCAAAAATTGGAAATAAAAAAGATGGTGTAGGAGCTCTTGAGTTCAGGACTGATCAGACCAAGTAGTAGTCCATTTTCTTCACCTATGTTATTGGTAAAAAAAATGGATGGGAGTTGGTGCTTTTGTGTGAATTATCGAGCTCTCAACAAGATCACCATTAAGGACAAGTATCCGATTCCGGTTATTGACAAACTCCTGGATGAATTACAAGGCTCCAAATATTATTCAAAACTAGATTTGCAATCGGATTATCACCAAATCAGTGTCCACAAAGATGATATCACGAAGATTGCGTTTCGCACCCATGAGGGGCATTATGAATTCGTGGTCATGCCCTTTGGACTCCGAATTCCCCTGCCACCTTTTAGAGTCTGATGAATGATCTTTTTCGGCCTCATTGCGTAAGTTTATCTTAGTGTTTCTTGATGATATGTTAGTCTACAATAGCTCATGGCAAGAACATCTGCTACACCTTCAGACAGTCTTGAAAACATTGAAGACGCATCAGTTATTTGCAAAGCAATCGAACTGCCATTTCAGGGTACTTCAAGTAGACTACTTAGGGCACCTCATCTCAAAAAAAGGAGTAGCCTTGGATCCTAGCAAAATACAAGCAGTATAGGAGTGGCCAAAACCAACTACCACCCAGGGAATTCGGGGTTTTCTGGGGCTTGCCAGGTACTACCGCAAGTTTATTAGCGGCTTCGAAAATATTGCTGCCCCATTAACACAATTGCTCACCAAAGAAGGTTTTAATTGGTCTGAAGCAACAGAGGATGCCTTCCAGAAATTAAAGGTAGCCATGTTGTCTCCACCAGTTCTGAAGCTCTCAGATTTTTCACAAAAATTTGTTGTTGAATGCGATACTTGTGGTCTAGGAATTGGCGCGATTCTATCTCAACAAGGCCATCTCATTGCCTATTTTAGCGAAGCATTAAAAGGGTCAGCATTGGCTTTGTCAACATATGAAAAGGAAATGCTCGCTATCATCAAGGTCATTCATAAATGGTGTCCATATTTGCTTGGGCGTGCTTTCATTGTCAAAATAGACCAAAAAAGCCTCAAGTATCTCCTAGAGCAATGAATCTCGACTCCAGTTCTAGCTAAGTGGCTCCCAAAACTCCTAGGCTATGATTATGTTATAGAGTCTAGACGTGGACGAGACAATCAAGGAGCTGATGCGCTATCTAGGAAGGTTGAATTCCAAATGATTGCAGTATCCTTGCCTTATGCGGACTGGTGGCTTACTCTACAACAAGAGTTGCAATATGACTCTTTTTATAAACAACTTGATCAAAGAAACCTCAACCAACCTGAGCCACTCTATGTGCAACATGATGGGGTATGGTTTTTAAAAATAAAATTTAGTTGAGTCCTAATTGTTCTCTACTACCAGCCATTCTTGCAAATTGCCATGCCTTCCCTGTTGGGGGCCACTTTGGATACCATAAAACATTGGCACGAATTCAAAATAGTTTCACTTGGCCTGGGTTACGCAATTCGGTCAAACAATTTTTGTTACATTGTAATACATGCCAATGCTTTAAGAACGACAGTTTATGTCTAGCTGGTCTCCTTTAACCACTACCAATCCCAACTATGGACCGACATCTCCATGGATTTTATAGAAGGACTACCATCATCACAAGGGTTTTCGGTCATTATGGTGGTGGTCGATGGACTCATCAAATATAGCCACTTTGTTCCTCTTCGTCATCCCTATACAGCAACCACCGTGGCTAAGGCATTTATCTCCAATATTATCAAATTGCACGGGGTGCCTCAATCTGTTATATCTGGCAAGGATATGTGAGTGCTTTTTGGTCAAATATCTTTAAGTTGCAGGGAACAAAACTCAAAATGAGTTCAATGGTCAGACTGAGGTTACTAACCGTATACTCGAGCAATACTTGCGGTGCTTCATGGGAGATCAACCTCGAAAATGGATTGACTGGTTGCTGTGGGCTGAGTTTAGTTATAATACAAGCCAACATGCAGATACCAAAATTACTCCTTAGGAAGTTGTATATGGTGTTCCTCCTCCAAACTTACTTCCTTACATTCCAGGGACAACGCGAGTACAAGTTGTGGATGAACATTTGCATGATCGGACAACCATTTTGCGAGACTTGGAACGTAATTTGGTTCTGGCCCAAGAGAGGATGAAGAACCAAGCAGATCAACATCATCAAGAGGTACAATTTCATGTGGGCGATTATGTTTATTTGAAGCTACAGGTCTACCGCCAATCCTCAGTAGCCTTTCGCAGCTCGGTGAAATTATCTCCTAGGTTCATTAGACCCTTTGAGATATTGGCTAAAGTTGGGTCGGTTGCGTATCGTTTGACTTCACCACTAGGAACCCAAGTATATGATGTGTTCCATGTGAGCCTCTTACGAAGATATCTGGGGAGCAGACCTCCAGCCTTGCCAGCTTTACCATTACCACCCATTCAAGATAAATCAATCATACTACCAATACCAAAGAAAGTGTTCGATCGCAGAACCATTCAGAAGGGGACATATAGGCCTAAGACTGAAGTTTTGATTAAGGGGGTAGGGACTTCGGAGGATGATGCCACTTGGGAAAATCTGTGGTGTTTTTCACACA
Source organism: Erythroxylum novogranatense (assembly GCA_029891385.1). Taxonomy (NCBI): domain Eukaryota; kingdom Viridiplantae; phylum Streptophyta; class Magnoliopsida; order Malpighiales; family Erythroxylaceae; genus Erythroxylum; species Erythroxylum novogranatense. The sequence continues at coordinate 81,690,662 of CM057232.1, read as the reverse complement.
CTTATCCCGACTTCATCCTTGTGGACAAGGATACTTCAAGGAGGGGGGAATGATATGTGCATAGGTGGTGCATGGGTCTTGAGGAGCAACATTGGTGTACGTGGTCAGAGTTGTTAGAACTGTTCATATTCTGTTGCTCAAGTTTTGGTTGTTAGTTGACTTGGTTGTTAATTGACTTCAGAATTAGTAGCTCTAAAATAGGAGTAGTTAATTGTTAGTCAGTTACTTTGTTGTGGCCGAATAAGTAGCTAGCATCTTCTATTTGTTTGTTGAAATCTGTTAGTGGATTGAGCCACTGTTGTTACCTTATATAAATTGCCATGGCAATATAGAAGGAAAGATACAAGATTTTTACCAACTCTGTTTCTTCTAATCTCTTAAAGTCTACGAAAAATTCAAAGGAATGTGGGAACTAACTTTTATCTTATCTCACTGATGTGATGAATATCATGTCTGCAGTGGCTTCACGCATCATGGAAGAAGCGATTTGGAGAAGTTCCTGAAGACCTGATTTATATCATTGCTGTCGATAGTTTACATCAAATGGAAGACTTCATGGAGGTGTAATTGCTGTTTTTGTCATGTTTCCTTGAGTGTTCTGCATAAGCTTAGGTTTATTGTGTTGAATTCAAGCTTTAGATCATAGGGCAGGTAGCTGTTTTAAGTTTCTTACTTGAATAAAATGTGGTGACATGTCAGGATGGCGTTTTGGTTTCATCGTCTGAATATAAGAATGCAAGTCCTGATCCTCTTAGAGATTTCGCGGAAGCAATTGTAAATGAAATAAATACAAAGAATTTGGAAGATGTCTATCGCTTTTGCAACGTCTATGTTGATTTGGACTTCCAGGTTTGCAGCATATAACTTCATTTTTGTTACTATTTTCAGTTTCTTGTTATAAAAACTGAAGCAGACTGATATTTAGACCTTTTAACCTTTTTCCTGAGTGAAAGAATTCTGCCTCAATTTTCTAATAGCATGATTGAACTCATCCATGATTACCTGTAAATAACGATGGTAATTGCTGAAATAGGTCTAGTCAAATGGTTTTCTGGTCCCCCACTGTTATGGGATGAAGATGCTTTACTAAAATTTTTTCTCCACCTTATCATTCAATAACTTCATCCTTCCTTGCAATTTACATGTAGTTAAAATAATCTTCTATTATTTTAAGTGTAGCCCGTACAAATACTTGTAAAAAAATGTACGCCTAGAACTAATGAAGTTGTAACCTGCCCCTTATTCATATGCCATGCAAACTACTTGTGGTTATGCTATGCCATAAATCTTACTTGGGGATCGCATTATGCTGTGCCATAAATCTTACTTTGGTGAATCACACTAAGGAATTTCTTATCTTGATTACTGTCATGCTACACTTAAAAAGTTTTCATTTGGATGATTGATAGATCTTAGTCTTTACTTCAATCATCTTTTATCATTACAGGATTGCGTTTTGTCCAACTTAAGCCATACTGTGGTTATCCTTATGTTTCTTACGAGAGTTGATTGGTTTCACAGGTTTCAGAAGCGAAGATGATATGGATTGATAGATTAGGCTTCGACTTGCGTCTTTCCTGTCCTCAGAATGCAACTTTTGATGTTCGAATTCCCTTCCCAGGAGAAGTGAGAGATGAAAAGGGTGCAAAGTCCTCGTTTAATGGAATGTCACAACTTGCATGGGAGGTGGAGAAGAATTACCATGCTCCAGATTTCCCGAAGGTAAAGCAATTGAAGCGGGTAAAGTGTTGGGGCGTGTAACAAATTGCATTTCCATCAGTTTTGGTGAGGTTCAATGTAAACAAATGTGTTAAGCTTTTAACGGGCTATATATTTGGTTTGGTGCCTTTTAAGTGCAAAGTTGAGGTTTAGAAATATTTGTAACCAATTTCAATTAGTAATGATGCAAAAAGTTCGGTATATGAAAGATAATCAATCACAACAATCAAACTAAAATAAAATTAAAAGTTAAAAAGAGATACACCCACTTAATTTCTTATGTATTTATTAAAAGATTCAAGTTCATCACAATTTTTTAGAAAATAAAGAAAAAATTTATAATCCTAATTCTTAATTTATTAAAAGCTATGATAATCTTAAACTTTAATCTTAAAAGAGAAGTAGGAACAATATATATATATATATGCACTCACTGAGAACACTAATTGTCTTAATGAAACAAATATATATATCTCAATGAATGCTCATTTTATATGTGAAAGACCTAAGAAAATTTCTATTTGACATTATATTAGGAACAAAATCCATATAAAAGTAATTATCTTAGTATTATAAATTGCTTTGAACATAAGTACATTAAATGGCCTATATTCGACTTATTAATTTCTATAATTGACATAAATAATTTTTTTACTTCTCTTTAAACTCCTTTTTATTTTTATAAATGTAAGCTTTTTGTAACAGTTAAGCCTGAGATCTTTCCTGCTTGGGACCAAGTTAAAAGTCAAAGGAACCAGTTATAGAGCCTAAGGGGCTTAGTGACTAACCCTAACTTGAACTCCACTGTGGCATCTTCTCCCCCCATCCCTCAGTAGAAGAAGATCTAGAAGCCTACAAGTTGGAGTTTAATATTAGGAAAAAGTGATAAATTCTATAACTGATAAAGAGGAAAAAGAAACATGATTCTGATATTAGATAAGGAATCTTTATTCAATAAACCTCTATTCCAACTCCCGTTACTTAAAGAGATAATGAATGAAGCTTTGTTTATGAATCAACTTAGGGACTAACTCAAGTCAATTCCCTTTGCCATAGGGATAATAACACCACCTCTCCAAATATTAATGGATCCCTTAGAGAAAGCATAATTGAACAAAGTCCATCTATCTCAGCGTGGAAAGCTAAAGTGGATAGTCTTCTCAATACTACTATTGTGCTCAAAAGGATTTTAAAAAAAAAAAACTTAAATATTTTTTGTAGTTTAAAAAACCTTAGAAAAATCCCTTATCTTTCAAATTCTTGAAAATCCTTTTAGTTTTAATTTTCAAAATAAATCCTTTTATACTTGGTTAAAAAATAACAATTAGGCACCAGTAGTATAAATATTAGACGTAAACTAATCAAATATTATTTATGTGATGATTCAACCCAATTCTTAAATTAGAACCAAACTACTAAAATTTAAATTAAACAAATAATTTATTATAATTATCTTAAATTAATAATTTAAGTTACATTTAATTAGCTTAAGTCAAGCTTAATAATTGGGTTGGGTTATCATATTAGTGATATTTTATTAGTTTATATATGTATGTTTATAATTTGTGTGCTTTATTGTTATTTCTTAACCCGAGACTAATTTTTGGAAATAAAATTTAGAAGGAGTTTTTTTGGAATTTTAAAGATTAGGGAGTTTTCCTAAAATTTATTAAATTACAAAGGAGGTTTATGTATCTTACCCATTGTTTTATGCATATCTTATTGACTTAAGACTGTAAATCTTGCAGGTACGCGTACGTCCTTTTTTAACTGTTCCTTTTTTCTTGCATGACCATCAACAACTGGCATGATCGTGCTTCCCGTATATATTAATCTTGGGACTAGTGACAATATTAGCCGTGGCAAAGCCAAAGTGAATAACGGGTGAATTTGAGGAATGATTTCTTGAAAAAGCACTAAATTGCATTTTTTCAAAAGATTAAATTTGACTGTTTATGCCAAGTTTTTGACATCGATCAATCTTTTACTATTAACTTTTGTCAAAAACTTGGAGTATAAGAGTTTGGACACTTAGTAAAATTAGAAAGACCCTATTGAGCCCGCAGGACAGAGCTCAGTTGGTTTTGGAGGGGCAGATTTGTAACAAGGTGCAAGGTTCGAATCCCACGGCCTGCAATGTGGAAGCGACACTCTTGAGCTCCTTGTGAGCTTTGAGGGTGGACTCTTTGTAGGCCTGTGAGTTGTTCACCTCCCCCTTAGCGGGCCGCTGAGTACCTGATTTACATCCTCCTAGTTACTTCGTCGGGCCGAGAAGTGAAGGACCCTTTGAATTGGGGATTCAACTTTTTGCGACAAGAAAGACCCTATTGAATATTACAAGTATCCCTCCAGATATAGTACCATCAATCTATTAAAGAAAATCAATTTCTGTTCTCTTAAACTGATTTATGTTCTGATCAAGCACCTCTATATAAACATCCATTTATTTATAACTGACAGGCTAGAAAGCATGGGGTCCTTCATTTATGCGGGGATTGAGCATAATCTTTAACCATTAAAATCTCCCCGCAAAACTTCTTAGGCACTTGCTGCAATTTCTTTCCTTCCTGCCACGCCTGCCCAACTGACACCCCAGGTCCAATATGACGAATGTATATGACAACCTGATCGTTGAAGGGATATGGATGCTTCACTGCAACACAGAGGAACCTTTTCCTTTGTCATGAATAGTAGCCAAAAACAGGAATCCAGAAGCCAAAAGAATTTTCATTTATCCCAATGCAGTTAACGATTGCTATAGCTTGGATGATACAACAAATTATGCAAAAACACGTGCATTGAAAATAGCTGCCTCGTGAAAATGCACTTCAAAGGACAAAAGGGTCTTCCTAATAATTGATCTTCAAACAATTAATCAAGAAAAAACAAAAGACGTAAATGAAATATCTAGTGATAGGATTAGTACTCGGGAAATAACTTACATCACTGAAACTGTGATCTAAAAGTCTCACTATAGAAGAATGATTAAGAACATTGCACCTCCTAAACATGCTGCGACTGCAAAATAAAGCCATACTCTATATGAAAGAAGATAACTTCTCTTGAAACTTTTACTTCTTTTGCCTTACACATCCCAGAAAAATTGTTGACAGTGGTAAGACAAGATTTTACTGCTATTTAGCCTCCTCAGGACAGAATTCTTACTAACCGAGCTCATTTAACTCCAAAAGATGTTCATAACTAAGGTTGATACTCAACCCTCCACATTCAAAAAGATGCACTAGCACCTATGTTCCTCATATCCAGCTTGTCAATATTTAACATCCCGTTTATAAAGGCAAGACCCTTTGAAATTGTGTGCCGTTGGAAAATGTCCTTCCCACTAGTGTGCTTTCAGCATGCTAGAACTTAATGGTAAAGAAAAGATCTATAGTGAAATTACAAAATTTCACTAGTTTGGAGACATTATTGACCGTAAGACAATATTGCTAATTTGTAAGAAGTTCAAAAGTGATGCAGCCTGAACAGTATCCATGGACATTGTTGCTACAAACCCCATTCTACAAATAGTACTTCCATTTTTGCGCCATCCCTACAGATTGAGTAATCTTTCCGTTTTTGTTCTTCTAAAGTTTCAGTTAATTCTCATCATTTTTGGCATAAAAAGAACTGATTGAAGAGACAAAATCAATATAAACAATTCCAGCTACATTAGCACCCAGCATATGTCAAGTTCCAACTACGAAAATAATAGCTTCCCGACCCATGCATTCAACAAAAAAGTGCTAAATGGTTCATTTTCCATTTCAAAGGTTCACTACAACAAAGAAAAGGATCATGATATATGGTAATGAATTGAAACTGATAAAAGATAAATAGAAATGGGAATTAAACTTTGAAATAAAATATCCCAGGGAAAAGCTAACGAAGTTAGACAAAAGTGAACAAATAAGGATTGTTAAAGCTACTCAACAAGGATAATGAATGAATTCAATCTTTTTCAATGCATCTCTGCTACAATTATAGCCTACCTGGTCTTGGAAAGCCTTTTGGACATGTATGGAGATCAAAATGTCCATCCCCAAATTCATAAGCTAAATCACAGGGCTGTTCTGTTGGCATGACTTCCTTACGTTGTGTCACCATAAAGTACAATGGGGACAGGGTATTGGAAATGGGAGCCAACACTGATCCACCTGGATTCAGCAGCTCAGTGTCAAATCATTAAGAAACAATTGGCATTGCGATAAATAAAACATTAAGAAACAAACAAAAAAGACAAGCTATAGTATGACTGCAGATGATATCAAATCAGGAAGCATCTATAATAATGCCCAATACAGATTTCCAAAAACTGAAAAAAGCACACAGGCAACATTGTGATTGCCGCAATGTTCCCTTTGACAATGTAAATTTTGCACACATATTTTAAGGGAAAATAAGTTAAAGTTTTAGCTATGCATGCACTTTAAGTGTATGCAGAAACAAGCTACAGTTAGAATAATTTCGTAATGAGCAGATAAAGCTAGTGTGGTATGCAATTCTAGCTAACACAGATTCTCTCGCTTGTTCTGTCATTTGTAAGAGAAGAAGATGTTTCATCTGCAAATAAAAACAGTAGAGTTGAAGCATTCCAATTTCTTATAATCCTTGAAAACAAGGCATGCAAGATTCTTGTTTGAAAACCATGGGTATGCTTCCTCTGAAAATAAGAGTGAACCACTTGTCTGGCTCCAAGCAATGTCTCAAACTCTCTGCTTATCAGAGCATAGAAGGAAGTCAAAAAAATTTGAAAAGTTTTGCTAACCGAGATTAATCATATCAAAGGAGAAAGCACGCATAAAATATGATATTTCACAATAGACACAAAATTTGAACAATTTCATGCTTTTTGCATAGTGCTTTTCTTCAACATGTTTAACTGCAATTACAAATTCATGCATTTAGTATCTTAAGGAATGTTCAATGCTCCAAATTCATAACTGAGTGAAGTGTAAATGTGATCATCACAGTCGTGAGCATACCAATAAACCTTCCATATAGGTTCCCATTATTGCAATAGAATATAGCCTATAAAGAAAAGAAAAGGAAAAGTCAATGTGAATATCAACAACATGACAAGATACAAAAGAAACAATAAATCAATAAATATGGGCTTAATGAACCGGCAAGTCCTTGAAGTTTGTGTGCTTGCACAACTAAGGAAAAATTTAAATTTGTTCACAATTTATATTTCTGTAATAAGTGGGGAATTTAAATCAGGAGTTGAACATCTAGAGTGAGTAAATTACCAGTTGTGACAAGGTAAAAGCATAAATTCCAAACATATTGCATAATGCGGCATAGAAACCCTAATATTGAAACTATGACTGATCGTTAGTTAGCTATAAAAAATGTTTACTAGATTAAACAAATTTTGTTTTGGAGAGTTTAATTGCAAAACTTGTAAAATTGGGGCCTTTCAAACACATCAACATCATAAAACTATTACTAAACTGAGATAGGAGAGTGGGATCTTAATACAACAGAAGAAACAATTGACAACTGACCTTCTTGAAAAAGTTTATCCAAGCAATGGGCAAAGGTCCTATTCAACAATTTCCCACATCAATATACAAAAGGCCTGGGGAACTTAAACGTGCATAAATCTATTAAGATGGAAACATAAAAATAAAAATTTTGAGCAACAAAATAAACATTACAAACAACAGGTAGAGAAAGGAATGATTACAATTTACAAGCCAGAAAAAATTCCGAAAGTACAGACCATTTTATTGACACAATCATAATTGAATTTTATGGAGTCAATTCCTGGATCAGTTGTCGAAACTTAGAATGCATCTAAGGTAAATACAATGATTCTGGGAATCTTGATTTTAATGACTCACAAGTACATGTTCATTAATTTGTATAATATTATGAATCTGAATAAGTTGAAATCAGGAGCTCCCTTTTTTCAAATATTAATCTTGTTATTTGAGATCTTTTTTTTTTAATTTAGATTTAAGAGTTTCTCTTGCGAGAATTTCCTATAAGTTTTACTTGACCAAAGTATTGTACCTTTATCCCTTATTAGACTATCTCCCTCTGGTCTCTTTATCAGCTCACTTATTATCAATATAAGTTCCGTTACTTGTCTCCTACTGATCATGCATGACTTTTCGCAACATGACTTCATTCCTTTGTCACTCTGACTCTACTAAAATGACGAAAAGAGAGAAAAAGAAACAAGAAAATGGGTAACTATTTGAGAGAAATTCCATAGCTACTTCCATTGACTTTTAAGGCGCAAAGGATGCAAGCAAAGAGCTGAATGTTTATCACATATAGGGTAATCTAGTAATTATTTGGATTTCAGACCAGACCCTTAATGCCCAAGATAACAACTGCCAAAACAGTAGTGGGTATCCTCTTTCTTTTTCCATTTCTCTTGTTATCACCTTTTATTTCTTGATAGCAGGAAGGTGAGGAGGAGAACATGCAAACATTAGCTTAACAACTTACAAAAAGGAAAAGTATTAGCATAGTCTTATTTTAATGGGTTTCAAGGTGTTAGAAAAATGAAATTAATCTGAAGTTGCTTCAAATTTCGAAAGGATATAACTTCCTAAGGATCACACCAAGAATTCCTCATGCATTGCGCAAAATCCCCGTTTGGATTATTACAAACACTATTTGACTATTTAGTGTATGACCAGAAAAAGAATAAGCCCCATACAAATTAAGACCTTAGTTCCTCTTCTTGGAGTATCAATCATTTAGAATCAACTGAAAAGGAAAATCCAGAACTGGCCTTTAAATCCTATGCTTTTTAGTGGCTATTAGAATCACGAACGTAAATTTCTCAAGGTATCCCAAAGTAAAGGCTGGTCTTTTACTCATCAAAATTTTCTCCAGATTAAGAATCCACTTTATCTTTGACTACCCTCTTCAAAAAGCATAAAGCATTAAGACAACATTTCCAATTGTTGGGCAAGGCATACATGGACTCACTCAGTCATCCAAGCACTAGCAAAAACAACAATGTAGAAGAATTACCTCCACTACTTTTGCAGTTATAAAGCTCAATAGGCATTTCTTCCCCTTTCCAATGCAATAAGTTGGACGCAATTCTCTTTGCTAACGTAGGATCGGCATATCGCGCACCTGCTATCTGCCAAGCTTTTGATATAAGCCTGCATCAAGGTCCCGATTGCCATTTAATCCACAAAATCTTTTCACATGCATATCACTCCTAGATTTGAAGTATCGTTAAATTAATCCAGAACTCATATGAATAAACTCTGACAGAAGTTCACAAATTAACAGAGACTGAAAGTAGGGACCAACCTAGGGTTAAGCAACCGCAGCAATCTGTGGCGCCTTTCTTGTGGAATTTCTTCAATTTTTTTCCTGAAAGTTCATTATATCAGGAAGTCTGAAGAAGGTCGTGCACCAAAATAGGTACTTTTCTCATTCAGAAGAACAATTAGCTGCAGAAGAATAGAAGTTGATTTGGAAAACAAAAAAAGAAGGGTATGACAAACCAGAGATAAGCAGCAGGACTATAAGAGGCAGGGTCAAGAGGAATCAAGTCCTTAGGAGGGTCGAGAAAAGTGACAACGTCTAGCTCATCCAAGTACGCAATTTTCCCAGTTGGCAGAATCTCATAGGGCCTCTCATCCGAGGGAGAGTCAACTGCTCTGATCGAGAAATTCTTCCCAAGTCTTGATACTGTAGCAGCAGCAGCTACAACAAAATGGACGTGAGCAGATAAACAATCAAAATGAGATTATAATATGTACAAATTTCACCTTTGGGTTTGATGGCAAGCGGTAGAGTGTGAAGGTAGTGGTAAGAACGGGTATTGATTGGTGGGCAGTAAGCATTGCAAATGTGAGTTGCCGCCGCTGCTGCTGCCATACTTAGCAACGGAGGGAGTACAGTGTGCTATAGACAGGGTTTTTGATGCGAGCTCGTACCTGCCGTGAACATGTAGCGTGCAAATCCCAATTACGAAGCATCCCACGCATTTAGGATAATTTAATTAATTAATATTTTATTGTTTATCTATATTATATAATTGCCTTACACAAATTGTGAAGGTCTGGTCGATCTAATAACAAGAACTGACAATCGTTGGCATTTGCTTACTGTCGAGAAACTATCTTACAGACTATTATCAAAGATAAGAATAAGAATACAAGAAATTCAATGAGGTACGCAAATCTGTGCGCCTATGTCTTGAGCAGAACTCTTCTTTTGATTTTTACTACTTAACGGATAAGATTAGCTCTATACATATATATATATATGCATGCATCAAGTGTCTTATGTCTGCATTTGATGTTGGACATTTGTTCTGCATCTAGCATGCATCAAGTGTCTTATGTCTGCATTTGATGTTCCTGAGGTAGGATCCCCCTCCATGTTGTAGACTTGTGGACTTGTAGTGTTAACATTTGGACAATGTTATTTATTCACCGGAGAGACTGTCAAGTCATGGCTATCACACGGGTCAGGGAAGTTCAAGAGTAAGAATTCAGTTACTTGACATCCTCAAATATAAAGAAGAAGACATATCATTTGTTCTGAATCTCTGTTCCTATAGCTATGGAAAATGAACATCCACATGAACAATAAGGCTAAACATCTGGGTTTTTGTTGAATTTAATAAAAGACTTCTTATAGGAATAAGTAACTATATATTCCAAAAGTTGTTAATTTATATTGCTAAAAAAATGAAAACTACATTAGGAAGGCTTTCATATGAGGTTTTGAACATGCAAAGTAAAAGCAATGTGCGATTTTAACTTGATAGTTGTTAATTTCACTAATTCTGACGAACATTCACCAAAGATTCTGACATCGCAAGTACATAGATATGGAGAAAAGTACAGATAATTGAGTAGAAAGGAAAAGTATTTGATTCAACTTGCGCTGGGAATAGTCTCCCTTATAACTTTCTCTCCGAAAGACTACACGTGTATATATATATATATATATGGCTACTTTTAAGGAAAAAATTAGTTAGGGATTCTTCTGTAACAAACTTGTCAGCATGGTATTAATTAAGATTAATGCCCTCCAACAATAGCTTGTTAGCTCTCTGTATGGCAATCTAACGAAGTCCAAACGTCATAGCCAAAGCCTTATACTGCTATTACTAACGACATCCTCACGCTAAACTACAAAATGGGTTATGGTATCCAAGTAGTTTATGCTCCTGGTATCAAATTCAGATCTCTTGTTTAATATTATAGTATTTTATTGTATTCAATCACAAATATTGCTGGAGAGTTCTTTCCAAGCATGAAAACAACTTGAGATTTAGGTGACAAAGATCCTATAATTGAGTCAGATTCTCAATTGCTTGTTTAGCTTATAATTTTAGTTTTAGTTTTTTTTTTGTTATTACTGTTCCTCCACGCGAGTCATAGCTTTTATTTTAGGTTGATTACTTATCAGCTTGTGTGGCTTACTATAGACTACGTAATGTGTTCTCTCATTAATTTTTTTCTAGTATATTAAAAATTAAACTAGGTGTAAATAACTAACTGGATTTTTGTCGAATGACACCGAACGTGGCGCTTACCTAAATCATATAGTATCCAGATGAGCTATAACCTCTTTTTTACACCAAAAATATCCTGAAAATGCCCTAAAATTTGAAACCATAAAAAATCACGCAACTGAAACCCGACATGGAAGTCATCGTTCTAGTATATATGTAGACGAGGAATGTACATAAATTCTCGACAATCTCTCAAAACCCTAAATAGGCCATTTATTATGTATGGATTGTTGGTAATTCGCCATAACAAGTAACTGCAAGATCAAAGCAGCGACAAGCCACGGAGCGAATCCTTCAGAAGAAACCCTTTTCGGCATTAATGGCATTGGAGACGAGAACCCTTTCGTCGTTAACGATGAAGACGACGACAGGCACTGCACTACGAACACTATTGTCAATGGCAATGCCGGAAGAACCCATCTCGCTATGGTGTCGATACGATGTTTTCTTTGTCTGGAAGTGGGATTCGAAGCGAGACATGGATACCATGGAGGCGATATGAAGAGAACCATCGAAATGGCTACAAGTAACAGCAACACTCGAAATGGAAGAGGGTGTAGAAATAACATCTCTAGGGCATGCGAGAGGTGATTGCTTATTCCTTTTCTTGATGTTCTTCTGTTTTGCATGGCTACACAGAAATTGAGTGGAAAATGAGAATTGTTAATTTGCAGAGACCTCTTCAACAATGTATGTATAATTACACAAGATAAAGTTTTACTTTGGGGTTTGAGATTTCCTACCTATTCGGGCTTTCCTTAAATTGAAACCTACGGATCTTAGGATGCTTTTGATGATTCAAAAATTTTAATTTTTAATCCAATTATCCTTGTCTTTCTTCTAACAAACGCTTTTTATTAATTTTTCTAATTGATAATTTACCAAATATTTGGCTAAGAAAATGTTCGATCTCTATTTATTTAGTAATTGTTAGTTACCTATCAAGCTTAACATCCACAAAAATAGGGGTGAGTAGTTAAATGATTGGTTGGTTTTGGAGAATTTGAACTTCTTAATTTTCAAATGTCATGAGAAATTAGATGCTACATTAATTGGATGACATTTTACATGTTATTATGCTGAATTTGGACACTGAAATACGCTAATCACCAACAAACATTGCATTGATTCAAAAGGCACATGATTCTTTATTATCATTGCTAGATAGGTTCCAAAGTTTTAATCTACTTTATATATCTAATTACCCTAAAAAATCTTGTAAGTGTAATAAAATTTTTGGGTTTTACATATTAAAAGTAATGAAGATTTGTATCCACCAAAACATTTAGTTTTACAACATTTTCATCTATGATTTATCATCTAAAAAGTAAAGACTATAAAGCAGTTTGGCAAGTTGCTTGTTTCTTCATTCTCTTGTATATTTATTAGTGGCATCTCGATTCTATCTAAATAGAAAAAATAAAGGAAAAGTTTGAACTTCACGAAACATGCTAAACTAGATTTTGATACTTGGCTCTAGCTAGTTTAAATGTATAAGATCATAAAGTGGTGGGCTTTTATGGCTACATCAAACTTATCCATTTGCTAACGTACAAACTTCCAAGAAGAAGAAAACTATATTGGCTTTCATGACTTAAAAGGACAAGTATGATTACTCCTCTTCGAAAAATTCAACTTTTAGATAACACAATCGTCTAGGAGTAGTAACCATTTTTATGAATCAAAATTGGAGAATGGAAGAAGGCATTTCAGCCCTGAATTCAGGGCTGCAGAATTTATTAAAGATTCGTTTGGTTCCACTTCTATTTTTCTGTTGCTGTTTTTAATTTTTGTTTCCTATTTTTGATTTCTGTTTTTTTGCTTAAACAAATGAAAACCTGTTTGGTTGAGATTTGTAATATAAAAACTGAAAATAAAAACCTGTTTGGTTGAGATTTCTAATAAACTTATTATTATTATTATTATTATTATTATTAGTATTATTATTATTATTATTATTAATTTTAATAAGTTATTCTTATTATTATTAATTTATTGTTATTATTATTATTTTTATTGTTAATAATAATAATAATAATAATATTATTAATTATTGTTATAAAATTTCTACTTACTATTATTATTATTATTATTATTAATTGTTAATAATAATAACATTAATTATTGTTATAAATTTTCTACTTACTATTATTATTATTATTATTTCGAGATAGAAACCAGGGTTATGTTGGTTTTTTGTCGAAGAAAACATGTTGTCAAAATTCAGAGAAACGATGTTTTTTGATTTACGTAAAAGCTGTTGTGGTTTTTATTTTCAAACAAAAATCACAATGTAGCAGTTCAAACACGTTTTACTTACCTGTTTTTTTTAATAAAAACGACAACAAAAAATGGAGAAAAAAATCAGAAACAAACAGCCCCTAAATTGTCCATGTACATGCATACCCTACTACTTCTATGGATACAATATTATTTGTCACCTCCATTCTCTTTTCTTATAGCGTTCTCAAATAAAAAAGAGAAGAATGGCGTTACAAGAAAAGGAAAAATGGGCGTTTGTATAGGACATAACATATGTCAAAAGAAAAACATAAAAATTATAACGACAAAAAGGAAGGACGTGCCAAGTGAGGTACCTCAGTAGAAGGAAAGTTAAAAGGGATGATAAGAGCAGGGAAAATGTACAGAGTACAGACCACATCCGTTTGCGCCACAATACAAATAAGCTTCAGTTTCCAATTAATGACCCTATCATGAATAAATAGTCGTTGTCAATTTCATCGCCAAATTGACGGAACGGGACGGACGTTGTCTGTCAAGTAGGTTTCTTCATTACCAGAGTCCACGTGGACTCTTCTTGTTTCAAAAGGTTTATCTCTAATTTTAAGGACTTCTAGTTGCAGGCTCGACTATTATTAGGAGATTGAATTACGGTTTAATCTTGGTCAACCTCCTAATAGAGTGATTCACTACTTTTCTGATATTACTAGAAGTCGAACCTAAGATCTTGTTTTAATTGACTCTATTAATTTACCAACCAAGCTACCCGTGCGGACACGTAGACTCTTCTTGGACCACCCTTAGGGGTCTAACTTAATAAAAAAAATATAAAATAAAATAATCACCTAATAATTAATATCCTGTCATATCTCCCTTCTATTCCCAATATGGCCAGAAATTGTAACTAACAAGTGCATCTCATCTTAATTCATCAAGGGCGGGCCGACAACAATGGGCCTCAACGTCAACGTCGAAGGTAAGCGTCTCCATCTCTGGTCCCCAGTGAATTATTTTGAAAATATTGTCTAACAAATGTGGAAAAAAGTCCATCACTTTGCATGTGAGGGTGGTCAATGTTCGTGACCAACTTCAAGGGGATATTATCCTCTGTATTCTCACCTATGTTCCAACCTTATTCTATTTTATCTCAACTATATATTACATTAATATATAGTTTCCAACCCTATTCTATTTTATCTCAACTATATATTACATTAATATATAATTAAGATAAAATAAAGTAGGGTTGGAACATAATAGAGGGTACAGAAGATCTAAAGGGATCTTCAAAAATATGCATATGTAAGTATAATCCTCTTTAAATTTATTTTGTTTATATTTGAAATCCTAAATGCAAATAATAAGGTCAATTAGGTATGTCATTGGACGTGGTTCCCTTTTACTTCTGTAGTGTAAAACAAAAATCATAGTTGTTACAATTAGGCTCAACTTGTTATGGATTAGTTGGCCTTAGAATCTTAAGAATGATTGGAATTGAAGTCCTAATTTCCCTAATTTGTTGAAGATTTAATTGCTTATGCCAATCTATGTGCACAAAAGTAGGGCTTCAGTGTATCCTAACAATTACTTACTACTCTTTGTAAAGACTTTGTTTAGCACTCCTAAATGTGATTGCATAATTGTTTTCCCAACTATACGATGCATTATCAACTTTCCCTAAGATTGTTAATGCAACATCAAGAACTCCTCATTCAGTGTAACACATAATTATTACTTTTTGTCAGTAAACAAACTTTTCCTAAGATGCTTAGTGTCTGGACATTATTAAATTCGTCAACTTTTACATAAATAATCAACAACAAAAATTTGATCAAGTAACAACAGAATAAGGAATGGTTACTATCTATGGAAATTTTGCATCACAAAATTAAATGAGTAAAAATTACTATTGAAATTTGCAAATAATTTATTTTTCGTCTCTTTTAACGCTCACTCTCTTATTTCCTTCCAATGCCACATATAGTGTATACATTTATTTTATAATCCAAGTGTACATTTTTATGCACTCTTTTATTGTCATCTCTCTCTTTATTTTTTTCTTACACACACATACACATACCCACACACATACACTTAAATGTACACTCTCTTCTAAAATGAACATGAAAACACTACTTTAAAATTATTTTTCTATATAATTCTACAAAAACTAAATTTGTTGGTTTATTACCAAAACCAATTAGTTGGTTATAGTTTAGTGAAAAATAATTTAAAAACATTCTTTGTCTTATATATATCAAAAATATATAACAAATTACATGAGATAAATATACATTGCAAATGAAATTGTGATGAGATTATATTGTATTTATGTATTTTCTCTAAATTTTCATATTAATTTTTAAATTAAAATGGATGTTAATAGAACGTAAAAGATTAGAATACATTACGTTTTCCTTATGAAGGAAGTAGATGATCTTATAAACTAAAGTATGACGATACTTAAACAAACGTGTGGGTGCTTGTTAGAGATTATGTTCATTGAACTAACCCCATATTAGAAATCTATTTGGAATATTTCTTGTATGTCTTTGAAAATTCTCATTGTGATTATTATATTAGTAATATTTCAAATTGAGAATTCCAAAGTTATCTTGTATAAGGATTGTTATATTTTGATATTACTTATGACTTATTTTAATCATGGGTTGTTCAGTCGATAGTCATTAGATGTAGCATAAACTATATGAAAGTAGTTGAGTGATCAAGATAGAATTCATCACCCTAAAGTAATTAAGAAAAGTGTTTCATTGTTTTCGATTATTTTTTATTCGGAAAATCCTTGACCAAGGTGGAATGACTTTTTGTAAATAGTTTACCAAATGTCATTAATTGAATCAATAACTAATAGTGAAAGACTAACATGATTGGACTCAAAATAGAGTAAACATTAATTTCATATTCTATGTCTAGTTGAAACATTATACTATGAAAGGACTGAATTATACAAAAATTCATGCATAGAGAGGTTAGTCAAAACCACTTTGATATTCTTAAATATTTGGTTAGTCATGATGTATTGCTAGATGTCAATATTGATTTGTCGATATAAATTGTTTAAATACATAATTAAAGATAAATTAAAGGAATTTAATTTAATTAAAGATAAATTAAAGGAGTTTAATTTATTTAGTCCTAAATATGATTTAGTGTTATAATGTGTATACATTGCAAACATATTTGGAAACCTAATGGGTCACATATAAAGAATGGGTTAAAGAGAGAAAGATATTTTAATCAAGTTGGACTTGATTCTAAAGTTTGAGAAACTTTTATAGTTAAATATGAAATATGTAATAAATAAGGATCAAAATGAGATAAAAAGTCAATATACCCAGTGCATAAGGCTCCCTCCTTTGTAGAGGCTTAGGGATATTGTACGTAACCTTCCCTTTGTATTTTTATAAAGAGGTTGTTTTCGTGACTTGAAACTGTGACCTTATGATCACAAATGAGCAACTTTACTAATTGCTCCAAGACTCACCCTTAATATGATATATTATATCTTATTTGGACATAATTGGTATTTAATTTGAAGTATTTGTAATTCCAATTAAATTTTAATTAAGATTAGAATTTAATTTCAATTAAATTACTAAAATGTTCATAATCTATTATAAATAGGCTTACGCTCTAAAGAAGCTAGCATTTCTTGCGTAATCCTCTTTGCAAATGATGTAGAGTTCTCTCATCTTATTATACGGATATTATGAGAAAACAAACACTTGTGTAACTAGGATGGATGAAATAAGCCAATTTTAAAAACGGTTTAAGGGATAAAATAAGAAAAAGTTTGAGGGATAAAATAAGAAAAAGGATTAAACTTTAGAATAACATACAAATTGAGATTAATGCTTTATTATGATTTAATTGTTAATCATTTTATAAAATTTAAGTGATCTTGGCTTTCGAAATCAAATATGAAAATTTTTATAATCATTCCACTATATACAAGATTGGATCCCAACCCAATTTCCTTATAAAATTACTAATTTGTACTAACAACACTTATTTTAAGGAAATTTTTATAAAATTATTTTTCTATGTCATTATGTTAATAGCAAATTGATCATTTTTAAAGATAGTAGAAAAAACCACGACAAGAACATTCTATGGTAACCAGTTTAATTAAGACTTGCATCTAAATATATAGATACACAATCAATTATATTTGAAAATACTGATGTAAACTTAGTAAATTTTAGTCAAATTTGTGAGATGTGGGAGAAATTAGGATGCTAAAACATACCCTAGATAGTTAGAATTCAAGTTCGGTGATATTTTGAGGCTGATTGATTCTATTGTAAGTAGTAATATAATAATCAAATTATTGAAGGAGTATCAAATGATATATTTGTAGATAGATCATAATAGTAATATTCTATTATGTTTCCAAAAAATTGTCCTTAGAGGGACCTACATCAGAATATGTAGATGAGTAAGAGGTAAAAGAATAATGTAATATTAACAGGCCTAATTTTGTTCAACATGCTTGTGAAAATGGACTTGTTGATGCATATGGATGCAATGGATGAGATGCAATAGACTGGGTTCAAGAATTAGGTGGATTATGAATCTACTTATATGCCAAATTCTCTTGAAGTTCCAAATGATGGAGTTTCAATTAAAGTTGGGGTTATGTTGAAGTTTTAAATGAAAATTTTTCTTAACTATAGGAATACATAAAGTAACTTATAATATAAAAGTTTCATCATATAAGGATTGTAATAGTTATCTAATAATTCTTGTAAACATTTTTAAGGTAAATAATAAGATGAATAACTAATAATTAAACCAAGATCAAAGTGATAACTAAACAATGATTTATCGCAGCAGTGAAATTGATTGATTGATTAATAATGAAAACTATAAATTAATTCTACCTTTCTTTTTGTTTTCACTTTACCTTTTTGATTTAATTATACTTGATCTTAGATATCCCATGACTATGATTACCCTTTCTCAAGATCTAATCAAGTAATCCCAATTAAAATAGATAGAAATTGAATTGTGATCTCTCAATTGTTGGATCGAAAAAACAAAGCATGGTATATTTGGAGAAACGGTAGATTTCAAAACTTTTAAGAAATCATTACTTGCAGTGGAAGCAACAAATCCAAATCATCATGCTAATCCATACATGATATGGTATAAGGATAATAAAACATAAACAAGATTATGAGTATTACCAACTCCTTTGCTACATCTTTAAATCCTCGCTGCGCTATCCTCTGCTTCTTCTTGTATCCAAATTCTTTGCCTTTAAATCTTTTCCTTTACCAATCTACTTTCTCCTTGTTGTTGTATCCTCAACCAATTAGATTTACCACTTGTTCTTCAAGGACAATTAGGTTAACAAAATCTTTTGGTGGGAAAGGAGAAGAAATGTTTGGAGGAGATTTTCTTAGAAGAAGAAGAACCAAAAATGAAACTCTTTCAATTGGTATTTTGATTCTACCTTTCATGAAATGAGAGAAGGTGTCAAGAACATGTAAGATGTCTTTCTTACACTCCAATTTCGGTTATGCATGAATGGAAGAAGAGAGAGGCATCCTATGCATCACTTCTTGCATTAATCAATCATAAAATTACCAATAAATGAGACTCTCTTCATTTATCTTTAAAATGGCTATATGAAAAGACTATAACCTAAAATTGAATAACCAATTTCGGTTTTGGCAAGAAGAAAGAAGGAAGATGGTCCATCTAATGTACATCTTTCATCTTTAATCTAATGAATGCAAATAAGTTACATGCTAACATTAAAAGACAACCATTAAACCATTTAATAGTAAGTTCATAACTCCATTTAATGATGATAAACCATAATAAAGACCATCTTTATTTTAGCATTTTAATGTCAAATGTGTAGCTTCACATTTCACCTAACAAAATTGAAATTTCTAATTCTCCTTTTAAAAAAATTGTTTTAATATAATTAATCTAATTAATTACATTAAACCAAAATCTAGCCCATTTCTAAATGTACATTTGGGCTTCTAATTAACCATTGATTAGACCAAGCCCAACATTCAATTATGGGCTTCTAAAACCTCCATTTATATTTCTTACTTAGCTTGATAACCTTCTTTAAAGCCAAGTGGGGAATCTTATTGAACTTTGATAATTCAAGCTCCAATAAGCCCAAAATTAGTTCAATCTCATTAGAATTAATTCTAGCTTATTAACTAAATGTCATTCCACTAAAGACAATTAATTGAACTATTGAATTATTAAATATTATGAGAATACATATTTTATGTCCAATTGTAAACCCTATTTAGAACCTTATTATAGCCATTCGCACAACAAAGGGTAAAATTACTGTTTTGGCCTTATGTTGGTTTTTCCTTCTAGATCTCCTATTTTACATTATATGGTGATTAACACACAAGATCTCATCTTGGTGTCAAGACTTGATGGGTAGCTAGTCCATCAAACTACTGGCGCTAGTTTAATCACCAAATCTCCTTAAAACATTTAGAAGTGATGATAGCACTATAAACTCTTTATTTGAGTAAATGTTCCTTGATACATGTTTCAATTAATAATTCCAATATGCAGACATTGGATAAATACTCTGTCAAAATCCATTTTGATCATATCAAGAATTATAATGAAACATATATGAGTTCACCACTCATCAAGATTATGATTCATAATAAGCGAATGTTTAAGTTGTATGTTTTAAGATTAAAGTAACTGAAGTGAATCACATGTTAATACAAGACTTATTATACAATATACAAATGCACAAGAAAGGGGGTTGAATTGTGTATTTTTTTTTATTAAGCCCCTTCTAAAACATTTTTTTAAGAGAAACTTGCTCTTTTCACAAGAACTACTGAAAATTGAAGTTATAAAGTATTTTTCAAAAACTTGTATAAAAACTAGTAAGATCAAAAAATGAAAGATAAGAGAGATTAAGAGTTGAGAGATGTTGACATAGCGATTTTTATACTAGTTCGCCCCAAACCGTGGGCTACGTCCAGTCCTCAGATATCTTTTTGAGATTTCACTATCTTTCAAAACGTTACAAGTATTCTTTGTCTCCGAGCCTCTTCAGGTCTCTTACAATCAGTATTCTTTCACACTTAGCCTCTACAGGCTATCTGCACTACTTTCAACTGAAAGGTTTTTTGAGATTTGTTACAGAAAAATAGCTATAGATTTTTTGCACAATAGTTTCTCTCAAGCATCGCTAAACTCTTGAATTTTTGTAACTTTCGTAACTTTCGTAACACTTGTAACTTTTGCAATCTTCGACTCCAACTCATATTTATAGTCTTCGTCTTCAACTGCTTCTTGATTCTTGTTTCTTTCAAGAAACAGTTATTCAGTTGAGTTTTGTAACTAACTCAAACTGATTCTTGATTTGATGTGGTTTGCTTCCGTCTACTTTTCTTCGTCTGCTTTCTTTCGTCTGCTTTTCTTCCGTCTGTTTTTCTTCTTAGCTTCCGTCTGCTTTTCTTCATCTTTTTTCTTTCGTCTGCTTTTCATTTTAGCTTCTGTTTGCTTTTCTTCGTCTGCTTTTCATTTTAGCTTTCGTCTGCCTTTTTATTTGCTTTCGTCTGCTTTTCTTCCGTTTGCTTTTCATTTAGCTTCCGTCTGTTTTTCATTATTATTTGTACTTCATCAAAATCATTTATGTAACATCATTTTGACTTAACAATCTCCCCCTTTTTTATGATAACAAATAATCATATAGGTAAGATGAAAAACTGTAAATGGAAAAAATATACAGATGATAAATAAGAACATATCTTCACTCCGTCTTCTTCAAACTTCTAGTTCTTCATTTTCTGCTTACTCTTCCTCCCCTATCTTTTCCTTTCTTCTTCAAAATGTTTCTTTTCTCCCCCTATTTGTTATTAATAAAAAATGATTATGACCGATGATGCTTCAATAATTCTTTCACCATCTCCTTTATCTCATTGACTCCTCTACGTAGTTGAATGACTTTTGCTTGTAAGTCAAAAGATGAGGTTAGTCGGTCATCATCCTTCGGTTGTTCTTCTTCAACAACAATTGTAGTGTTATATGCATCTAAAGATGGAACATATGCTTTAATGATCTCTAGGTTAGGAGGTTGAACAGATAGGTTGGGTTCTAGAAGATCTAAATCATCAAGACCTGGTAGTCTTAAAATTTGTCTTCCACACAAGGGTAGGACTTCTTCAATCGAAGATGTATTAGACAGTGGCCTAATACGCATAATTATCTGCACAAGGGATTCAGTGAACGTCCCTTTCGTAAGTTTTCCCCCCACTTGGCAATGTTCATCTTTAGTTGTTAAACTACAACTAGCTCCTTTGATGAAAGTTCCTGTCAGCGTCTTTTGTACAGAGCATGCTTCATCTATGCTTCATACTTCTTCTGTAATTTGATCTACTGAAAGATCATCTATTACCCCTTCTGGGTATAGTTTCTGCTTCCCCTTATTGAGTACCATGGGATACCTTGGTTGAAGGTCAGGTACAACCTTTATCACCATTTGCTTTGTGATTGGGAAAATAGTGTACAGTTGGCTTGTCATCTTTGTGGGGTATGGTTTTGTTCCTACATACCTCAAGGCCTCACAAAAGCTCTTCTCGTCTTCATTCAACAGATGCCATGTAAAACTATTTATCACAATAGGTTGTAAATGTACCTTTACTAACCTCTTTGGTATATCCCTGATGATGATTGAGGTACTCCTCTTATTCACAGATTGAACCTCTTTCAATCACTCTGACTCTCAAATCTTCTTTCCTCAGAAATTGAGAAGAGTTATACTGTACCAGACTAAGTTATGCTGATTTCTCCTGTTGAACATCAATAGGAGTAGCCTTCTTCTGACTAACTTTCTCAGCAGTAGGAGTACTCTTTTTCTGATTGACTTTCTCAGTCTTCTTCCCTGCCTCAATCAGTATTGGAGTCTTTTGAGGTTGTGGTTTCTGCTTCTCATGGAGATCTTGTAGCCTTAGGTGAGCCTGTCTCAGAGACTCCTGCCTAACTTAGTTCTCTGGGTCTCTTTTCTTCTTGTTGTCGCAAGGTTCAAACTCTGGGTGATCTTCTCGCTTGCTTTAGAATTTCACTCAGAAGTGTCTCCCCTTTTCTTTTCAGAGCACCTTTGTCTATACTCCGAACTCAGCTACTCTTTTTGAATAATCATATTTTCTTTCAAGGTTTCTTCTGATGATTTCCTCCTTTCAGCCATGGGCATGTTTGTACTAGATTGAGATTTAGAACTTTTTGTAGGAGATTTCTTCTTTGTACGCTCCCCCTCGGTTCTTGCTTTAATCTCAGAATCTGCTTATACTCTGTCCAGATTCTTTAAACCCATTTTTGCCACTGTTTTTGAGTTAATAACACTCTTAAAAATCATCTTAACTTTGTTTCCTCTGTCAAGAAGGACTCCAGACTCTCTGAATATCCTTGTCAGCAACATTCCATAAGGGTAACTATTCGTATCTTTCATTGCCTTAACCATATATTGAAAAATTAGAAATGATAAATCTATGGGTTGGCGATTCAATAAGTAGAATAGGCATTGTTCATCCAATGTTGTTACCAAATGCCTTGAACCTACTCGTGGTAAAATGCAATTGAACAGAATTGCATGTAGGACCCTAGCCTTCGGCACCAGACTTGAAGTCTTCCTCTCCGTTGGGTCGTTGTCTCTATATAATTGTCGATTGACTTCCTCTTCCTTAACACTGACTTTCGTCATCTATCTGGCTTTGCTTGCGAGCTTTTCTCCAGCAGATGGACATTCAGTTACTTTCTCAATCAACTCCGTTGTCACAATAATAGACAATCTATCTACTGTAGAAACAATAGTATTGTCTACTAGCTCTACATTCTTCCAGAAATCATACACTTCATTTTGATATACGATTTCTCGCACCTGGAAGAACTTCCTCCATCCTGCTTCTACTATCTCCGGTTCAATGTCCATGTCATTTTTCCTTAAAGATTCAAAATCAACATGTCTTCCGAAAATTATTGCTTGCTCCATTTGATTCTTCGATGAGTAAGAAACTGAGTTTACTGATTTGTTCTTCAAAAGGTAAAGTCGGTTACAGAGATTTGAGAGAGCTGAGAGCTGAGAAGTTTTTGAGTTAAGAATACTCGAAAGGTCTTGTCAAGCGTGTTCTAGAATAGGTGAAGTTCTCAAGGTGATAGACTTTCCCTCCAAAACTTCCTTGTGAGAGAAGTTACCAGCTGTAACTCACTGTTACTAACGCCGTTAACTTTGATGATCTGTTAACTTGGCTGTGACATGTTAGACGATTGGTCACTTAACATCACCATGTTGAGGTTCTGTCTGATTTCCTTGAATCGTTCTTCACTCAGTGGTTTAGTAAAGATGTCCGCCCATTGAAACTTTTTCTCAATAAACTGAAGACTCACAATCCTTCTCTAAACGTAGTCTCGTAAGAAGTGATGTCTGACTTCGATATGCTTCACTCTCGAATGCTGAATTGGATTCTTCAACAAGCTGATGGCGCTCGTGTTGTCGCAAAAGATTGGGATCTCCACTTCTTGTACTGAGTAACCTTCTAGTTGGTATTTGATCCACAATGTTTGTGAACAAGAATATGGGTCGACATGTACTCGGCTTCAGCAATTGATAGGGCGATTGAACTTTGTCTCTTGCTTGACCAGGAAACTAGGTTTGAGCCAAGAAAGTGACAGCCTCCACTCGTACTCTTCCTATCAATTCTATCTCCGGCATAGTCCACATCATAATATCCAATCAACCTGAAATCTTTACCTTTCTCATACATTAAGCAAAGATCAGTAGTACCTGCGAGATATCTCATAATTCTTTTAACAGTAATGTAATGAGACTCTCTAGGATCGACCTGAAACCTTGCACACAAGCATACACTGAACATTATGTCAGGTTTGCTTGCTGTAAGGTAAAGTAAAGAACCAATCATCCCTCTATATAGGGTTTGATCCACCTCCTTACCAACTTCGTCTCTAGACAAAAGGTTCGAAGGATGAATCGGAGTTGCCATAGGTTTCACTTTTTCCATATCAAACTTAGACAACAATTCTTTCATGTATTTTTGTTGATGGATAAAGATCTTTTCTTCGGTTTGCTTAACTTGAAACCCAAGAAAGAACTTTAACTCTCCCATCATACTAATCTCAAACTCATTTTTTATCAAATTCTCAAAACTTATGCACAAACTTTTTAAAGTCGCACAAAAAATAATGTCATCAACATAAATTTGAACTAAAATAAAATCATTCTCAAAATTCTTCCTAAAGAGTGTCTTATCTACCTGACCTCTACTAAATCCGCTCTCAATGAGAAAAGTACTCAGACGATCATACCAAGCTCTAGGAGCTTGTTTCAAGCCGTACAAAGCCTTATGAAGTCTATAGACATGATATGGATACTTAACATCCTCGAAACCAGGAGGTTGCCTAACATACACTTCTTCGTCTATAAGACCATTCAAAAATGCGCTTTTCACATCCATTTGAAAAAGCTTTATATCATGACAAACAACATATGCAAGCAATATCCTAATAGCTTCAAGTCTTGCTACCGGAGCATACGTCTCATTATAGTCTATTCCTTCTTGCTGATTATAGCCTTGTGCTACTAATCTTGCTTTATTCTGACTTACTCTTTCTGATTCGTCTAACTTATTCTTAAAAACCCATCTAGTTCCTATGATGGATTTCTTCAAAGGTTTAGGAATCAAGGACCAAACTTTGTTCATAGTAAATTGGTTTAGCTCCTCTTGCATAGCTAAAATCCATGCTTCATCTTGAAGAGCTTC
Organism: Erythroxylum novogranatense; assembly: GCA_029891385.1. Lineage (NCBI taxonomy): Eukaryota > Viridiplantae > Streptophyta > Magnoliopsida > Malpighiales > Erythroxylaceae > Erythroxylum > Erythroxylum novogranatense. The sequence goes on along the minus strand of CM057232.1, from coordinate 81,665,381 downwards.
ATCAATCTTCTTAGGCTCTATTTCAGAGACAAATGTTGCATTAGTTTCTCTTCTGAATTTGGACCTTGTTCGGACTCCTTCTGAGGTCTCTCCTATGATTAACTCTTCTGGATGAGAATTCTTATATCTCTAATCTCTTTTTAACCCAAGAGTCTTTGGAATATCCTCAATCTTGTCTAACTGAGTTTCTGATGATGAAGCTTCTTTAGTATAACCTAAGGTCATTAAAGGGATTTCACTATCCATATCATCTTCCTTACTTGGTTGGGAACTATCATCAAACTTGACATGAATAATCTCCTTAACAGTCTTCGAGGTAAGATTATAAACCCTAAAAGCCTTCGATGATAAGGAGTAGTTTAGAAAAATTCCTGAATAGGTCTTTGAATCGAATTTGTCCAACATTTCCTTTGTATTCAGTATAGAGCACTTGTAACCAAATGGATGAAAGTAGGATATGTTTGGTCTCCTTCCATTCCATAACTCATAAGGAGTTTTCTTCAACAAAGGTCGCAGCAATATTATATTCTGAATGTAACATGCTGTATTCACAGCTTCTGCCCAGAAGTATTTAGGAAGATTCATCTCATACAGCATAGTCCTTCCCATCTCTTGAATTGTCTTGTTCTTCCTTTCAACAACTCCATTTTGCTGTGGAGTCCTAGGAGCAGAGAAATTGTGGAAAATTTCATTCTCCTCACAGAATATTCTAAACTTCTCATTCTCAAATTCTCCACCATGATCACCCCTAATACTAGCTATCGACATTCCTTTTTCATTCAATAACTTTTTGGAAAGGTTTCTAAAACACTTAAAAGATTCATCTTTGTGTGACAAAAACAGTATCCAACAAAATATAGTAAAGTCATCAACAACAACAAGTCCATATTTCTTTCTGCCAAGACTTATTGTTGGGACCCAATCCGGAGGCCGGATCCCAACCGGAAGAAACGGAGGTCAGATAAATTGGATGTCGGAAAAAAAGTTATGACCAAAAGAGTGAAGGGAGGTCAGAGGTCGGCCGACAAATCAGAGGTCGGCCAGAAAGAAGATCGGTCGGTCGCAAGAAGATCGGTCGGCCATCAGAGATCGATCAGCCATCAGAGGTCGGTCGGTCAATAGAGGTCGGTCGGCCATCAGAGGTCGGTCGGTCAATAGAGGTCGGTCAACCTTCAGAGGTCAGTCGGCCATCAGAGGTCGATCGGTCAACATCGGTCGGTCGGTCGGTCGGTCGGTTAGCACCCAATCCGACCTTCAAACGTCTAACACTCATAACTTTTGACTCAGAACTTCAAATTTTACAAAATTAGTACCGATGGAAAGATAAAAAGAAGCTCTACAAATTTCATGAAGAAATTAAACCCAAATTCAGTTTCTAAATGGGTCAAAAACTCCATACAAATTGACTGTTCGTCAGCTTCATCCTAAACAACATCAGAATTTGCAAACATCTTAACTTTTCACTCCCTTGTACAAAAATTCCATACTTTATATCAATGGAAAGATAACAACATAAAATACCACTTTCAAGAAGAACTTAAAGCCAAAATCAGTCTCTATAATGGTCAAAAGTCACAACAAAGTTTCTGCCCTGGAAATCAAACCTAAACAACATCAAGACTTCAATCGATCATAACTTCTAACCTCGATATCAAAAAATTGCATACTTTATGGCGTTAGAAAGCTAGAAACACAAGCTACAACTTTTATTAAGATCACTTTGGCCAAATCTATCTAGATCAGTACAGATTTGCCATTGAAGTTTCTGAACACTATTCCAACACATCAACTTCACATATCAACACACTACCACAAACTCTTCAACTAATTCCTTTCAAACATGATTCAAAGCTCCAATAAACTATTCCAAAGCTATTTTCCAACATCAAACTCAACAGTAAAGAAAATGCGCATATACATTTTTCTTTCACAAAAGTCATACACAATCATACACAAAATACCCATTTCATATATTAACCTCAAAATATCATTGTAATTGCTCCAATTAACATTACCCAATTCAGAAATTAAACACCACTAATTCCTCATATAATTTTATTTAATAATTCTAAATTCCACTCAAAGATTGAGGTCCAACACTTATTGTTCTAGTTGGACCAAATAAATCCATATGTAACAACTCTAGAGGTCTAGATGATGTTACGGTATTTTTAGAAGAAAACGATGTTTTGACTTGTTTTCCTTTATGAAAACTTTCACAATATAAATCCTTGTCAAAACGTATTTTTGGTAAACCTCTTACCAAATCATGTTTTAACAACTTTGAAATATGTTTAAAACTGACATGACCTAGCTTTTTATGCCAGATTAGTCTTTCTTCTTCAGTTGATAAGAAACACGAAACATTTTGATTTTGAAAATCTTCTAAATCAATTCTGTAAAGATTATTTCATCTTTTGGAAGAAAAGAATATAGACCCATCTTTGTTTCTGACTTCACAAAGATTTTGATTGAACGTAACTTTAAAGCCAGAGTCACACAATTGACTGACACTAATCAAGTTGTGTTTCATACCATCAACAAGCAGCACATTATCAATACATGCAAAGGAATCTTTACCTATTTTATCGATTCCAATTATCTTTCCCTGTTGGTTGTCTCCAAAAGTTGCCGATCCTCCCTTCTTATACTGAAGATCTAGGAACATAGACCTTCTTCCCGTCATGTGTCTCGAGAATCCACTGTTTAAATACCTATGGTGCTTGTTGCCTTTTCCAAGGAAGGATATCTGCAGGAGATATTATTTTATTTTTCGGTACCTAAATTTTCTTGGGTCCTTTCGGGTTAGTAAAATGCACAGAATGATAGTGATGCATATGATAAGATTGTTGATGAAAATGTGATTGTTGGAACTTCTTTTTCTGAAAGAATGACTTCCTTTTCTGTTGAGACTTATTTATAGTAAACCCTAACCCAGTTTTATCACTCGGATATCTACATTTTTCTAACATATCATTCATTTTTCTCGTACTTTTAGTGAAAGTTGCTATATCAGCTGAAAGACTCTTGATCCTAAGCTTCAGTTGATTGATCTCTTCGGATCTATCTATGACTCCCTTTTTCTTAATTTCCTTTACTTGCTTTTTTAAGCAGGTGTTCTCTCTTTCTATCTCTAGTGTATTTTTTAGATTTTCTACATACTTTTTCTTCAACAATTTGTACTGTTTCAGAATAGCATGGGATTCTTCTAGTAGTTCAGAATATGCATCTTGTAATTCATCATATTTAGAAGTTACCTCCTCATCACTTTCCTCTTCGGCTACCAGGCATATATTTGCATGATCTGATGTCTCGGAGCATGTATCTGATTCGGATGAATCTAGATCCTCCCAGGTTGCCATCATGCTTTTCTTACCTTCTCTACTCTTCTTTGGTTTCCTCTTTAATGTTGGACACTCGGACTTGTAATGTCCTGGTTTGTTGCACTTGTAGCATATGATGGATGTCTTCTCTATCTTCCCATCATCTTTGCCGTTCTTTGTGAAGATTTGATTTCCTTTGGACTTCTTCTTCCACATTCTTCCGATCTTCTTGGAAATGAAGGATAGCTCGTCTTCTTCTTCACTCGACTCCTGTTCTGACTCACCGGAATCATCGTTCTTTGATTCTTCAATCTTCAGCACTTTTGATGAATTCCTCTTCCTTTGAGTCTTGTGATTCTTTTGTCCAGCCTTTAGTGATATCGACTTGTCCCGTCTAGGCTTGTCTTCAGCATCGAGCTCAACTTCATGTATCTTCAACAATCTAAGCAGTTCGTCAAGTTTTAATATGCTTAAATCCTTGGCTTCCTGTACAACAGTAACTTTTGGTCTCCACCTCTTTGGTAGACTTCTTAGGATCTTACGAACGTGATCTTGGTTGTCGTAAGTTCTTCCAAGAGCTTTTAGTCCATTGATAATTGTTTGAACTCTTCTAAACATTTGATCAATAGATTCTTCGTCCTTCATTTTAAACAGCTCGTACTGATGCACAAGAATACTTATCTTAGATTCTTTAACTTGATTCGTACCTTCATGTGCGATGGATAATATATCCCACATCTCTTTCGCAGTATCGCATTCGTGGACTTTATCGTACTCACTTCTGCTTAAGGCACAACTCAAGAAGAACTTTGCTTTGGAGTTTAGTTGAAATCTCACCTTTTGATCAGCCGTCCATCTGATTCGTGGGGTAAGATTTCCTTCTTCATCCGTTGGTGTGTATGGTCCATTCTCTATTACGTCCCAAAGGTCAACATGAGTATATTCGATGAACAACCGCATCCTATCTTTCCAGTAGTGATAGTCTTCTCCGTTAAATGCCGGAGGTCTAGTGACTGAGGCACCTTCCGCTATGTATGTATGTGATTCCGCCATAATCTTTAATCCACACTTTGTTAAGGTGATCCTTGGACACCAAGCTCTGATACCAATTGAAGTGAATCACACATTAATACAAGACTTATTATACAATATACAAATACATAAGAAGGGGGGGTTGAATTGTGTTTTTTTTTATTAAGCCCCTTTTAAAACGTTTTGTTAAGAGAAACTTGTTCTTTTCACAAGAACTACTGAAAATCGAACTTATAAAGTATTTTTAAAAAACTTGTACAAAAACTAGTAAGATCAAAAATTAAAAGATAAGAGAGATTAAGAGTTGAGAGATGTTGACACAACGATTTTTATACTGGTTCACCCCAAATCGTGGTCTACGTCTAGTCCTCAAATATCTTTATGAGATTTCACTATCTTTCAAAACGTTACAAGTATTCTTTATCTCCGAGCCTCTTCAGGTCTCTTATAATCAGTATTCTTTCACACTTAGCCTCTGTAGGCTATTTGCACTACTTTCAACTGAAAGGTTTTTCGAGCTTTGTTACAGAAAAATAGCTCTAGATTTTTCGCACAATAGTTTCTCTCAAGTATCGCTAAGCTCTTGAATTTTTGTAACTTTCGTAACACTTGTAACTTTTGCAATCTTCGACTCCGACTCCGACTCATATTTATAGTCTTCGTCTTCAACTGCTTCTTGATTCTTGATTCTTGCTTCTTTCAAGAAACGGTTATTCAGTTGAGTTCTGTAACTAACTCAAACTGATTTTTGATTTGACGTGGTTTGCTTCCATCTGCTTTTCTTCATCTGCTTTTTTTCGTCTGCTTTTCTTCCGTCTGTTTTTCTTCTTAGCTTCCATCTTCTTTTATTCGTCTGCTTTCCTTCGTCTGTTTTTCATTTTAGCTTCTGTCTGCTTTTCTTCGTCTGCTTTTTATTTTAGCTTTCATCTGCTTTTCTTTTTGCTTCTGTCTGCTTTTCTTTTTAGCTTCCGTCTGTTTTTCTTCGTCTGCTTTTCTTCCGTCTGCTTTTCATTTTAGCTTCCGTCTGCTTTTCATTTAGCTTCCGTTTGCTTTTCTTCGTCTGCTTTTCTTCCGTCTGTTTTTCATTATTATTTGTATTTCATCAAAATCATTTATGTAATGTCATTTTGACTTAACAGTAACGACCCACTTTATTATTGAAAACATACTTGATTCCAGATTCATTTAATAGTGCCATTATCGACAGTCTACTACTATCATAATATGAAACCATCATTCCCTTTAAGTAAACTCCTTTACTTATGTGGAGATAAATCGCAATACTACAGTCTAAACCATAATCAAGTGACCAACTTTATTATTCAACTGTGAATCAATTAATTCAGATTATAATAATATGCATGTTTCCTATACATCTCTATGTATATGCATATTACTTACAAAAGAATCTTGGTACCTTTTGACCAGATATATAACGCTCACACAGATAAAATCATTTGTTTTATTAATAATAAATATTTTCATTACAAAACTGTAATTGAAGAAGATAAAGTTACATGTAAATACACTTGCTTTCCAGGGCACTATGTTTACATAACTCCAACATCAATATATCAAAACTTGTTCTAACTATTTAACTAGATTTAAAGCGATCCTATGGATAACTATTAAACAATTAGGATCTCTCTTTAAATGCTTATTAATTTGATATTTATACGTCTATTGAGGTACTATCTTTCATTGTGCAATACAAAACAAATAATCCAATCTAACCTCTCACTTCAAATTTAATATAAAGCAATAAACATCACAAACATATTCGTTAAATCAAGAATTTAAAGTTTAACAAATAAGTCAAGAGTAATTCCTAGAAAGGAATTTAGCAATCCTTATCTGTAACTCTATATTATAATTGAATCATCATTATTATCCGACGTCAACAAGGAGATAAGAAAAGAGAAGAGAATTGAATTTGAATGCCTTTTCTTCTTTGCCTTAAGCTAGAAACTACATCTTTGTTTTTGAGATTTGGTTCTTTTAATCTCCTCTTTTTATGTTTTCCCCAGTTTTCAAATGATGTTTTTCTCTTCTTTATATACTCATGAGTCTTCTGGGGTTTTATCTAGGTTTTTCCATGTGTTTCTTTTTTTCAAAAATAGCCCCAAAATGTAAAAGTATAAAAAGTTCATAACATGGTAAATCTCCTTGCACGATCGTGATGCATGATTGTATATGACTGCTCCAACTCTCTGGCACAATTGTCTATAGGATGCATGATTGTGCCAAACATTATTCTCTAGGCTTTCTTCATTTTTTCTTGTCTCCACTCATCATCAAGCATATAAAACAACCCTTGAAACATATAATCAAGATTAAATTCTTGCCTTAAACAATAATCAATCAAACAAAACACATCAAAATTCTAATAAGAACAAAAACGTAATTCTAAAACATATGATTATGCTTTAAGAAATCACTAAAAACACATTCTAACACCTAGAAAGTGCACTATAATTCAAAAATATCAACATCCTCACACTTAAATTTTTGCTTGTCCTTTAAAAAACTAAAACCACAAAATACAATGGTACAATGACATCAAATCTCATGAAATTAACTTATCCATAAACATCAATCACTTAGAAAGTTCCAACACACTTACTTATTCCATTCTTTTTAAAATGCTTTAATTTAAATATACATATTAACCAAAATATTGAAACTTATTCATACATTTGTGGCACTTGTAAGCATTCACTTATCCTTATTTATCAATTAAAAAGGTAGGCCATCATTAAATACCCATTAATGAAATTTGTTTTGACATTTAACAAGAAGATTAATAGGTTCACCTTTATTGAAAACATCATATTATCAAACTTGGTTGGAGCGTCATTCTAACCTTTTGATGCAAAGACAAACATTTTTTTGTGAATGCCCCCGTTTACTTAACTATATCATAACTTACAACTAGCTAATAGCTCTATTCGTAACGAATTTTTTTAACAGGTTAGTGGAAAAAGAATCTATTTAACATATTTATACAACGCTTTGGTTTTTTTTTTCACATTTTACCTACATCACTTCTTCTAGTCAATCACTCCCATGAAAGGCTACCAATGATGTCTCATAATTTAAATGAATTTAATTATCATTGTATCCAAACAAGTATCATAAAATAAAAGAATAAGTACAATATTATAATCAACATGCATATTCACCTAAAAAACATTTAAAACATTTCATAAGCTAATATTTATTCACCATTTTTTATTATTTTGAAAAAAAGGGACGACACCTTGGAGCGGATATTCTATTTTATTAATAAGAAAAGTGAAAAGTACGGAGTAGTGGGCATGAACCTGACCTGGTCAAAGCAAATGAAGTTGGTATTAAAAAATACGCTAACACCAAATGTCAACTATCAAATATGTGAAAATATAAAGAATTTACAAATTCCAATATCGTTATTGTTGATTACAGTTAAATAGTTCTTACTCTTAAGGAAAGTAAGCTTAACCTATCTAAAGTCAATTTACCCTTGAAGGTACGAGGTATTAGTGATTTAGTACTATAGGTGGTCAAACCCTCTAACTGATAGATTCTACTACTTGATTTGCCTCTCTATAACAAAGAAGAAAACCATCTACAAAAGAGAACCTCAGCACCTTAGCTAGCCAATTCGCTAGCTTTTATGGAATCTGAACTCTACCATTCTCGGGTAATAGTTGAGTTGGACTCTAGAGTTTTGGTTAATGTGTGCCTTGGTAGAGTTCAGATTACATGGGTAATAGTTAAGCACAAAGCTTCAATCCTTGCAATATAAGTTGTGTTTTTGCTTCCAGACTTGCAACTTATTGCATAAGGAACACGAATACCAATACACACCTTCCAAACTTATCTTGAGCAATCCCACCACCTCTAACATACCTAATTTGTTTCTTACCCTAAATTCATCAATCATACATTTATCAATTCTTTTCAAGAGTTAAGCATTCACACAATTTCCTAATTCTCATTCAATCATACCTAATTCGTTTCTTAGATCCTTTGAATCACATTTGCATTCACATGAACATCTTTATACCATTAATAACTCTTACTTCCCAAATTCATATACATTGATATCAAACAATCCATTCTTTAAATTATAAAATTTATTAACAACCTAAACTTATCAAACCTTTAACCAACTGACTCGACATCAAACTAGGTTCATTTCAAGCCCCAATCAAGTCCAGTTACCCCATTATAAGGTGTCTTAACCTTATATAGTCCAATAATTTCCCAAAACCAACATTTTATCCATTCAAAGTACTTCCCACGATTGTGGGAAGGAGCTTTATAAATCCCACGATTGTGGCATGAGTGAATGGAAGATTCGCTCACCCATAGCCTTCATTTTACTTCCAATTTTTACTCCTTTATACTCTATCCAACACACCTTCACCAAAGTCCATCCATTTCACTTCAATTCTACCTTATTCATGCTTCAATCCCTTATCAAATTCATGTCCAAACCTAATTCAAAGATAATTCGTTAGACAACTCACAAATCATTATCTTTCACACATCAACATTAAAACAGAAACTGCCATTCACTATCAATCATGTATCCTAGTTCTGTTGCCATTTCAAGATCACTATATTAACACCTTTATTTAATATAAATTCACCTTCTTTATACCTCAAATTCTAATCTAATTCATCAACAAAACAATCCATAACCTACTGTTCATACACCAAGAAAACAACAGAAAAGTATCTAAGTTCATGCAGAAATTTCTAGCATAATTCATCATCAACATCATATACATTCCATCCCAATTCAATTATCATAATCCTTCTATGATAACATGATACAAAGAACAATACTTTACTTACTTATGTAGCTTCAATTCCAGCTTAATTCATCAAGTCTAACTTAGCTCTCCATACATGCAAGATCATCCAAGCATAAAGTAGAAGTAGATTGGTTCTAGCAAAGGCAAGGAAATGAAAGCATATTATAGCTATCTTTAAGCATAATCTTATATGAATCTTAAAGTGACTATGAACAGAAGTAAAGAAGAATTTCAAAGCTATAAGGTTATGAGTGTACTTCGAAAATGTAAGGAAGGAGGAAGAATGAATTCCAGCAGAAACATCTAAGGAAAACCTTTGCCATATATGTGTCATTAGCTAAGTTAAGATAAGTGTCTCCTTATTTAAAGACACTTGTCCTACAAGGAAGCAAGCTACATGTCTTCCCCTTAAATGGTACACATGCCCTCTTCTTAAGCTACCATATGTCCTCTTCTTAAGCTACCATATGTCACTTAATCTCTATGCTAAATGTCTCTCAATTATCTATGCCAAATGTCACTCATTTTATAGGCTTTGTCATCATAATTTTATCCACTTGTCTTGCCACTTGACATTTTACCTAGACTAAATGTACATTTAATTCATCAATTTCTCAATTATAACAATAAATTTCAAGTTACCAATTATACTCCATCAATTCTTGTCATTGGTAATCCAAAGTACAAGACGTTGGAATTACACATTCATTTTTGTTTCATACCTTGAAATATGTCAACTGAGTGCAAATTGCCTAAATCACAATTCATGTGTGTATTCTAATATTATGCATAAGAATACAATCATAAAATCATATCACAAATGTACCAAATTCATTATATATGATGTCACTCATATGACTCAATAGTCTAACACTTTAGATCCTTCAACAATTTAATATACAAATATCATAAATTCTCTACCCTATCTTGCAATTCTAGCTTATTGAGCATAACAAAATCAAAGCACTTCGAGACTACTATCTATTTAACACGAAGGGATTGGAATCGAATACCTTCCTCCTTTGTGTAGATTGGGAAGGGTGCTCCAAAATTTGCCACTCTAATCCTTCGCCCTCGGCCTGAGACTTGATTTCTTCCCAATAATTGGTGGCGCTTCATTGGCTGCTTATTGCGTGATATAGTGGACTGTAAATAGGTGGACATTGGAATAAAGTGGAAATTTGGAAGTTGTTTAGAGAGAAGTGAGAGTGTTTGGAGGTTCTAAACTTACATAAATAAAGTTGAAATGAAAATGAATGAAAAAATGAAGTATGAAATGAATATATAAGTGAAGGAAAGGTAAAATGGTAAAAAATTTAGCTAAAATTGCGTGGATAGTTTTACCCTACCATAGACCACGATCATGGCCTACTGGGAGATTTTCTAATTTTTTTTTCTTCTTTTATCTTGCTACACATTCCCGAGATCCCTTCCTAACTGTTTTATATCTCTTTCACCTCTTTTTTGCTTACTTTTTTTATCATCTAACTCATGTCGATGTCCTATGCCTTCCTAACCTTATTTGGAAACGAAATAACCTAATTACGTAGTTTAAATGTAGCACCCCCTTACCGCAAGGTACACACCGAAATGCCCGAAGGTCATTCTGGTACATATCCTACGTTAAGGGTGAGCTACGTTCAAACACTACATTCACTTCATATTGCATCATATCATTATTCACTTATAAGGAATCATAAGAAAATCACAATATATTTTTTTTTGTTTAAACCACTCTTTCCTCATTTCCTTTCACAAAATCGATGATTACACTGTGTCTTTCACGTTTTCCTTATGTACATCATCAAAGTCCTAATACAAAAGTCCTACATGAAAGAGGAAGTGTATCAAATCTATCTAAGCCATCTAAGAGTCCCAACTAACCGACCTTTGAGCCATGATCTCACTCGCCAAAACACAATCTACATGATAGTAGAGTCCCTTAGTGAAATGAATTGCCCCTCTGTCCTGAAAAGACAACGTTGCAGTTTTGATGAGTTTTGTGAACTCAATGAGTGAACCATCATTGATGAGTTCACCGGATCAAACGCACATATCACATATTTCACAAATATTCATTCAAAGGATTCAATCTTATAATGTTATATGCATGAGACTCATATTCGTTGTTATTATTGTGATCGAGTGCCCATCATATACTTATACACAATTACTGACCCATAGGGCTTAGTTGGAACAGAATCATAGAGCATAGCTCTGTACACAAAACATATATCACGGAGCAAAGCTCTACATGGAAGCGCTTTATTGGACACTCAAGTCACAACACTTTTATCTGAGCATGCATTTTATGAAATGCACCACATACGGATTATGTCATATCAGATAATCACATGCGATATTTAATCAAAAACTTATTATCATCGAACCTAAGTCCGGCATTCAACTCTCGTTGAGAATTCACACATCATACAGGATTTCAGATGAAAACAAAGCATTTTCAATACCCATATTCACATAACAAACTCCTCGGACTTTAAGTCTGGAATTCAAATCAAATCACGAACAATTTATAATTGGAATCTAACACCTTAAATAATTCAAAGCAAATCAATCCTAGGAATCATCTAGGTTGACTCATAGGTTACTCCCGAAGCTAATGCCTGGAAGATCCGGCAACATCTAGAAGTTGACGTTCCAGTTGCTCCTTTATAACAAATAGCATACACGGTATCACAATTTGCACTATTAAGAGTATTCAATAATGCACATATATGAAATGAATTATGTACAATGCATGTCCATGATAATCTCGGGTATCACTCCAAAAATTCTTCACAACACTATCCCCATATCAAAACTCATCTAAGTATAACTAACACTTAGGTTTGTGCCTCAAACAAATGGCAAAGTGGGTTTGGTGAAGGAAAGGAAAAGAATAGAAGTCTCTTAGAAGATATTTGATGGAAAACTCTGTGTATAGGAAGAAAAAATTGAAGATCATAATGAAGGAGGAACTTTGACAAAACTTAACCTATCACCTCTCCAAGAATAGTAACCTACTACTTCTAGCAAGAGTACAAAAGCCTAAGTGACACTTGTCACTTTCCCACTACCTAAACTCTAACTTAGTTTCTTTTGAAACTAACTCCCTTAACTTTCATCTTCACAACCTAACTATTTCCAAAGTTTCTTTTTAATTTCTCTTTCCTATTGTCTAAAATTCCCAAAATTTATTCCTAAATTCCCTAAAATTCACAAATACCATATTTCCACTAATCACTAACATTTCCCATGTCAAACATTCATAATTCTAAAAAATTTAGAAATCAATTCAATTATACCTGGAATTATTCATGAATGCATGTACGATTATTTTCATGTGCGGATACAATTATTATTCATGTATAAGTCTATGGCATATTACGCATGAGCATAAAGAAGCATTTATAAGCCTCTCATTAGTCACTCACATTACTATTCTAGTCCTCCCACAGGTAATGGGATGTTACATTAAACTATCTAAAAGTCAAAGGAAATAACATGGAATTAAAAATCCATGGGTTACCTCCCATGCAGTGCTTCTTTTAACGTTGATAGCTCAATGCTCTTCTTGTGCTTAAGGTGCTTTAAATGAATTGTGCAATGGTAGCACATTCAACGTTCTTACAATTTGCACATAAGCTACCATACCCTGGGTACCACCTTCCTTTTGCTTCAGCTTCCTTCACCTTCTCCTTTGCAATTGATTCTTTTTAAATGCATTCCTAGTATCCTTCATATCTTCCTATTGTCCTCGAGGTTTGGTTTCTTTAATGTTAGCTAGAAGTAAAGGAGAACTATTGTCATTCTTCGACATAGTGAACATTATTTGATGCTCTCCGACCCTTAAAGTTAGTTCACCCCTATCAATGTCAATTATTGAGTGAGTGGTAGCCAAGAATGGTCGTCCAGAGACCATAGCGATTTCCACATCTTCTGCAATATGAAATATAAAGAAGTTGGTAGGGAAGGTAAATATATCGATCTATACTTACACATCCTTAATAATACTTTTCGACCGATGAATTGTTCCGTCTGCTTTCTTCACTAGCATCATAGTTTGTTCTAACTCTCCTAATCCCAATTTTTGACTAAGGGTATAGGGCATCATATTTATACTCACTCCTAAATCTACGAAGGCCCTATCTATTTTAACTCCGTTGATACTACAAGGAATGTAAAAATTCCATGGTCCTCTTTCTTCTGTGTTATATTAGGTTTTTTTCCATTGTGAGCTCCTTAACCTTCTTCTTGATTGATTCCCTTAGTGTGAGCCTCATTTGTAGTTGTTTTGTTGTGTCTTCAACATTGTTTAATTCAACCTCCTTAGAATTCCTCTTCACCTTACTTGAATTTGACTTCTACTGAGCTAGAATAAGGTATGAAAATTCAAGTCAAGGTTTCTTGATTGGCTTAATTAAGAGCTTACTTGGAAGGAATTCCATATTTGCTTGTCCTTCTTCATTGTCTCCATCTTATTTTGTTTGTTTGAGTTTCTTTTCCTAGGTTTGAGTAATAGCCATAATATGTTCCTTTGGGTTAGATTAGGTATTGCTTAGAAGGGTTCTTGCATTCTAAGTTGAAATTACCTTTGCTAGTTGACCTACTTGGACCTCCAAATTGTGTATTGAAGAGGCATGGTGTAACAATCTAGATCACCCGCTCACAGATATTGTCCGCTTTGGGCCTTGGCCCAGCCAAGCCCTCACGATTTTATTTTTCCTAAAAACTTCCCAAGAGGTCACCCATCCTAGAACTACTCTTGCCCTAACACATTTAGCGTCGGAGTTCTGATAGGATCCAGTGCGTTAGCGTATGGAAAACGAGTCTAAAAGGGAGAGTTATCTATACCCTTATAAGGCGTACTTCATTTCCCTGTCTAACCAATGTGGGATCTCATACTCTAGAGTCAAAATTCTAGATCCTTCTTATGTATGAACGTGCACCCCCCATTTAAGACTTAAAACATGTTTTAATTAAAAAAAAAGGGAGAAGAAAGGATAATAGAGAAGAGAAAGAAGCAACTTTCTACCATCACCGATTTTCCACCAAGTTTTTGATTCTTCAACCTCAATCAAGGTGTTCTACACTAATTTGGGGTCAAGGAACTCAAATATATCATTACATTTAAGAAAATCTCAAAGGATTTGAAGATATCATCAAAGGAAGGTTTGGGTAAATTTTGTCTCATCTCTCTCTACATTATGATTTTAAGTTTGGTGTTAAGATATGTTATTCTCCATGCTTGAATATGCATGAACATGGTTTAGATGAATGAAATGTGTCATAAAGGGGGTTCTTTAAGTCAAAACTGAAATTGTTCCCATTAGGTGAAAGTTTGTAAAATTTTGAATATCTTGTAAAATTGATGGTCTAAATTAATTCCATGGTGTTAATTATTCATGTATGATGTGAACTGAAGATGAAGAATGGAGAAGATGTGTGTTGGTTAAGGTTAGGTCAAAATGATGGAGAAGAGGTCGATTAATGTAGTGAGTTGTACAATTGATAAAATGTAGCTTACATGAAGGAAATTGGTTTGAATGGAGTGGTGGAATGTGTCATTAATTGGAAGTGTTACTATATGACATGATAGGAGCATGAATTATTATGATAAATTCTTGAAAATATGACTTAAAAATCATGCACCTTAGGTGTTTGACAAAATGCCCAAGTGAACTTGGCTTAGGATTTAAGGCTTTATAATGGTATACATTGGAAAACACTTCTATGTTTACTTAGAGTAAACTTGAAATGTTGCCTAGATTGATGAATAATAGCCTAATATGCTTGGATAAAGATGTGCTTAATTATGTCATGAAATGAGTAAGTTTAGATTAAAGGCATTAAATGCCTTAGAAAATACAAAAGAGAAGCTAATGTGATGGTGTATAAATATGAAATTTATGTTTAAGTAGTATTTTCATCATATGCCTTTTTATGTATAAAGGTTGGGGAGCCGTGAATTAGGGAGCTCGTACCGAGGATTGTTGAAGTTACGAGAGAGTATATCTTCTTTGAGGTGAGATAGGGAGACCGTATATCTCAAATAGGATTAGAAGATCCTAAAACAAGTATGATGACTGGTATGTGAATTTTGAATCTAGGCAACATATGGTAGAATTGAATTTCAAATGGATGCTAATATGTTTAGGTATTTAATAAATGTCATTGTTTTGAACAACTACACATTTGAAGTACAAAAGATAACTTTTATTGTATGAAATAATGTTTCAACATGGTTTTTGAAATTGATATTTTTATTACAAAATTTGAGAGATGTTATTGTTTTTAACAAATCTGAGTTTAAAGTGCGAAGAATAATGTTTTATTTTATGAAACTATATTTTTGAATAACTTTGCACTTGGATTGCAAAAGATAACTTTTATTGCATGAAATATTGTTTTGGAATTTACATAAGCATAATCTAGTCATGTATTCTGCATGCATTTATTCTCTTTTGGCTTACATCCATGATACAGTTTTATTTTATCGGTTGGACCGATAAAAAAAAAGATGCTTTACTTAATTTTTGTATTTAATTTTTGTATATGATTTTTGTGATTGGTGAGAAAACGATTGGCCAATCGTGTGTTGGGCACAACTGATTAAGTGACCCCCGTATCCTTGACACTGGTATATGAAAGTCGAGTCGTCGTATCGACACTTTTCTACGGGACTCGTGGGTGATTCCACACCTAAGGTCTGGACACCGACGAGATCTTCACCTAGGGTCATGATGCTCTTGTCGACTATAATCTGGACTCACCATGGATGAAAGTTGAGCCAACATCAATAATCGGCGGGTGTGCACATTAGATTGGTCGACTAGTGGTGTCACACATGATTGTTTTGACTTATTCTGATATTTATTTTCTAACGAGATTTGATTTATACATCTAATGTTTTTATGCATTTGTATACTGGAATTGAAACTTATGTTCATCGAATGGGTGATTAATAGGCTGGGCCTATGTGGTTCCTAACTATTATATGATGAGGCATAGGCTAGGCCTATGTGTTTTTATGTCATGTATATTTACTTCATAAGTTATCTACACTGTTTTGGTATGATCAAATTCTATTTGTGTTATATGTTTTTCCTACTCACTGAGTATCTAGTGTACTCACCCCCTTCGCTTCCAACTGTGTTGGTTAATTTAGTGAGTTTGAAGCTCTGAATGGATCGTGTGGTCTTTTGACATTTTTGAAGTTTTACCACATGTGGGTAATTTCTTAGTTTTTATTTTCGTTGTATAGTGGCTCATGAACTGTTTTTACTAGTTTGGTTGTGTTGATATAGTTTATGATTATATAAACTTAACTTTTGACTATTTGTTGTTGTAAAAGACTTAATGTATAAACTTTCAATACTATTGTTGAGATTGCCTTGAGTGGACTTTAAAGTCCTGAAGTTATGGTTGTTTATGAATATAGAAGTGTGTTTGAAATTGTTTGCAAGTTTTGGGATTTTTTAAATACAGCTATTGTGCTGCCAAATTTTTCAAAAAAATAAAATAATAAAAAAGAAAAAAAGATATTCAGTTAGCCTTGCATAGTCGGATTAAGGATACCGATGGTGTCTATAGCTCGGTTATGCGACGATTGTCATGAGCACGATGTGGTACTGGATTGTGACACATGGTTCTTAGTGACTTACTCGAACTTGCTTTCAAACGTCTTATGTGCATCCTTTATGCCTCTAATTTGATCTAAAATCATACCCAACTTTGATTTCGTTGAGCTCGATTTATCTTGTTGGAAACTTGGTTGTCCTTACGATCTAAATTGCCCTCCAACATTATTCGTATAAGAGAAGTTAGGGTAATTCTTCCACCCAAGGTTGTATATGTTGGAGTAGGGATTGTTTCCCCCCTTCTTATCATATTGAGCTCCCATATAACTAACTTGCTTCCAATCATTATACTTCATCAAGAACCAGTCCACTGTATCATGGTTCATCAGTCTATAGAGTTCACATTTTACTTGCATGGCTTTTATCGAAGCCAAGGATGAAGCTTTCATGTTGTTGAGCTATTGAGTTAAGTTGTCAATTTTCTCTCGCATCTTTGTCATTTGATCAACAGATACAACTCCTTTTTGTTCTCGAAAGGTTGTGGATTGTTTACTTTGCTCATTCATCCATATGTAGTTATTACTCGCCATCTCCTCTATCAACTCTTCTACTTCATCTCCCTTTTTTCTCATTAGTAATCCTCCTGAAGCTGCATCGGTCGTGCCTCTTGTATGTGGGGTTACTTCATTATAGAATGTTTGCAACAAGAACTCCTTAGGTAAGTTATCATATGGGAATTTTCTTTGCAAGTCCTTATATCATTCCCACACTTCATAAATCGATTCCCTGTCACTTTGTTATAAGTTGGTATCACTTTGCTAGAAGTTGGTAATTTCGTTGATAATCTTCATGGTCTTGGTAAGGGGAAAATACTTGCCTAAAAAAGCATGAACTAGTTAATCTCAAGTGGTGACATTAGCTGGGTTGAGGGAGTAGTACCAACCCTTTGCTATATCTCTTAGGGTAAAAGAGAAAAGCCTAATTCTTACCACATCCTCCAACATTTGATAGTAGCGAAGGTATCGCACATTTCAAGGAAATTTACTATACGTGTATTAGGATCTTCATTTGTTAGTTCATATGATTACACATTTTGTTAAAGCACATTTAGGAGGGTTGGTTTGATTTCAAAATAGGTTGCTTATACAGGTGGCGTAGCTACTCCTTGGTTAACCACATTTAACCCAGGTCTTATGAAATCCATAATGGTTTTTTGTTGACGTCCTTGGTTCGCTCCATGATCCAAATCTTGCTGAAATTCCTCAGCCATTATTGCTTTTGGATTTCTTATGCTTCTTGACACCAAGCTTTCCTAATTGATCGTTCTAATTGAGTGATATCTAGCTCTAAGGTTTTAGCTGCACAACTCGAACTTATTATAACTCTTATGTTCATGCAAGAGCACGGATTCAGAAATAGAACGAAAGAACAAAAATTAAAATTTAATTAAAATATCTTAGACTAAAGAACAAAACTAATCACCTCCCTAGCAACGATGCCATAAACTTGATTGGGGTTTGATTATGTGTAAGTTTTAATTATTAACCCAAGATAATCTACAAATGCACAGTTCGTTAGCGTAGTACCAAAGGTGCCGATCCCACAAGGATGAAACTAATCTCATCCTAAAATGTAAGGCCAAAAATAAATAACTAAAATTCAAGATGCAACTAAACTAACACGAGAATTTAATTCAATTAATCAAATTAATAATCAAACATAAAATATTAATTATTAAGCAATTTGCAACACACCCAAGAATTAATCGAAGGAAATTACCAATTGAAAAAAAGGAAATTTTACTTATCCTTAATGTTAACTTAACTGATTATGAATTATTGGATTGTTGGTTCTAGACTATCCTAAGGTTGATTACTCTTTCTCGAGTTATAACCATTAACCCTAAATTATAAACCCTAATCAAATTATGGAGGTTTCAATCTCTCAATTCATAACTTATCCAAAACCCTAATTAGTTTTGAATTTCTCTAATAAATTATCAAAAACTTATACAAGATCTCTCTTCGCACAAATGATCAATCTGATTTAATTCTAGTTTCTATTAAATCACCTAACTCTTGTTAGTCCAATTTAATCATTTTTTATTCAATTCACACTCTCAGTTTATTATCGAATTATGCAATAGCATAATTAGACCACAATAATATCCAATAAACACATAAACACTCAGATTCTTATTAAATCAATAATAAAATTCTGAAGGTGAGTTTAAAACATCCTCGACATTCTAGATCCTATCATCAACTGTTCATTCCAATTCTATACAATAATAAAACTGAAAAGAACAGGAAATATAATCTAAAATGGATGAAGGGAGGTAGCGATGTCGGGAAATCTCTTAATGTGGGAAGTACTTCGAATCAACTTCTTCTCCTCTTCTTTCTTCCTTCTTCTCTTCCTCTATCTCTTGATGATCTCTCGTTAGGGTTTCTCAAGGTGGCTGAAAAAAGCTTTTCTGTCCACCTCTTTTTGTTCTTTTTATATCCTCTTATGTTTTGGGTAACCCTAGGCTTTTTTGGGTCTAAAAGGTCAAAAAAATCTCTCGAAACTTGATGTTCGTGAGTGTCTATGTGTCTACCTGACGCAGGCCATGATGGTGGATCACATCTGAGTCTTATGTCACGATCGTGAAATGCAGGCCACGATCGTGGGCCGTTGCTAGGGCATATGTGTTGGGACCCGATCCGAGACCGGATCCCAACTGGAAAAGTGGAAACGGAAGAAGCGGAAAACAAAGCGAAACGCAAAACGAAAGCGGAAGCAAATCAAAATCGAATAAAAAAATTAACGAACATAAATCGAATCAAAGCAAAGAAACAAAACATAAGGCGAAATCAAATCGAATACGAATCGAATCACAAATCGGAAGTGAATGATTCGCAAGCAGAAACATAAATCGAAATACAAAGCGAACGAAAACGAATTGAATAAATTGCAATCGAATCAAAGCAAACAAACGCTGAATCCGAAAAATGCGAAACGAATGAACAAATAGAACGGAAACAAACTCCGACAATCGATACCATACACTTATAGAAAAGCTATCGCGTTGGAAACCTAGACTAAAATATCAAAAATATATCAAAACTGGTGTAAATTTTTTTATTTTATTTTATTTTTTTCTCTTCTCTTTTTCTTATTCTTTTGTTCATTCTCTTCAAACTTTCAGGCATCATCTCTTAAAAACCGACAGCCTCTCTTTTGTCTTACTGTCATGTCATTAATGAATGACTAATGACCATTTTGCCCCTCCATTAAAAGCCTTGTAACTTACCTTTCTAAGTGGACTTCCCAATATGCCCCTAACTTCATGCTACTTTGGGACACTTTCTAATCATCAATTTGCAGGAATTTGCCAAAACTTCCTTCTAGAGAATTGTTCCTAATTGTCTTAATTTCATAATGCCACAAAAATCATTTAATTTGGTGCACGAAACCAAGAGTTATAATCCAAACATCTCGGACTGCCATTATGCTGAAACATTTTTTAGCACTTTACTTCTATCCAAAAATTGACAATCTTAAAGGCTGAATTAAAATTCACTTTCTTCAGAAATAATGTAGCCTTATCTTTCTAATTTAATCCAAAACAAGAATCACCTCATTTGGATAACTAGAACAACAATTATGGCCAAAATACTGACAGCAGTTATCAGTCCAAGACTGAACACTAAACCTAACTTCAATTCAGAAATTGAAAGTCTTAGGAGCTAAATTAAAATTCGATTCCTTCATATGACTTGTAGCCCCAAATATAAATTTTATTTTGCCTCAAGAATTAATTCAATTGGATCTCCACAGATCAAGAATTTCGCAAAAGATTGAACCATGTTCAGAATATTTCCTAACTCACTTTGATTAAATTAATCATCCTTAATTTAATCTCATAAAAATACAAATATCCCTTGAGAATGTAGATAATTGTCTTAGAAATCTAACAATTCGAAAACCATATCAATCGGACGTCAAACGAAAAAGTTATAAGCGAGGGCGAGATTCAAAGATTAGGCGTGGGCACGCCTAAGAAATTCAAAGACTAGACGTGGGCATGCCTAAAGATGGAATTTGGAGCTGCAGAAAATTCCAAAAGTTTTAAATAATATTTTTTGCTCCCGAACCCCAAATTAAATTTAATGTTGGGTCCGTGTTTTGCGTACCGGGACGAACTAGGCCCTGCATACCTCAAGTTGTTACGTGACCACAACCTTAAAAGGTATTGTCCTCTTTGGTACTCGAACTCGAGATATGCGGCATGCAGTTAGATGCAACAAAACCTTGAGGTCTCGAGTTTGAGTACCAAAGAGGACAATACCTTTGAAGGTTGTGGTCGCGTGCCAACTTGAGATATGCGGGGCCTAGTTCACCCCGGTACGCAAAACACGGACCCAACATTAAAAAGGGAGTCAATTTTCCAATCAAAAGTTCTGTCCTATAATAATCATGCTAAAATAGTAACAGAAATTTGCAAAAATCATAACTTCATATTTCCTGGTCCAAAAATTGCATACTTCACATCAATGGAAAGATCAAAACATAATCTAAAACTTTCATGAAAAACTTAAACGCAATTTTAACCTATAACTAGGTCAATTTTTCAGTCAAAGTTTTTGCCAAACATGTTCCATCCTAAAACAACATCCAAACTTTCAAATTTCATATCTTTCAATCCTCACATCCCCAAATAACATATAATATATCATTGAAAAGCTAGAAAAATCTTCTATGACTTTCATGTTGACCACTTAACTCAATTCAGACTACACCAGTACATAATTTGTCTTAAAAGACAATACACCTAAATGTACACTTATGGACATTTTCACAAAACAAAGCAAACTAATACTTAACTTTGACTGATTATAACTTTCAATTTCGATATCGAAAAATATTATACTTTATGGCGACAGAAAGCTTTCAACATAAGCTACAAGTTTTATGAAGATCACTTTCTCAAATTCAGCCTAAATCAAAAAGTCAACTCTCTATGACCAAAAAGTCAAACTTTTCTTAATTCTCAAAATTCTCACACTTTTTCTATTTAATTCTTGCTTTTCAACTCTATTTCAATCAACTCATTCACTTTTGAATATTTCTAATTTTCAATAAAATTTGGGATCCAACATTATGTCACGATCGTGGGCCAAATCTGGAGCTTTTGTCATGATCATGGCCTGGGTCGTTGTTTCGGTTTTAATGTCTTTGAAACTCCTCCATTCTTCAATATTGACCCTGAAATAGTAGCAAACACATCAAGTTACCTCAAAAATATAATATTTAAGCTCAAAGAATTGTTCTAACCCATAAAACACTTAAAATATAAATAATTAACAAACAAACACAATTTAAACCTAAACAAATGCTAAATGGTTGAATTAACGGCTAAACACATATCAAATTATGCCTTAAAATACGATGCAATTTACAATTATCATATTAATTATCAATTTATTAAGACATAATACCTAAACTTAATCATGTCATCAATAATCCATTTGATTCATCCATACCCTAGATTAGAGTTTTAGACATGCATCATCTTTGAAATAATAAACATAAATAAAAGAATTGCACAAATCATTAAAAAAAGATAAGTTCTTTGATGGATTCTCAATCTTTTGATGTTCTCTGTTTCAGTAGAATGATGTTGAATCTCTTTTCTCCTTGAAGACTACTTGAATTCTTATTCTTAAATGTTCACCCCCCCCCCTGATTAAAAACTTTATAAAACTAAAAGCTCCTATATGACTAGGGTTTTTGTAATAACTACAACCTAGCACAAGGTTGTGTTCTATGTTATGTTTACCACTGAAACTTAAATTCTTCATCTAGAAACGAGTCATGACAAACCTATCATTAAGGCTTCGTTTGACAATATAACTTTGTTTTTAAGTAACATAAACTTTGATATGCTCATCTGTAAGACTTAAGTTTCAAACTCTGATTCTAAATAAGAACACAACTATATGTGACACTATGTTTAATCTTCTTGCTCAATTCTTTTGTTCATAAAGGGGCTATTGGAACCCCTCCCTGGTGCGACACGTGTCCGACGTCCTACGTGACATTTGAACGCGCATCCCACAAGGAAGAGATCCCTCACCACGAAAGAAACCTCGAATTGAACTTAAGTGCACGTTATCCGAATAAACCTTGATAAATTTACCCTAATTATCCTCCAATAAAATTTGATCTGCTTAGGGCCCATAATTACTCCTATGCCTAAGCTAATCCAAAAATTCCATGCCTCTAGGTCAAATGAAAACAGAAAACGCCTCAATCGGATCTTTATATCTCACAAAAATGTAATTTCACACAAAACCGACACACATTGGCCATAAAGTCCAACGATGACCCGACACTCTCATTTTACCAAAAAGGAATAGAAAATGTTACTAGTTAATCAATACATCAAATTTCATGCAAATCGGAGGTCAAATGGATAAGAATCAAGGAAAATAAGAAAAGATATTATATTTGCTTTAAAATCAATTTATTTTTCATTTTTATAACCTTTCACCCCAAGATCGAATTGCGAAGAGTTATTGTTTATTTCATGAAGAAAACAAAAGTCATTTCAATCATTAAAAGAAGTAAAGATTTGATTAAAGTTGTTGTTTAGCTAATTACCATATGAATAGTGAAAATGACCAAATGAATAGTAAAAATGACCAAATGAATAGTGATCAGAAATTTTCAAGCGCCCATAACTTTTTCATCTTAAGTCGGATATTAACCTATTTTATACCGTTTTAAAGATCTTGACAAGCTCTACAAACTTTAAGAAATACCTCTCACTCCAATTCTTACTCTAACATGCCCTAAAACCCAAAGCAAGGTGGCTGCCCATTTTTTTTTTTAAAATGGACAGCACCTCCCCTAAAAATGCTCTAACCAAATTTTCAATTTCCAACCTAACTTCCACCTACACAAAAACACTTCAATCTTCCAATTTTACGCAAACATCCAACAACCAAACCTCATCAACTCCAATGGCAACAACGCAATCTTAGGCATTCTAACCTAACTTCTAAACATCAACTCATTTTCAAAACATAAAGAAACTACAAGCTCATGCTTGCTTTTACAAACATACAATCATACATCCATACATGCTTAGGAAACATATCCAATATACAATGAAAACTTCAAAACCTTAATATTTACATGAAATAAGCAAACACCATGCTTTAAAGAGCATTTCAGCTCGGATACATCAAGATTCCAAAAAAAAGAACGTTTACAAAAGCCAAAATGCTAGCCAAAACATTGTGTTTCAAAAGTATGACTTCAAAATAAAAGCATCGGAGTAATGCCTTATTCCCGATGCGACGACCCGATTTCTCGCTCAATACCTGTGGAGGGAGGAAGGAGGGGTGAGCACGACGGCTCCGTGGGTAACATGTTAATAATTAAGCATAAGCTAAATCATGCATCAACAATTTCATTTCAAGTCAACATTCAACAACGTCGGTTCTAATACAATAAAACATTTACAACAAAATCAACGAATGTCATATAATAACACAAAATCACATATCATGTTGGGACCCGACCCGTAGACCGGACCCCAACTGTTGGATCCGAGACCCAACTACATGGAACTTACACTTATCACACTTTCTTTGATACCATAGATGTCGGATCTCGTGACCCAACTGCTTAACTATTGTACTCCTGAAACCTTGTTCTTACGACATTGCAGTGTTATAAGCTGTTGTTCCACAAAAGTGATGAGCGCACACTTCCTAAACATCAAAATCACAATTTGACTTGTTCATAACAAATGTAGCTTAAAGCCTCACGTTCGCATAGAGGCAAGAATCACCTCAATCGGAGTTATATAACTCAGGATATGCTTCAAAAACCTAAAAGAGTTCATGCCCGAAACATGCTCTCTTAACTGGCCTCTCACTTCTTTTAATGCAAACTTTCTCAATTTGACGCCAATTGCTACCCAATTTTATGGAGTGAAGGATATATGTCTTATAAATCCAATGGTTCAAGCCTCACCTCATTTGGAGGTCGTATGAGGAAGTTATGCTCAAAATAGTAGACCATGCTCACTTCCAAAATCACCTTGAAACTCTTTTCGCGCGATTGCCATAACTTTTAATCTAGAGGTACAAACGTGTTCGTTCTTTCACCATTTGAAAGTAGACATCTAGATCTAAAACTCTTGTGAGACTACAAAACCAAATTCGGCCTCCAACAATGTCCAAAATGCCACTTTTCCCGTAGCTGTCCGTTAAACGGACAGCCCTGTCCTTTTAACGGACAGGTACGGGTGACAGGGTCCTAAATGGCTGGCAAATGTCCGTTAAACGGACATGCAAGTCTGTTTAACGGACATGGGCAGGGGAAGGGGTGTTTTGGCACCCGAGGCTATCCGTTTAAAGGACATTCGTGTCCGTTTAACAGACACGCCTTTCTTCCTAACTTCCAACCCTCTCACCTTCAAGACCACTTGGAACAATCATCTTTCAACTCTCATAACTTCTTATTCCTAGCTCCAATATGAGCATACTATACCTTCATGGAAAGATAACAAGATGAACTCCAAACCTCATGAAGGATGCTAAAGCTAACTCCCTCATTAATCAAGGTAAAAACTCACTCAAAGATCACTGCTCAATCAAGACCAATGAAACAGTAAAACTTGCAGCATGAATAGTGACTGAATGTGTTCTAATCCTCATAACTTTTTACCCCTAACTCCAAATGAGACAAACGATATACCCTTAGAAAGCTCTGAACTTCTACTACAATATTCATGCAGACTTCCCAATCTAATTCAACCCTTAAGAGGGTCTAAAACTGAGGCGAAGTTCTGTCAAATTTTAGGAAAATTTGACAGCACTTCCCTTGAAAATGCAACTAACCAATTTTCAATTTTTAATACTTTCACCTGCATAAAACTCAACATACAACCTCATATAACAAGTTTAAACTCTAAGGTATCTCCAAATACCATTCTAAGCAACAACCACACTCTTAATCATCTAAACATATCCAACTATACAATCAAACATAATAGCATAGGGTTTGAAATTTCAGTTTTGAGATACAACTCAATTTCATTTCACCTTCATCATATCATGTTCATTTAATCATGTATCATACAATGCTTTAGTGGGCATTTTAAGCCTAATTACAATGAAGCGTCAAAATACAATATCTTCTCAAAATGCAACTAAAGCATTGTTTTACAAAAATCATTTCAAATATAAAACCAAAAGAAAATCTTGAAGTAAATGCCTTTAAGCTTGCTCCTCGGGATCCTGCTCATTTCCTGGAGAATTTGAGGGGGGTGAGCTTTCGCTCCGTGGGTAACACATTTATATTTATATATCAAGCATATCCATTTAATTATCCATACATTTAACAATCTTTCAATAAAGTCTAAATACATGCATCATGCAATTTTCATCAATACATAAGCATAATTTCTCACAATTCAAACATTCATAATTCTTGCATTTTCATGTAATCACATATGAAACACATCAAATGGCTCGGTAAGTCCTTATTCTTGGCAACCATATAGTCTCATTTAATGAGCCTATATGGGCAAATCTTGAGGAGTCCAAAATGTTGGATCATCCTATGCCACAATCGGGCAGCCGGGCGAAGACTTTTCATGGTCGACGTGTACGTGACAGTTCTTAGGACAATACCTTACCCACATAACATAACAATCATGTATCATACAAGAAATTGAACTGTTCTTGTCCAATTCATTGTTTTCTTAAAAAATCTTCTCTTTCATGCATATTTCATATCGTACATTTCATACATAAATCATATTGTGCATTCATACTCATTTAAGCTATTTCATTCAATGCTAACTCAACCATCATCAAATCATCAACATGTATTATTTTCATTTACACATAACTCATGATTAAAGTCATCTAACCACAACTAACACAAGCATTTAATACAACTTTCAAGTAGTTGAAACTCATTAATGTCATGCATTAATTTACATTTATAGCTTATATACATAAAGATAAATATGAAACCCACCTTTTAGACTTGTTAAATCCTTGCTAATGGAGCTCCTCCACTTGCTCTTCTCCTCTCTCTTGCTCTAATTCAAGAGAAACAAAACCCAAATTCAACACAAATCCAATTGAAATTCCATAAAACCTCTTTCATGAAATTAGCTTGAGAATCACTAAACCCACTTGATTCTTAAACCTTCTACACCAAAACCCAACTAAAAACCTGAAGTGAATCACACGTTAATATATTGACCAATAATATGATCAAGATACACACGAAGGGGGGTTGAATTGTGATAAACTTTTCGTTAATCCCTTTAGAAATTACTTGTTCTTTCAAAAACTTATCGTAAATCAATTCGTAACTAGTTTAAAAAAAACTTTGTTAATTTTGAAAACTACGATATAAGTAATATGAGAGCGAGAAAGAAAAAACACGACAATTTATCCCGGTTCACCCCAAACCGTGGGCTACGTCCAGTCCTCAGATATCCTTCTGAGATTTCACTATTTTAGAACTGTTTACAAGTATTCTTTCGACTGAGCCTCTCCAGGTCTCTTTACAGCAAGTATTCTTTTACTCTTAGCCTCTTCAGGCTATCTGTAACACTTTCTAATTGAAAGAATAGTAAAGAGCTTGTTATAATAGAAATGCTCTTAACACTGTTCACTCGAAATATCGTTCACAATTTTTCTCTCAGATAATCTGAAAATCAAAAGTTGAAAATTCAAGATTTCATAGAGTTATCTCTTCTTCAATCTCGACTCTTATTTATAATCGGGTTCTTCAACTGTTTCTTGAATATCTGCTTCTTGAATCTTGAAAGAAACGGTTATTCAGTTTGACTCCGTAACTAACTCAAACTGATGTTTCTTTCTTCCGTCGATATTTTGTATCGGTTGCTTTTCTCTTGTAAAGCTTTAAATCGCTTTTCTCTTGTAAAGCTTTAAATACGCTTTTCTCTTGTAAAGCTTTAAATGCTTTTTCTTGTAAAGCTTTAAATGCTTTTCTCTTGGTGATTCTTACTTGGTTGATTTTTCTCCTTCAATTTTTTTTACTTCTCATCGTCCATCTACTTTTCATTTGTATATTTCTCTTTGTTTGTCATCAAAATTATTTAATACGTGAAGTCGGTTTGACTTAACATTCTCCCCTTTTGATGATAACAAATATTGTGAAATAGAGAAATATGAAAGGTATCAAATATCTGAAGTATGAATAAATCAAAATAACTTCGCTTTCAAAATTTCTTCGCCTTTTCCTTTCAAATTGATTCTCCCCGCTCATTCTTCCTTCTCCCCTATTTGTTATTAATCAAAAAATATTTCCCAAACTGTTTCACCAACTTTTTCACATCTTCTTAATCTTCTTCATATCTGATCAAGTTTACGAACTTGTTTCTTTAAAGTCAATGATTCAAATTGCGATCGAGGATCTTTGTCTCAACAACTTGTCATCAACAACAAAGAATCGTTGTTGTATAAGCTTCCACGTTTGAGACATGTGGTTCAATAATTTGTAGGAGAGGCGGAGGAACATATACAGTTTGATCAGGAATATCAAGATCATAGGAATCAAGTATCGTTGATATGTGCTTCCAAGCCAAGGCATAGCTTCAAGAATCGAGTTGATCTCCACGAGGTCGATTTTGCGAATGTTCTGTAAAATACTATAAGAACATTTTAAGTTGTCAATCAAAAAAGAACGATACTGACCCTTTCTGATAGTGCCTCCTTGTGGATCATTTGCTGTAGCCTTAGTTTGGCTTGTTCCTGGATCTTGATAAATGTAGATAGAACTTCCACTTCTTTTCTCTTCACATGCTTCATCAATCAATTGCCTTTATACGCAATCGATCGAAATTCATGTCATCCAAAACTGGTTCTGGTTGAACTTTCAGCTTCAGTTTCTCTTCACACTTGCGTTCAACAAAATTTGGTGGTTGTAGATCAGGTACCACCTTGATTACTGTACTGTCCAATATTGGATAAAAAGTAAGACGCTCTCCAAATGGATCTGGTGGATATGGTTCTCTTCCAACTCTCTTCAGTTGATCATAGAAATTTTTGTAACCCCTATCCAACAGATGTAGAATGCTGTTATCAAATTCAACTGATTTGAAGAAGGCTTTCACAAATCTCTTTGGTTTGTCTCGGATGATGACAGATTTGGTCTTCTTCTCCTCTGTGACAACCAATCTGTGTTCCCAACTTTCTCTTTGAAAAGTTAAATATTTGGATAGAGCATTAGTCATCACACTCAAGATTTTTTGAGTAACCTTTTGTCCCATAACATGTGTAGCAATTTTCTTGCGAATAAGTGAAGACTGAAAGGTAGTAGAAACTACTTCTTCAAAAATTGGATTATCAAGGACATTGTTAGTATTCTTAAGATTACCAGTAACAGCTTCCATATTTACTTCAGCAATATCAACCGTATCAACAACAGACTTTTCTGTAGTATCAACAACAGTCTTTTCTTGCCTTACCTTCTTAGACTTTGTTTCTGTTGTTTGACTTCCTTCTTTTGTCGCACTCATTTTCTTTCCCCTTGGTGACTTTTTAGGTTGCGTTTTTTCTTTTGAGTTCTTCTTTCCTTTTCCTCCACTTCCTTGAGACCGAGTTTCAATCTTTTCAAGGATTGATGTCAACGACTTTGTAGCTTTTGATCTTTGCAGTTCAGAATGCTTTGATTGACTTGATTCTCTGGATTGACTGGCTTCTTTCTGTTGCACAGTTTTCGCTCTGGGTGACCTTCTTGCTTGCTTTGGAAAGTCACTCAGTAGTGGTTCCCCTTTACGCTTCAAGTCACCTGATTCAAAAAATCGAACACTTCTCGACTTTGATTCCTGAGAATGTGATCTTGTTTCCTTCATAGAAGACTTCTTCAGTATACGCTCCCCCTCAATTGTTGCTTTCCTTGGCGATTATGCTCCTTTTCTGTCTGAAAATCTCAGATCTATTTTAGCAATAGATGTTGAATCTATATAGCTTTTAACAGATATCTTTTGTCTAATTCCCCAATCCAATCAGATGCCAGATTCTCTGAACACTCTTGTCAACAACATCCCATAAGGACAAGTGTTTGTATCCTTTATTGATTTTACCATGTACTGAAAAATCAAATACGGTAAATCTATTGGGTGATGATTCAGAAGATGAAGAATACATTGTTCATCCAGGGTAGTGACCTGATGTCGTGAACCTATTCTCGGTAAAACACAGTCACATAGAACCGCGAACAATACCCTTGCCTTTGGTACCAGCCAAGAGACTCTCCTTTCAGTTGGGTTATTTTGTCCATAAAGTTGACGACTAACTTCATCTTCGTTCATCTTAAGCTTAGTCATCCATTTCGCCATATTAGTGAGTTGAACTCCATCCATCGAACATTCAGTGACTTTCTCCAGTAACTCCTTCGTTACTATAACAGAGTGTGTGTCTACATACGACACGATTGTATCGTCTACTGACTTAGTATTCTTCCAGAACTCATAAACTTCTTGGAGATAGACTTCATCTCGTATTTGAAAGAAGTTTCTCCAACCTGCCGCTATTATCTCCGGCTCTATATCCATCTATTCTTTTCTTAGTTCTTGAAGTTTACCAATCTTCCCACCGATCTGGATCAACTCGCAAAATGGGCTTGACATTCATCTTCTTGATTACGATTGAGTAGGAACTTGTTTGAAGAAATTTCGAGAGATTTAAGAGAACTAGCAATTTCGAATTGGTAGAAATCCCAAAAGTCGGTTTTAGGAATTTATAGCGAATTCTAGAACTATTGTACTTCTCGATGATCGTGACTTTTTCCTCTAAAACTTTTTTCTTGTGAAAGAAGTTTTATATCTGAAACCGTCTAACGCCGTTAACTCCACCGTTCCACTGTCTTGTCTTTATAAAAAACCAGATGGATGGTCCGTTAACTCCTCCGTCTGTTTATCTTGTCTTTATGAAAAACCAGATGAATGGTCCGTTAACTCCTCCGTCTGTCTGTCTTGTCTTTATGAAAAACCAGATGAATGGTCCGTAACCATCACCATATTGAGGTTGTGTCTGATTTCTTTAAGGCGATCTTCACTTAGTGGTTTTGTGAAGATATCCATGCACCGATATTCGTTTCTCTAATTGTAGATAGACGATTTTCTTCTGAACGTAATCTCTCAAGAAATGATGTCTAACTTCTATGTGCTTTACCCTTGAATGTTGAATTGGATTCTTTGACAGGCTGATGGCGCTGGTGTTGTCGCAGTATATTGGAATCTCTTCCTCTTGTATTGAGTAGTCCTCTAATTGATACTTGATCCATAATATTTGTGAACAACAACTTGCGGCAAACATATATTCAGCTTCGGCAGTTGATAATGCAATCGAGCTTTGTCTCTTGCTTGACCATGACACCAGGTTTGGTCTAAGAAAGTGACAACCACCACTCGTGCTCTTCCTTTCGATCCTATCACCGGCATAGTCCGCATCGCAATATCCATTCAACCATGCTCTAGGGGCCTGTTTCAGTCCATATAAGGCTTTATGAAGTCTGTAGACATGATCTGGATACTTTATGTCCTCAAATCCGGGAGGTTGCTTAACATAGACTTCTTCATCTATAAAATCATTCGAAATGCACTTTTACATCCATTTGAAAAGCTTTATGTCATGGCAAACCGCATATGCAAGCGGTATCCTTATTGCTTCAAGTCTTGCTCTTGGAGCATATGTCTCATTGTAGTCTATTCCTTCTTGCGATTATAGTCTTGTGCTACTAATCTTGCCTTGTTGCGACTTACTTTTCCTGATTCGTCTAGTTTATTCTTGAATACCTGTCTAGTACCAATAATGGATTTCTTTTCAGGTTTAGGAACTAAGGTCCAGACTTTATTTCTCTGAAATTGATTCAACTCCTCTTGCATAGCTAGTATCCATGCTTCATCTTTTAGAGCTTCATCAATCTTCTTAGGTTCTACTTGGATATAAATGCCACGTTGGCTTCTCTTACGAACTTGGACCTTGTTCGAACACCTTCGAGGTTTCTCCAATAATTGACTCTTTAGGATGTGAACTTTTGTATCTCCAATCTTTCTTTAACTCCAAATTCTTGAAATGTCTTTCTTTTAGTCATATAGTGTTTCGATGAAGATACTTCTTTGTACTCCGTCAAAACCTTTATGACATCATTATCGATTCCTCTTCCTTATTGGGTTGAGAGCTATCATCGAACTTGACATGAATAGTTTCTTCAATGATCTTTGAGGTGAGGTTGTAGACTCTAAATGCCTTTGAGGTGAGAGAATAACCTAGAAATATTCCTGAAAGTGTCTTTGCATCAAACTTGTCCAGAATTTCCTTTGTGTTCAGAATAGTGCACTTGCAACGGAAAGGATGGAAATAAGAAATGTTTGGTTTCCTTCCATTCCATAACTCATAGGGAGTTTTCTTCAATATTGGTCGCAGCAACACTCTATTCTGAATATAGCATGCTGTATTGACAGCTTCTGCCCAGAAATATTTAGGAAGATTCATCTCGCACAACATTGTTCTTGCCATCTCTTGAATCGTCCTATTCTTCCTTTCAACAACTCCATTCTGCTGCGGAGTCCTTGGGGCAGAGAAGTTATGGAAAATTCCATTTTCTTCGCAGAATACTCTAAATTTCTCATTCTCGAATTCTCCACCATGATCACTCCTTATACTAGCTATAGACACTCCTTTTTCATTCTGTAACCTCATGGAAAGGTTTCTAAAACACTTGAAAGACTCATCTTTATGTGCAAAAAAAAGTATCCAACAAAACCTTGTAAAATCATCAACAATGACAAGTCCATACTTCTTTCCACCAAGACTTATTGTCCTTGTTGGACCAAATAAATCCATATGTAACAACTCTAGTGGTCTAGATGAAGTTACGAAATGTTTTGAAGAGAAAGAGGTTTTAACTTGTTTCCCTTTCTGACAACTTTCACAAAAGAAATCTTTGTCAAAACAAATTTGTGGCAAACCTTTTACCAAATCATGTTTCAAAAGTTTTGAAATATGTTTAAAACTGACATGACCTAGTTTTTTATGCTAGATCAACCTTTCTTCTTCAGTAGATAAAAAACATTAAATATTTTGAGACTGAAAATCGTCTAAATCAATTTTGTAAAGATTGTTTCGTCTTTCGGTCGAAAAGAAGATAGAACCATCTTTGTTTCTGACTTCACAAAAGTTTTGGTTGAATGTAACTTCAAAACCAGAATCACATAATTGACCAATACTTATCAAGTTATGCTTTAGACCATCAACTAGCAGTACGTTGTTAATGCATGCATGGGAATTCTTACCAATCTTACCAATCCCGATTATCTTGCCCTGTTTGTTGTCTCCAAAAGTTACCGAACCTCCTTTCTTGTACTGAAGATCTAGGAACATAGACCTTTTTCCCGTCATGTGACGCGAGCATCCACTGTCCAAATACCAATGGTGCTTGTTGGCTCTTCCAAAGAAGGATTTATGTAGGAGATATTATCTTGTTTTTAGGTACCCAGATTCTCTTGGGTCCTTTAGGGTTAGTATGGTGTAATGAATGATAATAAGAAGTAGAATGAAAACGTTGATGACCTTTTGAAAACCCGATTGATATCTTTTCGATCTTTTGAACAATTGATTTCACGTAATCTTTGGGACTTATTTTAGTAAACCCTAATCCAGTTTTATCACTTTCGGATATCGCATTTTCCTAGCATTTCATTCATCTTTTTGTACTATCAGAAATTTAGCTAGATCAATCGAGAGATTAATGATTCTCGATTTCAACTGTTTAATCTCTTGGATCTATCTATTACTTTGTTGTTATTCAGCTTCTCAACTTGCTTTCTCGGACTTATATTCTCACTCTCTATCTCATGAGTATGTTTGAGGTTTTCTACATATTTCTTCTTCAACAGCTTGTACTGTTTCAGAATAGCATGAGAATCCTCTAACAATTCTGAGTATGCATCTTGTATATTATTATAGCTAGAAGTTACCTCTTCATCACTTTCTTCTTCAGCTACCAGACATATGTTAGCATGTTCTGACGCTTCTGAGCTTGTATCTGATTCTGATGAATCCAGATCCTCCCACGTTGCCATCATGCTTTTCTTGTTATCCCTACTCTTTTTGGGTTGTCTTTTCAACATTGGACACTCGGACTTGTAATGTCCTGGCTTATTGCATTCATAACATGTAATAGATGCTTTCTCGACTTTTCCATCGTCTTCTTTGCCGCTGTTCCTTCTGAATGTTGAATTTCCTTTGGACTTCTTTTTCCACATTCTTGTTATCTTTCTTGAAATGAAAGATAGCTCATCGTCTTCATCACTTGATTGATTCGACTTCTGGAATCATCATCCTTTGATTCTTCAATCTTTAATGCCTTTGATGTATTCCTCTTTGTCTTTTCTTCGGATTTTATGATTCTTTTGACACGCTTGGCGTTATGGACTTCTCTTTCTTGGGCTTATCTTACGCATCAAGCTCTACTTCATGTATCTTCAATGATCCAAGCAATTCATCAAGCTTTAGTGCGCTTAAGTCTTTGGCTTCTTATGCAATGATTACTTTGGGTCTCCATCTTTTGGCGACTCCTCAAAATCTTTCGAACATGGTCTTGACTATTATGCGTTTTCCAAGAGCTTTTAGCCCATTAACAATTGTTTGAAATCTTCCAAACATTTGATCAATGGTCTCTTCTTCTTTCATTTTGAACAACTCGTCTCGATGCACCGAATGCTTATCTTGGACTCCTTGACTTGATTTGTTCCTTCATGTGCAATTGATAATGTATCCCACATTTCTTTGGCGATGTCGCATCCATGAACTTTGTCATACTCGCTTCGCTTTCAATGCACAACTCAAGAAAATTTCGCCTTGGAGTTTAGTTGAAATCTTGCTTTACGCTTTCATTGTCCATCTTTCTCGTGGAATTGGATTTTATCATCATCTTCAGGTGTGTATGGTCCGTTCGATGATGTCCCAAAGGTCAATGTGAGTAGATTCGATAAACAATCTCATCCGGTCCTTCCAATAGTGGTAGTCTTCACCATTGAATGCTGGAGGTCCTAGTGATTGAAGCTCCTTGGCAATATACATGTGTGATTCCACCATTTTCTTTAATTCACACTTTATTAAAGTGATTCTTGAACACCAGGCTCTGATACCAATTGAAGTGAATCACACGTTAATATATTGAACAATAATATGATCAAGATACACAAGAAGGGGGGGTTGAATTGTGATAAACTTTTCGTTAATCCCTTTAGAAATTACTTGTTCTTTCAAAAACTTATCGTAAATCAATTCGTAACTAGTTTAAAAAAACTTTGTTAATTTTGAAAACTACGATATAAGTAATATGAGAGTAGAAAGAAAAAACACAACAATTTATCCTGGTTCACCCCAAACCGTGGGCTACGTCCAGTCCTCAGATATCCTTATGAGATTTCACTATTTCAGAACTGTTTACAAGTATTCTTTCGACTGAGCCTCTCCAGGTCTCTTTACAGCAAGTATTCTTTTACTCTTAGCCTCTTCAGGCTATCTGTAACACTTTCTAATTGAAAGAATAGTAAAGAGCTTGTTACAATAGAAATGCTCTTAACACTGTTCACTTGAAATATCGTTCACAATTTTTCTCTCAGATAATCTAAAAATCAAAAGTTGAAAATTCAAGGTTTCATAGAGTTATCTCTTCTTCAATCTCGACTCTTATTTATAGTCGGGTTCTTCAACTGTTTCTTGAATATCTGCTTCTTGAATCTTGAAAGAAACGGTTATTCAGTTTGACTCCGTAACTAACTCAAACTGATGTTTCTTTCTTCCGTCGATATTTTGTATCATTTGCTTTTCTCTTGTAAAGCTTTAAATGCGCTTTTCTCTTGTAAAGCTTTAAATGCCTTTTCTCTTGTAAATCTTTCGTCTACTTTTTTCTTGTAAAGCTTTCGTCTGCTTTTCTCTTCAGTTGATTCTTACTTCGGCTGATTTTTCTCCTTCAGCTGTTTTTTACTTCTCATGCGTCCATCTACTTTTCATTTGTATATTTCTCTTTGCTTGTCATCAAAATTATTTAATACGTGAAGTCTGGTTTGACTTAACAAAACCAACTCTTAAAAACATAACTTACCTTAGATCTTGACTCAACCCAAGAGTTTCTTGGCTCAAAAGGTAGCTTAGCTTCTCCTCTTCACTTTTTCTTCTTGCACTTTCTTCAAACTCTTGCTTGAACTCTTAGAAATCACAAACCCTAGCCATGCTTTTCTTCTTTTCTCCTTCTCCCTCCATTTTCACGACATTCTTCTTTTCTTCCTTCAAATTTCGTAACCCTCTTCCTTTCCTCTCCTAACTCACTTAATTCTTTCCCTTTTTATACTCCTTATTACTTACTTAAGCCCATTAAACTAAGGCCCAACTCATTTCTCTTCTTTCCCTCTTCCTTCCTTCTTTAACCTACTCAAGCCCACTAATTTCTCAAGCCCATCTTATTCTTATTCTCTTTTCTTTCCTACC
This sequence comes from Erythroxylum novogranatense, assembly GCA_029891385.1. Classification (NCBI taxonomy): domain Eukaryota; kingdom Viridiplantae; phylum Streptophyta; class Magnoliopsida; order Malpighiales; family Erythroxylaceae; genus Erythroxylum; species Erythroxylum novogranatense. The sequence goes on along the minus strand of CM057232.1, from coordinate 81,629,094 downwards.
TCATTAAACTACTCAAGCCCATTTATCTTAAGCCCAACTTACTCATTTAATTCCATTAACTCACTACCTAACATCTTTAATGCTAACTCATACTAATTAATGTCAAGTTAATTAATGCTAACATAATTTACTTAATTACTCTAATCATGCTTAACTTTTAAAAAAAATTTGGGGCTAAGATATCAGATGGTTTGAGTGATCCTAACAGGACGTACTACACATGTCCGACAAGCGATCATGTGTAGCCGTGAACAGAGGGGAGTCCGATTTCGGAACTCCTATGCCACTAGCGGGCAGGCGGGGAGAAGCTTAAAAGACAAGTGCAAGACTTGCTAATGAAGGGATCACTACAAACCCAAGAAATCATCTGAAGTTCACTTTAGGCATTCATCCAAAATCACATACTCACATTTTTCTCATTTTAAATCAAGTTTCCAAACATTACAATAGTCATAAAGATTTGCCACAAATGGCCATTACAACTTGTCACTTTCACATAATCACCAAAGTCTCATATTCGGAACTTTTTTACTTGTCAAACAATTATACGAATCTTTACACATTATAGTTACATAAAAAGGCACATAATACATGTTTAAACTATCATAAATACCACTTCATTCAAATTTTGAAAATCATAGGAAACCATTTAAGAGATATTTAAGTAGCTCATTACTCAATTATTAAAAAGTTACCCACCTTGACTTCTTTGGCTTGGCAATTGATTAACTTGTCCTTCCTCAAGCTCCAAATGTCTTAATTGACCTTAATCAAAGCATAACAAGTCTAATTAATCAAAGAGCACAATGCTGGAATTTTCAAGAATGTAAAAAACTTGACTTTCAATCTACATAACCTCACCTAAACCTTTCCTATACCATTCCTATGTTATATTAACTCAAACTTCTCTCAATTTAATCTATTATTTTCGAAAATTCTCAACCATTTAGCCATCCATGCATGCTGGTTTTTTTCACTACGCTCCCCTAATTTTTCTTCTTTCATTTTTCCTTCACAACACTCTCCAAACCACCATTAGACAAACCCTAATAATAACACCATGAAATTTCAACTTCTTCTTCCCCTAGGACACCCACGACATCACCCTACTAGTTTATAATGATAGGAAACTCTTTCCTTTCTCATTCTTTCTCTAAAACCTCTTCTAATCATCCATTTAAAGCATGAAAAACAAAACTTTAACAAATCAATTTCCTAAATTTCGAAAACCCTAATCCATACACAATCTGATTTTTTTCTCCTCCAACAGCATCTCCTTCTAATCACTCTTCTAATCACCAATATGAAACAAGAAAGATAAAATCCCTAACAATATAACCAAGAAATTCGAATTTCCTTACCTTATAGGAAACCCACGAAATCTTCTTTGCTTCTAAGGATGGAGAACCTCTTTCTTTGTCCTTCCTTCTTAAATAAACCACATGAACCAACCTTCCTATAGCTTTGAAACCTTATCTCCCTTCTTCTTCTTCTTCTTCTTTGATGGCCGAAATCTTCTCACTCTTCTTTCTCCTTTGATTTTCGAAATCTTCTCCCACTCTCTTCTCTTTGATGATTTTCGGATGGCTTAATAAAGAATGACCTAATTTTTCCTCTTTCTCACTTATTCCCTAAGCCAAAAACGACACCACATTAGCCTCTCCCTTGAAATTTTCGTTAGTTCCTCTTAAGCCTTAGGAAACTTCCTAAGCCTCCTTCCATTAACCTAACCCTAAACTCCTCATTAACCTAACTCTTTAACTTAAACCCTAAGCTCAATTCTTCAAGCCCAAGTAGTTTCCCTCCTTATAACCTTTCCCAAATTTTCATTTTCCCTCCTTCCAACTTAAATTTTTGGGCTCCTCTTAAAAGCCCAAAATCCAACTTTCCTCCTTCTAACTTAAACTTTCCCAAAATTTCATCTTTCCCTCCAATCATCTAATAATTTCGTGGGCTCCCACTTAAAAGCCCAAATGCTTCCTTTCTTTTTTATTTACTTCACCTTAAAAATCCTAGCCCACTTATTTGCTTTCCCCCTCATTTAAATAACATTCCAAAGGCCTAAAGGCCCACTTTAATAACCTAAAGCCTTAAAACCTTATAAACACTTCCTAATTTATCCTAACGCTATTTTATGACCTCATCTACCATTTTTTTATTCTTTTAAAATCTAACACCAAAATTAAAATTCTAATTTAACTAAATTCCTTCAATTAATAATTATTGCACTAAAATCCCAAATTATTCTAACCAATAGGAAATCTAATAAAACCCTAATTTCATACTAACCAAAAGACAATTTAAATTGCAAACCTATTTAATAGGGAAAAAGGGATCGGGGTCTAACAGGGACACAAGCTATAACAAGTACATGTTTAATACTATATTCATCAAAAGATAAATCTTCTTCTTAATGTGATATGTAGAACTCCTTAATCTTTAGTCAAAATAACTTCCAATGTAAATTTTTCACAAATAAATTAATCAATCAAATAAAACCAATTAAGCATGAAATCAAGTTAGTTTTATAAAAAACTTAACAAAATACTAAAAGTTTCCTTTAAAAATACATATATATCAAATTATCCCATACTTAAGCATTTACTTCTACTCAAGTTATTAACCTAAATAAGTTTGAATTAAGGATGATCCTTATTTGGTTAATTACACTATTCATCAATCATATAGATTTCTATATATTTACACTAACATACACTTTAGCCTATAAACAACTTTATAATTCGTCCAATTCTAATTAAATTATGGTAAATAGTATAAACCGATAAGCAATTATCAAACTATTTTAAAACAAATAAAATTTGTTTATTTATTTATTTTGCATAGTATGAAAACATTTGTCATATTGTTTCTACTCTTAAAATTTTACCTATCAAAAATAGTTACTCGCAACTTAAGGCAAGTGTAGTTATCATTGATAAGTAATATAATAATGAATAAAGTGTCGATTCAATAAGGAAGCCAAACTATCCGAACCTCTTTTATAATTAGTTAATCAAAGAACTAAAATAGATTATGGAGTTGAATAATAAAAATAAATATTAAGCAAAGAAATAACCGGGAAGATAAAATATATACATTAGTTAAGTAAAATATTTAAATATTAATAATGCTTAGATAAGATTGCCAAATATATCTTTATAGTCATGACTTGATGACAAGAGGAGATTCAGAGGTTATAAAATTGCTCTCTTTCTAGTCATAACCACCTATTATTGTTGATTAATCAATATCTCTATCTAATTAAAATCCCAAGAATGCCTTAGGTTCTATGAATTTTGATGAAATGTTAATCCTAATACTAAAGGATTTATATAAGTGTACCTATAAAACTCTTAATATATAAGTTATGATCCGTTTATATTAAGATTCTCTTGAATCATTCATATGCAAATTAACATCAAATATAATAATTAGTGTAATTAAATATGTATTAAGAATATTAAAGATATTTCACAAAATAAATCTAACTTTATAAAGAATATTGAATCATTTTGTAGTAAAGATAATTAATGTTTTTCTTATCTAAACATATAAATAACATTTTATGTTTTCACTAACAAATATAAGTGAAAAAGTAAAAGACGCCAAAGTAGAAAGAATTCTAAATTAAATATTTGTATTCTAATTAACTTTAATCCATTTGGATGATCTCCAATCATGTTTCCTAGTGAGAATAGATTTGAAATTGATCTCTTTACTGTTATTACTCCTTCCATAGGATTTTTGGGTTATTTTGTTGTTTGCCAAATTGTTGTTAGCCTGGTAGCTTTGGATGGATTCTCCACCCGCTTTTTCTACTATCACTAAAGAATTAGATTCCTTATCCTTCATCAAGGTAGCTGGGAAAGTGACATTGACCTGTTTTCCCTTATTGTTACTAATAGAGCCTTCCTTAATTTGGGTTTCATGATAAAAGGGGATGTTTTCCTCACAGTTGGTCATCTTTCCTTCTTGCCTCTTCATCCTACTGATTTTCCTTTTCCAAACTCATCAATTCCATATAGTCTCCTTCCTTAAATCTTCTCCGTTTTTCTTTCCAGATCTTCCCTAAGGTGGTTGTCTAAATATTCATTTGTAGGTTAATATAACAGAATCCTTGAACAATTCTTCTTCCTTTCCCAACCTAAGTATAGGGAGATAATATGGTAACTAACTATTAGAGTTAATCTGCATATAAACTTTTGCATAATCAATGTGTTTTTTAGTGGCTTTCATCTCATTCATACATAAGGGAACTCCTATATGGCTTGCTAGGGAACTCAATCCCTTTGTGGTCTAATACACTAAGGCTATCCCATGCATATTAATCCATAATGGAGGCTTATCATTTATTAGGCTCCCCATCTTCAGACTTGCCTTCCATGGTTGTAGAAAGAGAGGTTGATTGTTTATATGCCATGGTCTTGCCTCCATGATCTCCTTAGCATTAGCTACACTCTAAAATTTGAATAGGATAAGGTTGTCCTTTAATAGTGAAACTGTTGGGACCCGATCCGGGAACCGGATCCCAACCGAACGAAGGAAGCGGAATCGAATGGAAACGGAAATTTCGGATCGAAATTTCGAATCGGAAACAAAATGCGGAAGCCGGGAATCGATATCAAAAGCGAATCGGATCGAATACCAATCGGAAGCGGAAACAAACACTTAGCAAAGCGGATCCGACATCCGAGAACAACTAATCAAAGAAAACAATCGCGTTGGAAACTCTAAGACGTTCCAAAATCCGGTATAATTTTTTTTTCTTTCTTATTTTTATTCTCATTTTCTCATCTTATTGATCTCATGCACAACAAATAATACAAATCCAAAATCTCATTTTCATCCAATTTTATCGAAATTTCGGCAGCATAACGGCCGCCTTTATCCTAACTCAAACCTGCAAAGTGTTCAAAACAACACTTCTATAATTTCCAATTAATCACACAAACACCAGAATCCACCGGACCCTCCGTCCGGGATATCAACAGATAAACACAAACCTAATTCTAAAACAATCTCATATTTGTCATTCAATCTACTATTTTCATAGTTCAAACTCATTCCCAGAATCAAACATAAATACATATCCCATAATCACACCCAATTTCATATACAAATTTCCAAATCCATTTACAATACTCAACTTTATATGCAAGTAAACTTTCCCAAACTTATCTTAAGCCAAATACATATCCATTACAAAAATCCAAACTTATACAAATATCGAAATTGACGCCTTGACCATCTTTCATCCGATCTCCTACTCGAGTACTTGGAGATGGGGATGAAAGGGGGGGTGAGCTCGGAAGCTCGTGAATAACACATTTATAAAATGACCAATAAGCAGAAATCATTTCTTTCATAATCTTTTTGCCAAAAGGGCTGATTTTTCAAACTTTATAATTTTTCAAACAATTTCCTCAAACTTTTTTTTTTCATATTTTTCAAAACTTTCCATAGTAATCTCACTTTTTCTTATTTTTCAAAAATTCTTGAATTTTTCATAAATATGAATGCAACATTCAGAAACAAAATTGAAAACACATAACATATCGAATGGTGCAGCTAGGTCCAATAGAGCGTCTTGCATATCCGCATAATGCGGTCCTGCTGCGATCGTGAATGAAACGTATTATACTTTCCCGATAGCGTTCCAAAGTAGCCGTGAAGGAGTCCGAAATCGGACTCGTGCCACTAGCAGCAGCCGGGAGAAGGCTATACACATAGAGACAAATAACGACTCACCAAAGGACCTACCAAACCCACATAACACATATCGAAAACGGAAATTCAAATTGCCCGAAGGCACTTTTCAAAAGTCTTGTTTTTCATACGCAGCATACTATACACATTCTCAGTTCTACACAATTCATACAATTAAATCAAATCAAGTAATTCCACAAATTCAACACTTTGCACAGTTTATCAATGCACTCATAACATATGAATTTTCGTAAATTTCTATCGATTTATCAAATCATTTCAAACAATAAATTTAAGCTTGTAATAATTTTTCAGAAATCACTTAGGAATCATAATTTCAAACCTTAAATCAATTCTTATTTTCAAACATTTCCAAAAACAATAAGTGATCAAAATTCCAAACTTTTGCTTTCTTTAATTTTTCAAAATTCGTATTAAGCTTACAAATCAAAATATAAATATGCTACCCACCTCGAAATGACGCTAGGAACTTGTTCCAAGCTCCAATTTGACCCTTGCTTCTTTCCTTCTTTCAATTAAAAATGACCTAAGCCATAATCACCCAAATTCACATCATAAATTTGCATAATTTCTAAAATTAACTATCGGAAATTCATAATTATCATATTTCTAAGCTATTTCAATTTCCAAATTTGAAAATCCCCAATTTTCAAAATTGGCCTAAACCAATACACCCAAATTCAATCTCATAAAACATAATTTCTTCAAAATTGATTCCATAATTCATCAATTCATGCTATTATTGATGATTCTACACCTTTAATTTACAAAATTTGGGAAAATCCCCAAATCTTAAAATTGGCCTAAACCAATTTATCTAAATTCAATATCATAATTCACAAATTCTTCAAAATTAACTTCACATATCATCAATCCATAGTATTTTTCATGATTCTACACTAACAATTTCCAAAAACCCCAAATTATAAAATTTGGGCATAATCCCAATTAAATTTTTATCCAAAATTAAATCCAATATACTTTACAATCTCTCAAATTGACTTCAAATACTACATACCCATATCATTTTCCATATTTCTCAACAAAAATTTCACCAAAAACTCAAAACTCAAATTTTTCTCTTACTTCTTTTCTTCTTCATTTTCGAAATTTCTTGGGTATGAAGGCAAGCTCTCACCTTATTCCTTCCTTTTCCCTTGAATCTACTCCAAAAATAAGCTTGAAGTCTTAGAAATTCAAAAATCTCTAAGCTTCCATCGTTTTTCTCCATATACGAAACTTTATTCTTCACTTTCTCTCTCATTTCTTCTTCTTCTCTCTAAAAGAATCGTTATTCTCTCTTCTCTTAACATTTCCAGACCTTTCCTACGGCTACACCACTTAAAATGATGCCATGTCACTAAAATTTAATAAAAAGACTAAAATGCCCCTCACATGTTACTTTATGTCATTTCACTTGCGGTTTTGATTCGCACTATCGAGTTGAAGGAATTTGTTACAACTTCCTTCTTGAGAAATGTTCCTCTCAATCATACGAATCCAACGCCACTAACCGCGCTCAATTCGGATCACTACAGCAAAAGTTATACGCAAAACAGTTCGGGAATATCCATACTCTAACACATTTTCCATATACGATTATTTCCGTCCAAAATTTCACATTCTTAATCCCAGAATTAAAACTTTATGTCTTCATAAAAATTGTATCCTTATGTCTCTAGTTTAATTCAAAACAAGAATCGCCTCATTCCGATTCCCAGATCAAAAGTTATGCTCAAAATACTCTCAGGTGTTCCCAATCCGAAAACTGCACACGAATTTGAACTTCCATCCATAGTTTGAGGGTCTTAGGGGCAAAATTGACATTTCATTTCTTCATATCATTTGTAGCCCCTTGTCTTATCTTTATTTCGCCTCAAGAATCACTTCAATCAGATCTCTACAGATCCTGAATTTCACAAAATACTAAACTATGCTCGGAAAATTTCCTGACTCGCTTTGATTAAATTAATCACCATTTATTTAATCTCATAAAATTACAAATTTCTCATGAGAATGTAGAGAATTGTCTTAAGAATCCAACGCCGCAAGAATCAACTCAATCGGATGTCGGACGGAAAAGAAATGAGCAAAACAGTGAACAAAGGTCGGATTGGAGGAGGAAGCAAGAAAACTGAAGGAGCAAAACGACGTCGTATTAGGGCGCGGTCACTACGGCGACGCGAGCCGAACGCTCGCCATCACTACGGCGATGCGTCGCCGTAGTGATGCGAGCCGAACGCTCGCCATCACTACGGCGACGCGTCACCCTAGTGACGGGAGACTTTTTTTTTTTTCCGAAACTTCCAACATTCATAACTCTCAATCCCGAACTCCAATTTTGACAAACTTAGTCTCTATAGAAAGCTTTAAGGAAGCTCTACATCTTTCACGAAGGACATAAAAATCAATTTGACTCCTACAGGAGTCCATTTTCCGGTCAAAGATACTATCCTCTAATAATCATGCTAAAACCACAATATAAACTTGTAAAAATCATAACTTATTATTCCGAGATCGAAAAATTGCATACTTTATATCAAAATAAATATAAAATCAAATCCTTCAACTTTCATGAAGAACATCAAAGCCCAATTAACCACTAACTAGGTTAATTTCTCAGTCAAAGATTCAGTCATCATAATTAAAGTCAAAAGTCAACCTTATCAAACATAAACTTTGACTGATCATAACTTTCACTCCCGATATCGAAAAATTGCAAACTTTATGTCTACAGAAAGCTCTTAACATAATCTACAAGTTTCATGTAGATCATTTTATCAAATTGTGCCTCAAACAAAAGTCAACTCTCAAAGTCAAACATTCTCTCTCCAAAAAGTCAAACTTTCTAAATCCTTCAAATTTTCACACTTTCTTTTTTTTAATTCTTGCTATATAACTTCATTTCAATCAACTCATCCACTTTTCTCTCATAGTCCATATAAATTCATTCAAATATCAAAGTCCTCTAAACTAAACAATTCTTTTCTCATAAATTTTTCTTAATTTCAGCAAATTTTCTTAAATTCATAAATTGTCTCACCAAGTTCTTTCTCATTAATATTCATTGTAATATTTCTCATTATCATCAAAAGTTCGGGGTCCAACAGAAACTTCTGAAATACCCTTTGTTTTCTAAGTTTTTCATAGCTTAGTCTCTAACCACTGGGAAACATTGCCTTTTTCCATATAAAAAAACTCACCATAATAGCTGTCAAACCTTTACTCCTTATTATATGTTAATGCCAGGGGCAACAATAATTTTGCCTTTTTAGGGGTTGGAGGAGAGTATGTCAATGTTTCGCTAGTCTCCTCTCCCACAACTTATCTCTAAGAAGTTGTAAGCAATGGAGTTCTAGGTTTATCTTGGGGAAGGACTAAAGAAGATAGGTGTAAAAAGGAAATTTCATCTTAATGTATGGTTGTTTTTCCTGTCTCCATTGCTAATTAGAGAAGCAATTGATGACAACTCTACCTTTTAGCTAACAGAAACAACAAAATAGTGGGCAAGAACAGAATGGAGAGGATATTACAAAATAATGAGGATGTGGACTAGTTCTTTATTATGTAGGTAGTAGGAAGTACGTAAGTGGAATCAAGGTAGCTGAGAGTAGTATCAAACAAGTAGACATAAAGAAACAAAGCTAGAGTAGATGGACTTCATGGCGAACCAGAATATTAGCTAAGTTGAGTGACAAGATAAAAGATCAAGAAAGAGTGAAATAAGTCCAAAGAGGAAAACATTCTTAAAGGTTAATCCCATTAAGAATAACTGTGCAGAAGCTAGGGGAAAAAGAGAGAAAGAGGAGAAGATTCTCTCTCATGTCAAAGTTGATAGTACATGATTCTTTTGTTTTCAATTTGATTCCTCTTTTTTTTAATTACATAATTCAATCTTCCCCCAATTATAAATCAATCTTTTTATATATTTTAATTATTTTAGCCCAAAATTTCCTAAAGAACAAACAATTCCTAAGAAACTAAACTGTTTTGTCATAAAAATAAAATTAATTAAAAGAGAATTAATTAAGAAAATTTTGAAAAAGTTTTAAAATCTAAAATAAAGTAATTTTAAAATTTAATTATAAAAATTAATAAAATATAAGTTAAAGAATTCAAATACTTATATATATATATATTATATTCAATTTTGTAAGTAAAACTTGCAATATAATAAAAAATAGAACAAAAATTCAATGCCTGCATTGATGTTTTGTCTAAGTATTAAAATGACTCGATAGAAGCATTCATTATAAGATCATATTACATCTTGAATCACCTTTATAAGGAAAAAAAGGTCATTATTTGAGAGTTATAGTAATTGGAGTTCCATTGCTAATGGATTCATCATTTATTAAAGCATAAGATGGTTATAAGAGTTTTTGTCTATCGAAAAGAAGAAAAAATATAAAGGCTATTGTTCACTTATTGAAAGAAGAAATTAATAAAATTCTCTAAAAGAGAAGGGAGGTTAATGTAGAACAAACTAATTAGTTGAGGTACTATAAATTGTTTATTCCTCCTTCTCTTTACTCTCTGATTTATTATAGTTACAAGTTATGAACACTTATATTCACTTAACTTGCATTAATTATACATCTTGCTATAGTATTAATTTAGATTTTAAGCAATTGATCATCCATTTTCATAAAGGCAATGATTTACACCTTTATTAGATGCAATAAAAGATTCAAAAGTTTTATATTAATTAATGTTTATTTAATTAAGAAATTAAAATTATTACCAATAAGGAAATTATTTTTTTGGTATTATTAGAATATAAAAATATGATTATTTGTCATAATTTTATACATAATTATTATATTCTTTATACTGATAGTTTTATTTCAAATGCATAAAAAACTAACAACGCGCCACTTTTATTACTTTCATGAGTTGTTTGGTAGAATGGAATAGCCATTCTATTCCTAACCCATTCCTACCTAATTCCTAAATCCATGTTTGGTTAAAAATGAAGACGGGAATAACTAAACATTAGTAACAACTATTCTTAAATTGTGGAGAATACGCAAACCCCACCCCAACCCATCTTTACCTATTCGAAGAATACGTTTCCTTACTGAAGATAACTTTATCCTCTCATGTTCACCCTCCAAAACTTCTTGTCCTTCTTTAACCTTGAAACATCTTTGAGCCTCCTCTTATCCACTCACGTTCAAGCTTCCGACAGACCAACGTCACCCTTGTTGTCACCGGTCGCCGTCACCTGCCGCCGTCCATCTTACGCTCCAATTTTCCAAAAGGAGTTGGGCTCTTTTTCTGTTCAGTTTGTCTTGCTCAAGCTTACCGCCTCTGACTGGTAATGTCTTTTAATTGTTCTTCATTTTGATTCTTTTAGCCTCGTTCCTCTTGTTATTTTTTCTTGTGAGGTGGTGTGGGGAATAAGGGTGAAGGAGACCTCCAGAAACCCCAAAAGTGCCTCCTTCGATGCCAACTTCATCATACAAGTCAACCTTCATATTTGAGTCCTTTGGACATTGCTAGAAACACCAATCAAACAAACACGTGATGGGCAAAAAGAAATGTCGCAGAATAAAAACAGACAAATGGGCTGACGAGTTGCCTTTAACAAATGCCAAGCAACGGAGATGTCGACGAAACTAGCACTGAGCATAGCGTATGTAGCGCCTCCTTACCGCAGGGTATGCACCGGGACGCCCGTGGGCTATTTCGACGCATATCCTACAATAAGGGAGAGCTACGAGCGATCACTACCGTACTCATCATGGCATTAATAAAATAAAACCACAATATAAAAATCACTAAATTTTATAAACCAAGATACTATCTCATTTCATATCATCAAACAGAAATATGTACAAGTTTATCAGCTTTCCACTAACTAAATACATTACTCTGAAAATGAAACTGATACAAAAGTCTATACTAGGTCATCCCCAAAAATCATTGTTGGGACCCGATTCGGAGACCAGATCTCAACCGGAAAACGAAAAGCGAAGGAAATGAAAGCGAAATAGAAACGAAAATTTCGCATCGAAATTTCAAATCGAAAAATAAAGCATTCGATAACGTGAAACGAAAAACGAAGCAGAATCAAATCACCAAATACGGAAACAGAATAAAGTGAAAGCAGAAGCAAAAACTTAACAAAGCGGATCCGACATCTGAGAACAAAGAATAGAGAAACACAATCGCGTTGGGAACCTAAACTAATCCAATATGAAAATTCGGTATATTTTTTTTTCTTTTCTTTCTTTCTGTTTCTCACTTCTTACATCTTTAACCAATCTCATTCAAATCCAACAAACAATTTCCACTTTTGGAAATATAACCTCATGCAAACACTCAATACTTGATCATATTCGTATATATCCATACAAATCCCAAATTACATTTTTATCTCAATTTTATCAAAAATTCGGCAGCATAACGGCTGCATTTATCCTAACCTAAACCTACAAAGTATTTAAAATACACTTCTAACATTCCCAATCAAACATACAAACATCAAAATCCACCGGACCCTCCGTCCGGGATCTCAGCATACACAAACCCAAACTTAATTCTAAAACACTTCAATCATTCTCATACATCACCATAACCCATCATCATACACAAACTTTGAACCTCAGCTCAACATATAAATCCATAATTTACTTACATCATCCAATTTCATAATCATACATAAATCTAATGCTTACAAACCAAATTACTCAAATCTAGCTTATACACATTACAAAAACATATAAATATCAAAACTGACGTCTTGACCATCTTTCATCCTATCTCTTGCTCGAATATCTGGAGATGGGGATGAAAGGGGGGTGAGCTCGACGGCTCAGTGGATAACACATTTATAAATTGAAAAATAAGCTGAAATCATTTTTCATAAAATTTTTGCCAAAAGGCTTATCTTTTTCAAACTTTTCAACTTTTCAAGCATTTTCTTCAAACCTTTCAATTTTCCAAACTTTTCATAATAAATTTCTATAATTTCATGGTTGAAAACTCTTTTTCTCATTTCTCAAAATTTTCATAAACATGAATGCAATCACATCAAATCACAAAACACATAAAATCATAAATCAAATACATAAAACACATCAAACGGTTTGGGTTGGTCCTAACAGAACGTACTGCACATTCCCGCATAGCGGTTCTGTGCAGCCGTGAATGGAGGGGAGTTCGAAATCGAAACTCCTAAGCCACTTGCGGGCAGCCGGGAGAAGGCTATAAACAAATAAAGACAGTGCACTGACTCACGAAAGGGACCTAACCAAACCCATTTATCACATAATTTTCACATACAAATCAAATTGCCCGAAGGTACATTTTGAAACTTTATTTCATCGAACATAAACAAACTCACAATTAACATAATTCATACAATTTCATTAATTCAATCATTCAATAATTTCAACAATCAAGTCAATCAATCAATGATTTCAATAATTTGCATAATTTATCGATGTATTCATAACAAATGAATTTCCAGAAATTTCTATCGATTTATCAAATCATTTAAATCAATGAATTTAAGCTTGTAATAATTTTTCAAAAATCATTCGGAAACGAATAAAATACGAAAATATTTTCTTTCACTTTTTTAAAATTTTGAAAAGTCATATATGGCTTACAAATCAAAATATAAATATGATACCCACCTCGAATCGATGCTAGAAATTTGTTCCAAGCTCCAATTTGATCAATTATTCTTTCCTTCTTCCAATTAAAATTTCCCTAAACCAAGTTCATCAAAATTCAACCTCATAAATAACATAATCCTTAAAATTGATGTCATAATTCATCAATTCATACTAATTCCAAGATATCTAAATCATCAATTTCAAAAATCCCCAAATCTCAAAATTGGCCTAAACTAATTTACATAAATTCGATATCATAAATCCCATAATCTTCAAAATTGGTTTCATATTTCACAAACCCATACTATTATCTATAATTCTACACCAATAATCTCTAAAAACCTCAAACACAAAATTTAGCATAAACCTTAATTAATTTCCATCCAAAATTAAACATAACCTAAGGCATATACATCAAAATTGACTTTATATATCACAAACTCATATCATTTTCCATATTTCTAAACCAAGAACTCATCAAAAATCACACATTAAATTTTCGACCTTACCTCATTCCTCACTGAAATCCGACTTTTCTTGACTTGGAAGGAAGCTCTTGTGCTCCTCCACCTTTTTTTCTCTTGGAACAATCCTAAAATCCTTCTTCAATTGGTAGAAAAATCGAATTTTTACCTTTCTCTCTCATCTTTCTCCATGGCCGAACCTTCTCCTCCATTCTTCTTCTTATTTTGTTCTTCTTTCCTTCAAAGTGCCGGCTCTCCTTTAACAAAAACGACATCCCCCTTTTATATATAATGCCTTGTCATTTAATGATAGTCAATTGACCAAAATGCCTCTGCACTTTACTTTATTTCATACCGATTTTTAGTTCCGATTCGCACCATAAATTTGAAGAAATTTGTCAAATTTTCCTTCTATAGAAATGTTCCTCTATGTCTTAATTTCATAATGCTACAAAAATCATCCAATTCTGAGCACTACATCAAAAGTTATGCTCAAAACATTTCAGATATGTTCATGTTCTAACACATTTTCCAACACGTTCTTTCCATCCAGAAATTTACATTCTTAATCCCAAAATTGACATTTAATGTCTTCATAACAATTGTATCTCTATTTCTCTAGTTTAATTCAAATTAAGAATCGCCTCATTTCGATTACCAGAGCAAAAGTTATGCCCAATATACTTTCAGATGTTCCTAAATCAAAAACTGCACACTAATCCAAATTTTCATTCATAAATTAAAAATCTTAGGGGCACAATTGAAATTTACTTTCTTCATATGACTTGTAGCCCCATGTCTTAATTTTATTTTGCCTCAAGAATCACTTCAATCGGATCTCCATAGATTCCGAATTTCGCAAAAATACTAAACCATGTTCGGAAAATTAGTCCACTCATTTTGATTAAATTAATCATCCTTAATTTAATCTCAAAAATTCACAAATTTCTCGTAAAAATGAAATTCATTGTCTTAGAAATCCAACGCTTCAAAAATCGAGTCAATCGGATGTCAGACGGAAAAGATATGAGCGAAAGATTGAAGATGGGTCATATTCCCTATAATCTGAAAATAATAATTAAATAATCTGAAAATAATAAGTAAAATATATATCCCAATTTTTTTCAAAAATCGTAGCTCTTGATTCCGAATTTCAAATTTGACAAATTTGGTCTCTATGGAAAGCTTGAAGGAAGCTCTACAACTTTCATGTAGATCTCAAAAATCAATTTTGTCTCTAAAGAGATCAAAAGCCAATCAAATGTATTGCCCCAATTTAATGTAAACCTAAACAATATTTAACTTTGAAAATTTATATCTTTCAACTCCAAATTCTGAACACCTCATATTTTATATCACTGGGAAGATCAGAAAGTCACCTACAACTTTCATGAAGGACATAAAAATCAATTTGACCTCTAATAAAGTCAATTTGTCAGTCAAAAGTTATGTCCTCGAATAATCATGCTAAAATCATAACAGAAACTTGTAAAAATCATAACTTATTATTCCTTAATCAAAAAATTCTATACTTTATATCAAAATAAAGATCAAATCAAATCCTTCAACTTTCATGAAGAACTTCAAGGCTCAATTTACCGCTAACTAGGTAAATTTTTCAGTCAAAGCTTCAGCCATAATATAAGTTAACCTATAACACACCTAGACTTTGACTATTCATAACTTTCACTCCCGATATCGAAAAATTGCAAACTTTATGGTTACAGAAAACTCTCAACATAAGCTACAAGTTTCATGTTGAACATTTTCTCAAATTTTGACTAAATCAACAGTCAACTCTCAATGGTGAAAAAGTCAAACTTTCTAAATTCTGCAAATTGTCACACTTTTTCTTTTTAATTCTTGCTGTTTAACTTCATTTCAATCAACCCATCCACTTTTTAATATTTCTTATTTTCACTTAAAAATCGAGGTCCAACATTTCTCCTCTTAAAAGAATTTCGTCATCGAAATTCATACTGGATTTTACATCAAGTAACACATCCTTACATATAATTTCTTTCCAAACGAAGATAATCAAATACTTTCTTACCAATTTCTTTCCAAAAATCATAATCAATCACTTTGTCCTTATCACACATATTTCTCAATTTATTTGCACTTATTCCCTTCTTGTGTCAAATGCTAATATCATATCAAAAAGCACTATCTCCTCAAATCAAATATTTCTTTACACATTTTCACAAGTCATAGGGTCCTATTTCTTAAGGAACCCAATAAGGACCAATAATCATTCCAAATCAACCAATGGTTCTTTCATACATATTTCTTTCCTTAATCTCATCTCACAATTGCATATACAAAATTAAATCACTATCATGAACTTCAAATCTCAATTTCATGAACACTTTCCTTATCACATTCTTACCGGTGCATAATCAAACTCAATTTATCCCATGATCAAGAAATTTCAATCTCACTTTCCTTAACACATTTCTAAAATCAAATCATCATTTTGACACCTTAATCAAAACATTCTTACAATCCACATTCATGATAGGTCATTCACATTAAGATCACATTCTCACTAATTCCATTTTATCACAAACTCTTATCAATCTTATGCGCCCAGTTAAGACCTTAATACTAGACTCTGATACCATCTATGTTAGGAACCGATCCGGAGACTAGATCCCAACCGGAAAACGAAAAGCGAAGGAAATGAAAGCGAAATAGAAACGGAAATTTCGCATCGAAATTTTGAATCGAAAAATAAAGCATTCGATAACGCGAAACGAAAAACTCTTTTTCTCATTTCTCAAAATTTTCATAAACATGAATGCAATCACATCAAATCACAAAACACATAAAATCATAAATCAAATACATCAAACACATCAAACGGTTTGGGTTGATCCTAACAGAACGTACTGCACATTCTCGCGTGGCGGCTTACGTATGGCAAGTGAGCGGAGGGGAGTCCAAATAGAACTCCTAAGTCACTTGCACAGTAGGAGAAGGCTATAAACAAATAAAGACAGTGCACTGACTCACGAAAGGGACCTAACCAAACCCATTTATCACATAATTTTCACATACAAATCAAATTGCCCAAAGGCACATTTTGAAACTTTATTTCATCGAACACAAACAAACTCACAATTCACATAATTCATACAATTCCATTAAGTCAATCATTCAATAATTTCAACAATCAAGTCAATCAATCAATGATTTCAATAATTTGCATAATTTATCGATGTATTCATAACAAATGAATTTCCAGAAATTTCGATCGATTTATCAAATCATTTAAATCAATGAATTTAAGCTTGTAATAATTTTTCAAAAATCATTCGAAAACGAATAAAATACGAAAATCTTTTCTTTCACTTTCTTAAATTTTCGAAAAGTCATATATGGCTTACAAATCAAAATATAAATATGCTACCCACCTCGAATCGATGCCAGAAATTTGTTCCAAGCTCCAATTTGATCAATTCTTCTTTCCTTCATCCAATTAAAATTTTCCTAAACCAAGTTCATCAAAATTCAACCTCATAAATAACATAATCCTTAAAATTGATGTCATCATTCATCAATTCATACTAATTCCAAAATATCTAAATCATCAATTTCAAAAATTCCCAAATCTCAAAATTGGCCTAAACCAATTTACACAAATTTGATATCATAAATCCCATAATCTTCAAAATTGGTTTCATATTTCACAAACCCATACTATTATCTATAATTCTACACCAATAATCTCTAAAAACCTCAAACACAAAATTGCGCATAAACCTTAATTAATTTTCTTCGAAAATTAACTATAACCTAAGGCATATACATCAAAGTTGACTTCATATATCACAAACCCATATCATTTTCCATATTTCTAAACCAAGAACTCATCAAAAATCACACATTAAATTTTCGACCTTATCTCATTCCTCACTGAAATCCGACTTTTCTTGACTTGAAAGGAAGCTCTTGTGCTCCTCCACCTTTTTCTCTCTTGGAACAATCCTAAAATCCTTCTTCAATTGGTAGAAAAATCAAATTTTTACCTTTCTCTCTCATCTTTCTCCATGGCTGAAGCTTCTCCTCCATTCTTCTTCTTATTTTGTTCTTCTTTCCTTCAAAGTGCCGGCTCTCCTTTAACAAAAATGACATCCCTCTTCTTATATATAATGCCTTGTCATTTAATGATAGTCAATTGACCAAAATGCCCCTGCACTTTACTTTATTTCATACCGATTTTCGGATCCGATTTGCACCATCAATTTGAAGGAATTTGCTAAAATTTCCTTCTAGAGAAATGTTCCTCTATGTCTTAATTTCATAATGCCACAAAAATCATCCAGTTCGGAGCACTTCATCAAAAGTTATGCTCAAAATATTTCAGATATGTTCATGTTCTAACACATTTTCCAACACGTTCTTTCCATCCAGAAATTTACATTCTTAATCCCAAAATTGACATTTGATGTCTTTCATAAAAATTATAGCTCTGTTTCTCTAGTTTAATTCAAATTAAGAATCGCCTCATTTCGATTACCAGAGCAAAAGTTATGCCCAATATACTTTCAGATGTTCCTAACCCAAAAACTGCACACTAATCCGAACTTCCATTCATAAATTAAAAATCTTAGGGTCAAAATTGAAATTTACTTTCTTCATAGGACTTGTAGCCCCATGTATTAATTTTATTTTGCCTTAAGAATCACTTCAATCGGATCTTCACAGATTCCAAATTTCGCAAAAATACTAAACCATGTTTGGAAAATTAGTCCACTCATTTTGATTAAATTAATCATCCTTAATTTAATCTCAAAAATTTACAAATTTCTTGTAAAAATGAAATTCATTGTCTTAGGAATCCAACGCTTTGAAAACCGAGTCAATCGGATGTCAGACGGAAAAGATATGAGCGAAAGATTGAAGAGGGGTCATATTCTCTATAATCTGAAAATAATAATTAAATAATCTGAAAATAATAATTAAACAATTAAAATAAAAATAAAATAAAATTAACCCTCCTCGCTAGGGCGACGTATACGCCCAATGAGAGAGCTTATGATTTATATATATATATATATATATATATATATATATATATATATATATCATATATATATATATATATATATATATATATATATATATATATCATATATATATATATATCCCAATTTTTTCAAAATCGTAGCTCTTGATTCAATTCTAAATTTGACAAATTTGGTCTCTATGGAAAACTTGAAGGAAGCTCTACAACT
Source organism: Erythroxylum novogranatense (assembly GCA_029891385.1). NCBI lineage: Eukaryota > Viridiplantae > Streptophyta > Magnoliopsida > Malpighiales > Erythroxylaceae > Erythroxylum > Erythroxylum novogranatense. The sequence continues at coordinate 81,610,035 of CM057232.1, read as the reverse complement.
TTCATGTAGATCTCAAAAATCAATTTTGTCTCTAAAGAGGTCAAAAAGGCAATCAAATGTATTGCCCCAATTTAATGTAAACCTAAACAATATTTAACTTTGAAAATTTATATCTTTCAACTCCAAATTCCGAACACCTCATATTTTATATCACTGGGAAGATCAAAAAGTTACCTACAACTTTCATGAAGGACATAAAAATCAATTTGACCTCTAATAAAGTTAATTTGTCAGTCAAAAGTTCTGTCCTCGAATAATCATGCTAAAATCATAACAGAAACTTGTAAAAATCATAACTTATTATTCCTTAATCAAAAAATTCCATACTTTATATCAAAATAAATATCAAATCAAATCTTTCAACTTTCATGAAGAACTTCAAGGCTCAATTTACCTCTAACTAGGTAAATTTTTCAGTCAAAGCTTCAGCCATAATATAGGCCAACCTATAACACACCTAGACTTTGACTGTTCATAACTTTCACTCCCGATATCGAAAAATTGCAAACTTTATGGCTACAGAAAACTCTCAACATAAGCTACAAGTTTCATGTTGAACATTTTCTTAAAATCTGACTAAATCAAAAGTCAACTCTCAATGATCAAAAAGTCAAACTTTCTAAATTCTTCAAATTGCACACTTTTTCTTTTTTATTCTTGCTATTTAACTTAATTTTAATCAACTCATCCACTTTTGAATATTTCTTATTTTCACTTAAAAATCGGGGTCCAACAATCATTCCCAGCTGACCGACCTGTGTGTCATAATTTCTCTTGCCAACGCGCTCACACGGTGGGAAAAGTATATCTCTGGAATTAGGAGTCTAATCTATCGATCCTGAAAAATAGATGCAATTTTGGGTGAGTTTGCGAACTCAATGAGAAACAATTATCGATAGTTCACTCAATTCATGTATTACGCAATTAGCGTACAACATATCACAATAACGCATTCAGAATACCATATAGCAATTTACAATTTCTCATACAATCACAGAACTCAGAAATTTCACAAATCAGTTATTACAATTATAGCATACACTCTTGCCTATTTTCCATTCACTGAATTCAATCCATTGCAATGTGTATGCAATGCATATGTGACTCTTTCCCATTTTATTACAGTGTTGTGACCGAGCGCTTAAACAGTGGACAGTATTCAATAGACGCGTCTAGGAAGTAGGAGAGCCCTCTGGGTATGCACTAACTCCCTTCGAGCTCGAGGCTTGTTTCAGTATCAGTGGCGACTCAGGTCACAACTATCATTATCTGTTCATGCATTTGTGTATGAAATGCAAAATGCCCAATAATTCACAGTCACATTGCTGTTAAAACCTATTTATCACTATTTTTCATAATCACGTAGCAGTCAAATCTGATTTATCAAGAACAAACGTAACGATCCTAATCATTCACATGATCATACAATTCACATTCGCAGATAGTTTATAGAGAATTTAACAATTAAAAATTGAGGAACCAACTAGGTTACTCACCTGTAACTTCCGAGCTACTACCTGAAAGTCCCAGCAATATCCGTGGAATAACGATCCAACGGTGCCTCTATAACAGTCAAATAGTTTCTCATTACTAGATGTATAATCAGAACAATTCAATGATGCGCGTGTCTTTATTAAAAGATGTACGATGCTTATTCATGACTTTTCGACGCTAAATCCCAAATTTCACTATCTTTTGACCAAATCTAACTTTTCACCCAATTGATCGATAATAACTCATTTCATCTCTAAAACTCAGTTCAAATCCACCATATCAAACACACTAAAATATTCCCAAGAAAACCTCAAAACCAAATCCATCTTAAACTAGATCAAATTCACCTAGTGAAGACTTTAATAGCATTGAATTTACATTCGAAAATCTCACAATTATACCCCAATAATCAAGAAACTATCCTTAGGTTGAAATAGGAAACCTTACTCAACATTCTTTCAATAATTAAGATCCTACTAATTTGATTTCAAATTTTCTTTCTTTACCTCAATTGTAGACCTCTTTCTCTAGTTCATAACGAATCAAGAATCACCTCAATTGGAGATCTACACCATTAGTTATGCCTCAAAAACTAAAATACGAAAAGTTAGTCAGAGGAGACGGAGGAGCCCCGCACGTCGTGAAGAGTAAATAGGTACTCGCCACGACGAGCGCGCTCCTGTCGATCCTCGCCGCTACGAGCGTATTGGACATCGCGGTGAGCGACCCCCTTGACGCCGTGGAGAGAGCCCTTTCGCCGCGGCGAGCTCCATTTTTCTAAAATGAGGCCATCCCTCTCTCTAAAACCAGTAATAACTCACTCTCAATGACCCAAACTTTCATATTAACTACAATAAATGCATTTCAACAACAATAAAACAACATTAAAGCCAATTTACTTACCAATCAAGCCGTAAATCTTCAAATCTCCGAAAATCTCTTCCAAGTCCTAACACCCATAGTTATCTCCCAAATCCACACAAAACATCATCATCTCCAAGGTTTAAGCTTGGTCTTCAACCACAATGAAGGAGCAAACAAGAATCTCAAAGGTGGAGAATCGAAAATCGCCAACAGAAGAAGAGAAGAAAAAGCCCTATGTTAGAGGAAGTAAGCTTTTCTACCATTTCCAAAACCTAAAGCTTTTAACGGGGGTTTCTCTCTTTCCTCAAACACTCACCAAGTTCCTCTTTCTTTTCATAATCATTTCCGGTGTCTAAGTCGTCTCTAAATTCCAATGGCTCATCATTTTCATTCCTAAAGTCATAAATCTAAATTTCCCATTACCATTGGACAATTATTTCAGTACCATACAGTCAGCCAGTATGTTACTCGAAAAATTTTCGGTCCAGACATTTTCTCCCGAATTTCCAGAAAAATTTCCTAAGATTCACTATCAACTGGCAATCACTCTAAAACAGTTCCTAATCAACTATTTAAACCCAATTCTTTCATAATTCTTAAACAAATCACAATCAAACTTAATTACCTCAGAATTCATAAACACATCATATTCACAATAAAATATCGGAAAATGCCATGAATGCATGTACATAAAAATGTATGTGCAAAATAACCCCTTCCTCTATATTTGGAGGCCAAATGAATGCTCAATCAATAATATGCAATGAAAAATCCTAACTCGTCCCAGTTTACCAAAATAACCTTCCCATCGGTGATGGGATGTTACAGCGTATCTGGTAGTTGGTTCAAAACAAGATGATAACTTTACTCCAAAACGTGTGTCAAAGAGCGAAAAAAGAAGAAGAAAAAAGTTAATTTCGTATAATAATAATAATAATAATAATAATAATAATAATAATAATAATAATTAATTAATTAATTAATTAATAAATAAATAAATAACTACTAATAATAATAGCAAAAATCAAATTACAAATAATTGATAAAATTAATAATAATAATAATAATAATAATAATAATAATAATAATAATAATAATAATAATAATAATAATAATAATAATAATAATAATAATAATAATAATAATAATAATAATAATAATAAGGACATTTTGATCTTTTATTACTTATTCCTTTCTTATTCAAGTTTATATTTTCAAATTAAACATTAAAATAGAAATTCTTTATTTATTCTATTTCTTAAACTAAACAAAGTAATACTCATTTTGTTCTATTCTCATCTTTTCTATTTCCAGGAATAACTATTCTATTTTCTATCTATTTCATTCCTTGAACCAAACAAGTCCTCAAGAGTTAAACTTAGAAAAGAATGTAAATAGTAAAATATCAAAATTAAGTAGCGATGGTAATACGCTAGGTCAAGTTTTGGCCTGGTCTAACTTTATGTTTTTTAAAAAATAAGAAAACTATGTTATTTTTAACAAAATATTGTTTTCGAGCACAGGTTGGGATGGGTTGGAGCAACTCTGACACATGACCCAGGTGGGCTAAGCAATCTTGACCTGTGGCTCAGTCAACTGTGGCAGAAGTCAGGCTAGGTTGAGCAGATGAAGTCACATTTGTCATTCTTAAAATTAAGAGTTAAATATATTAAACTTCTTTTTAATTTAACATTTTTTTCAAGTTGTAATTGAAATTTAAAATGTTATTATTTTGGCCTTCTACTTTAAGGCTTCATGACAGTCGATTCTACTGTCACTAAATCATTAAAAGCAAATATTAAACAATGATTTGAAATGTTATGTATCATATGAATTTAGATACTAAAATCTAATACTATGGCATTGTTTGCTGATTAAAATGGAACACGAAATACTATAATATCATTTCCTTGAAATCAAATCAACGCTTAATTGGTGAGGAGGAAGGTAGGACTTGGGTCTGACCCAGAAACAACCTTCCTCGAGAGCAAATCAACCGCAAACCACGGAGTTAGCAGTCATCCAACGACGACGCGCTTTCAAACGCTTAATGTTAATAGTTCTCAAACACAGCCGAACAGACACGACACGACGACGAAGCCATCTGTCCGAAGTCAGAACCTACGTTACAATAAACAAATCGCAAGATTTTTGCACGTACAATAAGCTACCAGCTCAAGAAAAAGGGGCAACGCATTACCCTCCAAGAAAGTCACAATCCCACCATCCCTGCCACTCACCTTTTCCCCTTTTTTCTTGTCAAACTTTTCAACTTCGTTTCCAACGACCTGGTAAACCTACTCTCTGTATTTGCTGGTGCTGGATTATATGTATCTTTACTTTATCAATCTTCAAATGGGTTCTTTTCATTTCATTCACTTGGATTTTCGTTTCTCTAGTTCAGTTTTTTTCTTTTTTAAACACTCTTGCAAGGAGCCTGCTTCGCTTCCCATTTCTTTTCCCGTGGACTTTTGTGTTTCAGCTGCAATTTTCTTTTTCTTCTGATTGTTTTTCAGATCCAACAATTGATTTGTGGCTATTACTAAACTAATGATAAAATTTAATTTTTGACAAGAAGATTTAGTTACTAAAGCAATCGGGAAGTTTGTTGACCTATTCTGGGTTTTTTAGTTTTCTTTTGTTCAGTTTATGTATATGCTCAATACACGGTTGACCATCTGGTTGTGATATATCGATTAGAATACACATCGCTTTTCCTTTTGAACTTTTTCAATAACTGGGTCATAATTAGTTTTATCACTTTGATCTTGCTATTGATCTTTATTGTTTTATTCCAACGGGACTCTCTTGGCATTAGCTCTAGTTAAGTGAGTCTAATTGATATTCATTTTGTCAGCTAGCATCCAAGCTTTCATCTTGGCATGACTTAGCCACAAGTTCAAGAGTTCAACTTGTTTAGTTTTTCAGTTTCCAAAGTTGAGATCATCAATTCACTTTTGTATCAGTGCAGTTGATAAGATAGATCTTGTATCAGTGCAGTTGATAAAATAGATCTTGATGTAGAAGTGATTGAGAGAATCCTAGATGGGCAATACTTGTGTTGGACCGAGTATTACGAAGAATGGCTTCTTTCAGACAGTCTCAGGTGCAATGTGGCGGTCACGAGCACCAGATGACACAGCGTCTCAAATTCATTCAGAGTCTGTCCACAAGGGGACGACTAATGACCCTGAATTGCAATCCCCAGTTCAGAACAAACCACCAGAGCCAGTAACGATGCCAAAGCCAGAGAAACCAGAAAAGCCGGAGAAATCAGAGCAGCATGCAAAACCAAAGAAACCCGCTCAAATGAAAAGGGTCTCTAGTGCTGGGCTGAGAGTTGGTTCTGTTTTACAAACTAAAACTGGTAACTTAAAGGAGTTCTATAGTCTAGGGAGGAAACTGGGACAAGGGCAATTTGGGACCACATTCCTTTGTATGGAGAAAGCAACGGGGAAAGAGTATGCCTGCAAATCAATTGCAAAGAGAAAGTTGCTCAGTGATGAGGATGTGGAGGATGTGAGGAGGGAAATACAAATAATGCATCATTTGGCTGGCAATCCCAATGTTATATCAATCAAAGGAGCATACGAGGATGCAATAGCAGTGCATGTTGTTATGGAGCTATGTGCAGGCGGTGAGCTCTTTGATAGGATTATTCAGCGTGGACATTATACGGAAAGGAAAGCTGCTGAGCTTACTAGAGTCATAGTTGGAGTGGTTGAAGCCTGTCACTCATTGGGTGTGATGCATCGGGATCTTAAACCTGAGAATTTTCTTTTCGTTGATAAAAAAGAAGACTCCCTTCTCAAAACGATTGACTTTGGATTATCAATATTCTTCAAGCCAGGTATATTTGTTGGTTTTCGTAGTTGTTGAATTCTTCTTGTGATTTTTCATTAGTTGTCGAAGTCCGTAATTAGCTTGTTTGTTGCTTGCTTTTCTTAATTTTGATTGAAGAAGATCTGGCTCATTTTTTCTTCAATTTTGTTTAATGTTAAGCTGCTGCTTTCTCATTTAGTAGTCCTTCTGGATCTTGTGAATTTGACCTACAGTTAACTTTTTCAGATAGTGGCAGCTGTTGATAAATTTCTACTGTTCAAACCTAACTCCAAGTGGAATACACACACCCAAGTTTTCTTGCCTGCTAAATATGCAACTATGTGGTTTCTTAAAAATATCAATTTTACAAACACGTGCAGGTTACCATTTTAGAATAGGACATATAGCTGAATATAAACGTCTCTGTTTGCAGGCTCACTTCAGGAGACCTAGTCCCCTATGCCATAGTATTATAATACCTTTGGGTCTTCAATAATGTGGCTTTCTTATTCTAGGGCTGATTCAAGTTACAATCATCATTTTTCACAATTTTTACTTTTAATGCTGGAATTGGCAGATGGATTGAATTCTTTTTCTTTCCAGGAGAAAAGTTCACTGATGTGGTTGGTAGTCCCTACTATGTTGCTCCAGAAGTTCTGAGGAAGCGTTATGGTCCAGAGGCTGATGTGTGGAGTGCTGGAGTAATTGTGTACATTCTGTTGAGTGGGGTGCCTCCCTTCTGGGCAGGTTATTCTTTTGACTTGTACAGTTGCCAAATTTTGACTCTGAATGATGTATTTCCAAATATTATCATTCTGTTGCAGAGAATGAGCAGGGTATATTTGAAGAGGTCCTCCATGGTGATCTTGACTTTTCATCAGACCCTTGGCCTAGTATCTCTGAAGGTGCCAAGGATCTAGTGAGAAGAATGCTTGTTCGTGATCCCAGACGGCGGATAAGTGCACATGAAGTTCTATGTGAGTCTTGTCAAATACTTAATTTAGACATTTTCTGTTGGGGAACATATATTTTTAATCCACAACTTTAAACAAATTATCAAAATCAGTCCAAACTCTCTTTTCAAATTTTAACTCATGAACTCTCAATTTGTATCAAGTATAACTTGATGGCAGTCCTTGTTATAGAGCGCCATTAAGTTAGCTTATGTGACATGCCACGTGGGATATATTTTTAATTTTTGACAGGCGGTTTATAATTTTAATATAAAAGAAACTCAAAAGTTTTTGAAAATGTGGAATTGACATAAGTTTACATTTGAGGAATCTTTTTATTGTAACATTTGGAATTTATCTTTATAGGATGTTGCGTTGCAGATGAGGGGTATTATTAATTTAAAAACTACTGCTTATCACACTCTTTGAAGTCATCATAGAGTGAACTTTAGCCTAGTAAGACCAAATTGTGGAATTACTGAAGCAGTTGTGTTAGTTCAAAATAAGTTTTCCTCTGGTGTAACTATGTTTGGAATAGTTCAAAGTAAGTTTTCCTCTGGTGTAACTATGTTTGGAATTTCGATACAAGTCACTACAAAAAGTAATGAAAAATTGTAGCCATGAGGTAACTTGATAAATTTTAAACAGAAGTTTTGCTTTCATATCTAGCTTGGTGGGAAGCTGAGACGGCTGTTGTTTTAGTTGGTCCTATAGTCATATTTTATAGCTGGAAAGCTTGCTTTTAAAACCTGTTTATTTACAATAATATTTTGAATTTCACTATTGATATGCTTTCTGAATTCCTTGTAGGCCACCCTTGGGTACAAGTAGATGGTGTAGCTCCTGACAAGCCGTTGGACTCAGCTGTATTAAGTCGTATGAAGCAATTTTCTGCGATGAACAAGCTCAAGAAAATGGCTCTCAGAGTAAGTATAAGAATCTACGAAACACATTTTGGGATAGAAATCATGAGGGATCTAAAGGATTATTCTGATGCAAATCATCTGTCTTTGTGATGGTTGAGAGTGCCTAGCTCACAAGGACAACTTCCTATTTATTATTTTCTGACACTGTTTGTGCAAAATACCTGGGAAAAAGAACTTGATGGTTTTGGATTTATTGACTGAACGGAATCCAACCAAGATTTCTTGCATAGTTAAGAAAGCGAAGTAAATTCTTCTATCATGCAGGTCATTGCAGAGAGCCTTTCTGAGGAGGAGATAGCTGGACTAAAAGAGATGTTCAAGATGATAGATGCAGATAACAGTGGTCAGATCACTTTTGAAGAACTTAAGGAGGGGTTGAACAAAGTTGGAGCTAATCTTAATGAATCTGAAATTTATGATCTTATGCAAGCAGTAAGCATCGTGTCAAATCTAGATTCTGTTAATTAAAATGAGTAATTTAATTCGTCTACTTAATCATGTAATTGCAAATGATTCGAGTAGTTCAATAAGATAACCAAGGGCTATTGTCTAGACACTTAAAATACTAGAAAACCTCAGTGAAAAGGACTTTCACATTCTTGTCTATGGGAGAAAGGGGGAGAGCTAGAGTTAATATATTTAAACATTGTACTGAATAGGAGAGAACAAATATGATGTTAAACACTTTTCTATAAATATGACTGTCCATGATAGAGTTGCTGAAACATATTAAAGGAAATGAACTTTTAAGTGCTGGTGATTTCTGTACATGACAGTGCGGATGCTTTCCTGTGCAGGCTGATGTAGACAATAATGGCACTATTGATTATGGGGAGTTTATAGCTGCAACATTGCATCTAAACAAGGTTGAGAAAGAGGATCATCTATTTGCAGCCTTTCAATACTTCGATAAGGATGGAAGTGGTTATATTACTCTTGATGAGCTTCAACAAGCTTGTGAGGAGTTTGGCATAGAGGATATTCGTTTGGACGAATTAATCAAAGAAATTGATGAGAACAATGTAAGTAATATAGTTTCCCATGTGTCTGTATATGTTATCTTCTGTGCCTTCTCAAATTTTGAGCTTGATTTAAAGATAAAAAATGCTTATGGATTGATGAGAACTTGAAAATTGTAGGCAACGGTTGCTTCTTTGTCAAGCTTTTAAGGGCCAGAAATGATACTGCTAAAAGATGGTGTTAGTAGTAGCAGTTTCTTATTTGACATTAGAAAAGAATAATGAATTTATGGCATGTTCTCAAGTGGGTTCCTTTTTCTTTTCCTTTTGTTTCCTCACTCCAATCATGAATGTGAACATTGACTGACGCAGGATGGAACCATTGATTACAATGAGTTCGTAGCCATGATGCAAAAGGGGACAGTTACTGGTCCTAACAAGAAGGCCCTGGAAAATAGCTTCAGCATTGGATTTAGGGAGGCTCTTAAACTTTAGGGCAATAGGTAATGGACATGTTGTACAGTGAAGAGTTTGGCCGCTGGACCACACAGCAGAGTGTCTACCGTTGGGCCACAGAGTAGAGCGTATACCGTTGGACATGACACGCAACAAAATGAATTTGATTTTGGATTCTAAATGAGTTTTGAAACCAGTGAACCCCGCCATCTTGTGACTCATTCCAGGAAAGTGTTTTTATGCTCTCGGGCTTTTGTTTTTGTCAGCAATGCATGCTATGGCACTTCAAAAACTTATACGTATCGACAGGAATCAATTGATTATTATTATTGTTGTCGTTGGCTTCCGACTCTCATAAAACAGTTTATTATGAACATTTCTCTTCCTTTTCTCTTGAATCACCGAAGTTGGTGAGGTCATTCAGCTTCCGTAATTGAACTACAAGTATACTGGAATCTGAACCTGTCTTTCAGCTCAGGGACTTTAATAAGGAAAGTGCACGACTTTAATGAACCATGAAGGAGAACACAAAAACACGTATAAAGTCAGATAATTAGCATAAGGTGGCATCAATTCATCATACAAGGGGTGTCGAGTTAGACTAAACTATGGCTACTGAGTTTACGACTCTGTGATTTGTCACTTGTTCCATAAAAAACTATATATATATGTAAAGGTTATTCTGCCCATCCTACATAATAAATACTACGGTCTACAGAATTTTGTTTATGTGGTCTAGTAATTTAATAATCATCATCAACGAAGAAACCGCATTTTAATCATACGATCGACTCTCTCAGCATCTCTTCGTTTGCTATATTGCTAACCAATTTCTGAAGCTAAATCACTGATTCCTGTATGAATACAACGTTCGGGAAGATGAATGACGACTGCGTTTATAACATTCCATGCCATTCTCCATAACATGGGGACCGGTCTTATATTCAGATTTTAACATCAGCTTAGAATATTGAGTTTTCATTTCTTTTATAAATTCAATACCCATATGGTGAGGAATGATGGGAACCGAGTCGACCCCACGGAATAATTTCTATAATTTTCTTATTGAATCACTAGTAGAATAGTTTGAAATAATAATCAAGAACTAAACACCAAACTAATTCAAATTCCTATTAAAATAATTGAGTCAATCACAAATCATTCAATTATCTGACTTCAATCTGTATCTACAAAGGATATTTCTAATTATTTTAGAGAAGGATAAAGAAGTCCTTTAATGTCTTTAGTCTTTTATTTAAAATCAAGTTCTAAATCATAATCAAAGTTTAAATATAATTATAATTAAAAGTTTGACCTTATTAAATTCAAATATGTTATATTGTATTCTTAATTTTTAAAGCTTTATAATTAAATCTAACTTAGTTTAAAATAATTTTCTCTTTAATTACTTTATTTGTATTAGTCATTAAGTTCTTAACACATTAATAATAATTATAATTTCTAATTCTAATTTATAATTAAAAATACACAAATTAAATCTCTTTATTAATTAAGCAATTTATAATTATACGTCAAGATCAATGTCTATTAGTATACATAATCTCTCAAATATTAGGAATATCAAAATATTTTGACTTAATCTATTTATACATAGTTATGATGTATAATATAATCATTTTGTCATGTAATGTTAAATTAAACATAAAGTATAAAATTGGTATCTCCTTTATTATAATTCAATCATATTTATTCTTGTAAATTGTTAATTGATTTATTATTGATACCAAAATTTTTTAAATTTTGTTTGTTCTAGTTAAAGAATTCTCAAATTATTATTAATCAAGAATAATAAAGCATGCTTCATAATTACTTTAGGGTGTCAAATCCTTTATTAACCCACTTTACTATCTTTATTAATTCATACTACATCTAAATAGTATCAATTAAGATACCATAGATAGAGGTCATAAGCAACATTAAAATATGATACATGAGATACTTTGATAACTAAGTTCCAATAATCAATCATACAATCATCCTAATAAGGATATCCATATATATAAAAGTAATGTTCTATTTAAAATCCTCATTAGTGAGTTAGTTCAATGAACTTATAATGCGATTTTTAGGTTGAAAATCACCTAAAATATGAATCTTAAGGAATTAGAATCCTAGAATCGTCTTCAAACTCAAGTAAGGAAACTGACCAAATTCGTTTATTAGAACTAATGTTCTAAGGATTTTGATTGCTACAACTTGCTTTGATAAGATTAGATTAGGTTCTTATTAAAGAACTAAGACAAAATTCTAAAAGAAGTAAAGAAAGCTTTCAAATCAATTTCTATATTGATAATCCCATTAGTTATATCAATAAGACAACATTTTATAGGTATAAACTTCCAAGAACTAGAATCCTAAAAGGCAAGAAAAACTAGAGCCTAAAAGAAAAAGAACATTTCTTCTCAGGTGTAACAAAGATTAAAACTCTAACTACAAATATTATCTTAACTAGAATTCTAGAAATACTATTTCATTTAATTAGAATCCTAATCACTTACCATAATAACTAAACCAAAGGAAAACTAAAAATAATTATAAAACAAATTATTTGGGCTTTATAATGAAGTAAGGTATAGAACATTTATAATATAACATGTTAAATTATTTAAAACAAAATGAACTATGACCTTTAAATACATTATAATCATAAAATTTGGGTTCCATTTAACTCAAAATTATGAACCATGCTATTAGACATTCTCCAAACCTTGTTCTTTATGTATTAAGCATATTCCATCTTCAACGATATGTAAGAAAGTGATTAATATTAGTAATACATTTGATTCATCTTGAATTGTTGCCATATATATCAATCATTTATTTTGTACAACCTATTAATTTTATCTTTCCATATTTATATTGAATAGTTGTAAATACAGAGAAATCAGGCTGAGGATCCCTACAAATCAGGCTATCTCTGCAATTAGCCTGTAATTATTGTGTATGTATCTATTTATTCAATGAAATTAGAACCACAAAGCATTGAGCTATTCAATCAAAATTCTATCAATTCTAAAGTTTTCATGGTATCAGAGCTTTACTCTTAGAGTTTTGGAATTTCTAGTCATTTTTGGTTTGCAAATTTTGTTTTTTTTGGCCATTTCAAATTCTATTATGGTCGTTCTTGGTCACTGTAGATTCTATTGCTTCAGAGTTACTTTGGGCTGCAGATCAAGTTTAGGTAGAGAGGAAGCTCACGTATTTTGGTTAACTTAATTGCTTTTATGCAAATGGCTAGCAATAATAACTCTGAATTTTGTGTCAAATTTACGAGGAAGAATTAATCAGTATGGAAATTTCAATTTCAATTGTGTGTTATTGGAAAAGAGTTATGGGGACATATTGATGTCACTAATCTAGCTCCAACAGATACTACTAAATTGTCCCAATGGTAGATTAAGGATGTAAGAGTTATGTCTTGGATTATTGGGTCTTGTGATTCTCAAATTGGTCTTAATTTATGCTCTTATAAAATTGCTTAAATAATGTGGGAATATTTGAAAAAGCTTTACAATCAAACCAATTCAGCTAGTAGATTTCAATTGGAGTGTGAGATTGCCAATTATACTCAGGGTACTTTATTGATTCAGGATTACTATTCTGGTTTTCAAAAGTTGTGGATTGAATTTTCTAATATAATTTATGTTGCATTATCTAAGGATTCTCTTGCTGATGTATTGAGTGTTCATGAAATTAGCAAGCGTGACCAGTTTTTGATGAAGCTATGATCAGATTTTGAAAATGCTCATTCTAATTTGATGAATCGTCATCCTCCTCCTTCCTTGGATGTGTGTTTAGTGAATTGCATCATGAAGAACAATGTCTTCTTACACAAAGCACTCTTGACCAAGAGCAAATGACCATAATAAAAATGGCATTTTTAGCTTATGGAAATGGCAAAAGTAAAGACATGAGCAAAGTTTAGTGTTTTAGTTGCAAGAATTATGGATATATAGCTACAAATTATACCAAAAATTTTACAATTATTACAAAAGCAAGGGCACATCATCAAAGATTGTTCAATTAGTCCTTCAAATTGCTAGAATAGGAGTTTTCAAGCAATGTTAGCAACTCTTCTACTAATCAGCTCAAAATTGTCCCTCAACTATGTTAGTTGTCAATCAAAATGCTCAACTCAATGTTTTTACTCCTGAAATGGTGCAACAAATTATAGTCTCATCCTTTTCAACTCTTGGGCATCAAGGTAATCCTTCATCTCAGCCTTGGTTTGTTGATTCTATTGCATAAAATCACATGACTAATTCAGCTAAGTTGTTGAAAAATGTTCATCCATATCATGGATATTCAAGTTGTTAATGGAAGCAATTTGTCCATTACCAATACTGGTGATACTACTCTAACTTTCAACAATGTTTTTATATCACCTGGACTTTCCAATAATCTTCTTTCGGTTGGCCAATTAGTAGAAAATAACTATGATGTACATTTCTCTTATGATGGTTGCTGTGTGCAAGATCAGGCATCGGGGATGGTGATCGTGATGGGGCCTATAGTAGGACATATGTTTCCTTCGCATATTTCCATTCCTAGTCATGTTTCTTTAGCTTATTCTACTGTTATGAATCAAAGTGCACTATGGCATAAACGTTTAGGACACCCCAACTCTACTATATTATCATATTTGTTGAATTCTAGTTTATTGGCTGATAATGAACAATTTTCAAGTCTTTCTTTTGATTGTTTTACTTGTAAATTGGGCAAAAGTAAAGTTCTTCCTTTTCCTATTGCTAGTAGTCATACAAATAAATGCTTTGATATTATTCATAGTGATGTATTAGGGATCACACCCGTTATTTCTCATGCACATTATAATTATTTGTGATATTTATTGATGACTATAATCGGTTTACTTGGAATCATTTTCTTCGTTTCAAATTTGAGTTCTTTTCGATATTCAAGATTTTTGTTGCTTATGTTGAAACCCAATTTTTTGCTGTTATTAAAATTCTTTGATCTAATTCTAGTGGAGAATACATGTCTAATGCATTTCAACAATTTTTGAATGACAAAGGTATTCTCTCTCAACGCTCTTATCCCCATATACCTCAACAAAATGGTGTGGCAGAGCGAAAGAATCATCATCCTTAGAATTCAACCGTACTTTATTGTTTGAATCTTCTGTTCCAACTAAGTTTTGGATGGAGGCTTTATCTACATCAATTAATCTTATTAATAGACTACCCTCTCAAACTTTACACTTGAGTCTCCTTATTTCCATATTTATTAATAAAATCCTCAGTATGGGCAAATGCATACATTTGGTTGTTTTTGTTTCATTCATTTGCCCTCAAATGAACGTTATAAACTCTATGCTCAATCTGTTAAATGCTCTTTTATAGGATATAGTACAAATCACAAGGGATTTGTTTGTTATGATTCGTCTTTTAAAAAGGTTCGTGTTTCTTATAATGTTGTTTTCTTTGAAAATTAGTTTTTCTTTCCTACTTGTGATAAGTCATTATCAAATATTGCCATTCTTCCTAGTTTTGATGAATTAACTTCCACTTCTAAACCATTCAAACCTAAGTATGTATATAAACGATGTCCTCCTCCACAACCCCTTCTTAATCTAGATCTGTCATATGATCCTGCTTCAGATTTACCAATTGATCCTGCTTCAAATTTGCCTATTTTAAGACGCTCTACTAAAGTCTTATGTCCTCCCTATTGGTATGGTACTCGTTGAGCAAGTTTTATAATTGATAAAACTCTCAATAATCCACAAGTGCATGATTCGTACTTTATAGTATTGAATGGTCGATCCCACGAGGAGGGTACTAGCCTAATCCTAAGTCGTCTAAGACTTAAGAAAAGAATAAAAAGAAATAAAAACTAAACAAGTGAACACAAAGTAAATACGAGATATTGATTCAAAAATTGTAAAGTGGAAATTTCAACAAAACATAATTAAACTGAGTAATCACAAAGGTTACAATGGAAATCCGTCAAGAGAGTTGAGTTATGAGAAAGGGGATTTTATCTATCATTAATGCTAAGCTAGTCATTTATATGTTTACAGGGTATAAGTTTTATATGATCATAGGGTTGATTACTCTCTCTCTCGAGTTATAACCATTAAACCCTAAATTGTAAACCCTAATCGAATTGTGGAACTTATAATCTCTCAATTCACAAATTACTCACAATTATATTTAGTTCTAAAGCTCTCTAATAAACAATCGGGTCTCACATGGGATCTCTCTCTATGAAATTACTAACTAGATTGATTAAGTGGTCAATTAAATCGAATTAGATCGCCTAACTCTCATTATTTCGATATAATCATTTTTATCTGACTCACCCTTTCGGTTTATTACTGAAACATTCGAATATATTAATCAATCACAACACCCAAACCAATAAACACAAAATAACTAAATCAACATTAACTCAAAGTAAAATCCCAAAGGAGGGTTCATAACATTATCAACAACGCGAAATCCATCTCAATTTTATACATTTAAATGAAAAAGGAAATGAAAAGACTCTCTTCTTTTCTCTCTCTTTAGGGTTTCCATGAGTGGCTGAATGTAAAGCTCCCTTTTCTCTAATCTTTATGTTCTTTTTATACTCTTTTTATGTTTTGGGTAACCCTAGGGGTTTTTCGAAGTCTGAAAGGTCCAAAAAATCTCTCGAAACATGAAGTTTATGAGCATCTGCATATTTGCCTGACATAGGTCAAGATCATGACATTACTAGAGCTTCTGTCGCGATTGTGGGTTGTTTTTCAGCCCGAATGTCCACCAAAACTCCTATGTTATTTGATATTGACCTTAAAATACTAGTAAGCACATTAAGGTACCTCAAAAACATAATATTTAATCTTAAAAGCTTGTATTAACCCTTAAAACATAAATAATTAACAAACACACATAATTATAACCTAAACACATACTAAATGATCGAATTAGCGGCTAAACACATATCAAACTATACTCTAAACGTGATGCAATTTACACTTATCAACATCCCCACACTTAAATATTTGCTTATACTCAAGCAAACAAAACAATAAACAAATAAAAAACACAAAATATGCATATGCAATAATGCAACAATGCTTTCAACTCAGCGAAACAAATTTAACTATAAACACAATCCTTCAAGTCGTTTTAACTTATTAACAAGAGAAATCTACGTCTAAACACCTTGGACTAAATATAGAAACTAATCAAAATTTTAGTCTATTCACCTTTATCATTTGCACACACACATTGATAATCATTTAGTCAAAACAAAAGTGTAGTTATTCCTCAGTACGTTTTCATGAAAAATTAAACTACTAACAAGTTTGATAGGTTTTATTTGAAAACATTCTTTTTGTTGATTTTTCTTTAAAGACATGAACCTAGTCTTTTTACGCGAAGGCAAACATTTATTATGAATATCGATCCGGTTACTCAACTAAGGCATATTGTTATTAAGCTGCTTGGTTAGAATGTCACTATAATATTTTTACATGAAGGCACACATTTGTAATGCATATCAATCCAGTTACTCAGCTACATCACATTCTCAACTGGCTACTAACTCTATTCATAACGCGAGGGCCAACGGAATAGTTGTTTTAGTGAAAATTTATACATTTTTTTAACAAAAAATTTTGCCTACTTTATTACTTTAGCTAATCATTCTCATGAAAATGTACTAGTAATGTCACTTATTTGATTGACTTAAAATTATAGATGAGTATGGCAAATTCCTAGAGTGAATGGATTAACATCGTATTCTAATTAACTAGCATATTTAGCCCTAAGTAACATAGGTCACTAATTTTCAAAAACTAATAAATCTTCGCAACATAAAAGGATATGTTTAAGGCTAAACCTATCCCATTAAGTCCTAGCCATTGATGCATTCACATAATTCATAGTATGCAACCTAAACAAACTAACATAATAATATGCAAAATTCATACTCAAAGCAAAACACACAACCTTCCTACATTTGAACAACACATTATCCTCAATGTGAGAAGGATACATATAAGCACAAAAGGGAGAATGAAACAATATGTGGAAGGAAAAAGAACAAAATACTAATAAAATGAAAAGAAAAGGGCTAGAGCACGAAACCATCATGGTGACTGAGGTGGTGATGTGTCGAAGGCAAGGACCAAATGCGTTTGATGTCGAGTTGGCTTTCCTATCTTATGATTGATTCTGAGAGAGTAAGAGAATTAGTAGAGCAATGTATTTCGAATTGATATTTATTTATGGAAATGAAACAACTTTAATTGCATCACAATTTGAATCTACCCTAAACATGGTAATTTATGGTCATTAGCTTGACCTTGTATCATTGGAAACTCAGTCAAGATTAATTATAAATGGCTTGCTTCTGCCCTTTTTGTTCAACATCAGTTTTGTAGCCTATAAGTAAGCTACACATTACAAAATGATCAGAAGGACAATATTGATAAAATTATGAAAACCAATTAAGCTCACTAATATCCTTTTTTCGAGTGAACTGTCAACAAAATAGAGAATATCAAAGCTACATGAATCTTCCATAGAATCCAGCAGTTTATCCTGTAAGAGGGTGAGTTGTTCTCTTGTTGGACCCCGAATTTTTAGAGAAAATTGGAAATATTAAAATGGAATGAAATGAGTGTTATGAATAGTGTTATAGATGTTATTGTGCTTTAAGAAAAATTAATGAGAAAAGATTTGAGGACTTTGATATTTGAGTAAATTCGTTTGGGTTATGAAAGTTTAAGTGAATGAGTTGATTTAAATGGAAGTTGAAAATGAAAAATAAAGAGAAAAAGTGTGAAAATATGAAAAATTGTGAAAATTTGACTTTTTGGAGATAAAAGTTGACTTTTTGATTTAGGCCAAATTTGAGAAAATAATATTCATAAAAATTGTAGCTTATGTTTGTAGGAAAATCCCGGGAGGAACATCACATGTTCCAGCAGCGGAAACAAAAATTTTTATTCCCGGGACCTTTCCGAAATCCAGGATCCCGGTGTCGGTATGA
Source organism: Erythroxylum novogranatense (assembly GCA_029891385.1). Taxonomy (NCBI): domain Eukaryota; kingdom Viridiplantae; phylum Streptophyta; class Magnoliopsida; order Malpighiales; family Erythroxylaceae; genus Erythroxylum; species Erythroxylum novogranatense. Next base: position 81,591,537 of record CM057232.1, on the reverse strand, counting down.
AAACTCAAACTGAATAGCCAATAGAGACTATCTCTAAAGGTATCCACGCAGAGATCGAAAACCTAACCGAGTCAAACCCTTTTGACCCGGAATAGCTAGAACAGAATAAGAGCTGCTAGACCCTACCTCTTTCTGGAGAGCTTGAGAAAACGTTGGAACCTTGTGCTTGGAGAAGGAGAAGTCGATGGTTGCTTAAGGAGAAGAAGAAAATGAACCTTTTAAAACAAAGCTTAACTATTAAGCTTTCATCTTCATTCCTTTCTAAAACCTACGAACCATCATCTTCCTTTTACATGTATATAAGTCTTTTAACTTTTAAAAGACTAAGCATGAGATGATGCCATGTGGAAGCTTCATTAGCATTCATTTATTTAACTAATTAAATAAACAAACTTTGACTTTTCAATGGCTTTATCTCTTCTCCCTTTCCAACGCACATGTACATATATATATATAATTAATTAATTAATTAATTAATTAATTACTTAATTAATTAATTAGAATATATTTGCTAAGGTCCAGTCCAACTGGGGTCGGTCCTACCAAACTCTGGGCGATCTTTGAAATGTTTCAAAAACCTTTCTTAGCAATATTGATGTCGCGATCTCATCGGGACATATCCCAATCCCATTGGGATCCATTTAATCTAATGCTCTCCATAATTGGAACTCGTCCAATTACTATTTTGATTCTCCGAGTCACTCTTATCGTGTGACCCTTTAGGTTTTCGGTTATGTTGGCCACTTAGATTAACAATTAATTTGAGCAAGTCATGAGCGGTATCTAGCAACACATCATGACCCCCAATTGACCGGAAAGTAATTGGTTTGATGAATTCATCACGAACCGGATCACGAACCCTTCCATGACAATTCTTTGTGCAATTCGTCCTTTCATCATCCTATACCCCACTTGGTTACGAGTATGGCTAATATGTCAACTCTTACTAGACTAAGTCTAGCCCAAGTGAAATCAGTTCCTGTCTAAGGACTCATTACTTTATATGTCCATGAAGACACTCTTCATGACATAGTCATGCTCTGGCCAGAGACTTAAAGTAATGATCCCGACAAGAGGTTGTGGTATCTCTTCATTTTCACGTAGTGATGAATCCTTTATTGGCTACTCAATTACCTTCGAATACCTCAAACTGTACCCAAGCACCACCCTATGAGTAACCTCTGGAAGGCCACAAGGAATGGAGTCAAAGTACAGGATCAGTATCTAAGATATCCTTGAGTGCCTCAAGTCTAAGGATACTTGCACCATTGCTATGATGAGATTATCACTGACATTAAATCCATGTGATGATCTCATGGCAGGTCATCCAATGAACTTACTACCGGTAGTAAGCATCCATATGTCAACTCTAAATATCTCATATTTACGGTTTACGAGATCCACCGCTGATCCAATCAAGGAGTATGACATATGTTAGTCCGTCCGGATTAATGATGTCGATCTCATTAATCCTATGACTAGGAAAATTTAGATATCTTGACATAATTGCACATGATAGGAATCTCGGTAGTATGATCACATCATAATTTCCTTCATGCTATGTCATATATCATGGACTTCATTCATTTGATTAAAGATCACAATCAATTCATAAAGAATATCAAATAAATGAAACATGCCTTTCTTTATTTATTCATAAAGTCTGCATACATGACTATGAACAAAAGCGCTAAAGGGATTGCCTTTGGGCACTACTCTAACAATCTCCCACTTGACCTAAAGCCAATTGCCTTGGTATCTAATACCAAAAGTGAGTACATGAGAATCAAAATTCTTCTGTGACAATGGCTTCGTCAACGGATCGAATGAATGTTCGCTCTCGTGGGAATCCTCTCGATCGCGACATCACCTCTAGCAATGATCTCTCGAATCGATGATATCTGCGAGTGCGTGTTTAGATCGTTGGTGAGACCTCGGTTCTTTTGCTGAGCAATAGCCCCATTGTTGTCACAATACAATCTGTATGGGTCCATCACACTAGGAACCACACCAAGTTCGAAATGAACTTCTTGATCCAACGACTTCCTTTGCGCCTCGATGCGAAGAATGTACTCGCCTCGATCGTTGAATCGCCATCGTCTCTTGTTTGAACTCTTCCAATCGACCGCTCCGCCGTTCAGCGTGAAAACATAACCTGACTGGGATCTGGAGTCATCCTTGTCAGATTGAAAACTGGCATCCGTATGCCCGCTCACTTGGAGATTTCCATCTCCATATGTCAAGAAAACATCCTTAGTCCTCCGCAAGTACTTGAGGATATTCTTGAAAGCCACCCAGTGACCCTCACCAGGATCCAATTGGTATCTGCTCGTAACACTTAGAGCATACGATACATCGGGCCTCGTACATAACATAGCATACATGATCGATCCTACTGCAGATGCATACGGGATCTGATCCATGCGAATCCTCTCATCTTGTGTCTTAGGACACATAGATTTCGAGTGTTATCCCATGAGTGATGGGAAGAAACCTCTCTTGGATTGCTCCATGCTAAACTTCTTTAGCATCTTGTCTATGTACGATGATTGTGAAAGACCAAGCAACCTCTTTGATCTATCTCTATAGATCTTTATCCCAAGGATATAAGTTGCTTCACCCAGGTCCTTCATCGCAAATTGCTTGGACAACCAAATTTTAACTGATTGCATCAATGAGACATCGTTTCCTAGTAATAATATGTCATCCACATATAGCACAAGGAAAACGATTGCATTCCCATTAACCTTTTTGTACACACAATACTCATCCGGATTTTGAGAAAAACCAAACTCTTTGATTGACTCATCAAAACGGATGTTCCAACTCCTGGATGCTTGCTTCAATCCATAAATGGATTTCTGAAGCTTGCATACTTTTTCGCCATCAATGGAAGTGAAGCCCTCTGGTTGTGTCATGTACACATCCTCGGCCAGATTTCCGTTAAGGAAAGCTGTCTTCACATCCATTTGCCATATCTCATAATCATAATGAGCAGCAATGGCTAGGAGTATCCGAATGGATTTAAGCATTGCTACGGGACTAAAGGTCTCGTCATAGTCAACTCCTTGTCTTTAACGAAATCCTTTGGCCACAAGCCTTGCTTTGTAGGTAATTACATTACCATCCATGTCGGTTTTCTTCTTGAAAACCCATTTGCACCCTATAGGTTTTATCCCTTCAGGTGCATCAACCAAAGTCCATACTTGGTTTATGTACATGGAATCCATTTCGCTTTCATGGCATAAAGCCATTTTTCGACTCAACTTTTGTAACCTCTTCATAGGTAGCAGCTCATCATTTTCTATGAGCAATACGTCATTCTGCTCACTTACGAAAATCCGTATCTCTCGGAACAATGCGCATCCTACTTGACCTCACGAACTTCGTGTGCAATGAAGGTTGAACTATTACTTCATCCGAATGAGTGGCAGGTCTCGAGTTCAGCATTGATCTCATGCTTGTTTGAGCATCTTGAACTTCTTCAAGTTCGACTTTGCTCCCACCGCCTTCTTGCAGAAGAAACTCTTTCTCTAAAGACAGCATGCTTCAAACAAACACCTTTTGTTCCTCAAAGAGGTAGAATTGATATCCCATGGTCTCTTTAGGATATCCTACAAACAAACATTTGTCGACTTTGCTTCAAGCTTATCTCGATCAATCCGCTTCACGTGGCGGTGACAACCCCATACTTTCAAATGAGAAAGATAAGGTTTTCTGTTAGTCCACATCTCATATGGAGTAACATCAACTGTCTTAGAGGGAACTCTGTTTAGCAAGTAAACAGCTTGTCTCTAGCGATACCCCAAAACGATTTTGGTAACTTTGAAACCCATCATTGATCGTACCATGTCCAACAAGGTTCGATTTCTCCTTTCAGCCACACCATTATGCTGTGGGGTGTAAGGAGGAGTCCACTGAGATAATATCCCATTATCTCTGAGATAATCCAGAAACTGTTGGTCTAAGTATTCTCCACCACGATCGGATCGTAATGCCTTGATACTTTTACCAAGTGGTTTTCTACTTCATTTCAATTGTTTGAACTTTTCAAACGCTTGATTTGTATCTCATCGATACAAGTACCCATATCGTGAATAATCATCGATAAAGGTAATGAAGTAACGACAACCACTTCGGCATGGATGGACATCGGACCGCATACATCCGAATGTATTAGGTCTAATACTCCAATCACTCGCTCACCCTTTCCTTGAAGGGTAACTTAGTCATCTTGCCTAATAAACAAGATTCGTATGTGTCATATGATTCATAATCAAATGACCCTAAACTGCCACTCTTATGGAGTTTAGCGATGCGTGTCTCATTTATATGGCCAAGCCGACAATGCCATAAGTAAGTTGACTTTAGATTATCTCTTTTATACCGTTTGGTGTCATTGACATTTAAAATTAGATTAGACATATCTAATATATATATACCATTGCACAATGTACCGCTTCCATAAAGCATTCCATTAGAATTAATAGAACAACCATTGCTACTAAAATTCATATGGAATCCAAATTTATTTAGACAAGAAATGATAATATATTCTTTGTCAAAACGGGTACAAAATAACAATCATCCAATTCGAAGACAAGCCCAAGAGGGAGAGACAAAACATAGGTTCCTACGGCTAATGCAAAGAACTCTTGCTCCATTTCCAACACGTGGGTCTACTTCTCCCTTCATGAGTTGCCCTCATCTCTCAAGGCCCCGCATATCATTACATATGTGAGCCACAACCAGATCAAATACCCAAATGTTGTGATCGATATGATTAACTTCAATGACATACAAACTGAAGTAGTCGAGGCATCGATGCCTTCTTCGCTTCAACGACTCGATAGACTTTGCAATTGCGCCTCCAATGGCCATCTTTACCGCAATGGAAGCAAGTTCCTTTTGGGGCGCTTCTTTGGTCTTCTTCTTGATGGCGCCTCCCTTTGGTTTCTTTGCCTTCTTCTTCTTTGGGTTCTTTTTTCTTGGACCCAAAGATGAAGAAGCAACCACCAACACTTGCTTACTATCACTCTTGATAGTCGCTCATTGTCTTGGCGATTGATCACTTCGTATTGTAGTGGATATTTGGTTCATCCGATAGTTTAGCACGAATCGTGCATAATGTCGGACAATCGAACCGTAATTAAGTCTATACTTAATTCATGATCCATTGCAAAACCTAAGACGACCAATCTCTCAATATAGCCATTCATCTTCAGGGCATACTGCACAGCAGATGTCCCTAGAGCCATCTTTGTGGTGAAGAGAAGCCTTGAGGTCTCGAACCTTTCGGACCGGGCTTGCTCGTCAAACAGCTCCCTAAGATGAAAACTATAGTGTGAGCATCCATGGACTCGTCTTTTCGCATTTCGGTGACATCGACGCAAACATAATGCAAGTCGCCATGTCATCGCCCTTTAGATGCTTACTATATGCCTTCGATCATTATCGAAGCATTGACGAGTGTGCATCTGGAAGCGGAAAATCTAGGATATATCCGGACTTTCGGATCGAGAACTATTCTCGATTCCTTAACCATCGAGAAAATTCGGTCTAGTTAACTTGTTGGAATCCATAAGCGGCGATTCACACTTGACGACATTTTCAAATAACCTACACGGATAGAGAGGAAGAATGTTAGAATAGGAATAGCTGCATAATCATAAGGACTTGAATGATATGCAAAAGCTCCCACTAGTTTCATAGAATCCATAACCCTCATTATGAATCCAAAGAAACAAAGTGACATAATGTCCTAGTGGGTCGATATCCGATATTGCTAAGAATGACCTTGGGTTTACCCAACAAGCCATAACTTAGGTCAATCGGTAGGTATCGAACATACCAATTGCATCATCGATAACCGACATTGAGAATGACCTTGGGTTTACCCAACAAGCCACCTTATGTCTCGGGAGGTATCAGATATACCAATTACATCTTAGACACAACTATCGATCAGTGCTATCAACTTGTTGATGTATGCACTTACATTGGTATCAACTTTTGATCGCGTACATCCAATGTATGCTACCCAATTTCGCCTCTGTCCACGTTGACCTTGAGTTTACTCAACAAACCAACGCTTCCAGTGAAAACCAACCCATTAATCCGAAAATCATATTTTCATGGTTCGAACATATCCGTATAGAGTGAGCTTGGGTTTAACCAACAACCCATCCCTATAAGAACTCTGGTTCTTACCATATTAATGGAAGGCGTTAGTTTTCATATACCGAGGAGGGATTTAGAAATTCTAGACTCCAAGCAGAAGGATTATAGTCACCAGGACTATATGGAATGATTTAGGTTTCATCAATCCAATTGAATCAATCCTTATAATCATCCATCATCCAACCTGAGCATGCCACATGTCGACTTTCATCGAATGGAAGTCACTTTATGCTTCTGCCCACACACAAGTCGACTTGTCTGATATAAATCGACTTATGCTCCTGCCCACGCACAAGTCGACTTGTCTGATATAAGTCGACTTATGCAAAAACTTTGAACAAGTCGACTTATGTATAATACAAGTTGACTTATCCAAAAAACTTTGAACAAGTCGACTTATGTACAATACAAGTCGACTTATCCAACAAGAATTGCTATTATATCTAATCGGCTAATTCCTCAATCCATGCAATTCCAATTCACAATACCATCCTACCTAGGGTAATATCTGTAAATTGATGTATCAATGAACACTTCATTGATCCATGAATGCCTTATATGGTCAAACCATACATGAAAAGCTTAAAATGAGTCAAAACTCATAAATATCCAAACAATTTAAGAACACCCAAATTCTCACCCTAAGCATCTCAAGCTAGTGTATACACTCTCAAAACTACTCCGGCACTTGTCACAAAAAATTGTGACGGCCAAAACAAGCAAGAAAATGAAATGTACTAATGAGACACAAATGTGACCAATTCGGCATTCAAAAATTCTTGGAAAAGCAACTTCAAGCAATTCAATTTGGCAATCATACTACATCAAGTTAACACATTTTTAATCACATTAAAAATGCTGCAAGGCATTGGAATTGAAAAAGCAAACTCAATCAAGCCAAGCAAAACAGTCCCAACAATTTTCACCAAAACTGTCCAGTTCTGTACATTGCTTGAAATGATAAATGAAACAATTTCAATAAATCATGAGAAAATTATATAGGTTATTACATGTTCAGAACATGCTACATGAATTTTTTTCAGGATTTTAGGCCATCAAAAACTCAGTCAACCAAAATAACAAAACCGATTCCAAAACTGTGTTCATCAGCACAGCAATTCCCAACAGCATAGAATAAATTCGTGAATAAATATCCAATCACCTTGAAATCCAATTTCCATGCTCACAGACATTTAAAAACATCTTAGAGACATGTAGGTGAAGGAAAATCCAGAAAACGATTTTTCTAGAATTTATTCTTGATTTTATACTACTGCCTGTTCACAGAATCGTTTCAAAAACAGCATCTGTAAGCTTAGGGAAATAATTAGCAAAACTTTATCTAATCAAATCAATAAATTCTGAAAATTCATAGACATATTCTCTAACATGTTATGAACATTCCTGGGCAGAAAAATTTCGAAAACCCTATCTCTATAGAAATTCGAAATCTGAACAGAATACATGCTACAGCATCACAAGCAATTAAGGTTTATGATCTAGCTTCAGTTAAAGCTTCATAAACGACACCAGACGCTCTGATACCACTGTAGGAAAATCCCGGGAGGAACATCACATGTTCCAGCAGCGGAAACAAAAATTTTTATTCCCGGGACCTTCCCGAAACCCAGGATCCTGGTGTCGGTATGAAAACTCAAACCTGAATAGCCAATAGAGACTATCTCTAAAGGTATCCACGCAGAGATCAGAAAACCTAACCGAGTCAAACCCTTTTGACCCGGGAATAGCTAGAACAGAATAAGAGCTGCTAGACCCTACCTCTTTCCTGGAGAGCTTGAGAAAACGTTGGAACCTTGTGCTTGGAGAAGGAGAAGTCGATGGTTGCTTAAGGAGAAGAAGAAAATGAACCTTTTTAAAACAAAGCTTAACTATTAAGCTTTCATCTTCTGTTCCTTTCTAAAACCTACGAACCATCATCTTCCTTTTTACATGTATATAAGTCTTTTAACTTTTAAAAGACTAAGCATGAGATGATGCCAAGTGGAAGCTTCATTAGCATTCATTTATTTAACTAATTAAATAAACAAACTTTGACTTTTCAATGGCTTTATCTCTTCTCCCTTTCCAACGCACATGTACATATATATATATAATTAATTAATTAATTAATTACTTAATTAATTAATTAGAATATATTTGCTAAGGTCCAGTCCAACTGGGTTGGGCCCTACTGACTTATTCTGGGACCCGATCTTTGGCTTGACCAAAACCTTTCTTAGCAATATTGATGTCGCGATCTCATCGGGACATATCCCAATCCCATTGGGATCCATTTAATCTAATGCTCTCCATAATTGGAACTCTGTCCAATTACTATTTTACTGATTCTCCGAGTCACTCTTATCGTGTGACCCTTTAGGTTTTCGGTTATGTTGGCCACTTAGATTAACAATTAATCTGAGCAAGTCATGAGCGGTATCTAGCAACACATCATGACCCCAATTGACCGGAAAGTAATTGGTTTGATGAATTCATCACGAACCGATCACGAACCCTTCCATGACAATTCTTGTGCAATTCGTCCTTTCATCATCCTATACCCCACTTGGTTATGAGTATGGCTAATATGTCAACTCTTACTAGACTAAGTCTAGCCCAAGTGAAATCGTTCTGTCTAAGGACTCATTACTTTATATGTCCATGAAGACACTCTTCATGACATAGTCATCTCTCGCCGAGACTTAAAGTAATGATCCCGACAAGAGGCAGGTATCTCTTCTGCTTTCACGTAGTGATGAATCCTTTATTGGCTACTCAATTACCTTGAATACCTCAAACTGCACTCCAAGCACCACCCTATGAGTAACCTCCGAAGGCCACAAGGAATGGAGTCAAATGCGGATCAAGATTCAAGATATCCTCGAGTACCTCAAGTCTAAGGATACTTGCACCATTGCTATGATGAGATTATCACGACATTAAATCCATGTGATGATCTCATGGCGAGTCATCCAATGAACTTACTACCAGTAGTAAGCATCCATATGTCAACTCTAAATATCTCATATTTACAGTTTACGAGATCCACCGCTGATCCAATCAAGGAGTATGACATATGTTATCATCCGGATTAATGATGTCCATCTCATTAATCCTATGATTAGGGAAAATTTAGATACTGACATAATTGCACATGATAGGAATCTCAGTAGTATGATCACATCATAATTTCCTTCATGCTATGTCATATATCATGGACTTCATTCATTTGATTAAAGATCACAATCAATTCATAAAGAATATCAAATAAATGAAACATGCCTTTCTTTATTTATTCATAAAGTCTGTACATGACTATGAACAAAAAGCGCTAAAGGGGATTGCCTTTAGGGCACTACTCTAACAATCTCTCACTTGACCTAAAGCCAATCGCCTTGATATCTAATACCAAAAGTGAGTACATGAGAATCAAAATTCTTCTGTGACAATGGCTTCACAACGGATCGAGAATGTTACGCTCTGTGGAATCCTCTCGATCGCGACATCACCTCTAGAATGATCTCTAATCGGATGATATCTGAGTACGTGTTTAGATCGTTGGTGAGACCTCGGTTCTTTTGCTCGAGCAATAGCCCCATTGTTGTCACAATACAACCGTATGGGTCCATCACATTAGGAACCACACCAAGTTCGAAATGAACTTCGATCCAAATGACTTCCTTTGCCGCCTCGATGCAAAGAATGTACTCGCCTCGATCGTTGAATCAGCGATCGTCTCTTGTTTGAACTCTTCCAATGACCGCTCCGCCGCTCAGCGTGAAACATAACTTTGACGGGATCCAGAGTCATCCTTGTCGATTGAAAATCGCATCTGTATGCCGCCACTGGAGATTTCCATCTCCATATGTCAAGAAAACATCCTTAGTCCTCTGCAAGTACTTGGGGATATTCTTGAAAGCCACCCAGTGACCCTCACCAGGATCCGATTGGTATCTGCTCGTAACACTTAGAGCATACGATACATCGGGTCTCGTACATAACATAGCATACATGATCGATCCTACTGCAGATGCATACGGGATCTGATCCATGCGAATCCTCTCATCTTGTGTCTTAGGACACATAGATTTCGAGAGTGTTATCCCATGAGTGATGGGAAGAAACCCTCTCTTGGATTGCTCCATGCTAAACTTCTTTAGCATCTTGTCTATGTACGATGATTGTGAAAGACCAAGCAACCTCTTTGATCTATCTCTATAGATCTTTATCCCAAGGATATAAGTTGCTTCACCCAGGTCCTTCATCGCAAATTGCTTGGACAACCAAATTTTAACTGATTGCATCAATGAGACATCGTTTCCTAGTAATAATATGTCATCCACATATAGCACAAGGAAAACGATTGCATTCCCATTAACCTTTTTGTACACACAATACTCATCCGGATTTTGAGAAAAACCAAACTCTTTGATTGACTCATCAAAACGGATGTTCCAACTCCTGGATGCTTGCTTCAATCCATAAATGGATTTCTGAAGCTTGCATACTTTTGCATATATCATGGACTTCATTCATTTGATTAAAGATCACAATCAATTCATAAAGAATATCAAATAAATGAAACATGCCTTTCTTTATTTATTCATAAATTCTGTACATGACTATGAACAAAAAGCGCTAAAGGGGATTGCCTTTAGGGCACTACTCTAACAATGTTAAGAGCTTTTCGTCGCCATAAAGTTTGATATTTTTCGATATCGGGAGTAAAAGTTATGATCAGTCAAAGTTTGTTTTGTAAAAATATCTTTAAGTGTACATTTGTGTGTACTCGGTTTTGAGGCCACTCGTCGTATAGATTTAGTTTGAATTGGAGTAAGTGGTCTTCATGAAAGTTGTAGCTTGTCTGTCAATCTTTCCGACGCTATAAAGTATGCAATTTTTGGATGTGGGAATTGGAAGATATGAAATTTGAAAGTTTGGAGTTTGTTTAGGTGATGTTTAACAGGGCAGAAACTTTGACTAGGTTTTTGATCACTTTAGAGATGGATTTAGTTTTCGAGTTCTCATAGACATTGTAGAGATTCCTTCAAGCTTTCTACAGAGACCAAATTTGTCAAATTTGGAGTTCAGAATCAACAGTTATGAATTTTAAAAAAAATTCTGTTTTATTATGTCGTTTCTGCTTGCTTCACATTTTGCCTTTTCCTTCCAAATCCGACCCTTTTGCAACTTTTCGCTTATATCTTTTCCGTCCGACATCTGATCGACTTGGTTTTTGAAGCGTTGGATTCCTAAGATAATTAATTACATCTTCAGGGGAAATTTGTGATTTTATGAGATTAAATTGAGGATGATTAATTTAATCAAAGTGAGTTGGGAAATTTCTGAACATGGTTCAGTATTTTGAGCAATTATTGATTTGTGGGGATCCAATTGAATTGATTCTTGAGGCAAACTAAAATTGAGATTTAGGGCTACAAGTCATATGAAGGAATCGAATTTCAATTTGGCCCCTAAGACTTCCAATTTTTGAATGGAAGTCGGGTTTAGGGTGCAGTCTTGAGTTAGAAAAATCAGACAATATTTTCACCATAATTGTTGTTTTAGTTATCCAAATGAGGTGATTCTTGTTTTGGATTAAACTATAGAGATAAGACTACATTTTTTCTGAAGAAAGTGAATTTTAATTCAGCCTCTAAGATTGTCAATTTTTGGATAGAAGTAAAGTACTGGAAAATTTTTCAGCATAATGGCAGTCCGAGATGTTTGGACTATAACTCTTAGCATAGTGCACCAAATTAAATGATTTTTGTGGAATTATGAAATAAAGACATATATGAACAATTCTCTAGAAGGGATTTTTGGCAAATTCCTTAAAATTGATGATTAGAAATTGTCCTAAAGTAGCATGAAGTTAGGGGCATATTGGGTACATCACTTAAAAGGTTATGTTGCAAGGCTTTGATGGAGGGGCAATTCAGTCTTTAGCCATTGATTAATGACATGGCAATAAGAAAAAAGAGTATGGCTGTCGTTCACAAGAGGAGAAGCACGAATTCATGATAACAAAAAGAAGAAAACAAAGAGACGAAGGAGAAGAGAAAGCCGACGGTGGAGAAGAAGATGGGAGAGCTTCAAAGTTTCGATTTTTCTACTTGTTTTTAAGGGGTTTTCGAGGGTTGTCCAAGGGAATAGATGGAGGATGATGAAAACTTGCCTATGGAGTCAAGACATGGCCGAAAGTGGTGGAGAGAGAGGTAAGTTCGATTTTTTTTTAAAGTTGAGATTTAATGAGTTGCTTGGTTTAGATAGCTTGGAAATGGTATGAGATTAGGCTTCCTAAGGTCAATTTTAGAGATAGCATGGTTTAGATTGATTAATTTTGGATAATTGTGAATTAGGGTTTATGCCCAACTTTTGTGAATTGGGAATTTTGGAAATTATTGATTTAGATAGCTTGGAAATATAAGGGATTTGAGTTTTCCAAGCTCAATTTGAGTAGTTATGCATTTTATGATGTTGAATTTGGGTAATTTTGGTTTAGGAAATTTTAATGTGGAGGAAAGAAGGAGGCTTTGGAGCAATTGAGGCACAAAGCAAGTTGTTAGCATGGATATGAGGTGGGTAATGTATTTATATTTTGAATTATAAGTTATTTATTGATTTTTGAAAATTCAAGAAAGTGAAAGAAACGATTTTCGAATTTTAATCGTTTCCGAATGATTTTTGAAAAATTATTACAAGCATAAATTCATTGCTTTAAATGATTTGATAAATTGATAGAAATTTCTAGAATTCATTTTTTATGAATTCATTGATAAATTATGCAAATTGTTGAAATCATTGATTGATTGAATTATATGAATTATGTGAAACTGTGAATGCGAATGTGTCTAGTATGACACGCATGAAAATCAAGTTTCAAAATGTGCCTTCGGGCAATCTGATGTTCAAGTATGATTATGTGTTATGTGGGTTTGGTTAGGTCCCATAAGTTAGAGTCAGTGCACTGTCTCGTTTATAGGCTTCACCCGCTTGCCCGCTAGTGGCACTGGAGCTCCGATTTCGGACTCCCATAAGTTCACGACTGCACAGGACCGCAATGTGGGGCTGTGCAGTACGTTCCGTTTGGACCGACCCAAACCATTCTGATGTGTTTTGTGCTTTTGTTTCGTTTCTTAATGTGATGCATTTATGATTTGAAATTGTGCATGACTTGAGAATTTTTGAAGGAATAAGAAATTAAGTTTTGGAATTTTGAGAAAGGAAAATTCGAGATTTTTAATTATGAAAGTTTTGAAACAGTTTATGAACGATTTGAAAAGTTGAAAAGTTTTAAAAAAGAGCTTTTGACGAAATATTTCTGTAAATCTTTATAACTGGAAGATAAGTTTTGAAAATTCTTTTGCTTATGTTTCAAATTATAAATATATTATCCACGAGTTATTTCAACTCACCCCCTTTCATCCTCATCTCCAGGTTTCGAGCAGGAGATCGGATGAAAGAAAGTTGACGCATTTGCTCAATTTTGCTTATCTTGTGTTTTGTGTAATTTTGGATTTTAGTTTTGGATTTGTATATGGCTTGGAATGCCATTAAGATTTTTGGTAAGCATTAATTCATGATGTATATACATTATAAAGTTATGTATGAAATTGAGTTTATGTATGATTATGGAATTGGATGATGTAAGTAAATTATGGATTTATGTATTGAGTTGAGATACAAAGTTTGTGTATGATCATGGAATGTGAGTTGGGATTGAGAATTATTGAAGTGCTAGGTTTAGACTTGTGTTTGTGTATGTTGGGATTCCGGACAGGAGGTCCGATGAATTTGATGATTGTGTGATTGGTTTGGGATATATTGAAATGTTTGTTTTGATTTGCAGATTTTTGGGTTTCTGAAAATACAGTCGTTATGCTGCCCGATTTTTGTTAACGGGCAAATAAGATGTTAGTTATAGATCATTTATGGGATATAAGATATGTGTGATTTTCTTTATGGCAAAGGAATAAGTGTTTTAAAGATGAGATTAAGGTATACTTGATTGAGAGAAATCAAGTAACTTGAGGTTATGGAAAATAATGGCAAAGAGATTTGAGATTAAAAAGGATGAAATTTTCCAAATAGGGAAATGTTTGATGGATGTTTGATTTATATGAGTTTGAATAAAGAATGAATCAGTAAGAAGAAAAAAAAATTGACCGGATTTTTCAGATGGGTTTAGTCTTAGGGTTTCCAACGCGACACGCTAGTTTTGTTTTCTACAGATGTCGGACTTTGTTTCGGTTTGGTGGAACCGTTTGTTTGCTTCGTCTTCGCTTCGAATTCGATTCGTTTTGTTTCGACACTTGTAATCCGATTATTCGATTTCCGTTTTCGCTTTTGCTTCCACTTCGATTCGTTTTTGATTTCGATGCCTTAACTACGTTCTTTATTTTCTGTTTCGTTTTTCGGTTGGGGTCTGGTCCCGAGATCGGATCCTAACATCTCTTCTTGGTTCTTCCTCATTTGCTCTCATCTCCTCTTCTTCTTTAGATTCTTGAATAGAGACTTCTATAGGTTCTTTAAATTTGATGTCCATTGTCAATTTTTCTTCATCCTCTCATTCCTTTAAAGATTTGAGTACATCAATTTTTCTGAATAAGTCTCCCTCCTCTGAATTCTTTAATACATCATTCTTGTTGAATGTCACTTGATCATCACTAATCCTATTGATGAGTTTCTCTTCATGGACATCTACCCAAGTTTTTTTCGATGTTCAAGCATGATATACCAAGATCTAGGGAATAATAGGGAGGGTTGTCATTCTTTTCTTCATCCTTTTTCTTCATCTCTTAGTCTTCTACAAGATGGGATTCAACTTAATTTCTCACTAGTTTTTCTTACTCTGCCCCATTTCTAAGTATGATAGCCTTATATTGCTCTCGTTGATGTAATTCCATATTGCTCAGAGAGTATTCCACACTTCTCTTTCAAAATTCGTGGGAAAACTGTCTCATTTGAATCTCTAGGTTAGAGGCATGATTTTCCATTAATTAATCAAATTGCTCTTTTAGTCTCTTCTAGGTCTCTTCTATGTCTGTTAGTTTATCCATGATTTTGTCCAATTTGGAATCTCATAAATTGGACTCATCTTACAAAAATCCTATAAATCTTGATGTCCTATATGAGTACTTACATTGTTAGACCAGTAAAAACTTAGGTGGTTCTTCCATCCTGAAGTGTACATGTTCATATAAGGATGATGATTTCTCCAACTAATTGGGGCTCATTGAAATCCATAAGATTCCTTTGCTCCCTATAATATATATCCTCTATAATTGTTCTTTTTATCTCTTCTTGATATCTAATTTTCAGGATTCTTCCTCACTGCTTTATGATGTCTAAATTAATGTGTCTTTGGCTTTTTGCCCAAACTCCCTACACTTTGTTTTTTCTTTTTGTGATTAGGTACCACAATCACAAAAGATAGTGAAACACCTTAGACTACAAGAATTAAACTAATTCTACACCTCCCTGGAAATGACGTCAAAAAATTATTGAGTAAGTTTTACAATTTATAAAACCCTCAATAATCCGTAAGCGCATGGGTCGTACTTTGTAGTATTGAAACGTCGATCTCACGAGGAGGGTACTAGCCTAATCCTAAATCATATAAGGCTCAATAAAAGAATAAAAGAAATAAAAAACTACACAAGTGAACATGGAAAGTAAATGCAAGAAATTAATTCAAGAATTGTAAAGAAAAAATTTCAACAAAACAGAGTTAAACTGAGCAGTTATGCAGGTCACAGTGGAAATCCATCAAGAGAATTAATCAACTAATGAGATAGGAGATTTTACCTATCATTAATACTAATCTAGCCATTTATGTGTTTATGGGGTATCGGTTCTAGAAGATCGTAGGGTTGATTTCTCTCTCTCAAGTTATAATCATTAAACCCTAAATTGCAAACCCTAATTGAAAAGTGGAACATACATTCTCTCAATTCACAAACTACTCACAATTTTAATTAGTTCTAAAGCTCTCTAATAAACAATAAGGTCTTGCACAAGATCTTTCTCCATGGAATTGCCAACTAGATTGATTAAGTAGTCAATTAGATTACCTAATTCTCATTAATTCGATCTAATCATTTTTATCCAGTTAACCCTCTCAGTTTGTTACCGAAACATGCAAATACGTTAATTAATCACAACTCCCAAACCAATAAACACAAAAATAACTAAATCAATATTAACTCAAAATAAAATCCCAAAAGAGAGTTCATAATATTATTAACAACCCAAAATCCATTTTCATACAATCCATCTTAATTTTATACATTTAAATGAAAAAGGAAATAAAGAGAAAATGGAACTTAGGTTGGACAAATTAGGAAGGCAATGATGGATACCACCTGATTCGGGGAGTAGCGGCATCAGGATCCACATCTTCTTCCTCCGTCATCCATTTTTGCTCTCTCTCTCTCTCTCTCTCTTCCTTTTCTCTCTCTTTACGGTTTCCAATAGTGGCTGAATGTAAAACTCCCTTTTCTCTCCTCTTCATTTTCTTTTTATACTCTTTTATGTTTTGGATAACCCTAGAGTTTTTCTGGGGTCCAAAAGATCTAAAAAATCCCTTGAAATGTGAAGTTTGTGAGCATTTTCTGACCCAAGCAATGATTGTGGCTAAAATCTGAGCCTTCTGTCATGATCATGACATGTAGGCCATGATCGTGGGTCATTCGTGAAACTTCTGTCATGATCGTGGCTTGATAGGCCACAATTGTGCGCCATTATTTCTGCTTGAATGTCTTCTGAAACCCCTCTATTCTTTAATATTGACCTCGAAATACTAGCAAACACATCAAGGTACCCCAAAAATATAATATTTAAGATCAAAAGCTTGTATTAACCCTTAAAACACTTAAAACACAAATAATTAAGAAACTAACACAATTTTAACCTAAACACATACTAAATGATTGAATTAACGGCTAAACACATATCAAACTATGCCCCTAAAAAATGCAATTTACACTTATCAGTACTTATCATACGTCATTTAGTGCTGCTTTATTTGTTATTTCGATTCCATCTTCTTACTCACAGGTCATAAAGCATAAGTGTTGGTGACAAGTAATGCAAGAGGAATTTCAAGCTCTTTAAGATTATCATACTTGGGACGTTGTTCCATGCATATCCTAAGTTAAGCCTATTTGATGTAAGTGGGAGTACTCAGTGAAAAAATTCTCTCTAATGGCACTCTAGAGAGATATAAGACTAGGTTGGTTGCTCTTGGTAATCGACATGATTATGGGGTGTCTATGAGGAGACATATGCACCTGTGGCTAAAATGACTACTGTCTGAATAGTTCTCACATTTATTACTTCCCAAGGTTGGTGTCTTCACCAAATGGATGTCAAAAATGCTTTTCTCCATAGTGATCTCAAAGAGGATATCTACATGACACCTCTTCCTGGTTTGTTTTCCTGTTCTACTTCGGAAGCTTGTAAGTTGAATCACTCATTATATGATTTAAAACAAGCTCATCGTGCATGGTTTGAGAAGTTTTGATATACACTATTTCAGTTTAAGTTTGTGCAAAGTCAATATGAATCTTCTTTATTTCTTTATAACACTTTTGCAGGAATAGTCCTTCTTTTGGTCTATGTTGATGATATTATTATAAAGCGCTTAGATTCTTTATTGATTACTCAGATTCAACAGAACCTTTAAGATTCATTTCATATGAAGGATTTGGGCCATCTTATATACTTCTTAGGGTTGGAAGTTCACACTATCTCTTCTGGTATATTTCCACATCAACATAAATATATTCAAGATTTGGTTGTTTTGGATGGTCTTCAGGATTCTTCATTGGTTGATACTCCTCTAGAAGTTAATGTCAAGTATCACACAAATGAAGGAGAATTACTTATTGATCCATCTTTGTATCGAAAATTAGTGGGTAGTCTAAACTACTTAACTATTACTAGACTAGACATCTCCTTTGCTATCCAATAGGTTAGTCAATTTATGCATTATCCTCGTCATCTTCACTTGACTACGATTTGTCGCATGATACGATATCTTCGGGGTTCACCATATCATGGTTTATTTTTTCCTGGTGGGTTTATGCTTTTAGTGATGCTGATTAGGCCAGATATCTAAATACACGTCGCTCTATCACAAGTTGGTGTATGTTTCTTGGGGATTCGTTGATTTCATGGAAGAGTAAGAAACAAGATTGAGTCTCTAAATCTTCCACTGAATCTGAGATCGTGCTAAGTCTATTGCATGCTTTGAAATAACTTAGCTTAGGGGATGTTGGTTGAGCTGGGATTCCCTTAATATGATTCTACTCATCTCCATGCAGGTCATACAAGTGCTATTCACATTGCTACTAATCTAATTTATCATGAGCCCACCAAGCATATTGAAGTGGATTGTCATTACATTCGTGAAGTTGTAAATATCCATGTTATTTCTCTTCCATATATTTCCATAGCTTTGCATATTGATGATGTGTTTACCAAATCTCTCACTCGATAGCGTCATCAATTTCTGGTTGGCAAATTGATGCTTCTTAAGTAACCAACATCAATTTAAGGTAGGACGTTGCCATATATATCAATCATTTATTTTGTACATTTCATATTTAGATTGTATAGCTATAAATAAAGAGAAATCAATTTTAGAATCCCTACAAATCAACCAATCTCTACAATCAGCCTATAAATCAACCTTTATTATTGTGTATTCATCTATTTATTCAATGAAATCAAAAGCATAAAGCATTGAGATATTCATTCAAAATTTTATCAATTCTAAAGTTATCATGAATAACCTCTTTTCTTGCATCTCTTTGATTAATCCTTGTAAAACAATCTCCATCTTTTGGTTTTTGTCTTAGTCATTGAACCTTGAATTCCTTGCAAAGGATCACAAGGATGATTGGAAATAAGTACTGATTTGTGGTAATGTCAATCAACTTATTCTTTAATAAGCATTAACATATTTGTTTAAAACATCCACATGTGCTAGTTTTTATTATTCCATCAATATCATGTTTTGATGGAATTACAACTACGAATGATTTAAGAATAATATTCAAATATGCTTTAAATTCTATAACTATGATTACATCATAATTTGAGTTAAAAAGTGATTATTTTAGTAATTTTATCTTTAATATTAAGTATTGAATATAATTTACAAATTTATATAAAGATAAAATGTCTTTATGAAATAAGTTAATAATATTATACATAAAGTACAACTAAACTATAAAGATATAAATTAATAAGGAATTAGTTGTTTCAATTTTTGGCATAACTTTCGTAACGTTATGGTACGCAGACCACATGTACTTACATTTTCTTATGACGCAGAAGATCTTTTATCCATCTATAAGTTACAATACAAACAAAAAGACGTTATTTTGTCTTCTTACTTTAGTAATAAACACATTTTGATTTCTTAAGTTTTTTCAACAAATTAACTTCAAACTTTACTTTTGTTATCGATTAAACCTAAATTCATCAACAGGAAAATGGGATTAGTTTAAGTTTAGATGAATTTAGATTTTATTAAATATCATAGATCATTTGTAACAATACTCGTATATTGAAAGGAAAGTGACTTTCATCCTTTTCAGAGACTCAATAAAATAGAAGATCAAATATTTCTACTTCATCAGTTGTCACATGTTGGTAGAGTATACGAACAATACAATGTACTAAAAATGGAAGGAAATGAATCTCTTTACTTAGAAAGAACATGAAAATGAAATATGATGTCAATATCCTAAACTAAGGATCATTTTGCATCTTTGGATCACTCCATCATAAAAATTAAAATTAGAGATTTTCAATATCAAGTTAGTCTATTTCAAGTTTTCCATTCTTTTAAGGATCTTTTCACTAGATCATAACAACAAATTATGACCAAATATACAAAATAAAATAATACTTTATATAAAGATCCTATAAGGATGAGATCAAACTTATGGTTTTGTACAATTAAAATAATATTAATCAGCATGCATTGTATTGGTCAAGAAATAGTTTTAAAAAATAAATATTGTACCAGCTTAAGGTTTTGGATGGTATCTGGCCTTTTTAGCTGGGAATAATTGCTACATTAATATTAGGTAGAAAATGAAAACTTATTAAATTTAATGAATAAATTTAAAAACTCCCCAACCTTAACCTCAAGTCTTGGCTCTATTTGTCTTACCGCGCTGGCATTTGATTTCATAAAGTAACTCTCTCGTCTCAACTCAATGTCATCATCAACAATGTCGTTTTCATTGGTTATGATCATTCCTCATATTCTCTTCTCTAGCACTATAATCCTCACTCATTTTCTATTCTCTGTCATCTTCTTTTCTTTATCCACCTGCAAGTGATCAACCTATCGTCTATCATTCTCTTCTCCATTGTAATCTTCCATGCTCCTTTATATAATTTCAGGAGATATCTCAAGGCATGTATTTTAAAGTCAAAAACAATTCACCTTTTCTAACATTGTCCATTCTTTCATTTTTTGTCAATTCTTTCTAATGTTCAAACTTACTTAATTGAATTGTATCTATAGGTAAATAAAATATTTATCTGAAATATATACTCCCATTTGATGTTTTGTAACAGTGTGAGAATTAAATAATCCTTTTGTTATATTAATTACGGTTATTGTTAGATACAAAATATGAATAATATTTAGTAATATGTGAAAAGAATGATTCACTTTTATAATTATTGTTACTTTGATTAATAGAAATAAAGAGATAGTTATTATACCAAATTGAAAATGGTTCTCACTCATCTTCCATATAATAAACCCACTTCATTAAATGTATTTGTTAAGAACTATAACAAACGTAATATGTAATAAATATATAAAACAATAAAATTAACTTTTGCAATGGAACATCATAAATATTTAATCAACTAATTAGTTGTTTCATAACTAAAACAAACCTAAAATGTTTTGCTTTACATGCCTAATACTAATGTTAAAGGTAACTAATATTTGGTATTCCTTACTTGTATATATCCATAAGATTAAATAAATAGATAAAATTTAAGTAACAATACTTTCTATTTGTTTAATTATCTCCATTAGTAAGTTATACTTCTAAAAGCTTCCTTCTTTAGTAATTTATTAATAGAAGTCATAACACAACTAAAAGCTCATGATAGGAATAAGCAAATTATGTCCTTATTAATAATTTCCTATTGAGAGATAATAATATCATTTAAACTAACATAATCATTTGAGGTTGTCAATCCTTTATACTTTAGAATGAATAAAATAATTAATAACACGGGATACAACTGGCACACGAGTCGTTAAGCCGTATCTTAAGAGCATAGGTTAATTTTACAACTATCTTATGAAATTTTCATTTATTATCTCTACTTAGATATGTATACCATCCTCAAAGTCCTTGTTATCTAAACTAAAATTTGAAATTGACTCAAAGAAAAAACAATATCATATATGAAAGCCATGTTGAATGAAGGATAGGTTCAATTATGGTTTGGATATAAATGTGTATTTAATTTAAAAACATATGGAGTATGGTTTGTGGTTAAGAGCTTTAGTTTTGACTTAGGGAGGTTTTCTATTTAAATTATAACATCCTTTAAGCTCCATATATCTTTACATGAAAAAAGATTTGTACCTTTGAAACTTATCATATACACCTTGGATTTAATTGGACTTGGCCCATGGTTTAAATCCATATAGCTTGAGTGCATTTGATCTATAATTTTGACACCGAATAACTTTAATCAATAGAAGCATTCTTGTTGGCATGGCCTAATTTATCCTATAAATTCAGTCATATTGGTCCCTAAATAGCATATAAGAGAGAAAAGTAAATTTTGTGTGTATATTTTTTCCCTATTTGAAAACTAATGAATGAATTACCTGTTATAATGAATGGTTAAAAGAAATTCATATAAGGTAACCACAACATAGCTAAAGAAATAGTAAAAGAGATCAGGAAAAGTATTTATAATGGTTAAACTAAATAACCTTTGGCCTATATTCACTCCCTAAACTCCATTTAGAAATATATTATCTTTTTTCTTAAATAGTTGAAGAAGAAGTCTCCTTATAACATCTTCATTTCCATGAGTGAAGATGTGCCCTTATAGTTGTCTACTTTTGTTATTGGTGAAGAGGAACCTTATATAATTCTTGTTCAAGATAAAGAGGAACCTTCATAATATCCACCTATAAGTAATTCTTCCAAATTGCTACACTAGGATAACTATATACAACTCAAAACCTCTTTATCTTTCATTAATGACTAGGCTTTAATATATGATATACAATGAATATATGCATTTTATAACCTCTCAATTATCTTAACAACTCTTTAATATTCCAAAGGTTTTCTTGTTCATAATTCAATTATGGTCTATTTTTATCCAAGACTAATTTAAATAGTTAGACACACAAACCAACTACTATAATGACTAGTTTCGAGGTAGGATCGATCAACCAGTCAACTATCTTTGACTAGTCAAACATTCTTAAGTTAAGGTAACAACTAGCTATATCACTAGCTAAATAGAAAATCCGTTCTTAGTAACTTTTGAAACCCACCATCGGCTAGTTGACATAAACTATTTAGTTAGTTTGTAGTTCACCGGTTGACATATTAGCTAGTTTATTGTCTAGTTAGTTGTAAATCACCTATTATGTATTTTTTGACACTTAAAAACATGAATTTTAAAAATTAAAACATTTTCAAAAGCATAAAACACCTATTTGATAAAAACTTGATTCAAGATCATTCAAAGGTTCCCTAAAGTTTGTTTGAAGGCTAAGAGGTTTTGTTCAATTTTCAAAATAATTTCCTCTTGGTTACAAAATAATTTATAAATTATGTACTACATGTAAATGATCTTGTAATGATTGAGTCTCTCATTTATTAAAATGACCAAGATAATGTTATAAGTAAGATTACAATGATTTGTTAGATATACAATAGCTTCATTCTTTCTTGTTCTTAGTCCATTTTACTTGAATAACCTTAAAGCTCTAACATGTGTTTCACTTTTCTCATTTTATTCATCATCTGATTGCTCAATTGATTTAATTGACTTTTTGCTCAAATTTTCCTTCCATTTAACTTGATCTTTGACCTTGAATCATATCAATACACATAAAAATATTAGTAGTAACATATTTAGTTAGGTTAATACATAAAAAAGCCCAAACTTTTGTCAAATTTTTTAATTATAGCTCGAACTTTAAAAAGTAGAAATAAACTGTCTAAATTTTCAATTTTTTTAATTCTAGTGTGAACTTCAAAAAGTAACAATAAAATGCTTAAACTTTCAATTTTTTTCAATTGTAATCCGACATTAGTGTTTCTGTTAAGTTTTAAAATGACCTAAATCAAATTACGCAGTCCCGACGACCTTACTAATGCAGTACACTATAATGTGAGAATAGTTTGGGGCGTTAGAACAATAAACATAAAATAAATGGTTAAGGGCATCGAGAGAATAACAGATAACGTTGGGCTAGAATTGAAAAATTGAAAGTTTGAACATTTTATTATTACTTTTTGAAGTTTGAGTTATAATTGAAAAAAATGAAAGATTGGGCATTTTATTGCTACTTTTTAAAGTTTAGGCTATAATTGAAAAATTAATGAAAGTTTAAGGTTTTTTTTGGCAATTAACCCTATTTAGTTATCATTAAAACTACTTGTTAGAACCTCATTTGTTTTAACAAGTCCAAATGACTTAGGTTATGTCTTTGCTATTTGGAATAATTTATTGTTATACATAGCTTAGGTTACACATTTTAGGTGTATGGTTTAGGCTCACTTGGCCAGAGTTCAAACCCATATGAGGGGCTCTTTAACTCTTTTCTAAATGATTTATGCTTTAAAAATTTTACTATACAATGGATAAATTAAAATATTTTTATTATATTAATACTATATTACCATTTTCTTTTTTCAATAACCAATTTGCCATCATTCTCTTTAAAAAGACTAGATTACCGTTATGATTAATATATATATATATATATATAATTTCAACAAGGAAATAAGAAACTCGAACTTATTGTTGCCAATGCCACTAGTTACTAGTCATATCGACTGCCTATGAATTGTTTTCGATATATATATGTTTAGAATATTATATGTGGTCGGGTCGGTCGTGTTGGGCCCAGATTCAGTCAAAACGACCCGTGGGCCGATCGGTCCATTCTTCAGAGATCAGTTTTATGCCTAAGCCCATGCCCTCCTTGGCCCATCTGTAGAAGGAAGTCTCCCATGCAAACACATAAAGACCTAAACCTAACTGCAAAACCATATATAAGGTATAATTCTCCCATAATTGAGGTACGCAACTCATAACCTAGTTTGTTCTCTGTATTCATCAACCTCACCTTCACAAAAAGACTGACTTGAGCGGCGGAGGAGCTAATCGGGACATAACCCCCGACAAGCCTTCTTTGTTTTGCAGGTATCTTCACGTCGGATTCTTCACAGAAAGTAGCAGACTTATGGATCCGAACGGCAATGTACAGTTTAGCCAAAATCTGGCAGAACCAATTGGCGCCCATCGTGGGGCCTGACTTCAGGGCACCACGTCTAGAAACACATAGATCAGTCAGGCGACGACGATGAACCCTGATATAGCCGCTGTTGCGGCTCTGGCGATGCAACGCATGGGTTTGCAGCTACCTGGAACTCTGCCGCCTGCACCACATGTTTCCCGCACGGAATCCTCAGATCCTAACGATCAACCACAACCTTAGGGTTTGGAACAAGAAGAACAGAGTGTCGCTTTAGAGGATAACGCTGCACTTAATATGCACCCGAATCTCCGACACCGATCGGATGCAGATCCTCTTCCGTCTGCGCACACCTCCCTTACCAGAAAACAGATTGAGGAAGCGGCTGACCTGTTGATTCGCCAGATCTTGCAATCTCAGCTGCCACAATAACATCCGTCTGCACGGCAAACTGCACGGCAGACCAGCATGGCAACCGATCACCACCTGACCGAAAACTTAGAAAAAATCGTGGACGATTAGATTAACGCAGCTATGAGCTTCCGCCCAGATCGCCCGATGGCACAATACAGGTCTCCCTTTACTCCGGAAATTTTGGATAGCCTCCCGGCACCCAGAACCAAAATACCAACGCCAAAAAAATACACTGGAAAGACCGACCCCCTGGACTACTTACAACACTTCCAGTCGATGATGAATCTGCACTGTGTGCCAGATGCCATCCAATGTAAGGCTTTCTGCATGGCCTTTCAAGAGGGAGCCCGACGATGATTCAATAGTCTACCTCCGGGTTGTATCACCTGCTTTAAGGATTTCAGGCTACTTTTCCTCAACCAGTTCGCCACCAGTAAGTGCCCACAGAAGATAGCTTTGAAGGTGATGCAGCTTACCCAAGGAAGGAATGAAAGTTTGCGAGAGTTCATCACTCGGTTCAATAACGAAGCGGTCGAGGTCTCCGACCTCACTTGCTCGTCTATGCTGGCCGCGCTTATGAGCAATACGAGGGATGAGGAGTTTAAGAAGTCGTTAGCCCTCGATCAGCCCCGATCTATTCAGGAGATCAGACATCGGGCAGACAAGTACATTCAGCTCGAATAAGTATTAAAGAATACAAAACGCCGGGCAGATGATCGCGGGTCGAGTGGTAGGGCAGATGAGTCTCACAAAAGACAGAGGGATCAGTCGACCTGGAGAAAGCCGATCAGTCGGCAGTAGCATCAACAAGACTTCACCCCGCTTAACAAACGATATGCGGAAGTACTGGCGGCCATGAGAGCGGATGGGGAAACTATCCGAGAACCTAATAAAATGAAGACCCCCTACAAGGATAGGAACTCGGATCTATATTACTGTTTCCACAAAGAGGTCGATCATGACACGGAAGATTGTTGGCAGTTGAAAAAAGAAATCGAATCCCTCATACAAAGGGGAAGGTTAGGTTGGTTCGTGAAGCACGAATAAAATGCCGATCGGGATAATCAGCGCAGGACAGATCGGCCAGACAATAGGCGACCGCCTTGGAGGCGAAATGACAGGAATGATGGAGGGAGGCAAAATGCAAATACAGATAATCGACGAGAAGAGAGAGGGCGATCGAGGGAAAGAAACAACGGAAACGCCGGGCAACAAGACGACCGACCGACTGGGGTCATTAACATGATATTCGGTGGAAATGCAGTAGAGAGATCCACCGCTAAAGGGAGAAAAAGATATGCCAAACAGGTCGGCAGAGACTCATCCGCCAAAAAGCTGAGGGAGAACGACGGGATGATATCATTCGATGAGTCCGACCTTGACGGAGTGAGTTACCCTCATGATGATGCCCTCGTGGTAAATCTGAACATAAACGGTTACGAGGTGAAGTGGATGATGATTGATACGGGCAGCTCTGTCGACTTGCTGTATTATGAGGCCTTCAAGCAGATGAAGGTACCCGAAGATCGACTACTACCTATTGACGGCCCCATCAAAGGGGTAACCGGGGCGTCAGCCTACCCGTTCCTCGGGTGTATTTGAAAGTGAAGTTCAGACAGAAGCCGTGTCCGATAGAAAAGGACGTTGAGTTCCTAGTCGTCAAGTTTCAAGGGGCGTACAATGCAATAATTGGGCGGGCTACTCAAAATGCCCTCAGATCAGTCATCTCCACCTACTACCAAGCTATGAAGTTCCCGACACCCCACGGAGTTAGTGTTGTCAGGGGTCAGCAGAGAATCGCCAGGGAATGTTACTTAACAGAAACGAAGACATTAGACGGGGCAGTAGTCCTGACGAGCTCTCTTGATGTGAGAGCCGACGAGGAGATGGATAGGATGAACCCAGTGGAAGAAACACAACAGGTCGGACTGGACGAAGCCGTCCCCTCTAAATTTACAAACCTAGGCTCCGAGCTGCAGGGCGACCTGGTTAAAGAAATCACAGACTGTTTGGTGGAAAATAGATCGGTCTTCGCTTGGGTACCGAGCGACATGCCTGGAATCTCCCGATCAGTCGCGTCGCACTCCCTCGGCATTCGGCATGACTACAAGCCGATCAGACAAAAGAAGCGATGGCACAGCAGGGAGCAACAGGGGCTGATCGAGAAAGAAGTAAAAAAATTACTCGAGGCCGGGTTCATCCGAGAAGTCAAGTACCCCGAATGGCTCGCCAATGTGGTTTTAGTGAAAAAGAAGAACGGGAAGTGGAGAATGTGCATAGATTTCACTGACTTGAACAAAGCATGTCCAAAGGACAGTTTCCCCTTGCCCAAGATCGACCAGTTAGTAGACTCTACCTCAGGGCATGAACTTCTCAGCTTCCTGGATGCTTTCTTGGGCTATCATCAGATTCAAATGAGTCTGGAAGACGAAGAAAAGACCGCCTTCATAACCGAACAAGGCACATATTGCTACCAAGTAATGCCTTTTGGCTTGAAGAACGCGGGGGCGACTTATCAGCGACTCGTCATGGAGGTTTTCAAGAAACAGATCGGCTGGTCGGTGGAAGCTTGTGGAAGCTTATGTGGATGATATGGTGGTCAAAAGTAAGACGGCCACGAAGCATGTGGAAGATCTCAAGGAAGTCTTCCAGACCCTGAATAAATTTCAGATGAAGCTGAACCCGAAAAAATGCATTTTTTGGGTGGCATCCGAAAAATTTCTAGGATTTATGATCACTCAATGGGGGATTAAGGCTAATTCAGAGAAGATCGAAGCCATCATCCAAATGCCCTCGCCCCAATGCTTGAAAGAAGTGCAGATGTTGACCGGTTGGATAGTCTCTCTAAGCAGGTTCATTTCGAGATTGGGAGACAAGTGCCTCCCATTTTTTAAAATCTTGAGGAAAGCGAACGTGACCCAATTCCAATGGCCGGACGAATGCGAGAAAGCTTTTCAACACTTAAAGCAATACTTGTCCAGCCCGCCTATCCTGCAAAGCCCGGTAGAGGGAGAGAACCTAATTTTATACTTGGCGATTACGGAGGGATCGATCAGCGCGGTACTTATTCGATCGGAAGGAAGCAAACAACACTGTTTACTACGCGACAAAAAGTCTTGACGGATGAAACGCGATATACGCCTATAGAGAAACTAGCCCTCTCCTTGATAACGGCAGCTCGGAAGCTAAGGCCCTACTTCCAAAATCATACCATTGAGGTATGGACCGACCAACCACTCATGCAGTGCCTTCAAAAGCTCGAAACTTCGGGTCGACTAATAAAGTGGGCGGTAGAGCTTGGAGAGTTCGACATACAATACAAACCCCGCACGACCATTAAAGCGCAGGTGTTGGCAGACTTTATCGCAGAAATGAACCAACCCAGCTCTAAGGACGAGCAGTTGCCTGCCTGGAGCTTGTTCGTTGACGGGTCGTCCAACGCTGAGGGATGCGAAGCGGGAGTAGTGCTGATCAGCCCGCACTATGAAAAAAAGGTGGAATATG
Organism: Erythroxylum novogranatense; assembly: GCA_029891385.1. NCBI lineage: Eukaryota > Viridiplantae > Streptophyta > Magnoliopsida > Malpighiales > Erythroxylaceae > Erythroxylum > Erythroxylum novogranatense. Next base: position 81,562,931 of record CM057232.1, on the reverse strand, counting down.
CCCTTCGGTTTGAGTTCAAGGCCTCCAATAATGAGGCAGAATATGAGGCTTTGATAGCCGGTCTCCAACTGGCTAAGGAAATGGAGATAAAGCATCTAAAGATATACAGTGATAGCCAAGTGGTGGTCGGCCAAGTCACCGGGCAGTATGAGGCCAAGGGGAACAGCATGATCAAGTACCTGGAGCTGGTAAAGCAGGAGTTGAGCAATTTCGAACAGTACTCGATCAACAGAATAGAACGGGCTCAAAATGCAAAAGCGGATGCGCTCTCCAAAATGACTTCCGACCGCGATGCCATAAACAATGTTCTGGTCGAACGACTAGACCGACCTAGCGTTCAGAAAGTCGACGAAGTTCTCAACGTAAGTACCGATCGGTCGAGCTGGACGAAGCTGATCGCGTAGTGCCTTTCAGAAGGAAAACAACCGGAAGACCCGTCGGAGGCCAAGAAACTAAGAATAAAGGCAGCCGAGTACACGATCGTTAATGGCACTCTATATAAGCGGTCTTATGACTGGTCGCTGCTTCGATGCTTGAATGAAGAAGAAGTCGAGCAGGCAATGGCCGAAGTCCATGAAGGGATGTGTGGAAATCATGTAGGAGGCAGAATGTTGGCGCATGCATCGATCGACGACGAAATACCATCGGCCAACAATGAGAAGAGACTGGCAGACCGATGTGAGGCCTGCTAGAGAAACAACAGCCTGTCTCACCAGTCGACCGAGAGGATAAAAATTGTGAGTCATCCTATCCCGTTCGCTCAATGGGGAATGGATATACTGGGTCCCTTCCCTCTCGGTCCTGGGCAGAAGAAGTTCCTGACAGTGGCGGTGGAATACTTCACGAAATGGGTAGAAGCGGAAGCGGAAGCGGTCGCCACAATTTCTGAGCAGAAGGTGGAGAGCTTCGTGATGAGAAATATAATAACCCGCTTCGGGATGCCTATGGTGTTGGTTACGGATAACGGTCGGTAGTTCGATAACGATAAGTTTAGAGATTTCTACGACCGACTAAAGATCAAGCTACAGCTGACTTCAGTACCCCATCCCCAAAGCAACGGTCTTGCGGCGAACACCAATAAAAAGATAATGAGTGCTCTCAAGAAGCGCCTAGATGGCCGAAAGACTTGGGTGGAAGAACTAGACGAAGTGTTGTGGGCATACAGAACCACACAGAACGGAGCCACAGGGAAAACACCGTTCAGGATGACCTTCGGGGCAGAAGCCCTAGTTCCAATAGAGGTGGCATTGCATAATCAAAGGGTTTCGGGCTATAAAGAAGAGCGGAATGATGAAGCTCGTAGAGCGGAACTCGTTCTCCTCAGTGAAGATAGAGAAAGGGCAGCCGCTCGCTCGAAAACCATCAGGAAAAAGGCGATCAAATTCTACAACAAAAGGGTCAAACCGAGCGATATAAAGGTAGGCGGTTACGTCCTACAAAAGGCCGAGGCGGTCGGGAAGCATCCTGGAAAGCTCGGACAGACGTGGGAAGGACCCTATCGGGTGATTAAGCAAGTCAGGCATGATTCTTACATCCTACGCGATGCAAAAGGGAAGGTTCTACCGAGACCTTGGAACTCTTGAAACTTGAAGGTGTTCTACCAATAGATAAGTTTTATTTTAGTTAATCTTCACTTATTATTGTTTTTGTATACAAAACGTGGGAACCTTTTTCCTGTCCCTGCCAGATAGGTTTTTTAACGGCCCACGCCCTCATTATCATCAATAAAGGGGTTTTTAAGTTTCTTAGCAATAAAAAGCTCCATTATATGTGGCGAAGAGTAAAAAATCCAATCAACCATTGCTCGGCATCTCCATAGATCGACCACGGTCGGTCGGGTCACTAAGACAAGATCCTTGGGACCCTCGCTCGACATCGCTCGGCATCTCTACAGATCGACTACGGTCGATCGGGTTGGCAAGACAAGATCTTTGGGATCCTCCTTCGCCATCTCCACAGATCGACTACGATCGGTCGGGTCGCCAAGACAATATCCTTGGGACCCTCCTTCGCCATCTCCACAGATCGACTACGGTCGGTCGGGTCGCCAAGACAAGATCCTTGGGACCCTCCTTCGCCATCTCCACAGATCGACTACGGTCGGTCGGGTTGCCAAGACAAGATCCTTGGGACCCTCCTTCGCCATCTCCACAGATCGACTACGGTCGGTCGGGTCGCTAAGACAAGATCCTTGGGACCCTCCTTCGCCATCTCCATAGATTGACCATGGTCGGTCGGGTCGCCAAGACAAGATCCTTGGGACCCTCGCTCGACATCGCTCGGCATCTCCACAGATCGACTACGGTCGGTCGGGTCGCCAAGACAAGATCCTTGGGACCCTCGTTTGCCATCGCCCAGCATCTCCATAGATCGACTACGGTCGGTCGGGTCGCCAAGACAAGATCCTTGGGACCCTCACTCGCCATAGCTCGGCATCTCCATAGATCGCCTATTGCTCGACAGGTCGCCAAGACAAGATCCTTGGGACCGCTCGGCCTCTACTATCGATCGACCAGGTCGTCGAGACGAGATCCTTGGGACCATCGATTGCCCTCACCTATTGCTCGGCCAGGTCGCCAAGACAAAACTCTTGGGACCCTCGCCCGACATTTATATAAACCGAATACGGTCGGCCGAATCGCCAAGACAAGACTCTTGGGACCCTCGCTCGGCATTGACACAGATCGACTGCGGTCGACCGGTCGCCAAGATGAGATCCTTGGGACCTCGGTTCGAGCTCTACTATAAGTCGACCTCGAAGCCGGTCGACCGCGAGCAACTTCGTCTAATCCTACTATACATCCAAAATAAAGAACATAAACACGGAAATTGGCTTCGAAAAAATGACTTCGAAAAAAATGAAGCACAAAAATAGAGATTTTCATTCATTCAAATTTGCCCTGGCCACAAGCCCGACCAGGTGGGATTCAGAATTCAGCAGGGGGAGAAGCATCGGAAGTTGGCGGACGCACAGGGGAAGCCTCGAAAGCGGGCGGTAAAGTTGAAACAGGAGCACGGTCCAAGGGAGCAGCCAAAGAAATATCCTCAGCAGGAAGCTCGTCCTCCTCAGCCGAGCTAAGGTCTAGCTCCTCATCCGGGATTGGCCCCCGCTCCTCTATGGCTCTCTCCCTTACTTCCTCCAGAGAGAGGCCAAGGGAGGTAGGAAGTAGCAACTCGGCAAACCCATCAAACGGAGGACCGTCCGACCCCTCAAGAACGCAGGCGTCATAGCAATTCTTCAAGATCATGAGGGCCAAGTCACAGGAGTACTCCAAGCACTCCTCCTGCAAGAACCGCCTCTGCCATCGCACGATCGCCTCGATCCTTTGTTCCTTTATGGAGGCTCGCACCCTCCTCAGCGTATCTTCGGTTTGCACGTAATCCCTGAGGGATTTTTCCTTCAGCACCCTCTCCGACTCCCACTTCCCTCGCAACACCGCGTATTCCTCGGACAACTTGTTCTTCGTTGCCATCGCCCTTACTCTCTCGACCTCCTCCCCGGTGAGTCGAGCCTTCAAGGAGCTCCTCTCCTCCTCTCCCGAAGCGAGCTGAGCTCTCAAGACATCACGCTCCTCCACCCAGAGTTTCTTCTCCTCCTCCAAGGAAGAGAGTTGAGCTCGGGAGAAGTCTCCTTCCTCTTTGACCTCCGAGAGCTAGGTCTTCAAACCGTCCACTTGCTCCAGGAGGGAATGGACCTCCCGATTCAGCAGCTCGATTCGCTGATGCGTGGACAAAGGGAGAGCCACATCCCTCATGGAATTGCGGATGGCACGGCTCATAAGCTCCTCAACACTTAGCGCGTCAAAGCGCTCCTCGTCCGAAGGAGGAACGACCCTCTCAGCGAGATGACGAGCCACTTCGGCATCGGCGATCGAGGCAGTCTTCTCGAGGCTAATCGTCGGCTCCCACTTGTCAGCACTCCCCGCTGGCTTCTTCCCTTTACCCTGGATAGACGGGGCAACACGATCTCCCACTTTCTCCTTCCCCTTGCTTCGGTCCAAGGAACGAGGAGGCCAGTCGACTACTTGAGAAGGCCGGTCGACTACTTGAGGAGATCGGTCGACTACTTGAGCCCCCTTTTCCTCTTCAGAGGTCGTTCGACCTCCTCCTCTTCCTCGATCACAACCAGGCACCCACCAGGCAGGACGACCATAGCAGGTGCCGCAGACGGCTCGGAGACGGTGGGAGGAACATACCGCTGCCCGGAAGCAATGGGCCGAACAACAACCGAACCGACCTCTCTCCTTTCCTCCTGACCTCTGGCCCCCGAAGGCCCGCGACCTTGCGCTTACCCTTGGCAAACTTGGGAGGGCCGGGGAAAGTATGAACTTTGACCATGGTTGCACAAACAAAGAAAGCAGGTTAGAAATCGAACCAAAACCTACAAGCAAGGAAAATAATTCAACCATGAGGGGTCAACCAGGTGGGGCGTTTCCCTCTCCTAGCCCGCTAACTTGCGGCGGGGGGTCAATTAGAAGAGAGTTGGCCGAGGCCCCCCTGCCGTATCCTGAAATAAACCGAGCGAAGTTATACTGGCCAAGCTCCTTTATACGGCCGACCACCTCCCGCTCCTCCCTAGAAAGGAATAGACTTGACGATTCATTCCATCGCTCGGCTAGGGGATACCTCCACGGCTGGGACTCGGAGGAAGACCCTGGAGGCTTTACCAAGAAATATTTCGTTCGCCAGCCGGTAATTTTGCCAGCCGTCCCGGCTAGGCGATACCGGTACCGGCCATCCTTATAGATCAGGGAAGGGATCCCACCCGCAGAGCTCGGACTCTGGCTCATCCTCAAGAAGTGGCGCAAGATATTGACCGAAGGCAGAAAACCAAATTGGTGGCACAGCAATGCAAGTCCATTGATGAACCTCCACCCATTCAGAGGAATCTGACTCGGCCTTAATTGATAGTCAGCGCACACTTCATCCACGATTGACACGTACGGTAGCCTCAAGCTGTCGACTGAGAAGAAATACTTCGAGATGGCAAACCACCCACCTGTGCTGTTGTCGATTCTTTCATCCCCCGAGGCCAGCCTAGGCGCCCAGGACCGAGGGATACCATTCCTAACAATTGACCGACTCAACTCCGCCGTGGACATCTTCGATTTGCCTTTGGGCAGTTCCTTTACTACCAGCCCATCTTTCCGCTCCCTTGTCGTAATTTCTTCAACATCTCCCAACCTCGACATTGCCGTCGCTTCAGCCATAACTTCCGACGACCTCTCGTCAACATCATCTCTTGGAGAAACCCCACTCTGAGAACCGGTGGACGACATGATCACTAAGATGAAATTTAGAAGAGGAAAATAAGGGAAAGGGACGTACCTATTTAGTGGTAAGAGATCGAAAATTTGTGCAATGCCGAAGAAAACTTCCGAAAACCGAGAATAAGAAAGAGCAGAGGAAAGCAAGAATGAAATGAGCGTGAAGAAAACCAAACCGTCTGTCGACCCTGGACATTTATAGGGAAACGTTCAAATTGCGATCCAGCCAAAACTCGATGCATGGAGAAAATCCGAGCTACTTTCGGACACGCGACACGATCCGAGCAGAGATAAATTAGGGTTAATCGAAATCTGGAGTGGCGCGAACAGTTGAAAGGATCGTCTGGGACAGGCTGCAAGAATGGTTACAAAGACGATCGTTTGATTCTCAAGAGTCGTCGAGATATACGCACCACAAATAATAAATGCTTCAAGTACCTTCACGCGCTCGTTAATGATGACCACCGACACCTTTAGCGCTTAATCGTCACAAGAATAAGTGCCGAGATCCGACGGTTGGGGCACTCAACCGATCGAACCCGATCGACGGTCACCCACAACTAGTCGGCATCCGACCGATCGGGACTACCCGGACTGTCCCATGATCGGGCTACATCTCAATGCCCAACCGATCTCCCCAATCACGAGTCGTTCTATGCACGAGCTATAAAACCTCTACATACTCCTCTGACCCTTTTCTTCGCTCAGACTCGAGGAGTAGGGGGGCTTATGGTCAAGTCGGTCGTGTTGGGCCCGGATCCAGTCAAAATGACCCGTCGGCCGATCGGTCCATTCTTCAGAGATCAGTTTTATGCCTAAGCCCATGCCCTCCTTGGCCCATCCGTAGAAGGAAGTCTCTCATGCAAACACGTAAAGACCTAAACCTAACTGCAAAACCATATATAAGGTATAATTCTCCCATAATTGAGGTACGCAACTCATAACCTAGTTTGTTCTCTGTATTCATCAACCTCACCTTCACAAAAAGACTGACTTGAGCGTCGGAGGGGCTAATCGGGACACAACCCCCAACAAGCCTTCTTTGTTTTGTAGGTATCTTCACGTCAGTTCATCACGAAAGCAGACTTATGGATTGAGAATTAAGAACGTCTGATTCAACCAAAATCCGGTAGAACCAATATGTATATATAATTTCTATTTCTACATCCTTTATTTAGTGACAGTTATATTTGAACTCCTCACTTGGTGCTTATATAACATAGAAATTAAAATAAACTTTCAAATACAAAATTATACCACATATAATTAAAATAATATACCAAATTGAATAAGAAAAATTTCTTAGGCCTAAATATCAAACTAATGGTTTTAATATCAATGTAAAATAATAAGATATATGGAAACATGATATAAATTGAAAAAAATCCAAAATTCCATTATAACAACTATCACAAATTAAAAAATAAAGAATTGATCGCTTGACTTGTTTCTTTTTTTGTTATTTATTATGTTATATTATGGTAATTGCTTGTTAAGTAATCGATAGAAAGGTGCTACCATATTCTAGTCCACCGAACTATATTTAAAAGCATAAACATAATGGGATCATATCCCAATTTGAACTCTAGGATAAGACTCGTTAAGTATGTTCCAGAAAAATTTCAATATATATTTAATGCTTTACATCACCATTCAATCTCATGGGAAGCATTTTATAATAAGAAAGCAATATTGATGTTATTCCAAATCTTATCTAGTTTTTGTTTATATTGAAATAGTCTTCTCTGTTATTTTATTTCTATTAAAATAGTCAATGGTTATTAGGCAATAATTGTTAGGGCTAATAAAGTTTATCTATTCCAATTTTGTTAGGATCTTTTGCTCTAGCTACACAATAGTGGGAAGTTCGTTATGTTTTAAGCCTATAAATAAGTAGTCTAATTTGTTATAAAAGGACATCAATGTTGCTTTAATTCCTTCAAATAAGTAATCCTTTTTTCTATTTTTTTCCTCTCCACATTTTTTTTGTTTATTCTTCACTATTATTACATTCCTTACTTCCTATTCATTAGTATCAGTGGTATTAGAGCCAAAGTTATGAATAACTCACATAAGTTTGTTAGCCCCCGAAAATTTTTTCCTTGATGAATAAGCATGATTTAAATTAATTTTGAGATCTTGATAGATTAATTTATTTTTTAAATTTAATTAACATGTTAATGTGAGTAAGATTTTATGACATAGGTTAATTAAATTAAAGTGTTAAGGTGGTAAGTTTGCATGAGGGGTATTTTTGGAAGATCGCTTAAGTTAGAAAGTCTTAAGGCATTGAAGAAAGGGCAAATGGGAAGAAAGAATTGTTGTCTTGCACTTAAGAAAAGAAAAACGTGAGTGAAGAGTGAAAGAAGAGAGAAAATACAAAAATAAGAAAGAAAGAGAGAGAGTGTGTCGTGGGTTGAGAGAAAGAAGCAAGTTAAGCTAGGTTTTAATTTTTCTTAGTTTTAGAGAGTGATTTTGAAGTTGTGCAAAAAGGGAAAAAGAAAGAGGAAGGTTAGAGCTTCCATTAGAGCTAAGAAACTCATTGTTTGGTGAAGATTCAAGGTAAGTTTATGTTTAATCTTTTGGATTTTTAAAAGGGTTTTGATTCAAAGAGCTTAGGAAATGCATGAGTTTAAGTATTGTAGGATCAATTTCATACATAGTGTTCTTTAGGTTTTCCAATTTGAATTCCTATTGAATGGAGATTTTTTATTGTTGTCATTGTTGAAGGGAGGCAAGAGGAGCAAGAGGAGAGGCATCCTTAAGTAAGTTTTCAAGCAAGGAAATTAAAGTGGGTTTCATGTTTATAATTGGATAATGAGTCATCATGTTTTCTTTTTAATCAAGAGAATAAAATGATTTCTCATTGCTTTATAACTGTGGTGTTTGTTGCTTTTGAATGATTTGAGAAATTGCAATATGCTTGGTATTTGAATTGGGTTGATGAATTGTGAAAAGATGATGGAAGTGCATATGAAAAATTTAATGTTCATGAAAAAATGTTTTCAAAATGTGTCATTTGGGCAATATGCTTACAAGTTATGAAATGCGTGTTATGTGGGTTTGGTTTGGTCCCTTAAGTATGTCAAGTGTATTTTGACTAAAGGCTTCTCCTACCTGCTCGCTAGTAGCATGGAGCTCCCTCACGGACTCCCATAGGTTCATGGCTACACAAAACTATTTTGTGGGATTGAGATAGTATGTTCTGTTCAAGGCTATATAGGACCCTTATGGGAAATATGCAGTATGTTTTGTTTTTGGACCTACCCAAACTATTTTGATGTGTTTATGTGTTCATGATATGTTGACAAGATTGATGCATAAATGATTTGTATTACAATAATTTGGTTGAGAATTTGAGAACTATGCTTTTGATGCGTTAATAAGAATTTTGATGGCAAATGAACATTTTAAGTGGTTTTGCTTGTTATTCGTTATAAACATGTTACCCACGAGCTTTTAAGCTCACCCCTCCATTTCTGTCTCATCTTTAGGTGTAGAGTATGAAAACGAGTAACCAAGGGATAAGGCATCACTCCGATTATGCATACTTTTGTATTTAAGTTAGTTTTGTAAAACAAGGCTTTAGTCGCATTTTGAGCAAATTATTGTTCATGTATTTTTTATATTTTGAGATTTTGAGATATTGATGTATTGTGGCTCAAAATGCCTATTAAAGCTTTGTAAAAATCTTATCTTTTGATGTTAAGTAAGTATGATTGTGTTTTGCCGATGACACTTCCAAATTGTTCATTTCACTTTCAAGTTTTCCATAGGGGTAAAAATGTGTATTCCAACTTCAGGGGAAATACTGTATTGATATAGGCTGAATTGGATAAAGTTATCTTCTTGGAAGTTGTAGTTTATCTTTATAGCTTTCCAACTCTATATATTAAGAAATTTTTGGATTTCAGAGTTAAAAGATATGATCATTAGAAGTTTGTGATGCTGCATAAGATGGACATTCGAGACAGTTATATTGATTTGAAATTTTAACCCTTTTGGATGCAAAATATTTTTTTGGAATCTTCATAAAAAGTTGTAGGTCTAGAAGTCTTCTTTGAAATGGTTTTTAAATGACCTTAATCAGATATTTCTAGTGAAAGTTATGCCCTTTTTACTAATATAGGTCGAAAGAAGAAAAGCAGGAAGGGGAAAGTATCAATCGCGACTCTGCGGAAACATATTCCACTCTTTTGACTATAACTTTGTCATCTGACCTCCAAATGACCTTATTTTTAAACCAATAGATTTTTAACACATTTATCTATCTCTCCATATATATTTATAGCTTTTGGCATTGATTTGAAAAAGATTGATTGAATCAAAGTAAGGGTATTTGTTGGAAAAGCATGAACTGGATATTTTACGGAACATACTTCGACATTTTGATGATATCTTGATCTATAGAGTTCCAAATGAGATGATTCTTGTTACTAAATAAACTAAAGACATAGAGATACAAATCCTCTAAAGAAATTAATTTTAATTCAGCCTCTAAGGCTTTCAATTTTTGGATGGAAATTGAGTATAGTATACTGTTTCAGTTGAATAATAGCCCAAAAATATTTGGGCTATAACTTTCAGATTTTAAAACCAAATTGAATGATTTTGGTGTTATTAGAAACTTGAGACAATGGGAAACAAATGTTCTGAAGAAGTCAAATTGTAATTCCTATTTGAGGTTTCCCAAAATCTATTCTGAAATAGGAAAAAATGAGTTTATTTTTGATATTTGACTGGTGTAGGCATGACACCCTTGTGGGATGCGCATTCAGATGTCACTTAGGATGTCAAGTACGTGACTTGTGGGGGGGTTTATAACAAAGTTTAAATTTGTATATTAGTTAGAAAAACTACAATTAATGGACTATTAAGATGAGGGCACTTTTTGACTACCATAAGTTTTTAGGTGTGTAAAGAGTGGTGTTATTGAACTTTATGATAGTTATACCACAACAATAATAGCAATAATTCCCCAATTTGATATATTAGAATGGACTACAAACCCCTCAAAACTTTACACAAATGCTTCAGCATACACTTTGATGAGACCACCTTTTTCGAAAGTACCTTGGCATAAATTAGTGTGGCATAAAGGTTCTAACCCAAGGCACACCTTTATCTTAAGGTTAGCTTTCCTTAATAAGCTACAGACAAGGGATCAGCTCCTTTATAATTATATTCCCTGTGCTACTTAGATAATGAGTCTACCAATTACCTCTTCTTTGGATGTTCCTTCTCAAAATCAGTATGGTTACACTGCCTCAACCACTTTCAGATAAACATTCCAAACCAGCTAAACCTTCAATCCATTCTACTTTGGTTTAACCAACCTCAAAGCCATAGAAACATTGACCTCAACATTTTTATCGCTCTTCTTTCTATTATTGTGTACAACTTATGGTCTGAGAGAAACCTTAGAACCTTCAAAAATGTAGCCATGGAAGTGGGGAACATTAATACTAAAGTGATCTTCCAAGTAATGGTACAACTCAACTCAAATACTGAGAGAAGGTAAATAGAGATTTCTGGCTTATTTTCTTGTTTCTTCTAAAATTTATTTTGCAGGTGTGCTAGTTGGTTTGGGAAAGCAAATTTTATCTCACTCATCGGCAATCTATATCAATGTGAGAATATATGCAAGGTATAGATACAACTCAGGAAAATGAAAGGAATCTCACCCTTTTTGTCAGCAAGAGAGGCATAAGATGTAGTAATGACTGAACCTACAAAAGCTTTAAAGAATGTGCATGGTGTCCCAAGCTACAAGGTCCACTCCTTTGGCAACTTATTAATAAGAGAGCTCCTAGGAAGTCTTGATTAGTTTTCTGTTGCTTGAGACTCTTATATGGAAATAGTTGTGTTATTGGTAAGATGGTCCTTGATATGATCATTTTGGTTGCTAGATATGGTTTAGGCATGCTATTGTGTTTGTATGGTATGGGGGAACAATTTTTGGGTTCCTCATGCTTTCTTGGAAGTTCCCTTTAGGATGGGATAAGAGATTGCCATCTTTGGGAATCTCTCGATGTACATACTTTTTTATTTATTTATAAATTAACTGAATTACTAAAAAATAACAACAATTCAGTAAAAATTCCACTAAATGTGAGGTTTACGGAGGTCTAGGGTACGCAACCTTACCTCTAACTAGTAGATAGGCTACTTCCGAATAACCCATACGAAATAGAAATAAGTAAATAAATAAATAATTAATTAAAATGAAAGTAAAAGTAAAAATAAAAATAAAAATAAAAATAAAGTACTAAATAGTAGTAATAGTAGTAGTAGTAGTAGTAGTAGTAATAGTAGTAATAATAATAATAGTGATGATGATGAAGATAAATAGAATAATAATAATAATAATAATAATAATAATAATAATAATAATAATAATAATAATAATAATAATAATAATAATAATAATAATAATATATTATTATTATTATTATTATTATTAATCATATATAGGAAAATCATAATAATAATTATGAATATTAATAATAAATAAATAAATAAATAAGTAGGAGAATGATTAGTACTTGTTTAAATGATTAGGTTACATCTAAGAGAAAATTGCTAATAGAATTATGAAAATGACATGTATCTCTTTAAGAGAGATCCTTTATTTGTAACTTAGTACATAAAAGTTTTCTATTGTAAGTCATGTGTTCGATAAGTTCTGGCAAAGCCATATCATTCTTGATCACCTCTCCCTAGTTCTTGTTAGACCTTTATTTTCTCCTTTTATAGCCTCTAAGTACAATCTTCTCACATATTCTCATTGGAGCGTCTGTGTGTCTCCTCTTAACATGTCTAAACCACCTAAGCCTTGTCTCTCTTAATTGTTTAATAATATTAGTCACCTTTAATTGGTCCCTCACCATTATATTCCTAACCTTATCTCTTCTAGTAAGATTTCACATTCAACGAATCATCCTCATCTCCTCGATTATTAGCTTATAACTATAAACCTGTTTGATAGGCCAATCCTCTGCCCCATAAAACATGGCTAGCTTAATTGCTAAATGATAGAATGTACCTTTAAGTTTGAGTGGTATCTTCTTGTCACATAAAACTCCTAATGTACAAAATAACAAAAAGGATAAGAGGCCTTGTATTTCATTCATCAAAAAGTGAATGGTGAACTTTTTAAGAAGATTATAAGTTTAAGCAGTTTAAAATAAGCTTGGGATACCATGACAATAATATACAAAGGTAAGAAGAGAGTCAAGAAGATGAGACTTGGACCCTAAGATGCTAATATAAAATTTTACAAACAGAATACTTTAAAAGAGTGTCCAGTTATGTAATTCATCTTCTTGCTTATACAGTATAAAGAACAAGTTATAGTAAACAAAAGAATATGGTTATTGACCACCAAATTTGAGCATATTGTGGCAGCAATTGAAGAAGTCCATAATCTATCCTCAATCAATGTTGTTGAGGTATTGGAAACTTTGTAAGCCATAAAAAAAGCTAAGAAGTTAATGGAGTAAGCTTTGTAAGCCTAATTGTTGGACCCCGTTTCCGAGGCCCAACATTCGGACCCATATAAGCATAGAAGACCCAAACCGAACACATACCGATCACAAATAGGGAAACTTTTAATAGAAAATTTGGGATTGTATTTTTAATAAAAAATGTTCCTCATGATCTCACGATTCTAACGCCACTGAAATCGTTCAATTCGGATTAGAAATGAAAAAGTTATGGCAAAAATACTATCTTAAAGAAAACAGTGAAAACAATCCCTCTACCGACTTCATGTCAAAATTTGAAAACTTTAGAGGCTGAATTACTGATCAGCTCCTTCATAAAAAGTGTAGATTTATGTCTCTAGTTTCATTTGAAATAAGAATCGCCTCAATCCGAGCCCTATAGCTCCAGATATTTAAAAATTAGTGAAGTATATTCAGAAAGAATCAGCCGACCTCCACACTTTGTTTCAAACCACCTTTTTCAATTTAAAAGAAATAATGATAAATTAGGTGTAAAAAGATAGAAAATTTTCTTGGGAATCCATCGCTTCAAAAATGGAGTCAATCGGAGGTCTATGTAAAAAGTTATGGCCAAAAGAAGGGAGAGGGGTCGGTCGGCCAAAACCGACCCCCAAATGCGAGCTCGCTCGACATGGCCGAGCGGCATCGCTCGCCCGCATGGGCGAGCGATATCCTCGCTCGGCCTGCCGAGCGCCATGGGCGCTCGCGTGCCGAGCTGAGCGACCTGCTCGGCGATCCGACCTATCAGACTTCTAACTTCAATAACTTTTGACTCCGAGCTCCAAATCAGACACGGTCGGAAGTGTTGGAAAGCTAGAAGAAAAATATACATTTTTCAAGAAGGATTTAAAGACAAGTTCGGCCACTAAGGGAATCCAAATTTTACTCAAAGGCCGATCGACTATCTCTCCCTAACAGCACCAGAACTTGCAACCTCCATAACTTTTGACCCAGAACTCCAAATTTAACAAACTTAGTGTCTATGGAAAGGTAAAAGAATTATCTACAACTTTCATGAAGACCACCAACCTATATCCTAACTCTATGAGGGTCAAAAGTGGACTCAAAGCTCTGCCGGACAATCTGTCACTTGGACAGCACCTGCATTTAAATCCAACGACTCATACCTACCAATTTAACTCATCATAAATGGCTCATAAATCATCCTGGGAGAGTCCTACAGCTCGCCTACCACTCTCCATGAATCTAAAAGATCCCATACGACCTATATCAACCCAGAAATTTCAGACCTTCAACAGCACATAACTCATAGCAATTTTTCCAGCGAACTCTCCCAAAGTTAAAAACCCAGCAACAACTCAAAAGTAAAAATACTCATACACATACTATTTCAAGGCCATACATAGATCGGAAATCAACATTTTCACAATATGGAGAGTACTAGAGCTCTCATTCACAATCCAAATCATAACAAAGATTCATGCATAGCTTTGATTACAAATTGACATATTCATCAAGATCAAGTACAAAATATAAAAGATGAGATGTTCAATGATCAATATGCTTACAAAGCTATTCCAAAAGCTAGTTACTAACTTAATACAAAAGTTTCTAGAGTTCTTGGAGTTTTGTCCGATGCCTTGCAAGGTTCCGAGTTCAACTTGAATTTGCACCTGAGGAGGGAGAATGGGGTGAGCTAACACGGCTCAGTGGCTAACATGTTTATAGCCATCGTGCAATGAGCCACACAACACATCATTAACAATCCGAAACAACAACAATTTATCATATAAAGCTCAAATAACCCACAATCATCACCTAAGGAATAACATGAGAATTTATATCAATCAAACACATATTACGCATCATAAACATAATTAAAGACTAGAATGCACACAATAGGCTCGAGAGTTCCATAAACACAACGAATAAACTGAAGTTTATCGTAAACACAACGAATCCATTTTCGGATCTCGTGGGCCACAAGCGGACTGCCAGGAGAAGGCAAGGGGGTCAACGTGCACGTGACTTATCGAAGTAGGTTCTCTCTCGCCCAATCACAACCAATTTATGATCACATATTCAAGCACAAGACTAGCATTCTATGCTTCTTTCATTCTTTCTAATCATCATATTTTCACACTTTACTTTCAAATCCAAGGAAAATACATGTTCAATATGCACATAATTATCAAAGATAGCACACATAGGGCATTTTCCCATTACACAACAACTATAAAAATGTTACCCACCTATCGTCGGAATCCGAAGTCAAGATTGCCCTTCCTCTTTGTCTTGAGTAGGGTTTTCTTGAGTTCCTTCAAACAAAACACATCTCCAATAAATTTCTAAATTCATAGGAAATGTCATAATATTCAGAAATTAAAGGAAAACTAACATTAACCTAAACCTAACCTACCCATGGCTCATTTAAGCTAGAATAATCAAACCCTAGCTTAGAAATCACAAAATCCACTTAATCCCACTTTTCTTTCCTATCTTTCGTCAACCTCTACTCAACCCTAACCTCCATCTTACACCATTCTTGAACCTAACTTAAGAAAGATGAAAGCTTACCTTTCTCACTTGATTTCTCTTCTTTTTCTCCTTCTTTCTTCTTCTCCACAAGCCTCCCACGATTTTTCTCTCTTCCTTTCTTCCTTGGCCGACCACTCTTCCTTTCTCCTCTAGCTCACGTTTTTCTCTTTTCTCTTCTAGAATTTCGATACTCTCCTCTCCTTTCCATCTTCTTAATTCATTTAACTCATCCTACACCAAAAATATGTAGTTTTGGCTTCTCACTTAAGTTCCTTTGGGCTCTCCTCCTCCTCTCAAGCCCACTACCCCTCACCCATTAATTTCTAATCCTCCTCCTCTTATTCATTCATTCATAAAGCCCATACTTTCCAATATTAAATCCAAGCCTTCAATTAATTTCTAACTTCAAATCCCAAGCGCAACATAAAAATATTTATATAAACATATAATTAAATCAATTAAGGCAAAATAAAATAATTAACGAATAAATCCATAAATCAATAAATAAATAATTAATTCAGAAAAATAAAAAAAAATTTCGGGGCCCAACACTAATGCTCCATCAAAGGTGATCAAGGTAGAGAGATAATCTAAAAGCTTGGTAAATCCTGCAAGAGATGACAAAGAAGATAAGTCTATTTCTTGAATAATATAATTCATGGAAGTTATAAAAACAATTATAGAATTGGAGGTAACCAAGATAATGATAAAAATCATAATCTAACCATCATTAGTATATAAGAGGCCATGGACCTAGATGTGGTAAAGTGAGGTATGAGAAATCTAATAATGAATGCCATAATTGTCATAAACATAAGCATTATTTAAATGAAGTGCTTGAGCTTTTTACTTTGTATGAGATAATGATGAAAATGATGATGGAAGTAACTTAAAGAACAAATTCTTGGCAACTTATAAAATGGATATCATAAGTAAATTTCAAATGCTTTTAATGTGCCAGAAATGAAAATAAACATGTTAAGTATGGGTTATCTTCTAGGAAAAAAATTACATAATGACTCTTCATGGCAATAAAAGTTTTGATTTATGTTCACGATCCAAATAATGCTAAAAATTGTCTTGGCAAGTACGTCTGTCACTCTTATAGCATAGTTTACTAACTACGAGTATCATTCCTATAAGGACTGAGTAATAGTAATAATTATCTATATATTATTTAATATAACAAAATGAATGATTGAATTAAAATAAGTTATTAGATAAACTAAAATTACTAATCTAAAGTAAAAAACTAAAGCGATAAACAAGAGTGATCAATTGATAAATAGGATCTAGACATAGAGTCCTCATAGAACCTTTTTATGTATAAATTTATCTTGAGCCAATTATTAACCCTACTTTCTTGACCAAAGGGAATTATAAATTTATAAACATATTCTTTCTTAAGAAATGTAACTCTTACTCTTAACTTGATTGCTAGAAATCTCTCTCTAATCAAAAGTTTAAGAACATATTAACTTGTTATATAGATTTATTTTCAAGATTTATAGTCCTATCTTTGTGATCTTGAACAACTCTTAATATTCATCCTAAGATCTCTTCTTCATACAAATGACCTCTAAACCTATATAAATAAAATTTGAATTGAATCAAAACACTAGCAAATTTTAATTTAAACATATGAAGTAGTCATCAATAATTCACAATATAACTTGTGTCTTTCATTAAATCAGGTAATCAATCCAAATAATTAGTCATAAGGTTCATCCCATCTATGTCTATCCTAATTTAGTTCATACTAAGCTAAAGAAAATAAAAAACGTTCAAGAAAGAATCTAAAAAAAAAGAACTCTTTATTATGGATCTTGAAGTTCTTTACTTGAATCTTAATCCTTGTTTTCTCTTTAAGTTGCGTCTTTCTCATCTTAAAATGCCCTAATTTTCTTATTCTTCTTTACCTGTGTTGCCAGTGATATTTACAAAATTTTTATAGTTTTGAATATAAAAAGAAAAGAAGAATAAGAATATTGGAGGGCAAATTAGAGCATTTTAAGATAAGAAAGAAGTAACTTTAGAAAGAAAACAAGGGATTTCAATTAAGATTCAAGTAAAGAACTTCAAGACTTCAAGATCTATAATAATGAGTTCTTTTTATTTTAGATTTTTTTTATGATGCTCCCCTAACTTTTATTCTCCAGAAACTCTTGACTTTATAAAATTCATTAACAATAGGGATATTTATTGGACCATGTTGCTTAACATAAATATAGATTGGACATGATTTATTATCTTAAACTGTGTTTCAAATCCTTCCTCTAAAACCTTCCCAAAACTTGCTCTGACTTGACTCAGATTTGTCAAAACTCCTTCTTTCTTTATTAGGAATTAAAAGAAGGATTAAAAATCAAATAAAAGATAAATTAATTAAGCACCCAAACATATAAATAACATCAAAACACAAGCAAAACAATCTGACACGACCCGCCTTTTTGGGCCGTGTTGGCACTAGGGAATGGGTAGGCTTAATGCCACCAAAACCTGTAGTAAGCCCAACTGTTCTGTCTTTTACTAAAAATCCGGCATGACCCATTCGTTTATCTGATAATCCTTTACCTGCTTAATAGGTTGTAAGAAGCAAGGATTCAAATCTACAATTCTCACATACAACATCTACTTATCATCAACCAACATCATTCTCAATACCATAACAAATCCATACAGGTTATATGTACATATAATTATGACAAACCATGGAGCGTCTAGAAGTATCTGCAAATTTTACATCATGCCAAAAACATTACTTGATTGATTATCCAAGCGAGTCTCAAAAGGCTTGGATTTCTCTCTTGTCCGCTCTGTTAATCTCCTGAAATGGTGATAGTGGGGTGTGAGTCTACAATGCGACTCAGTGAGATATAAACATACTACCATGCTTGTGAGGCTAGGTAATACAAGGCTAGCTTCACAAGAATGGCCTGTGGCATTCAAAGCAACAATATAAAGCATCAAAGGATACACAGGTAGTAATCTCAAATGCGACAATAACATGAGTATCAATAATAAAGCTCAAAGCGAATTTTTCAAAGAAAACAAGAATATGGTTTTTGAATTCTTTTCTGGGTTCTGGATTCTGGGTTCTTTTCTTTCTAAGCTCTTTTCTTTTCTGGTTTCTTTTCTAGATTCTGAGTTCTTTCTCATTTCTGAGTTTTGATTCTTTCTGAAATTCTTAGGAAGAGACAAAGGCATGCTAGTACGGCGTATCTCCCCTTTTCTGATTCTAGACAAGGTCGGCCTAACCTTGCCCCTGGTGGCCTGCCCTCTCCAGATAGGACCCGGATCTAACCCATCACCGGCGGGTCATCTATGTGCACATAGTCTGATAATAAACCCTATCAGCTGGGTATTCTGAGAACTCATCAATCTTGGTTAACATGGAAAACATGCTTCATCAAAGAATCATAATCAATAGGTTCAACACAATAAGGGAACCAGAAGATGCAAAGAATATGAAATCATCTGGTCAATCTGGCATACAACATGCTAGACTCAACTAAATGGAGTTATATGTCAAATAAGTCATAAGGATTCAAGACCAATTCAACAAGCCGCAATATTAAAGAAAGGATTACTACACAAGTATAGTAGTATGCTTATACTCACCTCAACTATCTCAGAATTTCTGATTTCTTTCTACCTTTCTTGAACTTGAGATGTACTAGGCACGACGTCTAGTTCTATTCCTTTTCTGCTTTCACAAGCTACTGGATAACATGCATGAAAATACATATACCCTCATTAGTCATTCTCATACAAACCTCATTGCTTAACACATAACATTACAAAACTGCATAAGTCCCATTCGCGATGGCATAACTCCTTATACCTAGGTCCAATGTTTTTCAAACTTTCCAGTCCTCTAGTTAACACATAAATTCACATTTCTTCTTTTATGACCATGCTCTAATTCGGTCATTAAGGAGATCCAAATCTCCCATTTACAATCAGCTTTAACATGCAGTCATTAGTTGGACCTTTCTCGACTCACAACCTTATAACTCATTCATTTCTCATCCAATTAAGGTGATTCCAAGTTTCATTTTCAATAGACTCATATGGATATCACATATCCAAGGACGACTAAAAAATGACGCAAATTGGATTTATTGTGATTTTTACAAGCCTGACCTGTTTCTGCTCTCTTCTGTCACTCTAAGGTTAGTAACATGCTTCCCTTAATCGGCCATATCTAACAAACTACTCATCCAATTAATAATTCCTTTCTAAATCACTTAGAGGACACATTTTGAAACATTTCGTAAGAGAATTCGTCATCCAATTCTAACCCTAACGTCTTCAAACAATTAACTTACAATTCTCGTTTTAATCTCGCTGGTATTCTGAACCAGTACCAATTCAAGGCATATTACTCTTATTCGGCTCACTCTAAAATCCTGGAAAAATGCATGGAGATAGTAGACATCTAGATCTACAACTTCTATGTTTTAAGTTTCTCCAGATTCACACGTTAAGCAGCTCAACAAAAATATACAAGGAGAGTCACGAATCTGTCTCCATGACAGCTCAACCTTCAAAACCCTAGGTTTTGGTTTAACCCCCCAAATCACCATACACACGAAATTTCTTCAAGAATAAGTGTCATTGGACATCAAAGAACATCGATCCATCATCCAAATCATTCCACTCATGCATTCCCTCAAATGGGTTTCACAAAGAAGAGAAAATCAAGTTTTAAACCCATAGATCTAAGCATAGGAGTGGAGGCTTACCTCTTTATGTCACTCAAATGGCTTGAATCACCTTCTTCTTCTTGTTACAAAGCTTGAAAAAGCTTGGAAAGAGCTTCCATGGTGGCTTTCGTGAAAGAGGGAGGAGGAAGAAGACAAGTTTTGTCTTATTCTCCCACTTAGGTCATTTTATATGCCTCTCAAGTCCACTTAATTACAAAAACGCCATTCTTGATCTGTTTTTTTTTTAAACGTCTGTCTGAACCACTTCTTGTGACCACCGAAAAATATCATACATCATTAATTTGATGTCACTAAAAATTATTATTCACTACTCTGGTTTTAATGACATAAATCTAAATATTAATTTTATTTCGGTGTACCGGTTAAACTAGATACTGGGTATTACACACTCTTAACATTATGCTAAAAACAAAACCTAATTAGCACCTATCACTTTACCCTTCACTTAAACATTTATTTGCCCTCAAGCAAATCAATTTCATCATCCTTAACTCAAATAGGTGCTAACTCTAGGAAAAAAAACTTTACAAATCAATAGAATCAATCAAGGCTCTCCATTGTTCATTTAATAACAATGTTCATTAATTTTCTAGGCATTGAGCTACTTGAATCAAATCATAAATCAATTAAAATTAAATCTAAAATCTTCAAATTTTAACTTAAATCTATAAAATTTAACTTATTGTACTGTGTGAACATATATGAGAAAAAGATGCTCAACTTTTAAATATTTCTATAAGTTTTTATTGATAGAAAATCAAACACTAAATTTAAATTAATACAATAGAAATTAGAGGCTTTTATGAAAATTCACCTAACCATTTGATACGAAAGTAAACACCTTGTCATGAATACTCCAGGTTACTCAATTAGGTTACCATTTCGAATGGCTATTAGCATCACTCTTTAATTTCAACCTTTTTACTTAATTTGAAGCCATTGGATTAAATTCGTTTTATGCTCACTTATTAATGCATTTTTTGTAGGATACTAAGAATTATTAAAAAATTTACTTCTAACTCAATTGTAGGTCCAAATATAAAAGGTATCATAGTACACTTTAAATATCCATTTTCAAAATTAATAAAGTAGATGATTAAATTCGTTTTATGCTCACTTATTAATGCATTTTTGTAGGATACTAAGAATTATTAAAAATTTTACTTCTAACTCAATTGTAGGTCCAAATATAAAAGGTATCATAGTACACTTTAAATATCCATTTTCAAAATTAATAAAGTAGATTAAAATTAACTTAATTATCAATGTTAATGACTTACTGTAACATCCCGATCCTGATGGGAAGGGTATATGGGTCAAATGGGATAGACTAATTTGTTGCATTGCATAGTCCGATATGAACCTGCATATGGCCTCTGATTGTGGAGGACTGAGTCAATTGGCACATGCACATGTAGGTACATGCATTCATGGCATTTTCCCGGCATTTGATTTTGTAAATGATTTAAATTCTTAATTTGTGAGATAATTAGATTGGATTATGATATATTGGGAATTATGGAATAATTGGGTGTGAATTGTAACATCCCGTCACCGATGGGATGGGTACAGTTCAGCTCGTACGTATTTTGCATACGTATTTTTGCATATGCATTCATAGCCTCTACATTAGTGATAAATGTTCGCAATTGCATAAGCATATGTATGTACATGCATGTATGACAGATTTCCGACTTGGCTGTGAAATTGGAGATTTTGTGATTAAGGTTAACTATGCTTTGCTTAGTGAATTGGAGTATAAAATTGAATTTAGGAATTGAGAATAGAAAATTTGAGTATGTGATTAGATGTTTTCTAATTTTGAGGATTTATAGGAATTTTTCTGGGATTTTTAGAGTAACGGATCAGGACCGAAAAAATGGCGTAGTGACTGATTAATTGTGATTCCGATTCCGAATTTGATTGAAAATTGATATGAGGTAATTTGAATTATGATTTGAGGAATTAGGGTAGGAACCATTGGAATTCGGGAGAAATTAGAATTAGAAATTGGATCGAGGCTGTTCGAATTGGACTTGTGGCAAATGAATTTGCCAAACAAGCCTTAATCTCCTTAGTATTTAAACCCTTTCTCTTTGAAAAATGATCCACGATGCTTGTCTTCTTCTCTTGAGAGTTTTCCTTCTTCTTTGCGTGGATCTCCTCTTGGATTTGCTTCTTGCTTTCTGTTTGCAAATCATTCCTTCTTTTATCCTTGATCATTCATTCTTTGGCTTGGGATTGAAAGAAGAAAATGGAGTTTGGGTTGTAATGGGAGTAAACCGTGGATGAGCTTAGGTTTGGGAATTTGAGTTTGCTTGGTGATTTTCAAAGGGTTTAAAGCTTTAAATCAAGTAAGTTTCTACTCCTTTTTGTTTTGCATAGTTTAATTTAAGCATTGAATTAAGGTATTAATTGTTTAAGAAATTTTAAGTTTCGGATGATTTAGGTTTTAAAGGAAAATGCTGATTTTGATTAGGGTAATTGTGGATTAATGGTTATTTGGTGGGTTTGAAGTTAGGAATGAGTTGTGTTAAGTGTAGAATATTGTTTTGGAGTGTTTAGAATGGATTGGGATGGTTTTATATCGAAAATCAGAATTTGTGGTTTCGAGGCGTGAATTGGGGGTTGCACGCGCGACGTGTGATGAGCACGCCACAAACAAATCAAGATTCGCACTCATGACGCGTCAGGAACGCCATGGCGAAGCGGATGATCCTCGCCGCCTTGACGACGAAAGGCGCCTTGCCGGTGAGCGCAAGGATCACGCCGCGTAGAAGGAACCCGCGTGCACCGCGACGTGGAAGAGATGTCTCGCCGCTGCGAGCAATCTCACGCCGCGACGAGGACGCCTGATTTCTGAAGGTGAGTTGTTTGATTTAAAATGATTTTTGAGGTTATATTAATCCTGATTGAGGAGTGATTAATTGATCTTGATATAGAGACTAAGAATTTCACTTTCGAAGAATGGAATTTTGGAAATTTAATTCGGTGGTTCTCGAAATCGGATGGCAATTGAATAGTGAATTTGATTCTGATTTAAAGATAATTCCTATGTCTTCAAATTTGACCTTGGAAGATATAGAACTTAGCCAATTGACTTATGGCATTTGAAATTGCTTTGGATTAGTGTGAGAATGCGGAATAGAGATAATCGGTATTAGGGTCGGAAATGTCATAACATGCATAGTACATCATTCATTTGAGACATCAGCACTTCTGATTATTAAAATTGGTACAATTAGTAATATTCGGATATTCTGATTTTTATAGAGGCTCAAGTGGAGTGTCGATCCTCTGACGCAGCAGAGACTTCCCGGCAGTAGCTCGGAAGTTTGGAGGTGAGTAACCTAGTTGGCTCATCAATCTCTGGTGTGTTAAATGCTTTGTGTGAACTATCTGTGACTATGATTGAGTGTTTCGCATAAGTATGTTATTATGAATTGTGAACGCATGCTAGGCATGAATAGAAATCGGTAATTGACAGTTGTGACTGGAGCATATTCTGATCGGAGCTATAAGCTCATCTATTGTGAAATTGTGAAAAGGGAATAGTGCATACCCAAAGGGCTCTCCTATCCCTAGTGCGCGTGGGCAGTAGTGCATACCCAGGGCTCTCCTACCCCCGAAAACGCCATTTCTGTGTGATGTGTGATGTGCCCAGAAATGGGATATCTTCGCCTTGATCCAACACTAAAATGAAATGGAAATCATTATGCATTCAGTATGTGATTGTGCTGTGAGTTTGCAATTGGTTAACAGCAAATGTGTGATAATTGTTGAGTAAATTTATGACTGTGATTTTGAATATGATATTGTGTTGTTTTGTACGCAATTTTGCGTAATGCATGAATTGAGTGAACCATTGATGATGGTTACTCATTGAGTTCGCAAACTCACCCAAAATTGCAACTATTTTTCAGGACAGCGTTAGTGACTCCTACTCCAGATAGTGAGACTTTTCCTGCTGTGTGAGTGCCGACGAGAGGAGCATGGCCCACAGGTCGGTCAGCTGGGATCTTTTGGGGATGACCTAGATAGGCGTTGTTACTGTTGATTTTGGTTCTGTACAGTTGTAATCGGATAGAAGTGTAAACTTATGATTTTAAGAAATGAAATTTGAAGTACTCTTTGGTTTTAAAATTTAGTGAAATTGATAGTACTGCTTTATTATAGTGATGCCATGAGGTGTATAGAATTGATCGTATCGTAGTGCACCTTCATCGTAGGGTATGTATCGGTATGACCTACGGGCGTCCCGGTGTATACTCTACGGTAAGGGGGCGCTACATTGGTGGTATCAGAGCATGGTTTGACATCTTTTGGACATAGTGTATTTTAGGCTTGAATTTCGTAAGAAAAGCATAAATTGATCAAGTTTGCAGTTTTGTTGTAGGTCATCCGTCTTTGGTGATCAGATAGATCACTCAGCTGACCAAGGATCAGTCGGAGCGAGTAGGGAGTCTTCTGTGCCTTTGTATGAGGAGCAGCCTCCTATAGTTCCCATGAGACGGGAGAGGAGGTATGATCGTCTGCATAAGCAGGGAGCTGTGGATTTCTATGGCAGCACAGACCCTGCTGAGGCTGAGGGGTGGTTAGAGAGGACCGAACGAGTCCTCGATCAGATGGACTGTGACCCCGATGAGCGTTTTGATTATGCTGTCTCGTTGCTTCAGGGTCCAGCTTATCAGTTATGGAAGACTGTCCCGGGTAGTTCCACCAGACCTTGTGTTTTGACTTGGGCAGATTTTCTGAGAGCTTTTCGGGATAATTATACGCCCAAGGTATATATGGAGATGAAGATGCAGGAGTTCTTAGATTTGAGACAGGGGTCCATGGCAGTTGCCGATTATGAGGTTAGGTTCAATGAGTTGTCGGCATATGCTTCTGTTTTGATTTCCTCTGAGACAGATAGATGCCGGAGATTTAAGTGAGGGCTTGATCTGGAGATTTGTACTAGGTTAGCCCGGTCTGATATGGGCACCTTTGTGGAGCTGAGAGCAGCTGCAGTGAGGATTGAGCAGCTCTTGAGACAGAGTCGGGTTGAGACTGGTCAGGGATCTAGGAGCAAGAGATCTAGTGACAGTCAGGGCAGCTCTGGTAGGAGCTTTAGCAGACGCCAGGGCAGGTTCAGATTTTCGGGAGGACCCAGGCAGTCTGGTTCTGTTCAGAGGCATAGATTTGGGCAGTCTGGCAGTAGTAGTGGTAGTGGTAAAGGTTCTGGCCAGCTACCTCCGTTGTGTGAGTTTTGTGAGAGGAGGCATAGTGGAGAGTGCTGGAGGTTTACCGGAGCTTGTCTGAGATGTGGCTCTATGGAGCATCGATCCCAAACCTTGCCTAGAGATTTTAGGAGCTCACCGCTTTGAGTGGGAGGCCAGTAGTAGCATGACAAAGGCAAAGTGAGAGCAGTGGTGGACTGGATCTGTGGGTCGAGGTAGAGCCCGAGGTAGAGCTGGAGATTCGTTTGTGGGATCCAAGAGTCGTGGCAGTCGGCCACAGTCCCAAGCTAGGGTCTATGCCATGACCAGGCAGGAAGCCCAGGATTCTCCTGATGTGGTTGCAGGTTTGCTTCTGATTTCTGGTATTGAGGTTTATGCATTGATAGATCCAGGGCCCACACATTCTTTTATTGCACCGCATGTGGCATATAGATTGCATGTGGATAGGGAGATGTTGCAGTGTGGGTTGCAGGTGAGTACACCTTTGAGTAGCACTACTACTTTGGGCGAGGTCTGCAAGGGGTGTTCGATTCGGGTTGATTCAGCGGTATTGAGTGCAGACTTGATTGTGTTGCCCCTTCAAGAGATAGATTTGATTTTGGGGATGGACTGGCTCACTGCCCATAGGGCTATCATGGATTGTTTTACCAAGGAGGTCGTGTTGGAGTCTCCTGGTCAGCCTAGGGCTATTTTTCGAAGAGTTAGTTAGGCAGTGCCAGCCAGGATGATCTCGTTTATGAGTTCTTTGAGGTTGATGCGAGGTGGTTGTAAGGCCTATTTGGCGCATGTGGTGGACTCTAGAGTGCAGCAGAGTTTGCAGGATGTTCCTGTGATTAGGGAATTTTTGGATGTGTTTTCCGAGAAGTTACCAGGTTTGCCGCCGGATCGGGAGACAGAGTTTGAGATTGACCTCGTTCCAGGTACCACTCCTATATCAATACCTCTGTATAGGATGGCACCGTGGGCCGAGGGAGCTTAAAACTCATTGCGGGAGTTGTTGGATAAGGGGTTCATCAGGCCGAGTGTTTTAACGTGGGGAGCTCCGGTGTTGTTTGTGAAGAAGAAGGACGAGACTTTGAGGCTGTGCATCGATTATAGGCAGCTCAATCAGGTTACAGTTAAGAATAAGTACCCAATGCCTAGGATCGATGATTTATTTGATCAGTTGCAGGGAGCTCAGGTGTTTACCAAGTTGGATTTGAGATCCGGATACTATCAGTTGAGGATCGCAGAGGCCGATGTGCCTAAGAGTGCTTTCAGGAGCAGGTATGGGCATTTTGAGTTCTTAGTGATGCCGTTCGGGTTGACTAATGCCCCGACAGCCTTCATGGCTTTGATGAATAGAGTCTTTCAGCCCTACCTGGATCAGTTTGTTATTGTATTCATTGATGATATTCTGGTGTACTCGAGGAGTAGGCAGGAGCATGCGAAGCATCTGAGGATAGTGCTGCAGATTATGAGGGATAGGCAGCTGTATGTCAAATTCACTAAGTGTGAATTTTGGATGGATGAGGTGGTGTTTATAGGCCACATTGTGTCTGGTGAGGGTATCCGGGTGGATCCTCACAAGATTGAGGCAGTGAGGAGTTAGGAGATTCTGAGGAACGTGTCAGAGTTGAGGAGTTTCTGTAGGAAAATCCCGGGAGGTACATCACATGTACAGGCAGCGAAAAACAAAAATTTTTGTTCCCGGGACCTTCCCGAACCCAGGATCCGTATCCGTATGAAGACATCAACCTAAATAGCCAAAGAGACTATCTCTAAAGGTGATCCACGCAGAGATCGAGAAAATCTAACCGGATCAAACCCTTTGACCGGGAATAGCTAGAACAGATTAAAGCACACTGAAGAGCCTACCTCATCTGGAGAGCTTGAGAAGCGTTGGAATCCTTGCCTTGAGAAGAGAAGAATCGATGATGGCCTTGAGAAAGAAGGAAAGATGAAACATTTTTCATTTTTAAGCTTAACACTTAAGCTTTTCTTCCTCCTATCTCAAACCATACGAACCATCCCCTTGCCATACCCGAAAATCAGCATATATATATGGTGTCTTTAGCTTTTAAGACACCAATTAAAAGCTTACAAATGGATGGCACACCATTTAAGGAATAAAGTAATGATACTTTGACTTTTCAAGGCTTTAACCTCTTCTTCTCCCATTTCCAACGACAACTTGCATATATATATATAATAATTAATTAATTAATTACTTAATTAATTAATTAGAATATATTTGCTAAGGTCCATCCAACTGGGTCGGTCCTACCGGCCTCTCGGGCCCCGGTGTGCTGAAACAGCTCCGGAAACCTTTCTTAGCAATATTGATGTCGCGATCTCATCGGGACATATCCCAATCTCATTGGGATCCATTTAATCCTAATGCTCTCCATAATTGGAACTCTGTCCAATTACTATTTTACTGATTCTCGAAACACTCTTATCGTGTGACCCTTTAGGTTCCGGTTATGTTGGCCACTTAGATTAACAATTAATCTGAGCAAGTCATGGCGGTATCTAGCAACACATCATGACCCCAATTGACCGGAAAGTAATCGGTTTGATGTATTCATCACGAACCGGATCACAAACCCTTCCATGATAATTACTGTGCAATTCGTCCTTTCACCATCCTATACCCCACTTGGTTATGAGTATGGTCAAAGTGTCAACTCTTACTAGATCGAGCCTAGCCTAGTGATAACAGATCTCGCCCTAGGACTCATTACTCTATATGTCCATGAAGACACTCTTCATGACATATTCACTCGCCGAGATTTCGAGTAATGATCCCGACAAGAGGCCATGGGTATCTCTTACGCTAATCCGAAGTGGTGAATCCTTTATTGGCTACTCAATTATCTTGAATACCTCAAGTCGCACCCAAGCACCACCCTATGAGTTACCTCCGAAGGCAACAAGGAATGGAGTCAGTAATGCGAAATCAAGATTCAAGATATCCTCGAGTACCTCAAGTCTAAGGATACTTGCACCATTGCTATGATGAGATTATCACCGACACTAGATAAGATATCCATGTGATGATCTCATGGCGGGTCATCCAATGAACTTACTATCGCTAGTAAGTATCCACATGTCAATTCTAAATATCTCATATTTACGCTTACGAGATCCACCGCTTGATCCAATCAAGGAATATGACATGTGCTAGTCTATCCGGATTAATGATGTCCAGTCTCATTAATCCTATGACTAGGAGAATTTAGATATCTTGACATAATTGCACATGATAGGAATCTCGTGAGTATGATCACATCATAATTTCCTTCATGCTATGTCATATATCATGGACTTCATTAATCGATTAAAGATCCAATCAATTCGAAACAATGTTCATGAACATCAAATTAATGAATTATGCCTTTTCTTTATTTATTCATTCACCGATGCGATCGTGAATAAAACGCTAAAGGGATTGCCTTTAGGGCACTAATAAATAGTACCGTCCTTGAATAAGTCGACTTATGCAATGTACAAGTCGACTTATCAGTACTTTTCAAGAACAAGTCGACTTATCAGTAGTAGAAGTTGACTTGTACTTACAAATCTCCCACTTGACCTAAAGCCAATCGCCTTAGTATCTAATACCATAAGCGAGTCCATGAGAATCACAATTCTCCTGTGACAATGGCTTTTTCAACGGAACAGCAACACTTTGCTCCGTGGGAATTTTCTCTATCAGGATATCATCTCGACTAATGATCTCCTGAATCGGCGAAGTACGAGTTCGGATCGTCGATGAGACCTTGGTTCCTTTGCCTGCGCACTAGCCCCATTGTATCACAATACAATCCTATGGGCCCACCACAGCTAGGGACCAGATCAAGTTCAGTAATGAACTTCTTGATCCAAACCGCTTCCTTTGCGCATCTCATGCGGCAATGTACTCTGCCTCGGTTGTTGAATCAGCAGTCCTCTCTTGTTTGGAATTCTTTCCAACTGACCGCCACGCTATTCAGTGTGAATGTGTATAACCTAATCATGATTCAGAATCATCCTCATCAGATTAGATATCGCATCCTAATGCCGCTCATATGGAGATTTCCATCTCCAAACATCAAGAAAACATCCTTAGTGCTTCGCAAGTACTTGAGGATATTCTTGATACCACCCGATGACCCTCACTAGAACCGATTGGTATCTGCCGTAACACTTAGAGCATACGATACATCGGGCCTCGTACATAGCATTGTTCCATGCTAAACCTCTTTAGCATCTCATCTATGTACGATGATTGTGAAAGACCAAGCAACCTGGGATCTAGATATAAGTTGCTTTACCAAGGTCTTTCAAGGCAAATTGTTTGGACAACCAAATTTTAACTGATTGCAGCATAGAGACATCGTTTCCGAGTAACAGTATGTCATCTACATACAACACAAGGAAAACGATTGCAGTCCCATTAACCTTCTTATGCACACAATGATCATCCGAATTTTGTGAGAAATCAAACTCTTTGATTGACTCATCAAAACGGATATTCCAACTCCTGGATGCTTGCGTCAATCCATACATGGATTTCTGAAGCTTGCATACGTTTTCGCCATCGATGGAAGTGAAGCCCTCAGGTTGTGTCATACACATCCTCGGGTGATTTCCTCTCGTGAAAGTCGTCTTCACATCCATTTGCCATATCTCATAATCATAATGAGTGGCAATGGCTAGAGTATCCGAATGGATTTAAGCATTGCTACGGGTCAAGGTTTCATATAGTCAACTCCTTGTCTTTGACGATATCCTTTGCCATTAGCCTCGCTTCATAGGTAATCGATTACCATCCATGTTGGTTTACTTCAAAACCTCTTTGCACCCTCGTGGGTTTTATCCTTCGTGTATCAACCAAAGTCCATACTTGGTTTATGTACATGGAATCCATTTCGCTTTCATGGCACAAAGCCATTTTTCGACTCGAACTTTTCGAACCTGCTCATAGGTAGTAGGCGATCATTTCATATGAGCAATCGTCATTCTGCTCACTTACGAAATTCATATCTCTCGAACAAAGTCGTATCCTACTTAACCTCTGAAATTGTGTGTAGTATAAGGTTGAATGCTTACCTCATCTACATGAGTTCTGAGTTCAAGTTGACGATTGATCTATGTTTGTTCGAGCATCTTGAACTTCTCAAGTTCAACTTTGCTCCCACCGTCCTCTTCAGAAGAAACTCTTTCTCTAAGAAAACAGCATGCTTTGAAACAAACACTTTTGTTCCTAAGCAAGGTAGAACTGATATTCCACGAACAAACACTTGTCAGACTTTGCATCAAGCTAATCTGACTGTGTCCGCTTCACATAAGCAGGACAACCCCAAACTTTTAGCTGAGAAAGATAGGGCTTTCAGTTAGTCCACATCTCATATGGAGTAACATCAACTGTCTTTGATGGAACTCTGTTTAGCAAGTAAACAGCTGTCTCAAGCGCATATTCCCAAAACTGTGCAAAACCTATCATCAATCGCACCATGTCTAACAAGGTTCGATTTCTCCTTTCAGCCACACCATTGTGTTGCGGCGTGTAAGGTGGAGTGTACTGAGATAAAATCTCATGATCTCTGAGATAATCCAAAACTGTTGGTGTAAGCATTTTCCACCACGATCAGATCGTAATGTATTCATACTTGTACCAAGTTAGTTTTCTACTTCATTTCTGAATTATTTGAACTATTCAAACGCTTCAGATTTGTATCTCATCAAATACAGATACTTATATCGTGAATAATCACCGATAAAAATAATGAAGTAAAAACAACTACTTTTGGCATGGATGGACATCGGACCACATACATCCGAATGTATTAGGTCTAATAATCCAGTCGTTCATCCTTTCCATTGAAGGATAACTTAGTCATCTTGCCTAATAAACAAGATTCGCATGTATCATATGATTCATAATCAAATGACCCTAAACATCCACTCTTATGGAGCTTAGCGATGCGTGTCTCATTTATATGGCCAAGCCGACAATGCCATAAGTAAGTTGATTTAAATTATCTCGATTATGTCTTTTCGCGTCATTGACATTCATATTTGAAGAAGTAGAGGCATCTGATGCCTTCTTCTGCTTCAAGGACTGCAGATAGATTTTACAGTTTCGCCTCTAGTGGCTAGACTTGCCACAATGAAAGCAAAATCCTTTTGGGGAAGAATCTTTGGTTTTTCTTTGATGGCACTTCCATTTGGTTTCTTGCCCCTTTTTCTTCTTTGAATTAGAAGAAGAAGCATCCACCATTAGCACTTGCTATCTATCTTGATAGCCTGCTCAGCTGTCATGAGCAGATTGATCAGGTTAGGAATTTTTGTGGATATTTGGTTTATCCGATAGTTTATCACAAACCGTGAATAACCATCGACAATCCAACCGAATTAAGTCTCTACTTAACTCATAATCCATTACAAATCCTAAGATCGACCAATCTCTCAATATAGCCATTCATCTTGTGACATCTTGATGTGAGATGTCCTGGAGCCATCTTTGTGATGAAGAGAAGCCTCGAGGTCTTGAACCTTTCGCATCGAGCTTGCTCAACAAACAGCTCCATAAGATGAAATACTATAACGTGAGCATCCATGGACTCGAGCCGCTTCGCAGCTCTGGTGACATCGAGGCAAGTAGCCATGTCCCCGTCCATTAGATGCTTACGATATGCCTTCGATCATCATCGAAGCATTGACAAGAGTGCATCCGGAAGTGGAACATCTAGGGCGTATCCGGTTCCTCGGATCTCGAGAACAATTCTCGATTCCTTAGCCAATCAAGAAAATTCAGTCCGAATAGAGGCGAATTACATCAATGACTTCTTCAATCAACCTAAACGCGATAGAGAGAAGGAATGATAGGATAGAATTGCTCGCGTGATCATAAGGACTTGCATGATATGCATATGGCTCCACTAGTTTCCTAGAATCCATAACCCTCTTTACTGAATCTAGAGAAACAATGTGACATAATGTCTAGTGGGTCGATATCCAACATTGCTAAGAGTGACCTTGAGTTTGCTCAACAAGCCACAACTTAGGTCAATCGGTAGGTATCGGTCATACCAATTGCATCATCGATAACCGACATTAAGAATGACCTTGAGGTTAGCTCAACAAGCCACCTTATGTCTCGGAGGTATCGATATACCAATTACATCTTAGACACAACTATCGATCGCTCTTTATCAACTTGTTGATGTGTGCACTTCATTGGGTATCAACTCTTTGATGCGCATACATCCGATGTATGCTACCCAATTTCGCCTCTGTCCACGTTGACCTTGAGGTTAGCTCAACAAATCAACGCTTCTAGGAAAACCGACCCATTAATCCGAAAATCTTATTTTCATGGTTTGAACATATTCGTATAGAGTGTGCTTGAGGTTAGCTCAACAACCCAACCCTATAAGAACTCTGGTTCTTACCATATTAATGGAAGGCGTTAGTTTTCATATACCGAGGAGGGATTTCGGGTCTCTAGACTCCAAGCTTAAGGATTATAGTCACGAAGACTATATGGAATGATTTAGGTTTCATCAATCGTATTGAATCAATCCTTATAATCATCCATCATCCAACCTGAGCATGCCACAAGTCGACTTTCATCAAATGCAAGTCGACTTATGCTTCTGCCATTACACAAGTCGACTTGTATGACACAAGTGGACTTATGTCACCTGCCTGATGAACAAGTGGACTTATAAGGTACTACAAGTGGACTTATATCGAGATCCCTAACAAGTCGACTTATTCTATCCACAAGTCGACTTATCCTATAACCTTGAACAAGTCGACTTATTTCACATACAAGTCGACTTATTCAGGGAATTTTGCTAAAATCTCTAATCGGCTAATTCCTCAATTAATGCAATTCCAATTCACAACACCTACATACCTAAGGTAATATCTGATAAATTTGATGTATCAATGAACAATTCATTGAACCATGAAAGCCTTAAATAGTCAAACTATATGAAAAACTTGAAATGAGTCAAAACTCATTAATTTCCAAACAATTTAGGAACACCCAAATTATCATCCTAAGCATCTCTAGCTAGCACATACATTATCAAATTTACTTCAGCACATGCCATAAAAATATGACGGTCAAAACAAACAAGATAATGCAATATACTAACGAGGCGCTAATGTGACCAATTCGCATTCAAAATTCTAGGATAAACAACTTCAAGCAATTCAGTTTGGCAATCATACTACATCAAGATAACACATTTTTAATCACATTAAAAATGGTGCAAGGCATTGGAACTGAAAAATCACACTCAATCAAGCCAAGCAAAACAGTCCCAACAATTTTCACAAAAACTGTCCAGTTCTGTACATTGCTCGAAATGATCAATGAAACAATTTCAATAAATCATGAGAAAATTATATAGGTTAGTAAATGTTCAGAAAATGCTACATGAATTTTTTCAGGATTTTAGGCCATCAAAAACTCAGTCAACCTAAATAACAAAACCGATTCAAAATCTGTGTTCATCAGCACAGCAATTCCCAACAGCATAGAATAAAATCGTGAATAAATATCCAATCACCTTGAAATCCAATTTCCATGCTCACAGACATTCGCCAACATCTTATAGACATTTAGGTGAAGGAAAATCCAGAAAACGATTTTTCTAGAATTTATTCTCGATTTTATACTACTGCCTGTTCTAGAATCGTTTCACAAAACAGCATCTGTAACCTTAGGGAATTAATTAGCAAAACTATATCAAATCAAATCGATAAATTCTGAAAATTCATAGACATATTCTCTAACATGTTATGAACATTCCTGGGCAGAAAAATTTCGAAAAATGCATCTTTATACAGAAACGAAATTTGGATAGTACACATGCATCAACATCAACAGCACTTAGGGTTTCTGATCTAACTTAGGTTTTAGCTTCATACGGGATACCAGACGCTCTGATACCACTGTAGAAAAATCCCGGGAGGTACATCACATGTACAGGCAGCGGAAAACAAAATTTTGTTCCGGGACCTTCCCAACCCAGGATCCAGGTATCCGTATGAAGACATCAACCTAAATAGCCAAAGAGACTATCTCTAAAGGTGATCCACGCAGAGATCGAAAAATCTAACCGGATCAAACCCTTTGACCGGGAATAGCTAGAACAGATTAAAGCCTGCTAGAGCCTACCTCTGTCCTGGAGAGCTTGAGGAAACGTTGGAATCCTTGCCTTGAGAAGAGAAGAATCGATGATGGCCTTGAGAAAGAAGGAAAGATGAAACATTTTTCATTTTTAAGCTTAACACTTAAGCTTTTCTTCCTCCTATCTCAAACCATACGAACCATCCCCTTGCCATACCCGAAAATCAGCATATATATATGGTGTCTTTAACTTTTAAGACACCAATTAAAAGCTTACAAATGGATGGCACACCATTTAAGGAATAAAGTAATGATACTTTGACTTTTCAAGGCTTTAACCTCTTCTTCTCCCATTTCCAACGACAACTTGCATATATATATATAATAATTAATTAATTAATTAGAATATATTTGCTAAGGTCCAGTCCAACTGGGGTCGGTCCTACCAGCCTACCGGGCCCCGGTGCTGAAACAGCTCCGGAAACCTTTCTTAGCAATATTGATGTCGCGATCTCATCGGGACATATCCCAATCTCATTGGGATCCATTTAATCCTAATGCTCTCCATAATTGGAACTCGTCCAATTACTATTTTATGATTCTCCAAACACTCTTATCGTGTGACCCTTTAGGTTCCGGTTATGTTGGCCACTTAGATTAACAATTAATCTGAGCAAGTCATGAGCGGTATCTAGAACACATCATGACCCCGAATCGACCGGAAAGTAATCGGTTTGATGTATTCATCACGAACCCTTCCATAGACAATTCTGGTGCAATTCGTCCTTTCACCATCCTATACCCCACTTGGTTATGAGTATGGTCAAAGTGTCAACTCTTACTAGACTGAGCCTAGCCCAAGTGATAACAGATCTCGTCCTAGGACTCATTACTCTATATGTCCATGAAGACACTCTTCATGACATATTCACTCTAACCGAGAGATTTCGAGTAATGATCTGACAAGAGGCCATGGGTATCTCTTACGCTAATCCGTAGTGGTGAATCCTTTATTGGCTACTCAATTATCTTTGAATACCTCAAGTCGCACCCAAGCACCACCCTATGAGTTACCTCGGAAGGCAACAAGGAATGGAGTCAAAATGTAATCAAGATATCAAGATATCCTCGAGTACCTCAAGTCTAAGGATACTTGCACCATTGCTATGATGAGATTATCATCGACACTAGATAAGATATCCATGTGATGATCTCATGGCAGTCATCCAATGAACTTACTACCGCTAGTAAGCATCCACATGTCAATTCTAAATATCTCATATTTACGGCTTCGAGATCCACCGCTGATCCAATCAAGGAATATGACATGTGCTAGTCTATCCGGATTAATGATGTCCAGCCTCATTAATCCTATGACTAGGAGAATTTGAATCTTGACATAATTGCACATGATAGGAATCTCGGGGTATGATCACATCATAATTTCCTTCATGCTATGTCATATATCATGGACTTCATTAATCTGATTAAAGATCCAATCAATTCGAAACAATGTTCATGAACATCAAATTAATGAATTATGCCTTTTCTTTATTTATTCATTCATGCGCATATGATGTGTGAATAAAACGCGCTAAAGGGATTGCCTTTAGGGCACTAATAAATAATACGATCCTTGAATAAGTCGACTTATGCAATGTACAAGTCGACTTATCAAGACTTTCAAGAACAAGTCGACTTATCGGTGGTAGAAGTTTAACTTGTACTTACAAATCTCCCACTTGACCTAAAGCCAATCGCCTTAGTATCTAATACCATAAGCGAGTCCATGAGAATCACAATTCTCCTGTGATAATGGCTTTTCAACGAACAAAGAACACTTTGCTCTGTGGGAATTTTCTCTATCAGGATATCATCTCGACTAATGATCTCCGAATCGGTAATCACGAGTTCGGATCGTCGATGAGACCTTGGTTCCTTTGCTGCAAGACTAGCCCCATTGTATCACAATACAATCCTATGGGCCCACCACATGCCTAGGGACCGATCAAGTTCGAGAATGAACTTCGATCCAAACCGCTTCCTTTGCATCATCTCACGCGCAATGTACTCTGCCTCGGTTGTTGAATCGGCAGTCCTCTCTTGTTTGAATTCTTTCCAACCGACCGCCACGCTATTCGGTGTGAATGTGTATAACCTAATCATGATTCGTAATCATCCTCATCGATTAGATATCGGCATCCTAATGCCGCTCATATGGAGATTTCCATCTCCAAACATCAAGAAAACATCCTTAAGGCTTCGAAGTACTTGAGGATATTCTTGACGACCACCCATGACCCTCACT
The DNA here is from genome assembly GCA_029891385.1 of Erythroxylum novogranatense. Lineage (NCBI taxonomy): Eukaryota > Viridiplantae > Streptophyta > Magnoliopsida > Malpighiales > Erythroxylaceae > Erythroxylum > Erythroxylum novogranatense. Next base: position 81,526,288 of record CM057232.1, on the reverse strand, counting down.
AGAACCGATTGGTATCTGCTCGTAACACTTAGAGCATACGATACATCGGGCCTCGTACATAGCATTGTTCCATGCTAAACCTCTTTAGCATCTCATCTATGTACGATGATTGTGAAAGACCAAGCAACCTGGGATCTAGATATAAGTTGCTTTACCAAGGTCTTTCAAGGCAAATTGTTTGGACAACCAAATTTTAACTGATTGCAGCATAGAGACATCGTTTCCGAGTAACAGTATGTCATCTACATACAACACAAGGAAAACGATTGCAGTCCCATTAACCTTCTTATGCACACAATGATCATCCGAATTTTGTGAGAAATCAAACTCTTTGATTGACTCATCAAAACGGATATTCCAACTCCTGGATGCTTGCGTCAATCCATACATGGATTTCTGAAGCTTGCATACGTTTTCGCCATCGATGGAAGTGAAGCCCTCGGTTGTGTCATACACGTCCTCGGTGAATTTCCTCTCGTGAAAGTCGTCTTCACATCCATTTGCCATATCTCATAATCATAATGAGTGGCAATGGCTAGGAGTATCCGAATGGATTTAAGCATTGCTACGGGGCTGAAGGTTTCGTCATAGTCAACTCCTTGTCTTTGACGATATCCTTTGGCCATTAGCCTCGCTTCATAGGTAATCAGATTACCATCCATGTTGGTTTACTTCTAAAACCTCTTTGCACCCTGTGGGTTTTATCCCTTCAGGTGTATCAACCAAAGTCCATACTTGGTTTATGTACATGGAATCCATTTCGGCTTTCATGGCACAAAGCCATTTTTCAGACTCTGAACTTTTCAGAACCTGTTCATAGGTAGTAGGCGCATCATTTCATATGAGCAATACGTCATTCTGTTCACTTACGAGAAATTCAAATCTCTCGGGAACAGTGCGTATCCTACTTAACCTACGAAATTCGTGTGTAGTATAAGGTTGAACTGTTACCTCATCTACATGAGTTCTGAGCTTCAAGTTCGACGATTGATCTATGTTTGTTCGAGCATCTTGAACTTCTCCAAGTTCAACTTTGCTCCCACTGTCCTCTTACAGAAGAAACTCTTTCTCTAAGAAAACAGCATGCTTTGAAACAAACACTTTTGTTCCTAAGCAAGGTAGAACTGATATTCCACGAACAAACACTTGTCGACTTTGCATCAAGTTAATCTGACGTGTCCGCTTCACATAAGCGTGACAACCCCAAACTTTAGCTGAGAAAGATAGGGCTTTCATTAGTCCACATCTCATATGGAGTAACATCAAGCATCTTTGATGGAACTCATTTTAGCAAATAAACAAATGTCTCAGCGCATATTCCCAAAACTGTGCAAAACCTATCATCAATCGCACCATGTCTAACAAGGTTCGATTTCTCCTTTCAGCCACACCATTGTGTTGCGGCGTGTAAGGTGGAGTGTACTGAGATAAAATCTCATGATCTCTGAGATAATCCAAAACTGTTGGTGTAAGCATTTTCCACCACGATCAGATCGTAATGTATTCATACTTGTACCAAGTTAGTTTTCTACTTCATTTCTGAATTATTTGAACTATTCAAACGCTTCAGATTTGTATCTCATCAAATACAGATACTTATATCGTGAATAATCACCGATAAAAATAATGAAGTAAAAACAACTACTTTTGGCATGGATGGACATCGGACCACATACATCCGAATGTATTAGGTCTAATAATCCAGTCGTTCATCCTTTCCATTGAAGGATAACTTAGTCATCTTGCCTAATAAACAAGATTCGCATGTATCATATGATTCATAATCAAATGACCCTAAACATCCACTCTTATGGAGCTTAGCGATGCGTGTCTCATTTATATGGCCAAGCCGACAATGCCATAAGTAAGTTGATTTTAAATTATCTCGATTATGTCTTTTCGCGTCATTGACATTCATATTTGAAGAAGTAGAGGCATCTGATGCCTTCTTCTGCTTCAAGGACTGCAGATAGATTTTACAGTTTCGCCTCTAGTGGCTAGACTTGCCACAATGAAAGCAAAATCCTTTTGGGGAAGAATCTTTGGTTTTTCTTTGATGGCACTTCCATTTGGTTTCTTGCCCCTTTTTCTTCTTTGAATTAGAAGAAGAAGCATCCACCATTAGCACTTGCTATCTATCTTGATAGCTCTTTCATTGTCATGAAGCAGATTGATCAGGTTAGGAATTTTTGTGGATATTTGGTTTATCCGATAGTTTATCACAAACTGTGAATAACCATCAAGACAATCAACCAGAATTAAGTCTCTACTTAACTCATAATCCATTACAAATCCTAAGACGACCAATCTCTCAATATAGCCATTCATCTTGAGACATCTTGGATGACGAGATGTCCCCGAGCCATCTTTGTGATGAAGAGAAGCCTTGAGGTCTTGAACCTTTCAGACCGAGCTTGCTCAACAAACAGCTCCATAAGATGAAATACTATAACGTGAGCATCCATGGACTCGAGCTGCTTCTGCAGCTCTGGTGACATCGAGGCAAGTAGCCATGTCCCCGTCCATTAGATGCTTACGATATGCCTTCTGATCATCATCAGAAGCATTGACAGCAGGTGCATCTGGAAGTGGAACATCTAGGACGTATCCCAGTTCCTCAGATCTGAGAACAATTCTCAGATTCCTTAGCCAATCAAGAAAATTCAGTCCAGAATAGAGAGCGTAAATTCACACTGAATGACTTCTTCAATCAACCTAAACGCGATAGAGAGAAGGAATGATAGGATAGAATTGCCTGCATGATCATAAGGACTTGCATGATATGCATATGGCTCCCACTAGTTTCCTAGAATCCATAACCCTCTTTACGAATCTAGAGAAACAATGTGACATAATGTCCTAGTGGGTCGATATCCGACATTGCTAAGAGTGACCTTGAGTTTGCTCAACAAGCCACAACTTAGGTCAATCGGTAGGTATCGGTCATACCAATTGCATCATCGATAACCGACATTAAGAATGACCTTGAGGTTAGCTCAACAAGCCACCTTATGTCTCGGAGGTATCGGATATACCAATTACATCTTAGACACAACTATCGATCGATCTATCAACTTGTTGATGTGTGCACTTCATTGGGTATCAACTCTTTGATGCGCATACATCGATGTATGCTACCCAATTTAGCCTCATCCACGTTGACCTTGAGGTTAGCTCAACAAATCAACGCTTCTAGGAAAACCGACCCATTAATCCGAAAATCTTATTTTCATGGTTTGAACATATTCAGATAGAGTGAGCTTGAGGTTAGCTCAACAACCCAACCCTATAAGAACTCGGTTCTTACCATATTAATGGAAGGCGTTAGTTTTCATATACTGAGGAGGGATTTGGTCTCTAGAATCCAAGCTTAAGGATTATAGTCACGAAGACTATATGGAATGATTTAGGTTTCATCAATCGTATTGAATCAATCCTTATAATCATCCATCATCCAACTGAGCATGCCACAAGTCGACTTTCATCAAATGCAAGTCGACTTATGCTTCTGCCACACACAAGTCGACTTGTATGACACAAGTGGACTTATGTCACCTGCCTGTGAACAAGTGGACTTATAAGGTACTACAAGTGGGCTTATCTCGAGATCTGAACAAGTCGACTTATTCATCCACAAGTCGACTTATCCTATAACATCAACAAGTGGACTTATTTCACATACAAGTCGACTTATTCAGAAATTTTGCTAAAATCTCTAATCGGCTAATTCCTCAATTAATGCAATTCCAATTCACAACACCTACATACCTAAGGTAATATCGATAAATTTGATGTATCAATGAACAATTCATTGAACCATGAAAGCCTTAAATAGTCAAACTATATGAAAAACTTGAAATGAGTCAAAACTCATTAATTTCCAAACAATTTAGGAACACCCAAATTATCATCCTAAGCATCTCTAGCTAGCACATACATTATCAAATTTACTTCAGCACATGCCATAAAAATATGACGGTCAAAACAAACAAGATAATGCAATATACTAACGAGACGCTAATGTGACCAATTCGGCATTCAAAAATTCTAGGATAAACAACTTCAAGCAATTCAGTTTGGCAATCATACTACATCAAGATAACACATTTTTAATCACATTAAAAATGGTGCAAGGCATTGGAACTGAAAAATCACACTCAATCAAGCCAAGCAAAACAGTCCCAACAATTTTCACAAAAACTGTCCAGTTTTGTACATTGCTCGAAATGATCAATGAAACAATTTCAATAAATCATGAGAAAATTATATAGGTTACTAAATGTTCAGAAAATTCTACATGAATGTTTTCAGGATTTTAGGCCATCAAAAACTCAGTCAACCTAAATAACAAAACCAATTCAAAATCTGTGTTCATCAGCACAGCAATTCCCAACAGCATAGAATAAAATCGTGAATAAATATCCAATCACCTTGAAATCCAATTTCCATGCTCACAGACATTCGCCAACATCTTATAGACATTTAGGTGAAGGAAAATCCAGAAAAAGATTTTTCTAGAATTTATTCTCGATTTTATACTACTGCCTATTCTAGAATCGTTTCACAAAACAGCATCTGTAACCTTAGGGAATTAATTAGCAAAACTATATCAAATCAAATCGATAAATTCTGAAAATTCATAGACATATTCTCTAACATGTTATGAACATTCCTGGGCAGAAAAATTTCGAAAAATGCATCTTTATACAGAAACGAAATTTGGATAGTACACATGCATCAACATCAACAGCACTTAGGGTTTCTGATCTAACTTAGGTTTTAGCTTCATACGGGATACCAGACGCTCTGATACCACTGTAGAAAAATCCCGGGAGGTACATCACATGTACAGGCAGCGGAAAACAAAAATTTTTGTTCCGGGACCTTCCCAACCAGGATCAGGTATCCGTATGAAGACATCAACCTAAATAGCCAAAGAGACTATCTCTAAAGGTGATCCACGCAGAGATCGAAAAATCTAACGGATCAAACCCTTTGACCCGGAATAGCTAGAACAGATTAAAGCCTGCTAGAGCCTACCTCTGTCCTGGAGAGCTTGAGGAAGCGTTGGAATCCTTGCCTTGGAGAAGAGAAGAATCGATGATGGCCTTGAGAAAGAAGGAAAGATGAAACATTTTCATTTTAAGCTTAACACTTAAGCTTTTCTTCCTCCTATCTCAAACCATACGAACCATCCCTTGCCATACCCAAAATCAGCATATATATATGGTGTCTTTAACTTTAAGACACCAATTAAAAGCTTACAAATGGATGGCACACCATTTAAGGAATAAAGTAATGATACTTTGACTTTTCAAGGCTTTAACCTCTTCTTCTCCCATTTCCAACGACAACTTGCATATATATATATAATAATTAATTAATTAATTAGAATATATTTGCTAAGGTCCATCCAATCGGGTTCGGTCCTACTGCCTCTCGGCCCCCGATCTTGAAACAAATTCTAAACCTTTCTTAGCAATATTGATGTCGCGATCTCATCGGACATATCCCAATCTCATTGGGATCCATTTAATCTAATGCTCTCCATAATTGGAACTCGTCCAATTACTATTTTACGATTCTCTGAAACACTCTTATCGTGTGACCCTTTAGGTTCCGGTTATGTTGGCCACTTAGATTAACAATTAATCTGAGTAAGTCATGAGCGGTATCTAGCAACACATCATGACCCCCAATTGACCGGAAAGTAATCGGTTTGATGTATTCATCACGAACCGGATCACGAACCCTTCCATGAACAATTCTGGTGCAATTAGTCCTTTCACCATCCTATACCCCACTTGGTTATGAGTATGGTCAAAGTGTCAACTCTTACTAGGCCGAGCCTAGCCAGTGATAACAGATCTCGTCTAGGACTCATTACTCTATATGTCCATGAAGACACTCTTCATGACATATTCACTCTAGCCGAGATTTCAGAGTAATGATCCCGACAAGAGGCCATGGGTATCTCTTACGCTAATCCAGTGGTGAATCCTTTATTGGCTACTCAATTATCTTGAATACCTCAAGTCGCACCCAAGCACCACCCTATGAGTTACCTCCGAAGGCAACAAGGAATGGAGTCAAAATGCAATCGGTATTCAAGATATCCTTGAGTACCTCAAGTCTAAGGATACTTGCACCATTGCTATGATGAGATTATCAATCGACACTAGATAAGATATCCATGTGATGATCTCATGGCGGTCATCCAATGAACTTACTACATTAGTAAGCATCCACATGTCAATTCTAAATATCTCATATTTACGGTTTAGAGATCCTTTGCTTGATCCAATCAAGGAATATGACATGTGCTAGTCTATCCGGATTAATGATGTCGGTCTCATTAATCCTATGACTAGGAGAATTTGAATCTTGATATAATTGCACATGATAGGAATCTTAGGAGTATGATCACATCATAATTTCCTTCATGCTATGTCATATATCATGGACTTCATTAATCGATTAAAGATCCAATCAATTCGAAATAATGTTCATGAACATCAAATTAATGAATTATGCCTTTTCTTTATTTATTCATTCACCGCGCATCATTTGTGAATAAAAGCGCTAAAGGGATTGCCTTTAGGGCACTAATAAATAGTATCGTCCTTGAATAAGTCGACTTATGCAATGTACAAGTCGACTTATCAAGATTTTCAAGAACAAGTCGACTTATCGGTAGTAGAAGTGGACTTGTACTTACAAATCTCCCACTGACCTAAAGCCAATCGCCTTAGTATCTAATACCATAAGCGAGTCCATGAGAATCACAATTCTCCTGTGACAATGGCTTTTCAGCGAACGACAACACTTTTCTCCGTGGAATTTTCTCTATCGAGGATATCATCTCGACTAATGATCTCCCGAATCGGTAAGCACGAGTTCGGATCGTCGATGAGACCTTGGTTCCTTTGCTACAAGACTAGCCCCATTGTATCACAATACAATCCTATGGGCCCACCACGGTAGGGACGGATCAAGTTCATAATGAACTTCTTGATCCAAACCGCTTCCTTTGCGCATCTCATGCGGCAATGTACTCTGCCTCGGTTGTTGAATCAGCAGTCCTCTCTTGTTTGGAATTCTTTCCAACTGACCGCCACGCTATTCAGTGTGAATGTGTATAACCTAATCATGATTCAGAATCATCCTCATCAGATTAGATACTGGCATCTGAATGCCCGCTCACATGGAGATTTCCATCTCCAAACATCAAGAAAACATCCTTAGTGCTTCGCAAGTACTTGAGGATATTCTTGACAGCCACCCAGTGACCCTCACTAGGAACCGATTGGTATCTGCTCGTAACACTTAGAGCATACGATACATCGGGCCTCGTACATAGCATTGTTCCATGCTAAACCTCTTTAGCATCTCATCTATGTACGATGATTGTGAAAGACCAAGCAACCTGGGATCTAGATATAAGTTGCTTTACCAAGGTCTTTCAAGGCAAATTGTTTGGACAACCAAATTTTAGCGATTGCGGATAGAGACATCGTTTAGAGTAACGATATGTCATCTACATACAACACAAGGAAAACGATTGCAGTCCCATTAACCTTCTTATGCACACAATGATCATCCGAATTTTGTGAGAAATCAAACTCTTTGATTGACTCATCAAAACGGATATTCCAACTCCTGGATGCTTGCGTCAATCCATACATGGATTTCTGAAGCTTGCATACGTTTTCGCCATCGATGGAAGTGAAGCCCTCAGATTGTGTCATACACATCCTCGGGTAGATTTCCTCTCAGGAAAGCTGTCTTCACATCCATTTGCCATATCTCATAATCATAATGAGTGGCAATGGCTAGGAGTATCCGAATGGATTTAAGCATTGCTACGGGGCTGAAGGTTTCGTCATAGTCAACTCCTTGTCTTTGACGATATCCTTTGGCCATTAGCCTCGCTTCATAGGTAATCAGATTACCATCCATGTTGGTTTACTTCTAAAACCTCTTTGCACCCTGTGGGTTTTATCCCTTCAGGTGTATCAACCAAAGTCCACACTTGGTTTATGTACATGGAATCCATTTCGGCTTTCATGACACAAAGCCATTTTTCAGACTCTGAACTTTTCAGAACCTGTTCATAGGTAGTAGGCGCATCATTTCATATGAGCAATACGTCATTACATTCTCACTTACGAAATTCATATCTCTGGGACAAGGTCGTATCCTACTTAACCTACGAAATTCGTGTGTAGTATAAGGTTGAACTGTTACCTCATCTACATGAGTTACAGTTTCAAGTTCAGGCAGTTGATCTATGTTTGTTCGAGCATCTTGAACTTCTCCAAGTTCAACTTTGTTCCCACTGTCCTCTTACAGAAGAAACTCTTTCTCTAAGAAAACAGCATGCTTTGAAACAAACACTTTTGTTCCTAAGCAAGGTAGAACTGATATTCCACGAACAAACACTTGTCAGACTTTGCATCAAGCTAATCTGACTGTGTCCGCTTCACATAAGCAGGACAACCCCAAACTTTTAGCTGAGAAAGATAGGGCTTTCAGTTAGTCCACATCTCATATGGAGTAACATCAACTGTCTTTGATGGAACTCTGTTTAGCAAGTAAACAGCTGTCTCAAGCGCATATTCCCAAAACTGTGCAAAACCTATCATCAATCGCACCATGTCTAACAAGGTTCGATTTCTCCTTTCAGCCACACCATTGTGTTGCGGCGTGTAAGGTGGAGTGTACTGAGATAAAATCTCATGATCTCTGAGATAATCCAAAACTGTTGGTGTAAGCATTTTCCACCACGATCAGATCGTAATGTATTCATACTTGTACCAAGTTAGTTTTCTACTTCATTTCTGAATTATTTGAACTATTCAAACGCTTCAGATTTGTATCTCATCAAATACAGATACTTATATCGTGAATAATCACCGATAAAAATAATGAAGTAAAAACAACTACTTTTGGCATGGATGGACATCGGACCACATACATCCGAATGTATTAGGTCTAATAATCCAGTCGTTCATCCTTTCCATTGAAGGATAACTTAGTCATCTTGCCTAATAAACAAGATTCGCATGTATCATATGATTCATAATCAAATGACCCTAAACATCCACTCTTATGGAGCTTAGCGATGCGTGTCTCATTTATATGGCCAAGCCGACAATGCCATAAGTAAGTTGATTTTAAATTATCTCGATTATGTCTTTTCGCGTCATTGACATTCATATTTGAAGAAGTAGAGGCATCTGATGCCTTCTTCTGCTTCAAGGACTCCAGATAGATTTTACAGTTTCGCCTCTAGTGGCTAGACTTGCCACAATGAAAGCAAAATCCTTTTGGGGAAGAATCTTTGGTTTTTCTTTGATGGCACTTCCATTTGGTTTCTTGCCCCTTTTTCTTCTTTGAATTAGAAGAAGAAGCATCCACCATTAGCACTTGCTATCTATCTTGATAGCCTGCTCAGCTGTCATGAGCAGATTGATCAGGTTAGGAATTTTTGTGGATATTTGGTTTATCCGATAGTTTATCACAAACTGTGAATAACCATCAGACAATCCAACCAGAATTAAGTCTCTACTTAACTCATAATCCATTACAAATCCTAAGACGGCCAATCTCTCAATATAGCCATTCATCTTCAGGACATACTGGACAGCAGATGTCCCTGGAGCCATCTTTGTGATGAAGAGAAGCCTTGAGGTCTTGAACCTTTCAGACCGAGCTTGCTCAACAAACAACTCCATAAGATGAAATACTATAACGTGAGCATCCATGGACTCGAGCTGCTTCTGCAGCTCTGGTGACATCGAGGCAAGTAGCCATGTCCCCGTCCATTAGATGCTTATTTATATGCCTTCGATCATCATCAGAAGCATTGACAGCAGGTGCATCTGGAAGTGGAACATCTAGGACGTATCCCAGTTCCTCAGATCTGAGAACAATTCTCAGATTCCTTAGCCAATCAAGAAAATTCAGTCCAGAATAGAGAGCGTAAATTCACACTGAATGACTTCTTCAATCAACCTAAACGCGATAGAGAGAAGGAATGATAGGATAGAATTGCCTGCATGATCATAAGGACTTGCATGATATGCATATGGCTCCCACTAGTTTCCTAGAATCCATAACCCTCTTTACGAATCTAGAGAAACAATGTGACATAATGTCCTAGTGGGTCGATATCCGACATTGCTAAGAGTGACCTTGAGTTTGCTCAACAAGCCACAACTTAGGTCAATCGGTAGGTATCGGTCATACCAATTGCATCATCGATAACCGACATTAAGAATGACCTTGAGGTTAGCTCAACAAGCCACCTTATGTCTCGGGAGGTATCAGATATACCAATTACATCTTAGACACAACTATCGATCGCTTTATCAACTTGTTGATGTGTGCACTTCATTGGGTATCAACTCTTTGATGCGCGTACATCCGATGTATGCTACCCAATTTCGCCTCATCCACGTTGACCTTGAGGTTAGCTCAACAAATCAACGCTTCTAGGAAAACCGACCCATTAATCCGAAAATCTTATTTTCATGGTTTGAACATATTCAGATAGAGTGAGCTTGAGGTTAGCTCAACAACCCAACCCTATAAGAACTCGGTTCTTACCATATTAATGGAAGGCGTTAGTTTTCATATACCGAGGAGGATTTCGGTCTCTAGACTCCAAGCTTAAGGATTATAGTCACGAAGACTATATGGAATGATTTAGGTTTCATCAATCGTATTGAATCAATCCTTATAATCATCCATCATCCAACTCGAGATGCCACAAGTCCACTTTCATCAAATGCAAGTCGACTTATGCTTCTGCCCACACACAAGTCGACTTGTATGACACAAGTCGACTTATGTCACCAGCCCATTAACAAGTCGACTTATAAGGTACTACAAGTCGACTTATACTGAGATCCTGAACAAGTCGACTTATTCTATCCACAAGTCGACTTATCCTATAACCTTGAACAAGTCGACTTATTTCACATACAAGTCGACTTATTCAGGGAATTTTGCTAAAATCTCTAATCGGCTAATTCCTCAATTAATGCAATTCCAATTCACAACACCTACATACCTAAGGTAATATCTGATAAATTTGATGTATCAATGAACAATTCATTGAACCATGAAAGCCTTAAATAGTCAAACTATATGAAAAACTTGAAATGAGTCAAAACTCATTAATTTCCAAACAATTTAGGAACACCCAAATTATCATCCTAAGCATCTCTAGCTAGCACATACATTATCAAATTTACTTCAGCACATGCCATAAAAATATGACGGTCAAAACAAACAAGATAATGCAATATACTAACGAGACGCTAATGTGACCAATTCGGCATTCAAAAATTCTAGGATAAACAACTTCAAGCAATTCAGTTTGGCAATCATACTACATCAAGATAACACATTTTTAATCACATTAAAAATGGTGCAAGGCATTGGAACTGAAAAATCACACTCAATCAAGCCAAGCAAAACAGTCCCAACAATTTTCACAAAAACTGTCCAGTTCTGTACATTGCTCGAAATGATCAATGAAACAATTTCAATAAATCATGAGAAAATTATATAGGTTAGTAAATGTTCAGAAAATGCTACATGAATTTTTTCAGGATTTTAGGCCATCAAAAACTCAGTCAACCTAAATAACAAAACAGATTCAAAATCTATGTTCATCAGCACAACAATTCCCAACAGCATAGAATAAAATCGTGAATAAATATCCAATCACCTTGAAATCCAATTTCCATGCTCACAGACATTCACCAACATCTTATAGACATTTAGGTGAAGGAAAATCCAGAAAACGATTTTTCTAGAATTTATTCTCGATTTTATACTACTGCCTGTTCTAGAATCGTTTCACAAAACAGCATCTGTAACCTTAGGGAATTAATTAGCAAAACTATATCAAATCAAATCGATAAATTCTGAAAATTCATAGACATATTCTCTAACATGTTATGAACATTCCTGGGCAGAAAAATTTCGAAAAATGCATCTTTATACAGAAACGAAATTTGGATAGTACACATGCATCAACATCAACAGCACTTAGGGTTTCTGATCTAACTTAGGTTTTAGCTTCATACGGGATACCAGACGCTCTGATACCACTGTAGAAAAATCCCGGGAGGTACATCACATGTACAGGCAGCGGAAAACAAAAATTTTTGTTCCCGGGACCTTCCCGAACCCAGGATCCAGGTATCCGTATGAAGACATCAACCTAAATAGCCAAAAGAGACTATCTCTAAAGGTGATCCACGCAGAGATCAGAAAATCTAACCGGATCAAACCCCTTTGACCCGGGAATAGCTAGAACAGATTAAAGCCTGCTAGAGCCTACCTCTGTCCTGGAGAGCTTGAGGAAACGTTGGAATCCTTGCCTTGGAGAAGAGAAGAATCGATGATGGCCTTGAGAAAGAAGGAAAGATGAAACATTTTTCATTTTTAAGCTTAACACTTAAGCTTTTCTTCCTCCTATCTCAAACCATACGAACCATCCCCTTGCCATACCCGAAAATCAGCATATATATATGGTGTCTTTAACTTTTAAGACACCAATTAAAAGCTTACAAATGGATGGCACACCATTTAAGGAATAAAGTAATGATACTTTGACTTTTCAAGGCTTTAACCTCTTCTTCTCCCATTTCCAACGACAACTTGCATATATATATATAATAATTAATTAATTAATTAGAATATATTTGCTAAGGTCCAGTCCAACTGGAATCGGTCCTACTGCCTCTCGGGCCCGATCTTTGAAACGACTCCTAAACCTTTCTTAGCAATATTGATGTCGCGATCTCATTGGGACATATCCCAATCTCATTGGGATCCATTTAATCCTAATGCTCTCCATAATTGGAACTCTGTCCAATTACTATTTTACTGATTCTCGAAACACTCTTATCGTGTGACCCTTTAGGTTCCGGTTATGTTGGCCACTTAGATTAACAATTAATCTGAGCAAGTCATGAGCGGTATCTAGCAACACATCATGACCCCAATTGACCGGAAAGTAATCGGTTTGATGTATTCATCACGAACCGGATCACGAACCCTTCCATGACAATTACTGGTGCAATTAGTCCTTTCACCATCCTATACCCCACTTGGTTATGAGTATGGTCAAAGTGTCAACTCTTACTAGACCGAGCCTAGCCTAGTGATAACAGATCTCGCCCTAGGACTCATTACTCTATATGTCCATGAAGACACTCTTCATGACATATTCACTCAGCCGAGATTTCGAGTAATGATCCCGACAAGAGGCCATGGGTATCTCTTCCGCTAATCCGTAGTGGTGAATCCTTTATTGGCTACTCAATTATCTTCGAATACCTCAAGTCGCACCCAAGCACCACCCTATGAGTTACCTCTTGAAGGCAACAAGGAATGGAGTCAGTACGTAATCAAGATTCAAGATATCCTCGAGTACCTCAAGTCTAAGGATACTTGCACCATTGCTATGATGAGATTATCAACGACACTAGATAAGATATCCATGTGATGATCTCATGGCAGTCATCCAATGAACTTACTACCGCTAGTAAGCATCCACATGTCAATTCTAAATATCTCATATTTACAGCTTCGAGATCCACCGCTGATCCAATCAAGGAATATGACATGTGCTAGTCTATCCGGATTAATGATGTCCAGTCTCATTAATCCTATGACTAGGAGAATTTAGATACCGACATAATTGCACATGATAGGAATCTCGTGAGTATGATCACATCATAATTTCCTTCATGCTATGTCATATATCATGGACTTCATTAATCTGATTAAAGATCCAATCAATTCAGAAACAATGTTCATGAACATCAAATTAATGAATTATGCCTTTTCTTTATTTATTCATTCAGTCTGCATACGACTGTGAATAAAACGCGCTAAAGGGGATTGCTTTTAGGGCACTAATAAATAGTACCGTCCTTGAATAAGTCGACTTATGCAATGTACAAGTCGACTTATCGGTACTTTTCAAGAACAAGTCGACTTATCAGTAGTACAAGTCGACTTGTACTTACAGTTTTCTCGGATTAGCAGGTTATTATCGGAGGTTTGTCGAGGGGTTTTCTGTGATTCAGCCCCTTTGACAAAACTTCTGAGGAAGAGTGTGGCCTTCAGATGGACAGAGGAGTTTCGAGTAGTTGATACATCGGTTGACTATGGTGCCGGTATTAGCCCTGCCATCTGGAGCAGGAGGTTTTGAGGTTTTCAGTGATGCTTCGCAGCAGGGTTTAGGCTGTGTGCTGATGCAGCACGGGAGAGTTATAGTGTATGCTTCGAGACAGTTGAGATCCCATGAGATTAATTATCCTGTACATGACTTGGAGTTAGCTACAGTAGTATTTGCTTTGAAGATTTGGAGACATTATTTGTATGGGGAGACGTTCCAGATCTTCACCGATCATAAGAGCTTGAGGTACTTGTTGAGTCAGCGAGAGCTGAATCTGAGACAGAGGAGATGGTTAGAGTTGCTTAAGGATTACGACTGCACTATTGAGTACCACCCAGGGAAGGCTAATGTGGTGGCTGATGCATTGAGTAGGAGATCACATGGTAGTGCAGCTCAGATTCAGACTTCGAGGTTATCGTGCTTGGTTCAGTTGAGAGCTCTTAACGTGCAGATGGACTTGGGTCAGGATGGAGCTCTGATTGCGACTTTGAGGCTGAGGCCGATGCTGCACGACAGGATCAGGAGATTGTGTTGGTGAGATTGATTGATAGGGTTAGATCTGGATGGCTGTCTGAGTTTGAGCTGAGAGATGGTACTTTGTGGATGGGCCAGAGGTTATGTGTTCCAGATGTAGATGATCTGAGGCAGGAGATTCTAGAGGAGGCTCATTTGGCTGCCTATGCCATGCATCCTGGTGTCACCAAGATGTATCGCACTTTTAAGTTGCATTTCTGGTGGCCAGGTATGAAGAGGCAGGTGGCAGAGTATGTTTCTCGGTGTCTGACGTGCCAGCAGGTTAAGGCTGAGCACCAGGCCCCAATGGGGAGATTGCATTCGTTACTCATTCAAGAGTAGAAATGGGAGCGCATTACGATGGACTTTATTTTGGGGTTGCCTAGGATGCCGAGGTAGCAGGATGCGATCTGGGTCATAGTGGATCGGTTGACCAAATCGGCTCACTTCTTGCCAGTGAGGGAGAGCAATACCCTCGATCAGTTGGCCCAGAAGTATGTAGCGGAGATTGTTCGACTGCATGGGATCCCAGTATCGATAGTGTCAAATAGGGATCCCAGATTTACTTCGAGGTTCTGGAAGAGTTTGCGATCGATATAGATGCGAGATTGAACTTCAAGACAGCGCTTCATCCTCGCATGATGGGCGAGTGAGAGGACTATTCAGACTGTTGAGGATATGTTGAGAGCCTGTGTATTGGAGTTCCGAGGTGCATGGGATCAGTATTTGCCTCTAGTAGAGTTTGCATATAATAATCAGTACCAGAGCAGCATTGGTATGGCACCGTATGAGGGGTTATATGGACGACCGTGCAGATCCCCTCTTTACTGGGATGAAGAGGGTATGAGGATGTTAAAGGGTCCCGAGCTGATCCAGGACACTGTTGATAAGGTACAGCTGATTCGGAGTCGCATCAAGGCGGCTCAGGACAGACAGAAGAGCTATGTGGATGAACATCGGAAAGAGATGGAGTATGCTGTAGGTGATAGGGTGTTCCTCAGAGTGTCTCCGTGGAGAGGAGTTCTCAGATTTGGCCGTAAGGGCAAGTTGAGTCCTCGGTATATCGGTCCATATGAGATTACTGAGAGGATTGGACCGTTGGCCTACAGATTAGCTGTAACATCCCACCTCCTACTAGAAGGGTAAAATAGTAAAATTGGCATAAGATGAGATTAATTGGGATGTATGAGTAGTGTCCATGCATACTGGTACTGGTGATCAGTGAATTTGTGCACATGAAATTACTGGTCATGCATTCATGACATTCTCAGAAATTGGGCCTAAACGGCATTTTATTGTGATTAACGTGGTTACTGTGTGTAAAATAAATTATTTTGACTGATCCAAAGTGCGTTTTCCATTTTAAGGGAGTTTTAGGAATTTTTCTGGAATTGTTCGGAGAAAATTTCCGGACTGCCAAAATCGCCGGTAAATGGCCTAAATGTGTTTTTGTTATGGAAAATGTGGTTTTCGTGTTTGAAAAATTATTGGGAGTGGATGTTATATGTTTTACAATTTTGGGCAATTTCGGTAATTTTCAAAAAATGATTCGGGAAATTCTCGAAATTCGACCGAGAAAAATCGCAAGTGATTTAACCGTTGATTTTCATGGCGAAAATTTCTATCCAATGGCACTACAATATTAGGTACATTATTTTGGGTTTGAAAGGAGGGCCATTGGACTTGAATGAGTCAAATTTCATTAGGATTTCTTAATAAATCCATTACATGTTTTTGTCTTATCTTTATTTTGTCTTTTTCCTACAAATGCCAAGTGACCTAAAGGGGTTTTAATGCTTTTGTCTTGTTCCTAGCCTTGGATTACGGCAACTTGTTGATAAAGGAATGAAAAAGGGCAAGGTTTTGCTTATTTCTTCATCCCATTCGAAACCCTCTTTTTCTTTGCCTCTCCATTGATTTTTTCTCATCAAAGCCATCCTTCCTCCAAACCTTAAGAGACTACCTTCTTTTCATGGAGAACTTGCACTTGCTTGGTGTTAGAAGTAATTAGTGAGAGTGGTAAAGAAAGAATTGAAGGAAGTGAAGAAGTGAAGAGCTTGAATTAGGTGAGTTTTCAATTAAGCTTTAATTATGCTTTGTTTATGCATTTAATGAATCATAGTAGTTAGTTGCATTGATTGGAAGTTATTATTCATTATATATGATGTATAATGCATGGAGATCATGAGACCTATGGTTTAAATTGTTGGGTTTAAGACTAAGTTTAAGTATGACTTGAAAGTTGTATGATTGAAGTGTTTTTAGCTTGATTTTGGATTGTATATTGATGACTAAACTAGCATGAAATGTAAGAGATAAGTGCTGCCAAATTATGGTGGTTATACCTAGTGAATGTAGGCATGATATAAGGACTGATTTTGTGTCCAATTGAGATGCTTATGGATGTAGGAAGGGTGTTGGAATGAAAGGAAGTGAATAGTGAAGTAAAGCTGGAAAATTGATATTTGACCTACTGTACTGTTTTGAGCATAACTCATTGTGTGGTTATGCAAATGAGGCAAGGTTTGCGCCCAAATAAACTTTGGGATGTTGTCTTCAACTTTGTGTGAAATAGGTGATGTTAAATTGTATTGTTAGAAGGGTGAATCTTTGCATGGAAAGTTTCTGTTTGTAAGGTCTGTGAACAGTACCCGCATATATGACTTGATTACTTTGTTAATTTTTCTAAATTAATTGAGATGGAATTAGGGAAAATGGTATTCATGAGAGTTGAAGCCTACATTATTAGCTTTCCATTGCCACTGATATTGCTTATTTTTGAGTTGTATATTGGGAGATATGAACTGATTTTTATTGATTGGTTTTATGCTTCTTGGAGAAACCTAGTCAAAGTGTTGATTTTGTGAGCTTGCTGTTTGGGAGCAATTTTAACAATTTATGTGAACTGAATTGGTGTGAGTGATCTTCTGAAAAGTTGTAGAGGAAGAAATTATCTTGAAAATGATATATGGTGTGTAATTTTTAGAGGTCAGAGTTGGGAGTTATGATTTTTCAAAAAACTGATCCTGCATTAGGATGTTAATTCCTGATCAGGTCAGAAACTTGCATAACGGATTTGAAATTGTTAGAGGTTGAATTGGAATGTGGGTTCTTCATGAAACTTGAAGTTTGAGATTGTATCTTTTCAGGGATATAAGGTAGTGATTTTTTTGACTTGTGTACAGGGAGTTATGTTTGATAGAAATTTACTGCTCAGATTGAGTGATTTCATGGACAACATCATTGATTGAATTATTTGACCTAGTTAACAACGGAATTGGACTTTGAGTTGTTCATAAAGGTTATAGATAACATTGTGATCTTGATGAAAATATTTATTGTGCAATGTTTTACTGAACAGAATGAGAGCTACTAAATTTACCATGTACTGTTCTGTTTTAAGAGATATGGACTAGGCAGCATCTTTGATTGGGATTTTTGACACCCTTAGGGGTGGAATCGAGTTTTATGGTCTTCTTGAAACTTGTAGAGTTTTTCATGATCTTTCCAACGAGATATGGTTTGTAATGTTCTGAATTGTGTGCAAGGAGTTATAGGTGTTTGACTTTCGGTTTGACCATAAGAAAAAAAAGAAGGAAATAAGGATATATATATTAATTGTTTAATTTGAAATTTGGTTTCTTTTGTCAATTTCTTTTCCGTCCGACGTCCGACTGACCTGATTCTTGAGGCATCGGATTGGTAACACATTGAATTTTATTTTGTGAAAAATTGAAAATTTTTAGACGGGAAATTGACGTGGCCCCGGGTAACGGAGCCTTTAATCACTGTTTTGTTTAATTGGGGACCTATAGAGGATCGATTTGCGCACCGTCAGCGCCAATAGGTTTCTAATTTTTAAATAGATTTTTTCTAATGGAAAAAATAGAATAGGGCCGGGAATATCATGAACATGCATTGTGCAACTTCTAAGTGTTACATGCGCATTCTGAAATAGCTCGATCGAACAATTGATAATGTTTATATCTCGTCACTATTATAGAGTCACACTTGGGCGTCGCCCACCGACGCCATTGAGACTTCCAGATTTTGGCTCGGTAAGCAGGTGAGTAACCTAGTTGGTTTCTCAAATTCTGATCGCTTAAATGCTCAACGTGAATTTACTTGCCAAATGAGAAATATGATTATTGAAAAATACATGATCGAATGATATGCTTCATCAGATTGAATTTGAAATCGCATGATTATCGAAATGTCTGAAATGTACGTGATCAAATGACATGTTTCTCTTGTCTTTGGATTGGATTATCAGATCGGGTGAGTTCTCAGTATATTTCGAGAATCACAATCTTGGGCTTTTATAGCCATACACCGAATTATCAAACATCGCATTGCATGCATAAATGCATGATCGATAATGGACATGTGACCCAAGTGCTATTATCATTTGAAAAGAGCCTCGAGCTCGAACATCGCATCGACCGCCTAGAGTCCGAGGGGAGAAATCTCGACGCGCTCCCATCGAACACCGATCGAGCACTTGGGCACAATACTGAATAACTGGAAAGAGTCTCATATGCATTATATACATGAATGATTGAATTGCCAAATTGTGTGACGATTACTAAACTGCGTGATGCCACGATTTACTGTAAATTATGATGTGATACTGTGAATTGTTCTGTGCTATTGTAAATTGTTACTGATACCGTAAATCTATTATAGGCTCGCGTAAATTGTTATATAATATCGTTAAATTTAATATTATCTTGTCTGCGTCTTTGTACATAATTTGCGTAATGCATGATTTGAATGAACCATTGATGATGGTTTCTCACCGAGTTCGCAAAACTCACCCAAAATTTGCACCTATTTTCGTGTCTTGAAGAGTACCCGCTCGACGCGGAGTATGTCTCTCCGAGGCAAGTGAAGATTAGGGGTCGGGATCGATTCGTGTCTGCATTAGTGTCTTATCAAATTGTGCTCGCAATCATCGTGATAACAATGCTTTGTATTTCTCTTGAGCCCATTGTGGTTTTATTGTTTTACCTATCGATGATTGTAAATTATTCTCGGATGACCGTAATAATCTGGCGGTTTATTGTGAATACGGGTTTTGATTACTTATCGCTTTTTTTTGCAAACGTGGAATTAATGGTTTCAAAAAAATATATACTGAGTTTTAATTCTCGATGTACGCCACCTCGTGGGCACGGACTCGGATATCACCAACGATATCGGGTCCGGTCACTCGAGAGTGGGTGTTACATTTAGGTGGTATCGAGCCCGTAATGCGAATGTATCCGGGCACGATCAAACATAGGTTAAGGTTGCATGCATTTGAGTCGTGTCGTTGCGCATCGTGGCAATCGATCCCGACCGAGTCGCACGAGTAGAAATCCTACGTGTGCATATGTGTTAAGTGACTAAGTGAGAGAAAAGTGAGACCGTATTTGAATGTGAGCCCATGAATGTGTATGGGCAATAAGGAATGGGAAAAGGAAACATCAATGTACTGTGGTTAGAATGACTATGTTGGCTTAAATTAATTAAGGAAAGAAGTGATATCACAATGAATTCTCGGATTAAAGTGGCAATATGACGGCGACAGAAAATGAATATGTCTAGAACTTGGAGAGGTCCACTGGAGATATAAGAAGTATACTGGTTATAGGCCTAAGTGAGATTAAAAGCCTGGGATGATGAAGTTCTGACTGTAGATATGATGAACTGGGAAACATTGGAATTGAGTAAAACATATATGGTTTGATCAGGTAAAGATGGATTCACTACATGTGTGTTAGTGGATATCATAGATAGATGATGATAGCGAGATTGTAAGAAGATCAATAGTGTACTGTAATGGTCTATCGAGAACTGAAAGAACTGAAAAAGCAAGATGCCTAGTGCCTAATAGAGTAAGAAAAAGTAGAAATGGTGAGATAAAAGTATACAGATAAACTGAAATGAACTCGTGGAACGGTTATGATTATGAGCGCATAAGCTTGAGACTGAAATGGGTATGCGAATATTGTGCTAAGAGTTTGGAAATCAGTATAATAAGATCGTAAGGGAAAAAGACAGACTGACACTTTTCTACTGATTGTGTATCGGGAAATTCTGAATTGGTTGAAAAGATGTATATGGACACAGAAATGGTAAATGGATGGGTAAATAGATAGAGATACAATGGAGTTGTATCAACGATTTTGTCGTGTTTTGGGGACTGTGAATGCCCTATTATAGATTGTTTGAGGATATTAAAGAAATACGAAGCAATAACAAGATGACATTGTATAAGCCAAGTGGACATGACCTTAAAAAGGTCAAGTTGACACATGAATGCTATGGGAATGAAACTAGGGAAATGAAAAGAAAAAAAAAGAAACAATGATAGTGATATGAAAAGAGTTGTCACATTTAAGTTGATTTACCGTTGGGAGTACCTATTAGACAGTAAAGTTGATCATGATTAATGAAATATATGTGAAAGATACATGGAAATCATGGAGGAGATGATCAGTGAATGATTAAATACGTGCTTTTATGAGTGGCTATATGTGTAAATTTTATATTAGGTTAAAGTAAGACATAGGAGGACTGAATGTACCTTTATGAGAGGAAATGAGAAATGATTATGGCATCAGTTATTTATTTGAGAATTAGCATAAACGGAAAGGAGTTTTATGGAAGTCTGAATTTTATAGGTTACTAATTGGTTTCCGGATAAAATACTGAGATATAGATTACTGAATAAGTGTAAAAGAAAGTGTTTCTGTGACTGTCACAAGGAACCTTCGTGTAAGGAATGTTCTGATCTTTTAAATTATGACATAAAATTGTTCTGATTGAGATAGTACGTATAGTGAAGAATGATTGAAAAGCAATTAGGGATAATAATTGGTTGATGAGACTTTCGTGAATAGTATAAAGATGGTAGCAAGACTAATGGACAAACGGAACGAAGTATGGACGAAATCAAAAGTGAAATTGAGGTTATCTCAGACCGTGTACGCGGAAATGTGAAGTATCCAACTACGTAAGTGGAATTTTAATTTGAGATGATTATATTGCAATGTGAAGCGAATAGAGCTCCATAGGTGAGGCAAAACTGTAAAGTAGTCCCGAATTGTAAAATGAAAGACTCAAATGAAGTGGAAATTGATGGAAGTCCAAGTACGGATGACTAGGTATTGGCATACATCGATGTGAATGACAGGAAATCAATTGAAAGGAGAAAATGAATGGAGACAAGAAGTTCAAAAGGAAACCGACAATGATGTGATGTATGGGAAAATTAATAAGACCCTAATAGGGAATGATGTGAAGTAAGCAAATGGTCGTGACTATGATTATCGACGGAATGTGTTTGAAATTGTTGAGCAGTGAAAAGTAAAAAGAATTACATGAATAATTGAGGAATTTGATACTCTTGATAAGCCTACCTTTGGAGAGTGGACAATGTGTGTTGAATCAAACATAATGTTCAAACAATAGTAGATAAGTTAAATTGACTTTGATAAATGGTATTGGTGTCACGATCGCGATTGAAAGCCTTGAGATGAGATTCCTATAAGGATACATCGAGTTAATTTGAGGAAAGAGACAGGCATAAATACTGACAATGCTGAAAGGAACGGATAATTCTGCCTACTAAACTCAACTAGTGAACCGATAATGCTGCAATGAACAGATCAATTACAGATATTAGGATTTTCAAAGAATGTCAAGTAGATCATGGGTAATTATGAAGTGTTACTGGAAAATTGAGGTTGTAGATCTAGTGATACTGGATAGAGGTAAGAAAGGTTACTAGTTCAGGAAGCAAACTAGTGTCTCCCATCCTGAATCTGAAAGAGTCAAGTGTAATCGGGAGAATGGTATTGAATGAATTAAAAAAAAATAATAAGCATGTGTCGGGATCGAACAAAGGAATTGATGAGCAAAGAAATTGAGCGAATGGGCTAGACATTTTAGTGATCTTATGCGAAAAGTGAAATTGAATAACTATGGCTATAGAATGAAGTGATTATAGATTTAAGTGCTTATAGGTGTGAATGTTCAGCAGGAAAAATACTTGATTATGATCGTGTGATAGAGTTACGATTTCTTTGTAGGGATATATTGCTACACCGCACAATGCCTAACGAGTCAAAGACCATAATGGATTTGAGACTGTGTTGGGTGAAACAAAGGAAAGTGACATAGGAAAACAGCATGGGTTAGCTATAGTAGTTCAAGATCGGATAAATGAACTGGAGTAAAGTGCATATCCGAATAAAGTGCGTTAACACTTTAGAACAGTAAATTGTCTTAGGAGAGTTGAGTTTGAACACATAGCCAATGGAATATAAAGAATGACTGCATTAGGTAAATTATCACTGGTTATAGCAAAATGGATCTAAATGTCCTCAGATTGGTATCAAAGGAAGTGTGAATCGGGGTGACGAGATAAAGGAGGTTATGGTAAGTATCATAGTGACAAAGGGTACGCAGAATTGGCATATCAAGGAAGGTATTAGAATAAGTCTGTATATTGAGAAAAAGGTATTAAATGATAACAGGTTCGGAAATAGTGATTTAAGTCATAGCATCGGAACTACTATGAAAATGACAAGAGAGATAGTGAAGACAGTGAGATCGCCAACTGACAGCATTGTTGAATCCGTCTACTGTGATGAGGGATAGAGTTAGCCAAATAAGTGACTGAACAACTAACTGACTGTGTCACTGTGACCTTTTGGGAAATGAATCATTGATTGAAAAAGTGTATGGAACATGTTGGGATATTTGATAACTGTCATTGTAAACCGTTGACTGAGAATTTCGAGGACGAAATTTTTATAAGGAGGGGAGAATTGTAACATCCCACCCCCTACTAGAAGGGTAAAATAGTAAAATTGGCATAAGATGAGATTAATTGGGATGTATGAGTAGTGTCCATGCACACCGGTATCGGTGATCGCGAATTTGTGCACATGAAATTACCGGTCATGCATTCATGACATTCCGAGAATTGGGCCTAAACGGCATTTTATCGTGATTAACGTGGTTACTGTGTGTAAAATAAATTATTTTGACTGATCCAGAGTGCGTTTTCCATTTTAAGGGAGTTTTAGGAATTTTTCTAGAATTGTCTGGAGAAAATTCCCGGACTGCCAAAATCGCCAGTAAATGGCCTAAATGTGTTTTTGTTATGGAAAATGTGGTTTTCGTGTTTGAAAAAATTATTGGGAGTGGACTGTTATATGTTTTACAATTTTGGGCAATTTTGGTAATTTTCAAAAAAATGATTCGGGGAAATTCCTGGAAATTCCCGGACCGAGAAAAATCGCCAAGTGACGAACCAGTTGATTTTCGGTAGTAAAAATTTCTATCCAATGGCACTACAATATTAGGTACATTATTTTGGGTTTGAAAGGAGGGCCATTGGACTTGAATGAGTCAAATTTCATTAGGATTTCTTAATAAATCCATTACATGTTTTTGTCTTATCTTTATTTTGTCTTTTTCCTACAAATGCCAAGTGGCCTAAAGGGGTTTTAATGCTTTTGTCTTGTTCCTAGCCTTGGATTACGGCAACTTGTTGATAAAGGAATGAAAAAGGGCAAGGTTTTGCTTATTTCTTCATCCCATTCGAAACCCTCTTTTTCTTTGCCTCTGCATTGATTTTTTCTCATCAAAGCCATCCTTCTTCCAAACCTTAAGAGACTACCTTCTTTTCATGGAGAACTTGCACTTGCTTGGTGTTAGAAGTAATTAGTGAGAGTGGTAGAGAAAGAATTGAAGGAAGTGAAGAAGTGAAGAGCTTGAATTAGGTGAGTTTTCAATTAAGCTTTAATTATGCTTTGTTTATGCATTTAATGAATCATAGTAGTTAGTTGCATTGATTGGAAGTTATTATTCATTATATATGATGTATAATGCATGGAGATCATGAGACCTATGGTTTAAATTGTTAGGTTTAAGACTAAGTTTAAGTATGACTTGAAAGTTGTATGATTGAAGTGTTTTTAGCTTGATTTTGGATTGTATATTGATGACTAAACTAGCATGAAATGTAAGAGATAAGTGCTGCCAAATTATGGTGGTTATTCCTAGTGAATGTAAGCATGATATAAGGACTGATTTTGTGTCCAATTGAGATGCTTATGGATGTAGGAAGGGTGTTGGAATGAAAGGAAGTGAATAGTGAAGTAAAGCTGGAAAATTAATATTTGACCTACTGTACTGTTTTGAGCATAACTCATTGTGTGGTTATGCAAATGAGGCAAGGTTTGCGCCCAAATAAACTTTTGGATGTTGGCTTCAACTTTGTGTGAAATAGGTGATGTTAAATTGTATTGTTAGAAGGGTGAATATTTGCATGGAAAGTTTCTGTTTGTAAGGTCTGTGAACAGTACCTGCATATATGACTTGATTACTTTGTTGATTTTTCTAAATTAATTGAGATGGAATGAGGCAAAATGGTCTTCATGAGAGTTGAAGCTTACATTATTAGCTTTCCATTGCCACTGATCTTGCTTATTTTAGAGTTGTATATTGGGAGATATGAACTGATTTTTATTGATTGGTTTTATGCTTCTTGGAGAAACCTAGTCAAAGTGTTGATTTTGTGAGCTTGCTGTTTGGGAGCAATTTTAACAATTTATGTGAACTGAATTGGTGTGAGTGATCTTCTGAAAAGTTTTATAGGAAGAAATTATCTTGAAAATGATATATGGTGTGTAATTTTTAGAGGTCAGAGTTGGGAGTTATGATTTTTCAAAAAACTGATCCTGCAATAGGATGTTAATTCCTGATCAGGTCAGAAACTTGCATAACGGATTTGAATTTGTTAGAGGTTGAATTGGAATGTGGGTTCTTCATGAAACTTGAAGTTTGAGATTGTATCTTTTCAGGGATATAAGGTAGTGATTTTTTTGACTTGTGTACAGGGAGTTATGTTTGATAGAAATTTACTGCTTAGATTGAGTGATTTCATGGACAACATCATTGATTGAATTATTTGACCTAGTTAACAATGGAATTGGACTTTGAGTTGTTCATGAAAGTTATAGATAACATTGTGATCGTGATAAACATATTTATTGTGCAATTTTTTACTGAACAGAATGAGAGCTACTAAATTTACCATGTACTGTTCTGTTTTAAGAGGTATGGACTAGGCAGCATCTTTGATTGGGATTTTTGACACCCTTAGGGGTGGAATCGAGTTTTATGGTCTTCTTGAAACTTGTAGAGTTTTTCATGATCTTTCCAACGAGATATGGTTTGTAATGTTCTGAATTGTGTGCAAGGAGTTATAGGTGTTTGACTTTCGGTTTGACCATAAGAAAAAAAAAGAAGGAAATAAGGATATATATATTAATTGTTTAATTTGAAATTTGGTTTCTTTTGTCAATTTCTTTTCCGTCCGACGTCCGAATGACCTGATTCTTGAGGCATCGGATTGGTAACACATTGAATTTTATTTTGTAAAAAATTGGAAATTTTTAGACGGGAAATTGACGTGGCCCCGGGTAACGGAGCCTTTAATCACTGTTTTGTTTAATTGGGGACCTATAGAGGTCCGATTTGCGCACCGTCAGCGCCAATAGGTTTCTAATTTTTAGATAGATTTTTCGTAATGGAAAAAATAAAATAGGGCCGGGAATATCATGAACATGCATTGTGCACCTTCTAAGTGTTACATGTGCATTCTGAAATAGCTATGACTGAACAATTGATAATGTTTATATCCTGTCACTATTATAGAGTCACACTTGGGCGTCGCCCACCGACGTCCATGAGACTTCAGATTTTGGCTCGGAAGTGCAGTGAGTAACCTAGTTGGTTTCTCAAATTCTGATCGCTTAAATGCTCAACGTGAATTTACTTGCCAAATGAGAAACTGTATGATTACTGAAAAATACATGATCGAATGATATGCTTCTACTGTATTGGACTGTGAAACTGCATGAATATCGAAATGTCTGAAATGTACGTGATCAAATGACATGTTTCTCTTGTCTTTGGATTGGATTCTTGATCTTTGGAAAGTTCTCAGATATTCTTGAGAATCACAATCTTGGGCTTTTATAGCCATACACCAATTATCGAACATCGCATTGCATGCATAAATGCATGATCGATAATGGACATGTGACCCAAGTGCTATTATCACTTGAAAGAGCCTCGAGCTCGAACATCAGATCGACCGCCTAGAGCCCGAGGGAGAAAATCACGCGCCCCCCATCGAACACCGATCGAGCACTTGGGCACAATCTTGAATAAGCGGAAAGAGTCTCATATGCATTATATACATGACTGATTGAATTGCCAAATTGTGTGACAATTACTAAACTGCGTGATGCCACGATTTACTGTAAATTATGATGTGATATTGTGAATTACTCTTTATTGTAAATTGTTACTGATACCGTAAACTGTTATAGACTGCTGTAAATTGTTATATAATACTGTTAAATTTAATATTACTGTGTCGTGCTGTACGCAATTTGCGTAATGCATGATTTGAGTGAACCATTGATGATGGTTTCTCACTGAGTTCGCAAAACTCACCCAAAATTTGCACCTATTTTCAGGTCTTGAAGAGTACCCGTTCGACGCGGAGTATGTCTCTCAGTAGGCAAGTGAAGATTAGGGGTGGGATCGATTAGATATGCATTAGTGTCTTATCAAATTGTGCTCGCGATCATCGTATAACAATGCTTTGTATTTCTCTTGAGCCCATTGTGGTTTTATTGTTTTACTCATTGTTGATTGTAAATTATTCTTAGATGACTGTAATAACTGAAACTGGTTTATTGTGAACATGGGTTTTGATTACTTACTATTTTTGCCGCGCAAACGTGGAATTAATGATTTCAAAAAAATATATATACTGAGTTTTAATCTACTGATGTAGTACACCACCCTCGTGGGGCACGGACTCGGATATCACTAACGATATCGGGTCCGGGTCACTCGGGAGTGGGGTGTTACATTAGCATTGCCGAGTGAGATGTCCCAGTTGCACAATGTGTTTCATGTGAGCATGCTCCGGAGAAATCGATCAGACCCGACTCATGTGATTCCGGCTCAAGAGATTGAGATAGCTAATGATTTGAGTTATGTTGAGGAGCCGGTGCAGATTATTGGATCGCGGGTCAAGCAGTTGCGGAACAGGGTGATTCCATTGGTGAAAGTCCTTTGGTAGAACCACTCATCAGAGGAGGCAACTTGGGAGACTTAGGAGCACATGAGGAGGCAGTATCCTCACTTGTTCGATCAGACAGGTAAGAAAATTTCGGGACGAAATTTTTGTTAGGAGGGGAGAATTGTAACATCCCGTCACCGATGGGATGGGTACAGTTTAGCTCGTACGTATTTAGATACGTATTTTTGCATATGCATTCACAGCCTTTACATTAGTGATAAATGTTCGCAATTGCATAAGCATATGTATATACATGCATGTATGACAGATTTCCGACTTGACTGTGAAATTGGAGATTTTGTGATTAAGGTTAACTGTGCTTTGCTTAGTGAATTGGAGTATAAAATTGAATTTAGGAATTGAGAATAGAAAATTTGAGTATGTGATTAGATGTTTTCTAATTTTGAGGGTTTATAGGAATTTTTTCGAGATTTTTAGAGTAACAGGTCCGGACCGGAAAAATGGCGTAGTGACTGATTAACTGTGATTCCGGTTCCAAATTTGATTGAAAATTGATATGAGGTAATTTGAATTATGATTTGAGGAATTAGGGTAGGAACCATTGGAATTCGGGAGAAATTAGAATTAGAAATGGGATCGAGGTTGTTCGGATTGGACTTGTGACAAATGAATTTGCCAAACAAGCCTTAATCTCCTTAGTATTTAAACCCTTTCTCTTTGAAAAATGATCCACGATGCTTGTCTTCTTCTCTTGAGAGTTTTCCTTCTTCTTTGCGTGGATCTCCTCTTGGATTTGCTTCTTGCTTTCTCTTTGCAAATCATTCCTTCTTTTATCCTTGATCATTCATTCTTTGGCTTGGGATTGAAAGAAGAAAATGGAGTTTGGGTTGTAATGGGAGTAAACCGTGGATGAGCTTAGGTTTGGGGATTTGAGTTTGATTGGTGATTTTCAAAGGGTTTAAAGCTTTAAATCAAGTAAGTTTCTACTCCTTTGTGTTTTGCATAGTTTAATTTAAGCATTGAATTAAGGTATTAATTGTTTAAGAAATTTTAAGTTTCGGATGATTTAGGTTTTAAAGGAAAATGTTGATTTTGATTTGGGTAATTGTGGATTAATGGTTATTTGGTGGGTTTGAAGTTATGAATGAGTTATGTTAAGTGTAGAATATTGTTTTGGAGTGTTTAGAATAGATTGGGATGGTTTTATATCAGAAAATCTGGGAATTTCTGGGTTTCGGGTGTGAATCTGGGGTTGCACGCCGCGACGTGTGATGAACACGCCGCGGTGAGCAAATCAACGTTCGCATGATCCTCGCACGCCGCGGCGAGCACAAGGATCACGCCGCGTAGGCAGAACCTGCGTGCGCCGCGACGTGGAAGAGATGTCTTGCCGTGGCGAGCGATCTCATGCCGCGGCGAGGACGCCTGATTTCCGAAGGTGAGTTGTTTGATTTAAAATGATTTTTGAGGTTATATTAATCCTGATTGAGGAGTGATTAATTGATCTTGATATAGAGACTAAGAATTTCACTTTCGAAGAATGAAATTTCGGAAATTTAATTCGGTGGTTCTCGAAATCGGATGGCAATTGAATAGTGAATTTGATTCTGATTTAAAGATAATTCCTATGTCTTCAAATTTGACCTTGGAAGATATAGAACTTATCCAATTGACTTATGGCATTAGAAATTGCTTTGGATTAGTGTGAGAATACGGAATAGAGATAATCGGTATTAGGGTCAGAAATGTCATAACATGCATAGTACAACATTCATTTGAGACATCAGCACTTCTAATTATTGAAATTGGTACAATTAGTAATATTCGGATATTCTGATTTTTATAGAGGCTTAAGTGGAGCGTCGATCCTCTGACGCAGCAGAGACTTCCCGGCAGTAGCTCGAAAGTTTAGAGGTGAGTAACCTAATTGGTTCCTCAATCTCTGGTGTGTTAAATGCTTTGTGTGAACTATCTGTGAGTATGATTGAGTGTTTCGCATGAGTATGTTATTATGAATTGTGAACGCATGCTAGGCATGAATAGAAATAGGTAATTGACAGTTGTGACTGGAGCACATTCTGGTCGGAGCTATAAGCTCATCTATTGTGAAAATTGTGAAAAGGTAATAGTGCATACCCAGAGGGCTCTCCTATCCCTAGTGCGCGTGGGCAGTAGTGCATACCCAGAGGGGTCTCCTATCCCCAAAAACGCGATTTCTGTGTGTTGTGTGATGTGCCCAGAAATGGGATAATACTGACACCCAGTCACAACACTAAAATGAAATGGAAATCATTATGCATTCAGTATGTGATTGTGCTGTGAGTTTGCAATTGGTTAACGGCAAATGTGTGATAATTGTTGAGTAAATTTACGACTGTGATTTTGAATATGATATTGTGATGTTTTGTACGCAATTTTGCGTAATGCATGAATTGAGTGAACCATCGATGATGGTTACTCATTGAGTTCGCAAACTCACCCAAAATTGCAACTATTTTTTAGGACAACGTTAGTGACTCCTACTCCAGATAGTGAGACTTTTCCTGTTGTGTGGGTGCCGGCGAGAGGAGCATGGCCCACAGGTCGGTCAGCTAGGATCTTTTGGGGATGACCTAGATAGGAGTTGTTACTGTTGATTTTGGTTCTGTACAGTTGTAATCGGATAGAAGTGTGAACTTATGATTTTAAGAAATGAAATTTGAAGTACTCTTTGGTTTTAAAATTTAGTGAAATTGATAGTACTGCTTTATTATAGTGATGTCATGAGGTGTATAGAATTGATCGTATCGTAGTGCACCCTCATCGTAGGGTATATATCGGTATGACCTACGGGCGTCCCGATGTATACTCTACGGTAAGGGGGCGCTACATGAATAGTGGAATTGAAACTGTATTAGAGTGATCGCAAAGTGACAGTGAACTTTGGGAAAAGTTTCTGGAAATTTGGGAGAAAATGTCCAGACCGGAAATTTTCCGAGTGGCGGACTGATTGAATGAATTGGACCAAAATAATGGTCTTATGGCAATGAGAAAGTTAGATATATGATTTTAGGAATTATTATGACACGTCATGAAAATTTGGAGATTATTGGACAGGAAATGAACCGTGAAAAGAGAAAGAGATTTAAATGTTATGGGAGGAAAAAGACAAGAGGTTTATTTGTTCTAAATATAAATGCCTGAGCTTTGAGATCAGAAGAAAAGAAATTCTTCCTCCCTAGGGCAAATTTCTCCTCTTCTTCGATCGACCCCTGATTCTTCACCATGCTTGATCTTTGACATGTTTGCTTGATGGCTCCTTCTCCTTGTATAAACCCAAGCCTTAATCCTAAGGAAGATGATCGTTGGTGTGATTCTAGGGAGGAAACCGTTGGTGTTGAACGTTTGGAGGAATTTTCAGAGATTTGAGGATTCATGCTTGATTGGTAAGTTTATGATCTAATGTCGTTATTTATTGTGTTTAATGCATTCATAGAATTAATTGTGAAAGGATTGGGAAGGATTGGGTAGTTGGGGTTGGAAAATGACCGGTTTTAGAGTGAGAATCGCGACAATTCGTCGGAGAAGACGGCGGAGGAGGCCGCACGTCGCGGTGAGAAAATTGTGATCTCACCGTGGCACGCGCGAAGGTCTCGCCGCGGCGAGCCTCCAAATCTTCCACACCGCGGCGAGCTACCCTTGTCGCCGCGACGAGAGCTCCTTGTTGCCGCGACGAACGTCCCCACGTCGCGGTGAGACTGTTGTTCCTGAATTGATATAGTTTGGTTTTTGGGGGCATAACTTATGGTGTAGACCTCCAATTGTGGTGATGTTTGAGTCGTTGTGATCTAGAGAAAGAGGTCTACAATTGAGGAAAAGAATGAAAGTTTGAATTTAAATTAGTAGGATTGCAATTAGTGAGAGTCAGTTAAGAATGTGATTGTATTTTAACTTAAGGATTGTTCTTGGTAATTGGGTTATATTGTGAGACTTTGAAAGTAAATTCAATGCTACTAGAAATTTTAGAAACTGAGCATAATGATTGAAGTGGATCTAGAGAGTAGTGATACCTATTTCGAGGTGATACCTTAGCGAGTGTGGCATGATTAGAATTGAAATTGGGGAGTTCCGTATTATGTTATTGCATTGGAAATCGAGCCATTTGTGAGCAATTGAACGAAAAGTTATAATTGGAAAAAGAAAGTGAATTTGGGAAAATAGCACCAGGAAAATCATGAATAGGCATAGTACATTTCTATTTAAGACATGTGCATTATTGAATTGTCTTGATGTGCATTTTAGTAATTGGGATCTATTTGACTGTTATAAAGGTTCCGATGGATTGATATTCCACGGACAGTGCTGAGACTTCCAGGCAGGTAGCTCGAAAGTTCAGGTGAGTAACCTAGTTGGTTCCTCAATCTCTGTGTGTGAAATGTGTTATGAATGTGTGAATTGTTGCCAAGTGGAGTGCTTACAACTGTGAATTACATGTGTTGAAATTATGAATAAATGTTCTGAATGCGATAAATAGAATCGATTGATATACATATGTTATCGATTGTGTTAGTGTGAGTGCATGCTGGGCATGACTAAAATTGGTAAATTAATAGTTGTGGTGAAGCAATTAGTGATCGAGCTTTAAGCTCGATTATCAATAAAAGGGAATAGTGCATACCCGAGGCTCTCCTATCCCTAGGTGGCGGGCGTAGTGCATACCACGGGCTCTCCTACTTGCCTAAAATGCGATTAATGTGAAATGGGCCTAAGGTGAAAAAGGGAATAGTGCATACCCAGAGGGCTCTCCTATCCCTAAGGTGAGCGGGCAGTAGTGCATACCCTGAGGGCTCTCCTACTTGCCTAAAATGCGATTAATGTGAAATGGGCCTAAGGCCGAAAAAGGGAATAGTGCATACCCAGAGGGCTCTCCTATCCCTAATGTGAGCGGGCTGTAGTGCATACCCTGAGGGCTCTCCTACTTGCCAAAAATGCGATTTACTATGAAATGTGCCCGAATCGGGACAGTGATGATGCTCAGTTACAACACAGCCATAAAATGAGAATTGGCATACATTATCGGCCCGATCAGACAGAAAATTGAGAATGCGCGCATTATGTGACGATTGTGCAGTGACATGTCTGATTTATGTTATGGTGAGAATGTGTAAATTGTATTACAGTGTTACAAATGTGTAGCATGTGACTATATGATATATCGTATATATATGCATGAATTGGGTGAACCATCGATGATGGTTTCTCATTGAGTTCGCAAACTCACCCAATATTGCAAATATTTTTCAGGAATCAAAGAGTACCCCGTTAGACAAACGGAAGTATGCCTACTGCAAAGAGTCAGAGTAAAGGGTCGGGATCAGTTCACGTCTGCATTAATGGCATTTTGGATTATGTGTAAATTTGTATTTCCGCATTTTAGTACGGAAATTGTATTGGGCCCGATTTGGCTATGATTATATGTACATGAACTGATTGAGTATTGAGATAGTATTTGATCGAAAATGTTTTCGCATGAAAAATGTTTTTGTATCGCCGGCCAGAATCGTTTACTGATTTCCGCGCACTCGATTGTTTTCGAAAAGCAAAGTGTCATAATGGGTTTTTAAACTACATTGACTGTTCTAGCAATACCACCCTCGCGGGTCACGAGCTCGGATATCACCACCGATGTCGAGTTCGGGTCTCGTGGGAGTGGAGTGCTACATTTGTGGTATCAGAGCCCAGAAGTACAATGTTACATGGGCATTCTGAGAAAAATGTGTCAAGTACATGCATTTAAGTCATGTCACGGCAGGCAGTGACAACTGATCCCCAGTATAGTATGTGAGTCATATGCATAAGTATGTCTCAATTGTTTAAGCGGTTAGAAATAGTGAGGAAAAAAAGGGCGATGTGTTAGAATGTGATAAAAAGGAAGTTGTGAATATCGTGAAATAAGAAAAAGTGTCTGGTTCGATTTGACAAATGAGGATTTAGTGTATTGGTATTGGTGTACATATATATATTGAAAGGCAACATCAGTGTTATACTGGAGTATATCCTGGAATGGAGAATAGATATGAATGTATAGTTGTGGATTGATAGAGGAAAGTAGAGATACGATAGTGATGGTAAGATTGCCAGTGTATAAAGTGGATGAAAATAAAATATTCTCGGATATAGAGAAGTTGCAATTGGGTCTGATTATCGAGATGAGAGTTATGAATAATGATTATGACTGTAAATCAATTATGTTAGTGAGAAATCAAGAGTGATTGTATATCTATGATATTGATTTGAGTGTGATTATTCATGGGTATGATAAAATGATGAGAAATTGAGATGTAAGACAATAACAATGGTAGATGAAAAAGTTGTCAAGGTCTAGTTGTTTTGCCTATGTAAATGCACACCTGATTATGGGAGCCCCATGGTAAAGTGAAAATATTGAGCTGCAATGGATGAGTTAATGGATAATTGCTAGTCAGAATTATTATAGTTTGAAAATCCTATATGAGTTAGAATAAGAAATGAAAGTGCTCATAGTGATCAATTGGAAATGAATAGAGATTGTATACGATCCTCACGAGCGAGGACGGTTGCAAAAAGGAAAATTTCTGAGTTCAGATTATATTGTCACTATAAGTGTACATTTGATAGTGGAATCACCATATAGGTGAAATGATTAAGCATAAATGAATAATATGCGTGAATATGATATAGGAGGAAATTGACGGTTTATTAAGTAAGTTCCGATTATAATTCTGGTAGCTCCAAGTTCAAGATGAGTTAGAGTAAAGCGCGAGAATGCTTGTAGCGATCAATTAAGAAAGAAGTGCGATTATCAATGATGATAGCATAGGTAATGAACTTGAGGGAGTTAAAGAGGGACATGAATTCAGCAAAGTCCCCCATGATCGAGAGCTGGTATCAAAAAGAGAAATGATATCTAGAATTAAATAGGATTATAGTGTCCTCAGAAGTATGTGCTATTAATGGGTATATTGATGTGAATACATTTTCAGATTAGTTGAGATGATTATAGCGATGTATGCCAAGAGATTAGAATAAATGAAATTGTTTAAGTGCCCTTCAGAGATTGAGCTTCTTGAAGTATCAAGGGTGACTGATTTATTGTGATGAAAAATAGTTGATTGATCGAGATTTATAAACAGTATTAATGATTGATAAGGTTTAGTGATCTGACGATTTGATTTGAGAATAATCATTGAAAGGATAAATTTGAAATGAAGTATAAGTAAATTGTGGAGTCCGAATTCTAGTAGAGACTCAAGCGTAAGAAATAAACTAAGTGTGTATTATTGTGCTGAGATGAATTCGATTATGTAAGAGAATTACTGAGTATCAAAGAAATACTAATTGCGAACATGAGGAGAATATCGGTTCATGAATATTTTGTGTAAATATGTTCGTAAAGTATAAGTTGATTTGATGAATGGGTTATTCAACCTAGAGAATAAAGATGGCCTATAAATTGCAATATGTGGAGAAGCTAGTGTAAAGGAATATGTGTCAGAATATATTATGATGAAACTGAGAAAGTTATAAGAAATTGCTCCTCATTGGAGGCAATCGATAATTAAAGAGATATATGAATTAATTATGATTATGAGGAGTTGTTATGCTACTGAAGAGTAAAATGTCTCAATTGTGTTTAGAGTCGATAATGACTATAAACATGGATGATTGATTGAATGCATTTGAAAAAAAATGAAATGAAGTATATAAATTGGCACAGTTAAGGAAATTGTTTATCATACAAGTTTCGTAAGAATGAATCTTAGTTGACCAAATAAATAGTGATTGAATCAGTATTCGAATATGGCACATTGGGAGACTTAATGTCGAAAGAGTTGATGATAAAATGAGAAACTGCAAGGGACATATGTATTCGGGATTTGGAGATTTTGCACTATGTACAGAAATGTTCTAGTAAAGGTTATGATGCTATTTGATGAAATTGTGTAAAGTGGTTTTATGTACCTAGAGGTAAATATAGCCTTATGGGCTACATTCTGAGTGATGACTGAAATATTTTGTACTGAATATTGTTTTGAAAACTTGGAAACATTATTCGGATAGAAACATTTCAAATATAGATATGAATATGTAAAGCGAGAATGATTGAGATATTAGTGAATTTAGAAGTATTGAAAAGGGTTATATGTTTGAGTGTTTCAAAATTAAGTTAGTGATGCAATGTAATGTATTGACTCGAAAAATGCGATGGCAGAAAATCACAATTTGGGCGATAAGGTTATTAAACCTATTGCAATACTGAGTGTGATCTGTCGAACTAGTATGGGACAAAAAGAAAGTATTATGGGCAATTGGAATTCCAAATCAGATGTGTAAAAAGGATTGGCAAAACAGAATTGAGTATTTAGGAATTTCAAATGGATTAAACTGTTGAGGAAAGCGATAGTGACAAATGGGTTAAGAAATATGGGTAATACCCACCAAAGGAATTGTTAGTGAAAAAGTAAGGAACAATCGAAGTTATATGTTCTAGTAAGAGTGCATTGAAAGAGTAATTGGTAGTGTGGAAGGTAAAATCGACTGATTATAAGTATGTTACTCAATAGACTTGACTGTTAGAGACAAATGAGAAATTGAGATTTTTGAGAGTCCTTTGAGATATGAAATTGATGTTTAGTTCAGATTGATGGTGAGCATATCGATTGTTTTATTGATGATACCATTCGAATAATGTATAAGGGGTCTAACAACAAAAAGGGAGTCGTTCACCCCTATATTAATGTGATCAGGGCCTAAAATAGTCGAAGGTCATAATTAATATGAGATAATGTTGATAAGTGAAATGAATCTGTAAGAGGGGTTAAGAAATTAAAGTTAATGTCAATGAGTCAAATTGATTATAGTGAGGTTATTGGAATCTTACGAGATTAGTGTTTTAACATTATAGAGATGTAGTCTGCTAAGCGATAAATGAAATGTTTCGAAGTGTATCGCCTCGGCCAAGATACACTTAGATGAGATAAAGGTGAAATTGAGGAAATGGCCTTTATTTGACTGTGATATGAATATAACTAAGGATTGGAAATTCAGTTTCAAAACATAAAAGATGATTCGGATTCGTAGAGAGTTACATGTACAGGATTAGGAAATATTGTTATGATCCGACATAAGTGTTATTGATATCAAAAGTGAAAATTTGCGAGAAAGTTTGAGAATGTTAATGAGTGATTGATTGTATTGATTCAGTATGCTGACAGAAATTGGTTCTAGAGTGAAATAAGTGGAAAACGGTATACAGTGATCGAAACAATTCCCCTGCCTTCCAGATCAACCGTATATGAAATTTCGAGGAAGAAATTTTTGTAAGGAGGGGAGAATTGTAACATCCCGACCCTGATGGGAAGGGTATAAGGGTCAAATGGGATTGGCTAATTTGTTGCATTGCATAGTCCGATATGAACCTGCATATGGCCTCTGATTGTAGAGGATTGAGTCAATTGGCACATGCACATGTAGGTACATGTATTCATGGCATTTTCCCGGCATTTGATTTTGTAAATGATTTGAATTGTTAATTTGTGAGATAATTAGATTGGATTATGATATATTGGGAATTATGGAATAATTGGGTGTGAATAGTGGAATTGGAACTGTATTAGAGTGATCGCAAAGTGACAGTGAACTTTGGGAAAAGTTTCTGAAAAATTTGGGGGAAAATATCTGGACCGGAAATATTTCGAGTGGCGGACTAATTGAATGAATTGGACCAAAATAATGGTCTTATGGCAATGAGAAAGTTAGATATATGATTTTAGGAATTATTATGACACGTCATGAAAATTTGGAGATTATTGGACAGGAAATGAATCGTGAAAAGAGAAAGAGATTTAAATGTTATGGGAGGAAAAAGACAAGAGGTTTATTTGTTCTACATATAAATGCCTGAGCTTTGAGATCAGAAGAAAAGAAATTCTTCCTCCCTAGGGCAAATTTCTCCTCTTCTTCGATCGACCCCCGATTCTTCACCGTGCTTGATCTTTGACGTGTTTGCTTGATGGCTCCTTCTCCTTGTGTAAACCCAAGCCTTAATCCTAAGGAAGATGATCGTTTGTGTGATTATAGGGAGGAAACCGTTGGTGTTGAACGTTTGGAGGAATTTTTAGAGATTTGAGGATTCATGCTTGATTGGTAAGTTTATGATCTAATGTCGTTATTTATTGTGTTTAATGCATTCATAGAATTAATTGTGAAAGGATTGGGAAGGATTGGGTAGTTGGGGTTGGAAAATGAATGGTTTTAGAGTGAGAATCGCGAAAATTTGTCGGAGAAGACGGCGGAGGAGGCCGCACGTCAAGGGCGAGAAAATCAGGATCTCGCACATGGCTCATGAAGGTCTCGCCACAAGCGAAGCTCTGAAGCTGCGTCATGGCGAGCCTCCAAATCTTCCACGCCGCGACGAGCTACCCATTTCGCCGCGGCGAGAGCTCCTTGTTGCCGCGACGAACGTCCCCACGTCGCGGCGAGACTATTGTTCCTGAATTGATATAGTTTGGTTTTGGGGGCATAACTTATGGTCTAGACCTCCAATTGTGGTGATGTTTAAGTCGTTGTGATCTAGAGAAAGAGGTCTACAATTGAGGAAAAGAATAAAAGTTCAAATTTAAATTAGTAGGATTGCAATTAGTGAGAGTCAGTTAAGAATGTGATTGTATTTTAACTTAAGGATTGTTCTTGGTAATTGGGGTATATTGTGAGTCTTTGAAAGTAAATTCAGTGCTACTGGAAATTTTAGAAACTGAGCATAATGATTGAAGTGGATCTAGAGAGTAGTGATACCTATTTCGAGGTGATACCTTAGCGAGTGTGGCATGATTAGAATTGAAATTGGGGAGTTCCGTATTATGTTGTTGAATTGGAAATCGAGCCATTTGTGAGCAATTGAACGAAAAGTTATAATTGGAAAAAGAAAGTGAATTTGGGAAAATAACACCAGGAAAATCATGAATAGGCATAGTACATTTCTATTTAAGACATGTGCATTATTGAATTGTCTTGATTGTGCATTTCAGTAACTGGGATCTATTTGACTGTTATAAAGGTTTCGATGGATCGATATTCCACGGACAGTGCTGAGACTTCCAGGCAGGTAGCTCGGAAGTTCAGGTGAGTAACCTAGTTGGTTCCTCAATCTCTGTGTGTGAAATGTGCTATGAATGTGTGAATTGTTGCCAAGTGGAGTGCTTACAAATGTGAATTACATGTGTTGAAATTATGAATAAATGTTTTGAATGTGATAAATAGAATCGATTGATATACATATGTTATCGATTGTGCTAGTGTGAGTGCATGCTAGGCATGACTAAAATTGGTAAATTAATAGTTGTGACTGAAGCAATTAGCGATCAGAGCTTTAAGCTCGATTATCAGTAAAAAGGGAATAGTGCATACCCAGAGGGCTCTCCTATCCCTAAGGTGAGCGGGCAGTAGTGCATACCCTGAGGGCTCTCCTACTTGCCTAAAATGCGATTAATATGAAATGGGCCTAAGGCCGAAAAAGGGAATAGTGCATACCCAGAGGGCTCTCCTATCCCTAAGGTGAGCGGACAGTAGTGCATACCCTGAGGGCTCTCCTACTTGCCTAAAATGCGATTAATGTGAAATGGGCCTAAGGCCGAAAAAGGGAATAGTGCATACCCAGAGGGCTCTCCTATCCCTAATGTGAGCAGGCAGTAGTGCATACCCTAAGGGCTCTCGTATTTGCCAAAATTGCGATTTACTGTGAAATGTGCCCGAATCGGGATAGTGATGATGCTCAGTCACAACACAGCCATAAAATGAGAATTGGCATGCATTATGCGTCTGAATGTATTGTGAAAATTGAGAATGCTTGCATTATGTGACGATTGTGCAGTGACATGTCTGATTTATGTTATGGTGAGAATGTGTAAATTGTATTACAGTGTTACAAATGTGTAGCATGTGACTATGTGATATATCGTATATATATGCATGAATTGGGTGAACCATCGATGATGGTTTCTCATTGAGTTCGCAAACTCACCCAACATTGCAAATATTTTTCAGGAATCGAAGAGTACCCTGTTAGACAAACGGGAGTATGCCTACTGGAAAGAGTCAGAGTAAAGGGTTGGGATCAGTTCACATCTGCATTAATGGCATTTTGGATTATGTGTAAATTTGTATTTCCGCATTTTAGTACGAAAATTGTATTGGGCCCGATTTGGCTTTGATTATATGTACATGAACTGATTGAGTATTGAGATAGTATTTGATCGAAAATGTTTTCGCATGAAAAATATTTTTGTATTGCGGGCTCGAATCGTTTACTGATTTCCGCACACTCGATTGTTTTCAGAAAGCAAAGTGTCATAATGGGTTTTTTAACTGCATTGACTGTTCTAGCAATACCACCCTCGCGGGTCACGGGCTCGGATATCAACGTCGATGTCGGGTTCGGGTCTCGTGGGAGTGGGGTGCTACACTTACTGACCTAAAAACCCCTAAAACAATCAAACTTGTGATGAATGATCTCAATAAATGTTCTATCAAAGTTAAAAAATTTCCTAGAATTGTTCTTTATTAAACTAATTAAAATAAAATTGATAAGTGTAGCTAATAGGGCCTATGAGTAATTAATTCCCTTTTTCAAACTTGATTTGTTTATTATCCTTAATATAGATAGTATAGAAAAGCATAAAAAACTAGAAAATAAGGAACAAGTATGCAATTAGGATGATTAGTACTCATTTGATAATAAAATATTGCAAGCCTCTTCGAATGCCATCAGAATCAATAATCTTTAGTTAGTCATTAATGGCTCCTTAGTTTTTATCTCACTCTTTAGAGACATATAGGGGTGTTATATAACACAAGGCAAACACGGGCTTGTGTAAGATACCTATAGCCTATAAAACTAACTCAAATCTTATCCCAAATAACCTAATCATGATTTAATAGTGAAAGACCATCAAAGCAAACTTAGATTAATGACTTTAAAATTTCTTTAACTCAAAACACATTCAACATACAACAACATTATGAAAAAAAAATACTAAAACTATTTTAAAAAATCCTTAAACCTATTAAATTGAATCCAAAACACCTAAATCATTGAGTTGCCTCTTAACAAATACTTTTTTTATAAGTCTTTTAATTGGACTTCTTACTTAATTCATAATTATAGGATCATGAACTTATAAATATGCCACATGGTCTATTATAATAGGTCTATCCATATCCTCTTCTTCTCTTTCCATGATATAAGTCTTTAGTGGATCACATATGAATTTCCTTGCATAATATGAAATTTTAGTATGAATCACATCTATAGAGAATCACATCTTATGGCCTCAAATATCTTGAAAACTACTTCCTTATCCTTTACCTTTAGGATTAATTTTTTATCATTCACATTTACGATAGCTTTAATAGTAACTAATAGCAAAGGATTCTCTCCGTCATCCTACATATCCATATCAATTAGAAAGATTTGTCAACCTTAACTAAAAAAATAATCTATAATGCCCTTAGGATACTTAATTGACTTATTTGCTAATTAAATACTCATCCTAGTTAAATTTGGTTCGCCTAATCCTAATTTCTTAAACATATCATATGACATTATGTTAATACTAGCTCCTAAATTTGCTAATACCCTCTAATTAACAAACTAATTAAATACTCATCCTAGTTAAATTCGGTTCGCCTAATCCTAATTTCTTAAACATATCATATGACATTATGTTAATACTAGCTCCTAAGTTTGCTGATACCCTCTAATTAACAAACTAACAATTACAAGTAAGAACTTGCTAGATATTTAATTTTATAAGGTAGCTTATTTTTCAAAATGATAGAGCACTCCTCATTTAAATGCCATTGATAACTCCTTGAATTTCTACTTATTATAATGGAGATCCTTTAAGAACTTCACATATTTTTACATTTGTGAAAGAGATTTAATAAAAGGTGATAATATATAATTATTTAAAATTCTTTAAAACCTTCCAAATTGATCTACCTTTATATCTCTCTCAAAATTTCTCTAATATGAAACTTTCAATTTATACTCTTTGACATTTTTCTTGATTAGCCCCATCTCATTCTCTTTCTCCTTTTCCTTATCTTTTTTACTTCTCATACAATAACCTTTTTCTTCTTTTCTTTACTATTGTTGTTAGGAAAAATACCTAGCTACATTTTAGAGATAATCATAACAAGTTGTCTAATTCGATTTTCCAATTTATGAATGAAGGCTTTTTGATTTCGAAGAGCCTATTCAATATTATGGATGCCCTTAGATGCATTAATGAATTTTATGATGAGCTCCTCAAGACTTGACTTCCTTTGTTGTTATTATTGTTGGTAAAATTTAGGTGAAGGTCTTTACCTTTTACATCTTTGATTATTCCATCAAAAGTTAAGATAGTGTTTGCAATCCATATTGTAAATATTACTATAAGGATTATTTTGAAACTAATTTCCTATAAAATTAGTTGGCTTGGTTAGTTGTCCCATGTTATTAAGTGCCTCACATTCATCATTAGGATGCTTATCATTATAAATATCGCAACTCATCATTTATTGATTGAGTTTCCAAATTCATTTTATCAATCTTCTTGCTTAGAACTTATAACTTCACATATAATATTGTCACCATATTAAAATTATGAATATAACTTGATTTTGTCTTTTTCTTTGAGTTCCACTATTGGTAATATTCATAGATATATTCTTAATCTTCTTTTTCAAATCCTTAGGGGTTTAAAGATGATATTCCTATAAAAAATGCATTTATCAACTTCCTAGATGGATAACTCAATCCACTAAGAAATATTTAAATTTTGTAATCCCAAATCAAATTAAGGTGTGGGCATTTTCTTAGTAACAATTTTGGTATCTTCTCAATTTTATACACCATCTTACCCTTTAAGTATTGAAAGGAAAATATGTCATTCTTAAGTTTTTTTATTCGTATTGGAGGAAAATACATGGTTAAAAACTTTTTAGCAAGACTAGTCCAAATGGTAATAGATCTAAAAGTCAAAGACTTTAACCATGATTATCTATCTCAGTCGATCAAGAGAATAACCTTAACTAATAGCATGTTCCAACGCTCTATCGATTTTGAAAGTATCAAAGAACTTTAAAATTTTGGCAATATGTGTATGTGGATCCCATTTAACAAATGACAAAATTGCATAATTTATTGAACCATCTAAATTATGTTGTGCTTGATTTTAAAATTACTTCACTCTTATTAGTAATGCTAGATTATATCCCTACAAGTTAAGGTATAGCATAATCCCCTATAATATGTTTTTTCTCCCTATCATGTCGTTGTATTTGGTAATTATAACCCTATAATTTTTGGTTGCCTTAGACTATTAGGTTTCTCTCACTTAAATTCTAAATTATAGTCCTTTTAATTTAAGGATTTAGATCAACTCAAACCATCATCATCATCACCCAGTTCGAAATCCCGCAATAAAGAAAGGTTTGGGGAGGTTTGATAGTACGCAACCTTACCCCTACATAGTAGAGAGGCTGTTTCCGGTGGACCCACATGCAAATGAGACAATAGAATAATGATGTAGGTAACAGAAACAATTCAAAACATATAAAAATAAATGAAAATACAAGTAATGGGGAAAAAGTACTAAATAGAAAATTAATAAAAATACTCAAATCGCAAGATATAGCTAAAATAAATACAAATAACACTAATAATACTAATCACAAATAATCGTAATACTACTACTACTACTACTACTACTACTACTACTAATAATAATAATAATAATAATAATAATAATAATAATAATAATAATAATAATAATAATAATAATAATAAGGGCAAAATTCAAAGGGGCTAATAATATGAAAAAACTAGTGCACAGTGATAAAAGAAAAGAAAAAGGTGAGGGTCTAAAAAAATACGCAGAGACACCCAAGTATTGGGACGAGAACTCCCTCCACAGCAGGAAGTATGAAAGGGACGGAGAAGGATGGAAGGCTTATAAGAGTCTAAGTTGAAAATAAAACTAAGAGAAAGAAGTGTTGTATTAATATATGTTTAAAATTTTGTTAACCCATAGAAATGATATATTTCACTAAATTAAAAAGGGGCCTAAACTAAATAAGAAACCTAGTTAACTATTAACTTTTGAACCTAAGACATTTTGATTCAACGTTCATAAAGCACATACTTTTCAATCAATTTTTAAGAAATCAAACAAGACTAATATTTCCATGATGAGATAGAAACTCTTTCTTCTCTCTAGGCATCCTCTTGCTTTTTGAATGGCTTCTGCTCTTCACCGTCTGATTTGCTTGCCCTCTTAACCTTTTTCCTTTCTCTTTTGCTTTTGCCCACCTTCATCATTCCTGGCTCTCCCCTATTTGGATCCGCTGAGCTGACTTTTGCTTTTTCCCTTACTATCATCTCATTTTCCAGATCCTTCGTTTTTCCCTTACTCTCTCTGTTGCCCATCAAGCCTTAAAATTCTACTACTATGTTGCACTCAGACTTCCATTTCTTAATGGATTAAGATTCCCCCGCCCCCTCCCTTTACCTTCATCTTCCATCTCATCCCCTTCTCCTACTTCATCAAAACCAAATCTCAAAAATCCTAAAAACCATAACATAACAATCGATGCTCACTCCCCTTCCTTTTCAACAAACCAGCCTTCTCAAATTCCTACCCTCTCAAAACATACTCTCCATCTAGCAAACCAGCACTCCACATCCATAACTCCCACCCATTCAAACCAAGCATCAAATCAGAACAAAAATC
The DNA here is from genome assembly GCA_029891385.1 of Erythroxylum novogranatense. Lineage (NCBI taxonomy): Eukaryota > Viridiplantae > Streptophyta > Magnoliopsida > Malpighiales > Erythroxylaceae > Erythroxylum > Erythroxylum novogranatense. The sequence goes on along the minus strand of CM057232.1, from coordinate 81,481,653 downwards.
ATGTTGAAACTAAGCAAACCTAGAAACAGGTGGTGGGGGACAACTAGAACTCTTCTCTGTTCTATAGTCCCCCTTTTGAACTTAATGGAAAACTAATGGTGGCCCCTAGCATCGACATACTAAAGGAAGGTGTAGAAACTTGGGATGCAGTAATTATCAACTTCTTCATAGAAAACATCCTGCTTTCCTTGTGATTCAAGCATGTATTCAAAGAAATTATAAAGTTCTTGCATACAAGAAGTGATGTTAACTAAGAATGACAACATTATACTTACTTTCAATTCAAAACATGAGGCTTAAAAGGTGATAGAAGAAGGCCCTATCACATCTCACAGCTCCCATTATTTTTATTAATTAGATTAATAAAAATAAAGTGCTCCTAATATATTATTCTTAAAAAATAGTGCTAAAAACTTGATTATATTTATTATTTAAACAATACTAAATATCGACTAGGTAAGTACACCTATCATTCTTATAGTATAGTCTAGTGAATATGAATATTATTCCTAAAAGGATAACAAATAATATTAATAACTATCTTTCTATTATCTAATCTAACAAAACAATTGATTGACTTAAAATAAGTGATTAACTAAGGTAAAATTAATTTTCTAAATTAGCAATCTAAAAGTAGTGAATAATAATAAGTCAATTAATTGATAAATAAAATCTTGATGTAGAGTCTTAAAACTTTTCTATACTTAAACTTATTTTTATTTAATTATTAACCCTAGTTTCTTGTCTTGATAGGATTCCAAAGTCATAACCATATTTTTATCTTAAGAAATATATCTCCAACCCTTAAACTGATTGATTGAAATCTCCTTATAATCAAAACCCTTGAAAATGCACAAACTTGTTTTGTAATTTTCTTTATTATATTGATGCTAACTTAGAAGATTTATATAGTCCTATATTTAGGATTTTATGAAACTCTTGCTATTCATGCCATAATCTATTCATACATATGAATTCTTAATCCTTATATATAAAATTTGAAATCAATTCAAAATAAAAATTTCAATTAAAACAATAAGTAATCTTGAATAATTCAAAAGATAACTTGAGTCTTTTAATAAATCAAAGAATTTTTTCCAAAAATTAGTTGCAAAGTTTATCCCATCTAAATTTATTCTAGTTCAATTTATACTAAGATAAGGAAAACCAATAATAATTAAAAAAGAATCCAAAATAAAATAACTCATTCTTATAGACTTGAAGTTCTTCACTTGAATCTTAATTGAAACCCTTTTTTTTGGTAAAGTTTCTCCTTTCTTGTCTCAAGATTTTCTATTTCACTGTCTTATATGCCCATGTCTCTCTTCTTTTTATCTTAAAAACCCTAAAAATTTTGTAGTTATCTTTACCAAGAAGGATCTAATAAAGGTCTACGTTGGATCTATATTGCTTCTCTTAACTTCTATTCTTTAAAAACCCTTTTCATAAATATCACCATTAACACGAATCTATATTAGCTTGAGTTACTCATCATAAACTTGAATTGGAAATTGTTCATTATCTTGAATTGTGTTTCCAATCCTTCCTCTAAACTGATGCCAAAACTTGCTCTAACTTGATTCACTTGAATTCCTTGCTTCTTTATTAAAGAGTTAAAATAAGACCTAAAAATGCAATATAATCCAAATTGAATACTAAAACATATAAAAACCATTATACATAAGCTAAATGCTCTTAAAATCATTCCAAAAATATAAACTAATTAACACTTATCGCAAGGTATGAAAATCCAATTTCGAATGCTATAATTATTATAGATATAGACATTATTTAAATGAACAAATAAAAAAAGGAAGTGCTCAAGGGGCTTACTATATACAAGATAATGACAATGATTATGATGACAGTCATACTCTCTTAATGACCACCGTAGCTAGTGATAAAATAAACTACAACACATGGTTCCTCAATACTAGATATACCAAATATGAGTAGTAGAAAAGAGCTATTTACAAATCCTGATGAATCCTTTCACACCAAATTGAAATTTGTATATGACACTACCATTCTATTGGTAAAAAAAGGAAAAAAGTATTATTAACTTGAAGAATAATGATTACAATTATATTTCAAATGTTTTTTATGTGCCAAGAATGAAAGAAAATTTGTTTATTATGGATCAATTGCTATAAAAGGGGCATAAGATGACTCTTTTTGACAACTCTCCATCTTTGATCAATATGGTATAATCAATTGCTATAAAAGGGGCATAAGATGACTCTTTATGACAACTCTCCATCTTTGATCAATATGGTATACTTATTCTTAAAGCTCCTTTGATAAAAAGATCTTATGTTTTAAGTTAATATTTTTAGGGGTGTTATACCTAAATCGTAAAAGTAGGCCACATGCTTAAAATCAAGAAGGAGAACTCTAAGGATAAATAAATAAAAATAAAGAGAAAGAGAAAGAGAAACATGAAACATGAAACATGAAATAAAAATAAAGTCTAAATTAGTATAAATCAACTTTTCCTAATTTCTTTATCCCTGACAATGACTCCAAAGACTTTATGATATATATATTTTTTTAACCACAAGAACGTTGTGTTTCTATAGTTAGCACTGGCAAGTATGAGTCGATCACACAAAGACCAGAATTAGTAGTACTTATCATCTTTTTATTATCTAGTATAACAAACTATAATGATGATAATTGATCAAATCCAAAATTAAAACTATAAACTAAAATAAATCTGTCATGACTCGGTACCACATCGGGCTCATGACAACCACCGCATACTTGGGTTAAGGACACTCGCAGTGTCCTTAATTCAACTATGCAAGGCTAACTGAATATCTTTTTTTTTTAAATTTGGGTAGCACAACAGCTGTATTTTAAAAATCTCAAAACCTGTAAACGATTTCAAACACACTTCTATATTCACATCCAACTACAACTTCAGGGCTCTCTAGTCCACTCAAGGCAATCTCAACAATAGTATTGAAAATTCATACATAAAATCATTTATAAAACACCAGATAGTCAAAAGTTAACTTATAAAGTCATAAAGCATAACTACATAACACAGTTCATGAGCCACTAGACAACAAAAGTAAAAACTAAGAAACTACCCATATGCGGTAATATCCCAAAAATGTCAAAAGACCCCACGATCTACTCAGAGCTTCAAACTTACTAAATTAACCTACATGGTTAGAAAGCGAAGGGGGGGGGGGTGAGTACACTAGGTACTCAATGACAGGAAAAACATATAACATAGACAGAATTCGATCATACCAAGATGATGCAGATAACCTATGAAGGGAATATACATGACATAAAAGCACATAGGCCTAGCCTATGCCTCATCATATACCGGTTAGGAACTACATAGGCCCAGCCTATTAATCACCCATTCAGTGGATATAGGTTCTAGTTCCAGTATACAAATGATAAAAACATCAGATGTATAAATCAAAATCTCATTAGAAAACAAATATCAGGGTAAGCCAAAACAATCATGTGTGACACCACTAGTTGGCCAAACTAATGTGCACACCCACCGATACTCGGTGTTGGCTCGACTTTCATCCGTGGTGAGTCCGAACTACAGTCGACAAGAATGTTATGAACCTAGGTGATGACCTCATTGGTGTCCAAACCCTAGCTGTGGAATCATCCACAAGTCTCGTAGAAAGGTGTCGATACGGCGACTCGACTTTAATGTACCAGCGTCAAGGGTACGGGAGTCACTTAATTAGTTGTACCTAGCACATGATTGGCCAATCGTTTCCTCACCAATCTCAAAACAAATCATATATAAATATTAAGTAAAAAAATCACGTAAGACATTATGCCTTTATTTATCGGTCCAACCGATAAAATGAAACCTATGCTTTAAGCCAAAAAAGAACAAAAACATGCATCGTATATTACTTGATTATGCATATGTAAATTCCAAAATATTTTCTCACAAAATAAAAGCCATCTTTTGTAATCCAAATGCATAGTTGTTGAAAACAATGCCATTTATTAAATACATGTGCATATTAGCATCCATTTGAAATTCAATTCTACTATACGTTGCCTAGGTTCAAAATTCACATACAAGTCATCTTGCTTGTCTTAGGATGTTCTAATCCTATTTGAGAAATATGATTTCCCCAACTCACTTCAAAAGAAGATATACTCTCTCTTAACTTCAACAATCCTCGGTACGAGTTCCCTAATTCACAACTCCTGAGCCTTTATACATAAAAAGACATACAATGAAATTACTACTTAAACATAAATTTCATATTTATACACCATCACATTAGCTTCTCTTTTTTCATTTTTCAAGGCATTTAATGCCTTTAATCCAAACTTACTCATTTCATAACATAATTAAGCACATCTTTATCCAAGCATATTAGGCCTTTACTTGTCATTCTAAGCAACAATTCAAGTTCCCTCTAAGTAATCATGAAAGCCTCTTTCCAATGCACACCATCAAAATCCTTAAATCCTAAACCAAGTTCACTTAGGCATTTTATCAAACACTTAAAGGCATAAACTTGAAAGCCTCCTTCTAATGTACTTCTTCCTCGTTTTCCATCATCAATTCACTTTGTACATACATAATTAACATCATAGAGTTCATTTAAACCATCAATTTCAAAAGATATTCAAAAATTCACAAAGTTTCACCTAAAGGGGACAATTTTTATTTTGACTTAAAGAACCCTCTCCATGACACATTTCATTTATCTAAACCATGTTTCATGCATAATCAAGCATGGAGAACAACATATCTTAACACCAGACTCAAAATCCTAATGTAGAGAGAGATTAGATAAAATTACCTAAACCATCCTTTGGTGATATCTTCCAATCCTTTGAGAATTTCTCAAATCTTATGATAGATTTGAGTTACTTGACCCCAAATTAGCTTAGAACACCTTGGTTTGAGTTGAAAAATAAAAAAGAAGGGTGAATTTTGGTGATGGCCAAAACTTCCTCTCTTTACTCTCTACTCCTTCTTTCTCCTCTCTTTTAGGCTAAAAAACGTGTTTTAATGCCAAATGAAGGGGTTGCATGGCCACACACATGAAGAAGGGTCTAGAATTTGACTCTTCTTTGACCAAGCATGATAAATTTACCTACTTGCCCTTAGTTATGTAAAATTACCAGTATACCCTCCAAACTTTTCCTAAATTTACAATTAAGTCCAAAATTTGGGAATCACCAAAACTTTTTTTTTATTTTGGTCCTTGTACTTTTGAAAATTATAATTAAGTCCCTTAACTTTATAAAATTACGAATTGGTCCTCCAAGAATTGAAAAATTACATTTGAGTCCTTTAACTTTTGACAATTTGCAAATAAGCCCTTATATACATCAAATTTTCCAATTAAGCTTTCTAAGTGTCCCATGAGTCTATAAATCATGTCTAATCATCTCTAAGGCATTAAAACTCATTTAATTTAACCATCATGGTCATTTCGATCCAATGGACTCGGTTTTATCCACTTAAAAGCTCATATGTCGGAAATCTTCAAGATTCCGCATTACCGATGAATTCCAAGTTCATGTAAGGGCATATAATATTATAAATCATGAACATATACACCTAAATGACTTAAATACATCTTTGAACTCATATACAATCATATGTATATATCAATATAAAATAGTATCTCCAAATACAATACAACACAAAAGGGCTCCGAAAGTCCGGCGTTACAAAATCAGCATAATTTATTAACTAGAATGAAGATTAAACTAAAAAATAATTAAAGAAGATAGTGGTACTTGAAATTCAAATTCCCCTAGGACTTCTGATGCAATCACGATTTCACTCATTAATTTAATCTAAAGTTCATTGGACTGTGGATTTTCTTCAATTATGCTAATATCTTTTTTAAGACTATTAATAACTAATCCTAGGTTGATTAATTGAAATCTCTTTCTAATTAAAATCCCCAGAATTACATTAATCTATTTATGAATTTCACTATTAGATTTGACCCTAATTCAGAAGATTTATGTCTACATATCTCTAGGTTTATATGTAAATCCTTTCAATTATGCTATATCTACTCATACAAAATATTTTCAAACTTAATTGCATGAAATCAAAAATGAATGAGCATAGTAGCAATATTAATTCAAGAATAATTAAGAACATATAATTGAATCTCAAAGAAACTAGAAATAAATTAAAATAAAATAAAATCACTATAAGGTCTATCTCGAGGTTCATTTAATCCAAGTACCAATCATGGTTTAGTTTCTAATAATAAACGATATAACATCAAAACTAAAGGAATACTAGAAAATAAAATGAAACATGATGAAATCCCTTCTAATATTTGTGAAATATACTTTAGATCGATGAAAGTCTATTCTGAATATGATTCCTTTCTTGTTCTTCATTCTTTTTATCATCCTGGGCCATCAAATTATATTTTTCGATCCTTCCTTACTTTTCTTTTTAATTTTTCCTTAGGGTTCTGGTTGGGACATGGTCATTACAACAAGTATGGTGTCCATATTAATTAAAAATCATAAAAATCTCGAATCTAAAATGAACATAGGCTCAAAATATGCACATAAATATGGGGTAGGCGTGTCCACATGACCCAAGCATGTCTAGTGACCATATCACTCTCTAAACTGTGTATCCATCAACATGGGCGGGCCTAGTGATCATGTTGATGTTTAGCTTCTTTACAATTTAGTCAAAACAAGTCCAAATTTCTTTAAACTTATTCCAACTCGTTCCTTTTGCTTCAAATAAATAAATTACAACCTAAAAACACAATATGAATGAACAAAGTATCAAAACATACAAACTCTTGAATAAATAAGCAAAGTGCACTAAATATGGGACTAGAAACATAACTAAATCACTACCTACCAGTATTCTCCATATTTTGCTTATATTAAAATAGTAAATGGTTGCTAGGATAATGTTTATCTCAACGGCTTCTAGGATTAATAATGTTTGTCTATTCTAAGTTTGTTAGGATTGTTTTGCTATATTTGCATAATAATAGGAAGTTTGATATATTTCAAGTTTATAAATAGGTACCTTAATTCGTTATATATTCCTTTATTTTTGTTTTATTTTCCTCTCCACATTCTCTATTTTCCTTCTTCACTTTTGTAACATTATTTTCTACCTATTCATCACTATAAGGAAACCAATAATGTTCTATATTGTAGAATAAGAAAGAAAAGCTAACGATAGTTATAAATTAGTGACATTAGATTGTGGACATACTTAAAATTGAAAAGATCCAACATCAACATAATTAAAGAAGATCAATTACTAGCACAAATTATTAAAATTTATGGAGAGAGAAAAAAGAGCATTAATTAAAGCCAAGTCATAAAAAAGCTATTACTTATCTCTTTTAAGACCCTTACTATTTGAAGTAACATTTTATCCTAAAACATAAACCATCAAACTTCTACAAAGTTTTGAATTTAATTAATGTAGGATAATAATAATATAAGTCCTCTTTTTTACTACATAAGGAAAAAATTACTCATATTAACTAAAACATTCTAGTTGTAAAGTTGTATACCTTAAATTTCCACAGTACTTACAAGATGTTTAAAATCTATAATTCCTTTATAAAATAAAAAATAAATGTAACTGAACTAGGACAAATGCAATTGATAAGTGAATTTTACATATACTAATTCAATAATTTAAATTTGATAAATTTGTTATTTTGAGAATTTTATAAACAATTTGATGGAATTTAGAACAAAATGAAGAATTAAAGAATAATAAATCATAAAGTAGAAGGTATATCGATTCTGCACTAGTTTTGAGCACCTTGCTTTGACAACCTTTTTTAAGTGACAATTGGAGTAATTATAAGCATTCAAAGTGCTAAAAAGAAGCACTTTTACACCTAGTAGCCAGAAAATTATAGAACAATTAGCAACTTTGCACTAATATAAGTCTATAACCACTTTTATTGTATGGATGCTAGTTTGTTAAGTACCAGATTGTGAGCAACACCCTTACACCACTAGAATATCGATCTTATGCTAGCGTAATTAATTTTATAAGAAACTTTGGACTTAGAGTGATCGAATTTTAACAGGAGAGTATAAATAAAAGATTCTAGGGCTTTTAAGAGGTAGGAGACTTTTAGATAATTACATTTGAGAGTTGATTTTTACACCTGTTTAGGAGGTATATTTTTTTTATTCTTTCGAGAGAATTCATGTTTTTAGTGGATATTTGAAGAGGTAGAAAACACGTAGGAAGAGAAGAAGAAACAAATATGCATAATTGTGGTACCAAATTTTCACAAATTCTTAGTTTTTCTCTTTCTCTTAAATCATGACTCAACATGTTTAAGTTGTTATTTAATTTTATGATGTTCTAGATTTTTTTATTCAGGTTATGAATACTTAAATTTGCCTATGTTTATGTAAATTGATGTTTTAATTAAATTAAATTTTGAATTATTTCATTTTATGGTTAGTGTTTGTAATTGTATGATCAACAATTATATGATTTATGATCCAATTTGAGATTAAAACTAATATTTGAATTAGATGTTGATTGAAATATCATATCAATGTTATATGAGGGAGGTATTATGTGTATCACTATTATTTATTGTGTTAATGAACTTCCCAAATTTGTAGTTATCAAAGAGATTTACTGGTTTGAATATGTTACGATGCTTAAGAAAGATTAATATTCATATTAGATAAATTTATTGGCGATGACAGGACTATAAATTTTGGTGATTCAAGTGGAAAGACATTTTGTGAAATCAAAACTCATAAAGTTGTTTAATATTGATTGTTAATCATTCTACACATGTTGTTTTTATTATTTAAATTTAAATTTTATTCATTAAATTATTTTTTAAATAAAATAGATATAAATTAGTTTTGATGATTAATACGCACAATTTTCTCGGGATGATAACTTTCATCATTGTATTACTTATTCATAATAACGTATACTTACGATAGAAAATTTACAATTAGTTTTTAGCATTATTGCTAAGGATTATGTTATTTATTAATATGGATATGAAATAACTCCATTTTACTTTGGATTTTATTTTTAAATTTATTCTTTTCATTTATTGTTTTGAGGCTTACATAAACTCATTTTAAGTGCATACTAATAAATGCTTAGTAGATTATATTTCTAAACACATGTTTAGTGCATTTTGTTTACTTATTTGAGAATTTTTATGTTTTATACTTAATTCATTTTATTATGTTTTTAGGTTTTAATTACCTTCATGGGTTAAAAGGAGCATAAATTAAATGAAATTGAAACAAAAATTGAAGGATTGAAGTTATTCAGGGACACGACCATATGGAGGTCAACGCAACCATGTCCTCAACTGTATAGCTTTTTGAAATTGTATTTTTATGGATTTTTCAAATGAATAAAGTAGATTAAGGAACACAATCATGTACATGGCCGCGTGTGCGACTGTATCCATTCCAAAAATCCTAATTTTGAGTTATTAAAGAGTAAAACTAAGATAAAAAGGAGAGAGGCTCAAAGGAGGCTTGGGAAAACACAAATTGATGGCCTAAAATGATTGAAAAAATGAAGAACAAACAAGGAAACAAATTTAGAGTGGATTACCATCAATCTAAAGTGGATTTCGTGAAGACTAAAATGAATTTCATCATTTATCTTTTGATTTTTTTTTGGTTTTCCTTTAGTTTTGATGTTATGTTTTCTATGATTAGGATCTAAACCTCTATTGGTACTTGGATTAGATGAACCCCATAATAGACCTTGTATTAATTTTTTAGTTTAATTCATTCTTTACTTTCATTGAGATTCAATTATGTGTTCTTAATTATTCTTCAATTAATATTGCTACCTTGTTGATTCACGTATGATTTCATGCCACTGCAATTCAAAAATATAATATATGAATAGATCTAGAATAATTGAAATGAGTTATAGGCAAAGCTAGAGATAGGTTGACATAAACTTTTTAGATTAAGGCCAAACTTAATAGAGGAATTAAAAAATTGATTAAAGAAAATTTAGGGGTCTACAAAGAGATTTTAGTTAATAAGATAAGGACCAGATGTTAATAGTCTTAAGAAATATTCCACGGTTTAATAAATTATAGATTAAATTTAGTGAAATCATGATTGCATGAGACATTTTAAAGGGAATTTGAAGTCTTGATACCATTATCTTCTTTGATTGTGTTAGTTTAATCTTCATTCTAATTAGTCAATTGTGTTGATTTATTTTAGTTTTTTGTTTTAATCTTAAATTTAATTATCATAAGCACCATAATTTGTTAGTCTTGGTAATAGAAATATAGTAGTACTAGTAATTCTAGACCTTATTAGATTGACCCATACTCACTAGTTCTAGCTATAGTTACACTGTGTTCTTGTGATTAAAACTAAATCTCAGCATCACATGTGAAAGTTTGTGATTAATAACATATTTCCTCTTAACCAAGAAATAGAGCTTATATGACTAATGTTGGGACCCGATCCGAGAAACCGGATCCCAACCGAAAAACGAAGAAAGAAGGAAACGGAATAGAATGGAAACGGAAATTTCGCATCGAAATTTCGAATCGGAAACAAAATGCGGAAATTTCAAATCGGAAACAAAATGCGGAAGCGAATAGTAAAAGCGAACTCGAATCACAAAGCAAGCGGAAGCAAAGCAAATGCGAACCGAATACAGAATCGAAACGGAAGCAAATCAGAAAGCATAACAAATCGAACCAAACGAACGGATTTCGAAGAGAAACGAAATACAAAGTACCGAAGCAAAATGAAACGAAGCGGAAACGATACTTAACAAATGTCCGACATCCGTGCATAAATTATCTTAGGGAAGCGTCGCGTTAGAATTCCTTAGACTCAGACTATCCCGAAATCCGGTATTTTTTTTCTTTTTCTCATATTCATTTATTACATCTTTAGGCAATCTCATTCAACTCATCCGAAAACATCTCGTTTTTATTTATTTTTCTTTTTCAACTTATCGAATGAAAATTCGGCAGCATAACGGCTGCCTTATGACTAACCCAAACCTGCAAAGTGTTCAAAACAACACTTCTAAAAGCCCAATCAATCAAACAATCATCAAAATCAACCGGACCCTCCGTCCGGGATCTCAGCAGAAACAATCGCAATCCTAATTCTAAAACATTCTCATAATTGTAATTCAATCTACTATTCTCATAGTTCAATCTCATTCCCAAACTTATACACAATTCCATATACAATTTCATACTCTCATTCATAATCTTCATACATTCTGAAATACATCATAATCACTTAACGGCAATTCAAGCCATTTACAAAATATTTCAAATCTCAATTTATAATACAATGCAAACGGTGCAGAAATGAACCAAACGTCTTCACATTCTTTCATCCGATCTCCTGCTCGAAACCTGGAGATGGGGATGAAAGGGGGGGTGAGCTCGAAAGCTCGTGAATAACACATTTATAAAATGACAAATAAGCAGAAATCATTTCTTTTATAAACTTTTTGCCAAACGGGCTAATTTTTCAACTTTGTAACTTTTCAAAACGGTTTTCTCAAACCTTTTAATTTTCTTTCGAGCTTTTCATAACAAAAGTCACTTTTTTTTCTCAATTTTAAGCATGAATGCAGAACACAGAAACAAATCAGAAACACGTAACATATCATAATGGTCTAGTTCGGTCCAAACAGAACGTACTGCATATTCCCGCATAGCGGTCCTGTGCAGCCGTGAACAGAACGTACTACACTTTCTCGCAAAGCGGTCCAGTGTAGCCGTGAAGGGAGTCCGAAATCGGAGCTCCGTGCCACTAGCGGGCAGCCGGGAGAAGGTTATACGAATAGAGACAGTGCACTGACTCACCAAAGGACCTAACCGAACCCACATAACACGTAAGCGAAAACAGAGATTCAAATTGCCCGAAGGCACTTTTCAAAATCTTGTCTTTCTAACTTTATTTCATCAAACTTAAACAAACTCGCTATTCACACATATCATACAAGTCAAGAAGTTCAATCAATCAATAATTTCAACAATTTGCACAATTTATCAATGCTCAGAAATTCTAACGATTTAGCAAATCATTTGGAACAATGCATTTAAGCTTGTAATAATTTTCAGAAATCATTCGGAAATCATAATTTCAAACTTTTAATAAATTCTTATTTTCAAATATTTACAAAACAATAATTTATCACAAATCCAAACTTTTTCTTTCTTTCATTTTTGAAAATTTGTATATTGCCTATAAATCAAAATATAAATATGCTACTCACCTCGAATTATTGCCAGAAACTTGATCCTAGCTCCAATTTGATCCTTGCTTCTTTCCTTCTTTCAATTAAAATCGACCTAAGTCACAATCATTCAAATTCTACATCATAATTTGCATAATTATCAAAATTAACTATCGGAAATTCATAATCATCATATTTCCAAGCTTTCTAAAACCAGAATTTCTAAAATCCCCAATTTAAAAAATTCGACCTAAACCAATACACTTAAATTCAATCTCATAAATAACTTAATTTTCAAAACTAACTTCACAATTCATCAATTCACATTAATTCCAAAATATCTACATCCTCAATTTCAAAAATCCCCAAATCTTAAAATTGGCCTAAACCAATTTATCCAAATTCAATACCATAAAATACAATTTCTTCAAAATTAACTTCATATTCCACAAACCTATATCATTATCTATCAATCTACACTAAAATTTTACAAAATTCTTAATCACAAGATTAAGCCTAAACCTTAATCAAATTTCCATCCAAAATTAAACACAACCTACAGCATATATATCAAAATCAACTTCATAAATCACAAACCCAAGTCTTTATCCATGTTCCTAAACCAAAAATTCATCAAAATCTTAAAGCTCAAAATTTTCTCTTACCTCTTTTCTTCTTCATTTTCGAAATTTCTTGGTTCCCAAAGCAAGCTTCCTTCATTTTCCATCTTTTTCCTTTGAAACTAACTTAAAACTCATGCTAAAAGCTTCAAAAAATTCGAAAAAAGGAAAGCTCTCTCTTCTTTCTCCATATACGATGCTTCTTCTTTCTCCTCTTCTTCTTTTCTTCTTTCATTCTTCTAGAATTATCGATTTCTCTCTTCTTTTAAATTTCCAGACCTCTCTTAAACGGCAACACTTCTTATAATGGTGCCATGTCATTTAAAATTTGATTAAAAGACCAAAATGCCCTTACATTTGCCTTATGCCATTCTCACTTGAGGGTCTGATTCGCACTATCAAGTTGAAGGAATTTGTTAAAACTTCCTTCTAGATAAATGTCCCTCTCAATCATACGAATCCAACGCCACCGACCGCGCTCAATTCGGAGCACTACATCAAAAGTTATGCACAAAACAGTTAGGGTATATCTATATTTTAACACATTTTCCATGTACGCTTATTTCCGTCCAGAAATTTACATTCTTAACCCCAGAATTGAAACTCGATGTCTTCATAACAATTTTATCCTTATGTCTCTAGTTTAATTCAAAACAAGAATCGCCTCATTTCGATTCTCAAATCAAAAGTTATGCTCAAAATACTCTCAGGTGTTCCTAATCCAAAAATTACACTCTAATCCGAACTTAAATTCAGAAATTAAAAGTCTTAGGGGCAAAATTGACATTTCATTTCTTCATATGATTTGTAGCCCCTTGTCTTAGCTTTATTTTGCCTCAAGAATCGCTTCAATCGGATCTCTATAGATCTCCAATTTCTTAAAATACTGAACTATATTTGAAAACTTTCCCGACTCACTTTGATTAAATTAATCACCATTAATTTAATGTGAAAAATTCACAAATTTCTATGAGGATGTAGGTAATTGTCGTAGGAATCCAACGCCACAAGAATCAACTCAATCGGATGTCGGACAGAAAAGATATGAGGAAAAGAGTGAACAAAGGTCTAATTAGAGGAGGAATCAAGAAAACTAAAAGAGCAAAACGGCGTCGTACTGGGGCGAGGCGAGGGCTCGCTCACCCCGGGTGACTCGTCGCCCTAGCGAGGACGCTCGCCATCGCTAGGGCGATGAGTCGCCCTAGTGACTGGGAAACTTCTTTTTCATTTCTTATTTTTTTTTCCACAAAAAACCCGAAACTTCCAAAATTCATAACTCTCAATCCCGAACTCCAATTTTGACAAACTTAGTCTCTATAGAAAGCTTGAGGGAAGCTCTATATCTTCTAAGAAGGACATAAAAATCAATTTGACTCCTATGGGAGTCCAGTTTCCGGTCAAAGATACTATCCTCTAATAATCATGCTAAAACCACAATATAAACTTGTAAAAATCATAACTTATTATTCCGAGATCGAAAAAATTGCATACTTTATATCGAAATAAAGATCAAAACAAATCCTTCAACTTTTATGAGGAACGTCAAAGCTCAATTTAACCTCTAATTAGGTTAATTTCTCAGTCAAAGTTCCAACCATAATAAAAGTCAAACCCTATCAAAAATAAACTTTGACTGATCATAACTTTCACTCCCGATATCGAAAAATTGCAAACTTTATGGCTACAGAAAGCTCTTAACATAATCTACAAGTTTCCAGAAGACCATTTTATCAAATTTTGCCTAAATCAAAAGTCAACTTTCAAAGGCCAAAAAGTCAACTATTTCACAATTTTTCATATTTTCACTCTTTCTCTTTTTATTCATGATTTTCAACTTAATTTCAATCAACTCATCCACTTAATTTCATAAACCACACCAATCCACTCAAAACCCCAAAGATATCAAAATCAAATCATTTCTTTTCTTATCAATATCCTTTAATTTTAAGTCCTCTATTACACAATACATACGCAAAGCACTTCTTAAATTTCATTTTCATAATTCAAATTTTCACTCAAAGATCGGGGTCAAACATTTCTCCCCCCCTTAAAAGAATTTCTTCCTCGAAATTCATACTTACCTAAACTCCTAGTAACTCATTCTTGCATAAATTTCTTTCTAAACAATAATCATCAAGCACTTTCTTACTAATTTCTTTTCAAAACTCATAATGAATCACTTTCTCTTATCTAATTTCCTCATCATATATATCTCAATCTCTTTACACTATTTCACATCATGTATCTCATACCACTCATATCCAAACCATTTCATCCCAATTCATCAAAAAATTTCACACCTCAATTTCATTTACTAAAATCAATCATAATTCTTGTCACTCAAATCAAACCAATCACTTTAATTCTTCAAATAACTCATGACAAGTCATACACATCAATTTCACATTCCTAAAGTCAATTATACTTCTTGTCATCAACATCAAATGATCACTTAGTACATTCTTATAAATTCACTCTTATCTTTACAAACTCTTATCAATCTTATATGCCCAGTTAAGATCCTAATACTGGACTCTGATACCATAAATGTTGGGACCTGATCCGAGAACCGGATCCCAACCGGAAAATGAAAAACGGAGAAAACGGAATGCAGAAACAAAGTACAAAGCGGAGGCGAACGGAAAACAGAATCGAAAACGAAGGCGAATAACGAGGCGAAAGGAAACGAAGCGGAAACGATACTTAACAAATGTCCGACATCCATGCATAAATTATCTTAAGGAAGTATCGCGTTGGAATTCCTTAGACTCAGACTATCCCGAAATCCGGTATATTTTTTTTTCTTTTTCTCATATTCATTTATTACATCTTTAGGCAATCTCATTCAACTCATCCGAAAACATCTCGTTTTTATTTATTCGGCAGCATAACGGCTGCCTTATGACTAACCCAAACCTGCAAAATGTTCAAAACAACACTTCTAAAAGCCCAATCAATCAAACAATCATCAAAATCAACCGGACCCTCCGTCCGGGATCTCAGCAGAAACAATCGCAATCCTAATTCTAAAACATTCTCATAATTGTAATTCAATCTACTATTCTCATAGTTCAATCTCATTCCCAAACTTATACACAATTCCATATACAATTTCATACTCTCATTCATAATCTTCATACATTCTGAAATACATCATAATCACTTAACGGCAATTCAAGCCATTTACAAAATATTTCAAATCTCAATTTATAATACAATGCAAACGGTGCAGAAATGAACCAAACGTCTTCACATTCTTTCATCCGATCTCCTGCTCGAAACCTGGAGATGGGGATGAAAGGGGGGGTGAGCTCGAAAGCTCGTGGATAACACATTTATAAAATGACAAATAAGCAGAAATCATTTCTTTCATAAACTTTTTGCCAAACGGGCTAATTTTTCAACTTTGTAACTTTTCAAAACGGTTTTCTCAAACCTTTTAATTTTCTTTCGAGCTTTTCATAACAAAAGTCACTTTTTTCTCAATTTTAAGCATGAATGCAGAACACAGAAACAAATCAGAAACACGTAACATATCAGATTGGTCTGGTTCGGTCCAAACAGAACGTCTCGCACATTCCGCGCATAGCGTCCTGCGGTACCGTGAACGAAACGTCTCGCACTTTCTCGCAAAGCGGTCCAGTAGTAATGTGAAGGAGTCCGAATCGGAGCTCCGTGCCACTAGCGGGCAGCCGGAGAAGGCTATAACGAATAGAGACAATGGAACTAGACTCACCAAAGGACCTAACCGAACCCACATAACACGTAAGCGAAAACAGAGATTCAAATTGCCCGAAGGCACTTTTCAAAATCTTGTCTTTCTAACTTTATTTCATCAAACTTAAACAAACTCGCTATTCACACATATCATACAAGTCAAGAAGTTCAATCAATCAATAATTTCAACAATTTGCACAATTTATCAATGCTCAGAAATTCTAACGATTTAGCAAATCATTTGGAACAATGCATTTAAGCTTGTAATAATTTTCTGAAATCATTCGAAAATCATAATTTCAAACTTTTAATAAATTCTTATTTTCAAATATTTACAAAACAATAATTTATCACAAATCCAAACTTTTCTTTCTTTCATTTTGAAAATTCAGATATTGCCTATAAATCAAAATATAAATATGCTACCCACCTCAATTATTGCGAAACTTGATCCTAGCTCCAATTTGATCCTTGCTTCTTTCCTTCTTTCAATTAAAATCGACCTAAGTCACAATCATTCAAATTCCACATCATAATTTGCATAATTATCAAAATTAACTATCGGAAATTCATAATCATCATATTTCTAAGCTTTCTAAAACCAGAATTTCTAAAATCCCCAATTTAAAAAATTCGACCTAAACCAATACACTCAAATTCAATCTCATAAATAACTTAATTTTCAAAACTAACTTCACAATTCATCAATTCACATTAATTCCAAAATATCTACATCCTCAATTTCAAAAATCCCCAAATCTTAAAATTGGCCTAAACCAATTTATCCAAATTCAATACCATAAAATACAATTTCTTCAAAATTAACTTCATATTCCACAAACCTATATCATTATCTATCAATCTACACTAAAATTTTACAAAATTCTTAATAACAAGATTAAGCCTAAACCTTAATCAAATTTTCATCCAAAATTAAACACAACCTAAAGCATATATATCAAAATCAACTTCATAAATCACAAACCCAAGTCTTTATCCATGTTCCTAAACCAAAAATTCATCAAAATCTAAAGCTCAAAATTTTCTCTTACCTCTTTTCTTCTTCATTTTCGAAATTTCTTGGTTCCCAAACCAAGCTTCCTTCATTTTCCATCTTTTTCCTTTGAAACTAACTTAAAACTCATGCTAAAAGCTTCCTTCTCTCTTCTTTCTCCATATACGATGCTTCTTCTTTCTCCTCTTCTTCTTTTCTTCTTTCATTCTTCTAGAATTATCGATTTCTCTCTTCTTTTAAATTTCCAGACCTCTCTTAAACGGCAACACTTCTTATAATGGTGCCATGTTATTTAAAATTTGATTAAAAGACCAAAATGCCCTTATATTTACCTTATGCCATTCTCACTTGCGGGTCTGATTCAAACTATCAAGTTGAAGGAATTTGTTAAAACTTCCTTATAGAGAAATGTTTCTCTCAATCATACGAATCCAACGCCACCGACCGCCCTCAATTCGGAGCACTACATCAAAAGTTATGCGCAAAACAGTTCAGGTATATCCATATTCTAACACATTTTCCATGTACGCTTATTTCCGTCCAGAAATTTACATTCTTAACCCCAGAATTGAAACTCGATGTCTTCATAACAATTGTAGCCTTATGTATCTAGTTTAATTTAAAACAAGAATCGCCTCATTTAGATTCCCAAATCAAAAGTTATGCTTAAAATACTCTCAGGTGTTCCTAATCCAAAAATTACACTCTAATCCGAACTTAAATTCAGAAATTAAAAGTCTTAGGGGCAAAATTGACATTTAATTTCTTCATATGATTTGTAGACCCTTGTCTTAGCTTTATTTTTCCTCAAGAATCGCTTCAATCGGATCTCTGTAGATCCTGAATTTCTCAAAATACTGAACTATGTTTGAAAACTTTCCTGACTCATTTTGATTAAATTAATCACTATTAATTTAATCTCAAAAATTCACAAATTTCTATGAGGATGTAGGGAATTGTCTTAGGAATCCAACGCCGCAAGAATCAACTCAATCGGATGTCGGACGGAAAAGATATGAGGAAAAGAGTGAACAATGGTCGAATTAGAGGAGGAATCAAGAAAACTAAAAGAGCAAAACGGTGTCGTACTGGGGCGAGGCGAGGGCTCGCTCGCCCCGGGCGACGAGTCGCCCTAGCGACGCGAGCCGGACGCTCGCCATTGCTAGGACGATGCGAGCTGAAAGCTCACCATCGCTAGGGCGATGAGTCGCCCTAGTGACTGGGAAACTTCATTTTCATTTTTTATTTATTTTTTTCCACAAAAAACCCGAAACTTCCAAAATTCATAACTCTTAATCCCGAACTCCAATTTTGACAAACTTAGTCTCTATAGAAAGCTTGAGGGAAGCTCTATATCTTCCACGAAGGACATAAAAATCAATTTGACTCTTACGGGAGTCCAGTTTCCGGTCAAAGATACTATCCTTTAATAATCATGCTAAAGCCACAATATAAACTTGTAAAAATCATAACTTATTATTCCGAGATCGAAAAAATTGCATACTTTATATCAAAATAAAGATCAAAACAAATCCTTCAACTTTTATGAGGAACATCAAAGCTCAATTTAACCTCTAATTAGGTTAATTTCTCAGTCAAAGTTCCAACCATAATAAAAGTCAAACCCTATCAAATATAAACTTTGACTGATCATAACTTCCACTCCCGATATCGAAAAATTGCAAACTTTATGGCTACAGAAAGCTCTTAACATAATCTACAAGTTTCCAGAAGACCATTTTATCAAATTTTGCCTAAATCAAAAGTCAACTTTCAAAGGCCAAAAAGTCAACTATTTCACAATTTTTCATATTTTCACTCTTTCTCTTTTTATTCATGATTTTCAACTTAATTTCAATCAACTCATCCACTTAATTTCATAAACCACACCAATCCACTCAAAACTCCAAAGATATCAAAATCAAATCATTTCTTTTCTTATCAATATCCTTTAATTTTAAGTCCTCTATTACACAATACATACGCAAAGCACTTCTTAAATTTCATTTTCATAATTCAAATTTTCACTCAAAGATCGGGGTCCAACAACTAAGAAATTGAAAAGAGAAGAGAGAAGTTATCATTCAGTCATAAGAACCTATGGTTGATCTTGAGGGAGTAAGAAGTAAGAACAACAGACTACTAGATAACCAACCATTGAACAATCCATATATAGTGAATAAACCAATAGCTTTATGAGATTATCTTTATCATTGAAAATTATTCAAATAATCATTAAGAAGCCTCACATTCAAGCAAATAATTTTGAGTTAAAACTAGTAGCTTTGTAAATAATTCAAGATATTTTATTTAACAGATAATGAAGATCTTGATTCTCACATTTGCATATACAATAGACCGTGTAAGTCTGTGACAACCCTTAAATTTGCCCTAATCCCTCTTTTTCTCACTTTCTCTTTTCTTTCTAACCCTTTTGTCGTCGCCCTCTCAATCTTCCAACATATTTCTAGCATTTTCTTCCAAATTTTCAAACTTAAGTATTATTATCCATTTCACTTGTTTATGTATGAATAATTAGGTGCTTTTACAATTTTTAGGAAAATTTCAAACATGCTAAATTTAGGATTTTGAGATTTTGTGTGATTTTATGATTAATTGTGATTTTATAGTTGAATATTATCCATACCCATTTGATGTATTAATTCAATTAGGATGAAATTTCACTTGAATTGCAATTTCTACAATCTTTACTCACCGATTATTAGATTGTGATAATTTTGCATAAAATTAAGGTTAATTAATTGTTTTTATAATTAATTGAAGTTGTGTCTTGGTTAATTTCATTTTAATTTTGATTTTATGCAAATTAAATGTTTAATTTGCTAACTTTGTGTAATTATTAAAATAAGGTTTTAATTTAAATTTTAGGTTAAATTTGTAAATTAAACAATGAGGTTAGTTTTATTTTTAATTACAATATTTTTAATTTTAATTTTGTGATTAATTAAGTTATTAGTTAATTTTCTAACTACTTTATTGTATTGTTTATATATTTATTTGTAATTTATTTTTATTTATATATGTTTTAATGTTCAATGTTAGTGCGCTTTCACATTTAATAATTAATGGGCATAGGAAATAAATGTTGGGAAAAGGTATCCTTGTAAATTGCAATGTGAAGTTCTCACAATTATTTAAAGTTTTAGGTATAATGATGGGACCACGATGCGTAACGAATTACCTATGAAGCAACAACGAGGGGAAGGGTCATCTAGAGACCTAAGAGGAGCTCTCTTAGTCCACCCACCCAAATGACCTCTGATGCTATTGTTTAATATGGCGACATATGAGGGACAATATTAGAGGCTCAAGGACAAGAGTATAATGATCTATTTTTTTTAAATTAGTTGTAATGGACCAATTACGAGAAAAACATATAAAAGTATAAGCTAAGTTTAAGAAAGTTCAAGTTCATTTCTCTTTTAAACCCTTCTCCTTATAGGTTAATCTGCCCTCTAAACTTCAAACACTCACAGCTTCATCGTCTGACAACCATTTTCTGGTCTAGGGCTCTATGGAAAGCTCTCAGGATGTTCTATAGAACTCCTTAACTTGTTTCTTCAAAAATGAGCTGAATTTGGAGGAGTCACGATTGGAAGTTTCGATTCATTAAAGTAAGTCGTCAATATGTTTTTTTAGTTATTTTTGGGAAAAAATAACATCACCAGCATGTCTAACATCCCTAAAAACATTAAAAAAAAAGAGGGAAACCTGACACTAATCGGCCCTTTTATCAGTGAACGAAAATGGATCACCTATGAGCTTTAATCCTTTGATTCTTGCAAACTGGGAGAAGTTTCGATACGAGACTAGTGCCATTGAATTCCTAGAGGTGAGCTCATCATTTCTGGGTGGGTGGTAAAGGTTACCACTCCTCCGAAGCCAACCCATGTACCCCACGCTCTAATGACAGTGGTGATTTTTTGACCATCCCAAAAATTGTTACAATAATTTTAAAAATTCCCAAATATTACGTAGATCAATTTTCATAAAAGCAAAATATTGAAAATTTTCATATTTTGTGAGGTAAAAATTAGGAAAGAGTTATGTTTTTATAAAAATGCATTAATTTGATTAAATTGAGTCGTTGTTGATTAGTATTGAGATTATCTGGATGTACTGAATTGAAATGAGGGTGTACAGATTAGAAATTGGTATACTTGAATTATGATTAGATTTATTATAAATTTTTGCAATGTAAAGATGGACTTAATTGGGCATGGACTTGTAGTTTTGGAGGCCCAAATTGAGCTATGGTTACTGGTGATTATAGAAGTGTCTTTTCATTGGAAGAATGACTCTTCTTTTGGAAGGGGAAGTCATTTTATAGGAGAAACTCTGCTGAATTTTTAGGCTCCTTGTAAAACTTGACATCATCATTTTTAAATAGAAAATTAAAGCTCCTTAATATTGAGTCATGGTCTTATTCTTAAGTTGTAAAAAAAAAAATATAATTTAGGTTTTAGATCCTAATGGTCTTGCATACTTTTCTTCCTATAGATTAATCAGAAGCGGAACCCTCCACTTCGAGACATTAGATTTGATGTGAACGAGCGTATTCTACCTGTGACTTAATAGTTCATTGTTATAAATATGCATTAGAATTTCATATTCATCATGGAAATCACTATCATTATAATATGCAGGCATGACATTCATACTTATGGGTTGACATATGTATATATATTTTGTTATGCAATGTTGTGCTTGTTTTGATATGTGATGATGTGGAGGAATGTTATAGTATGAGTTACCTGGTGGGTGTCATTAGTTTGTGCGCACAGTTAGTCATTAGTCGTGTATAAATGTGGGTTAGTATTGGGTTAATTGATTGAGATATGACGTGGTTCGGGCAGTTCAGTCAAACTTGCTCTCGGACACCCACCGATATATGGTATATAAGAGGTAGCTGATTGTGGTGGTTCAATCGAGCTTGCTCTTGGATGACAATAATGTCATAGTGAGGTTGTGGCAGTTTGGTTGAGTGTAGCTCTCAGATGGCAGTCCACTACATTGGACCAAGTGACTCGTGTGGAACCAGAGAGTCCCTATGGCCATAATATGTAGGTAAGAGGTATGTTATAGGGTTAGTCGTCAGTCCTCCACAATTAATTGTGGTTAGTAATTGTGTTGATTATGTGACATGATATTGGTATGAAAAAAGCATTAATGTTTATGAAAAAATTCATTATGTTATAAAATTACATTTATAGATATAATACATTATAAATATATATGTATCATTTGAAATCCTTAGGAATGTATAACATAACCACAGTATTAATTCACTCAGCGAGGTCTAACTCCCCTCAACTATTTTTCAGCATCTTCTTTACATATCTCTTTTAATCGGGTACTTCATTGGTGTTCTTCCTCTCTGATGATTTGATGTATGTTTGTTAGTGACCTTTGACTATAAAGCTGCAGTAGTCTTGTATATGTTAGATTTCTCTTGTATTAACTATCTTAAAGTTGTAGAAAATTGAGGATTGTATATTGTTATAATTGTTTGATTATTACAATTATGATTTTGCTCATTTTGAAATTTTATATTTATTTAAATATAAAGATTTGATGGCATTTTAGGCTTGCTAAAGGTCTAGTAAATCTTGAGTTTACTGCTCCTTTGGCATCGGTCACGATCCAAGGTTGGGGTCTTGACAAAGACATTCATCACAAGTCGTAGCATTAACTGGGAGGCTTTGGGTAAGGTTAGTTTGGTTTAGTAAGTTAGAGATCTTATCGATGTTAGAGCCTAGGCCTAGTTCTTCAAGATAGTGGAGCCCTCCTATTGGTAGTTAATAATCAAGGTGCTCTCCACGTTCTTTGTGGAGAAGGGAAGACACTATTGGGATCGAACCAATAGTTATTCAATTTTGGCTTCCAGGGGAGATGGCCTAAATGAGTTATTCAAAATTCTCTACCACAATAGGGCTATACAATGCAAAGTTTATAAGGACACAAGCTTACATAGACTTGTAGATAGACTCCTCATATGAGATGTCTTCCCACAGTTCTAGAGTACAATCAATGATGAAGGGGACTATAACCCAAGCAAATGCAAGGCATCATCACTATGATACCCAATGCTTAGATATATCTATAGATTTCTGAGCCACACATTGAGCAAACTGGGTGATAGCTATGACATTGTAGAGAACTTGGAGAGGAAGTTAATTCACCTAGGGCACATGTTAGCCTAGTTTATTTGACATTAAAGCAAAGAGAGGAAGGTTGGCACGATCTGTATGGGACTTTATGTGACAAGACTTGTAAGGAGGAAGGGGTCTTCAACATATTACCACTGAAGTGATTAGTAGGCATCATGGCAACATTAAACTTAGATGTCATGAAGCACGTGGTAAGTAGAAGAGGGGGACATATAAGCTATATATAGAGACTAATTGGGGTTTTTGACAAGCTAGCATCATAAAAAAAATGTTATGGAGAAGACACACATAACGAAGCAGCCACCACAGTCACATGCACCACCGTCACAGACGTGAGGAGCAGTAGACGATGGGGATAATATTGAGATACCCAAGATGTAGACATCATACCCAGACTAACTAAAGATAGGTCAGTTTGAGAGATAGTTGGAACAACTTGTGGGTAGGGATGGCAACTTTTGACCCATGGGCCTAAATTTAGTTATTTTCAATAGAATGGTCCATGATGTAACATCCCATCACCGATGGGAAAGGTAAATTAGTCAATTGGGACAGGCTAGTAGTTTATATTGCATAATTTTATATGTACATACATTTGGCCTCTAATTTTAGAGGAATGAGACATTTTGCACATGCACTTATATGTACATGCATTCACGACATTTCCCGGCATTTCTGTTTGATTATGATTTGTTTGAGAATTATGGAATTATTGGGTTTGAATATTTGAATTGGAATTGTTTTAGAGTGATTGTCAGTTGATAGTGACCCTTAGGAAATTTTTCTGGAAATTTTGAGAGTAAATGTCTGGACCGAAAATTTTCTGAGTGACGGACTGATTGATTTTATGGTACTGGAATAACTGTCCAATGGTAATGGGAAAAATTGACATTTGACTTTTAGGGAATAAAAATATGGAACCATTGGAATTTGAGGACAACGGGGACTAGAAATAAATTTGGAAAAAGAAAGAAATTTAAATGTATTTTGAGGAAAAAGACAAGTGGCATGTTTCTATTGATGAAGGCACATTTGATTAACCTAAATGCCCTAAGTTTTAGACATTTCCTTTTGAAAGTTACCGAAATCTAGTTGGTAGAAAATTGATTTCCTCCATCTTAAGGCTTGTCTCCTTCTTCTTCTTCCATTGTTGATCCTTGTTCCCATCCACTTTACAAGACTCTTCTTGTTTGTTTGCTTCTTCTCCTTATGCAAAGCCAAGCTTAACCCTTGAGAGGATGATGATTTGTGAGAGTTTAAGAGCTTACCGTGGGTGTTAGAGAGAGCTGAAAGGGTTAGAGTAATTTTCGGGTGTTTGAAGAGAGGAAGCTTGATTTGGTAAGTAAATGGCTTGTATGTTGTTTATTGTTAGTTGAAATGCATTTATGGGTTTAAATGTGAAAGATGTGGTAGTTGAGTTTTGAGTTATGGTTGATTTTTGAGAGAAAGTTGTGGAAAATGGTCGGAGAAGACGATCAGGAACCCGCACGTTGCGACGTGTGTGAAGGCCTCGTCACGACGAGCATGTTTAGACGTCGCGACGAGCCCGTAATTCCTCGTCGCGACGAGCGGTTAGTCGTCGCGGCGAGCGCCCTTTGGCCGCGGCGAGGCTGATTTTTCTAAACTGATGTGATTTAGTTTTTGGGTCATAACTAATGATGTAAACCTCCAATTGAAGTGATTTTTTATTCGTTATAAACTAGAGAAAGAGGTCTACAATTGAGGTGAAGAAAGAAAGTTTGAATTCAAATTAGTAGGATCTCAATTATTGAATGAAAGTTAAGGATAGGTTTTTATTTCAACCTAAGTGTTGTTGTATGATAATTGAAGTATAATTTGGAGACTTCTGAAATAAATGAAATGCTTTTGGGGTTTTAGAAACTTAGTATAATGGGTGAATTTGACCGAATGAATAGTAATTTTGGCTTTGAGGTCTTTCTTGAGAATTTAAGGGTATTGTCTAAATGTTGTGGTATTTATAGTATGAAAAGTTAGTTTCGTGGCAAAAGATAGTGAAATTGGGATATAGCGCCGGGAATGTCACGAATATGCATTGTACATTTTCACATTTCAGCATGTGCATTTGTGAACCTTTCTGATTGTGCAATTGGTAACATGGGGTTACTTTGACTGTTATAGAGGCACCGTTGGAGCGACATTCCACGGATATTGCTGGGACTTCCAGACAGTAGCTCGGAAGTTACAGGTGAGTAACCTAGTTGGTTCCTCAATCTTTGATTGTTAAATGTTCTGTACTTAGAATTTTGTGGAGAATAATGATGAGTATATGTGAATTGTTATGTTTGAAATCTCGGACCGAAGGTTCGAGGGATTGAGTGCTTTGACATTGAAGTGTAGACTGGTTGTGAATGTGAAATGTTCATGCTTCACTTGAGACTTCTGTGTCTCAGACTCCAATTTTTTCTTTACTTGAATCTGGACCTTGTCCTAACTCCTTCTGAGGTCTCTCCGATAATCAACTCTTTTGGATGAGAACTTTTATATTTCCAGTCTAATAATTTCTGGAATATCTTCAACTTTGTTTTCTTGAGTACTTGGTGCTGGAGTGTTTGTTGTGTCGTCTAAGTTCTTTGAAGGACCTTCACTCTCCATGTCATCTTCCTTATGGGGTTGGGAAATATCATCAAACTTGACATGGATGGTCTCCTTAACTGTCTTTGAAATAAGGTTGTACACCCAGAATGCCTTAGACGATGATGAGTAGCCTAGAAAGATTCCTGGATAGGTCTTTGAATCGAATTTGTCTAACAGCTCCTTTGTATTCAGAATAGAGCACTTGCACCCGAATGGATGAAAGTAAGGTATGTTTGGTCTTCTTCCATTCCATAACTCATAAGGAGTCTTCTTCAACATAGGTCGCAACAGAATTCTATTCTGAATATAGCATGCTGTATTCACGACTTACGCCGAAGTACTTAGGAAGATTCATCTCACAAAGCATAGTCCTAGCCATTTCTTGAATCGTCCTGTTCTTCCTTTCAACAACTCCATTCTATTGTGGAGTCCTGGGAGCAGAAAAATTGTGGAAAATCCCATTCTCCTCACAGAATAATCTAAACTTCTCGTTTTCAAACTCTCCACCATGGTCACTCCTGATACTAGCTATAGACATTCCTTTTTCATTCTCAGAACTTTACGGATAAGGTCCTAAAACACTTAAAAGATTCATCTTTGTGTGATAAAAACAATATCCAACAAAATTGAGTAAAGTCATCAACAATAATGAGTCCATATTTCTTTCCGCCAAGACTTATTGTCCGTGTTGGACCAAATAAATCCATATGTAACAACTCTAAAGGTCTAGATGATGTTACAAAATTTTTAGAAGAAAATGAAGTTTTAACTTGTTTTCCTTTCAAACAATTTTCACAGAAAAACTCTTTGTCAAAACTTATTTTTGGTAAACCTCTTACCAAATCATGTTTTGCCAACTTTGAAATGTGTTTAAAAGAGACATGACCTAGCTTTTTATGCCAGACTAGTCTTTCTTCTTCGGAAGATAGAAAACATGAAACATTTTGACTTTGAAAATCTTCTAAATCAATTTTGTAAAGATTATTTCTTCTCTTGGCAGAAAAAAGTATAGACCCATCTTTGTTTCTGACTTCACAAAGATTTTGATTGAATGTGACTATGAAACCAGAATCACACAATTGACTGACGCTGATCAAATTATGTTTCAGACCATTAACAAACAGTACATTATTTATGCATGCAAAGGAATTTTTACCTATTTTACCGATTCCAATAATCTTTCCCTGCTGGTTGTCTCCGAAAGTTACCGATCCTCCCTTCTTATACTGAAGATCTAGGAACATAGATCTTCTTCACGTCATATGTCGCAAGCATCCACTGTCTAAATACCAATGGTGCTTGCCGCATCTTCCAAGGAAGGATATCTGCAGGAGAAACTATTTTAATTTTTGGTACCCATATTTTCTTGGGTCCTTTATGGTTAGTAGCATGCACATAATGAGTTTTTTGATGCATATTACTAGATCGTTGATTAACATGAGATTTATTATAGTTTCTCTTTTGAGAGAAAGGGTTCTTATGAGGATGAGACTTATTGTCTATAAACCCTAATCCGGTTTTATCACTCGGATGTCTACATTTTCCAAGCATCTCATTCATTTTCTTTGTGCTCTCGGTGAAATTAGCTAAATCAGCTGATAGATTCTTAATTCTTAGTTTCAGTTGATTGATCTCTTCTGATCTATCTATGACTTTCTTTTTCTCCTCTAATTGCTTCTTCAGACAAATATTTTCTCTCTCTATTACTTATGTATGTGTAATGTTTTCTACATACTTTTTCTTTAACAGTTTGTACTGTTTCAGAATAACATGAGAATCTTCTAACAATTCTGAGTAGGCATCATGCAAGTTATCGTAATCAGATTTTACCTCCTCATCACTATCTTCCTCAGCTACCAGGCAGATGTTTGCATGTTCAGATGACTCGGAACCTGTATCTGATTCTGATGAATCTAGGTCCTCCCACGTTGCCATCATGCTTTTCTTGCCTTCTCTACTCTTCTTTGGCTTCTTCTTTAGAGTAGGACATTCGGACTTGTAGTGTCCAGGCTGATTTCACTCGTAGCAAATGACAGATGACTTCTCTGGTTTAGCTTCATCTTTGCCATTCTTCTTGAAATTTTGATCTCCTTTGGACTTCTTCTTCCACATGCGTCTTATCTTTCTAGAGATGAAAGATAATTCATCATCTTCATCAATTGACTCTTGTTCTGATTGGCTGGAGTCGTCATTCTTTGATTCTTCAATCTTTAACGTTTTTGATGACTTCCTCCTTCTTTGAGTCTTGTGATTCATTTGTCCGGCCTTTAACGCTATCGTCTTGTCTCGTTTGGGCTTGTCTTCAGCATTGAGTTCAACTTCATGAATCTTCAAGGATCCAAGCAACTCGTCAAGCTTTAGCACGCTCAAATCTTTGGCTTCTTGTACCGCAGTAACTTTAGGTCTCCACCTCTTTGGAAGACTTCTTAAGATCTTTCGAACATGGTCTTGATTGTTGTACGTTCTTCCAAGAGCTTTCAATCCATTGACAATTGTTTGAAATCTTCCAAACATTTGATCAATAGATTCTTCATCTTTCATCCTGAAAAGTTCGTACTGATGCACAAGAATACTTATCTTGGATTCTTTAACTTGGTTTGTGCCTTCATGAGAAATGGACAATGTGTCCCACATCTCCTTCGCGGTGTCGCATCCGTGGACTTTGTCATACTCACTCCTGCTTAGGGCACAGGTCAAGAAGAACTTCGCCTTTGAGTTCAGCTGTATTCTTGCCTTTTGATCAGCCGTCCATCTGATTCGTGGAATAGAATTGCCATCTTCATCTACTGGTGTATAAGGTCCGTTCTCTATCACGTCCCAAAGGTCGACATGAGTAGATTCTATGAATAGCCGCATCTTATCTTTCCAGTAATGATAATCTTCTCGGTTGAATGCTGGAGGTCTAGTGACTGAGGCTCCTTCTGCGATGTATACATGTGATTTCGCCATTATCTTTAATCCACACTTTGCTAAAGTGATCCTTGGATACCTCGCTCTGATACCAATTGAAGTGAATCACACGTTAATACAATACTTTAGAAAACGATATAAAAATGCACGAGAAGGGGGGTTGAATTATGTATTCCCCTATTTTTAAATTCTTTCAAAAAACGATTTGTTAGAAATAATATTCTTTTACAGAACTTCCGATAGATTCTAATTAATCAAAACTTTGAATACTTTGTATACGAATTAAGTAATGATAACACTTGAATCTAAAAGAGAGATAGAGTAAGAGTAGTTGACACAGCGATTTATCTTGGTTCACCCCAAACCGTGGGCTACGTCCAGTCCTCAGAGTTCTTTCTGAGATTTCACTATCTCTTCAACTTTTACAAGTATTCTTTACGAGCCTCTTTAGGTCTCTACAATCAGTATTCTTTCACACTTAGCCTCTGCAGGCTTTCTGCACTACTTTCTCACAGATAAGTGTTTGAACACTTGTTACAGTAAAAATAGCTCTCGGCTATTTTGCACAGAATGCTTTTACGATCACGTAGATGTAATTCAGCTAATTTTCAATTATGCAATTTTTCAACTAACTTTGCAATCTTCGACTTCGACTTGTATTTATAGCCTTTTTCTCTAATTGCTTCTTGAATCTTATTTCTTGAATCTTGTTTCTTTAACAGAAACGGTTAATCAGTTGAGTTCTGTAACTAACCCGAACTGACTCTTGCGTCTGCTTCTTAATTCTTCTTCTGCGTCTACTTTTCTATTCGCGTCTTCTTCTGTTATACTATTCGCTTCTTCGTCTGTTTCATTATTGCGTCTTCGTCTGCATTGCTTCGTCTGTGTTGCTTTGTCTGTGTTGCTTCGTCTG
The DNA here is from genome assembly GCA_029891385.1 of Erythroxylum novogranatense. Classification (NCBI taxonomy): domain Eukaryota; kingdom Viridiplantae; phylum Streptophyta; class Magnoliopsida; order Malpighiales; family Erythroxylaceae; genus Erythroxylum; species Erythroxylum novogranatense. The sequence goes on along the minus strand of CM057232.1, from coordinate 81,451,472 downwards.
TATTGCTTCGTCTGTATTTGTGTTGCTTCGTCTGTGTTGCTTTGTCTGTTATATTTCTTCTTTTATTTTGCTCTGTGTTATACATCAAAATTATAACTAAGTAAAGTCATTTTGACTTAACATGATTAACCTAAATGCCCTAAGTTTTAGACATTTCCTTTTGAAAGTTACCGAAATCTAGTTGGCAGAAAATTGATTTCCTCCATCTTAGGGCTTGTCTCCTTCTTCTTCTTCCATTGTTGATCCTTGTTCCCATCCACTTTACAAGACTCTTCTTGTTTGTTTGCTTCTTCTCCTTGTGCAAAGCCAAGCTTAACCCTTGAGAGGATGATGATTTGTGAGAGTTTAAGAGCTTACCGTGGGTGTTCGAGAGAGGTGAAAGGGTTAGAGGAATTTTTGGGTGTTTGAAGAGAGGAAGCTTGATTTGGTAAGTAAATGGCTTGTATGTTGTTTATTGTTAGTTGAAATGCATTTATGGGTTTAAATGTGAAAGATGTGGTAGTTGAGTTTTGAGTTATGGCTGATTTTTAAGAGAAAGTTGTGGAAAATGGTCAGAGAAGACGATTAGGAACCCGCACGTCGCGACGTGTTTCAAGGCCTCGTCGCGACAAGCATGTTTAGACGTCACGACGAGCCCGTAATTCCTCGTCGCGACGAGCGGTTAGACGTCGCGATGAGCGGTTAGTCGTCACGGCGAGCGCCCTTTGACCGCGGCGAGGCCGATTTTTTTGAACTGATGTGATTTAGTTTTTGGGTCATAACTAATGATGAAAACCTCCAACTGAAGTGATTTTTGATTTGTTATAAACTAGAGAAAGAGGTCTACAATTGAGGTGAAGAAAGAAAGTTTGAATTCAAATTAGTAGGATCTTAATTATTGAATGAAAGTTAAGGATAGGTTTTATTTCAACCTAAGTGTTGTTGGATGACAATTGGAGTATAATTTGGAGACTTCTGAAATAAATGAAATGCTTTTGGGGTTTTAGAAACTTAGTATAATGGGTGAATTTAACCGAATGAATAGTAATTTTGGCTTTGAGGTCTTTCTTGAGAATTTAAGGGTATTGTCTAAATGTTGTGGTATTTATAGTATGAAAAATTGGTTTCGTGGCAAAAGATAGTGAAATTGGGATATAGCGCCGGGAATGTCACGAATATGCATTGTACATTTTTGCATTTCAGCATGTGCATTTGTGAACCTTTCTGATTGTGCAATTGGTAACATAGGATTACTTTGACTGTTATAGAGGCACCGTTGGAACGGCATTCTACGGATATTGCTGGGACTTCCAGGCAGTAGCTCGGAAGTTACAGGTGAGTAACCTAGTTGGTTCCTCAATCTTTGATTGTTAAATGTTCTGTACTTAGAATTTTGTGGAGAATAATGATGAGTATATGTGAATTGTTATGTTTGAAATCTCGGACCGAAGGTCCGAGGGATTGAGTGTTTTGACATTGAAGTGTAGACTGGTTGTGAATGTGAAATGTTCATGCTTCAATGTAATAAATTATGAATGTATGGTAATGTGTGATTTGGAACGATATGATTGATTTCGATGAATTAGATCTGATTGCTATGTGGCACTGTAGAAGTGTGATAAATGAAATCCATGAATAATCGAATAATAACGGTTGTGACTGGAGCTGCCACCGAGAGCTACAAGCTCGATTACTGGAAAAGAGCCTCGAGCTCGAAAGGGAATAGTGCATACCCAGAGGGCTCTCCTATCCCTAAGACGCGTGGGAAGTAGTGCATACCCAGAGGGCTCTCCTACCCTTAAGATGCATTTATCGCTTAATGAGCCCGAAAATGGACAGTTAAGAGCTATATGCTCAACGTTTAATGCACCCGAAAAGGGACAGTTCAGAGCTATATGCTCAACGTTTAATGCGCCCGAAAAGGGACAGTACAGAGCTATAAGCTCAATGTTAATGCGCCCATCTTGGGACAGTTTAGAGCCTCAAGCTCACCGATCAATCGCCTTAGTGGGGCGATTGACGCGATCCTGACATGAAATAAAATGGAAAAATGTTATGTATTCATTACTTATGCATTTGATTGAATTCTGGATTGGGAAAAAGGCAGAATGCCTTGCAATTATGTGATCTTCTGAATATGCTATTGTGAAATGATCTGTAAACTGCTATGTGATTTTCCGAATGTGCTATTGTGATAATATGTACGCTATTTGCATTGTTGTGATAAAATGGGAAAATATCATGTATTATGCATCTGATTGAATTGTGGATTGGGAATGAGGTTAATACCTTATACTTGAGCGACAACTGCTATGTGATATTTCTGAATGCATTATTTCTGAATGCGTGGGTATCGTAATCTGTGAATTGGTCATAGCAAAGTAATACATGGAAATGTGTTACATAAGTATTGCATCTGTATTTGGTTAAATAATGGATTGGGTGAAAGGCGAAATGCCTCATACTTATGCGAAAATAGCTATGTGGTATTCCTGATTGTACTACCATGTAGTAAGCTATGAATTGCTTGACTATGCATGAGTTGAGTGAACCATCGATGATGGTTTCTCACTGAGTTCGCAAAACTCACCCAAAATTTGCATTTATTTTTTCGGATTTGAAGAGTACCCCGTTAGACAAATGGGAGTATACCTACTGCATGCAAGTCAGAGATTGAGGTCGGGATCAGTTCACGTCTGCATTAGTGTCATTCTGTTCTTGTGTAAATTTGTACTTCCGCAATTTTCGCAGAATAGTGCTTTTTATTTTAGTGGGTCCCAATTGGTTAATGTTGTATTTGTAATGTGATCACTGAAAGCGTTCAGGAATAACATTTGGGCCTAATTTGGTTATGGATTTTTGTGCATGAAATGGTTAAATACTATTGAGTGTCTTTTTATGACTAAAATTGTATTATGACTGAAATTATGTTATGATCGAAGATGTTTTCGAATTATAGCGGGCCCAAACTGTTTACTGAATTCCGCGCATACAATTATAAAAAGAAAAATGTCATATTGAGTTTTTGGACTGTAATTGAGTGCTCTAGCATACCACCCTCGTGAGGCACGGGCTCGGATATCACCCTCGATGTCGAGTTTGGGTCTTGCGGGAGTGAGATGCTACACATGAACCATGCACAAGCCTAGACAGACTTGTGACAAAATTATTCTAAGTAAAACAACATTGTTTTCCTTATAAGAGTTAGGCCCCAGGTAAGTCTGGATCTAAGTAGCTTAAACCTAGATCCAATTTAAAAAAATAAGTTGTTCTATATTTTTAATTTTAAAAAAATTGGCGAGGGTTGACCCATTGCCATCCCTACTCATGGATACTTAATGCACTATCCGAGTATAATAGGTAAAGATGGGGGAATGAATAAGCTGGCTTGAGACCTCTGTTAGATGGATGGGGGATTACTATTGCTAATGGTTAGTTGCTAGGGCATATTTTTCTTATTTTCTTTTCATATTATTTATTTTGTTTAAATGTTCAAGCATTGTATTTCCATTAATTGTGTTTATATTTTTCTTAGTTATTTTAGTTATTTTAATACCTTTTATCTTTTTATTTGTTTTCATTTATATTTTACAGGTATGATTGTATCTAGTATCAGGTGGAGCTATCATCAAAATCGGGAATCTGAAATTCTTATTACTTAGCGAAGTAAAAATTTCTTAACTTTTAAAATTTTTATTCATATGTACTTATATTGTGTACATTGAGGACAATGCACAATTTTAAGTGTGGGAAGGTGATTATAATTTCTTAAGCTTATTTTAATCTTTGTTATCAAATCTTATTAACTAATATTCTAAATTAGTTCAAATATGTCTATAAATACTTAAGATAATATTGATTACTTATTTGAATAAGTATGTAAAATGATGAAAATTAGAATAAACTTACTTTTTAAGTCATATTTTAATAATCCTTGAGATAATTAATTTAAATGAAAATTGTAGATTATTTACACACATAAGATCCATTTTAGGAGCTTTTAAGCCTAAGAGCAAATTATATAAAATTTTAATTTCTTTTATTATTTCATACGTGTTATCATCCATAGTTGGATAATTCTGGAACTTGCTTTTATTATGCATATTGAGACCATATGTTAAATTAGAAGTACTGGAATGATAAAGGCACTTAAATTCAACATTTATATAGCCAATTTTCTTAAATTACCCTAGCATATTTTATCCCTTAGGAGTAACCAATTTTGAGCCTTAGCCTTTTTCATTGATTATAACACCATTATTAGCTTTTACCTTATTTTTCTTGAAACCTTTTTACTAATTTGAACCATGAAAGTATTTATAATTACCGAATTGTTTGAGATTTGAATTTGGAAAAGGTCTAATATTTCTTTAATTGTTGGTACATGATTAATGATTGATTGAGAGAAAAAGTTATTGTGATCATAGAAAAAAAAGAAAAAGAAGTGTTTGAATTATGGTACTAATAGATTTGTGTTATGAAGGATTATTTTATGAAAGACTAAGTTTCTTGTAATCTTGTCTATTGTAAATTTCTTTCAAATTTAACAACCCTTTGATTATCGCAACCATACCTTACCTAAGCCCCACTAAACCTTATAAATAACTTTTGATATTTGTTTCTAATTTACTTATAAGTGGTGTAGTTATGATAATATTACAAGCATATGGTTAAGAATTATGCTATATATTGATTTGAGAGTTTATATACTTTTCACCCTAAACATTTGTGTGCATTGAGTGAAACCTTAGTAACGGTGTAAAGATTTGTGCTTTTAAGTTCAAAAAGATTATTGATGTGATTATTATTTATATTTACTTGCGAAGTTAGTTTTAGGATAACTTGATTCTAATTGTATGTTAATTTGATCAATATGACATGATAATTTAAAGTATGGATGGACATGTTAAAGCTAAAGAGGATAGATGTTTATAAGAATAATAATTTAGATTATGATTTTCATGAGGACAAGCAAAAGCTAAAGTGTAGGAATGTTTGATAAATGATTATTTGAATATGTTTAATGAGTTTTTTTTCTTGATATTTACTAGTTTTATAGTATTTTTGGTACTTAATTCGCTTTAAGTGCATTTGCAGGTAATAATTTCATTCTTAGAGAAAAAGAAGAAGAATTCAAATGAAATTGTGGCATGGAAAAAAGATTTGAAGCAACATGGACCTACATATGTAAAACCCCGAACCTTTTCCTGTAATTGAAAACAAAGCGTTAAAATTCAGTGAAAACTACTTTGTTCTTAAATAGTGACTTTTGGGACCAAATCCCAAAAAAGAATTGAAAAATGTCCAGAATAGGTATTAGAGTCTAATGATACTAAAACAGATCAAAATAATTCTGATCGGATAGATTTCAGAAATTTCGAAGGTTTAGGATTTAAAATGCCCTTTTTGGAAAATATTGAATATATATGTTTTTAAACCCATTCAAAAAAAAATTAAAAGCATCTAGTTAATATGTATTAACCCTAATTAGAGTATTTCATGGTCAATTTGATGGGAAGAAAGTTGTAGAAAATTGTTAGAATTTAATTCAGATAGTTGATGAATTAAACTCATTAAGGGCCATTTGGTCTTTTTATAAGATGTAAAGGCAATATGGTCTTTTTACAAGAAGTTAGCAGATTAATGAGTCATAAAAAAGGACCAATTAGAGAGTTTCATATTTAATGTACTAAAGGAGTAGAAAAAGCCAAAAAACTAAGACATCTTGCTTCATTCTTTGACCGCCATCGTGAGAGACCAAAAAATAAAAGAGAAGCAAGGGTGACTCACGGACAAGAAGAAGGAAGTTGTTGTTTTTTATGGATATTTGAAGAGATCTGATGAAGTAAAGTTGCTCAACAATTACCCAAAAGATTGAACAAAAAGTAGTAAGTTTTTCTAGCTTTAACTTATAGTTTTGTGGATTTTGCATAGAATGGTTTTGTATAAGATCAATGGTGATTTTGACTTGAAATGGAGTAGATAATAAATTCGAAAGCATTTAAGGGTTGAAATCAAGAAATTGAACTAAGGAACCAAGCTTGAGAGAATCTGCCATGGCTAGGGTTTTTAGTGTGATATGATCCAAAAGACTATTTTGGTTGAATTTGATAATAGAGATAGCCACGTTTAGTGAAATTTTGTCTTAGTTTCTCGATTAACTTGAACCGGTCCCATTGTTTTGGTCATAAGCTAGGCTATAGGCCTCCAAATTGGGTGATTCTAACTAGAGATGAAACCTAAGACATATTATTGAAAATATCTAGAAGAGACCATGCCAAATTCTAACTGAATGAAATTGGAATTTGAGATTAAAAATGGTGACCTAATATTGCCCCCATGATAGAAGGGAATGTAGTGAATTCAACCCATACATGATCGTGACTCATCATGCATGATCGTGACATTGTGAATATGATTATTGTATGTGTTACGTGATTACAAACTAATCTTCAATTCGATTAAACCAAATATATAGTGTTAATATCTTATTTTTGAATTTGGAAATAAATGTCTAAATGAAATGCACTTTGTGTAGGTAAAGGAAATGCATAGAATACGTTAGTGTGTTTAATGATAAAGTTGGTAAACGGTGAGTGTATTTTGATTGTTTCATTTGAATAACTTTTTTGCAAAAGATTTGACAACATTTGGTTTTAAATTAAGCATTCAATTGTTTGATCATGACATTGAAAGATGTTGAAAATTTTGAACATACATGGGCCAAAGGCAGTGTCATGATTGTGACACCCTTGTCACGATTGTGATAGGCTCCAAACCCCTCCCATTTGTTTTTGATTTCAGAATTGTATAAGTTTCTTTACGAAATGGTTTAAGCTTTATGTTAAAGGTTAAGGTACCAAGGAAAATGATTATGTTTTTAGCCTATGATACACGGTTAGTGTAGCACGCGAGACCCAAACCTGACATCGACGGTGATATCCGAGCCCGTGACCCCCGAGGGTAGTATGCTAGAGCAGTCAAAACAATTTAAAAACTCGGTAATGCATTTTTCTTTTAAAAACAATCGAGTGCGCGTAAATCGATAAACAATTTGGGCCGACAATATGAAAACATTTTCAATCAAATACTATTTTAGTACTCAACTCAGTTCATATTCATATAATCATAGCCAAATTGGGCCTAATACAATAACAGTATGTATCCGCAAAAATACACATGTACGCATATAAATCAGAATGACTCAAATGCAGACATGAAACCGATCCCGACTTCAAACTCTGTCACTCTTGCAGTACTCATACTCCCGTTTGTCTAACGGGGTACTCTTAAATCTCTGAAAAATAATTGCAATGTTGGGTGAGTTTGCGAACTCAATGAGAAACCATCATCGATGGTTCACTCAATTCATGCATATACAATCAATTTCCCAAACATCACATAATCACACAATAGCATCTACAGAAATATCACATGCAATTTCATTTTTCACATTTCGCAGTCAATCATATATATATGCAATGCGCATGTGACACTTCCATTTTCTTTTCGTTGTTGTGACCGTGCGCCTGAAACTGTCCCAGTAACGGGCACATTGCGTTGAGCCAGTGGCTCTAAAAACGTTGGGCGTGAGATGCCCTGATATATTGAGCCTGAGGCTCTGAATACGTTGGACCTAAGGTCCTGTGCGTTGAGCTTAAAGCTCTCATATACGTTGGGCGTGATATGCCCTGATACGGTGGCTGCTCCGGTCACAACTGCTGTTGGGCCCGGGCCCCGAATCCCCAATTCCCGAGGCAGCCCCTCGGGTCGCGCCTGCGACGGGCGCTCCATATACTCTCGGACCCGATCCCAACATCCATACGCAGAACCATACGATTCGTATAACAATATATATACTCATACATATACATCTTCTACACATGCATTCTAAACATGCATTACTCATCTCAAATTCATAAAACATATGCCATTGTCATTCAAAGGAATTCAACCAGTATTTTCGAAAGATAACATAATACAAAATGAAATTTAATCACAAAATACAAAGGTATGCTCCATGATGAAATCTTTGGTGGGCTAACCAAAGTACTAACTTAAGATAAGCTCTAACTAGCTCAAAGTTTACGATGCCTACAAGGTCGATGTCGTCTCGATCCGCACTGAGGAGGAGAGAGTAATGGGGTGAGCTGCAAGCTTCGATGGCATATCGTTTATAGCCATTGGCAACGAGCCACACAATCAAGCAATATAAATTTATACACAAGCTCATAGCCAGTTAATATTCATCAATTGATTCACATTCATATAAACATATGTCATGCAATTTATGTTTCTCAACATAATAATCATTATGCAACAAGTCTATCAAATCCATCATATGTTATGCTCATCAAATCAATCGTGTATGCACAATCAATTGGCTCAGGAGTTCCGTAAACGATCCGGATAAACCGAAGGTAAATCCATAAACTATCCGAGTCCGATTTCTCAAGGATCTCGTTGCCACAAGCGGGCAGCCGGGAGAAGGCTTTACTATCAACGTGCACGTGACTCCATCCGTAACTCTCTTACCCAAACAAATCACATAATCCATTCGATTCATGCTCAAAGCATTTTCACAGTTTTCTAATTTCTCATTCTTGTCCATTTCCATACGGCCTATCAAGCCATGCAAAATCAAAATCAAAGGCATATTCAATATTTCTCATGTAATTCAATACAAGCAATGTCATATAATGCAAGCAAGCACACATCAGGCAATTTGCCCATACACACAATAACCATAAACCTATTACCCACCTAATATCGCTTGAGTATCAGACTCACTGCTGTCCTTCCTCTTGCGATTGGGTCAAATTAGCTTGGTTCCCTATAATAAACCAAGTTTCCATACAATTAATATCCATAGCAAATATTCCAATAAGCTTGACAAATTAAAATAAGCATTAAAGGTCTATCTGCGACTTTCATCTAAAATCCCGAACCCTTCGAAACAAATTCCAAACTTCCCTTCTTCAGACAACTCGTAGTCCTTAATTCTAGATCACAACGAATCCAAAATTACCTCAATCGGACATCTACACCAAAAGATATCCCCAAAAATGTAAAAATCTCACTTTCGGATAACAGGGGGCTCGCCGCGGCGAACGGCCTGCTCGTCGCGGCGACCACAAGTGTGCGTCGCGGCGTGCACCCTACTCGCAGGTCGCGGCGAACACAGGTTCGCACGTCGCGACGAACCTCCCCCCACGTCACGGCGAATTTAATTTTTACTCGTCGCGACGAACTCGCACGTCGCGGCGTGTTCATACGCACGTCGCTACGTACGGGCCTGGAGAACGACTCCGAACCTGACTTTTCTGCATTTTCACAATTCAATCCTTCTCCAAACACAAATGCAACACAGCCAAAGTATAAATCAAGTCTCAAACTACATTTCTAACCCATTAACAACTCAAAATCAGTCACAAATGCATCAACCCAAGAAATCTCACCGTTTTCACCCTAAAACCCTAAAACCTTCGATCCTCACAGATTCAAGCCATCTTAGGGTTTAATCCAACTAAACAAGGTTAAATGAAGAGAAACTTACCTGGAAAGCACTTCAAATCGATCGAAAACTGCAAAGATCGAAACTCTCTTCTCTTCTCTTCCTCCTCCACCATCAGTGTTCTTCTCTTCTTTTTCTTCTCTTCCTCTTTCTCTTCTCTTCTATTTTCCTTTCTTTCTCTTTTCTCTTCTTCTTTTCTTTCCTCTTAACCTAAGGCATGGAACAAAGACCAACTTACCCCTCGTTACAAGCCTAAACCCATTCAAACTTAAGTGAATTTTCCAAAATGCCCTCACATAATTTAATCCTCTAATGCCTTATTTAAACCATATTAAACGCAATTATATCTTAATTATCCACTATTATTTCAAAATAAATCAAACTAAGTCTAAATCACATAATCATCACAATTCATGCTTAATGTCATCATAAAAAAAATTCAAGGCCTAACATTTCTCCCCCTCTTAAAAGAAATTTCGTCCTCGAAATTTACCTAAATCATCGAAGAGATGCGGATACTTCTCCCGCATGGCTTCCGATGGCTCCCAAGTAGCCTCCTCTACCGAATGATTCCTCCACAAGACTTTGACTAGCTGAACCGTCTTGTTCCTAAGGACCTTGTCCTTGGTATCCAAAATCTCCACCGGTTGCTCTTCATAACTCAGATCATCTCGCAACTGAACCTCACTAGCCTGAATGATATGAGAAGGATCTGATCTATACCTCCTCAACATGGACACATGAAAAACGTCGTGAATCTGCGACAAATCCGGAGGTAACGCCAATCTGTAGGCGAGTGGTCCAATCCTCTCAAGGATCTCATAAGGACCCACATACCTCGGACTCAACTTACCCTTCTTGCCGAATCTCAATACTCCTTTCCAAGGAGATGCCTTAAGGAACACTTTCTCACCGACTTCATATTCCATCTCTTTTCGGTGAGCATCAACATAACTCTTCATTCTATCCTGTGCTGCCTTAAGCCGTTGCTTAACCAAATTAATTTTCTCAACGGTTGTCTGAATCAATTCTGGTACTTCTAATTGCCTCTCTCCTTCTTCATCCCAACATATCGGAGTCCTACATCTCCTCCCATACAATGCCTTATATGGAGCCATCTGAATGCTCGAATGGTACGAATTATTATAAGCAAATTCGACCAACGGAAAATGCTCGTCCCAAGCTCCTCTGAAATCCATCACATAAGCCCGAAGCATCCCCTCAAGAGTCCGAATGGTCCTCTCAGATTGACCATCCATCTGAGGGTGAAATGTCGTACTAAAATTCAACTTCGTCCCCAAAGCTTCCTGCAAACTGCTCCAAAACCTCGAAGTAAACCGCGGATCTCGGTCTGACACAATCGAATCTGGAACTCCATGCAACCTCACTATCTCATCGATATACTTCTTTGCTAGCACATGCAAAGAATCAGTCTGCTTGATCGCCAAAAAGTGGGCTGACTTGGTCAACCGATCAACAATCACCCAAATGGCATCATTCCTCCTACTGGTCCTAGGCAAACCCATCAAAAAGTCCATCGTCACTCGTTGCCACTTCCACTCCGGAATAGGCAACGACCTCAACTTGCCCGAAGGTGCCTGGTGTTCAGCCTTGACTTGTTGACACACTAGACACTTACTGACAAACTCAGCTATATCCCTCTTCATGCCTCTCCACCAAAAATGCTCTCTCAAATCTCTGTACATCCTGGTGCTACCCGGATGCATGGCATAAGGCGCATTGTGTGCCTCATCCATAATCTCATCTTTAATCTCCTGCACATCTGGAATACACAATCTGCTCCCTACTATCATAAGCCCATCATCCTGCACATCTATCTCAGAAACTCTGCCATTTCGAATCTCATCCCAAAGCTTGCTCAAATCTGCATCTTAAGCCTGCAATTCCCTAACCTTTTCCTTGAGAATCGACCTCACTCTGAAATTAGCGAGAAGACACTCCGACTCCTCCTGCTTCAAGCTTCTCTTAAGCTTGGCCATCTCTTCCAATAAAGGAAGATACACCGATCGAACATGAGCAATCGAAGACTTCCTGCTCAAGGCATCCGCCACAACATTGGCCTTGCCCGGATGGTACTCAATAAACAGATCATAATCCTTGAGTAACTCCAACCACCTCCGCTGCCTCAGATTCAATTCCTTCTGACTCAGCAAATACTTCAGACTCTTATGATCGGTAAAGATCCTCGTCTGAACTCCATACAAATAATGCCTCCAAATCTTCAAAGAAAAGATCACAGCTGCCAACTCCAAATCATACGTCGGATAATTCAGCTCATAAGGCTTCAACTGCCTCGAAGCATAAGCAATCACCCGATTTCCCTGCATCAAAACACATCCAAGACCCTTCCTCGAAGCGTCACTGTAAACCGAATAACCTTCATCTCCCGAAGAAAAAATCAGAATCGGAGCACTCGTCAATCTGAGCTTGAGCTCCTCGAAGCTCCTTTGACACTCATCACTCCAAACAAACTTCTGGTTCTTCCTCAGTAACTTCATCATCGGAGCGGCTATCATGGAGAATCCCTCCACGAATCTCCGGTAATAACCTGCCAAACCCAGAAAACTCCTCACCTCTGCCACATTCTTCGGTGCTTCCCAACTCACCACAGCTTCTATCTTCTTTGGATCCACATGAACTCCTTACTCGAGATCACATGTCGAAATGAAACTTCTCTCGGCAAAATTAGCATTTATTGAATTTGGCATACAACTCATTGCTCCTCAAAATCTCAAGCCATCTTCAAATGTTCCTCATGCTGCTCATCACTCTTGGAATACACCAAGATATCATCAATAAAGACAATGATAAATTTGTCCAAGAATGGCTTAAATACCCGATTCATCAAATCCATAATCTTGCGGTAGCGTTCGTCAATCCGAAGGCATCACCAAAAACTCAAAGTGCCCATACCGAGTCCTGAAAGCAAACTTCGGCACATCCGATTCCTTAATCCTCAACTGGTGGTAACCTGATCTCAAATCGATCTTGAAGACTCTAGCCCTTATAATTGATCAAACAGATCATCAATGCGAGGAAGCGGATACTTGTTCTTCACAGTGACCTGATTCAACTTCCTGTAGTCAACACACATCCTCAATGATCCATCTTTCTTCTTCACAAATAGGACCGGAGCTCCCCAAGGCGAAAAGCTCGGTCGAATATACCCTTTCTACAACAATTCCTCCAATTGCTCCTTAAGCTCTTTCAATTCATGAGCCATCCAAGAGGCGGAATCGAAATCGGCCTTGTACCTGACAAAAGCTCAATGGGAAACTCAATTTCCCTAGCTGGCGGTAGTCCTGACAATTCCTTGGGAAAGACATACGAGAATTCCCTGACTACTGGAATATCCTCCAACTTTCCTCTATCAGCTCTGGAGTCTATCACATAAGCTAAAAATGCCTCACAACCCTTACTCATCATCTTTTCTGCTGTCAAAGCTGAGACAATCCTAGGCGGACTCGCTTTCCTGTCCCCAGTAAACATTACTCTTCTACCGTCATCCAATTCAAACTCCACTATTTTCTGCTTACAATCCAAATGGGCATTGTACCTTTCTAATGTATCCATGCCCAAAATCACATCTAAACCACTTATCTTCAGTGGCATCAAATCGACCGCTAGAAGTTCTCCACCAATGCGAATCTCACAACCTCTATACATTTGACTAATCACAATATACTGACCGATTGGAGTACTCACCATCAGCGGAGTATCCAAAGGGCTCACAATCATATCACACACGGGTCTACTCGACGAAACAAACGAGTGAGTAGAACCCGGATCAATCAACACAATCACAGCATCAGAAAATAATTGTATTGTACCCGTGACAACATCTGGTGCAGTCTCAGCATCCTCCCTAGTCATCGCAAACACCCTAGCTGGTGCCTGCCCTCTCGGTCTCCCCGAAAGATTCACCCTCTTAACCGCATCAGAACTGCCCACTTCTGTCACAGTCCTCTGTCCTATAGTCTCTGTCCTCCTCGGAGCTTGCATCTGACCTCTCTCCTGTCGTGGAGGTTGAGGACACTCTCTGGCAATGTGTCCCTTCTCCCCACAGTTGAAACAAGCTCCTGTCAGTCTAAAGCACTCTCCTCTATGAGCTCTCCCGCAGTGCTCGCACTTTGGGACGAATGACCTATCTCCATCTCCCCTTCTACTGCCACCCACCGTTGAAGCTTGGTGAGAAACAGTAAAAGTCCTCATCGGCCTAGGTCGGCTCGCACCACTGCTCCTCTCCTCTGAATGAACTGGGAAGCTCCTAGCACTCCTGTCTGGCATAGGAGTACTAGTGCTACCTCCTCTCCTGGACTGCTCTCTGCCCTTTCTCTTCTTGTTCACAGCACTCTTGATATTCTCTATATTTTCAACTCTCGAGTCAGCCTCGACCATTCATCGGAAATCACAAAATTTTGCACAATCACCTTCTCTCGGCGGCCAGGTGCGGACTGACTCAATCAAGCGACATCTGGCGACCTCGCTTTCGATCAAATTGAAGCATCTGGGATAGGCTGTGTGACCAGGCGCTCATACTCACGATACCATATCCTCTCGAGTCAAACCGAGGAACTCCCTCGCTTCTGCGAACATATACCTCGGACAAATACTTCTTCCCGAAGCAACCACAAAATCACGCCACGCCAACCCTATCGGCCTCATCGACTCCACAGTGCAGTCTCCCACCAAAGAAGTGCATCTCCACAAGCAAACTCGCCGCATAGATGACCCTCTCGTCATCCTCACACTCCATCTGGTCGAGCACTCTCTCGCCTTCCTCGACCAAGTCTCGGCTTTTTCGGGATCGGCGTCCCAAAGAAATCAAGCGCCCATACTTTCTCGATCTATCAAATCGCTCGCCCCACGACCTGGGCTAACGTGAAAGGCTCAGGCATCGACCCATATCCTGCACGAATGCCTGAGTAAAGGCCTGGAACAATCTCGGGTCTAATGGAGGCACTGCTCCTGTGGGACTGGCGACTCCTGAGTCAGCGACAAAACGGGCTCACTACCTAGCCTACGAAGCCTCGGCATTCCACAGGCTCTTGACTCATCAGTCCTCTCCTCTCTCGCAGGAGAGTCAGGTGTAGCAGATCCTTGCATAACTCCTCGTGTCCTTCTACGAGGTGGCATCATACTCCTTCAAAGGGAAACACTAAGGATTAACTATATCTCAATCTACATGTATGCATGATATGCATGTCACGTAATCAATGCAACAATTCATCATAGATCAAACAAGTTGTCCTATATGCATTCTAAGCCAAGGACACTAAACCTAGGCGCTCTGATACCAAACATGTTGGGCCCGGGCCCGGGCCCGGGCCCCGGATCCCCAATTCTTGAGGCAGCCCCTCAGGTCGCGCCTGCAACGGGCGCTCCATATACCTTCGGACCCGATCCCAACATCCATACGCAGAACCATATGATTCGTATAACAATATATATGCTCATACATATACATCTTCTACACATGCATTCTAAACATGCATTACTCATCTCAAATTCATAAAACATATGCCATTGTCATTCAAAGGAATTCAACCAGTATTTTCGAAAGATAACATAATACAAAATAAAATTTAATCACAAAATACAAAGGTATGCTCCATGATGAAATGCTGGTGGGCTAACCAAAGTGCTAACTTAAGACAAGCTCCTAACTAGCTCGAAGTTTCTGATGCCCTGCAAGGTCGACAATCGTCTCGATCTGCACTTGAGGAGGGGAGAGTAATGGGGTGAGCTGCGAAGCTCAGTGGCATATACGTTTATAGCCATTGGCAATGAGCCACACAATCAAGCAATATAAATTTATACACAAGCTCATAGCCAGTTAATATTCATCAATTGATTCACATTCATATAAACATATGTCATGCAATTTATGTTTCTCAACATAACAATCATTATGCAACAAGTCTATCAAATCCATCATATGTTATGCTCATCAAATCAATCGTGTATGCACAATCAATTGGCTCGAGAGTTCCGTAAACGATCCGGATAAACCGAAGGTAAATTCGTAAACTATCCGAGTCCGATTTCTCAAGGATCTCGTTGCCACAAGCGGGCAGCCGGGAGAAGGCTTTACTGTCAACGTGCAAGTGACTCCATCCGTAACTCTCTTACCCAAACAAATCACATAATCCATTCGATTCATGCTCAAAGCATTTTCACAGTTTTCTAATTTCTCATTCTTGTCCATTTCCATACGGCCTATCAAGCCATGCAAAATCAAAATCAAAGGCATATTCAATATTTCTCATGTAATTCAATACAAGTAATGTCATATAATGCAAGCAAGCACACATCAGGCAATTTGCCCATACACACAATAACTATAAACATATTACCCACCTAATATCGCTTGAGTATCAGACTCACTGCTGTCCTTCCTCTTGCGATTGGGTCAAATTAGCTTGGTTCCCTATAATAAACCAAGTTTCCATACAATTAATATCCATAGCAAATATTCCAATAAGCTTGACAAATCAAAATAAGCATTAAAGGTCTATCTGCGACTTTCATCTAAAATCCCGAACCCTTCGAAACAAATTCCAAACTTCCCTTCTTCATACAACTCGTAGTCCTTAATTCTAGATCACAACGAATCCAAAATTACCTCAATCGGACATCTACACCAAAAGATATCCCCAAAAATGTAAAAATCTCACTTTCGGATAACGGGGGCTCGGGCAAATAACGACTGCTTCGTCGTGGCGACCACAGTGTTAGCAGCGGCACCCTACTCAGGTCGCGGCGAACACGAGTTCGCATGTCGCGATTTAACCTCCCCCACGTCGCGGAGAATTTAATTTTTACTCGTCATGACGAACTTCGCGTCGTCATGGCGTGTTCATACGCACGTCGCGACGTCACGGGCTGAAACGACTCGAACGACTTTTCTGCATTTTCGCAATTCAATCCTTCTGCAAACACAAATGCAACACAGCCAAAGTATAGATCAAGTCTCAAACTACATTTCTAACCCGTTAACAACTCAAAATCAGTCACAAATGCATCAACCCAAGAAATCTCACCGTTTTCACCCTAAAACCCTAAAACCTTCGATCCTCACAGATTCAAGCCATCTTAGGGTTTAATCCAACTAAACAAGGTTAAACGAAGAGAAACTTACCTGGAAAGCACTTCAAATCGATCGAAAACTGCAAAGATCGAAACTCTCTTCTCTTCTCTTCCTCCTCCACCATCAGCATTCTTCTCTTCTTTTTCTTCTCTTCCTTTTTCTCTTCTCTTCTATTTTCCTTTCTTTCTCTTTTCTCTTCTTCTTTTCTTTCCTCTTAACCTAAGGCATGGAACAAAGACCAACTTACCCCTCGTTACAAGCCTAAACCCATTCAAACTTAAGTGAATTTTCCAAAATGCCCTCACATAATTTAATCCTCTAATGCCTTATTTAAACCATATTAAACGCAATTATACCTTAATTATCCACTATTATTTCAAAATAAATCAAACTAAGTCTAAATCACATAATCATCACAATTCATGCTTAATGTCATCATAAAAAAAAATTCGGGGCCTAACAACTGCCTTTATCTGATCATACTTTTATGCATGCAATGTACATGCCCCAATTGCCAATTACACATGCCAAATGTACATTCAATTTCACACATTTAACACTTCAACGACAAATTACCAATCCTTTGGACACCCTTGGTCCGATCCCAAATTTAATCAAACACGTAACCCTCCATTTCATCCACATGGCATAAGCATTTAATTAAAAACACAATTATTGAGGAACCAACTAGGTTACTCACCTGAACTTCCGAGCTACCTGCCTGAAAGGCTCAGCATTATCCGTGGAATCGTTGTTCCATCGGAGCCTCTACAACAATCAATTAATTTCCAATTACTAAAATGCACAATCAGAAATATTTTAATGATGCACATGACTTAATTAAAAGATGTACTATGCCTATTCATAACTTTCCCGGTACTATATCCCAATTTCACTTTCTTTCGTAAATTTCCAACTTTTCACTCAATTTATCAAGTTATACTCGCTAGGGTATTACCTCAAAATCGATATCTCTATTCTCAAGATCAAATTCACCCATTATGCTCAGTTCCTAAAATTTCCAATAGCATTGAATTTAGTTTCAAAGTCTCACATTATACCCCAATTATCAGAAACCATCCTTAGGTTGCAATTACAATTACATTCTTAATTGTCTTTCACTAATTGCGATCTCAAAATCCTGAATTCAGACTCTCTTTCTTTTCCTCAATTGTAGACCTCTTTCTCTAGATCATAACGAATCAAACATCACCTCAATAGGAGGTCTACACCATTAGTTATGCCTCAAAAACCAAATTAAATCAAATATGAAAATCATCCCTCGCCCCGACCTCAAGCCGTTCACCGCGGCGTCTGGAGGCGCTCGCCGCGACGTGTGATGTCACTCGCCGCAGCGAACATTTCTCTTGGGGCTCGCCGCGAAGTACGAAGAAGAACTCGCCGCGGCATGGAAGACTTGCGCTCACCGCGACGTCGAGAGGAGCTCGCCGTGGCGTCCAACGTTTTCGAGCTCGCTGCGACGTCTTCCATCCCGCTCGCCGTGACAAATTAAATGTCAATTCGCCGCAGCGAGGCTTCGCGCATGCCGCGACGTGCGAGTCACAGGTCGTCTTCTTCGATCGATTTTTTGCCCCATCTCTCTATAAAACCAGTCCTAACTTAACTCAAACACTCTAATCTTTAACAATTAACCTCAACCTTCCACAATCAACCCATGAATGCATCTAGCTAACAAATAATCAACATTAAAACCATATACTTACCCATCGAGCCACAAATCCTCAATTCTCTGAAATTTCTCTAACTTTCCATGGTGAACACACCACATCTCACACATTTCCTCTTCCTCATGGCTTAGACTTGTCCTTGCACATGGAAAAGCAAGCAATATGAAGGGCAAACATTAAGATCACCAAGAAGAAGAAAGATCGAAAGGGGAGGAAACGGACGTGCCCTAGGGAGAGGAGGATTTCATTCCTTCCTTTTCCCATTTCTAAAAAATTTTAAAGGTTAATTCCTTAAGTCTCTTACCCTTTTTCCTCGTAATACTTGTAAATGCTCCTCTTTTCAATTTCATTTCTATTCCAATTCGTCTCCAAATTTCAATGGCTCGACATATAAATTTCTAAAATCATATTTCTAAATTTCCATAGCCATTGGACAAGTATTTCAGTACCATACAGTCAATCAGTCCGTCACTCGAAAATTTCCGGTCTGGACATTTTCTCCCGAATTTTTCAGAAAAATTCCGAAGAGTCACTACCAATTAGCAATTACTCTAGAACATTTCCTATTCACATTTTCAAACCCAATTCTTCCGAAATTCCCAATTATTCCACAATTCTCCATAAGTCAAAAGCAAAACTAATTATTCACAATTTCACAATTCATAACCGTATCACAATTAAAAGCCGGGAAAAGTCATGAATGCATGTACCTATCAGTGCACGTGCCAAATGACTCAATCCTCTACAATTAGAGGCCAAATGAATGTTCAGTCGATATTATGCGGTAAAATTCTATCCCGTCCCAATTTACCAATATAACCTTCCCCTCGGTGACGGGATGTTACAGTTAGGCTTATTACATGATATTATACTGGTCATTGTATTCCAAATGTGCATGGCAGTGTCTGGGGGTGTCAATTACTAATAGTGAGTAGTATTGTGTCTTAGTAGTCTAGTCTACCGAGTCACCCTCTACACATTCAAAGTACATAAAGTGCTAGATATCGAATGGAGGCCCATCGTGGAGTGCTAGGTAAGTCACCTGGTTGTTTCAGGATAGGAGCCTATCAGTGTTGTTATCAGAGCCTAAGGTTTGTTTAAAAAATAGGTTACCTCCTTTTTGTTTATTGAATTTACAAAATATTTTTACTTTATGTTAAAAGCGAGGTGACCAATAAAATGTTTTACTTGCATATGGTTTCAAAAATTGAAAGTTTTATATATTTTTATTTTTGTCGAATACACAGCACGATGCACAGACGAGGCTATAGATGTCTTAGGAGACATATTCCAACGGAAGGATGATCACATGCCAAGCTTAGCGAGTGCTTCAATGAACCAGCCACATTCCAAATCATCAGGGTTGGTGGAACCGACCGGGGTGAGTTTTAATGCAGAATAGACGGCTTAACATGCTGTTGTGACAACTATGCAAGAATGTGGAAACCTCTGGATGTTTGATTAAGAGCGTTTATAAATTGGGCACAAAGAATTTTGACGACAGTGGAGATCCCAAGAGTGCACTCACATGGCTAAACCGAGTTACGAAGATATATGTAATTGTGGGATTCAATGATGAGTAGAGAGTTATATTCTTCATCTTTCTCCTCTAGGACAAGGTGAAAGATTGGTGGGAAGCCATTGAGAGACAAAATCAGGATGGGTATCATAGGTAGAATTTTAGAGAGAGTTCATAGATATATTTACCCATAGAGTTATAAGGATGCTAAGGTAGAGGAATGCTTCCATCTAGAGCAGGGTTTAATGTCAATGACGAATTATGAGAATAAATTTTCGTAACTTGTCAGAAATGTTCCATTTATTGCTAACAGTGAGGTCAATAGCTAGATCTTCACCACATCCATAAGTTAATGGGGTGATAGACAGGGTGGTTGGGGTTCTCAGACTAGAGGGTAGAATTTTACTACATTCAGTAGAGGTTTAGAAGGTAAGAGAGCAGCCTTTATAGGATAGACAGGTAGACCCTGCACACAGGCCTGAGTTTTCTTAATCACCTAATAAGAGGATGATGTCATACCAAGGGATGAGGAAAACAAGAAGATAACATGAAGAGATATGATAGAGAGCTTCACCCAATCCAAGTTTACAAGAAGATTCGTTAGAAAAAAAAGGTAGATTTAGAATTATAATTTCTTTTTTCTAGTTTTTTTGCATATTTGTCATTGATTTTTTTCTATAGATAGGAACTAAGTTGTTTATTGTCTAGGTGTGATGAATGCTAAGTTATAATAACAATACGATTTGAATTTTTATTTAATGCAATTTTATTGATTAATTTATTGTGATTCAATTATGTTTTTTATTCTTATTTTTATATATCTAGAATATTAGTGCATGATTGATTTCACATGGTTGAAAATGACAAATCCTCTTGTATGAATAGATCTACCATAGCTGGAAGGATTTACATTCAAACCTAAACATAGGTTGACATAAATCCTCTAGATTGGGGTCAAACATAATAACAAAATTCACAAATCGATAATGCAATGAGGGTTTTAACTATAAAGATTTCTACTGATAGATTAGTTTTCAATATTCCTAAGAAAGATATTAACATAAGATATGTAGCACCCCCTTACCATAGGATATATAACGGGACGCCCGTAGGTCATTCCGATACACACCCTACGATAAGGGTGCACTACGGACCATCATTTACACTTCACATGGCATCAATAATCATAAAGCATCAATATGAAGATCACTATTTGTTTTTTTTTAAACCATAAATTTTCTTTTTCATTTCATAACATCAACAACAGTAATGTACATAACTGTCAATTTTTCATTGTCTGTACATAGCTTCGAAGAAAACTACTACAAAAACCTAGCTAGGTCATCCCTAAAAAATGTCAGTTGACCGACCTGTGTGCCATAACTTCTCTTGCCAACATGATCTACATGGCAGGAAAAGTTCCTCTGGAGCTAGGAGTCTACTCTCTCGGTCTTGAAAAATAATTTGCAATTTTGGGTGAGTTTGCGAACTCGGTGAGGAACCATCATCGATGGTTCACCCAATTCATGCATACACAAACAGATCACATTTATACTATAATAATCCATTCAGAAGTACCACATGATTATTTACATGGGCACAAAGCAATTTACTTGTCACCCAATCAAAACATTCAATCAAATGCATATGTAATGCGTATGTGACCCTTTTTCCAATTTATTACATTGTTGTGACCGAGCGCCTAAACTATCCCATTAAGAGCATATTAATCGGTGAGCCTGAGGCTCTGAGTCACTGTGGGCTCGAGGCTCAATTACGTTGAGCTTGAAGCTCTCAGTGACTGCTCCGGTCACAACTGTCAAATTACTAATCATGCATTTATGCATGGGATGCATATGACAATATAAAGCAAAGCCCACATCCAAATTCATCCCAAATCAATGCAGTCAACAAATAGTTCACAAAATCACAATCACAACAAAACACTCCTATGTCATAATCTCCCACATACATCGGACACTTTCGGTTCGGAATATAGGCATAGACAAACGCAATAGTCCCACCATTATTCTCCACAGTTTTATAAGTGCAAAATATAATCAAATTATAATTGAGGAACCATCTAGGTTACTCATAAAATAGCTTCCGAGCTAATGCCGGGAAGTCTCAGCAACGTCCGTGGGATGACATTCCAACTGTGCCTCTATAACAAGCAAAATAATCACACATTACTCAATGTATGTTCAGAAGTATCAAACAATGCACATGGAACAATTAAAACGTGTACAATGCATGTTCATGACATTCCCGGCACTAATTCACAAATTCTCGTCACAAAAATTCCGTCTAAAAATTAGAAAATCATACCCACAAGAATCACTCAATTCGGACCTCTATAGGTCTAATTATAAATAAGATACGAATTAGAAAAATTATTTCCCGGACCCCTCACTTCGACCTAACCGATCCCCATCAATTTCAGCTCTAAAAAATTTCCAATTTCACAAATAAATGAAATTAAATATTAAACGAATCTGATGCCTCAAGAATCAGGTCAATCGGACGTCGGACGGAAAAGTAATTGACAAAGAAACAAATTGGACTAAATTAATTACCACATAATAAATAATTAATAAAACAAAAATAAAAAATTAAAATAAGAAGAAAAGGGACGCAGCCCTCGCAAGTTGCGAGGGCGACGTTCGAGTCTCTGCAATTGATTTTTGATTTTTTCTTTTTTTTTCAAATTTTTTTCAAAACCCTAGTTAAACCTTCCCTCCTTCCAACATTTATAACTTTTAGCACAGACATTGAAAAATCACAAACTTAATCTCATTGGAAAGATCAGGAAAAATCCTACAAGTGTTATGAAGAGTGAAAAATCCAATTTCACCTCTAAGGGTGTCAAAAATGCACTCAAAACTTTTGCTAAATTACAAAATTACCACAACAGAACAACATTTTTCCAAAAATCATAACTTTTCATCTTCTTTGTCAAAAATTCCAAATTTTATATCAATAAAAAGAGAAAAACAAATGCTACATCTTTCATGAACAAATTGAAAGCCAATTCCATCATTAAACAACTCAATTTTTCAATCAAAGCTTCAGCATATCCAAATCATTCTCAACAGATACGCAATCTTTCAAAATTCATAACTTTCCAACCCATTATCGAAAAATTACATACCATATAGAAAAAAACAATCTTAGACAATGTACTACAATTCTCAAGAAGAACTTAGCACCCAATTCCATCTCTAACTAGGTTAAAATCTCCCTTTACTGTGGCTGTCCAAGAAAACAACATTTAACCTAAACCATAACAAAACTTTACACATTTATGTATAACAATCCTTACATCCAAAATTCACACAAAATACCTCATTAGAAAGCTAAAACAATCCTATACAACTTTACAGAAGGTCACTTAAGCCAGTTTCACCACAAAAAGTCCCAAATAAATACCAGAACATAAATAGCACAAAACCTGTTCACTTAGAGCATTGCACACCAAAACACAATTTGGACTGAATTACCATTTGAACATTAACAGACCATAACTTTAAATCTACACATCAAATAAATTCATACTTTGTGGAATTAGAAAGCTAACACAAAAATCTTCAACTTTCATGAAGACCAAAGTAGCAAATTCAATCCAATTCAATCCTAAAAAAATCATCAAAGTTTCAGTCACAAGGTTCTGATCTTGCTCACACAAAGACCTAACAATTCACTCTGCATGCCAAAATTAAAATCCTTAAGGTCAGTATTGGACAAAACTTCCTTCATATGAAATCTAGCCATACTTCTTAAGTTTAATTTAAAACAAACTTCAACTCAATTGGACAACCATATCAAAAGTTATGAGCTAAAATCTGAAACCTACTCAAAGTCACATTTTCCAGATTTCCTCCTTACCTCAACTCTTTTCATTCTATCACTATACCTACATCAATATGCATCCATTTTAGTCTCCAATTCAGTCCTAAGTTCATCTAAACATTCACTGGAATAAAAAGGCACCAATTGGTAGCACACAACACAAAATTTTCTTACTTGAATTCTCCACTCATCTACCATCATTCTAACATCAAATCCAATCAAAAACCAATTCAAAACATAGTCATCATTCATCCTCACACATCCATACTCTTATACCCAAACAATCCTACCATTATCTTTATGAAATTAATGCACAATTAATCCCCATAAATGCTTTTAACTACCAAATGAAAGAATACAATACACAATTCTTACCTTAAACAAGTTACAAGCTTTAAATCTTCAATCTTCCACTAACTCACCAAATCCCCTCCTTCCCTTCTCTCACACAACAATCACCATATCAAGGGAGGTAGAAAACTTAAGCATGGACACATGAAGGGAAATATAAAAGCTTTGGTGTGGGTGGAGATTAACAAGAAGAAGAAGAAGAAAAAGAAGAAGAAGAGACCATCGAAGAAGGGGAGGAAGATCACCTACAGATGAGAGAACTTCTTAAACTTCAAAGTGATTTTTTTAAACTTTCAATGAGAGAGTCGTAGGAACTAGGACTCCTTAGGTGAATTTAATAACAAGACTAAGTAGGCAAGTGACATGTGTCACTTGCCACTTGTCTTCTTCCTACATTCTCTTAAGGTTTTCTCCAATTTCAATTAAATTTCTAGTCCAATTTGTCTCCTAATTCCAATGGCTCAAAGTTCATAATTCCTAAAATCATATGTCTAATAGTCCAGTGCCATTTGACCGTCATTTTCAGTACTGAAAGTCCACTCAGTCTGCCACTTGACAATTTTCCGATCCGGGCAAGTACCCCGAAAAATTCCAAAAAAATTCTCACAAATCCCTAAAAATGTAAAACACACCTAGAGCACTTCAATTCAATTTTTCAAACACAAATATCACATAATTCACAAAAAGTTTCATTTAGTCACATATGTCGGGAAATGTCATGAATGCATGTACAATTATGTGCATGTGCAAAAATTACCATTCATATTTATATAGAGGCTATAAGATGCATTTGCATGCCGAGATATATTTAAACATTCCTAACTCGTCCCAATTTACCAAAATACCATTCCCATCGGTGATGGGATGTTACAAGATAGGAATTTTCATGGTCCAATAATCAATAATATAGTTGCATAGTCAAAGATTAATAATTAAGTATTCTTAGGGGATTCATTACCTAGACACTATTATTTGAAATTGATTGTTCTTAATATTTTCCTTATTCTGTGCACTATTTTAATTTATTTATTTCTTTAGTTAAATTTTTAATTAAAATCCACAATTTGATTCATAAGTTAGATAACCATGCACTCGTAGTATATTTAATATTGATAAAACCTATCAATCAAAAAAATCATCTTAGAGAACAGTTGTAGGAGATCTAGAAACCTTTGGAAAGTTGTACTTTATTCCACAAAATAAGGAAGGACTTGTAGCTCTTTATGATGATGTTTTGATAAAGGGAGAGACCAAGTGGAAAGTTGCCTTGGTTGGTTACTTCCTGGATAAGAGATTGGCTTTTCTAAGTGTCCAACACTAGGAACACCTGAACTGGAAGAGATGGGAACTAGAAAACACTATGATCATTGAAGATGAACTCTTCATTTTTTTTATTTTTTTAAAGAAATGGCACAAAAAATTATGTTTTTGGTTCACTGGAAAATAAAAGTTAAACCTATTTTCTAAAGGAAACGGGAAATATAATTCAAATTGAATAGATTTGAGATGAAATCCTTACCCATATGGGTTAAGTTCCATCGCATTCCTCTAGAATATTAGTCCTATAAGGATCTAAGTTACCTTGCTAGCTACCTAAGTACACAATTTTCCTTAGACAACAATATAACAAATCTCAAAAGGGTAAGATTTGCAAGGGTCTATATAAAAGTTGATGCTAAAAAGGAGTTGTCTGAATATAAAACAATTATGAAACTCATTGGCATTGGGAAGCCAGTTAAGGATAGACTAAGGTTATCATACACATGGAGACCTCAATTGAAAGACACTATTACAAAGGTAAACCTATTTGTCTATGAAAAGGGAATCAAGAAAGACAAGAGGGGCAAGAGGAGAGGCACATTGGAGCAAGCCATAGTCAAGGACTTCAAGGTGGGTTTCACTTTTATAGCTAGGCAATAAGCTAACAAAAGTTTCTGTCAATAAATGACAGTAATAAATTTTGCAACCACCTCATTCATGTGCATTTAAGGTTGTTTAGTGCTGCAAGATTTTTCTACATGTTTATACATGATTTGTGGGATGATACATGAAAAGTTTGCTTTATTAAAATGATTATTTGAAAAGATACATGATGTTGAAACCATGCTTTTGGAAATGGATTTTAGGATATAACAAGCTTATGAAAAGAAAGTTTTCAAAGAAATGTGCCTTTGTGGGCATCAAGCTTACAAGATTTTGAAATTCTATGTGTTATTTAGGTTTGTGGTAGTCCCTCAAGAACCGTCACATGCACGTTGACCTAAGTATAGGCTTCTTCCGCCTGCCCGCTAGTGGCATGGAGCTCCCTCAAGGACTCCTTCAAGAATTAACGACTACACAGGACTATTTCAGTGAAAATGTGTAGTGCATCATGTTTTGGACTTACCCAAACCATCTGATATGTTTATGTGTTCATGATCAGTTGATATGAGTGATGCATTCATGACTACATACACATGATTTCCTACATGGAAAATGTTTGAAAATGTTTTTGTTTATTGCAATCTATAAAATTATTACCCACGAGCCTTTGAGAGCACCCCCACTTTCCTCCCCATAAGCAGGTGATGAGCAAGAGATTGAGTAAACAAGGGCCAAGGCATCACTCCACTTTTGAATTGTTGATGTAAATTAAACAAATCTAGTAAAACAAGGCTTTAATTGCATTTTGAGCAATTTATGTTCACATATCTTTTGTATCTTGGAATATTCTTGAAACATTCATGTATTGGGGGCTTGAAATGCCCATTAAAGCTTTGTAAAACTACGATCTTTTGATACTGGTGGTTTATGATTTTGTTTCTGCCCATGATACTCAAGGTTACGTAGGGGGAACAAAATGTGTGTACTGACTTCAAGGATATTGTGGGTTAATGTGAGCTGAATTAAGCAAATTTGTCCTCTGGAAAGTTGTAGATGATTTTCCCAGCTTTCCAACAATATAAAGTTTGTAAGATTTGGAGATTGTAGGAGAAAGTTATGATCTTTTGAAGTTGGTATTGTTGCATAGGGTGAACTTTCGGGATAGCTGCATTGTTTTGAAATTTTAACCCTTATAGAGGCAAAAATAGTTTTTGAGGTCTTCATGGAAGTTGTAAGTCTAGAAGTCTTCTTTAAAATGGTCCAATAACAACCTCAATCCGAAATTTGTAGAGAAAGTTATGCCCTTTTTATTGCTTTTTCTTAGTTTTGCGTCTCAGTATGACGTCAGCAATTCGTCTCATGACGTCAACATCGCCTTAGTTTTGGCTAGAACATTTTCTGGTTCAAATTTGATCCTTTAGATGATAGAATTGGTCTTTGAGGTCTTCATGAAAGTTGTAGATCTTGAAGTCCTCTTTCTATTCATCTAAAGAACACTTGAATATGAGTTTTTTTATAGAAATTTATGCCCATTTTTCTGAATTGTCTCATATGACATCAACAATTTGTCTCATGATGTCAGCATCGTCTTATTTTTGGTTAAAACATCTTCTAGTCCAAATTTGATCCTCTAGATGATAGAATTGGTCTTTGGGGTTTTCACAAAAGTTGTATATCTTGAAGTCTTATTTCTATTAATATAAAGAAAACCTGAATCTGAGTTTTGTACAAAAAGTTATGCCCATTTTTCCGAATCATCTCATATGACGTCAGTAATTCGTCTCATGACGTCAGCATCATCTTAGTTTTAGCCAGAACATCTTTTGGTCTAAATTTTATCCTCTAGATGATAGAATTTGTTGGACCCCATCTCCGAGGCCCAACATTCGGAAGCACACAAGCATACATATAAGCATAAAGGACCCAAAACGAACACATACCGACCACAAATAGGGAAACTTTTAATAGAAAAATTTGGGATTGGCTTTTTAAGAAAATATGTTCCTTACGCTCTCACGGTTCCAACGCCACTGAAAACGCTCAATTTGGGTTTGAAATGAAGAAGTTATAGCAAAAATGCTATTTCAAAGAAAACAGCCAAAATTGAGCACTACCGACTTCAGGTCAGAATTTGAAAATCTTCAAAGCTTAATTGTCAGTTGGCTCCTTCATAAAACTTGTAGGTTTATGTCTCTAGTTTAATTTAAAATAAGAATCGCTTTTATCGGAGCTCTATAGCTCAAGATATCTCAAAATTAGTAAAGTATATTTGGACTTGATCAGCCGACCTCCACCCTTTGTTTCAAACCACCTTTTTCAATTTAAAATAAAAACTGATGAATCAGATGTAAAACGTTAGAAAAATCTCTTAAAAATCCATCGCTTCAAAAATTAGCTTAATCGGAGGTCGACACAAATAGTTATGGCCAAAAGAAGGGAGAGGGGTCGGTCGGCCAAAACCGACCCCCAATCAGCCTCGCCACGGCTGGCGCTGGCGGCGTGTCTGTCGGTCAAGCGTCGAAGGCCAAGGCGCTTCTGGCCGAGCGACCTGCCCAAATGATCCGACTATCGACTTTTAACCTTAATAACTTTTGACTCCGAGCTCCAAATCAGACACGGTCAGAAGCGTTGGAAAGCTAGAAGAAAAATCTACATTTTTAAGAAGGACTCAAGGACAAGCTCGGCCACTAAGGGAAACAAATATTTACACAAAGGCCGATCGACTAGCTCTCCACCAACAGTACCAGAACTTACGACCAACATAACTTTTGACCCAGAACTCCAAATTTAACAAAATTAGTGTCTATGGAAAGGTAAAAGAATTATCTACAACTTTCATGAAAATCACCGACCTATATTCCAACTCTATGAGGGTCAAAAGTAGACTCAAAACTCTGCCTGACAATCTGCCATATATACAACACCTACAATTAATTCTAACAACTCACGCCTACCAATTTAACACATCATAAATAACTCATAAAACCTCCTAGGAGAGCTCTACAGCTAACCTAACACTCTCAAGGAGTCTCAATGATCCCAGATGACCTATATCAACCCAGAAATTTCAGAAAACACAACATACCCAGAAATTACCACATGAGTGCATCAACCCAGAAATTTCAGCACTACAACCCACTTCAACAAACTCACATGAAGAGAGTCCTAAAGCTCTCCTTCTCTTTCCAAATCATAACAAAGTTCAAGCATGGCTTTAATTACATATCAGCATATCCATTAACAAATCTGAGATACAAAATGTGAGATGCTCCATGTTTGATATGCTTATAAGCTAGTTACTAACTTAATACAAAAGTGACTAAATTTCTTGGAGTGATGCCCGATGCCTTGCAAGGTTCCGTGATCAACAAGAATTTGCACCTGAGGAGGGAGAATGGGGGGAGAGCTAATACGGCTCAGTGGCTAACACGTTTATAGCCATCGGGTAATGAGCCACACAACAAAACATGACCAATCCGAAACAATAGCAATTTGTCATATAAAGCTCAAATAATCCAAAATCATCACATAAGCATAACATGAGAGTTCATATCAATCAACCACATATTATGCATCATAAACACAAATAAATGATGGAATGCACACATTTGGCTCGAGAGTTCCATAAACACGACGGAAACCGAAGTTTACCTTAAACACGACGAGTCTATTTTCGGATCTCGTGGGCCACAAGCGGGCTGCCGGGAGAAGGCAAAAAGGGGGTCAATGTGCGTGACTTATCAAGTAGTTCTCTCTCGCCCGATCACAACCAATTTATGATCACATATTCAAGCACAAGACTAGCATTTTATGCTTCTTTCATTCTTTCAAATCATCATAGCTTCATTCTTTTCTTTCAAAGCAATGGAAAGACACTTTCAATATACACACATTTAACAAAGATAGCACACATAGGGCATTTGCCCATTACACAACAACTATAAAAATCTTACCCACCTATCGTCGGAATCCGAATTCAAGATTGCCCTTCCTCCTTGTCATGAGTGGGGTTCTCTTGATTTCCTTCAATCAAAACACACTCCATTCACTATTTATATTCTAAAAGAAAGCATAGCGTTCATAGAAATCAAGTAAAATAAAAGTATACTTGAAACCTAACCTACCCATAAGACATTTAAGCTAGAATAACCATAACCTTAGCTTAAAAGTCCCTAAAATCCATAGATCTCACCTTTCTCTTCTTTCTTTCTACAAACCCTACACAAACCCTAACTTCTATTCCTCCCATTTTCGAATCTAACATACACAAAGATGGAACTAACCTCTAATAAGTCGATTCTCTTCTTTTTCTTCTTCTTTCTTCCTCCCTATGACTCCCTCCCTTTTTTCCGAAAGCCTCCTTCTCCTTTGGCTCACGATTTTACTCTTCTCTTCTCCTTTCCTTTGGTGACTTATGACACTTGCTTCCTCCTCTTCTCCTTCTTTAATTCACTTAACTCTTCCTTTAAAAGCCTACCTCAAAACTACATAGTTTTGAGCTCTCCTTCTAACAATCCCTTTTTTGGGCTCTCCTCCTCACAAGCCCACCACACATAATCCACTTATTTCTAATCCTCCTTCTTCTTATTCCACTTATTCCTAAAGCCCATACTTTTCAATATTAGGTCCAAGCCTTCATTTAAAGTCCCAACTTCTAATTTCCAAGCCCAACATAAAAAATATCTATATAAACACATAATTAAATCAACTAAAACAAAATACAGAATAATTAAAGTAAACGAATAATTAAATAAATCAATGAATAAAAAAAATAAAAATTGGGACCCACAATTCTCCCCTCCTAAAAAAATTTCGTCCTCGAAATCCTTACCTGAATCCATGAAGAGATACGGGTACTTCTCCTTCATGGCTTCCAAAGGCTCCCAAGTAGCCTCCTCGGTCGAATGGTTCCTCCACAAGACCTTAACCAGTTTCACAATCTTGTTCCTTAACACTTTTTCCTTTGAATCCAAGATCTCCACTGGTTGT
This sequence comes from Erythroxylum novogranatense, assembly GCA_029891385.1. NCBI lineage: Eukaryota > Viridiplantae > Streptophyta > Magnoliopsida > Malpighiales > Erythroxylaceae > Erythroxylum > Erythroxylum novogranatense. The sequence goes on along the minus strand of CM057232.1, from coordinate 81,420,609 downwards.
TCCTCATAAGTCAAATCCTCTCTCAACTGAACCTCTGAAGGTCGAACTATATGCGAAGGATCTGATCTGTACTTCCTCAACATCGACACATGGAACACATTGTGAATCTTAGACAACTCCAATGGCAAATCGAACTTATAAGACAAAGGTCTGATCCTCTTAATGATCTCATATGGGCCTATGTACCTCAGGCTAAGCTTGCCCTTCTTGCCAAACCTCAAAACACCTTTCCATCGAGAAGCTCTAAGAAACACCTTCTCACCCACTTCAAACTCCATTTCTTTCCTATGGGCATCTGTATAGCTCTTCATCCTATCTTGGGCTGCTTTAAGCCTCTGCTTCACTAACTTCACTTTATCAATTGTAACCTGTACCAACTCAGGCCCTACTAGCTTCCTTTCACCTTCCTCATCCCAACATATAGGAGTTTTGCATCTTCTACTATACAAAGCCTCATAAGGTGCCATCTGAATTCCCGAGTGATAGGAATTATTATAAACAAACTCAATCAAAGGTAGGTGATCATCCCACGAACCTTTGAAATCCAACGCACAAGCTCTCAACATAGCCTCCAAAGTCCGTATCGTCCTCTCCGACTGTCCATCAGTCTATGGATGGAAAGCTGTACTGAAATGCAATCTAGTCCCTAGAGCCTCCTGCAAACTTTCCCAAAATCTAGAGGTAAACCTAGGATCCCTATCAGACACTATCGAACTCGGAATCCCATGAAGTCTGATCACCTCGTCCACATACTTTTTAGCCAAAACATTCAAAGAATCTGTTTGTCGAATTGGCAAGAAGTGTGCCGACTTAGTCAGCCTATCCACAATCACCCATATAGCATCATACTTCCGGCTAGTCCTCGGTAATCCCATCAGAAAATCCATGGTAATCTTCTCCCATTTCCATTCTGGAATCGGGAAAGGATTAAGCTTGCCTGAAGGTGCTTGGTGTTCAGCTTTAACTTGCTGACACACTAAACATCTTCTAGCATACTCTGCCACATATTTCATCATTCCTTTCTACCAGAAATGCTCTTTCAAATCCCGATACATCTTAGAACTCCCTGGGTGCATCGCATAAGGAGCGTTATGCGCCTTGTCAAAGATTTCATCCTTCAGCTCTAACACATCTAGAACACACAATATGTCACCCATAACCATCAATCCATCTTCCTTTACCTCTACTTCGGAAGGTTTACCATCTTTTATCTCTGCTCTAAGCTTACTCAAGTACTCATCCCGTTCCTGTAATTCTTTGATCTTCCCCCTCAATACTGGTCTCACTCTGAAATTTGCCAAAATACAGTCAAGCTCAACTTGCCTCAATGTCACATCAAGTCTGGCTAATTCCTTCAGCAAGGGAAGGTACATTGTCTCCACATATGCCATAGTGGATTTCCTACTCAATGCATCAGCTACCACATTAGCTTTCCCCGGATGGTAGTCTATCACCAAATCATAATCTTTTAATAACTCCAACCATCGCCTCTGCCTCAAATTCAGCTCTTTTTGAGTCAACAAGTACTTAAGGCTCTTATGGTCCGTAAATACTCTAGTAGTAACTCCATACAAGTAGTGTCTTCAAATCTTCAATGTGAAAATAATAGCAGCCAAATCTAAATCATGGATAGGGTAGTTCATCTCATAAGGCTTCAATTGCCTCGAAGCATAGGCAATCACTTTCTCTCTTTGCATCAATACATATCCTAAACCCTTCCTGAAAGCGTCACTGTACACAATGTATCCGTCATCACCATAGGGTAATGTCAAAATTGGTGCAGTAGTAAGTCTATTCTTCAACTCCTCAAAACTACTCCGACACTCCTCAGTCCACTCAAACTTCTGATTCTTTCTCGTCAGTTTGGAAAGTGGAGCAGCTATCAAAGAAAAGCCCTCCACAAACCTCCTGTAATATCTGGCTAGTCCCAAGAAACTTCTCACCTCAGTCACATTCTTAGGTGCTTCCTATTTAACCACAGCCTCTATCTTTTGTGGATCCACATGCACTCCACGCTCTGAAATCACATGCCCAAGGAATACTACCTCTCTTAGCCAAAATTTGCACTTATCGAATTTGGCATACAGCTCGTTTTTCCTCAAAATCTCCAAAGCAACCCTCAAATGATCCTCATGTTCCTCATCACTCTTAGAATAGACCAATATATCATCAATAAAGACAATGATAAATTGATCTAGGAAAGACTTGAAAACTCTATTCATTAAATCAATAAAGACTGCAGGAGCATTCATTAACCCGAAAGGCATAACCAAAAACTTAAAGTGGCCATACCTCGTCCTAAAAGCAGTCTTTGACACATCGGTCTCCTTAATCCTCAATTGATGATAACCCGATCTCAAATCTATGTTGGAAAAGACTCTTGCCCCTTGCAATTGATCAAACAAATCATTTATACGCGGGAGCGGATATCTGTTCTTAATAGTGGCATGATTCAGCTTCCTATAGTCTACACACATCCGCAACGATCCATCTTTCTTCTTCACAAAGAGAACCGGAGCTCCCCAAGGTGAAGAGCTCGGCCTAATATAACCCTTCTCTAATAGATCCTCCAATTGCACCTTAATCTCTTTCTATTCCACCGGAGCCATCCGGTAAGGCGGAATCGAAATCGGCATAGTACCTAGAAGAAGCTCAACGGGAAACTCAATTTTTCTCGAAGGAGGTAGTCCTGGCAATTCCTCGGGAAAGACGTCCGGGAATTCCCTGACTACAGGAATATCCTCCAACCTCCCTCTATCTGCCTCCGTGTCTAACACATAGGCCAAAAACGCCTCACACCCCTTACTTATCATTCTCTCTGTTGTCATAGCCGAAACAATCCGAGGCGGACTGGCTTTTCTATCTCCCAGGAATACCACTTTTTTGCCATTCTCTGACTCGAATTCCACTGTCTTTTGCTTGCAGTCTAAGTTGGCATGATACTTCTCTAATGTATCCATACCTAGGATCACATCCAATCCTCCCATCTTCAATGGCATCAAATCCACCACAAACATTCCTCCACTAATCTCTATCTCACACTCTCTATACACTGATCGATAATAATATCTTTGCCAATCTGAGTATTCACCATCGTGAGTATCCAATGGGCTCAGTCTCTATCACAAACAGCTTCTACCCGATGACACAAAAGTGGGTAGAACCCGGATCAATCAAAGCTATAACATCAACATCAAACAGTTTAATCATACACTTACCACTTCGGAGCGGTCTCTCGCCTCCTCTCGAGTCATATAAACACTCTAGGCCGGTGCTTGCCCTTGATCTGTCTCGAGGATAAGCTCTCTTAGGTACACCAGAGCTACCCACTTCACACCGCCTTTCATCCCCACCGCCTCTTCATTCAGAAGCTTGCATCTGCGATCCTCTCTTCTGTCCGGCTTAGGACAAAATTTACTATGTGTCCTTTCGCCACAATTGAAGCATGCTCCTATCAATCTGCGATATTCTCCTCTATGGGGATACCCACAGTGCTCACTCACACTTGGGAAGAGGTGGCCTCTCCCCATCTCCTCTTCTACTGCCGCCCACTGTTGAGGCTTGGTGAGACACAGTAGAAGTCCTCATCGGTCTAGGCCGGCTCCCACCGGTGCTCCTCTCCTCAGATTGCACAGGAAAAGTTCTGGCACTTATCTCAGGTATAGAAGTACCACCTCCCCTCCTGAACTGCTCTCTTCCCTTCCTCTTTCTGTTAACTGCACTCTAGATGTTTTCAATGTTCTCAACCCTCATAGCCGTTTCAACCAGCTGCTGAAAATGAAAAAAATTCTGCACCACTACCTTCTCTCTGATAGCTAGGTGTAGTCCCGACTCAAACCTGCGGCACTTGGCAGCCTCACTGAACATCAGCTCCGAAGCATACCTCAACAACTGAGTAAACCGGCGCTCATATACTCAAGAATACCATCTCCTCTGGTGAGACTTAGAAACTCCCTCTGCTTCTGCTGAATATACACCTCAGACAGATACTTCTTCCTGTACACAATCAGGAAGTCTTCCCATGTCAACCCTACTGGTCTCATCTGACTCCCTGACACAATCTCCCACCAATGCAAGGCATCACCCTGAAGCAGACTGGCAACATAAACCACTCTCTCATCATCCTCGCACTCCATCTGATCCAAGACCCTTTCGGTCTTCCTCAAGTCTCAGCTTCCTCAGGATCCGTGGTCCCGTAGAAATCCACCACTCCATACTTCCTCAACTTGTCAAACTGTCTCCCCCTCTTATTTGGGGCCGAACAAGAAGCCTGTGGCATTTGTCCCATAGCCTGAACGAATGCTTGGGTAAATGCCTAGAACAATCTCGGATCAAGAGCAGGCACTTGCTCAGACTGACTAGGCGACTGCTGAGTCTAAGATCGAAGGGGCTCACTACTTTGCCCTAGAGGGGCCTCAGCCACTCCCGGGGCTACGGACTCATCCGTGCTCTCCTCTCTCAGTGGGGGTCAGGTGCAATAGAACCTTGCATAACTCCTCATGTCCTTCTACGAGGTGGCATCTTACTCCTTCAATGAAAACATTTACTGATTAGCTACATTTCTTTTTAATCTTAGTTCCTATATGTATGCATGAGATGCATGTCACTTAATGCAAACCATCAATTCATAATGCAAACATTTAATCATATATCACAACAAAAGCCTAGGAGTGAAACCTAAGCTTTGATACCAAACAATGTTGGACCCCGTCTCCGAGGCCCAACATTCGGAAGCACACAAGCATACATATAGGCATAGAGGACCCAAAACGAACACATACCGATCACAAATAGGGAAACTTTTAATAGAAAAATTTGGGATTGTATTTTTAAGAAAATATGTTCCTTATGCTCTCACGGTTTCAACGCCACTGAAAACGTGCAATTTGGGTTTGAAATGAAGAAGTTATGGCAAAAATGCTATTTCAAAGAAAACAGCCAAAATTGAGCACTACCGACTTCAGGTCAGAATTTGAAAATCTTAAAGGCTTAATTGTCAGTCGGCTCCTTCATAAAACTTGTAGGTTTATGTCTCTAGTTTAATTTAAAATAAGAATCGCTTTGATCGGAGCTCTATAGCTCAATATATCTCAAAATTAGTAAAGTATATTCGGACTTGATCAGCCGACCTCTACTCTTTGTTTAAAACCATCTTTTTCAATTTAAAATAAAAACTGATAAATAAGATGTAGAAAGTTAGAAAAATCTCTTACAAATCCATCGCTTTAAAAATCAGCTTAATCGGAGGTCTACACAAATAGTTATGGCCAAAAGAAGGGAGAGGGGTCGGTCGGCCAAAACCAACCCCCAATCAGCGCTCGCCAGCGCTGGGCGAGCGCTATCGCTCGGCACATTGCCAAGCGCTGGGCGCTCGCCTGCGCTGGGTGAGCACTGGGGCGCTCGGCAGCGTGCGGTCGGCCGCGTGCTGAGCGCTGGGCGCTCGCGGGCGAGCAACCTGCCTAGCGATCCGACCTATCAGACTTCTAACCTTAATAACTTTTGACTCCGAGCTCCAAATCAGACAAGGTTGGAAGCGTTGGAAAGCTAAAAGAAAAATCTACATTTTTCAAGAAGGACTCAAGGACAAGCTCGGCCACTAAGGGAAATAAATATTTACACAAAGGCCGATTGACTAGCTCTCCACCAACAGTACCAGAACTTGCGACCAACATAACTTTTGACCCAAAACTCCAAATTTAACAAAATTAGTGTCTATGGAAAGGTAAAAGAATTATCTACAACTTTCATGAAGATCACCGACCTATATTCCAACTCTATGAAGGTCAAAAGTGGACTCAAAGCTCTGCCTGACAATCTACCATATATACAGCACCTACAATTAATTCTAACAACTCACGCCTACCAATTTAACACATCATAAATAACTCATAAAACCTCCTGGGAGAGCTCTACAGCTCACCTAACACTCTCAAGGAGTCTCAATGATCCCAAATGAACTATATCAACCCAGAAATTTCAGAAAACACAACATACCCAGAAATTACCACATGAGTACATCAACCCAGAAATTTCAGCACTACAACCCACTTCAACAAACTCACATGAAGAGAGTACTAAAGCTCTCCTTCTCTTTCCAAATCATAATAAAGTTCAAGCATGGCTTTAATTACATATCAGCATATCCATTAACAGTCAAGTACAGAATACAAAATGTGTGAGATGCTCCATGTTTGATATGCTTATAAGCTAGTTACTAACTTAATACAAAAGTGGCTAAATTTCTTGGAGTGACGCCCGATGCCTTGCAAGGTTCCGCGATCAACAAGAATTTGCACCTGAGGAGGGAGAATGGGGGGTGAGCTAACACGGCTCAGTGGCTAACACGTTTATAGCCATCGGGTAATGAGCCACACAACAAAACATTACCAATCTGAAACAATAGCAATTTGTCATATAAAGCTCAAATAATCCAAAATCATCACATAAGCATAACATGAGAGTTCATATCAATCAACCACATATTATGCATCATAAACACAAATAAATGATGGAATGCACACATTTGGCTCGAGAGTTCCATAAACACGACGGAAACCGAAGTTTACCATAAACATGACGAGTCCATTTTCGGATCTCGTAGGCCACAAGCGGGCTGTCGGGAGAAGGCAAAAAGGGGGTCAACATGCAAGTGACTTATCGAAGTAGGTTCTCTCTTGCCCAATCACAACCAATTTATGATCACATATTCAAACACAAGACTAGCATTTTATGCTTCTTTCATTCTTTCAAATCATCATAGCTTCATTCTTTTCTTTCAAAGCAATGGAAAGACACTTTCAATATACACACATTTAAAAAAGATAGCACGCATAGGGCATTTGCCCATTACACAACAACTATAAAAATGTTACTCACCTATCGTCGGAATCCGAATTCAAGATTACCCTTCCTCCTTGTCGTGAGTTGGGTTCTCTTGATTTCCTTCAATCAAAACACACCCCATTCACTATTTATATTCTAAAAAAAGCATAGCATTCATAGAAATCAAGTAAAATAAAAGTATACTTGAAACCTAACCTACCCATAAGACATTTAAGCTAGAATAACCATAATCTTAGCTTAAAAGTCCCTAAAATCCATAGATCTCACCTTTCTCTTCTTTCTTTCTACAAACCCTACACAAACCCTAACTTCTATTCCTCCCATTTTCGAATCTAACATACACAAAGATGGAACTAACCTCTAATAAGTCGATTCTCTTCTTTTTCTTCTTCTTTCTTCCTCCCTACGACTCCCTCCCTTTTTGCCGAAAGCCTCCTTCTCCTTTGGCTCACGATTTTACTCTTCTCTTCTCCTTTCCTTTTTCCTCCTCTTCTCCTTCTTTAATTCACTTAACTCTTCCTTTAAAAGCCTACCTCAAAACTACATAGTTTTGAGCTCTCCTTCTAACAATCCCTTTTTTGGGCTCTCCTCCTCACAAGCCCACTACACATAATCCACTTATTTCTAATCCTTCTTCTTTTTATTCCACTTATTCCTAAAGCCCATACTTTTCAATATTAGGTCCAAGCCTTCATTTAAAGTCCCAACTTCTAATTTCCAAGCCCAACATAAAAAATATCTATATAAAAACATAATTAAATCAATTAAAACAAAATACAGAATAATTAAAGTAAGCGAATAATTAAATAAATCAATGAAAAAAAAATTTTCGGGACCCAACAGAATTGGTCTTTGGGTTCTTCATAAAAGTTGTATATCTTGAAGTTCTCTTTCTATTCATCTAAAGAACACCTGAATCCAAGTTCTATACATAAAGTTATGCCCATTTTTCTAAATCATCTCATATGATGTCAGCGAATCGTCTCATGACGTCAGCATCGTTTTTGTTCCTTCTTTTGTTCTACTTTTGACCCTTTTAGAGGCCGAAACTCGCTTCAAGTGCTTCATGAAAGTTGTAGATGTCGAACCCCCCCCCCTCAAATGGTTTTAAAACAAAATCAATCCAACATCTGTAGCAAAAGTTATGGTATTTGCGCCAAGACATGTACAATTCAAGCAAGCGCATAAACGTGTTGGATTCTTTTGGTTATAACTTCCTCATCCGACCTCCAAATGAAGTGATTCTTGAAACAATGGTTTTTCAACATCCTTGTCTATTTCTCCAAAATTTTGTATCATTTTGGGGTTGATATGATTATTTTTTGTTAGAGAGAAAGTGAGGGGTCAGTTGGGAGAGCATAATCGTGGTATGTGCATGCTTTAGTTTTCAAAGTATATCTCAATTTGTAGAGCTCCGATTGAGGCGATTCCTGGCTTCAAAGTGAACTAGAGTTTCATAGCTGCAGATTTTTTTCTTTAATGAAGCCAAATTGTAATTTTGGTGTTTGACTAGTGTGGGCCTCTACTCTTATAGGATGATGATTATTTAGGGTTACTGGAAATCACCTCACAAGGTACTGCACAAGCCTAAGGTTTATGATTCCGGTTGTTGAGCTCCAAAAACGAGGTCCAACACTCACCTTATGCTGCTAAAGAGCATTCTCAAGAAGATTGATATAATTATAAAAGATTTCATAAAGAAGGGATAGAATAACAATCATGGAGAAACCCTTAAGGTCAAATGGAGTATAATATGCATGCCTAAGGAATATAGAGGCCTTAGAATCACATCAACTACCATGATGGATAAAGAACTAATGGCTAAGAGGATCTAAAGAATTTGTGTGAAGAAAGAAAGTCTTTAGGTGAAGTGGATTCATTTGATGTATATCAAACAAGAAAGCATACAAACCATTTAGTGTAAACCAACATAATCTTATGCATTTTAGCATACTTGAACACTAGACAGCTTATGCTACCTTATGTAAAGCACATTATTGGAAATGGAAGTAATACAAAGTTCTGGTAAGAGAATTGGCATCAATTAGGGCCATTATATCTCACTCTATACCTCTATAGCCTAAGAGGTTCAGAACACTAAGGCTCATATGATGATAAAAAATGGCAATTGGAGTTGGCCTTTCCACTTATCTAGATATTCTTGTATAAACATGGAAAATCTACCAAACTACTAGCCTGACTAACTTCAACCTGATTCTATTCAATAGGAGCTACACAAGTCTAAAACATTCTCAACAAATTTCTTTAAAAGGCTACTATTGGGACCCTTGATTAAATTCTAGTTTCACAAATTCATATGGGAATTAAAGATTGTATAGACTCGTTCATTCATATTGTGGTTAGCAACACTGCAGAGATTATTAATTAGAGATAAATTGAAATATCAAGTGCCTAATCCAAAATGTGCATTGTGTGGAGACAAATTAGAGACAGTATATCACCTATAATTTAAATGTACTACAATTAATTAATTATGGAGACAATTTCTGCTGGCATTTAATCTGAAAGAGAACAACCAGACATGGATAGACACTTTCATATAGGCAACCAAGGTGAAAAGCAACATGAAAGGAGATTACAAGCTATTCAAAGCTGGTGCATTATATATAAAGAATAAGGAATGCCAAACTATTTAGGGAAGCTAAGGATATCTTAAAGTATAACTAGATGGGGTATATATGGGGTACACGACCAAACTACTGATTTCCTTGACAAGTTCCTACAAAGATTTTATCACAACAAGGCTAAAAATGAGATTGAACCTGTAAAACTACACTTCTCCTATAAATATGTTATAATTATGTAAGTGTAGTTAAAGAAATATCCACAGAATTGGAGTGGTGTGAATTGTAATGTTTTGTCATGACTCTTTCAATATGAAATTCATTAGTTCATTATTTAAGCAGATTAAATCAGGGATGGCATAATCTGACAAACTTGTCTTGGAGAAACAATCATAATGTGATTTGGTATAAATAGAACAATTGATCATAAAAGAAAAAAAAGGTGAACATAAAGGATGCAAATAGTTTATTTCTTATTTTACTCAATTATTTGATTTTAATTTTTTTATTTTAATTTTATTTTATTTTAATTTTTTGGTTTAAATAGATGAGTCTTTATATTTTTTATAGGTAAAAAAATAATTTTAAAGGTGGTGATAAGGAGCAAAACAAGCAACATAAAGGCTCCACTTTGAATTGCTTTAATGTAAGGCCCTAAACTATACTTTAGTTGAAATGTTACATGTCCATGATAGTAAAAGTGATAGGTGTTGAAATTGTGATGTGATTGTGAATTGCATATGTCTTGAATCTATTGTAACCCCCCACTCCCGCAGGACCCGAACCCGACATCGACGATGATATCCAGGTCCGTGCCCTGTGAGGGTGGCGTGCTACATCACTCAGTATAAAACTCAGTATAACATTTTCTCCTCTTATTATTATTATTATTTTAAACCATTCATTAACGCGACATAAACAGTAAGAAACTTGAGCCCATGTTCACAATTAATCATTTTCAGTTATTACAGTCATCCAATAATAATTTTACAATCAGTTAATGTAAAACAATAGAACCACAATGGCTCATTATAAATACAAAGCATTATTGCACAATGATTGCAGAATACAATTCGATAAAACACTAATGCAGACACGAACTGATCTCGACCTATATCCTTCACTTGCCTACAGTAGACATACTCCCGTGTCAAATGGGGTATTCTTCAAGACCTGAAAAATAGATGCAAATTTTGGGTGAGTTTTGCGAACTCAGTGAGTAACCATCATCGATGGTTCATGCAATCACATAACATATAACACATACTCTCATTTCCATTAAGTCACATTTCATATTCCCTATCACACCTCACATTCACATACAGTTTCATATTTTCATTATGTCGATACAATGTCATATTCAATATAATCACATCGATCATTCAATCAAATTTATCATTCTCATTCAGCACAATGTCACATTCCCATTCAATACAGTGTTGCAGTCCCATTCAATACAATTAAATCAATCATGTTATGCATATGTGCATGAGACCCACTTTCCATTTAATTACTTTGTTATGACCGAGTGTCTAAACTGTCCCGTACCCATGCATATCGGGCTCATTGAAACTGTCTCATATAGGGCTCATTGTAAACTGTCCCATAAAGGGCTCATTGTCGTTGAGCCTGAGGCTCAATCGATGTCGAGCACGAAGCTCTTTTCACTCATTGTTGACTACTCTGGTCACAACTCCCATTATCTTTCATGTATTCATGCAGTGGAATGTCTTATGCATATTTGCATGCGCTCAGTCAATCATAATTACTATCATCGGACCGTAGTCCGGCATTCGACATCTAATTACGAAGTCACATTTCATTTATGTGCAATTATGCATGCAAGACATTTTAACAATCTCAATATATACACTTAGGTCATCCCATTCACATTCAAGGAGCACTTCAATAACGCAATTCCCAATACATAATTAATCACCGAACCTCCTGTCCGGAACCCATATTTAATCACAATCAATAAAATAAATCAATACACATTCAACATGTAACAAAAGCAAATAACCAATAAATAAGACCATCTAGGTCTACTCACCTGTACTTCCGAACCAAAATCTGAAAGTCTCAGTGACGTCGGTGGACCGACGCTCCAAGTGTGGCTCTATAACAGTGACAGTATATAAACATTATCAATTGTTCAATCAGAACTATTTCAAAATGCACATGTAACACTTAGAAGGTGCAAAATGCATGTTCATGATATTCCCGGCCTTAATCCAATATTTTCCATCATATAATCCGTCTAAAAAAAATAGAAATCTAATGGCGCTCAATTTGGACCTCTTTATGTTCCCAATTAACTAAAACAGTGATGAAATACCCATTTCCCGGACACCCGTCAATTTTCCGTCCAAAAATTCCCAATTTCCCATGAAATGAAATTCAATGTCTCACGAATCCGATGCCTCAAGAATCAGGTCAATTGGACGTCGGATGAAAAAGTTATGAGCAAAAGAATGAAAAAAGGTCAGTACAAGTCGACTTACTCTACTGTGCATGCATAAGTCGACTTACTGAAGATACAAGTCGACTTACATTACTCCCATAACAGATCTGGAAAACTTTCTCCAACATGCCAACTTCCACAGGGCATAACTCCCTACTCCGGACTCCAAATTGGACAAACTTGGTGTCTATTTTATAGAGAAAAGAGAGCTCTACAAGTTTTATGAAGGACACAAAAGCCACTTTCACCTCTAAGGGTATCAAAAATGCAATCAAAGTTACTGCCCTCACAATGCCTCTCAAAACAGTGCAACATTTGTCAAAACAGTGCAACAGTTTATAAAATCCGTAACTTTCCAGTTACTTAGTCAAAAATTACACAATAAATATGCTCAGAAATATCCCAATGTTATCAACAACTTTCATGAACAACCCAAAATCAAAATCAATTGTTAACTAGGTCAAATAATTCAATCAATGATGCTGCCCCAGAAATCACCCAATCTGGACAGTAATATTCTATCAAGCATAACTCCCTGTACACAAGTCAAAAAACTGACTACCTTATATCATTGGAAAAATAAAACCACATACTTCAAGTTTCATGAAGAGCTTAAGAGCCAATTCCATCTCTAACCAATTCAAAATTGTTATGCAAATTTCTGCCATGATCAGCAGTTAACACCTTTATGCAGGTTCAGGTTTTGAAAACTCATAACTCCCAAATCTGATCTCCAAAATTTATATGCTATATACCATTTTCAAGATAAATGTTTTCTCTACAACTATTCAGAAGATCACTCAAGCTAATTCAATTCACCGAAATTGCTGAAATTGCTTCCAATCATAATGCTCGCAAATCTGACACTTAGGCTAGGTTTCACCACCATGTCCAAAATCAGTCAATAGTTAACAGTTCATAACTCCCAACGTACATATCGAAAAATTGCAAAATCAGTGGCAATGGAAAGCTAACAATATAGGCTGCAAGTTTCATGAAGACCATTTTCCCTAACTCCTTCTCAATTAATTTAGAAAAATCATCAAAACTCTAGGTTATGTGGTTTAGTTACTGTTCATTCCAGCCATCACCAATAACTTTCCATGCTAAAATTCACCCTCTTAAGACTAAAATTAGACAACACCTATTTCACACAAAAATGTAGCCAACAAGCCAAAGTTTCATTTGGAACAAACCTCGACTCATTTGCATAACCACACAATGAGTTATGCTCAAAACAGTACAGTAGGTCAAAAATCCATTTTCCAGCTTTCATCTTCATCTTAAATCCTATCACTTCTAATACCAATTCCACAAGCATAAGCATCCTAATCACACAAAAATTGAGCCAATAGATCATCATAAACCATGATTAATGACTAATACACACCCATCAATGCATCTAATGTATAACTGAAAGCTTAAAACAAAAACTTACCAAATTAGCTTTCAATCTTCAATTCTTTCTTTGCTATCTACCTCCACCACTTCTCCACTTTCTCTACTTTCAAATTCTCACTTTCCACCCACAACATCATCATCCACTCAAGGCTTAAGCTTGGTCTTGGGTGTGCATAAAGAAGAAGCAAGTAGCAAGAAGAAGCTCTTAAGGTTGAAGGAAGTAACTTAAAGAAGAAGAAAGAAATCGATGAAGATGAAAGAATGAGGATTTTCGGATGAGTGGGTGAAACAAAACCATTTAAGTCCTTTTTTTACTCCTTCTACTAGAAACACCGAGAACCACACATGCCTCTAATGTGTTGGTGAGGTGTCATTAAGACACTTGTCAAAAAAGAATGGGAAAAGACAAAATAGAAATAAAACAAAATGATGGATAGGATTTAGAAATCCTACTACAATTTGACCCATTCTAGTCCAATGACCCTAATTTCAATTCTGAAATAATATACCCAATATGACAGTGCCATTGGGTAGCAATTTTCGCTACCGAAAATCGACCGATTCGCCACTTGGTGATTTTTTTCCGGTCCGAGAATTTTCTCTGAAAAATTCCTAAAAATCCCTTAAAATATAAAACACTCACTGGTTCGCTCAGAATCATTTTTTAAACACAATAACTACGTTAATCACAAAAAAATTGCAGTAGGCTCATCTACCGGGAATGTCATGTATGCATGTACCGAAATTTGCATGTGCACAATGATACTGTGTATCAATCCTATTATGCATGAACAGTCCTAAGTCAATCCAATACATCTCATCCTATGCCAAATTTACTATTTTACCCTTCCTATCGGGGGTGGGATGTTACATTCCCCCCTCCTTATATAAATTTCATCCTCGAAATTCTCAGTCAACGGTTCACTATGACAGTTATCAAATGTCCCTACATATTCCATACACTTTTCCACTCAATGATTCATTTTCTGAAAGGTCACAGTAACCACACTCAGTCAGTTGTTCAGTCACTTATTTAATTAACTCATTATCACTCATCACAGTAGACGGATTCAACAAGGCTGTCAGTTGACAATCTCACTCTCTTAACTATCTCACTAGCCAGTTTTAGAATAGCCACTACTTTTAGTTCCAATGCTATGACTTAAATCATTATTTCTGAACCTGTTATCATTCATCACGTTTTATCCATCCAATACCTTTTTCTCAATATATAGACTTATTCCAATAACTTCATTAATACCCCTTTTTGCCAATTTTGGGTATACTTTGTCACTATGATACTTCCAATAAAATAGTTTATCTCGTCTGCGACACTTCCCTTTCCTTTAGTACCAACACAGTGGCACTTATCTCTATTTTTCACTATAATCGGTGGTAATCCATTTAACGCATTTACCCCTCATATTACATTGACTCTTAGTCCAGATTTAGTGTTCTTTTGACACGTCATTGTTCTATATGTTTTTAATTCTTTTTCATATGTCCGATCCTGATCCACTTCAGCTAACCCATGCAGTTTTCCTAAGCCCTTTCCTTTGTTTCACTCATCACAAGCATCTCGACTCACTGTTGGTCTTTGCCTCTTGTTAGGCATTTTTTTTTCCTGTAATACAAGCGTGTACAATTCCATCTTGTGCTCACCATTAGTTCTATAATCATTCAGTCAAAATTATAACATGAGGTTATAGTCCTCTATAGTCCAAATACTTAAGCACTTTTCCTATTGAACATTCAAACCTCTACGCACTTGAATCTATCACCACTTCGTTCTATACTCATAGTTATTCAATTTCACTTTCGCATATACTTACTAGAATGTCTAGCTTCGACTGTTCACTTTCTTGTTCTATCACCTTTTGGTCAGGTACACATACTTCTTCTTTGAGTCTTTCAATATTGTTTTTCCGATTTCACTCGCATATTCAGACTCATCATAGGACTCACTACTTTAATTCCTGCACTCTTAACCTTTCTTACCTCTATCCAGTATCACTAGTTCTACAACCTCAAGCTTCCAGAAGCACTTCTTAATTACCCATAATCTACTTGACTTTTTTTTTTGAAAAACCCAATATCTGTAATTGGTCTATTGATTGCAGCCTTATCCGTTCACTATTTGAACTTAGTAGTCAGAATTGTCTGTTTATTTCAGTAGTCATTTATGCCCGTTTTTTTCCTCGAATAAGCACAGTGTATCCTTATAGGAATCTAAAGTCTCCAAGGCTTTAAACAATTTCGATCATAACATCAATACCATTTATCAAAAGTCATTTCAATTTATCTAATACTGTTTGAACATAATGTCTCAGTTGATCTCACACTGCCCCCTCTCCAAGGGTATGCTCATCATCAGTATCAAATTCCTCCATTATTCTTTTACTTTTCACTGTTAAAACACTTTCAAACGCATTCCGTCGATAAACGTAGTCACTACCATTTGCTTACCTCACATCATTCCCTATTAGGGTCTTGTTGACTTTACCATACATCATTGTACTTTTTCATTGAGTCCACAATTAATCTATTTGTAATCCCATTATACATCACGTCATTGTCAGTTCCCCTTTAGGACTTCTTGTCTCTATTCATTTTCTCCTTTCAATTGATTTCCTGTCATTCACATCGATGTATGCCAATACCTAGTCATCCGTACTTGGACTTCCATCAATTCCACTTCATTTGTGTATTCCACTTCACAGTTCAGGACTATTTTATTCTTAATTTCAAATCTAGATTTCCTAACAGTTTTGCATCACATATGGAGCTCTATTCACTTCACATTGCAATAGGATCACCTTAAGTTAAAATTCCACTCATGTTGTTGGATACTTTACATTTCCGTACACACAGTGCAGATAACCTTAATTTTACTTTTGATTTCGTCCATACTTCTTTTCATTTGACCATTAGTCTTGCTACCATCTTTATACTGTTCATGAAAGTCTCATCAGCCAATTAGTGTCCCTAATTGCTTGTCAATCATTCTGAACTCTACGCACTATCTCAGTCAGAACAATTTTATGTCATAATTTGAAGATCAGAACATTCCTTGCACTAAGGTTCCGTGTGGCAGTCACCTAAACACTTTCTTTAACACTTATTCAGTAATCTACACCTCAGCAGAACTTTTTTTCCATTTTATCCGGAAACCAATTAGTAACCTATACAATTCAGACTTCCATAAAACTCCTTTCCGTTTATGCTAATCCTCAAATAGAGGACTGATGCCATAATATATACTTTTCTTTTTCATTTCCTCTCATCAAGGTATATTCAGTCATCTTATGTCTTACTTTAACCCATTAAGAACTTTACACTTATAGCCACTCTAATCATTCACCGATCATCTCCTCTATTTATCCATCCATTTACCATTTCCGTTTCCTATACCTATATTTAACCAATCCAGAATTTTCCGATGCACTAGCAGTAAAAATTTCCAATCTTTCTTTTCTCCGAATATCCCTTTATACTGATTTACAAGTATTCACATAACCATTTTGGTCCCTACTCATGCGCTCATGAGTCCACTTCAGTTCATCTGTACGCTTTCATCTCACCATTTCTATCTCTTTCTAACCATAGAATCACTTCGCTTCTTTTTTTCTTATAAAATAGACCATTATGGTACAATATTGATCTCATTCCAATCTCGTTATCATCCTCATCTATGATATCCACTAACACAAATGTAGTGAATCCCTATTTACCTGATCGGACCATATACTTTTTACTCAGTTCCAATTATCCCCATTTCGTTGAATATACGAGTCACAACTCTAATTCCCTAATCATCTCGAACTTTTACTCGCACATAGGCATACTTTAACCAATGTGTTTCTCATATTCACAGTGGATCTCTCCATGCTGTAGAAATGTTCATTTTCTTTCGCTGTAATATTGCCACTTTAAATCCCCTTATTCCTTTTGATATCGTTTCTTTCCTCAATTAACCCATGCCAACATAGTTATACTGATACCAAATTTGAGGGTTTATAATCACAGTATAACATACATCTCATTATTCATTTTCCTTTTCCCTTCCTAATTACCCATATACTTTCTGGTTTCACATTCTAATACAGATCTCATTTTTCTCTCTTAATCACTTAACACATATGCACTCAGAGGATTTATCCTCGTGCAACTCAGACTAGGGATCGCCACCACGGCCTGCAACGCGACCGACTCAAATGCATGCAACTTGACCTATGTTTCAAATCGTGCCCAGATACATTCAGACATCGGGCTCGATACCACCTAAATGTAATACCCCACTCCCTTTTACCCGACCCGACATCGACGGTGATATCCAGGTCCGTGCCCTGTGAGGGTGGCGGGCTACATCACTCAGTATAAAACTCAGTATAACATTTTCTCCTCTTATTATTATTATTTTTTTAAACCATTCATTAACGTGACATAAACAGTAAGAAACTTGAGCCCATGTTCACAATTAATCATTTTCAGTTATTACAGTCATCCAATAATAATTTTACAATCAGTTAATGTAAAACAAAAGAACCACAATGGCTCATTATAAATACAAAGCATTATTACACAATGATTGCGGAATACAATTCGATAAAACACTAATGCAGACACGAACTGATCCTGACCTCTATCCTTCACTTGCCTACAGTAGACATACTCCCGTGTCAAACGGGGTATTCTTCAAGACCTGAAAAATAGATGCAAATTTTGGGTGAGTTTTGTGAACTCAATGAGTGACCATCATCGATGGTTCACCCAATCACATAACATATAACACATACTCTCATTTCCATTAAGTCACATTTCATATTCCCTATCACACCTCACATTCACATACAGTTTCATATTTTCATTATGTCGATACAATGTCATATTCAATATAATCACATCGATCATTCAATCAAATTTATCATTCCCATTCAGACAATGTCACATTCCCATTCAATACAAGGTGTTGCATTCTATTCAATACAATTAAATCAATCATGTTATGCATATGTGCATGAGACCCACTTTCCATTTAATTACTTTGTTGTGACCGAGTGTCTAAACCGTCCTGCACCTATGGATATCGGGCTCATTGAAACCGTCCCATATAGGGCTCATTGTAAACCGTCCCATAAAGGGCTCATTGTCGTTGAGCCCGAGGCTCAATCGATTCGAGCACGAAGCTCTTTTCACTCATTGTTGACTACTCGTCACAACTCCCATTATCTTTCATGTATTCATGCAAAGAAATGTCTTATGCATATTTGCATGCGCCGATCAATCATAATTACTATCATCGGACCGTAGTCCGGCATTCGACATCTAATTACGAAGTCACATTTCATTTATGTGCAATTATGCATGCAAGACATTTTAACAATCTCAATATATACACTTAGGTCATCCCATTCATATTCAAGGAGCACTTCAATAACACAGTTCTCAATACATAATTAATCACCGGACCTCCTGTCCGGAACCCATATTTAATCACAATCAATAAAATAAATCAATACAAATTCAACATATAACAAAAGCAAATAACCAATAAATAAGACCATCTAGGTCTACTCACCTATACTTCCGAACCAAAATCTGAAAGTCTCAGTGACGTCGGTGGACCGACGCTCCAAGTGTGGCTCTATAATAGTGAAAGTATATAAACATTATCAATTGTTCAATCAGAACTATTTCAGAATGCACATGTAACACTTAGAAGGTGTACAATGCATGTTCATGATATTCCCGGCCTTAATCCAATATTTTCCATCATATAATCTGTCTAAAAAAATAGAAATCTAATGGCGCTCAATTTGGACCTCTTTAGGTTCCCAATTAACTAAAACAGTGATGAAATACCCATTTCCCGGACACCCGTCAATTTTCCGTCCAAAAATTCCCAATTTCCTATGAAATGAAATTCAATGTCTCACGAATCTGATTCCTCAAGAATCAGGTCAATCGGACGTCGGACGGAAAAGTTATGAGCAAAAGAATGAAAAAAGGTCAGTACAAGTTGACTTATCTGAGAATACAAGTCGACTTACTCTACTGTGCATGAATAAGTCGACTTACTGAAGATACAAGTCGACTTACATTACTCCCATAACAGATCTGGAAAACTTTCTCCAACATGCCAACTTCCACAGGGCATAACTCCCTACTCCGGACTCCAAATTGGACAAACTTGGTGTCTATTTTAAAGGGAAAAGAGAGCTCTACAAGTTTCATGCAGGACACAAAATCCACTTTCACCTCTAAGGGTATCAAAAATGCAATCAAAGTTACTGCCCTCACAATGCCTCTCAAAACAGTGCAACATTTGTCAAAACAGTGCAACAGATTATAAAATCCGTAACTTTCCAGTTCCTTAGTCAAAAATTACACAATAAATATGCTCAGAAATATCCCAATGTTATCAACAACTTTCATGAACAACCCAAAATCAAAATCAATTGTTAACTAGGTCAAATAATTCAATCAATGATGCTGCCCCAGAAATCACCCAATCTGGATAGTAATATTCTATCAAGCATAACTCCCTGTACACAAGTCAAAAAAATAACTACCTTATATCATTGGAAAGATAAAACCACATACTTCAAGTTTCATGAAGAGCTTAAGAGCCAATTCCATCTGTAACCAATTCAAAACTGTTATGTAAATTTCTGCCATGATCAGCAGTTAACACCTTTATGCAGGTTCAGGTTTTGAAAACTCATAACTCCCAAATCTGATCTCCAAAATTTATATGCTATATACCATTTTCAAGATAAATGCTTCCTCTACAACTATTCAGAAGATCACTCAAGCTAATTCAATTCACCGAAATTGCTGAAATTGCTTCCATTCAGAATGCTCGCAAATCTGACACTTAGGCTAGGTTTCACCACCATGTCCAAAATCAGTCAATAGTTAACAGTTCATAACTCCCAACGTACATATCGAAAAATTGCAAAATCAGTGGCAATGGAAAGCTAACAATATAGGCTGAAACTTTCATGAAGACCATTTTTCCTAACTCCTTCTCAATTAATTTCGAAAAATCATCAAAACTCTAGGTTATGTGGTTCGGTTACTGTTCATTCCAGCCATCACCAGTAACTTTTCATGCTAAAATTCACCCTCTTAAGACTAAAATTAGACAACACCTATTTCACACAAAAATGTAGCCAAAAAGCCAAAGTTTCATTTGGCACAAACCTCGACTCATTTGCATAACCACACAATGAGTTATACTCAAAACAGTATAGTAGGTCAAAAATCCATTTTCCAGCTTTCATCTTCAACTTAAATCCTATCACTTCTAATACCAATTCCACATGCATAAGCATCCTAATCACACAAAAATTGAGCCAATAGATCATCATAAACCATGATTAATGACTAATACACACCCATCAATGCATCTAATGTATAAATGAAAGCTTAAAACAAAAACTTACCAAATTAGCTTTCAATCTTCAATTCTTTCTTTGCTATCTACCTCCACCACTTCTCCACTTTCTCTACTTTCAAATTCTCACTTTCCACCCACAACATCATCATCCACTCAAGGCTTAAGCTTGGTCTTGGGTGTGCATAAAGAAGAAGCAAGTAGCAAGAAGAAGCTCTTAAGGTTGAAGGAAGTAACTTAAAGAAGAAGAAAGAAATCGATGAAGATGAAAGAATGAGGATTTTCGGATGAGTGGGTGAAACAAAACCATTTAAGTCATTTTTTTACTCCTTCTACTAGAAACACCGAGAACCACACATGCCTCTAATGTGTTGGTGAGGTGTCATTAAGACACTTGTCAAAAAAGAATGGAAAAAGACAAAATAGAAATAAAACAAAATGATGGATAGGATTTAGAAATCCTACTACAATTTGACCCATTCTAATCCAATGACCCTAATTTTAATTCCGAAATAATATACCCAATATGACAGTGCCATTGGGTAGCAATTTTCGCTACCGAAAATCGACCAGTTCGCCACTTGATGATTTTTTTTCGGTACGGGAATTTTCTCTGAAAAATTCCAGAAAAATTCCTAAAAATCCCTTAAAATATAAAACACTCACTGGCTCGCTCAGAATCATTTTTTAAACACAATAACTACGTTAATCACAAAAAAAATTGCAGTTGGCTCATCTACCGGGAATGTCATGTATGCATGTACTGAAATTTGCATGTGCACAATGATACTGTGTACCAATCCTATTATGCATGAACAGTCCTAAGTCATTCCAATACATCTCATCCTATGCCAAATTTACTATTTTACCCTTCCTATCGGGGGTGGGATGTTACATCTATGGTCCATAAAACCATAATTAGTAACTTGCAATTAATTGTTACCATTGGAAATTGATGAATGAAAATGTACAATTAGACTAGGAAAATTATCAAGTAACAAGACAAGTTGATACATGGAAATTTGGATGAAAAAGCCTATTATTTGAATGACATTTAGCATAAGTAAATAAAGGACAAATGGCAGTATAATTGAATGACATTTGGAAGCGTTGATTAAGTGACAAATGGTTTAATAGAAGTGTGACATTTGGTAGCTTAAATGGAGGATAAATGGCTCATTTCTATGTATGGCTCATCTTACACATGGCACGGCTTTGTGTATTAGCTAATTTCTGTTGTAACTCATCCTTTTCTTTGCTCATTCACCACAAAACACCATACTCTTCCAATCTTGATATTTTGGCTTATGTTGTGCCTAATTACCACATCAAGATGTTCCATTAAGAAAGCTACCATATGGCATCTTCTATGTTGTTATCTTTTGGTGTTAAGAGCATCCTAGTTTCACATGGATTTTGGACTTGTGTTGGTTGTTTGGAAGGTTAGTTTGGCTTGTTCGTTGAAGTTAAACATGTAAGGGAATTCTAAACTTGATATAATATATTAATACAAGTTTGTGATAATTGAATTGGCATGAAATATGTGTTATGATGATAATAATTGAGTGCTAGAAAATGATCCTTGTTTAGCAATTTTTGTTTTGGTTTTAAT
This sequence comes from Erythroxylum novogranatense, assembly GCA_029891385.1. Classification (NCBI taxonomy): domain Eukaryota; kingdom Viridiplantae; phylum Streptophyta; class Magnoliopsida; order Malpighiales; family Erythroxylaceae; genus Erythroxylum; species Erythroxylum novogranatense. The sequence continues at coordinate 81,398,305 of CM057232.1, read as the reverse complement.
GCATGTAAGATAATGATTTGTGAGTTATCTAATGAATGATTTTTGAATTGGTTTTGGACATGAATTTGATAAGGGATTAAAGCATGAATAAGGTAGAATTGAAGTGAAATTGATGGACTTTGCTGAAGGTGTATTAGACGGAGTATGAAGGAGTAAAATTTGAAAGCAAAATGAAGGTTCACTTATCCCATGATCATAGGATTTATATGGCTCATTCCTACAGTTGTAGGAAGTACTTAGGAAGTAGAAAAGGTTGGTTTTGGGAAACTGTTAGACTATATAAGGTTAAGGTACATTATAATGGTGTAATTGGACTTAATTAAGGTGTAAAATGAACCTAGTTTGATATGGAATAAGTTAATTAAAGGTTGAATAAGATTTGGATTTTTAATTGAAGTAATAACTAAAGGAAGGTGTTATTAGATAACAAAGTATCTAATTTGGAACTTATAAGTTGTTAAAGGAATGAAGTTTTCATATTAATGCTAATGTGATTTAAAGAACAAAACTAGTGTATTGGTTGTGAATGTTTGTGAATTGGGAACTTGTGTGAATACATTTACTGTGTAATTACTTAATGTATTCATTGGTGCATTATTGCAAATGTTTATGTTTATAAGCCATGTTAAGTTAGATCAAATGTGAATGAATATGTTAAATTTGGGCAAAATGGATTAAATTCATATGTTATGCACTACATCACTTACATGTGATTCTGAAATCCGAAATGTTTTGTTTTAAAAATAGTCAAGTCCTAGTTATGGTAAATACGCATACCTAGAAGGGTCTGTAGTTGCTCCTATAACTGGAAACTAATATGTCCCCTAATTATTAACACTACGGTGTCCCCTGATTATTGACACTACAATGTCCCTTGACTATAGACGCTACAGTGTCCCCTAATTTTGAGACATACGTCTCTTCTATCCTGTGATACCAATCATGGTATCTTCTGCTATAGTCCCGTTACCTACTTCTGTAAAAAGGATTAGCAGGATAAATTATTTTGTATTATGATACATGTTCAGTTTTCTTATAAACAAGTTCTGTTCTTATACAAAATAAGTTCTGATTTGATACAAGACATATCCTGATCTGATATAAGTTATATTATGATCTAAAAGAAATATATCCTGCTCTGATTCTTGAACATTCTATTCTGATATTTATATGTCTTATTCTATATTGATGAATCATATTATGTTATGAAACACATAATGTTTGAATTGCTTTATAATATGAACAATTAAAGATTGTTGGTGATATGGTTCTATACATGTGAATGCTAGACGATTGTTAGAGACAGTCACCAGTTTATATCTTGTTTAGTTATTCCCCATTAAGCTATATGCTTAGTGTTAGACCTTTAAGTTTTGGAGCACTTCTCAGTGACCCTTGCGAAGCGCCTTAGGAAGAAGGTTAGTTGGATTCAGGCATGAGGGAGGCATATGAAAACACTAAAGCAAACGTGGGCAAGTAGGATTAGACTTGGGGCAAATTTCAATAGAGTCTCATACCTTGTGGAGATTGACTCGACCGAGGATAAGAACTTGATGGACTAAGGACTTGGACATGCTTGGAAGAATGGATCACAACTAACATATTTAATGTGGGAAGCATTAGATCAAGCCAGTATGCTACGTGGGCTTCGACGAGATCACACTACATCATCAGCAGATAGAGATCATAGGGAGATCTTGGATGATGTGGCGATAACTAGGAGTTAGAGTTGCAATGGAACTAAACATCTAAAGATAGTGGAGATCTTCGAGGATAAGGATGCTAGTTTCCTAGGCGAATGTAAACTCTATCTTTCTGTTATCTTATCTTATCAGTTAGAGTCCTATTTAGACGGGGATGTCGTCTAATTGGTCCACATGATGTAATCTGATAAGGATAGACATGATCTTAGCATGATATTAGGTAGTTCACATTGAGTGGGATTCTAAATGTAACTTGGCTGCTAAGTTAGAAAGCCTATGTATAGCTCACTCAAGCTTTGCTCTTCTCATTCAATTAGAGAGAGCCAGCATTCCTTGTATTCTTTTGAGAGAAAGTAATATAAAGGTTGGTTTAACCGTATCTCTGAGCTTCCTTGTTTCCTTTGTTTCTTCTTGCTTTCGCAGCATTGTTTCTTCGAGTGTGTGAGGTAAACACTTCGAGGGTCATTAAAGGCTAAGTCTTGCTTAAGTGGACCTAAGTGAAACTACTGTACAAAAAGTGTTAGCGATCAACTTCGGTGCAAGTTTGAGTCCAAAGGTGACCTTTGTATCAACTAGTATCAGAGCCAAAGTTTGAAATGACAACTTGACAGAATGGTGGTCTAGGGTGGAGGCACTCATTGGACCAATTCCTCAAGGGGAGAAAGAAGTCACATCTCACAATACTGGTTTTGAGATGTTAGAGGCACGGATCCAACAATTGCAATAACAAATGGCGGATTTGTTGAAGGCAGAAGAGGAGTCCCAGTTTGAGACCACTATGTTGAGATGTGCTGTGCAATGATAGATGTCGAGTGAGGTGAAAGCTCCACACCACAACTTTCCTCTATGAAGGTATGTGATCTTATGGTATTCGAAGGCATGCGGGACGCTAAGGTGTTGGAGAATTTCTTGTGGGATATGGAGCAGTACTTTACGACTGCTAAGGTATCTGATGTTAAAAAGGTCAATGTGACGGCCATATACTTAGATGGGGATGCCAAGCTCTGGTAGAGGACGAGGACCTCTATAGAGATCAGCGTGGGTAGAACTCTCGTGGAAACATGGGCACAAATGAAGAAGGAGCTCAAGGATCAATTCCTTCCCATGAATACTTCTTGGCTTATGAGGGATGCCTTGAAAAAGCTTAAACAAGATGGATCAATAAGAGATTATGTGAAATCTTTTAGTTCTCTAATGTTGGATATTGAAAATATGTCAGATGAGGACAAGCTCTTCAATTTCCTATCCGGGTTATAACCATGGGCTCAAATGGAGTTACGGATGCAAAATGTGAAGGATGTGGTTAGTGCAATCGCAACTGCTAATGCCTTGGTGGATTTTCATATGGAAAAAGACTCTAAGGCGAGCTCCTCAAATTCTTCCAAGGGTAAAGGCCACACCCAATAGGAGAAGACCGAGGGGAAGAAAAAGAAAGACTTCAAAAAGGGAGATTTCAAAGGCAAGGGCAAGCTGAATGGTGGCTCTAAGAATGGGGAGACATCCTCAGAAAAGGGCAAGGTTGCTTGTTACTTGTGTGGCGGTCCACACTTTGCTAGAAAGTGCCCAAGGAAAGAGAATTTAAACACCCTAATTGTTGAAGAAGAGGGTGAATCTTCGGATGATGCGACGCTAAATCCAATCGCTTTACTTAATATGGTTAGTAGTGAGTCGGTTTCTTTTGATAGATTATTGTACATGGGAATACAGGTTAGGGAAAAGGCCATGACCGAAATGGTGGATATAGGTGTGACCTATAGTTTCCTAGCAGAAAAAATGGTTCAAAAGTTGGGCATAAGGGTGTCTAAAGCCCTTATGAGAATTAAAACCCCTACGGGGAAGGCACAATGTTAGACACCCCGCCTTTGAAAGTCACGAGCCTGACGTCCTAAATGACGTCTAAATGCGTATCCCACAAGGATGGTGTGCCCCCACCAAGACAAACTCAAAAACAACTTACATTTACTATTTTCAAATAGATGTTGATCCTAAACATTTGAACTAGCCTTGGGACACTTAGCATAACGGTCAATTTGAGATATCGGTTTAAGATCCTATTAAGGCGATTTCTAAGGAGGGCTTTGAGATTTACAACTTTGAGAAATACTTTGAGGTCTGATTCTATCTTCAGAAGGACTAAAAATGGAACTGAAGGTAAAAAAAGCAAAACACAGAAGAAGATGACGTCATCATAACAAAACATAGAAGAAGATAGAGTCATCACAGAAGAAGCAAAAGGCAGAAGAAGTAAAAGGTAGAAGAAGCGAGTCAGCAAAAGACAGAAGATAGCAAAAGACAAAAGAAGTTCATAAACAGTAACCCAAAAGAAGTTTATGAACAGTAACCCAGAAGAAGCAAAAGACATAGGAAGCGAGTCGACAAAACACAGAAGATAGAAAAAGATAGAAGAAGTTTATGAACAGTAACCCAGAAGAAGCAAAAAACAGAGGAAGCGAGACGGCAAAACACAGAAGAAGACGCGTCGGAAAAACACAGAAGAAGACGTGTCAGTAAAACACAGAAGAAGACATGTCGGTAAAACACAAAAGAAGACACATTGCAAAACACAGAAGAAGACGCGTCGGCAAAACACAGAAGAAGACACGTCAGTAAAACATAGAAGAAGACGCATCAGCAAAACACAAAAGAAGACGCGTCAGCAAAACACAGACGATACAAAAGGTAGATGATACAAAACACAGAAGATACAAAAGACAGACGAAGCAAATCACAAATGATATAAAACACAGAAGAAGATGACGTCATCACAGAAGAAGCAAAAAGGCAGAAGGAGCCAAACACAGAAGAAGATGCAACTTTACTCTTGAACATCTTTTCTTATAAGGGTCTTAATTTTAAGCTCGGATGCCCAAAATTTTCATATCATATATCACTGGAAAGCTAAAAGAGAGACCTACAACTTTACCGAAGACACAATTGTCTAAATCGGCATAGATTAATCCAGATTTTTCCCCCAAAGTCAGAAAATGAATTTTTCTTTCCTTTATGACACTTGAAAAAAAATTTCATACGTACAAACATGAGAGAGTCGTGAGTAAAAATACAAACGTATTCAATTTGCATCAAAAGATAAAAGTTTTACAATGCTTTAGTGGGCATTTCAAGCTGCAAATACATTAATACATCAAAATCTCAAAATACAAAAGATACATGAACCATGATTTGCTCAAAATGCAACCAAAGCCTTGCTTTACAAAACTTACTTCAAATGCAAAATAATCAAAACTAAGAGTGTTGCCTTGCCCTTTTGACCTATTCGATATCCGGCTCATTACCTGAAGGTGTAGAAGGAGAATGGGGGGGTGAGCTTAAAGCCCGTTGGTAACAATTTTATAATTTGTAACAAGCAAAAATATTTATAAATTATTTGCAATGCAGAAATTCATATGAATGTAAATCATGAATGCGTCACTCATATCAACTTATCATGAACACATAAAAATGTTAGATGGTTTGAGTAAGTCCAAAACATGACGCACTACACATTCCCAATATAATGGTCGTGTGTAGTCATGAATTCTTGAGGGAGTCCTTGAAGGACCTCCGTGCTACTAGTGGGCAGGCGAGAGAAGCCTATACTTGGGTCAACATGCACGTGACGGTTCTTGAGGGACTACCACAAACCCACATAACACATAGATTTCAAAATCTTGAAAGCTTGATGCCCAAAATGGCACATTCTCTTGAAAACTTGTTTTTCACATGCTTGTTATATCTTGTAAACCTTTTGCAAAAGTATGGTTTCATAATCATGCATCAATTCAAAGAATTATTTTAAAACTAAATTTTCAAAAATCATCACACAAATCGGGTATAAGCATATGGCACAATCTTACAACATTTAAAAAAAACATTAAATGCATATGAATGAGGTAGTTGCAAAATTATTTACTGTCATTTCTTGATAGAAAACTTTTATTGGCTTATTACCAACTATAAAAGTGAAACCCACCTTGAAGTCCTTGATTATGTCTTGTTCCAATATGTCTCTCCTCTTGCTCCTCTTGTCTTTCTTGATTCCCTTTTTAACAAAAATAAATTCCCAAATCAATGGAAATTTTCTGATGAGAACCCAAAGAAACTAATATATAAGTTGATCCTAGAACCCTAAAACCCATGCATTTTCTAAACTTTTGAAACCACCCCTTCCCAAAATCCGAAGCCTTAAAATGTTCTCAAATCTTCTCTAAATGAAGAAATGCTTAGTTCAAAAGAAGGCTCTTATCTTCCTCTATATTTCTCCATTCTCGATCACTCTCAAAATCCCCTTTAAAGGTTGAGAAAAATCAAGACCTAGCTCAAACCTCTCTTCTCTCTCTAAACCCACGACACTCTCTCTGCCTTCTTTCTTATTTTTGTGCTTTCTCCATTTTTTTTTCCTCACCACATTTTTGACTTTTAAATTGCAAGCCAATAAATTCATTTTCCCATTTTGCCCCTCCTTCAAAGCCTTAAAACCTTCCCACTTAAGTGATCTTCCCAAAATACCCCTTATTCAACTTATCGCTTTAACTTTAATCCAATTCACCTATGTAACATAATCTCATTAACATTAGCATGCTACTTAAATCCAACGTACGCTAATCTAGTAAGATCCTAAAATTAATCTAATTATGCTCATTTATCAAGAAAAAATTTTAGGGGCCAACAATTTTTCCCCTCTTAAAAGAATTTCGTTCTCGAAATTCATACCTGAATCACTGAAGAGATGTGGATAGTTCTCCTTCATGGTTTCCAAAGACTCCCATGTGGCCTCTTCCATAGAATGGTTTCTCCACAAGACCTTGACTAGCTGAACTGTCTTATTCCTGAGGACCTGTTCTTTAGTGTCCAAAATCTCCATTAGAATCTCCTCATAACTCATATCATCTCTCAACTTAAATTCAGTAGCCTGAATGAAGTGGGAGGGATCCGACCTATACCTCCTCAACATGGATACATGAAAGACATCATGTATCTGTGACAATTTTTGTGGCTACGCCAACCTGTAGGCAAGCGGTCCAACCCTCTCAAGAATTTCATAGGGACCCATATATCTCGGACTCAATTTGCCCTTCTTATCAAGCCTCATGACTCCTTTCCAAGGAGACGTCTTAAGAAATAGTTTCTCACCAACTTCATACTCCATCTCCTTCCGATGTGCATCAGTATAACTTTTCATTCTATCCTTAGCTGCTTTAAGCTTTTGCTTAACTAACTTGACTTTGTCTACTTTCATCTGGAGTAACTCTAGTCCTATCAGCTTCCTTTCTCCTTCTTCATCCCAACATATCAGAGTTCTACATCTCCTTCCATACAGTGCTTCATAAGGAGCCATCTGAATGTTTGAGTGGTATGAATTATTATAAGCAAATTCGACCAATGGTAAATGTTCGTCCCAAGCTCCTTTGAAATCCATCACACATGCCCTAAGCATTCCCTCAAGGGTTCGAATGGTTCTCTTAAATTGACCGTCTATCTGAGGATGAAAAGTCGTGCTAAACTTCAACTTGGTTCCCAAAGCCTCTTGTAAACTTTTCCAGAATCTCGAAGTAAATCGAAGATCCCTATCAGAAACTATAGAACCTAGAACCCCATGCAATCTCACTATCTCATCAATATACTTCTTTACCAAAATGTGTACAGAATATGTCTGTTTAATTGCCAGAAAATGGGTTAACTTCGTCAAAATGTCTACAATGACCCATATGGCATCATGCTTCCTACTGGTCTTGGGCAAACCCATCAAAAGTCCATAGTCACTCTTTGCCACTTCCACTCAGGAATGGACAATGGCCTTAACTTGCCTGAAGGTACCTGGTGTTCAGCCTTGACTTGCTGACACACTACACACTTACTTGCATACTCTGCTACATCCCTTTTCATGCCCTTCGACTAGAAATGCTCTCTTAAATCTCTGTACATCCTAGTGCTACCTGGGTGCATGGCATAAGGTGCATTGGTGCCTCACCTAGGATTTCGTCCTTCACTTCCTTGAAATTCGAAATACAAAGCCTATTTTTGACAATCATGAGTCCATCATCCCTCACTACCACTTCAGACTTCTTGCCACTCTGAATTTCTTCTCAGAGCTCATTCAATTATGTATCTTGTGCTTGCTTAACTTTCTCCCTGAGTATTGGTCTCACTCTGAAAGTAGCAATGATACAATCCAGTTCCTCCTGTTTCAAGCTTATCTTAAGCTTAGCCATTTCTTCCAATAAAGGCAGATAAACTGTCTGAACATAGGCTATTGAGGATTTCCTGCTCAAGGCATCAGCTACCACATTCGCCTTTCCTGGATGGTACTCAATTAACAAGTCATAATCCTTGAGCAACTCTAACTACCTTCTTTGTCTCAAATTCAATTCCTTTTGGCTCAACAAATACTTAGGAATTTTATGATCGGTGAAAATCGTCGTTTGAACCCCATACAGATAATGTCTCCAAATTTTCAAAGCAAAGATCATTGCTGCTAATTCCAGATCATGGTTCGGATAATTCAATTCATAAGGCTTCAGTTGCCTTGAAGCATAAGCTATAACCTTGTCTCCCTGCATCAACACACAACCTAAACCCTTTCTTGAAGCATCACTGTACACTGTATAACCCTTGTCTCTAGTAGGCAAAATCAAAACTGGAGCACTTGTCAATCTGCGCTTGAGTTCTTTAAAGCTTTTTTGGCATTCCTCACTCTAGACAAATTTCTGATTCTTCCTCAATAACTTAGTCACAGGGGCAGCTATCATGAAAAATCCCTCAACGAATCTTCTATAATATCCTACCAAACTCAGAAAACTCCTCACATCTGTCACTATTTTAGGTGCATGCCAATTCACCACTGTTTCAATCTTTCTCGAATCAACATGTACCCCATCTTTAGAAATCACATGTCCAATGAATATCACCTCATAAAGCCAGAATTCACATTTGTTGAATTTGGCATAAAGTTCCTTCTCCCTTAGTGTCTGCAATACTATTCTGAAATGCTCCTCATGTTCCCCTTCACTCTTGGAATATACCAGAATGTCATCGATAAATACTATTACAAAATGATCCAGATATTTCTTGAAAACCCTATTCATCATATCCATGAATGCAGCTGGAGCATTGGTCAACCTGAATGGCATGACTAGGAACTCGTAATGCCTATATTGGGTCCTAAAGGCTGTCTTGCTTACATCAGACTCCTTGATTCTGAGTTGATGATAGCCTGACCTGAGATCAATCTTAGAAAAGACCCTTGATCCTTACAGCTAGTCAAACAGATCATCAATTCGGGGCAGAGGGTACTTGTTTTTAATGGTCACCTTGTTGAGTCTCCGATAATCAATGCACATGCGCCATGTTCCCTCCTTCTTCTTAATAAACAAAACTGGTGCTCCCCACGGTGATGAACTCGACCTTATGAACCCCTTCTATAGCAGTTCTTCCAACTATTTCTTGAGTTCCTTCAGCTCTACTGGAGCCATCTATAGGGTGGTATAGAAATAGGCATAGTACCAGGAAGCAAGTCAATAGCAAACTCGATTTCCCTTTCTAGTAGCAAGCCAGGTAAATCCTCTGGAAACACATCAGGAAACTCCCTTAAAACCGAAAAATCCTCTAACCTCCCTTCATTTACATCTATGTCCACAACATGTGCCAAGAAGGCTTCACATCCCTTTCCCATCATTCTGTCAGCTAGCAAGGCCGAAATAATTCTTGGTGGTGGTGTTTTCCTGTCCCTCCTGAAAATCACCTTCTCACCGTTGCCTAGATCAAATTCCACCTCCTTAAGGCCACAATCTAACTTTGCCTGATACTTCTCCATGAAATCCATTCCAAGTATAACATCCAAGTCTTTTAGGTCTAGAGGTAGTAAATCCACTACTAATCTAGCACCATCAATGAAGAGTTCACAACCCCTACACACTTGACTTATAATCACATTCCTCTGCCGAGGTGTACTAACAAGCAAAGGACTACTCAAAGGCACTAAATTCACACCACGTAAAATCATATTTGCAGAAACAAAAGAATGCGTGGAACCGGTATCAATTAGCAAATATACTACAGAGTTAAATAATTGAGCCATACCCGTGAAAACTTCAGGGGTGGCTGTCGCTTCCTCTTTAGTCATGGCGAACACCCTTGCTTGAGCCTGACCTATTTGTCTTCCTGGAGGAATAGGCTTCTTTCCAACTCCAGAATCCCCACCTCGATAATTGGCCAGTCCTCACTGTTTCGGCTCTCTTGGGGGCTTGCAACTGTGACCCCTTTTGTTTTATTGCTTGGGGACAATCCCTGATCAAGTGTCCCCTCTCTCTACATCAGAAACATGTTCCAAGTAACTTAAAGCATTCTCCTTTGTGAAGCTTCCCACAATGCTCACATTGAGGGATGGTGTATTTGCTCCTCCATGTCCTTCCAGTGCCTCCCATAAATGAGACTTGCCCTGAAATTGCCTTTGCCTGCTTGTTCTTGGTAAAGCCACTGCTTCCCACTTCACTCTGCGTGTGATAAATCCTCGTACTCCTCTTAGGCATTGGAGCACTCATCCCTTTCTTAGAAAAATGATCCCTGTTCTTCCTCTTCCTACTCACTTCATTTCGTATATTCTCCAGTTTTTCAGCCTGGAGTGCAGCATCTACCAATTACTGGTAGTCGCAAAAGTTGTGGATCAGGACTTTCTCCTTAATCCCTAAATGAAAACCTCCCTCAAATTTATGGCACTTATCCTCCTCATTAGCAACAATATTGGCCGCATACCGTGACAGCTAGGTTAACTTCAGCTCATACTCACTCACACTCATGTCCCTATATATGAGATTGAGAAATTCCCTGGCCTTCTCTTGAATATAGACTCTCGAGAAGTATTTCCTCCTGAAAGCTTCCAGAAAGTCTCTCCATGATAGTACCGGAGGCGTATCTTGACTATGGGGCACTGATTCCCACTAGTGGAATGCATCCCCTGGAGCAAACTGACTGCATAGTCTAGTTTCTCTTCATCATTGCACTTAAGCTGAATTAGGACTCTCTCTTTCCTCTTCAACCATGCTTCAACCTCCTCGGGATTTCTAGTTTCGTTGAAGTCCACAGCTCCATACCTGTGGAGCTTATCATATTGTCCAGTCCTCTCCACTGGAGCGTGCATTGGGACTTGAGAACCTTGACCCATGGCGTATGAGAAAGCTTGAGCAAAGGCTTGAAAGAACCGGGAATCCATAGGATTTGTTTAAGGCATCTAAGGGGGCGGTGGAGGCACCTCATGCTGCAAACTAGGTGCCTCAAAATTTGGAGCAGAATGTGTCCCAGCATCTTGAGGGACATAGGATTCATCCGTACTCCCTTGACGAGAGCCAGATCGAGTCAGAGCTCCTCGAGTTCTCCTTCAAGGCTGGATTTATCACTCCTTGAATATAAGATCAGTAAAAACCTTTAGTTTATGTAAAACAATTTCAAATCATGTAGAACAATTTAAAAACCATGCAAGTTGCTAACTTAAAATAATGCATGTTCAATTCATGTCTTAAATTACCCATCAAAAGCCTAGGATACTCCTAAACTGGGCTCTCTGATACCATAAGTGTTGGAGACGTCGCCCTTCAGAGTCACGAGCCCAACATCCTAAGTGATATCTGAACGCGTATCTCACAAGGATGGTGTGCCCCCACCTAGAAAAACTCAAAAACAACTTACATTTACTATTTTTGAACAGATGTTGATCCTAAACATTTGAACCAGCCTTGGGACACTTAGCATAACGGTCAATTTGGGATATCGGTTTAAGATCCTATTAAGGCGATTTCTAAGGAGGGCTTTGAGATTTATAACTTTGAGGAATACTTTGAGGTCTGATTCTATCTTTCGAAGGACTAAAAATGAAACTAAAGGTAGAAGAAGCAAAACACAGACGAAATAAAACATAGAAGAAGATGACATCATCGTAACAAAACACAGAAGAAGATGACGTCATCACAGAAGAAGAAAAAGGCAGAAGAAGTAAAGGCAGAAGAAGCAAGTCAGCAAAATACAAAAGATAGCAAAAGACAGAAGAAGTTCATAAACAGTAACCCAGAAGAAGTTTATGAACAGTAACCCAGAAGAAGCAAAAGACAGAGGAAGTGAGTCAGCAAAACACAGAAGATAACAAAAGACAGAAGAAGTTCATAAACAATAACCTAGAAGAAATTTATGAACAGTAACCTAGAAGAAGCAAAAGACAGAGGAAGCGAGTTGGCAAAACACAGAAGAAGACACGTCAGCAAAACACAGAAGAAGACGCGTCAGCAAAACATAGAAGAAGACGTGTCAACAAAACATAGAAGAAGACGCTTCTGCAAAACACAGAAGAAGACATGTCAACAAAACACAGAAGATGACGCATCAGCAAAACACAGAAGAAGACGTGTCAGCAAAACACAAACGATACAAAAGGCAAATGATATAAAACACAGAAGATACAAATGACAAATGAAGCAAATCACAGACGATACAAAACACAGAAGAAGATGATGTCATCATAACAAAATACAAAAGAAGATGATGTCATCACAGAAGAAGCAAAAAGGTAGAAGGAGCCAAACACAGATGAAGATGCAACTTTACTCTTGAGCATCTTTTCTTATAAGGGTCCTAATTTTACGCTCGGATGCCCAAAATTTTCTTATCATATATCACTAGAAAGCTAAAAGAGAGACCTACAACTTTACCAAAGACAAAATTGTCTAAACCGGCCTAGATTAATCCAGATTTTTCCCCCAAAGTGATCAAACGAATTTTTATTTCCTTAATGACACTTAAAAAAAATTGTAAATACAAACATGAGAGAGTCATGAGTAAAAATTCAAACATATTCCATTTGCATCAAAAGATAAAAGTTTTACAATGCTTTAATGGACATTTCAAGCTGCAAATACATTAATACATCAAAATCTCAAAATACAAAAGATACATGAACCATGATTTACTCAAAATGCAACTAAAGCCTTGCTTTACAAAACTTGCTTCAAATACAAAATAATCAAAACTAGGAGTGTCGCCTTGCCCTTTTGACCTACTCGACTTCCTGTTCATTACCTGAAGGTGTGGGAGGAGATTGGGGGGTGAGCTTAAAACCCGTGGGTAATAATTTTATAATTTGTAACAAGCAAAAACATTTATAAATCATTTGCAATGCAGAAATTCATGTGTATGTAAATCATGAATGCATCACTCATATCAACTTGTCATGAATACATAAACATGTTAGATGGTTTGGGTAAGTCCAAAATATGACGCAATACACATTTCCAATATAATGATCATGTGTAGTCGTGAATTCTTAAGGGAGTTCTTGAAGGACCTTCGTGCCACTAGCGGGCAGGCGGAAGAAGCCTATACTTGGGTCAGCGTGCACGTAACGGTTCTTAAGGGACTACCACAAAACCCACATAATATATAGATTTCAAAATCTTGAAAGCTTGATGCCCAAAATGGCACATTCTATTGAAAACTTGTTTTTCACATGCTTGTTATATCTTATAAACCTTTTGCAAAAATATGATTTCATAATCATGCATCAATTCAAAGAATTATTTTAAAAATAACTTTTCAGAAATCATCACACAAATCGGGTATAAGCATATGGCACAATCCTACAGCATTTAAAAAAAATATTAAATGCATATGAATGAGGTAGTTGCAAAATTATTTACTATCATTTCTTGACAGAAAAATTTTGTTGGCTTATTATCAACTATAAAAGTGAAACCCACCTTGAAGTCCTTGATTATGTCTTGTTCCAATATGCCTCTCCTCTTGCTCCTCTTGTCTTTCTTGATTCTCTTTTTAACAAAAATAAAATTCCCAAATCATTGGAAATTTTCATATGAGAACCCAAAGAAACTAATGTATAAGTTGATCCTAGAACCCTAAAACCCATGCATTTTCTAAGCTCTTGAAACCAAAACCCCTTCCAAAAATCCGAAGCCTTAAAATGTTCTTACCTCAAATCTTCTCTAAATGAAGAAATGCTTAGTTCAAAAGAAGGCTTTTATCTTCCTCTATATTTCTCCCTTCTCGATCACTCTCAAAATCCCCTTTGAAGGTTGAGAAAAATTAAGACCTAGCTCAAACCTCTCTTCTCTCTCTAAACCCATGGCACTCTCTCTACCTTCTTTCTTATTTTTGTGCCTTCTCCATTCTGTTTTTCCTCACCACGTTTTTGGCTTTTAAAATGCAAGCCAATAAATTCCTCTTCCCATTTTACCCCACCTTTAAAGCCTTAAAGTCTTTCCATTTAAGTGATCTTCCCAAAAGTACCCCTTATGTAACTTATCGCTTTAACTTTAATCCAATTCACCTATGTAACATAATCTCATTAACATTAGCATGCTACTTAAATCCAACGTACGCTAATCTATCAAGATCCCAAAATTAATCTAATCATGCTCATTTATCAAGAAAAAAATTTAGAGGCCAACACACAAGCAGTTATGGGAAATGCTTGCAACATTCAAGTCAGCATTGAAAGTTGGCATGCCAAGATGAACTTCATCATCATACCATTAAAGGATTTCAAGATGATATTGGAGGTCGATTTCCTTAAAGGAGGAAAGGTGGTGTTGTATCCGAGTTTGGGATGCATGATGTTGATGAATAAATAAAATTCCTTCTACATGAATTGTTGTAGGTTTGGTGGTGGAACGACGGATGCTACAACTTTGATAGGACATGTTTTGGCTATGAGCATTGAGAAAGGGTTGAAGAAAGGTATGGAAACTTATCTCACTGCCATGTGGGAGATTAGCAAAGACCACATGGTGGAAGTCTCTAATGTGGTTGCAAGTTTATTGAGGGAGTTTTGGGAGGTGATGCCGAAATAGTTACCGAAAACTTTTCCCTTCATCGAGAGATAGATCACAGGATTGAATTGGTTCTCGGAGCGATCCCACCTGCACGTGCCCTATATAGGATGTCCCCGATGGGATTGGAGGAACTGCAGAAACAACTTAATGAGTTGTTAGAGGTAGGGTTCATCTAACCATCTAAAGCTCCATACGGTGCCCCGATATTATTTCAAAAGAAGTAAGATGGTACACTTTGAATGTGTATGGACTATCGAGTGTTGAACAAGATAACGATTAAAAACAAGTATCTGATACCTTTGGTTTAGGATTTGATGGATAGGCTATCAAAGGCTGAGGTGTTCACTAAGCTGGATCTTCGGAGTGGGTATTGGCAAGTGCGGATAGCCGAGGGTGACGAGCAAAAGACAACGTGTGTAACTCGGTATGGATCCTACAAATTTTTAGTTATTTCGTTTGGATTAACGCCAATCTTATGAATGATGTGTTGTACGAATTTTTGGTTGAGTTTATTGTGGTCTACTTAGACGATATTGTGGTGTATAGCGCTAACATGGCAGAACATATGGAACATTTGGGGCGATTGTTTGAAAGACTGAAGTAGCACAAGCTCTATGTGAAGATGGAGAAGTGTGGGTTTGCTCAGTTGGAGATTAGATTCTTAGGTCACGTAGTGAGCAATGGTTAGGTCAAAATGGATCCAAGAAAGGTGAAAGCGATAGTTGAGTGGAAGGCTCCCACGATAGTACGAGAATTGTAGAGTTTTCTCAGCCTGGCGAACTACTATAGGTGGTTTATTGTGGGATACTCCAATAAAGCGACGCCATTAATGGACTTGCTGAAGAAGAAGCAAGAGTGGTGTTGATCGAGTACATGTGAGGAGGCATTCGAGAGACTTAAAGCTGCTATCTCAACAGAACCTGTGTTGAGTTTCCTTATTGTCTTTGTTTCTTCTTATTTTCCTAGCATAGTTTCTTCGAGTGTGCGAAGTAAACATTTCGAGGGTCATTGAAGGTTGAGTCTTACTTAAGCGGACCTAAGTGAGGTTGTCATACAAAGGGTGTTGGCAATCAACTTCGGTGCAAGCTCGAGTCTCAAAGGTGACCTTTATATCACTTAGCACTGTGGTTTTGCCTCTGTGTAGGTTTTGATAAGAAGACTTAAGGATGGGACAACCGCAGTGGCCAATGAAGGATGTGACATGTTTAGAAGTTGTTTTGTTTGAGTTTGAGTTGTATTAAATGTAATGAGATATATTGTATTTTGTATTTTGTATTTTGTTAAATGTTTTATAATAACCTTAATAAAGGTTGGCTTTTAAATTTATGGCATGTATTATGATAAACACAATATGTATGATATGTTATATTTATAAAATAACATCTAATGATATGTAATGTATGTTTGCTTGAGTTTTTGAAAGTGTTTTGAATTGTTTGGTATTTGTTCTGTTTTGTGTGGCATTTACATATCCTTCTAGGGGATATGTGGGTGTTACATTTAGCACTAATAATACCCATAAGACAAAAAGTTGGCCAATGATCTAGCACCTTTGAGCCTGGTAAGAAACAAATTTCCACCATAAAAGTAGAACTAATAGAGCCAGGGTGCATAAAATAAGAACTAATAGAGCCAGAGTGCATAAAACAGTTGGTAAATGTGTTACGTGCATATGTGCCAATACTACTATATTTTTTCCTATCACAAATCTATCACTCATTAACTACGTAAGTGCACTTATCACTGGTAAGAAATATAATGGTAATTAATGGTTGAATCCCATAAAGAAGTCATATGGATTGAAAATCCAAACATGGTTAAATAGTGTAAGGATTATAAATATAAAGAAGATTTTATGGTTTCTAATAATTAAAACTAAAACCTAGATAATAGTTAAGGAAATAGTGATAATTTATTAATAAAGAATTCAACCTAATAGATATTTTAAATTAATACTTCTTTTATTGGTAGTTTAACTTCATGATTAATTAACCTAGATTGGTTATAATCTTTAGATCAATAAGATCTCTTAAAACTAAAGTTGGACTCTCACAAGCTATAACTATCTACTTTTTAGTTTGTCAATCTATATCTCTATCATTGTTAACATCCTTTTGAATGCATTAAGCTCTACTAAATTATATGAAAGGTTTTACTAAGTCAAGAAGACTTCACTTCTATTAATTTTGATGACAATCAAATAATAATATTCTTAAAAGTGTGTGAATTGTTTTTATAAGTTTGTTAAGTGCTCAGAAAAATGTAAGTGACACATAGTCAAACCCAGAAGATACGTGGTCAACACAGAAGATGCGTGGTCAACACCAGAAGATGTGAAGTCATCATAAGAAGATACACATCATCACAAGAAGATACAATTCATCAAAAGAAAATACACATCATCACAAGAAGATATAAGCCATCATAAGAAGATACACGTCATCATAAGAAGATACACGTCAACACTAGAAGAAGTTTGATAACAAAAGAAGCACGATACTAGAAAAAGCGACACCAGAAGAAGTATAGTACCAGACGAAGAAGAAGGAAACTATTCTAGAACATCAGTCAGTTAGTTAGTTGGAGTTAGTTACAGGACTCAACTAATTACGATTTCTAAAAGATTCAAGAAGCAATTTCTCAAGAAGACAGATGAAGACTTAGGCTATAAATACTAGTTCTAGTTGTAAAATAAATAACAGTTTTACAAGAGAGAAAATCTGGTTGTACAATACTTAGAGAAACATTGTACTAAAAGTGCGAAAGAAAGAGAGCGAATACATATGTAACATGAAGTTCAAAAATATCTTTCCTAGAGAGAGAAAGAAAGGCTAGAGCATACAAAGGCTAAGAAAGCAGATAAAGAATACTTTGTAAGAGAGACTTAAAGAAGCTTTGCAAATGTAGAAAGAATACTTGTAAAGTTGAAGAGTATATTGAAATCTCAGACAAACTCTGAGGACTGGACGTAGCCCAAGGCTAAGGGTGAACCAGTATAAAATCGTAGTGTCTATTCTCTAACCCTTATCCTTTAATTTTCTTGTTGTCAAAAGAGTAGATAATAATTCTTGCGATTGCATTACTCATTGACTTTAGTAAATTGTGTTTTTAACCATCAGAATTTTGTAAAGAAATTTAAAAAATTCCTAAAGATTAATATCTTTGAAAATTTTACACAATTCAACCCCCCTTCTTGTGTATTTTACATATTATATGTTATTTTTATATTAACTAGTGATTTACTTCAGTTGGTATCAGAGTGAGATTTCTAAGAAACACTGTTATAAAGTGAGGACAAAGATCCATGGTTGAATCACTTGTTTTTATAGCTAAAGGTGCCTCATTCACAAGACCTCCTGTATTCAATAGTGAAGATTATCATTATTAGAAGGACAGGATGCGGCTCTTTATAGAATCCACACATATTAATCTTTGGAATATCATTGAGAATGGAACAATACACCAACAGACAACGAAGGCAATAGCATCTCTCATGACAAAAGGTCAGCCGATTAGAAAGCTCGATTTTAGTTAAACTCAAAGGCCAAGTTCTTTTTAAGTTGTGCCCTAAGCAGAAGTGAATATGATAAGATTCATGGATGCAAATCTGCAAAGAAAATGTGGGACACATTAACCATTGCACATGAAGGTACAAATCAGGTGAAAGAGTCCAAGATTAGTATTCTTTTTCATCAATATAAGCTATTCAAGATGAAAGATGATGAGACTATTGATCAGATGTTTGGACGATTCTAAACCATTGTTAACAGACTTAAAGCTCTTGGGAGAATCTACGATAATTAAGATCATGTAAGAAAGATTCTCATAATTCTTCCAAAAAGATGGAGACCCAAAGTAATGGCAATACAAGATGCCAAAGATTTAAGTAAGCTGAAGCTAGATGAATTGCTTGGTTCACTGAAAATACATGAAGTAAAGCTTGATGTAGAAGATAAACCTAGAAAAGATAAACTTATCACATTAAAGGCTGGTTAGAAGAATCAGAAGATACAGAAAAATAAAAGCACATCTTCAAAAGCATTAAAGATTGAAGAAATCAAGAATGACGATGCTAGTGAATCTAGCCAAGATTCAAGTGAAGATGATGATGAACTATCCTTCATTTCAAGAAAGATTAGGAGGATGTGGAAAAAGAAAATAAAGGGAAATAAAGACTTTTCTTTTAAGAAGAATAGCAAAGATGATTCAAATAATGAGAAAAGTTATATCATCTGCTATGAGTGCAATAAACCAAGACGTTACAAGTCCAAATGCTTATTGCTCAAAAGAAAACAGAAGAAAAGTAAAAAAAAAAATGAGCATGATGCAACTTGGGAAGATCTGGATTCATCTGAATTTGACTCTGACTCAGAAGCATATACATTAGAACAAGGCAATATATGCTTCGTAGCTAAAAAGGAATGTGATGATGAGATCTTCTTTCTTGGAAAAAGCAACCAGCACCAATAATATTTAGACAGTGGATACTCGCGACATATGATGGGAAGAAGGTCTATGTTCCTAGACCTCCAAAATAAGCAAGGAAGATCAGTAATTTTTGGAGACAACCAGCAGGGTAAAATAGTTGGAATTGGCAAAATTGGTAAAGATTCATTTGCGTCTATTGATAATGTTCTACTAGTTGAAGGCTTAAAGCTTAATCTAATTAGTGTAAGCCAATTATGTGATTTTAGTTTTGAAGTATCCTTTAATCAAAATTCTTCTGTAGTCAAAAACAAGGACAGTTTCATATTATTTTATGCCAAGAGACGAAATAATTTCTATAAAATTAACTTAGATGATTTGAAAAGTCAAAATATTTCATGTTTTATATCAGTAGATGAGGAAAAACTAATTTGGCATAAAAAGCTAGGTCATGTTAGTTTTAAACGTATTTCCAAGTTGGTTAGACATGATTTGGTAAGAGGATTACCAAAAATAAGTTTTAACAAATATTTCTTTTGTGAGAGTTGTCAAAAAGGAAAACAAGTTAAAACATCTTTTTCCTCTAAAAATGTTGTAACTTCATCTAGACCTCTAGAGTTGTTACATATAGATTTGTTTGGTCCAACTAGAATACTAAGTCTTGGCGGAAAGAAGTATGGTCTCGTAATTGTTGATGACTTCACTAGATTTTGTTGGATATTGTTTTTATCATATAAAGATGAATCTCTTAAGTGCTTTAAAGTTCTATCTAAAAAGTTACAAAAAGAAAAAGGAATTTTTATTACTGGAATTAGGAGTGATCATGGTGGAGAATTTGAAAATGGAAAATTCATAATATTTTATGAAGAGAATGAAATTTTCCCTAATTTCTCTACTCCTAGAACTCCACATCAGAATGGAGTTGTAGAAAGAAAGAACAGGACGATTTAGGAAATGACAAGGACTATTCTATGTTAAATGAATTTTCCTAAGTATTTTTGAGCAGAAGCTATAAATACAACTTGTTATATTCAAAATAGAGTATTTTTGGGACCTATTTTAAATAAATCTCCATACAAGTTATGGAAAGGAAGAAAGCCAAATATATCTTACTTCCATCCTTTTGGTTGCAAATGCACTATATTGAATACAAAAGAAAAATTGGATAAATTTGATTCTAAGTTCAATTTAGGAATTTTCTAGGATATTCAATTACTTTTAAAGCTTATAAAGTTTATAATCTTGATTCTAAATCTGTTGAAGAATCTATGCATGTTAAATTTGATGATGATTCTCATCTAGATAGAAGAGACGATTTTGATGATGAAACTCTATTTGCTCCTTTAGTCAATAACCTAGACATGTCACCACTAGACGATCCACCTAATAAGGTAGAACATATCTCTGAAAACTTTAGTCTTAGAAAAGACTGGAAGTACAAATCTTCTCACCCAGAAAACTTGATTATAGGAGAAACATCAGAAGGAGTGAGAACTAGGTCTAAATTTAGAAGAGAGGCAAATGTAGCTTTTGTTTCTGAATTAGAAACTAAGAAAATTGTTGAAGCTCTTCAAGATGAAGCTTGGATTTTATCCATGCAAGAGGGGTTAAATCAATTTACAAGGAACAAAGTTTGGTCTTTAGTTCCGAGACCACCCAATAAGTCTATCATAGGAACCAGATGGGTATTCAAAAATAAACTAGATGAATCAAGAAGAGTAAACCGTAACAAAGCTAGATTAGTAGCTCAAGGCTATAATCAACAAGAAGGAATAGACTATAATGAAACCTATACTTCTGTAGCTAGACTAGAAGCTTTAGGATTTTGCTTGTATATGTTGTTTGTCATAATATAAAACTATTTTAAATGGATGTGAAAAGTGCCTTTTTGAATGGTTTTTTAGATGAAGTTTATGTAAAGAAACCCCCTGATTTTGAAGATACTAATAAAACAGACTATGTTTATAGACTTCATAAAGCTTTGTATGGATTAAAACAAGCACCTCGTACTTGGTTTGATTGTCTGAGTTCGTTTTTATTAGAAATGACTTTCTTAAAGGACAAGTAGATAAGACTTTGTTTAGAAAATGTATTAAAAGTGATTTCATAGTTGTACGAATATATGTAGATGATATTATTTTGGTGCAACTTCTAAAAAGTTATGTTCTAGTATTGAAAGTCTTATGAAAAGTGGATTTGAAATGAATATAATGGGTGAATTGAAATTCTTTCTTGGTTTACAAATTAAGCAAATCGAAGAAAAGATTTTTATTTATCAACAAAAATATATTAAAGAACTGTTAGTCAAATATAAAATGGAGAAGATCAAACCTATGTCAACTCCTATGCATCCTTCAATCCTCTTATCTAAGGATGAAGCTGGTAAGAAGGTTGATCAAACCCATTTTAGAGGAATTATTGGTTCTTTACTTTACCTAACTACAAGCAGACCTGATATACTGTTTAGTGTTTGTTTGTGTGCAAGATTTCAGGCAGATCCTAGAGAATCTCATTATATTGCTGTCAAAAGAATATTGAGATACTTGGCAGGTTCTACTGATCTTTGTTTAATGTATGAGAAAGGTAAAGATTTCAGGTTAATTGGCTACTGTGATGCTAATTATGCTGGAGATAGGATTGATAAAAAGAGTACAAGTGGAGGTTGTCACTTTCTTGGTCATAATCTAATTTCTTGGTCAAGCAAGAGGCAAAGTTTAATTGCTCTATCTATTGCAGAAGCTGAATACATGTCAGCTGCAAGTTGTTATTCAAAGACGTTATGGATTAAGTATTAGTTAGAGGATTATTCTATACAAGAAGATTAAATTCCAATCTTCTGTGACAACACAAGTGTTATCAATATATCAAAGAATCTAATACAACACTCGAGGGAAAAGCATATTGAAGTTAGACATTATTTTATACGAAATTTTGTACAAAGAGGAATCATCAGTCTACAATTTGTTGAGACGAATCAACAATGGGCATATATCTTCATTAAACCTTTGAGTGAAGATAGATTCAAGGAAATCAGACGAAACTTAATTATGGTAATGTTGAATGACCATTTGTTTGATACGTCATGACCCAGACGATTCATACAAGAAGAAGATAAAAAGTCGTAAGTTTTCAAGTAAATAGTAACGATAAGTTATGAATGGTAACTTTTCAAAAGTATGCATAAGAAGGAAATCTTCTCAAGATTCTAAAATACCTTATACTCTAGAATTTTCTTGAAAAAATTTGAAACCGACTTGTTTAGTGCTCTCAACAAAGATGATTCAATACTCTGTTCCAAATTCAAGTTCTTCTTTGTAAACGATCTAGAAGGGGGGTTGAATAGATCTTTAAAGCTTTTTGTAAATTTCTACAATAAAATCAGAAGTTAATTCACACAAAAACAATTTAAACAAATTTAAATGTAAAGAGTAAGGAAGAAGAGCAAACACTGTTTTTATAGAGGTTCGATGCTAAAACCTACGTCCTCTACCTAAGCTCCCACTTAGGATTTGACAAACCACTTTACTACACACTTTTTAGTTTTGTGTGAACTCTTACAACACCACTTGACTTCCAACTCAAGCTACCTTTACAAACGATTTGTTTTCTGGCACAAATCTTACCTCACAAGTGACTTTTCACTAATCACTCAACTAGCAAGAGAAATGAAATAAAGAAGATAGAACAATGCTCAATACAAATTTGACACAAGCTAAGAGCACTAATGAGCAAATTTTGGAACAATAGTGGAATACTTTGGCTTATAGGACTTCTATGTATTTTTCCCTTAATCATCCACCCTTTATATTGAGTTTAGAGAAGAATATAGACGTTGGTAAACCTTCCTAGCCGTTGCATGATTTCATATAGCCGTTCCTTAACTTCCTCCTTTCCTTTTTGTGAATGATTCGGATAAATCTTGTTTAGCTCTATCTGATAGTTGACTGGTCGAGCTGTTATAGTCGACTAGTGTTAACATATTTCACTGCAGGCTTCAACTTCGCTCCTCGATAAGTCGACTAATGACATAATAGTCGACTAGTACTTCTATTCAGTTAATTTGTATTCGACTTGTTCAACATTAGTCGACTTGTTTCGACCCCCATCTGATGATCCTTGATTTCTTAGTCGACTTGTTGCTAACTCCAACGGTTATAATGCATCAAATCTTCCCATAATCTTCATGTTTAATGTCTCCATCATGTTTGAGAATTATTGCCTTATTGATTTCACCATGATTTATACCTTGTCTTGATTTATTTCAATCCACAATACCTGAAATAATTTCTTAGCCAATTTGATATATTTTATTATTATCAAAACATAAGTAGGATTTAATTTGTCAACCACCATTGGTCCAACAATCTCCCCCTTTTTGATAATGACAAAATACTTAGAAATTGTTTAAGAAATGAAAACAAGGAAACATTGATCAAGGTTTTTAAGGCTTGTCTTTTTAGTTAGAAGTCTCCCCCTTAATCATATAAAATATTGAATATAATAACCTTGTAAAATTAAATTTGTAAGACTAAGTTGAAATCAAGATAATCTTATATCAGGGACATTTTAACAATATAACTCCCCCTTAATCAAGTAAAAGAATATCCAATTTCTAATTTCCAATTTTACTCCCCCTTTTTGTCATGATCAAAACAACTAATGGAAAATAACAAGAGATAAATCACGAATAGGTAGTAGTATGAAAAACAAACACAAATTTAAAGATGAGAATTTATCGCAATCATATTAAACATAGAAGGAAACCATCAAACACCAAGAAGTCTTAAGCAGGAATCAAAGACAAATAGATAAAAATGTCACACACTAGTAAGAGCATAATAAAAGCTGTCGGTCTAGATGAAAATGCAGAACACATCACGACGAAGAGTCATCATGTCTACAGCCCAACTTATCAAAGATTTTCTTGATGCTTTTCTCCAGGCGAGTAAGCATACTCCTCTGCTCATGTACACTCTTATCCAATTGTATAAGCATAGCCTGTTGATCGTCAGTATGATCATTCAGTTCTTCCAGTTGCTCTCGAGTCTCTCGAAGTTCATCTTGAGATGCTTCACCCCTTCGCACACTACTAGGTCGGGAGCTGCTAGGATGATCACTTGCTCTCTTAGACCGTTGCCTCCTAGGTGTTGGTTCACCCTCCAAGGTCAAACCTAGCTTCTCTACATGATAAGAATAAACCCAACCTCTCTCAATAGTTTTAACCAACTTCATGCTGCGGAGATTATAAGGAGTAAATCTCCGGCTTTGAGGAAAGGGAAAATGATCATAGGCGTTCAAATTGCATCGTTGCAGATTGGCCATGTGAGTTATCAAGGCTCCATATGGCATGCCTTTGTGTTTGCCCTTTTTTCCTTTCAGCTCACCCCTTAGTAAATTTTCCTTTTTCCTCATCATTTGTATGATCAAGCTTGGAAAATTGATTTTTCTCCCTTCTTCCAAATGCCACAGTATCTCCTATTCCAAAGATGTTATATGATTGTTGCTCGCCTTCTTTGGATACACCACACGATTTATAGCATAGTGCAGCAATCTATAGTTAAGGGGCAAGTCCATTGCCTCAAATGGTGGCGAATGATCGGAACATAATCGAGCAAGTAAATCATCACCCTTTGCTTCATTGTAACCAAAATTTTATTCAGCCTCTTCATCCGTGTCATCATTTTCATGTCTTAAAATATCTAAATCTAACAAGGAAGCACTAGGCCTAACTCCACCAGTAGGCAATTGAAACCCTCTAGACAAGTAATCTTCACAAATAAACATTTCTTTGCCTTGAATATGTGATTTCAAGTGTGTACCAATATCCACATTGCTCCAAATTACTACAAGATTGGCATAAAATTCTCTTACCATGTCCTCATAAATGTTATCACTATAGCCCAAGAAATAATGCAATCCATAACTTGTGATTTCTGAAAATAAATCCTTGTATTCACTATGCTCTAACTCAGTCCAATCAAGTCTCATAGAAGGTATCAGTACCTCTGATTTAAGCACCGTGTAATAAAGGTTTTGAGCTTCACGGGAGATGAACCTTGCTTCAACCTCCTCATTTTCTCGATCACCACCTCCTCTTGAGGAAGACCCACGTATTCTTGGTCCTTATGGAGAAGTGGTCGTCTTCTTCCCTTTTCCAGTAGATTTCCTTGGAGCCATTGAGAGATTGAAAGATTTAAGGAAGATGGAAGTGAATTTCGAAAGTTAGGGTTTATGAGAGTCGAAAGGGGTTTGTAGGAGAGAGAGAAGGATTTGAAGAGTTAATCAATGGATGTGGTGTTTGGGAGAGTCGATTGACAATGGGTATGGTGGATTTTAGAAAATCGGGAGAAAGTAGTCGACTAAGAGTGAAGATTTTGAGAAGAAGAGGACAAGAGCTATTTCGGAGATTTGGGGAAAAAGAGGTTTTTTAAAGGGTTCCAGAAGTCTTATAGTCAACTGGTATGAGAGTAGTCGACTAATAAAATTAAAAGCATAAGTGGGGGTTATTAGAGGGAAAACTAGTCGACTAGTCGAATGTTGTTAGTCGACTGGTTTTGAAAAATACGTGTATTAGTCGACTAGTCATATACTGTTAGTCGACTAACTTGAATAATTCCTCTACCTCAGTCGACTTAGACTCTAAATAGTCGATTGGAAAATTGCAAAACTCCAAATCAATCATACTTTAGCCTAAGTGTAGAACATGATGATGTGTTCTTCAGATGGAATTGCATATTCACCTCATGTTTTGACCATTTCAATGTACTAATGTATCAGCAAATTAAAATCAACCAAGAGAATTTAAATCACACATACCAAGTTTTAATTTGATGTTCACAAATACTTCTTCCTTAAGAGGTTTAGTAAATATATCAGCTAATTGGTCATTAGAGGAAACATGCTTCAAACAAATGTCACCTTTCAAGCAATGATCACGTATAAAGTAATGTCTAATTTCTATATGTTTTGTTCTACTATGCAGAATTAGATTTTTACTTAAACAAATTGCACTGGTATTATCACAATAAATAGGAATATTTTTAATACCATAATCAAGCAATTGATGTTTAATCTAAAGAACTTGAGCACATGCACTCCCAGCTGCTACATATTCAGATTCAGCAGTGGAAATAGCTACACTAACTTACTTTTTACTCGCCCAAGAAATCAAAGATGATCCTAAGAAGTGACATAACCCACTAGTGCTTTTTCTATCTACCCTACAGCCACCATGATTAACATCACTATAAGCATACAAGTCAAATGATTCACAACTGGGATACCATAAACCATGATTAATAGTTCTACTCAGATATCTAAAAATTCTTTTACAAACACTCAAATGAGAAATTTTAGGACAAGATTGAAATCTAGCACAAAGACATGTAGCAAACATAATATCAGGTCTAGAAGAAGTTAAATACAAGAGAGAGTCGATCATACCTGTATAAAGTTTTTGATCAACATCTTCTTCATGTTCATATTTTTCCAAGACCACATTTGTTGCCATAAGTGTTGCTTCTATTTTGCATCCTTCCATTTTGAACTTCTTTAAAAGTTCCTTGGTATATTTTGATTGGTGAATGAAGATGCCATCTTTGTGTTGCTTGATTCGCAACCCAAGAAAGAACTTGAGCTCCCCCATCATGCTCATTTCAAATTCACTTTGCATTAAATCACTGAATTCTTTGCACAAAGATTCATTAGTAGCACCAAACACAATATCATCAACATATATTTGACAAATTAGCATATCTTGATTAACATGTTTAATAAACAAGGTATTATCAATCTTACCACGAATATACCCATGTTGAGTTAGAAAAGTACTTAACCTTTCATACCATGCTCTAGGTGCTTGCTTTAACCCATAGAGTGCCTTCTTGAGTTTGTAGACATAATCCGGATGTTCATGATCTTCAAAACTAGGTAATTGTTTGACATAAACTTCCTCTTGAATGTATCCATTAAGAAACGTAGTCTTGACGTCCATTTGATTTAATTTGATCCTTGTGTGTGACGCAAATGCACATAGTAATCTGATTGCCTCCGATCGAGCCACAGGAGCATATGTCTCATTATAATCAAGGCCTTCTTCTTGATAAAATCCTTGAGCTACTAACCTTGATTTATTCTTGATTGCTTCACCATTTTCATCATATTTTATCCTATTTACCCACTTGACTCCAATGATAGTTTTGTCTTTTGGTGGTTCAACCAAATCCCATACATTATTCCTCTTGAATTGATTAAGCTCTTCTTGCATAGCTAATAGCCAATTTTCATCTTCAAGAACCTCTTTTATATTCTTAGGTTCCACTAAGGAGATAAAAGCTGAATTGCTCATTTGCTCATAGACATTTCTCCTAGTCCTTAAACCATCATCCAAGCTACCAATGACTTGCTCCATAGGATGGTTCTTTGCTTTCGCCCATGCTTTAATGTTGGGAACATGATCTTTATCATCTAACTTCATTTCTTCAATCTTGGATTCAATTTCTTCAACTCCATTTCCTAGATTCCCTGCATCATCATCAAAACAAACCTTTCTCAGGGGTGAAATCATATCATCAAATTTAACATGGATGCTTTCTTCAACACGCTTAGTTTTGTTATTATAGACCCTAAATGCCTTACCAGTTAGAGAATAACCAATAAATACACCAACATCAGATTTTGAATCAAATTTACCTAAATTGTTCTTCCCATTATTATGAATAAAAACTTTGCAACCGAAAGGATGAAAATACGAAATGTTAGGTTTCTTACCTTTCCATAGCTTGTATGGTGTCTTGTTTTTGTCTCGTCTAAGATGCACTCTATTAATGACGTAGCACGCAGTATTAATTGCTTCCACCCAAAAGGATTTAGGAACATTGTACTCATTCAACATTGTTCAACTCATTTCTTCAAGTAAGCGATTCTTCCTTTCTACTACACCATTTTGTTGTGGTGTTCTTGGTGTTGAGAAATTGTGCTCCATTCCATATTTGTCGCAAAGCCTTTCAAATAGTTCACACTCAAATTCACCTCCATGATCGGTTCTAATTGCACAATTGTCAAATCCTTTTCATTATGAACCAACCTACACCACTTAGTAAACTCGTTAAAAGCATCACTTTTATTTGCAAGAAATCTCACCCAAGTAAATCTTGAAAAATCATCCACAATAACAAGAACATATAATTTACCACTAAGACTAGCATGTCTAGATGGTCTAATTAAGTCCATATGAACAAGTTCAAGAATGCGAGATGTACAAATTTCTTTCTTTGGTTTGAATGATTCCCTAACATGTTTGTCTTTCAAGCAAGATTCACATAAATGATCTTTAACAAATTTGATCTTAGGCAAACATCTCACTATATCATTTTTAGAAAGCTTAGAAATTAAAGGCAATGGAGCATGTCCTAACTTTCTGTGCCATAGAAATGCATTTTCTTCTAATGTCACCAAACATTTTTCATTAAAAGAAATATCATACAAATCAACAATATACGTATTACCATGTCTCAAACCAATGAATGCAACATTTTCATCCTTCTTAACCATGCAATGAGATGATTCAAATGTCATATTAAAGTTCATATCACACAATTGAGAAACACTAAGCAAATTATGTTTCAAGCCATCAACAAGCAAGACATTGTCAATGGTAGGCAAACGTTCCTTACCCACTTTACCAATACCAATGACTTTACCTTTTTTGTTGTCTCCAATTGTGACATATCCATGGTTCTTTGGTCTGATTTCCGCAAATAGGCTCTTGTTTCCACTCATATTCCTTGAACATCCACTATCAATATGCCATGTGCTTGATGAATTTTCATTCCTTGCTTGTACCTGCAACATCAACATTCTTTCTCCTTATAGGTACCCAAGCCATTTTGGGTCCATTTTGGTTAGTCATATAAACTACATTAGGAGGTGTGGTACCTTTTTCAACCTAGATTTTCTTAACATTGATACATCTCCTAATACTCTTACATGCAATTTCTATATGACCTTCCTTTAAACATCTAGCGCATTTTGCAACTTTTCCATCTTTAGTGAATTTGGAAATCAAAGAACAATCTCTATCAAAAGGATCATATCCTAAACCATGTCTAGAAATCGAATATCGTTGTAAAGACAACATCTTTTCAAACTTCTCATTTCTATTAGCAAATTTTCCAACCACATAAGAAAACTCCTTTCTAAGTCTATGAAGCTCACAAGTAAGATTTTCTTTTTCAGCAAGACATGCAGAATGATCTTCCTTAGGACAATCTAAATCATCAATAGTCTCGTGTAAAGCACTATTTTCAGCAACTAATTCTCTTATTTTCTTTCTCAATTTCTTGTTGATCTCAATAGCTTCTTCAAAATCGATTTGTAAAGCATTAAAAGAATCTCTAAGATCTTGATCAAAGAAAGTTACCTCATCTTCGTCATCACTTGTTGAGGAGCTATTTGTCATAAGCGCTAAGTTGTTTTCATCATTACTTTGGTATGCTTCTTCATCATCACTCCAAGTGGCTACTAGGCTAGCTTTCTTTTTTCCTTTGTCATACTTGTCATTTTTTTGGAAATTTGAAGTGGAAGATGAGCTTTTGCATTCTCTAGCATGATGTCCTTTTTTTCCACATTTCCAACATTCTTCATTGCTCTTCTTTTCTTCATAGCCCTTAGATCTTCTTTCCATTGTGTACTTCTTCCTTTCTCCATTTCTTCCACCACTTAATTCTTTCCTCCTATTTTTGAGTAGTCCTTTGAACTTCCTCAAATTTCTGGCATACATTGCTATTTCTTCGTCTTCTTCTTCATCTATTTCTTCGTTACTTTCATCAAGAGAAGAAGCATTAGCTTTTAAAGCAATTGACTTTTGTAACTTACCTCTTCCTCCTCTTGATTTGAGAATGATCTCATAGTTAATGAGGGATCCTACCAAGGCATTGAATTCCAAATGATTGAGATCCTTAGACTCCATAATAGCGGTGACTTGAGAGTCTCATTCTTTCGGTAGTGAGCGAAGAATCTTCTTCACCTTTTCGCTATCCGTCATATGCTTTCCGAGGTTTCCTAATCCATTTATGATTTCTACAAAACGATCAAGCATAGTGGAAATAAACTCACCTTCCTTCATGACAAACATTTCATAGTCATGGAGAAGCATGTTGATCTTTGTCTCTCGAACTTGATATGTTCCTTCATGAGTGATGCGAAGTCTTTCTCACATTTATTTAGCACTGGTACATGAGTTTACTCGATTCCTTTCCCCAACCGTGAGAGCACAATATATCAATTTTATAACCTTTGCGTTGATGTAAGCTTACTTCCAATCATTGTCGTCATATTCCAGCCCCGTTTTTAACTCACCGTTCTTTTTCAAAGGTGCTTGTGGACTGAAGATGATGATCTTGCAATATTTTACTCCTTCTGTAGCGCTCCCTCACCGTAGGGTACGCACCGGGACGCCCGTGGGTCATTTCGACGCATATCCCACAGCAAGGAAGTGCTACAATCGAAAACAATCCCTAAACACTCGCATGGCATCAATACAATTTATACCGAATTATGCAAATCGCTAAATTTTAAAAACCACAATAATCTTTCATTTCACATTACTAACTGAAATATAGACAAGTCTATCTGTCCCCTACAGTCTCATTACAGTATCTCAAAAAGGAAACTGGTATAAAAATCTATACTAAGTCATCCTCAAAAATCGTCCCAGTCGACCGACCTGTGAGCCATCGCTTTTCTTGCCCACGCACTCACACGACAGAAAGAGTCTATCCTGGGAGCTATGAATCTACTAGCGCTGTCCTGAAAAATAATTGCAATGTTGGGTGAGTTTGCGAACTCAATGAGAAATCATCATCGATAGTTCACTCAACTCATGCATATATACACGATATATCACATAACCACACGATAACACATTCGGAACACTATCAGAAAATTTACATATTTTCAGCATAACATAACTCAGATATGTCACTGTGCAATCTTCACATAATACACGCATTCTCACTCTTCACAATACAGTCAGATGCATAATGCATGTCAATTCTTATTTTATGTCAGTGTTGTGACTGAGCGTCAATATTGTCCCGATTCGGGCACATTACACAGTATTCGCATTTTTAGGCAAGTAGGAGAGCCCTCAGGGTATGCACTACTGCTCGCTCACACTAGGGATAGGAGAGCCCTCTGGGTATGCACTATTCCCTTTCGGCCTTAGGCCCTTTCACTGATAATCGAGCTTAAAGCTCTGATCGCTAATTGCATCAGTCACAACTGTTTATTTAACGATTTTAATCATGCCTAGCATGCACTCACACTTGCACAATCAATAACATATATATATCAATCAATTCTATTTATCGCATTCAGAACATTTATCCACAATTTCAGCACATCTATTTCACAATTACAAACACTCACATTGGCAAACAACTCACATATTCAGAGAACATTTAACACACAAAGATTGAGGAACCAACTAGGTTACTCACCTGTAATTTCAGAGCTACTGCCTGGAAGTCCCAGCAATATCCGTGGACTGACAATCCAACGGTGCCTCTATAATAATTTAAACAAATTCTCATCACTAGGTGCTCAATCAAAGAAATTCGATAATGCACATGTCTTAATTCAAAGCTGTACGATGCATGTTCATGATTTCCCAGTGCTATAACCCAATTCTGCAATCTCTTGCCTCATAACCAAAATTCACTATCCACTAGATCAATATCATCCATTAATTTCATAAGTCTCCAATTTAAACTCTTAGGTTACAATAGGAACTATAATCGACTCTCTTTCTATGATTGGGAACCCGCTAATTTAAATTCGAACTCTTATTCTTTATCTCAATTGTAGATCTCTTTCTCTAGTTCATAACGAATCCAGAATCACCTGAATTGAAGGTCTATACCATAAGTTATGCCCCAAAAACTAAAGTACCTATCATCAGAAAATTGGAGCTCACCACAACGAAGGGTCTCTCGTCGCGGCGTACAAGGTTCGCTCGCCGCGGCGTGGAAGCACGCTCGTCGCGGCGAAGATCCGCACGCTCGTCGCGGCGAGCATGCACTGACTCGTCGCGGCGAGGCCAATTGCAGGCGTTGCGACGTGCGGACGACTTCGTCTTCTCCGATCAATATTTCATCTTTCTCTCCCTAAAAATCAGTATTAAACACTCTCAACTACCCACATCTCTAGCATTTAAACTCATTAATACTCCAAACAACAATAAATATCAACATTAAAGCCATAAAACTTCCCAAATCGAAGCTCGATTCTTAAACCCTAAAATCTCCGAAAATCTTTCAATCCTCTAACATCCACGATGATCCTCCATAGTCAATCCAAACATCAAACTCTCCACAGTTTCTAGCAGTTCTTCAACCACAAAGAAAGGAAAAACAAACAAAATCTCCAAGGGGGACAAGATTGAATCGTCAGAGGAAGAGGAAGGAGAAAGGAAAGTTTGTCTTAGGTTTTCAAAGTTTTAACCAAAGGAAATTTAAACCTAGAGCATTATAAAGGGTAAGTTTAAAACTATAAATTATAGTCCTCAATTTTGTTCAATTTCAGTCTCTAAATTTCAATGGCTCATCATAAAAATTCCTAAACTCACAATCTAAATTTTCCATGCCATTTTCCCATCAATTTCGGAACCGGAATCTAAACCATTAGTCTCTAAGACATTTTTTCGGTCCAATTCAAAACTCTGAAAATTCTGAAAGAATTCCTATAAATCCTCAAAAATATTAAACACAAGATCCAATACTCAAATTTCAATTTTCAAATCTCTAAAATTCAGTTATCACTCAAATTTAACTATACAAACCCAATTATGCCAAAATTCCCAAATAAATCATATCTCACATAAATTTACACTTCAAAACATATATCACAATTAATTACCGGAAAAAATCATGAATGCATGTCACTACGCATATGCATGTGCAAAATGAGCTATTCCTCTAAAATCAGAGGCCAAAATAATACTCAATGAATAAATGCAGTAAAAGCCCTATCATGTCCCAATTACCAATATGCCTATCACATCGGTAACGGGATGTTACACCTTCGTTTATAATATGATACTTCATAGGATTTTTCTAAGAAGAGTAGTTAGTATCATTAAACAAAGGAGGGAGATTATTAGTGTTACCTTCTTCCGCTAAGTTATTATGTGTCATCCTTGGATACTTCTGCTCTGATACCAATTGTAAACGATCTAGAAGGGGGGTTGAATAGATCTTTAAAGCTTTTTGTAAAATTTTACACTAAAATCAGAAGTTAATTCACACAAAAACAATTTAAACAAATTTAAACGTAAAGAGTAAGGAAGAAGAGCAAACACTGTTTTTATAAAGGTTCGGTGCTAAGACCTACATCCTCTACCTAAGCTCCCACTTAGGATTTGGCAAACTACTTTACTGCACACTTTTTAGTTTAGTGTGAACTCTTACAACACCACTTGACTTACGGCTCTAGCTACCTTTACAAACGATTTGTTTTCTGGCACAAATCCTACCTCACAAGCGACTTTTCACTAATCACTCAACTAGCAAGAGAAATGAGATAAAGAAGATAGAACAATGCTCAATACAAATTTGAAACAAGCTAAGAGAACTAATGAGCAAATTTTGGAACAATAGTGGAATACTTTGGCTTATAGGACTTCTATGTATTTTTCCCTTAATCATCCACCCTTTATACCGAGTTTAGAGAAGAATATAGACGTTGGTAAACCTTCCTAGTCGTTGCATGATTTCATATAGTCGTTCCTTAACTTCCTCCTTTCCTTTTTGTGAATGATTCGGATAAATCTTGTTCAGCTCTGTCTGATAGTCGACTAGTCGAGCTGTTATAGTCGACTAGTGTTAACATATTTCACTGCAGGCTTTAACTTTGCTCCTCGATAAGTCGACTAGTGACATGATAGTCGACTAGTACTTCTATTCAATTGATTTGTAGTCGACTTTTTCAACATTAGTCGACTTGTTTCAACCCCCATCTGATGATCCTTGATTTCTTAGTCGACTTATGATATACTGGTCGACTTGTTGCTAACTCCAACGGTTATAATGCATCAAATCTTCCCATAATCTTCATGTTTAATGTCTCCAACATGTTTGAGGATTATTGCCTTATTGATTTCACCATGATTTATACCTTGTCTTGATTTATTTCAATCCACAATACTTGAAATAATTTCTTAACCAATTCGATATATTTTATTATTATCAAAACATAAGTAGGATTTAATTTGTCAACCACCATTGGTCCAACATTCTCGTTTCATATTCTTATTTTTGTATACTAATCTCGCTACATTAAACGAAATACATTTGTGTGTTTAGTGTTTATTTGTTACAAATCAAAATTGGAGAAATCTCTTACCTATGGAGACACGTTGATTTCACTTCCTTGAAGCAAAATAAGATGGATATAGAACCAGAAATTGAAGCGGTTAGAAAATTTTCTTCAACATTTGTGAAAACGTCTATTTGAATGAGATATATGAGTTTTGGAAGAATACAAAGGTAGTGGACAACAACTTAATATCAATGGTAGATGGGTTGTCGGTTATAGTCACACAATATTTTATTGAGAAGGCCATTGGGTGTCCAAGTATTGGAGCAAAGCTGTTTAATAATACAAAATGGATTACTCAAGGTCGTGTAGATAAAGCGCACATCAATCGACAACTATATGGAAGTAGTGATCCAGGAGTCAAGAAGGCTTCAACCCTTGTTCCGAAGGTTAGGGTTCTACATTCACTACTTATCCACTATGTTCTACCAAGAGTAGGCTCGAAGGACATGGTGACAATGAATAATGAATAATGAACATTGTTTGTTTCATCTACCTAATCACCAACCCATTAATCTTCCGTACTTGATTTTGAAGTACATGATAAAATCTAAGGGAGATTCTTCTAGCTCTTTACCTTACGGCATGCTGTTGACAAGATTCTTTAGAGAATCTAAAATCCTACTTGACAGAGGTAACAAGGTAAAAATGGATGTGAAGAGTGCTATTAATGCCAATAATATCCTCAGAATGGGAATAAAGTTTGAAGCTGAAGCAGATACAAGTTTTACACTAAAAGCAAAGTCTGAGGGGGAGCTTATAATAAGATGAAGCAGGAGTGAACATGTTATGTCTGAAAGACAAACAAAACCTTAATCGCGGGAAGAACATCAATAGAGGAAAAAGCTGAACAATTATTTGATGTGCCAATACAAGCTAAGATGATTATACAAAGAGCGAAAAGTTGGGTTCAACAATCAATACAACAAGTGTTTTGAAGAGGAAGACTGAGACTCTTCAATTAGAAAAATCCAAACAATCAAGAAGGTCATCAAGATATCAGAAAATGGCAATGTTAAGGCTGAAAGTTGACCCAATTCCTTCTCCCTTCTTCAACATATCAACGCACAATGCAATTTTCTGACATCATTTTGCACTACCACCTAGCAAACAAAATACGAAAAAATATAATAAATTTTTATTTCTTAATATTTTTTTATAAACCAACCACTATTAATTACTTCAAACCTGACCAAACTCTTTTTCCCTTCTTCAACATATTAGCATAGCCTTAACATCATTTTGCACCACCGCTAGCAATCAAAATATGAAAAATAATAATAAATTTTTATTTTTTAATATTTTTTATAAATTAATCACTAATAATAATAATGATAATCATTTATTTCTCTTAATCATTCATTATCATTCCTGTTATCATTCTTCTGTATAAACGACCCATCCCTTTAGGTTGAATTTTAGAAAGGTTTTGAGCTATTTAAAAACCTATTCGAAGGCAAGCTCAGGTAGCATAAATTAGGTTCAATGGGACTTCGAGTTGGACTTGAGTCCTATCTTAATAGGGTATTGCTGGGCGGTCTTGATTTAACCCATTGCTTTTCCTATTTGCCGACATATTACATACACATTTGTAGTTCGATGAATATTAATATATTTTATTAAGGAACTCAAATGTTAGATATTCTACATTTAATGCTAATTATTTGTTTACCGCATTCCAACGTCCTGTACAATATGCAACATTACAAATAGCGGTAAATTATATATACAAATATATATATATAGAAAGATTACAATGGCTCTTCGCGAAAACCTCTCCGGGCATTTTTGTCCGCAGTTGACTGGGGATAATATTGTGATTTCCTAACACAAAGTCACTTCTTTCTATATAGTTTAACTTTAAACAGTAAAAAGCATCCACGCGGCACGACTGTCATCGTCATTATATCACCCACCTGTGAATGTAGAAAGAAATTATTACCGTTTGCGATGTGGAAGTTGGTGGAGTACCGCGTAGAAAATTGAACTTTATTTTATTAGTAAGATGTTATATTTATATTTTTCAAAAAAGAATTCTGTACTTTTTAAGATTTTATGTTTATACAATAATATTGATCATGTCCCTCCACTCCGCGCCTCGGTTCTTTTCCTTTTTAGTTTTGTTTCTTTTCTCTGCGACCAATTAATAATTAAAACCCTAATTTCTAC
This sequence comes from Erythroxylum novogranatense, assembly GCA_029891385.1. Classification (NCBI taxonomy): domain Eukaryota; kingdom Viridiplantae; phylum Streptophyta; class Magnoliopsida; order Malpighiales; family Erythroxylaceae; genus Erythroxylum; species Erythroxylum novogranatense. The sequence goes on along the minus strand of CM057232.1, from coordinate 81,361,806 downwards.
TATTTCTCTCCCCATCCCAGCCCCTTCTCTCTCTTCAAAAGGCCACCGTTAACCCTAAAACAATTTTCTCAATGGCGGCGGCTCGAGAACATTACGACAATCCGTACGAAGACGTTGGCGGTTTCGGGAAGTTTCGAAAGAGGCCGTTTCGGAGGAGCACTCGCAGCACCCCGTATGATCGACCTCAGACTGCGATTCGGAACCCTAGTGCCAACACCGCAAACAACAGGCATGGCTGGTTGTCGAAGCTTGTGGATCCCACGCAGCGCTTCATTGCCTCTAGCGCTCATCGGCTCTTCGCTTCCTTTTTCCGGAAAAGCCTCCCTCCGCCTCCGCCTCCGCTTTCCCCGCCGGAGCCAGGTTCGATTCTTTTATTGTCTTTAATGATTTCTTGTTTCTTGAAGTTGCAGTTGTTAATATTTGTATGAATTGATATCTTCTCTAAAAGGTAGGGTTTTTTTTTAATTGGGCGATTAATGAAAATTCTTTATGAAACTCGGGGTTTTAGTGAAGTTGAGAGATCATTGAAAATTGTTGTGAAATTTAGGGTTTGTTTGATCAAGTTATTACTCAGTTTACAGTTTACTCCGTTTACACGAGATTCGGGAATTCTTTTGTTATCGGTCGATCTTTATTTAATTGAAATTACGTGTTAGGTTAACTTCAACTTTCTATCCCTTTTCTTGTTAATTTGTGTTATCCCTTTTCATATTTGAAAAATTTTCTGTTACATTTCAAGAGACTTATTCGATATGATTCTGAGCTTTTATTTTATTTTTTGATAGTAGAGCTAAACCGGGGAGCAATGGATAAGCAGCACGAAGCAACTTCCACTGTAAGTTTGATAGCTTTTTAAAATCTGGTTCCTTGTCTCTGCATTTATTGTTGTCTTTGTACTATGGTTTTGACGGAGCGGAGTACCTATTATTTTTCTTTTCTGCATGTTCTTAATCTGCACTCTTAGGATGATGACTCTGCAAAAGTTTTAGTTTTTTCAAAAGACTTTTGATACACAAACACACGTATATGAGAATTTATTTTACTCACTAAACTGCTTAGGAACTTAGCTTCTATGAATCCGACATCTCCTGCTATAAATGAGGAGTGTGATTTATTATTCTTTATGGATTACCTGACCTTTTCTTGACTGTTTCAACTAGTTTGTTGCTAATTATTGGTTGCATTTACCTTTGTCTGCCATTTTCTCTTCTGTTGTTAAGCTTATTATGGGATAAGTTGAATCTTGATTTGTTTGTATTTCATGCATTAAAGTGTGGAATGATCTTTTTTGGTAAAAAGGATGTCTGTATGAATTTATCACTTATGTTTTTTTATGAATTCCTGTTGAAGGGTCCTCCTGATTCAAAAAATGTATCTGCAAATGGTTGTGATACTCCAGTTAGTATTTCTGATGGAAGTGGGGTTACTGAACTGGAAGTAATACTCAAACAGAAGACTTTTACGAAGTAAGCGATTGTATATTTTCGATGATTTAGTAGTTGTGGTATTTTAGAATTTTTAACTCCTGCTGTTTTTATTGATAAGATGCTATGCTTGTATGTCTACTCTGTTGCATTGATGCTTTTTTGTTAAAAAGATCTAGACATGTTAATTTTGAAAATTTTCATCTATTTCAAACAAATTTTTTGGGTTCGTCTCATGTTAATTTTATTTGTTTTTAGTTACTTGCCATACTATAATCATTAAGATGATGCCTCTAGGTGTGTGTGACTCAATGGAGATATAGAAACATAGGAAGATTGAGTGGTGCCATAAGTGCAAACTGAAGTATCATATCTTTACAAGATGGTGTCATCTCTGACTTCATTTCATAGGATGTCTGTTTGGCAAGTCATTTTTGTCTCTCCCTTGGTTCTGTTGTACTGTGATATCCTTTCATGTTCATTCTATTATTTAACAGCTTGGATTTGGATTTTTAAGATCAACTTGGAAATTTTGTAGTTATACAATGAAGTAGATTTATAATCTTTTCTGGTGATGTCTTACAAACCCTCTCAATTTACTCTTCAGATCTGAGATTGATCGATTGACAGCCTTACTACAATCAAGAGGTGTTCACACTGGAGAGGAGAACAAATCAGATGTTGTTGCTTCTAAAGCAGATTTACATTCAAGTAAAAAGGAGAAGCTTGCAAGTGTACCATCCAAAGACAATTGGATTGAAAATCGCATCACTCCAGCACCTATCCGCTCAAATGTACGAATATTTTGTAAAACTTTGTTTTGTTCGTGTAGATGCTTGTTGTTTTCCTTTTATTTTTGTGATTCACTTATTTTCTTGTGTGAGATGCATACACACTTGTTATTTTGTTGGTGCTGTGTGTGTACTCTAATATATATATATATATAAGTCCCATGCTTTGGTTGTAATATTTCCTAGTGCTCAAAATGATCTTAGGCTGTCGATGAAGATGCTGCCACACCTGCAGAGATGGCAAAATCGTACATGCGTAGTAGGCTTTCAAAAGTTTCTCCACCCAATTTTGCTTTGTTTGGCCAATTAGTGCATGAGGGATCATCTTCACTGACCAAAAAAGCATGTGCTTCAAACTCACCAGTTATGTCTATTGTGTCAAGGCCTTCAGACTGTCCTGGGTTTCCTGTGAATGGTTTTATCACACCAAGATCTCGTGGCAGATCTGCTATATATAATATGGCTCGAACGCCATACTCCAGACTTCACTCAACAACCAACGTCCAGGTTGAATTGATAGCCTGTGTGAATATGGTGATTTTTGTGCTGTATTGAATATTGAAATATCTAGATACTGATTATATATAATATATGTGCTCATATTTAGGGTGCTGGTACTGCTAGCGATGCTTCTGGTGGTCCATCATCTTCTCGTAGCACATGGGTAACTAATAGAAACACTAGTTCTAAATTAGGGGTACAAGTGCGACAATAACAGGTTGTCCATCTGTTCAGTAGACCATTTAAGGAGCTTTCTTGTTTTTCCTTTTACAGGCTTTAAAGCGGAGGAGTTCAGTTTTAGAAAATGATATTGGATCCATTGGCCCTATACGTAGAATTCGTCAGAAAGTTAACATCTTGCCCACTTCGAGAGCTCTCTCTATCCGTAGAACTGGATTTGACTCTGATACTGCTCAACCTCCCATCAGTGCAGAAAAGCGGGCTTTAGGAAGTGAGACTCTAGTGGAAAATGATGATAATAGCATTCATCAATCCAGGCTTAGATCTGTGACCTCCAAATCTAGTGAGATGGCTTCAAGGATTTTGCAGCAACTGGATGCGTTGGTATCATCAAGGGAGAGGTCACCTACTAAGTTGTCTACATCCATGCTACATGGACCAGCTCTTAGAAGTTTGGATAACATAGACTCCCCCAAGTTTTTGGAGAATGCACATGATAAAAATAAGTTGGATGTTCAGCATGAGAACCCTTTATCGGATGTACGAGACATGTCACAAAAACATGAGGCTAAAGAAAATGGCCCAAGCATATTTGATGCTAATATTGAGGAGTCAGCTTTAGCTTTCAAAGCAGTAGATGCAGCAATAAAGGTTGGTGAGGCTGCTGAGAAAGTAGCGGCATTCTCCACCATGAGGTCTGTTGTTCAACCTCCTCCCCAGCAGAAACGCTCTTTCCAGATTAGTGCCCACGAGGTATTTATGCATTAAATTTGATCAATAAATAACTAAATTACATTAAGGCTGCATTTCTAGTAGTTATATTACTCTTTATCATATTTACATATTAGCCCGTGTTCATGATCTGAAGCAAAGAGCGGTTACGGGTGAGCCTTTGTGTAGATCTGAATTTGGTTTGTAACTTTTATTTTCTAATGTGGTATACTGGAAAGTTTTTTATTTATCTGCTGATGATGCTAGTATGGAAGGGGGTGCTTAGCTTTATAATTTCGGTTAGAATGTTAATGCCTATCCTGTTTGCCATTTGTGTTCTGGTGGTATGTTTATACAGGATTGCCTGGAGCTTGATGATGATGAAGATGTAACTGCTGTTACACTGACTGAGGGAGAACAGCCAGTTAGCACTTTCACTGAAACTAGGAGTGGTACTTGCTCTGCTATTTCTGTAAAATCTTCAGCATCTCCTGAAACAACCCAGCGTATAAATTCTGTAATTAACCAAAACTCTGAACCAGTCTCTGATGGGTGTATGGTTGTGGAGAATAGGAACTTGTTTACATTCCAGGCTGCAACTTCTCCCAATGTCACTGTCGAACAGGCTGCTATAAGCTGCCCATCAACTATGATATCTGCTTCACCCCAAGAATCAAATGTACCTCCTCCCATATTTAGCTTTGGGGATAAAATTGTTTCACGAAACGAGCCAAATGGTATCTCCACTATGGTGGATTTCAATTCTAAAACTGAGGATAAACCTCCAATGTTGTTCACTTCAACCACCTCGTCAACAGTTAGTGGTTCTTCAGGTCCAAAGTTTGACGATTCTGCAGTTGCTGAACCAGAAAACTCAAACAGGTTGGTGTATGTGGATCTTATCTTGGTTAATAGTGATTCTCTTCGAACATGTGAAATCTGTGCTCTATAATTTTATTTGTATTGGTATGGATGCCAGTCTATCTGGATAAATGGGGAAATTACTTTTGTTCCTTAATTCTGAATTTGGATACCGAGAAGATCGTACATGCTGCTTTAGTTTAACTGGTTGAGTCTCGATTGTTCTTTCAAAGGATTATTGACAGGTGGCATTGCTCAGCTGGTTAGAAGATCAGCGAGTTTTTGAAATTTCAAAACAGACTCTCCTAATATTGTGCTGTGTAATGTCTGTCTGTCCATTGTTCTCGAACCAATTGTATATAGAATATCTCAGTACTTTACCATTATATAGAAGCACAGACAAAAAGGTAGTGGAAATCCCAGATGGAAAAAAAATCAGCTTTAAATGATCTTCGCTTCATTTGTGTGCTTCTGGGCGGGTGAATCATAGTTTCTATTGTGTCATTTTAGATTCAGTGGGATTCTCAAATTCAAATCCTTCTTCAAAACATCCACAATGGAAAGTTGGTTTCCATCCATTATATATAATTGCATTAGTTTCTTAGAGAACGAGCCAATCAAACTAGAAATTTAAATTGTGCTGATGATATCATTTGGGAGTTTATGCATCTTCATGTAAATTCCCGTTTGGGATTACAAATAGCTTTCTGGAAAGGAAAATTTAGATTATATGGGTTCAGGTGCCCCCAATGATGTTTTAGGCAACTATCTGAACCATATTTGAATAACGATTGGTGGATGTCAGTTAGCATACTAACTATCATTCATTTAGGATAGGGCTTATCATGCGCATGAATTTAAGAAGACATAAAAAACTGATAGTTTCAAGATTCAGTGTGAGCCTCTACATTTATATGTTTTGGTGCAGTTTGCAGACTAGAGCTTATAGCTCCTTTTAGATGTGCAAAACCTGGCTAGGAACATTCCCAATAGGTAGTATATTTGCATCTCCTTTTGACAGTTCATGATAATTTAGAATGAGTTTTTGGACGCATTGATAACATAAACACTGAGTGTTTTACTGTTTGAATATCAAGTTTTTATTTCTTATTAGCTTTTAGCCTGGGATTGCTAAGTGGTCCCTGAAAGTATCTCTTGTTCTCATGTTTGGCCATTCAATGAATTATACTTCATTCATCAAAGAAAGGAAATCTCATTGTTCTATGCTTTTGTACGAGGCCCAACATGTTTGATATTTTGAACCAGTTAAGGTTTCTCTTCAATGTTCCTCTGGTTCCTAGGTAAAAGATTCTTTATTTTTGCATACTAGAATGAAATCAATGGATTAGCATTCATATCAAGTTCTATGATTGTAAAAGCATGTGGAAGTAGTTCAGTTTATCTTTTTCTTTATTGTAATGGTAATTGATTGAGCATTGAGCCATCAAGTTTTATCAGTGCAAAAACGTTGTGGTGTTAGTTCAGGTTGTCTTATATGATATTTCCTTATTTGCATTCTGGGCAGATTTGCAACTGAATCTGCAAAGAAAGAGGCTGAATTAGATAAAGCTGAACACAGAAATACCTTAAAGGCTAGTTTTAATTTCAGATCATCTGAAAAAGTGCCTTCATCTGTATCAAATTCATCATCAGAAGCAAACATATTCTCATTTGGCATGCCTGCCAGTGATTCAAGTCTAATAAATGGTACTCTTGCATCCGCCCCTTCTTTATTTTCCTCTCCAGTTCCACCTCTAGGTGCCAGTGATCTAACAGTTCAAAGTTCAAGCATCCCTGTGAGTGCTAGCTCCAGGATGACCAGCAGTGACCCTGCATTCTCCAGTACTGCTGGTATGACTGCCGGTAGTACTAGCATCATCTCAGCATCGGCTTCTTCACCAGCCTTTGCAACCACACCAGTTTTCAAATTTGGTTCAACTGTTGTTTCAGATCCAGCACCCACTGGTATTGAATCAGCTGAGTCCAAGAACAGAAGGACTAACCCTGCAGATGTAAATGGTGCTCTTTTTGTTGGATCATCATCTGCAATTACAAGCACTGGGAATGCCATTTTTGGTGGGAAATCTCCAACTGCAGGTGCAGTAAGTAGCATTTATGGTGGTACATCATCTTCTACGACTACAAACACTGGGTGCAGCAGTTTTATTGCTTCATCTTCTGCAGTTAGAAGCACTGGAAGTGGTACCTTTAGCTTCAGTGTTGGAGCCACTGGTTCAGCTCATGCTAATCAATCCCAAAGAGCTAACCCTTTTAGTAACGGCAGTGCTGTTCCAGATTCTTCAACTCAGAGCATGCCTTCACTATTTGGTTTATCTGCATCATCACCTTCATTTGGATTGGCAGGGAATGCACCTTTAACATCTGGCAGTTGCGTATTTAATTCTTCTAGTTCTTCAGGTAGCCTGTTCAGTTCTGGTGCTACTTTTGGGATGGCATCATCTTCTGCTTCAGGTGCCAACATGGCCAGCTCTAGTACTATGGCTGGTTCTACTGCCATTGGTTCCACCTGGCAGACACGTCAGTCTCCTGTATTTGGCTCCACTTTCAACTCTTCATCATCTTCTACTGGATTTGCCTTTGATGCTTCTGTCTCTGGCACTGGTACAACTGGCACTTCCGTGATGTTCAAATCATCGACTAGTGCCCCTTCCGTTCCTGTTTTTTCTTTCAGTTCAACTGCACCTGCTACTACAACACAAGCTGTTTTCGGCAATTCAAACTCTGGCTTCGGCTTTGGCTTTGGCTTGTCTGCAGCCAATAATAATGATCAAATGAACATGGAGGACAGCATGGCTGAAGACACAGTTCAGGCATCAACTCCCCCTACAGGTCCAGTATTTAATCAACTAGCTTCGACTCCATCTTCTGGGTTGATCTTTGGTGCAACCACTCCATCTGGATTAGGCCAGTTTGGTTCTCCATCACCATCGGTGGCAAACCCTTTTCAGTTTGGCGGCCAACCGAATCTAGCTGCGCCACAGAACCCATCACTCTTCCAGGCTTCTGGTAGTCTTGAGTTTAATGGAGCTGGAGCTGGAAGCTTCTCTCTGGGTACTGGAGGTAGTGACAAGTCCGGTAGGAAAATTGTCAGGGTCAAGAAGGGACTGCGAAAGAAATGAAAGGCATAAGTCATTGCAGAGGATACGGGACAGTGAAAGAAATGAAAGGCATAAGTCATTGCAGAGGATAAGCTTCATGTAAGATGCCCCTATAATTACAGAGATGAAATAGCAGCAAAATTATGCTGTTTATGATAAGTCATCTTAGACGGTGACGAAAAAGGTAAATCAGACCATTTCAGTCTCGTGAAATGTTCTCTGTTGTTTGCCCTTTTAAGATTTTATGTTCTTTAAGGGCAATCTGCCGTGCAAGGTGCATTAAGTTGGTCTCATTTTTGTACTATTAGCAGTAATATACAATTATATTCGTCTTTGTACTAGTTGGTTCATAGGATTTTCCGAGGAGAGCAAATCTGCTCATCATCATAGTTTTCTGTACCAGTCATATGTAACATGTTTAATATTCTTCTGATAACAGCTCATTTTCAAGTTCTTGACCTCAACTTTCCCATTGAGCCGGTTCACGAGGCTAGAGATTCCAATATTTAGAACATACATTTTTTGCGTCTGATAAAGGCCAAGGATGCTGATCTTTTCTTTTTACCGCCCTCTCTTACAGAAGTAGTTTTCACTTATCAATGCCCTCAGTCCAATCTTCAGTTCATTCATTTTTGAATCCCTCATCTTTTGTCATACATGAGCCCTTCTACAATGAATCGTATTTAGGCTCTTTTAACAAATATAATTTTGATCACATATGAGCCAACAAAAACAATTAACTTCTCTAACTTTTCGGTAAAGTTAGAGAACTAAATTTACGGTGTAAGCGTTTTGGTAAAATTCACTGTCACAGGAAACTAAATTTTCCTCGAGTTTATAGTGGAATTAGCCTAATGAATCCGCAGACAGTGAATGTAGAATTATTGAAACAATCAAGGACCATGAAATAAATCATCCTAATGTTATGTTAGTTTACTATGCGGCTTGTATAGGAGAAGTTAAATTGTACTGGAGTTGCTTTTTATAACTTAGGCGAGAATGGAGAAGGTAAGAAAAACAAAGAAGCATTGAAACATAAATCATACTCCTTCCTAAGCATAAAGCATATAATTTATAATTCTTTCTGGTGCACTAAAACAAAATTGGCGTTGACCTATGATACATCAGAGCCAATTTTTTAAATAAGCATTAAGGTCAACCCCAGACGAAACAATCAATGTAGAAGAAAAAATTATACCAACTTATCATGCCAAAACAAGTTGGATTAATTAAAACCAGTTCCACCATGGAACCAGTTGCAACAGTTCTTCCTTCAAGTTAAATGGAAAAAAAAGAGTCATTTATTTGGTACATTCCTATGAATAATTGACATAACTTAGAGAATATGAAGTACAGTGGCAACCGTGTTACTTTATCTAGGTTGTCGATCAACTGTGCGGAATTTTGTCCATCTAGTATAAAGCATAAACTTTATAACAAGATAAACAAAAATGAGCACAAAATGTCACAGAGATCAATGGCAAAATTGTTGGCATTGCTAAGCTCCACAATAGGTACAAGCATTTCAGATCAACAATTCCCATACTGTCTTTATCATCGCAATACTGGTAAATATTGAATTGAGTTACAGACACATTACTGTTATTAAACAACTAGCAAAAGATCTCAAGTGGGCTAGAACTAGATTAATTTACTAATACAGGTATGGCCTACCTGGATTTGTTCCAAGCTATGTCACTGGTAATAGCGGCCTCCAGCATTACCATAAGCATTGCCCTCCGGGTATGAAATCCTTCCCTCGGCTGCTAAGATCCTTCCACCTCCAGCAAATTGAGTTCGGCCCCGGTAGGACTCAAGCTGATTAGTGGCATAAGCCTGAGGTCCATCATCAGCAACACCCACAACTGTTGCACCACCATACCTATGAGCATCAGGCATACTGGTGGTTGAGTAGTGCTTCAATCCAGCTTGCTGGTACTGACTTAACCTGGTCTGTGATTCCTTACGTAGAAACTCTTCTCTTCTATTTCCTTGTTGAACACGAAGTGCAAACAGCTTCTCATGGTATCCTGTATTTATCTGAATTATTTTCTGAAGCAGCAAAAGAGAATTGGTTATCATATTGGACCAACAATGGCAGATCCTCTCTCCAAGTTGCATAAAGGAAAACCAATTGTATCACATCATTTAGTACACTGTAGTAAATAGTGTAATGCACCAAGACATAAGGAGAAACAATTGCATCACATCATTTAGTAAGTTGATAGTTTAATGCACCAAGATTCTTTGTGGTATTGTGTTCTTCAAATACATGGTATAACTATGTAAGAATCCTGGGTGGCCCTTCTAGTTCAAAATTCCATTTTTGCTCCAGATACCATGCCTTGATTTCAATGAGTTCGCATGATACAGCACAGCTGTAGGGAACAAAACTATAGCAGAATTTTGAAGTAGAATAGAGACACAGTTTAGCAAATATTAGTCAACAACTCTATTCCCAATATTAAATGAAAAAAATAGTCAAGCATTTATAGAGAGAAGATACGCTAATAAAAATGAAAATAACTTAATAGGGAAACAAATTAATGTAGCTTAATAAGAACTAAAGAAAGAAAATAACGTAGGATGAATAGAAGAGATATCAAATTAGTAGTTAAAACTCACAATAGTTGGGAATTTTGGGCGGCTGAAATTTTGAGTTTCAGGTTTGGAAGTTCAGTTTCAGGTCTGAATTTTAAGTAAGTTGTTGAAATTGCAGATTTGGATTGCTCGAACTTAGGCTGGAATTTGGCAGAAACTTAGGCAGGAAATTGCCAGAAATTTAGATAAGTTGTTGAAAATTTAATGGTTGGATCTGATGGAATTTTAGTGAAAGAAACAACCAAGGGTCTACAAATCACTCTTAGAAAAAAAAATCACATATTTTAGTTGAAAACTCAAAGTTTATAGAAAAAATTCAGAATAATTTTATTGAAGGGCTGAGTACACATATATAGATAAGTCCTTGGAACCTTTATTCTAGTAGTAAAGGGATTCACAACTAAGGTATCTAAAATAGAACTAAATCATACTTTAATAAGGATTCTTTATTCTTAAATAAACTTAAGTCATAAACAAACAAAGACAATATACTTAACATATTATCAATCCCTATCAAAAGTCAACGTAATCAGTGCACAAGACTCTACGCTTTACGGGAATTTGGGGAAGGTCATCATAAACGCAGCCTTACTTTTGTATTTTACAAAGAGATTGTTTCTGTGATTTGAACCTGTGATCTTTTGGTTACAAAAGAGTAACTTTACTAGTTGCTCCAAAGCTCATCCTTATTATTAATCCCCCCTATCAAGTAAGGAAAATCTAGCAAAGTAATTTCAGCCCTTGCTATCCTTGCTATTACATCAACTCACACTCTTCATTCCACCAAGTTACCTGTTTATAAACTTTAAGCTCTTTTGCACTAGATAATTCCAAACTTGGCCCTAACAAGTGAACAAACTCCTCCATTTGTTTGATTTATATGTATAAAAGTAAGAAAAGGAAATAAGAAACCACAGCAGTATGCATTAGTAAATGTGAAACTTGAGCAGCATACTAAAAGATGCTCTCAGTTCTGTCAATGTGAGGCTGTTTCAATGCGAATGATATTCAATCAGGGAGAAGAGCCTACCCTCCCAGCCAACAATCCTGCCCCTTACTCTTGGAAAATTTAGTTATGAATTTCTCAGTGACTTTAGGTGAGAAGAAAGAAAGGAAAGAATGACATCATGACATTAAAAAGAACATATGGCCATGAGTCAGACATGGTTGCTCAGGCGTATATGTGTAGATTATGTTATAACCATGGATCCAGAACTACTGCATTCCAATTGGGACAAGGAATAGAACAACTTGTTAAAATTGACTCACCTCCGTATGCCTAGCAATTTCTGCATCCTCTGCTTCATTATGTTCTTTTGCTAATTTCAGTATTTCATCCAAAAATTTCCTGTCAAGAACCTCAAAACTCAATGGTAATATGGTATTGTCATAGCCAATCTCCATATCTTGTTCGTAAGGCTGGCTTCTACCATCCTTGTGCACTAGATTTTCCAAACTCAATTTTGAATCTGGTGTCTGCCCCTGGTAGTAATGTCTTGTTTCATTGCCTCCTGGACCTGTATCATGAGGAAAATATAGATGAGTTCACACACCATATGCTCGCACAAATTTGCACTGAAAAAAATATAGATTTGGTTCAAACACCAATCCACATGAGATTTACACTTAAAAGCCACCAGCAACAATAGATGGAATGAGCACAAATTCTCAACCAAAAATTGTATGCTTAACTAATTTTCCAGAGTTAAACCAACATGGATTCTAATTAAACATAATCACAAGCCATGCCACAACAAAATTCAAAATCATCCAGGTCCACAGCAATTTTAAAGCCAACAGTTCTCAAAGGCACAGCAGAAACTGGTAAAAGACATTTTAACAAACTACAGATATCCCGGGCTTTGTAATGGATACGTGATAGATTAATGATACTACACAGTTTGGTAGCTTCCAGTCAAAATGTCCTGGATTTATTAGTCATCATGACATAATTCCTAATAGAATGCATTGCCATGCAGATTATATCACAAAGCAAATGAGAAAGACATCACAGAAAAAATTGATCAAGTTAAGATATACATTCCCTCTAAGCCAAATAATATGGGGTGGAAAGACTGGACATTGAATAGAAAAAGGATTGAGGAAGACAACAGGAGACAGGGCAGAAACATAAGAAGAATGTAAAATTAGGAAAAGGGAAACAAATCAAAATTGATCAATTATGACTATGTTGTAAGCAGAAAGTCTTCTGGCACTACAAATTCTACTGAAGTGATTATCTTAATTCTCATAAAGGCGAAGTTTACGTGAAATGGTGATGAAAAAGAGTTCTTACACTGATTAGAAAGGGGGAAAAAAAGAAGAAGGAAAACTATAAACCGGGTATCAACCAGAAGTTCTCCATCAAAAGAAAAAAGAAAGGATAAAATTGGGTATCAAGCCTTTCAAGTTACAAAGTCTTTTATAGTAGCTGTTGTACAATCTTCAACAAAATCTACAAGGCTCATATAGATCACCTAGACACCTTTTTGATCAAACATCAGGGCTTTGATGGAAAATGCCAAGAGCAAATTCTGAAAGGAAATAATCTCATTTTGGTACAAATTCTGAAGTGACAAAAGTACATAGCTAATATTATCAGATGAAACAGGATTTTTACATTTAGGCCAGAGGATTACTCTTCTTCAATTATTACAAAGCCTGCATAATCTAAAAAATAGAGAGTTAGCTAACTAAGTAATCATCTTGAGAACACATAAATACATTCATCCACCATGCCATTCAATAGTATCAAACGGTTAGAAACAAAAACCAAACAATTATTTGTGTAAAGAAAATAGAAGAAAGCAAAAACTTGCCCTGATTGTTGAACACGTGAGAAGTCATTTGAGAGGCGTGGATGCTTTCGGCATCTCTATCTCTGTCTCTATTTCTATCCCTATCCCACTGCCACTGAGCATCCAGTTTAGAAGAAGATTTGTAGGGATTTTCTGCCTCTGATGAATATGAGTCTTGACGTCCTCCGTATTTACTCATTCTTCGACCCCCCGCGTACGAATTATTCATGTTGGTTTCACCACCTAGTCTGCAATTGAGGAAATAGACGGCACGCCCTATATATATATATATGTACACACTCTCTCTCTCTTTCTAATCGTAAACGACAGAGGTGATCTGCGGTCTGCTCGTCTCTCGAGAAAATTCAGGACGACGTCGTATGACTTAGTCGCAAGCAAAATGTGCAATTACACCATTCAACGTTAGGGGAAGGAGGGTTGCTCAGCTTAATATATGTTTGGTTTATAAATGACTTCATCCTGTTTTGCAAAATTGGGCATATTCTTCATGACCTTTCCCATGACAATTCATACGATCCTTTTAGTCAAATCCTTAACTAAAATCAATTTTATTCGAGCATAAAAGGTAAATCAAATTGGTTTTCAAAACAAAATTGGCCTTCAAGCTATGATTGCCTTTTTGTTTGTAGTTGATCCTTTTTAATATATAACTGATGACCTTATTATAGAATCAATATCCCCACAGTATCAAACTCAAAAAACTGAAATTATACTCTTATAAAACTTTTAATAAATTTACTTAGAAGAAGTAAGATGTGTTGGACCAATGGTGGTTGGCAAATTAATTCCACTTGTGTTTTGATAATAATAAAATGTATAGAATTGGTTAAGAAATTGTTTCAGGTATTTTGAGATTGATGTTCAATAAAAGAATTGTACAAATCAAGAAGAGCAAGTGTTTAATCAATGAAGAATCACGATGGGAGTTGTCTTCTAAGTAAATATGGCATAAAACATGAAGATTCTAGAGGATTTGACCGAATGTTACCGTTGAAGGCTAAACAAGTCGACTTACACAATAAAAGTTGACTTACATATGAAGATGAATTCACACAAGTCGACTTATTGGAAACAAATCGACTTATCGAAGCAAACAAGTCGACTTATTAAAGAGCGGAGCTACAAGTTTTACGTAAATGGTTGAAACAAGTCGACTTATGTATTCGACAAGTCGACTTATCGAAGCACAGATTCAGCTCCAACGGTCTAATTTGATAAAAATGGAATGGAGATGATCAAGGAACAACTATATCCAATCAAGCAACGGCTAGTTGAGCTCCAACAGCTATATTTCATCAACTATAAATAGAGGATGATGGAAGAAGAGCAAAAATAAGTTCCACAAGCTCAAATACTCTCATATTATTTCATATTGCTCACTATTGCTCTTATATTGTTACAATTTGCTTTGAGCATTTGTTCTTTAATTTTTATATTGTTTTGTTACAATTGAGTGACTAGTGGTAGGTCACGTGTGAGGTAGCTTGAGCAGAAAATCAAGTATTGTTGGTAGGATTTGTGCCGGAAGACAAATCATCTGTAAAGGTAGCTTGAGCCGAAAATCAAGCGGTATTGGTAGGATTTGTGCCGGAAGACAAATTGAGTGTAAAAGGTTGCTTGAGCCGGAATTCAAGTGGTGTTGTAAAAAGTTCACACTCAACTACAAAGTGTGCAATAAAGTGGTTGGCAAAATTCTAAGTGGGAGATTAGGTAGAGGACGTAGGTCTTAGCACCGAACCTCTATAAAAACAAGTGTTTGATCTTCTTCCCTACACTTTTCAATTAAGTTTATCTGAATTGTTTTTGTGTGTTTTAACTTCTGATTTTCTTGTAGAAATTTTCAAAGAATTTTTAAGATCTATTCAACCCCCCTTCTAGATCGCTTACAATTGGTATCAGAGCAGAAGTATCCGGGGATGACACACAATAAACTAGCGAAAGAAGGTAACACAAATTATCGCCCTCCTTTATTTAATGGTACTAATTATTCTTCTTGGAAAAATCCTATGAAGTACCACATCATTAGCGAGGGAGTAGAATATTGGAAGATAATTATCTTCGGTTCACAACCACCATTAAAAGAAAATGGTGAGTTAAAAACGGAGTTAGAATATGACGACAACGATTGGAGGCAAGCGTACATCAACGCCAAAGCTATGAAGCTGATATATTGTGCATTAACGGTTGAGGAAAGAAACCGGGTAAATTCTTGCACCACTGCCAGGAAAATGTGGGAGAGACTTCGAGTAACTCATGAAGGGACAAATCAAGTCCGGGAGACAAAGATCAACATGCTTCTCCACGACTACGAGATGTTCGTCATGAAGGAAGGTGAGTCAATTTTCACAATGCTTGACCGTTTTGCAGAAATCATAAATGAATTAGGCAACCTTGGGAAGCATATGACGGATAGCGAGAAGGTGAAGAAGATTCTTCGTTCACTGCCGAAGGAATGGGATTCTCAAGTCACCGCAATTATGGAGTCAAAGGATCTCAACCATCTGGAATTTAACGCTTTAGTGGGATCACTCATCAACTATGAGATTATTCTCAAATCGAGAGGAGGAAGAGGTAAGCCACAAAAGTCGATTGCTTTAAAAGCTAACGTTTCTTCTTTTGATGAGAGTGATGAGGAAATAGATGAAGAAGAAGATGATGAAGAAGTAGCGATGTATGCTCGAAATCTGAGAAAGTTCAAAGGACTTCTCAAAAACAGAAGAAAAGAATTACGTGGTGGAGAAATTGAGGATAGGAAAAGGTACACCATGGAAAAGAGAAATAAAGGCTATGAAGAAAAAAAGAACAATGAAGAATGCTGGAAGTGCGAAAAAAGAGGTCGCATCGCTTTTCGTCTATTCAGAAAAATGACAGGTATGACAAAGGAAAGAAGAAAACAAGTCTAGTAGCAACTTGGAGTGATGACGAGGAAGCTTACCAAAGCAATGATGAGAACAACCTGGCTCTCATGGCGAGTAGCTCCTTGACTAGTGATGATGAAAATGAGGTAAATTATAATTACCAAGATCTAAGAGATTCCTTTGATGCTTTGCAAATTGATTTTGAAGAAGCCATTGAGATTAACAAAAAAATAAGAAAGAAGATACGTGAATTGGTTGCTGAAAATAGTATCTTACATTAAACGATTGATGATTTAGATAGTCCAAAAGAAGATCATTCTGCATGTCTTATTGAAAAAGAAAATCTTATTTGTGAACTTGATAGGCTTCGAAAAGAATTTTCGTATGTGGTTGGTAAATTCGCTGGTAGAAATGCTAAGTTTGAAGAATTGTTGTCTTTACAAAGATATACTATTTCTAAACATGGCTTAGGATATGATCCGTATAATAGAGAATGTTCTTTAATTTCCAAATTTACTAAGGATGGAAAAATCGCTCAATGTGCTAGATGTTTGAAAGATGGTCACATAGAAATTGCCTGCAAGAGTACTAGAAGATGTGTTAAGGTTAAGAAAATTTGGGTTATTAAAGGTACAATACCACCTAATGTGGTTTATATGTCTAACCAAAATGGACCCAAGATAACTTGGGTACCAATGAGAAGAAAGGATGTTTCAGTTGTAGGTACAAGCAAGGAATGAAAATCCACCAAGCACATGGTACACTGATAGTGGAAGTTCAAGGCATATGAGTGGAGACAACAACAAAATCGACTAATGGGTGTCTAAGTCGACCAATTGATGACAAGTCTGGTAAATAAGTCGACCTATGATATACACAGCCTTTGGGAATGAAGAAATTTCAGGATAAGTCGACTTATGGAGGTAAACAAATCGACTTATGTCTACATGGATTCTTATGCTGTTTCAAGTGTGTGGTGCTTCTTATGACTTGTGTTTGCTGTTTTGTTTGTTTATGGACTGCATTGCGACTATTTTTCAATTTTCCTATTGGTTTTTAATTATGACAAAAAGTGGGAGTAATATTGGAAATTGATAATTGGTATCCTTTAGTCACTGTCATATGATTGAGGGGGAGTTTGTTTGATTTGAGATTATTTGTGCTTAATGACCTGTTACTCTATTTTGATTGCGATAATTTTTCATATTTGTTGGTTTGTATTAGTTGTTTTGATTATGACAAAAAGGGGGAGAAAAATGAGAAATTGGATATTCATTAGTTACTTGATTAAGGGGAGTTTGTTAAAATTTTAATTGATTTTCAAGGTTATTAAATTCAGTGATTTATATGATTGAGGGGGAGACTTCTAACCAAAATGACAAGGGATAAAAACCTTGATCAATGTTTCTTTGTTTTCATTTCTTAAACAATTTCTAAGTATTTTGTCATTATCAAAAAGGGGGAGATTGTTGGACCAATGGTGGTTGGCAAATTAATTCCACTTATGTTTTGATAATAATAAAATGTATAGAATTGGTTAAGAAATTGTTTCAGGTATTTTGGGATTGATGTTTAATGAAAGAATTGTACAAATCAAGAAGAGCAAGTGTTTAATCAATGAAGAATCACGATGGGAGTTGTCTTCTAAGTAAATATGGCATAAAACATGAAGATTCTAGAGGATTTGACCGAATGTTACCGTTAAAGGCTAAACAAGTCGACTTACACAATACAAGTTGACTTACATATGAAGATGAATTCACACAAGTCGACTTATTGGAAACAAGTCGACTTATCGAGGCAAACAAGTCGACTTATATATAACAAGTCGACTTATTAGAGAGCGGAGCTACAAGTTTTACGTAAATGGTTGAAACAAGTCGACTTATGTATTCGACAAGTCGACTTATTGAAGCACAGATTCAGCTCCAATGGTCTAATTTGATAAAAATAGAATGGAGATGATCAAGGAACGGCTATATCCAATCAAGCAACGGCTAGTTGAGCTCCAACAACTATATTTCATCAACTATAAATAGAGGATGATGGAAGAAGAGCAAAAATAAGTTCCACAAGCTCAAATACTCTCATATTACTTCATATTGCTCACTATTGCTCTTATATTGTTACAATTTGCTTTGAGCATTTGTTCTTCAATTTTTATATTGTTTTGTTACAATTGAGTGACTAGTGGTAGGTCACGTGTGAGGTAGCTTGAGCCGAAAATCAAGTGTTGTTGGTAGGATTTGTGCCGGAAGACAAATCATCTGTAAAGGTAGCTTGAGCCGAAAATCAAGCGGTATTGGTAGGATTTGTGCCGGAAGACAAATCGAGTGTAAAAGGTTGCTTGAGCCGGAATTCAAGTGGTGTTGTAAAAAGTTCACACTCATCTACAAAGTGTGCAATAAAGTGGTTGGCAAAATCCTAAGTGGGAGCTTAGGTAGAGGACGTAGGTCTTAGCACCGAACCTCTATAAAAACAAGTGTTTGATCTTCTTCCCTACACTTTTCAATTAAGTTTATCTGAATTGTTTTTGTGTGTTTTAACTTCTGATTTTCTTGTAGAAATTTTCAAAGAATTTTTAAGATCTATTCAACCCCCTTCTAGATCGCTTACAAGATGAACCTTGACTTTTAGAATTTTCTTCTTCTTATTTAAAGAAAGAACAAATCAATAAATTTTAGGAACTTAATATTAATTAACACTTTTTTAATTTTCTCCTCCTTTTTTAATCGATCTTAGACAATGTTTTTCTATTTATAAATTTGATTACACTCTTAGGACTTTTTCAACATTTTATTTTTAAAACTAGTTCCTTTGCATTCAATTTTACTTGTTTTTTACCTTAATTCTCCAAGCACCACTAGTTATACCTAAATTTTAAGTCTAAAATCCAATGAGCTTGTTTATAAATAAAAGAAAAATAAAAATATTGATATATTGTTAAGTACTCGTAAAGTTACTTGTACTTTCATAGAGGAAAAGTTCTTCTATCTATATATGGGGAGAGACATAAAGTTGAGAGAATTTCATATGATGATATCATATAACATAAAGTGAAGGTTTAAATTATACATACCCTTATACTTCTTATATTAATAGATCTTACTTACCTCTCTTATACTAATTTGGATTGTTGTATGTAATTTACTTTCAAATTATATGTATTCAAGTGAGACTCCAAAATTTGAGTTTGTAATATTTATATTTTGATGAAATTTAACATCTTAAGAATATTTTAATGTTTATAAATAAGTTTGAGATTGATATTGGATGCTTACAACAGTATGGTTAATTAATTAAGTCGATAACACTTAAGGAAGAAAGAAAATAAGAAAATTCGCTATAATTTATAAAAGGATACCTAGGGCTAATTTAGGATTATCAGTCAAACATTATGCCTTATAGGTAAACTAGTATAGGCACTAGGAAACACTAGTTGGCTTGTATCTCATACTAATCAACAAGTATATTTTAAAAAATACTTTTTAAAATTAATTTTTTAAGAAGATAGTCGTCTTTTTTATATGAGATAAACCTTAAAAAGTGAAAGAATAGTAACGAGTAAGATTGAGTTTATGTAAATTGTGTGAGTTTGCATGATTTACATTATGGATGCATTTTTACAGTTGAATTCCTTGTATATATATTGGGTCTATTGAATGATTAAATTTTGTTGTTTGTATGATTTGAAAATCTAAAAGGATGATTGTTATGCATATGTGTAACATGTGGTAATTAGTACAGTTGGTTGGAGTAAATTAATTGGAAGTAGAATGAGATAGGTACCACTTTATTTGGTAAGATGAATTAATTACCATTATAGTGAAACAAGTACCATTCTATTGGCCAAAACAAATTAACTAGTGCCATTGTGGAGTAAGTATCACTATTATTTGAGATGAATTAGCCAATGCTAAAATGGATCTTATTGAAAGGAAGAAGTGTTCAACCTTTAAGAAGCCTTTAAACTTTTACCCTTCAAACACCATATTCTTAGAAATATAGGAAGATTTTACATATCCCAATAGTCTAGAATTCAATGAACACTAACCTAATTCTGATCAAAAGCTGAAAGAAATGAAAAATCAATGGTTGTATAATTAGGATACAATGTTAGTTCATTCACTCTAGGAATTTACCATATTCATTTATAATTTTAGGCCAATTGAATAAATAGCATCGTTAGTATCTTTTCATGAGGATGATTAGCTTAAGAAATGAGATAGGCAAGAAAATATATATAAAAAGTGTTGCGTAAATCTTAAATTAATAACTATTCTTTTGGCCCTTTTTGAAACAAATCGAGTTATGAATAGAGCTAGTAGCCAGTTGAGAATATGATATAGCTAAGTAACCGGGAAACATTCATCACAAATGTTCGCATTCGCTTCAAAAGGTTATAATGACATTTCAACTAAGCTGCTTAATAAAAACATGGCCTAGTTAAGTAACGGGGAGACATTCATCACAAATGTTTGTCTTCGCATCAAAAAGCTAGGTTCATATCAATTAAAAGCAACAAAAATAGTGCATTGTTTAATAAATCCTACTGATCTTAGTGAATAGCTTGAATTTCATGAAAAGTTACTTAAGAATAGTTACAATTCTGATTGACCAAATAATTATCAATGTGTGTGTAAGTGATAGGAGTGAATGAGTTTGACATTAAGGTCTTTATTAGTATGTATATTTGGTCTGAAATACTTAGACACAGATTTCACAAGTTAATAAGTTAGAACAATTTAAGGGATCGTGTTTGTTGTTAAATTTTTTTCGTGAAGTTTAATGTCATTAACCCATTATTGAATATGTGTGTGTTTTGTTGTTAATTGTGCTTGGTGTGTTTTTTTGTTTTTCTTGTTTATCTTTGCTTGAGTACAAGCAAAATTTAAAGTGTGAGGATGTTGATAGAGGTAGATTGCATAATGTTTTAGTGGATAGTTTAGTATGTGTTTAGTTGATAAATTGAACGATTAGTGCATGTTTAGGTTAGGATTATATTAGTTAGTTAGATATTTGTGTTTTGTGAGTTTTGTGGGTTAGAGCACACGACTAAACTTCAATTTTATGTGTTTGAGGTGTCTTGATGTGCTTGCTAGTGTTTTAGGAAAAATATCAAAAATCGGAGAAAATTTGGAGAAGGCCTAAAGCCAAACCTCGGGCCTCGATCGTGGATTGTGATAGAACCAAATAGAAGGCACCACAATCATAGCTTGGTTTGCCACAATTGTGACATAAAGGAAATTCAAATGCCACGATTGTGGCACAAACATGGATAGCCTTCCGGATTTAAGTTTTCGAGGGACTCTTTGAACTTTTCAAACTAAAAAAAAACCCTAGGGTTGTCCAGAATAGGAAAGAGTATAAAAGGGATAAAAAAGAAACCCTGATAGAGCTCTCAAATTTGCCACTTTTGGGAAAACTCCAAGAAGAGAGAAGAGGAGAGAGGATTCGGCTTCTGCTATTACTGCTTTCCTAAGGCATCCTAATCCCCTTCCAAAGTGCATTTCATTTATATTTTTTTCTTTTTTCTTTGAATGTTGAGATGGGTATGAATATATTGATGGATTTAGGTTTGATCATGATGTTCTAATTTTCCTTAGAGATTTTGACTTGATTTAAAGTTAATATAGTTATTGTTGTATTTAATCATTTGGTTGTTGCGATTAATTGTTGTAACTTCTTGGTTCAGTAATAAATCGAGAGAGTGAATCGAATGCAAAATGATTGGGTTAGGTTAATGAGAGTTAAGTGATCCAATAGACCACAAAATTAATCAAATTGATTATTAGACGGAGAGAGATCTCATGTGAGACCAAGTTGTTTTCTAGAAAGCTTAAGAACTGATTAGGGTTTTAGAATTGTTCGTAATCAAGATATTACATGTTCAGTATTTAACCTAATTAGAGATTATTAATTAAGGTTTGTGATTATAACTTGAGATAAAGTAATCCTCCCTTCGTTAGTTTAGAACTAACACCTCTTTAACATATAAATGACTAGGTTAGCATTAATGATAGGAAAAATCCCCCATCCCCCTTTCTCATAATTTGGAACTTCTTCTTGTGTGATTTCATTGTGAACTTGGTATAACTCAATTTAATTTCTTTTTGTGTTAATTTGCAAATTAATTTTCTACCAGTTATCTTCACGTGTTTACTTTTATGTCTACTTTTTATTTTCATTTTTATAATTATTAGGGCCTTAGATAACTTAGAATTGAATTAGTTTACCACTCCTCGAGGGATCGACACCTCACATACTACACCCATGACCTATGTGAGGGCTTATTTTGAGGGCTTATAAATTGTAAAACTTGCCCATCAATAGAAAACACCTATTTGTAGTATTTGAGACCCCTACTAGTTGTTAAAGCCAAGAACTAGTCGTTATAATGGCTATTTGGAGTGTACTAGTTGACCATTATGCCTTAAAATCATCAGATTCACTAATCGTTAGGATACTAGTAAACTAATTGGCATATTAGTTGACCAATATGTCACATTGGTCTACTAATACATCAACCAATCATACAACTCACGATATATGAAATTTAACAAATTTAACCTATATTGGTCAACCTCTAACCCATATAGGTCGACAAATCCCCTAAAAACATGACTTTTAACACCTTCAAACTCTCAAAACTATTTGTTTAATCCAATTATTATTTAAACACATCCCTAAATGTTCCCTAAAGTTTGTTTGAAAGATTACAAGGTTTTTATATTAAAACCAAAAACTTCAATGCCTCTTGATGAATGGAAAGACTATATAATAAAGTGAAATAAAATATTTATGTATGGTGAGTCTTTTAGAACATCAAAGGATTAAATAAGACTACAATTAACATTAAAAACTAAAAAGTGACCTGGGTAAGCCTTGATCTTCTTTTGTTCTTTGTTTAATCTTCATTTTGACAGTTTTAAACTTCAAATTATCTTTATCAACTTCATAAGCTATCTTCTTGATTCTATGACTTCATTTTCTTCTTACATTGCTTTTCATCAAATAATGAACTTAGTAGTAGTAATTATGTTTTGTTGTCATCAAAACATCGATTGGAAGCTCCTTTGGTTCAACAATCTCCCCTTTTTTATGACCAAAAAACACTTGTGATATTAGAGAACAATAATAAAATTAAGCACATTGTAGCACCCCCTTACCTCAGGGTACACACCGGGACGCTCGAAGGTCACTCCGGTACATATCCTACGATAAGGGCGAGCTACGTTAGATCACTACATTCAGTTTCCATGGCATGGTATCACAATTTACTTAAAAAGCATCATAAGAAGATCACAATATTTTAAAACCTGACTTTTTCCTCATTTCATTTCACAAAAATCGAAGTCTACATTGTCTTTCAATGTTTTTCCCTAGGTACAACATCAACTTAATACAAAAGGACTACATGAGAGAGGAAAATATAAGTAGTCTATCTAAACTGTCCACAGATTCTAACTGATTGACCTTTGATCCATGACTTTTCCTACCAAAACACAATCTATACAGCTGGTAGAATCTCTTAGTAGCTTGAGTCGTCTCTTGGTCCTAAAAAGACAATGTTGCAATTTTGGTGAGTTTTGCGAACTCAATGAGATAACCATCATCGATGGTTCACTCAATTCATGCATCTCGTCATCACACATAACATAATATTCACCTCATTACATATTCATAATATATTACATTCCACGTTCAGAAGAATCATATCGTCCATACAAAACACACATATCAATTATAATGGCAATGCATGTGAGACTCACTTTCATTTATTATTATCGTTATAACCAAGTGCCTTTTTACTAGCTCATATCCCTTAGTGGATACCGAGCTGTTTCATATAACGTCCCATATCCCTTAGTGAATACCGGGTACAGTCGCACTTGAGCCCGAGGCTCTAATCACATTCCGAGCTTTAAACTCTTTATCCTAGCGACTCCGGTCATAACTTCCTTTATCTTACATGCATTTATGTAATGAATGTTTCTCATAACATAACATCGGTCAATCACATGGATGCACATTCACATTTTAGATCACATTCATCATTGAACCGTAATCCGGCATTTAACAGAACTGTCGAGCACACTTTTGCATTCATTTGCATATTCATAAATTTGTACATTTGAAACACTTATTTCGTCATGTTCACATACAAGGAGCACTTTAATATCTCATTCATACCAGAATCACTGGACCTTCCTTGTCCGGAATCCATACAATCAAACCACATCAATGTTATTATTCAAAACATATTATAAAGCAAACAGTTAATTGAGTAAGATCGTCTAGGTTACTTACAGATTTCTCCCGAAGCTAATGCTTAGAAGATCGGGCAACGTCTGGAAGTGGACGTTCCAATTGCTCCTCTATAACAAATAATATACACAATTATAAGTATTCAATAATGCACATGTATAGCATAAATTATGTACAATGCATGTTCATGACAAATCTCGGGTATCACTCCCTGAATTCTTTTCAACACTGTCCCCATACCAAAACTCATTTAAGTTTAACTAACACTTAGGTTTATGCCTCACTAGAACCATTGAAATCACAATTCATTACTCATTGACTTACTTTCAGACTTTCCAAAACACCCCTTTCGAGTCTACAGTTCACATACAATCAGGAGGTAAAACAAAGGTAATTTGATCATACTCTCTTCTAGAAAAGTGTTCCCCTTTGTGTTATCTTTCCATTGATACCAAAATCACTCAATTTGGTTCAGTAATATGGAAGATATACCTCAAACATTTTCAGACTATTCTTAATCAAAAACAGTTTACTATATACGACTTCCATCTAGAAATTAAACACCTTGGAAACTGAATCAAGATTAAGCTTCTTTATGAGATTTGTAGCCCTATTTCTCTTGTTTACTCCAAATCAAAAATCACCTCAATTGGAATCCTAAAGATCACGATATCATCAAAACACTGAAATATGTTCAGTGGAATAACAACAGTTCATATGGCTTAAGAGCACACTCACTGCACCCGTTCCCACTCTTTTCATTCAATCTTTCTCCATTCATTTCAGATGGCTATGATTCTTGATGAAGATGTAGATCAATGTCTTACGAATCCAATGGTTCAAGAATCAAGTCATGTGGATGTCTAGAGAAGAAGTTATGACCAAAAGACTCCAATCTATTTTTGTCCTCAATCGTCTTACTTTTGTATCGTCTTATTTTCATCATCTTACTTCCAACGTCTTACTTTTATCGTCTTACTTCTATCATCTTATTTCTATCGTCTCACTTTTGCGTCGCACTTTTGTGTTTCACTTCTGTGTCGCACTTCTGCATCTTTGTTGGATCCCGAACCTTGAAGCGAAAAATTAGAAATAATAAATGAAATTAAATGAGTGTTTTGTATGTGATTTGTGTTATGGATGATTATGATGTTGGAATGTGAATCATATATGGATGGTGAGTGAACTATGGTGATACATATGAGATATTATGCAAAATCAAGAGGGGAACTTGGTGAATGACATAATGCTATGGAATGTAAGAAATCATATGAATTGAGGCTGAGATTTGGATGAATTCCAAATGATAGTTGAATTGTTATAAATGATGTGCAATTAAGAAAGTGAAGTTAGGATGAATGTTAAATGTATATGCTGATTCAAGGGAATTTCAGGAATGATTGAAATAGAATTGGCCAAAGTTGCCTTCTTTGAAGTTGTAGCTTGCTCTTTTATCTTTCCAATGAGATCAAGTGTTCAAGTTTTCGAGATCGGAGTTAAGAGTTATAGTTGATACAAGTTATGATGTTATATAAGATTTATGTTAATGACAGCTTTGATGAATGTTTGAGAATTATGGTTTTGATGAACCAATTTAGTTGAGATTTGAGAAGTTCATGAATTGAATTTGTTTCTTGAATTGTTATGAAGTGTTTAGGCCTTTGAATAAGTAAATATGTGAAGATTATAAGTATATATGATGTTAGTTGGGATGTAAGAAGCATTAGAAAAAGGTTGAAGAGGTTTTGGAAATCGCATGTTCGTTAAACGGACAGGGAAGTCCGTTTAATGGACAACCTGGGGTCAAAATGACCCCTTCCCTTGCTCATGTCATGGATGTCCGTTTAACGGACATTCTCGGATGGTTTGATACATTTTGGGCCGTATGTGTTCATTAAACGGACATGCATGTCCGTTTAACGGACAGACACGGGTCAACTGGTGAAAAATGCGATTTTGACCATTTTAGAGCCCGAATCTGATTTTGTGGTCTTCATAAGAGTTGTATATCTAGAATTCTACTTTCAAATGGTCTAAGAACGAAAGCAATCCGATCTCTATATTGAAGTTTATGGCATTTGCGCCAAAAGAGTTTCAAATCGATTTAGGGTTTGAACATGTTGAGTTGTTTTGATCATAACTCACTCATCCGACCTCCAATTGAGATGATTCTTGAAGCATTGAATTACTAACACATGTATCCTTCTCTCCATGAAAATTTGCATCAATTGGAGTCAAATTGGAAGAGTTTGATTGAATCTTATGATAATCGGAACGATTTGTTTCATTCTGATCTTGCTATTTTCCTTCCTCATCCGACCTTGTCAAATCATTTGCTTATATCTTTTCCGTCCGACATCCGAAAGACTTGGTTCTCAAAGCGTTGGATTCCTAAGACAATTAATTTCATTTTTATGGAAAATTATGAATTTTTAGAGATTTAATTGAGTTAGATTATTTGAATCAAAGTGAGACAGGAAAGTTTCTGAACATAGTTTAGTATTTTGTGAAATTCGAGATCTGTGGAGACCCGATTGAAGCAATGTTTGAGACTAAATAAAATTAAGACATGGGGATACAAGTCATATGAAGAAATTAAAATTCAATTTAGCCTTTAAGAATGTCTATTTGTGGAAGGAAGTGAATTGCTAGAAAATGAGTTAGTAGGATGATATGTCTGACATGTTTAGACTATAACTTTTGATGTAGTGCTCTAAATTGAATGATTTTTGAGGCATTATGAAATTAAGACATAGAGGAACAATTCTCTAGTAGGAAGTTTTGACTAATTCCTTCTTTTTGATGGTGAAAACAATGTCCTAAAGTAGGATAAATTTCAGGGGCAGTTTTGGAAGTCCACTTAAAGACTTCAGAGTTTAGCCTAACATGGAGGGGTATTATGGTCATTAGTCAACCATTTTTAATGACATGGCATATTTAAGAGAGGAGTTGTCGTTTTGAAGGCTACAATACACGAAAATGAAAGAAAGAAAATAAAGAGAGAGGAGAGAAGAGGGAGATATCGTGGAGAAGAAGGAGAAGGAGGAAGAAGAGATAGGGTTTTGGATTTTTTAGGATTTCAAGCTTGGTTTTTCATTGATTCATGAAGGAAAAAGAGGGAAGGAGAAGAGAGCTTCATCTTGAGCCAAGCAATTTTCGAAATTTAAGAAGATAAAGGTAAGAGCTAAGTTTTGATCTTTGAGTTTTTAGTGAGTTTTTGGTTGTTTTGGCTTAAGATGGATATGAGTTTGTTAATTATGAAGTTAATTTTAGTGATTATGCATTGGGTTATGTTTAATTTTGGATGGTTGACTTAATTAGGGTTGTGATTTGAATTGGGGCAAATTTAAGAAAGGATTGGAGAAATAGAAGCACTATTCAACTCCAAGCATGGATAAGAGGTGGGTAATGTGGTTATCTTTCAAATTATAGACTAAATATAAGTGTTAGTTTTATAAACTATTATTTTACAAATGATTGAATCAATTATTTTTAGAATGATTTATAAATCGTTAAAGTCATTGTCATTGTTTCCAAATGATTTACGAAAAAAAATTCTACAATGGTTTGGATAAGTTTCCATAATTGACTTAAATTGTTTATTCAATGGATTCTTGAATAAATTGATAGATTTGAAATACTCATGTGATTTCATTGTGTTAAATTGATTGATAATTTGATAATGTGAACTTGTTTGATATTGTGAATTATAGACATTATGTTGAAAGTGAGATGACATGAAAAGTACAAATTCGATATATGCCTTCAGGTAAATTGTCTTTCAAGCATTATTATGTGTTACATGGGTTTGGTTAGGTCCCTTATGTAGAGTCAGTGCACTGGTCTCATTTTTAAAAGCCTTCGTCCGGCTGCCTGCTAGTGGCATAGGAGCTCCGTTTTCGGACTCCCCGTGTGTTTCACGGCTGCACAGAACCGCTTTGCGAGAATGTGCAGTACGTCCTGCTTTATGGACCAACCCAAACCGATTGATGTGTTAAGTGTTTTGCTTTGTTTGGAATATGCTGCATTTTTACGTGATGCATTTCATGTTGTCAATGGTTTGAAATTTCGACAAATGAGAAATTGAGATTTTCAACTATGAGAGTCTTGCAAAACTGTTTGTAAACGTTTATGAAAGATTTTGAAATTGTGAAGTTTTTGAGAAATAAACCTTCGCTGTTTTCGATTAACTGAAATTAAGGTTTAAAAATATTTTTGCTTATCATTTGATAGATAAACATGTTATCCACGAGCTTCTGAGCTCACCCTCCCCCCCCCCTTTCATCCCCATCTCCAGGTATTCGCGCAGGAGATCGGATGAAAGACGGCAAGACATTAGTATTTGTGCATGTGTTTGTAATTTGTTTAATTTGGTTGATGAGTTTTGGTAATGGGGTATGGCTTGAAATGCCATTAGAGTATTGTAAGCATTTGGTTCATGATGTATTTTGGATTATGATACTGTATAAGAACATGATTTATGGAATTGGAAATGTATTTGGCTATGGATTTGTTCTTATTGGTTAATTAGAATGTATATATATATGGATATGGATGAATGTGCTTGATGATGGAACATGAATTGTGATGAATTATGAATGCGTTTGGTTTTGGGATTAATGGAAAGATGAATTTGTATATGATTATAAATGGAAGTTGTATATGAGTTTGAATGTGATTAATAAGAATTAAATATGAAAAATGACTTGAAGTGGTTTAGAAATAGGATTGAGTTTTTGCTGAGATCCCGGACGGAGGGTCCGGTGGATTTTGATGTATGTGTGATTGCCTGGAATTTATAGAAGTGAGTTTTACACCTTGCAGGTTCGGGTTTTGTATATGTGCAGTCGTTATGCTGCCGGATTTTTATATGGTAGTATTTGGATAAGTGAAGTCGTGTATGAATTTATGGATTTATTGACATGAGTATGAGATTGTTATGGTAAAGAATAAGAATATGATGACTAAGAAGAATCAAGTAATGTGAGATTAGTATGAGTTTAAGGATAAGTTCCCAAAGAGGGAAATTATTTGTTTGATATTAAATAAGATGGATTAAATGATGAAAGAAACGAATAAGAGAGAAAAAAAATACCCGGCATTGATCAGTTTTGGATAGAAATAGTCCAGGGTTTCCAATGCTATGATTAAGATATTTGTATCGGATGTCGATTTAGGTTTTATTTGCTTCGATTCGATCCGTATTTGTTTCATATTTCTGTTGTTCGATACTTTGATTTTGACCGTTTTTTCGATTCCATTTTCCGAATCATATGTTTACTTCGCCTTGATTTCGCTGGTTTGTTATTCGATAATCCGATTTGAAATCGGTTCGTATATGTTTCCACATTTACGTTCATTTTGAATCATTGATTTCATTTGTATTCGATCCTATTAGCTTCGCATTTGTTTCGTTTCATTCGCTTTGGATTTCGATTTTTCGTTCCGCTTCAAGAGTGGTTATGAGTGTTCAGTGTAAGAAGTTGGGTTCCGGAAACGAGATCTAACAGTCTTACTTTTGCGTCTCACTTTTGCGTCTTACTTTTGCGTCCCACTTTTGCGTCTCACTTTTGCTCCAGAATATCTCCACTTATAAAGATCATAACTTTTGACTCCGATGTCCAAAATTTTCATACTATATACCGTTGGAAAGATAAAAGAAAGATCTACAACTTTTCATAAGGAATCTTGGCTAAAATCTCTTTATATCAACACCAATTTCATCCCTAAAGTCCAAAGACGAATTTTTCCATACACACACCAACATACCAGACCAACTCCATAACTTCATGAAATTTTGAGACTTTTAGAGGCAAAACTGAAATTCGATGTCTTCATACAAAATGTAGCCATATGTCTCTAGTTTAATTCAAATCAATAATCATCTCGTGTAGAGAATTAAAGAAACCATTATGGTTAAAAGACTTAAGTATATTCAGTGCACATTTTCAGATTTTCTAACTTTCAATATTTTACATCGCCAAAACACCAAAAAAAAATTTAAAAACTAATTTAGCACTATAACTGAATTTATTTCTTCCCAACTACCCAGTATTTATGAACAACCATGTAAATGTCATTTTTCATGCAGATGACAGTAATCTATCAACTTTATTTCATAAATCCCCAACTCTAAGGGATTTCTTCACCACTTACTTACTGAAGACTCCAAAATCTTCAAGCCCTAACTCCACACATTTCACGTACTTCACTGAGTACAATGACCAGCTTCTAGTTTTTCTCAAGGTAAAGGACACAAATGACAAAGTAGTTTGGGTGAAGGAGAGGAAAAAAAACACAGAAGTCTCTTAGAAAATATTTGATGGAAAACTCTGTGTTTCAAAAAGGAAGTTTGGAAAAGATGATAATAAAGAAGAGACTTAGACAAGACTTAACCTGTCAACTCTCAAAGAATAGTAATCTACTTCTAGCAAGAGTACAAAAGACTAAGTGACACTTGTCACTTTCCCCAAATACCCAAATTCTAACTTAGTTTCTTTTGAAACTAACTCCCTTAACTGTCATCTTTACAATCCAACTATTTCCAAAGTTTCTTTTAATTTCTTGTTCCCTATTATATATATATATATATATTCCCAATACTCCATAAATTCACCAACATGTACAAATACAATATTTCCACAAATCACTAATATTTTCAATGTAAAAACGTCCAAAACTCTAAAAATTTATAGATCAATCCAATTATACCCGGAATTATTCATAAATGCATGTACAATTATTTTCATGTGCAAATTCATTCACTATTCATGTATAAGTGCATGACATTTATATGCATGAATATGAAAATGCATCTCTAACTCTCATTAATCACTCACATTTACTATTCTAACCCTCTCACAAGTAATGGGATGTTACACACACAAATAACTATCAAGAAAGTGATAAGATCCCCCATAATTCGTGCATAAAACATAACACAATATCAATAATATAGTTCAATATTAAGAACAAAAGGGATATTTAATATCAAAAATATCCATACATGTAGATAACATAAATTTGCTTAAGCATATAATATAATGTGCAAGAAATACCAAAATAACCAAAAAATACTCACCTTAAAATTCATCACTCCACCTTAATCTAATATCACTACTATTTCTCCTATTTTGGAATCATCTAAAAGAAATCACTTATCTGTAAATGCATAATATAAAGTATGATGTGTCTAGTTAAACTAGTTAAAAGATTAAGATGAATATGATTGAGATTGGTAAGCTTATTCAAGAAAGAATGTTATTAAATATATAAAGAGCCAAAGTACTTGCTCAATTTTGAAAGAAACATCCATAATTATGTCCAATTTTGAAATTTCCATATTTTGTTATTGTTCCTAAAAATTCAATTAAAGCAAAAACGATTTATGACATAATTAGGATTTCTAATTGTAACAAGTATAAACATAATTGCAATATCCAACAATTAACTAAAATGTATAACTTTGACAACTCTAAAATTTAAAAATAAAAATATGAAAGCACCAAAATATCAAAATAGAAAAAATTAAAATGTATCAATATGACTAAAAAGGAGACAATTTTAACTCCTTTTACTGTTTTACTATGAAAGCGTCAATTTGAAACATAACTCTTAATAAAGAGAAATTTTGAAAATCCCTAACTTTGAAACCCAAGAATGAAAATTTTTTAATTTGATACAATTACACTTAATTCTAAAAAAAACTTGAAGAAATCATGTAATTTATAGAGATAATTTCAAAGGCCTAAACATTATTAGAAAATCCTAAATTTTAGGTGTTATCGAAAGAGAATGTGATTGTTAATAATATTTAACATGAAAGGGGAAGAAAAAGTTGAAGATAAGTCAGTTAATTGCAATGGGGCATAGCATTTTCAAAAGAAAAGAGTGAGTTATCAAGTGTTTTGTGAGGCATAAGCAAGAAAAGAGTGAGTTATCAAGTGTTTCTAAAGGGAAATGTTATTTTTGTCGACCATTGAAGTATATTAGTCTACCATCAAGAGTTGGTGGTCAATCAATATATGTAGTCAAATTTCTCACAAACTCATTGGAAGAAAAGTTTTCTTTTCTTAAGGGGACATTAGTTAACTAGAGAAGCAACCAAATTCTTTGAAAAGAAATCACTACTAGGTGAAGTGACATTGGTCCATTACAAAGAGACATTGACTAACCAACGTTTCTAAGTGATCGTCCAAATTGGTGCCCAAGTAACTAGCAAACTCACTGAAAAGCAAAAGGGAGGTGAATTTTAAGGACTCTGGTTGACCAAAATGAGATATTAGTTAACCAGTTGATTAATTAACTTGAGAAACAAGCTTTGAATTTTAAATTAAGACATCAAAACATTTAGGGGCTGTTTGGAACACAGTGAATTGAATTCATGAACGAATTAGATTCAATTACATTAATGAAATTAGAATTGAATTCAATTTACACTGTTTGGAACAAATCTAGTAATATTATAGTTGAATTCAATTACACTGTTTGGAACAAATCCAGTAATATTAGAATTGAATTAAATTACACTGCTTGGATTAAATTATTAATAAATTAAATAATTTAAAATCAAAATTGTATTTATAAATTAATATTTATTTGAAAGATAGTTTAATTATTAATTCAAATTTTATTTGAATATTTATATATTTTAAATTTAATTATATTTATTAATAATTATTATTATTTAATTACATATAATTTAATTATAAAAATTAAATTATTAATAATTTTTATTGATAATTAATTTCAATTTATTAAATATATAATTTTGAATTAGGGTTTTAGAAATTTGATAAATAATTAATAACACAACAATCCAATTATATTAAACACAAACATAAAGGTTTGTTCTTTTTCCAATTATATTAACCAGAAACATAAAGGTTTGTTCTTTTTCATATTTTCATTTCACTGTCAAGCTTCCTAGTCACTTCCTCTGCATCTTCATTCTCCACTCACGTTGGTGATGCGTGGCTGCTAGTGGGAGACTGGCTCGTTGTTGTTGCGTGGACGTGGGAGGAAAGTAGCGTTGGTGATGCGTGGCTGCTGTTGGGAGACTGGGTTGGAGGCTGCTGTTGGGAGATGTTCGTCTGGTGTAGGGTTGGAGATGTACGTCTGGTGTAGGGTTGGAGATGTAGTTTTGGAAGTAGGATATAGAAGAGCCAAGCTTAATGGGTCGAATTCACGTGATTCAGAGCGTGAATTCAATTTGTTAAGAAAGTTGGATTTCAACCTACGCACGATTTCAATTCATGCACTTTTTTAGGTTCCAAACAGATGAATTGAATTCAATCCCATAATTGAATTCAATCCCATGTCTTCCAAACAGGCTATTAATAAATCATGGAAATATCAATCAAGAACTATTATAAACATTAAAGGAGACTTTAAACAAATAGAATCATATTCAATCCTTTCATAATAACATCATTCACTGGTTTAATAAAACTACATACTAATTGATTTAGTATATCAATATATTTTAACTCAATATTTCTATTTAACACAATATATAAGTTTAGTTCCACATATACTAAAGAAATGTTTAATTTTTTTATTCATAGTGTAAACCCAAATATTCATCACTAAGATTTTATACTCAAATTGACAACTGCGAGCAATTTGTGACAAATTTCTAAAGTATGAACTAATAGTTACCTATTGTCAAACGCTACTTATGATATAATTCGAATGAAAATTCTTTTTTAATTTGCAATTTATTAAGAATATCTCATCCTTTTCATCTCCCTCACTTGGTTCAATAATTGACTCTTTTAAAGAGTCTTTGATGACCATCCTTATTCTTTTTTTTTTCACATTCTACATAAACATTTTCAAAACTTTCATTTACACAAGAAGGTTAGATTCGTTTGCGATAAAAACCATAAATTCTTTAAAAATAATACTCAATTCAATGAATATCATCTTTACTATTTGCTTGTATAAAACATGCCGATTAATATGTTTTTGGAGCCCATATGAACTTGGTTCCGTGATTATTAAGATTCTTCTTTTTAGTCCACACTTTAGAAGGTTAGCTTGTAGTTCTTAATTTGAGAAAACAAAATTTATCTATATTTCTAAATTTGCCATAAATGTATAAATTTTTTAATGATCCTCTTCAAACTTAATATTAGAATCTTTAATTTTGGAATTATTATCCCTCTTTTCATCAATATTAGTGATGGAATCATTACCATATTTTTATTACTGTTGGCAATTTTCAATGGACTTTGACAACTAAAAACATTGGATGATCAGTATTGCAACTCTTCCATGGCTTTCTCATGTTTTATCTTCTGAAATTAACCACAGTTATATTCTTCTTATTGTTCGAGTTCTTTTTCGTTGCGTATCATGCGGCTGTCGATTGCCTGAGAAATTATTAAATTTTGAGAACACCCAGAAGCTCTAATACCAATATTATTATCAAGATTCTTTTCCTTTTTTTATGTAAATTATGCATTAAGAATGTGTAACATAGAGAGCTACAATTGATACGTCCAAGTTATA
This sequence comes from Erythroxylum novogranatense, assembly GCA_029891385.1. NCBI lineage: Eukaryota > Viridiplantae > Streptophyta > Magnoliopsida > Malpighiales > Erythroxylaceae > Erythroxylum > Erythroxylum novogranatense. The sequence continues at coordinate 81,327,158 of CM057232.1, read as the reverse complement.
CATGGAAACAATCTAATCACCACCACGAAATGTCAGTAATCGATAGACAAGTATGATTATCTTCCATCCATGTGGTTTAATCGTCACGTCACCAATCTTGTAACAGTACATATGTTGCGCCATGACGTTCCCATCGTTTGCCCAAGCCTAATTACAAGTATCGTGTCTGAGTTAATGGGCACATGGATTATCGTGTCTGAGTTAATGGGCATTAATGGGCACATGGATAGAAGCTTGCTACGTGGCTCTTTGATATTTCATTATGTTTTGATATTCCATATATTTTGGTTTTTTTTTATATTATGTTTTGATTTTTATTTGATTTTGTTATGATCATGGGTTGATATTATCTGGATCTCTAGGAGAAGTTGTTAAGCTCTACTTGTATATAAGTTGTGTGCTACTATCAATGAAGGCAACTTATTTCCCATCTCAATTACTGCGGTTCTTTTCTCACCCTAAGTAGATTAATCAATTATATAGCTTTGACTGGGACCCATCATTGGTATCAGAGCTATGGGTTCCAACAAGGAACGCATTGAACTTTTGGAGGCTAGTCTTGGAGGGCTCCAAAACGATGTTGCCAGAATGGAAATTGGAGTAAACGACAAACTGAAACAAATAGAAGAAGCGATCAGTAACATGTCTGCTTCTCTTGCCTCCAATCGACTACCCACCCCCCACCCTCTTGACCCTACCACCCAAATACCAAACACCCAAACACACAACCATCCCCAAACAATACCTCACCTTTCCATCAACCAATCCGCAGCAGAGTCATCCCAAACACAAACAGATGGTGGTCGACAATTATTTTTCTCAAAATTGGCCAAATTGGAATTTCCAAGGTTCACAGGAGGAGACCCAACAGAATGGTTTGCTAAAGTAGATCAATTCTTTGAATATTAGAATATTGGTGAACCTCAAAAGATACCATTAGCTTCTTTTCATCTGGGAGGAGAGGCTAACCACTGGTGGCAGTGGTTACGGCGTACCTACCAGGAAGAACAATTAGAGTTAACGTGGAAACTTTTTGAAGAGGAACTTTGGGCCCGTTTTGGGCCAACAGATTACGAAGACTTTGATGAGGCTTTGTCCAAAATCAAACAATTGGGCTCTTTACAGGGATACCAGCAGGAGTTTGAAAAATTGGGAAACAAAGTTCATGGCTGGTCTCAAAAGGCTCTTATCGGAACATTTATTGGAGGTCTGAAATCAGAGGCGGCTGAAGGTATAAGAATGTTTAAACCTCGGACCTTAAAGGAAGCAATTAGCCTTGCTCGTATGAGAGACGAACAGCTGCAACGACAAAACAGAGTTCTAAGGCCAGGCACTAGCAACACTCACGAATCTGCTTCTTCCGCAAAGACAAGCACTACAACTAAATTTAAGAAGCTATCGTGGGATGAGATGCAGCAACGACGAGCTCAAGGCCTATGCTTCAATTGTGATGAGAAGTTTACACCTGGGCATCGATGCAGAAGTCCTCATTTATTATTATTAGAAGATTGTGATGGTGAAAGTGAAATTGATATTGCATTGCCAGATGAGCCTGAAATTGATATTGCATTACCAGAACACTCTACGGGTTCTAACATGCATTGGTACACAGAAATTGCTGGTTTTGATTGATAGTGGGCCAACACACAATTTTATTAGTGAGAAACTTGCCGACCACCTTCAACTACTAGTGACCCCAACAAAGGAGTTTGGAGTTAGAGTTGCTAATGGGGAAAGCTTAAGATGTCAAGGACGATTCAATAATGTTCCAATTTCCCTCCAAGGTATTCCTTTTGTCCTTACATTTTATGCGTTGCCTCTAATGGGTTTGGATATGAAGTTACAAGGAGAACAAGCTCCACTTATCCAATCGGTGTCTACTCATACCATTACCAAGGTTGCACAAGACAGCTCCATATTGGCCATGTGTCTACAGATGCCAGAAACCTCTATGACACAGCAACAGCTTCATCCTGAGATGGAAAGATTGTTGGACTGTTATAAAGACCTCTTTAAAAAACCATCACAATTACCACCTCAACGAGCCATTGACCATCAGATCACTTTGAAGGAAGGAATTGAGCCAATCAATGTGAGACCGTACAAGTATGCCTATTTTCAAAAAGCTGAAATTGAAAAACAAGTTCAAGATATGCTAGAATCAGGGCTAATTAGACCTAGTACCAGTCCCTTCTCGTCTCTTGTGTTGTTGGTTAAAAAAAGATGGATCTTGGCACTTTTGTACTGATTACAGAGCATTAAATGCTGTCACCATTAAAGATAGGTTTCCAATACCCACTATGGAAGACATGTTGGACGAACTCCATGGAGCCATATATTTCACTAAACTTGATTTTAGAGCCAGTTATCACCAGGTACGCGTACATCCTCCTGATATACATAAAACTGCCTTCCGCACCCACAATGGCCATTATGAATATTTGGTCATGCCCTTCGGCCTTTGCAATGCCCCATCGACTTTCCAAGCCATTATGAATTCCATCTTCCGCCCTCACTTTCGCAAATTCATTTTGGTCTTTTTTTATGACATCCTAATTTATAACTCTGATTGGAATTCCCATCTGGAACATGTGACGACAGCTTTCGAAATATTAAGGCAATACTTTTTTTTGTGAAGCTTTCAAAATGTGCCTTTGGATTGCAAGAACTGGAGTACTTGGGTCACATTATTACTCCAGCTGGTGTTCAGGTTGATCAACGGAAAATCCAAACTATGGTTGATTGGCCTAAGCCTACTAACATTTCTGAGTTACGTGGTTTCCTAGGTCTTACAGGTTATTACAGAAAGTTCGTCCGCAACTATGGTGTTATCGCAAGACCACTCACTAATTTATTAAGAAAGGGCCAATTTGGGTGGAGTTCTGAAGCTGAAACTGCTTTTATTACTCTTAAGAAAGCTATGACTACAACACCAACACTGGCTATGCCAAATTTCAATGAGCCATTCATTATAGAAGCTGATGCTTCCGGTGACAGAATTGGAGCAGTTTTGACTCAGGCAAGGAAACCAATTGCATTCATGAGTCGAGCATTGGGCATGACAAAGCGATCGTGGTCCATTTATGCCAAAGAAATGTTGGCTATCCTCCACGTAATTAAAACATGGAGGCCTCACTTGCTTGGGTGGAAGTTTTATATCCATACGGACCAACGTAGTCCCAAGCACCTACTGGAACAACACATTGTAACTCCTGAGCAGCAGAGGTGGGTAGCCAAATTATTGGGATATGATTATGAAATCCAATATAAGCCAGGCAAGGAGAACAATGCGGCCGATGCATTATCACGAATGGCTGGTAGTCCACACCTTGATGCAATTTCTATTTCACAAACTTCTTTGTGGGATGACATAAAAGTCAAGAAACGACGACTCTTAGATGCGTAAAATTGAGAAATTAGCTACTCAAAGTCCTGGACAACCTTATAGTTGGTGTAATGGCTTGCTTTGCTACAAGAATAGAGTTATAGTGCCACCCAGCTCATCATTACGACATCAACTTCTGAAAGAATTTCATGACTCACCAATTGGTGGACATTCAGGGTTTCTGCAGACTTACAAGCGTTTGGCACAACAATTTTATTGGCCTTCTATGCACAAATTCATAAAGAATTATGTAGCCGCTTGTGAGGTATGTCAATGAACTAAAATTGAAAATTTGTCACCTGCTGGTCTTCTTCAGCCATTACCAATTCCATGCCAAGTTTGGGATGATGTTACAATAGACTTTATTGACGGATTACCAGCATCCAATGGGAAGAATTCAATTTTGGTGATAGTTGACAGGTTGAGTAAATCTGCTCATTTTGTGTCACTTACTCATCCTTATACAGCAAAAATTATCACAGAGAAGTTTATTGAAACAGTTGTGAAGCTTCATGGTTTGCCCAAGTCGATTATTTCCGATCGTGATCCGATTTTTATCAGTTGATTTTGGCAGGAATTTTTCAGCATGTCAGGTACTCAATTGAAAATGAGTTCAGCCTATCATCCGCAAACCGACGGACAAACAGAGGTAGTTAACAGATGTCTTGAACAGTATTTGCGTTGTTTTGTGTATCAGCAGCCTCGCAAGTGGCTCTCTTTCCTCCCTTGGGCTGAATACTGGTACAATACCACATACCATGCCTCTACTGGTATGAGCCCTTTCCAAGCTCTTTACGGCTGCCCTCCTCTAACAATTCCTAATTATCTTGCTGGGCAATGCCCTGTTAATGAAGTGGATCATACTTTAATAGCCCAAGATGAGCTGTTAAAGCAACTCAAAATCAACCTTCCTGCCGCCAATAATCGGATGAAACAGCAAGTGGATTCTAAGCGCAGAGATGTTGAATTTCAGGTTGGTGATCTGGTATTCCTCAAGTTACACCCTTACCGTCAGCAATCTGTGTTTCGACGGGCCTCCAACAAGCTTGCAAGTAGATTCTATGGTCCTTACCCAGTTGCTGAGAAGATTGGTCGTGTCGCTTACAAATTACACCTTCCATCAGGTTCACGTATTCACCCTGTCTTCCACGTATCACTGCTTAAAAAGAAAGTAGGTACTGAGATTGCCGCTAGTTCTGACCTTCCACCTATGACTGATGATGGCGTTGTGATAATGAAACCTAAAACTATCTTGGAAACTCGTTGGATTCGGCGTGGATCGAAATTCATTGAATAGGTGCTGGTCAGGTGGAAGAAGATATCTTGTGAAGAGGCCACATGGGAAGATTTGCAGCTGGTCAAGGATCAATTTCCTGTTTTCAACCTTGAGGACAAGGTCGCTGTCAAAGGGGAGGGTATTGTTGCGCCACGATGTTCCCATCGTTTGCCCAAGCCTAATTACAAGTATCGTGTCTGAGTTAATGGGCACATGGATTATCGTGTCTGAGTTAATGGGCATTAATGGGCACATGGATAGAAGCTTGCTACGTGGCTCTTTGATATTTCATTATGTTTTGATATTCTGTTGGACCCCGATTTTTAATTGGAATTTAGAAATCGTAAATGAAATTGAATGAGTGTTTTGTTTAAGTATTATGTTATAGATGAAATTATGCTTTAAGGAAATTTTGAGAAAAGAATTATGAGTTTTCAATGTATTTGATAATTGTGGAGATTTGTATGAGTTATAAAAGTTTAAGCGAATGAATTGATTGAAAAGTTAGTAGAAAATCAAGAAATAAAGAGAAAAGTGAGAGAATTTGAAAAATTAAGAAAGTTGACTTTTGGAGATAGAAAATTTGACCAAAGAGTTGACTTTTTGTTTGAGGCAAAATTTGAGAAAATTGTCTTCTGGAAACTTGTAGTTTATGTCAAGAGTTTTCTGTAGCCATAAAGTTTGATATTTTTCGATATCGGAAGTGAGAGTTATGATCAGTCAAAGTTCGCTTGGAGTTTGACTTTTTGAAGAAAAAGTTGACTTTTTGATTTAGGCAAAATTCGAGAAAATGATCAACATGAAAATTGTAGCCTCTGTCGAGAGCTTTTTGTGGACATAAAGTTTGCTACTTTTCGATGTCGGGATTGAGAGATATGATTTTCTGCAGATATGCTTTGTTTTGAAAATGCTATTAAGTATAGATTTGTGTGTTCTATGCTTCGAGGCCACTCGTCATATGGATTTAGTCTGAATTGGAGTAAGTAGTCTTCATGAAAGTTTTAGATGATGTTTTTATCTTTCTATTGATATAAAGTTTTCAATTTTTCGATATCGGGGCTAGGAGTTATGAGCGATTAAAAATTGGAAGTCGTTTAGGAAAAGCTGTTTTGGACATAATCTTTGATTGAGTTTTTGACCTCTTTTGAGACCTAATTTGATTTTGAGTACTTCAGAGAAGTTGTAGAGCTTCCTTTGATCTTTTTATTGACACCAAATTTGTCAAATTCTGAGTTCAGGATCGAGAGATATGATTTTTGAAAAGTTCGGTTTTGAAGTTTCGTTACTTTGTTTTTAATCCAATCCCTTTTGTAATCTTTTGCTTATAATTCCTTCGTCCGACATCTGATTGATTTGATTCTCGAAGCATTGGATTTCTAAGACAATTAATTTCATTTTCTTGAAGAATTATGATTTTTAGGAGATTAAATGGAAAGAGATTGATTGAACCTAAGTGAGAGATTTGGTTATAGGTTATAAGTTGGATAATTTTCTAAACATGGTTCGGTATTTTGCGAAATTCGGGAGCTGTACAACTCCGATTGAGTTGATTCTTGAAGCCAAATAAAATTAAGATATGGGGCTACAAATCATGTGAAGGACTCGAATTTTAATTTAGTCCTGAATATTGTCAATTTCTGGAATTAAGATGGGTTTATGTTCAGTCTCGGATTTTGTGCAGGTCCGATAGTATTTTGGCTATAACTTCTTCGTTTTAGATCCAAATTGAGCGCTGTCAGTTGCGTTGGATTCGTATGATCGAGAGGAACAATTCTCTAGTAGAAAGTTTGTCCAAATTATTTCGTTTAGTTGCCTGAAACTAGGACGCAAAGCATCAGATTTTTAAAGATAGTGCAGGGGCAAACTTGGAAATAGGCCAATAAGTAAGGGTAAATTGATCATTTACCCCTCATTTTTAATGACTTGATACCTTAAAAATCAGATGATGTCGTTGGAGAAGAGAGAATTACGAGTATTCTAGAGAAAAGAAGAAGAAATAAGAAAGAAGAAGAAGAGAAGAGAAAGAAGAAGCTTCGTATATGGAGAAAGAAGAGAGAGCTTTCCATTTTTTTGAATTTTTGAAGCTTTTAGCATGAGTTTTAAGTTAGTTTCAAAGGAAAAAGATGGAAAATAAAGGAAGCTTGCTTTGGGAACCAAGAAATTTCGAAAATGAAAAAGAAAAGAGGTAAGAGAAAAATTTGAGCTTTGAGATTTTGATGAATTTTTGGTTGAGAAACATGAAAAATGATATGGGTATGTGATATATGAAGTCAATTTTGATGTATATGCCTTAGGTTGTGTTTAATTGTGGATGAAAATTTGATTAAGGTTTAGGCTTAATTTTGTGATTAAGAATTTTGAGAAATTTTGGTGTAGAATTATAGAAAATAATATGGGTTTGTGGAATATGATATCAATTTTGAAGAAATTGTGAATTATGATATGAAATTTGTGTAAATTGGGTTAGGCCAATTTTGGAAATTGGAGATTTTTGAAATTGGTGGTTTAGATATCTTGAAATTAGTGTGAATTGATGAATTGTGACATCAATTTTGAAAATTAAATTATTTATGAGATTGAATTTGAGTGAATTGGTTTAGGTGAATTTGGAGATTTTAGAAATTCTTGCTTTAGAAAGCTTGGAAAAATGATAAATTTGGGTTCCCTATAGTTAATTTTGAGAATTATGCAAATTATGATGTAGAATTTGGATATTTTGGCTTAGGTTAATTTTAATTGAAAGAAGGAAAGAAGCAAGGATCAAATTGATGATCGGGACGAGTTCCTAGCATCATTTCGAGGTGGGTAGCATATTTATATTTTGATTTGTAAGCTATACATGCAATTTAGAAAAATTAAAGAAAGCAATTTTGAAAGATTTAAAGAAAACAAAAATGGATTTTTGATAAATTATTGTTTATATTTATGTAAATGATTGAAAGAAAGATTAAATGCCTTATTTTAGAAATGATTTTCAGAAATTACAATATTGAAGAAATTCATGATTTTTGAATTGTTAGATAATTTTTTGAAAAATGTGCATTATGAATATGTATCTGTTTGAGTTGTGTTTTAAAGAAATACATTGCATTCATATTTATGATTTGAATTGATACGTGATTAAATTAGTGAATGTGAATTGTTGTATGTCTTGATGTGATTTGTGAATGTGAGTGTGTCAAGTTTGACATTATGTGAAAATATAAAAAATTTGAAGAAAAGCAAATTTTTGAAAAGTGCCTTCGGGCAATTCAACTTTTCGTTTTCGCTTATGTGATATGTGGGTTTGGTCAGGTCCTTCTGTGAGTCAGTGCACTGTCTCTATTCGTTATAGCCTTCTCCCGGCTGCCCGCTAGTGGCACGAAGCTCCGATCTTGGACTCCCTTCACGGCTACACTGGACCGCAATGCGAAAAAGTGTAGTGCATTCTGTTCACGACTGTATAAGACCGCTAAGCGGGAATGTGCAGTACGCTCTGTTTCGGACCGAACTAGACCATTCTGATATGTTACGTGTTTTGATTTGTTTCTGTGTGCTGCATTCATGTTTTAAAAAAAATTGAGAAAGGAAAAAATGTGACTTTTGTTATGAAAAGTTTGAAAAATTGAAAGGTTTGAGGAAACCGTTTTGAAAAGTTACAAAGTTTGAAAAATTAGCCCTTTTGGCAAAAAGCTTATGAAAAATTGATTTCTGCTTATTTGTCAATTTATAAATGTGTTATCCACGAGCTTTCGAGCTCACCCCCCTCTCCCTTTCATCCCCATCTCCAGGTATTCGGGCAGGAAATCGGATGAAAGATGGTCAAGACGTCAATTTCGATATTTGTATAAGTTTGGATTTTAGTATGGATATGTATATGGCTTAAGATAAGTTTGGGAAAGTGTGCTTGCATATAAAGTTGAGTATTTGGGAATGGTCTTGAATGTGTATATGAAATTGTGTATGACATTGTGTATGATAATGATATTGATTTAGGAATTTGTGTATGGTATTTAAGATTGAAATGTGTATTGGAATTGGACATGATTAATGTTTTAAAGTGGTTTAGATATAGGAGTGTGTTTATCTGCTGAGATCCCGGACGGAGGGTCCGGTAGATTTTGATTGATTGTGAGATTGGTTGGGGATTTAGAAGTGTATTTTTCGATACTTTGCAGGTTTGGGTTAGAATAAATGCGATCGTTATCTTTGCAATTTTTGATAAAATTTGGGATAAAAATGTAATTTTGAGATTTGTATGGATATATATAAGATTATGTATGAATGTTGAGTTTTGGGTATAAGAATGAATTTCCTATGGGAAATGATATGGATGTGATTGGTATAAGAAAGAATGAAAAAGAGAAAAAAAAACTTATACCGGATTTCGGATGTTTCGTCTAGGTTTCCAACGCGATTGTGTTTCTCTGTTCTTTGTTGTCGGATGTCGGATCCGTTTTGTTAAGTATCGATTCCGCTTCGTTTCGTTTTGCTTCGATACTTTTGTATTTCCGATTTCGCATCATATCTGTTTCGCCTTTGACCGATTCGCTTCTTTCGATTCTGTATTCGAGTTGCTTCCGCTTTCGCTTTGTTTATTGTTATCGAATTCAATTTATCCAATTTGAATTCGCCTCGTTCTTCGTATCCGTTTCCGTTTTTCGGTTGGAATCTGGTTCCCGGATCGAGTCTCAACATAATCCATGTATTTTGGTTTTCTTTGATATTATGTTTTGATTTTTATTTGATTTTGTTATGATCATGGGTTGATATTATCCGGATCTCTAGGAGAAGTTGTTAAACTCTACTTGTATATAAGCTGTGTGCTACTATCAATGAAGGCAGCTTATTTCCCATCTCAATTACTGCGGTTCTTTTCTCACCCTAAGTAGATTAATCAATTATATAGCTTTGACTGGGACCCATCAACATATCTAGTCCGAAGTCCAGTCTAAAACATCGTATATATATATAATGGTTGTAGAAAATTTTCCGACACATTATAAGATTGTAATAAGGCAGAGAGAGCCTTACTATATACTAATCTTTAAAAGCTGGAAAGTGAAAACCATAAATTATCATGCCATAAATTTTAAAGTGAAAACCATAAATTATCATGCCAATTTCTTCCCAAAATCTACAAGGCACCCTCATGAATCACGACCCAATAAACAGCTTCTGACAACCCCCACAAATGTTGTTTCATGAAATGCCATATTTTAAGGCTTGCTTAACTGCTAACGTAATAACTAAACTAAAAAGCACAAGTAAGAAAACTTATCTACAAAAATTCATATAATAAAAGCTAAAATGGAGCTGATCCCGTTCATCGAAGCTGATACTTTGGTTCAGGTGAAGGCACATTGCCCATAATTTTCTCAAGTTCCTGTAAGTAGGGATAACTCAACATAAGTTGACACCGACACGAGAAAAACAAAAACAAGAATGGATATAAATTTGCATGCGCACAAGCAAATGAACTGGTAACATAACAAAAAGAGAACATATTAACATTCAATGAGGGAAAGTTTCAGACTAAATAGAACAAAATAGAGAAAAAAAAAGGAATGTAACTAACTCCAATAATTAATGAAAAAAAGGTTTATTTGAGAAAATTCACAAATGTATTAAAACATTTTTACCATTTGATTTCAGATGTACACTCAAGATTATTCATTAATGCTTCTGATGAAGAAAATATATATGGCTAGCAAACTGAATACTTATCTTAGGCATCTTAACTGAATAAGAAGCAAGGTTTCCATCTTTATCAATACATTCTTCGATGGCTAGGCCCATAGTGGACATTCTAACTCTCTTAGCTCTGCCCAAGAATGTAAGTAATGGAAGAGGCAAGGCTATTTAAAACTAAGCAATCTCGCCTCATAACTAAAAAATGGAGAGAAAAACATCACAATTTCAAGCATGTATGTACAAAATGGTTTTCAGATGGTAAGTTTCTTCAAGGTAAGGAAGTTAAGCGCTTATGACATCTGCGGTTACACTTTTGTATTCCAATAGTAATAACAATGATAAACTAGTAACTAACTATACCCTGTCACTGTATTTAGCATTGTTATTACTCTTTTGTATTCCAATAGTAATCAAAATAATAAACTAGTAACTAATTATACCCAGTCATTGTATTTAGCACTCTTAGTAACTAAAATTCCCAGGAACCACAGGATTAGTACCTGATTTTAAAAACGAAGACTTGTTAGGACATAATGCAAGAGATAAGAATCAAAACCTCATTTTGTTCCATACTTTAGCACCACCTGATTTCAGCAAATAAAATCAAAAATTCTCGGGTGGGGACCATAGGTTGGTAAAATTGACCCTATCACAAGCTCATGTCGAAAAACCAGAATGTGAAAAAGCCAAAGTCTTCCTATGAAATTCCCATTAGACTATCTTCTCAAAATAACTACCTTCAGATAACTTATAGCCCCATATCTCTATTTTATTTTACAATAAGGATCAGCTCAATTGAATCCCCACAAATCAAGAATGTACCAAAGTACTGAACCATGTTCAGAAAATTTCCCAACTCACTTTGACTAAATCAATAATCCTCAATTTAATCTCAAAAACTCACAATTTTCTATGGACAAATAGAGGGATGTCTTAGGAATCTAACGCTTCAAAAATCAGATCGATTGGAAGTCGGACGAAAAAGTTATGGCCAAAAGAATGGAGAGAGGTCGGTCAAGAAAAATTCCAAATCGGAACTCGCACTCGCGAGCAAGCGAGGTGTTCGCGAGCGGGTCGCTCGCCAGGATGACTGAGCGGGAGGGACCGAGCGAGTCGCGCGCCAGGACGACCTAGCGCGGCCGCTCGTCAGAGTGACCTTCCAACTTCTAAAATTCATAACTTGTGACTCAGAGGTCCAAAATTTTCACATTTAGTATCAATGGAAAGATAAAAGAAAGCTCTACAATTTCTATGAAGAACGAAAAAATCAATTCCATCTCTAAAGTGGTCAAAATCCCAATCAAAGTCACTATCCATTAATAATCATGCCGAACAGTAACAGAAACTTCTAAAAATCATAACTTCACATTCCATGGTCCAAAAATTTCATACTTTATATCAATGGAAAGATCAAAACATAATTTAAAACTTTCATGAAATACTTAAAAGCAATTTCAATCTCTATCTGGGTCAATTTTTTAATCAAAGTTTCTGCCAGAAATTTGTCATCCTAAAACAACATCCAAACTTCCAAATTTCATATCTTCCAATTTCTACAACCAAAAATAACATATTATACATCATTTAAAAGCTAGGAAAATCTTATATGACTTTCATGTAGACCACTTAACTCAATTCAAAACATATCAGTCCAGAAATCGCCTCAAAACATAGCATACATAATCCTCCACTTAAGAGCATTTTCAAAAACAAAGTAAAATGCACTTAAATTCAAATGGCCATAACTTTCAGTCCTGATATCGAAAAATATCATACTTTATGGCGATAGGAAGCTCTCAACAGGAGCTACAAGCATGAAGATCATTTTATCAAATTCTGCCTAAATCATCCCAAAGAAATTCACAAAGTTTCAGCCCAAAAAGTCAACTCTTCATCTCCAAAAAGTCAACTTTCATAATTCAACAAATTCTCACACTTTCACTCTTTATTTCTTGATTTTCAACTTCCATTTCAATCAACTCATTCACTTTAACTTTCATAACCCATACAAATCTACTCAAATGTCAAAGTCATCAAAACCAATCAATTCTTTTCTCATCAATTTTCTTAAAGCACAATAACATCTATAACATAATACATATACAAAAATACTCATTTCATACATTTAATATTTCTAAATTCCACTAAAAGATCAGGGTCTGACAAGTTTATTAGAAAAGTTCTCTAAAGGCAATCACCTTTGGTACTTATTGTACAAATCATTTTATGATTAATAAATGCATTTTTCATTAGTTTGATGTTCATACATTTATGGATTTGATACTGATCATAAATTGATTTAATGAAGTCCTTGATACAAAACATAATATAGAGGAAATCATGACGAGATCATGATAATGAGATTCCTATCATGTATAATTATGTTAGTATTTAAACTTTCCCTAATCATAGGATTAATGAGATGAGATATCATTAATCTGGATAGACTAGCACATGTTATACTCCTTGATTGGATCAAGTAATAAATCTCATAAGCTGTAGAAATAAGTTGATTTAGAGTAATATGTGGATGCTTACTAAAAGTAGTAAATACATTGGATTGACCTACTATGTGACAATCATATAGATATTCTATTCTAGTGTCAATGATAGTCTCAACATAACAATGGTGCAAGTATCCTTTGACTTGAGGTACTCAAGGATATCTTGGATACCGATCCCTTGCCTTGAATCCATTCATCGGTAAGGGTTATTCATAGGGTAGTGATAAGGTGCAACTTGAGGTATTTGGAGGTAACTGAGTAGCTAGTAAAGGATTCACCACTCCTGAAGAAGGAGATGAGACCCACGACCTCTTGTCAAGATTACTACTTGGGAATCTCTAGCTAGAGCATATATATATATATATATATATATATATATATATATATATATATATATATATATATATCATGAAGAGAGTCTTTAATGATACATAGAGTAATGAGATCCTCAAGACAAGATCTAATATCACTTGGACTAGATGTGATATAGTGAGTCTAGTGGGAGTTGATACTTTAACCATACTTAGTGGGAGTTGATACTTTAACCATACTTTGAACCAAGTGGGGTATAGATGGTGAAAGGACGAATTGCATAACAACATTGCGTATAGAAGGGTTAGTAGTCAAACCACTAACTTTTTGGTCAATTGGGGGCTATGACGTATTGCTAGATACCGCTCTTAACTTACTTGAATTAAGTATTAATACAAATGACCGACATAATCAGGAACCTAATGGGTCACATATATAGGAGATTCAATGGATGAATAAAATGGTCTCGAATGGTGATTCAAGATATGAAAGAGTATTTCAAGGTTGTATTGCGATGTGATAATGGCAGAAAATGTTGCATGAAATGGATTAGAAACAAGTGTTGTTGGCTGCCAATTTGGCCATTATCTTCCCAAAACTTTCATTAATGCATGTTATTCATGATCATTAGCTTCCCAAAACTTCCATTAATGATTGCTATTCATGGACATTAACTTCCTATAACTTTCATTAATGCATGCTATTCATGACTATTAACTTCCCATAACTTTCTATTAGTGAAGGGGGTAATGGAAGGCCAAATGGTGTAAAAAATAAAGATCATTTTCATGCATCTTATGTAAGATACAAGTAAGAAAAAGACAGATTATTTCTTACACATACACTTTTTTCTCTCTAACTCTCACAAGAGTTCTTATTTTTGTTAGCACAAAGAAAGAATTCTAGCCATCTCTTAGTGAAGTTTTATCCTTTTATCTTCGTGTAGACTTTCATTAGAGACATTCTATGTTGATCGTTGTAGTTTATGACAACCTAACACAGAGAAGACCAATGAACAAAGGAGATTGTCAGAAAGGTATGTAAACAACTTATATTTCATGTTTTTGTTTTCTACATCTATATGCATGAGTGGATATGGTTTTTAAGGTTTCATTTTATTTTCTGTTGCATATATTTGATATATATTATGTACGAGATGCATGATTGGAACCTTATAGAGTTTCATGTCACACTTTCGTAGATTATGAAGCATTCTTCTATATTGACATCATGATCCACTTATACCTTTGTTTCCTCAATCATATCATCCATATATGCTTCTATGTTTCATCCTATTTGTTTTGTAAAAAATCTTACTAACTTTTGATAGGTTACTCCTGCTTTCTACAGGTTAAAAGTGTTAAATTTGTAATAGTAGATACATTGTGAGTGATGAAGGAAGGTTTTTGATCATTTACTTTATTCATCCTGATTTAGTTGTATCCTAAGTAGAAATCCATAAAACTTAAGATTTACTGGTCTAAAACAACATCCACCAAGGATAAATATCTTTTGGGTACATTTTGTTTAAGTTTGTGAAGTCCATACGTATTTTTCGATCCCTATAAGTCTTTGTAACCAAGAACTTAGTAGCAAGCTAGAATGGATAATCAACTTCTTTAATGAATCATTTTTCAATAATTTTGTCATCTCCTTTTCTATAACATGTTGCCTTTCTATTATGAAATTCTTTCTCTTTCTTTTTTTATTATTCTTAAAGGAGAGTTTATATTTAACATATAAGAAATTAGTTATCTATTTTCCCCTAATATGTTAGCCGGACCCTATACGCAAGAATTTTTAAGTGTTTAAAGTATGAATTTTTAGGGCTTCCATTGTGCTTTTTTTTAATTCTTTCCACAATTTAGATAATTTAATTATAACTTATTTGATTTCTTCTTATGGCTCTCTCTCTTTTTAAATCCTTGACCTTCAATTCTTCTACCTTATCATGTATGCAATATTCTTTTCTTTTAAGGTTATGGTAAGCCACTATTTTACCATCCTTTGGTCTTTATGTATTTCATCTGCTTCACTCAAGATTAAGAATGCCATTAACAATTGATACAGTGATATGATTACTAAAGTCAAACAAAGGATGACCAAACAATTATAGTATTCTACATAGATGGTCTTCTTACTATAAAGAACTATATAATGTTGGTTACTATGTTGATCATATCCCTACTGTTATAAGCATATATATCTTTTCTTTTATGTATATTTGACCTCCCATAAAATCATGAAGGGGTGTGGTCATAAGTTTCAATATATCCATTGAGAAGTCCATTTCTTTAAAGGCATTATTCAATAAAATTTTGATGGCTCTTCCTTTATTTACTAATATTGTTTTTTCTAATAAGTTGGTTATTAATCGAGTTACAAACATATTGTCTTCATAAGACTATTATCCATTTCTTAGATAGTGACCTTAAAGACCATTATTCTTTTTCCTGGTTTATCTCGATAAGGTTCTTTTTCATGACTCTCTACTCGTGATTCCTTCATTAAATGTAATTTTAACTCTTTACAATCCCTCTATGTAATTATATGGATCACCCTTTAAGTAGGATTTGGTTGCCTATTTAGTTTCCTAGTTGTTGACCTTCATACAGTACATCTTCTTTAATCTTCCCTAACTTGATCATCCATATTATTTCCTCTAATAAAAAAACTCAACCTCCATTGCCTAATAAAGTCATTAGCTACTTTTCTGAATTCTTGCAGCGATCAACTTCGTGTATAATATCATAATGGACGTGGCGCTATAGGCTTTTTATTCCTTCTAATATGGTTGAGGGCATTCCTTTTTATTTTGCAAATAAGTCATTATTGAGGACATAGTTAACCATCATATTAAACCTAGGGAGTTCTTCTTTAATCTTTCTTTCATTTTCAACTTTAGCATGTTTAGTTTGTAACTTCTTTTACTTATTTTTATTGATCAAAGATGTACCTATCTCCCTATTTTTGTTATTTTTTATTAGTCAAGTTTCGTATGTTTTGCTTAACATTCTCCAAATCTATATATACCTTAATATATGCCTTCTTAATGCTTTACGTTTGCTTTTTTCCGTATAAAGTTTCATAAAGGTTAGCAAGGTTTTAATCAATTTTTGAAGGCCACTACTACTACTACTACCTTATATAATAAGGCTAGGGATTTAGATTGCTTCAAAAGTAAAGCGATGTATCTAATATTTTAAGCTTAAAATGATGTAGGTAATCCTTTAAGCTTAAAGTGCGTAGGTAGTCCCTTAAGCTTTCTTTATACCTTTGAGATATAGATATCGAGTAGACAAAATCTCCAATTCTATAATTGTTTCACATGTTTTACTTAACATTCTCCAAATATATTTATACCCTAATATATACCTTCTTAATACTTTGTGTTCCCTTTTTTCTATATAAAATTCTATAAAGGTATAAGTTCCCTATATTAATATACATCAAAGATGGCAATGAGCTATAGGCCTAAGCCTGGCTCAAAAATTTTAACCTGAGTCCAGAGCTTGACCAAAGCCTGATCGAGTTAGGGACACACAACCTAAGCTTGAGTCTAATCAAGCTTGGACAGTTTAAAGCCTAATTGAGCTTGGCCAGACTTGATTATGTTTTCAATTAAAATTTAAAAAATAACTTTATTTTCCTAAAATTTTTAAACTTCAGATCAGACAGCCCGAGCTTGATCAGACTTTAAGCCTATTAACTTTAGGTCAAGCCAGACCCGAATTTATTTGCCTTACCTAATTCATATGATCAACAAGGTCATGTATGTCTTTTTAAGAGTCTAATATTGGAAACTTAAATATGGTCAATAATGACTCTATTAAGACATTAGGTATTAATGGGCTATCCACTATCATTCTTATTCCGTATATGTCATATTCTAGTGGCATTGGTTCCAGGAGTATGGATAGGGATCCTTTTAAATATGGCAATGAGGTGTCAGTTTGTTTTCATTTATGCATATGATTCCTTTATTACATCAAATGGTTGACTTATTATTGTAATATCTAAATTTTAGTGGTTTGGTTCTCAAAGTCCTCATTAGTTCAAAGAGTTTTAAAGGTTATTATTTTTCTATTGAGGTTAGTAGATGGATTACTTCCATGAGTATCTATTGTTCATTCGCGAGGTAGGAGTAATTTAGCTAATTTAAGATTTTTCAAGTAAGAATATAGAAAGATCTCTAAAGGATTCCTAGAAACCATATCAAATTATTTAAATTCAAACTTGGGTAGGCCTACTAGAATGATCATAGTTCTACAAACTTGCAACTATAACTGGTCAAAGTGCTAGGGTGTTCCTGATAAAGACTCTTTGATGCTCAAATAATAAAGGTCGATGATGCTAAGTATGCAAAAAATAATCCTCTAATTGAACTTAAGGATAATGATTATGAGAACTCATCTTAGAGTGCAATCTTTTTATAAGTAATCCTTCAAAAAGTACAATTGGATTCCAACTATTTTTTTAAATAAAATTAGAATTCAACTCAACTAGCAAGCTTAATTAATTTTTGGTTAGGACTCCATTTCCATATGTGGATGAACCCTATATCAATTTGAATTTATCCTTTTTTGAATCATTAGGGCTCACATGTGAGCATGAAACCTAATGTGTTTAAAATTTGATTCATGTGGTATGCTACACTTAGTGATTAATGTCTTATAATTGTTTAAGATACTTTAACTCATATGTGGCTTTAGGTACAATTTGGAAGTAAAGAAATTAAAATAGGGGAGACAAAAAACGACGAAGCGAATAGATTTAAGGCAAGAAGGAAAAGTGGAAAGCAATGAAATGGCAACACCAAAAGAGTAAAACATCAATGGCCCAGCGTTTAGTAAACATTGTTTTACATAAACAATTTACACTATTTTACGTAAACAGCATAAACGTTGTTTACATTTCATACGTTTTCATGAAACTAAACGCATGAAACGCAGATGCAAATAGCATTTCACGTTGCATGTTTCATACACCAGCACCAGGTGACCAAAGCGACGATGCATAAACCCAAGGTAGTGGAGCCAAAATGCAGACGTACAACGACATAATAAAAACACAGCGCTGAAATCATCAAAAGAGTTTTAAATGAACAGTTAAGTGGACCGAAAACCATTAAGGTTTATTCTTCCCATTCATAGAACAGTGCAGTGCAGACAACAGAGAGGAGTGGGCGTGAAGGCTTGGTGGCTGAGAGAAGGAAAGTGGTTGCGATTTGGTGGTTGCAAGAAGAGAAGTGAGTGAATTGTGGGGTCGACCAAAAACCTAACATTTATTAGTCACATCCAAGCTATAGTGAGAAAGGGAGGCGGCAGAAAAGAGTGGGAGATAGAAAGTGAATGAAGCCTTGGTCCATCATCTTTATTTGTCAAATCCATGAATAGGAGACTAGGTGGAGTATAACTATCATTATTTGTTCTCTTCACTACCGAAGCACATGGAGATGATGACCTGGAGCATGAAAATAGGGATGAAAGGCTAGTTTTTCGATACCGGTTCAACAGGAATATCAATGACAAGTCACGACTAAGCTATTTTTATCATTTTAAGTTAGTATTTTTTTTTTTCGGATTGTTGTATTATTAGTATTGATTTGATTGGTTTTAGGATGAATGATTTTAATATGTTATTTTGATTATTTTATTTCAAACCTATTGTTAAAACATTGAATGCAATTCGTACTTGTTACTTTTGATGTTTTTGAGTAGCAGTGATCGTTAATCGTTAGGAATAACATAACTTAGGTTAGATAACCCAAACGTCTGAGGTTATTACCTATATTGAACATTTTTTAATTCATAATGCGGCTGCCAAATTGAATCTAGAGATCATATTCTAGATTATTCGGTAGTTAAGTTTAATCACTGATCGTATCTTAATTAAACACAATCTAAAGGAAAATCGAGATTTATAAAGCGTTCTATTAGTCTCAGATTAACAGTTTGAAAATAATTGTAAAAACGTTAAAATGATAGAATATGTTTGATCATGTTTAAGTTGAGATTGACCTTATAACTAGACTTACTTATATTCAACACTTTTTTCATTTTTGATTGTTTGTTTTAATTTGTTTTCGATAGTTTACTTTTACTTTAATTTCTAAATTGCTTAAAATCTAAAAAACCCCATATATCTTCCTTGCATCAATTAATTTCGTTATAAAAATTAACCAAACATTCTCTATGGATTTGATCCCGACTTACCATAACTACAAATTTTAGTGCATAGAGTCAAGTAAATTTTGTAGTGCAATTGACACGCGTCATCAAAACCCATAAACTTAAAGAAAGAAATGAATCATACTGAATAAATCAAACTCATTTCATACATAGTTAAAGAGTGTATTGCTTATTCGATAAAATCAACATTCCTATTAATATACTCATTAAGCCATTTAATAAGATTCATTGAATCATTAACAATTGTGATCAATATTTAAATTTTTTGATAAACTAGACATTTTGATTGAGTTTGATACATTAAAAACAAAACAAAAAAATCTTATCAAATAATAAGTTAGTTGAATAAACTGGTTCAACTTCAAAAAAGAAACCATTGAATACTGTCTTCCCAAATTCATGTCTCATTATCATTGCAATGGAGAGCTACATTATTGACATTGTTATGTTGATGGAATGTAAGACTGTTTAAGGTGCCATCACAGATTCATTGTTTCTTTTTTGACAACAGATTCATTGTTATTGCTTTCTTTTTCACTCCACCGAACTAGCTCTCACAATAAGTAGGGGTGAGCATTATTCGGCCTACCGATTATCCGCTTCTACCAATTAATTCGGTAAAAATTTCAAATTTTGGGTAATTCAGTATTACCCAATTATTTTCAATTTGGGCCTGCAATTCTAAAAATTTCGGGCTGACCCAATTACCCGAATTAGGTTATAAAAATGCAAAATTTTGGGTTTTTTAAAAATATATATATAAAAAACAACTTGCATTGTGTAAAGTTTAACAAAATTTCTGTAATTGGCCTGTAAGCTGGTCGAAAAAGTTCGGATTCGGGCCGGATAAGATTAAAAAAATTCGAGTAATTCGGGCCGGGCCCGAACAGTGAAATTTCGGCCCGAATTACCCGAATGCTCACCCCTGACAATAAGTCACTAGCCATCGTAGCAAAGCCATCTTAGACTCTTCCTTAAAAACCTAAATTCTTTTCTCCTCTTGCTAAAATACTAACATCAGTAACATGGATTCTAATAACAAAGGGATAGTGATTTGTAAAGAAAACATGATTCTTATAAGTTGGGTATTGCTAATTTCACTGTCCAAAATATCTTATTACCAAAGTGGTTTCAATTATGCATATATTGTTGGCAAATATAATAGAATAAAAGATTTTTTTTGACTAAGAATGGGATTTCCATTCTAGTTCAACTCGTCCTAATCTGAAGTCAACGAGTTAGATTTAGATTGATTCAGTTTCAAACTGGGCTCAAACTTAAGGGTTAGATTAAAATATTTGCCAAACCTGAAATCCTTTACCAAAATAACATTATTTTTGGCCAGACATCATTTTTAGTATAATTGACCAAAACAAGATTTTTTTTAATATATAGATTTAAGAAACATATTATTTTAATAGTAACTTCACTTACTTGAATTAGATTTAAAGAACTAATTAATCGAGTTTCTTCATAATATTATCAATTGTAAATGATTTTTCTATTATTTGACTTTGTTTTGTCGAAGGATTTTGTTGCACATCTTAGGTCTTATCTCTCTAGTCTATTACCATCCCTAAATTTAATTAGGAAACACTTTTTTTATAATATTAACTTATTAAATTATTCTATTACTTTTTGTTAAGATAAACATACCAATTATTGTGAGATTATTTGGTTAACCCAAAATTACTCAAGTTACATAGATACTAAAATTTGAAAATGATTAAAAACTTCAATCTTTTTTAGCATGCCGCTTTTTTATTGAATTAGATTATACAAAAATTTTATAAAAGAAAATACTAATAATTAATAAAATATAAAATATTTATTACATTTAAATTATGATTTTAAATGCATTTTTTTTAAAAAAAGAGGGTGTTTTATTAAGTTATATCTGTTAACAGAACATCCCTAATATAGTTGGGTGGATTGACAAACCACTCTCCAACGTTGCTGCACAATCTAGTAGCTTGATCAAGGGAATGGGCTACACAATTTCCAGATCGTTTGACAACATTAAAATGAATCTGCTGCCTACTTTGCGCTTGCAGTCTTCGAATGTCGTCGATGATGGCTCCAAAGGAAGTAAGATCCTGCCAATCCCTGTTAATCACAGCCTGGATTACCTCCAAGCAATCACTCTCACAAACAACTTGCTCCCAACCTTTATCTTGCAACCAGCTGAGGGCCTCTTTCAATGCCATTGCCTCTGCCACTTTTGGTGTGAAAGAACCCAGTAGACACATATTCTTAGCAGCCAAAAAATTACCATGATCATCCCGAACTATCATAGCCACTCCAGTAGAATCACTATGCACATTGGTCGCGGCATCTAAGTTAATTTTAACCCACCCAGGTGACGGTTTTTGCCATTTCACCACCTTCACCCCCTGCTGCACATTAGTTACACTCTCTTGGGCATTTCGCCATTCATCTTGTGTGCGTCTAGCGGCAAACCAGGTTCCAAGCGGGTTTTGTATTCTGCTATTCCACACAATTGCATTTCGCGCATTCCATATAGCATAACAGACACCCAGTGCTAAACTTGCATCCGAATTATTAAATAACAACAGCATCTTCACCAACCAATTAGCAAAAGAGTTAACAGCAGGTCTAAACCATCCAAAATCTGAAGCAAACCATACCTATTTCGCAAATGGGCAATCGACAAACAGGTGGAGAACATTCTCCTCGGCTCCATTGCAAAGAGGACAGTGAGTAGGGACATCAACTCGTCTATGGCAAAGAGCAACACGGGTAGGAAGAATACAATTGCCAGCTCTCCAAATGAAGTTTTTGATGTTGGGAGGTAGATGTAATTTCCAAAGCCTCCTCCACATACTACTAATCCCTTCACCAAGAGCATTATTAGGACTCTGTGTCAAGCTCCTATACGCCGATTTAACGGTATAATTGCCTTTGTTATCAAGTAGCCAGAACAGACTATCTTCATGTTCGCCCGTCAAAGGAATTGAGAGAATTCGATTATGATCCCTTTCTTCAAAATTTGCTGCTACTTTTACTGTATCCCACCTTCCATTATTAATTAAATCCCTAACCATAAACACAGTTTTACGTGCATCAAAGTTAGTTTCCACAAAGGGATTGCTTGGCTCCGGAATCCAAGGATCCATCCATACAGAGACTGAATTACCCCACCAATTCTCCAGCACAAACCACGTTCCAATACTTTCCTTCCTTCCATAATACTTCTCCAAACATAGCTAGGATTTGCTCCCAAACTAGCTTCCATAAAACCATAATTTTTAAAATATCTGGCCTTTAGAACTTTAGCCATAAGGGAGCCAGGGTTCTTAATGATACGCCACCCAATACGGCCAAGTAGCGAAACATTGAATTCAAATAACCTCTTAAATTGGAGGCCCCCTTGAGACTTATGATTACATAAACGTGGCCAGGACATCCAATGCAGCTTCGCAGCACCGTTATCCTTTCTTCCCCACCAAAAGTCAGATATCATTTTTTCAATTTCCTCGCACACACCTTTTGTTAATAAGAAGAGAGACATTACATAGTTTGGGACAGCCTGTAACACCGTTTTGATCAAAATTTCTTTGCCAGCTTTGGACAAAAATCTGTTCTTCCATGAATGAAGCCTCCTCCACACCTTATCTTTAACAAACGCAAACACCTCCTGCTTATTACGGCCAACTGCTGTTGGTAAACCCAGATAATTCCCCAAATTATCATGCTCTTTCACATTTAACAAAGTACAGATACTTTCCTTGGTTGTAGCACCTGTATTAGGACTGAAGCAGATCAAAGATTTTGAGAAGTTCACTGCCTAACCGGAAGCCTTTTCGTAATTATAAAGAATCTCCTTAACAGTCATTGCCTCCCTTTCATTTGCCTTGAAAAAGAACACACTGTCATCCGCAAAGAAGAGATGACTAATTTCAGGTGCTCCTCATCTGACGCAACATCCGTGGAGTTCTCCACTAGTAACTTTACTATCAATGGTCCAAGAAAGAACTTCAGCACAAAGAATAAAGAGGTGCGGGCTAAGGGGATCGCCTTGCCGTAACCCTCTCGAAGGGATAATTGAACCTAACAGATTCCCTTATTGAATGATTTGAAATTGGACAGAAGAAACACAGTTCAGGATTAAATTAGTCCAAACTGGCGAGAAACCCATCTTTAACATAACATCTTTCAGAAAGCTCCATTCAAGCCTATCATAGGCTTTACTAATATCAATCTTCAATGCTGCCACCCCTGTATTACCATACCTTTTGTTCCGCATATGATGGAGAACCTCATAAGCAATAATAGAATTATCTTGGATTTGTCTACCCGCCACAAAAGCGCTTTGCTGAGGTGAGATAATAGCTGATAGAACCGGTTTCATTCTGTTAGTCAGCATCTTAGCGATAATCTTATAGAGTACCTGACAAAGTGCTATTGGTCGAAGGTCCTTCATAGATTCAGGGTATTCTTCTTTGGGATTAGAACAAGCAGAGTCCTGTTAAGTTCCTCTGGAATAGCACCATTGTTAATACACGAGATACAGAACTGTGATACCTCAGACCCAATAATACTCCAGAAACGTTGAAAGAATCCCGGGTTCAGGCCATCAATACCCGAGATTTATCTCTGCCCATAGAAAAAATAGCTTTTTTAACATCCTCATCTGCAAATGGAGCCATAAGATCATCATTATCCTCTTCAGAAACCACCGTAGGCATGTAACATAAAAATGGATGTGAATTACAGCCTTGAGAAGAGTAAAGCATCGAGAAATAATCCGTTATCAGGTTCAGCAATCCAAAATCCCAACCTTTCCATATTCCAGTCTCATCTTGTAAACAAGTGATAGTATTCTTTCTTCTCCTCTCAGAAGCACGAGAGTGGAAGAATTTAGTATTGCGATTACCATCCTTAAGCCAGTCAGTCTTGGCTCTTTGCTTCCAATAAGCCTCACGTTGCATCAGTAAGGTACCATACCTCTCTTTGGCCATAATAAACTCTTGTCTAGCTTCCCGACATCTCTTCCCTCTTAAAATCTTCATCTTTTTTCTTCAATCATCAATCTCCTGTTTAAACTTTGTTCTGAAAGTGTTCCCCCATTTATCAAGAGAATTCGAGACAGACAGCAGTTTTTGCACTAGGTCTCCTCCTTCGCTTCTCTCCAACAACCACCAACTAAAGCACAACACTCGTGTTCCTTTACCCATGAATTTTCAAAACGAAACAGATGCAACTGTCTCTTAGGGATGAAAACTCGAAGATTCAGAAGTATAGGTAGGTGATCTGATGTTGATAAATCAAGAACAGATGCTGATGCTTGGTTGAAGTACTGCTTCCACGCATTATTAACCATACATCTGTCTAACTTTGCTTCCACATGATCCGCACCTTCTCGACCGTTGTCCCAGGTAAACGAGTAACCGTCACACTTGAGATCAACCAAACCAGCCACACCCACAGCTTCTCTGAAACCCTGAATAAGATGATTGGGTTGGGCCAGCCCTCCTTTCTTCTCATTCAAATTCAAAATGTCATTATAATCGCCAATACAAGCCCAAGGTAGTGGTCACGCGATCAATTAGTCACACAAAACGCCCAAGAAAGATGTCTCCTATTCCGGTCAGATTCACCATAAAACCCTGTTAGTCTCCACGGGTCAAAACCAAAACCTCTAACTTCAACATCAATGAATCTCGAGGAAGAACCAATGAGATGAACCGAATCAACACCCCTCCATAAAAGGGCAATTCCACCACTGTGGCCATTACAATCGACTGAAAAGAAATCATCATATTGCAACAGATTTTTTATTTCATCAACTTTTAAAGACAAACATAAAGTTTCAACTAAAAAAATAAAATTGGGCCGTTTCTCCCGAATAATTTGCTGTAAATTTTCCACAGCTTTCGTTTGTCCAAGCCCACGACAATTCCAGCTAAGGCAACTCATTTTTTCCTATGGATCGATCTCCAAGTCCCGCCTTCCCCCCGTTTTTTGAAGCATTGGGTCTCTCGCTTTGTGTGGTATCATTGATTACAACCTCATTTGTATCCATTGGGCCTCCTTCCTTTCCCGCCTCATAATGTTCTCCTGGCCCAGTCCGTCTTCTTTTTGGATCATTAATGGAAATAGAATCAGTATCCCCATCATTATTATCTTCCTTTGACTTATCTCGCCCCATATTATTTCCTTCCATTTGCTTTGCATTATTCCCGCCTCCATTATATCCCAAGTCCACCGGGATTGATTGCATGAATAATGGATTAATTCCATAAAACTTGGACTTTCCTTTTTCCACTACAGGAGTATCTCCACCGTGTTCCCCATTGGCTACCGCTCCCCAAACCCAGGTTCTTCACGAAGCCACTTAGCACCAATATGGCCTTGAAATCGACCTCCACCATCACGTAACTGTGGGCCGAATCTTCTATTAACCTTAGCACCTTTGGCTTTAACAAGCAAGGGACATAATTTCTCACCATGCCCCAAAACGCCACACAAGAAACAGAATGTGGGCAATCGTTCGTACGTAAAGGTCACCATGATGGTTTCCTTAGTCTTCTCCTTCTTCAAAGTTAACGAGGATTTGAGAGGTTTGTTTATGTCAAGTTTGACACGAACACGCCAATGCTCCTTCCACTTGTCAATTTAGTTTGTAGGGTCGGCCTCCACAAACTCGTCAATGCCATCTCCTACATATTTGACAACACTCTCAGATCGGAAACCTGATCGCAATCCAAAAATCTTAATCCACAAATATATGTGGTTCAAAGGAACATCCCAAGGATTGCCATATTCCCCATACGCTCCAAATGTAGTGCTTGATTGTTAAAAGACCAAGGACTCATATCCATAATTCTATTCGATCAACAAGATCATAGAATTGGAAAATATAGATGCCTCCATTCAATTCTCGTGATGACATACCCATTCACGGCCTATAAGAGATGCTAGGTGTGTTTCATAGCCATGAAATTCACAGGTCTTTCATTCAGAAATCTTCCTACCAAACACAGAGAATTATTACCAAACTCAGCCCCCACATTATCATCCCCAATGATAATCTCCTCCGCTTCCGTTTCATCCAACGTCAAGCTAGCCATATCCACAGATGCATCATCACCAGCATCATTTGCAGGTTCCATATGGTTAACCGTTTGATTCTCCATCACTCAAAAAAACCTGCACAGGTTGGAGGACATAAACAAACAAAACGACAAAAACTTGTCAGGAAGACAAGACAAAAAACGCCCTAGAGAGAGAACGACCTAGCTTCATACGTTAAGCAAAAAGAGATTAAAAAAACAATTTTTTTTAAATGGAGAAGAAACAATTTCGAAATTGTGTTAGGTTTTTTAAATGCATTTGATTAGATTAAATTAATTTCAATATGCTTTTATTTTACTAAATATTTATCTTTTAATTAAATTTTTTTGTGGAATATTTAGCCGCTGAGGTTACGTACTAAAGAAAAGGAAGTTGCCGGGAGCAAGGAGAGGGGGAAGCCCGTAACATATGGCCAAATAGTAAAAGTCTACTGGTTGCTGACTTGGCCCTCAATACGTCGCGTCGCGTTAGATCATAAGACGTGACCAATTAGCAAGTGGAAAAGAAAATGAAAAGAAAATTTACGCAAACTCCAGAAATTTTAACACTCCCTCCAATTCTCAGGCCCTCTCGGCGCTTCATCCCATCTCTCTCTAGGGTTTCATTTCCTTTGGAAATTCCAAATTCCCCATCCATTTAGGCTTTTCTTCCTGATCCAACGGCCTGATTGCAGCCACCGTCATGTCCGCTTCCACTGTCTCGATCACAGCCGCCAACACCACCACTCGACGGAGACCCGTGGTGGTTGGCGAGAAGAAACCTAACAAAATCGAATTGTTTCCTAATGAAGCACAGGTCAATGGCGGAGAAGCCAACAATACCCTCAATTTTACGAATGACAAAGGAGGAACCGCTACCTCTCATAGTAGGGATCTAAGCCACCACTCCATAAGAGGAGACGTTGTTTTAGAAAGAAATTCCAAAGATGCCATCCAACTCAAGAAGAATGATTCGGCGGTTTCGCCACGTCGGACCAGAAGGAGCGTCTCCAAGCCAGAGAGGCCTCGTTGGTTGACGATTATGAGTATTTTAACCAAGAATTTATTGTTGATGCTTGTCTTGATAGGTTTAGTGCAGATGGTTCGGAGAATGGTTTTGAAATCAGGGGATTATCCGACCCAGATGGGTTTGTCGTCCGAATTGGAGGGGAGTATTGCGGAAGTTGAGTCATTTTTGAAAACAACCACCAAAATGATTCAGGTGCAAGTGGAGGTTGTCGATAAGAAGATTGAAAATGAGATTGGAGGGTTGAGAAGAGAAATGAGCAAGAAGATTGATGAGAAAGGAGCGGTTTTGGATAGTGGGTTGAGGAAACTAGAAGCTAGAAGTGAGGAATTGGAGAAGTCAATAGGAGAGTTGAGGGCAGTACAGTCGTTGTCAAAAGAGGAATTCGAAAAAGCTTATCAGGAGTTAGTAAAGGGGAAAGATAGCAACGGTGGTCCAAATGATGTGAATTTGGAGGAGATAATGGCATATGCAAAGGAAGTAGTAGAGAAGGAGATGGAAAAGCATGCGGCTGATGGACTTGGGAGGGTCGATTATGCGTTGGCGTCTGGTGGGGCAACGGTTGTGAAGCACTCAGAGCCATTTGTTCCAGGAAAGGTGAATCACTGGTTTTCCATATATAATCATGATGTTCATCCTTATTCTTCTAAGATGTTGAAACCAAGTTTTGGAGAGCCTGGAGCCTGCTTTGCTCTTGAAGGTAGTACCGGATTTGTACAGATTAGACTAAGAGCGGCAATTATTCCCGAGGCTATCACCTTGGAGCATGTTTCTAAGGTTTGCTTTTGCGTTAATCTGTTGTGGTTCATTATTTGCTGTTTTACTGTGGAATGCTTGTTGACTTGATCATAGGTTACTTTTTTTTTTTGTCTTTGTCCAATTTTAGATCCAGAAGATCTTTTAATGAGGTCCCATTATTGATATAATATGAGATGTTGCGTTTGAATTATCACTCATTATTTGGCATTTGACCTTTTATTAATTGGCAATGCTAGAGTTTTTGTGCTAGTGTTTAGGTTCTAATTATTTTATGGTTTTGACTTTTGAGTGTGAAAGATTTGGTGCCAAGAAAAGATTTAGCTCCCCAAGCACAGCATTCTGCTAAAACTTCTCAATAGACATGTAAAATTTTGGAACTGGTGTAGTTGAATTTAAGGAAATTTCAAGTGCTTGCTGTCTTTAAAGGTGCCGTTGGAAAGAAATAATATTAGAACATGTTAATGACTTTAGAAAAAACTTTTAAAATAAGATATTTAAGTTCCTGATGGAATGGATATTTAGCATATAATTTTCTGCCGTGTTATTTAGATTAGAATTTTAAGGAAAAGGGAGAGTACAAAATGCTTTTGATGGAATGCTTATGTTTGGTAGGTTAATAACATTCCTACAAGAAACCCAACAACCTAGTTGACGCAAATCTGATCTGCTTGTCTTGTTGACTAATTAATTATTTGTTGGTGATCAATAAATTTCTTTGAAGTTACTAAGCTTTAGATGTGTTGTTGATCAAGATATTGATTTGTTTAAAGACAATCCGTGTAGATCAGTTATTTTGTTTGTCTCAGAGGTATGTGTCTCTTTTAAAAGTTTAATTTCTTACTGAGTAGTGTTCACCTTTGAAAGGTATCTGCTGACAGTATCTATGAAAGGGACCCTTACGGGATGGAGTAGGACCTTGTCTAATAATTAAAATGGAGGAGATAAGAAAACAAATTAGAATAAGTGTTATTGCAGTATTCCAAGTTTATCATTCAGCATTCTTCTAGTGTAGATATGCTTTTATATAGTGATATTCCAAATTCCTCTATTCCTTGAATCAAGAAGCCAACTCAAAGTCTGGCTGTGTGCGTGGCCAGACCAATGTAGAATCACATCTTACTTTATATTTAGGTCAAGGAATTTCAACTATTTTTCACCTACATCAATTAAATCAAATCATGAACATGTTCAAATAGGTGTGGGAGATTAGAAGAAATTGGTAAAGGTTGTTGCTTTTTATATGGCCCTTGGCAATAATGATGTTCTCAGTTCTCTGTAGTTTCTTTTCCTATCATCTTTCACTTCTCTACATTTCCATGGTTTGCTTTCTCCCATTTGGAGTTCCTTAGCATTGACTACACACCTAGGTTTCTACTGTGGGCATTTCGGTTTCTTTGAGTGGTATTGAGTTCAATTTTTCCATCCATTTTCACCCAACTTGAGTTCTTTGATTGCTCTTTCAGATGAAAAGAACTCTCACTGTCTGGGAAGAAATACTATGCTTGGTTTTGTTGCACCTTACTATACTACTTTTCTAGAATTGCTAATAATTTGTTAAACCGACCTTCAAAATTTTCCTTGTCTCACTTTTTTCATCTTTCATGGCTACATATTTTCATTTTCAGTCAAAATATCTCTGCTTTAACAAAAGTTTCCTTGTCTCACTTTTCTTATATTTGATGGATAGATATTTTTTCACACGAAATAACTCTGCTGTGATAAAAATTTCATTGTCTCACTTTTGTTATCTTTCATGGTTACATTGTTTCCCTTTCACAAAAAAGAATTCTGTGACAAATTATGTTCTAAAATATGATTTGTTTTGGTTGCATGGGCAGAGTGTTGCTTATGACCGGTCAAGTGCTCCCAAGGATTGTAGAGTATCTGGCTGGTTGCAAGGTAGTAATAGGAATTTCAAGGTTGAGGATGATAAGATGTTCCTTCTGAGAGAGTTTACTTATGACCTTGAGAAGAGTAATGCTCAGACTTTTGACGTGTTTGACTCAGCGGCTTCTGGCATTATTGACACAGTTAGGCTGGATTTCATATCCAACCATGGAAGCCCTACTCACACTTGCATTTATCGCTTAAGAGTGCATGGTTATGAACCTGACTCTGTTTCAGTAATGACAATGCAGTCTTGACATTGTTCTCTAGCTGTTTGGCATTGTATTCTAAATTTGATTTTTGTGTTTAGTGCATCAAACACATCTGGATTCTATATGAGCTTAGGTTTACTAGCTCAATTGTCACATATCTGTTGTCTTCGATATTAGTATCAACTCATTGTAAAAAATTCACGAGTTCTTATTGTTCAGGACAGTCAAATTTTTATGCTCGCAGCAGATCAAATGTAATTGCCCTTGATGCATTTTGGATGCTACTAACATTTTTCTTGCAAAAGGTTGTTCCTTTGCTGGATGAAGATGCAGTAGTAAAACGACCATTTGTTTTTTTTGTTTGTGGTCACTAGACAAAATAACTGCTCTATTCTGTATATATATATATATATATTTATCTTTTTTTAGAGTCAAAACATGATACGATAGTGTAACTGACTTAAGCTGCATCTTTGGAACCTTATGGCAAGTGCTGATGTCGCTAGGATCAAATGCTCCATGCTAGAGCATGAAACAAAAATTTTGTTTGTATTGTTACCTTTTGATTTTGGGGTGGAGCAAATAACAAGTGCACCTAGCTAAGAATTATACTATCTTATTCTTATCTATAAACAAGTGTCCTTTATGTTTTTTTTTTCTTTTTTGGGTCTTAATTTCCGTGTGAAGCAAATTTATGCGGTGCGTTTATCATCGCAGTCAAATCTAATGTGCTGAAGGTGAAGTAATTAGTTGTCTTTCCCTTTAGTTATTTATTTTATAAATATACAACCAATTAATTGACTATGAAGTATAAGCCAATAATCTCTCACTTTCACTAAACCAATTACTTAAGTATCTTATACAATATTACTAAATGATGATTGTGTTACTGTTGGGCACACAAACACAACATAAACATAAGCATAACAGATCATAACAAGTCAAAATTGTGCACATAAATACAACATAAACATAATAACGTAAAATCAAATATCTTAATCACGAGAAGAAATAAAAGATTTATCAAATCTAAGCTTCTCATAATATAAAAGATTAAGAAAATTCGAAACAAACCTCCATCCCTATGTTATCATTATTTGTTATATATCTAACTTAGTCTTTTGCCATTTAATAAAAGTATCTCGTGATATAATACATGCAAACTATTCATATAAACTTGGGTTAAGTATTTTACTCAACAATCTATTTCTTATCATGTCTTACACATTATGGTAATCTCAAATCTAAATTCACTATCAAATAACTGAAGCATAAATTAGAAATATGTATAATCTCTATTATATTTGGCTTCAACAAAAAAGTGGACGAAATTATTGTCTTCTAATGATAACAATTATCATATCTAAGCAAATGCCTTAAATTATAGTTCTTATTTATGTTTTTAATAGGTTAAATTGAGGAGAACAATTTTTTAGTTACTATACCTTTCAGTTATACTTTATACAATCATTTACATTGTGTTATTAGAATCCATCTTACTTATTACCTTTAAAGTTTTGAGGTTAATCATTTATAAAATATCCCCACATTTTACCATCTATATGATATTAACATATCTCTCAAACTTTATCACCTAAATCTTCATTAGAGTTTAATAGTACAATTACATAATGCATGTATGACTTTTACGAGAACTCTTCTCAAACTTAATATATATCAAAAAATTTGATCCACTAATACTTAGTATAAATTATACTAAATAGATTTAATTTACTACCAAAAATAAATAAATGTAACCAGTTCTACTTCATAACAATAGAATAAGATTATGAATTTTAATTATATATTTACTTACTACTATTATTTTATTCAAAATAATAATCCTTACTACTATTTTGTAAAGATTACTTTAATCTCTCTGGTCAACTAAAATCTTATCTAAATTTAGTTAATTTTGAGTTTGATCAATAAACTATCTAAACTTAAGTTAGATGGATATTGGTTCAGCCGGATTCTGGCCGAATGGTGCGTTGCCGTTTGGCTCCATCGGTTGGCAACTTCCTGTGATCCAAGCTACGCGAATGTACCGCAAAACAATGGAAGGCACGTCGGGGTGATGTCCCGATTAGCCCCTCCGACGCCAAGTCGAGTTTTGGTGAAGGTGAGATTGATCGAATCGAGGGAATCTCTAGGTTATGAGTTACGTACCTTGATAATGAGAGAATCATACCTTATATATGATTTCTGCTAGGTTTTAGGTCCTTACGTTTCTCACGTGCGTGCGTGGAGGTTTTCTCGCCTTGACGGGCTGGTTTTGTGGATTAGACCCAAATTAAGCCATGGAGTGCGTTATCGATCGATCGGCCGTAATATTGGACTCGGCCCAATATTGCCGACCCAACCATAAGCCCCCTACTCCTCGAGTCCGAGCGAAGAGAAGGGTCAAGGAGTATGTTTTTATGATTAAATCGGCCGCTTCATAATGCGTAGCGGGACGGTCGCAATGTGGCCGATCGGTCAGCGTTGGCCTTATAGCTCGGTTTAGGGCGGCTCGGGTGATTTTAGTTGGTGGTCTTGACTGTCGGTCTGTCTCGCTCGTAATGGCCGACCGTTGTGCTAATCGCCGTATTGGGATTGATTGGTTGAGGTCCTCGATCGATCGGTCTTGTCGCTTGTTGCGCGTGATGATCGCGTTATAGTAGAGGTCGCCCGCCATCATTGGCGACGCTTGGACTTGGTACATTTATTGTTTGGTCGCGTGCTCGACAACCGCTCGTAATCAAACGTGTCGTTCTTGCAAGTTACCGCATACCGTCCGACGTCTTTTCAATCGCCGCGCCTCTTCCTTTCAACCGCACGTGCCTCTTCGGTTGTCGAGTAACCTTGATTCCTGTGGCTCGGATCGTGCCGCATGTCCGAGCATAGCTCGGATTGTCTCCACGTGTCGTAGCCCGACTGGGTCACTTTCAAGTGTTCCTCCTTTCGACCCCCTATAAATATTCTTCTCCTGCTTGTACTTTGCCTTCGTTTGCTTATCATCGCTCGTGATTCCCAGAAATTTCCTTTCATTTCGCCGTCCGATTTCCCTGTTTCCAAACTCCGATTAGGTACGTCCTTTTTCTTCATTCCCTCTTCGTTTCCGAAAGTCTTTTTCTTGTTGATCATGTCGAACGGTAGTTACGGGAGTGTGGCGGAGTTGCGGAGGCGTTGATGAGAGAGAGAAGAGACGAGAGCAACAGGGGGGCACCGCCAAGACGGCGTCGTCAATGACCCGTAGGGAGTTGAATAGGTTGGCGATTAAGTTTAATATCCCTTCGTCTTGGGGGCCTCGGTTGGCTTTGCAGAACGAGCGGATCCACAACAACTTCTGTGGGTACTTATTTTTTCCGCAGACTTCTTTTCGGTTGGTGGGATGAGACTCCCTATGCCCCAATCATTGACGAGGTGTGCTCCACCTACGGGATGTTTGCCGAGCGATTCCTCCAAACAGTTGGAGGTTTATAAACGGGCTGTCCTTGCTGTGCCATCAGTTCGGCCATCCACCTTCCGTCGGTGTTCTGCGCCATTTCCTGAGAATGAGTCACAGTCCGAGCTCTGGGGCTGGGATTCCCTTCTTGCAGTATAAGGATGCTCGGTATCGCCCGGCCAGAACGCCCTCCAAGGTTTCATCCTGGCGAGTCAAGTACTTTTTCGTGAAGCCCCCGGGGTCTTCCTCCGAGTGCCGACCGTGGTGGTATCCCCTGGCCGAGCAATGGAATGACGCGTCGACCTTGTCCCTCGGTAGGGAGGAGTGGGAGTGGATTGGTCGTATCAAGGAGCTCGGTAGATACAACTTCTATCGGCTCATTCAGGGATATCCACAGGGAGCCTCGGTACCACTCCTTCCTCGTCGGTCCCGCCTCGGATTAAGCGGGCTAAAGGGGAAACCGCCCGTCCGGTTGACTCCTCGTGATTGTATTGATTGTTGAATTTGATGTGTTAGTTTTTCTCTAACTCGATTTGTCATCGTGCAGCCATGGTGAGAGTGGATGAAGATCGTGCCGAGCCGCCAAGTTAAAAAGCGATCAGAAGAAAAGGAAAGATGGAGAGATGGTGGGGACTGCTGCTTTATGCGAGGGCTGCCCCTCGATCTGACCGATGGATGTTTCATCTGCCGGGGACCTTCCCGACGCCTCGGCGTCATTACCTCGTCGTCCCAGTTGACGCGGGTCAGGCTGTTTCGGCAGGGGAGGAAGAGGAGGAGGCTCCCTCCTCTTAAGAGGAAGAGGTTGGTCCTTGGGCGTCTGGAGAGGAGCGAGAAGGGCGAGGGAAGGTGCGGTCTGCGAACCATGGGCAATGGGAGTCCGTCCTTAAGCTTGCTAAGGATGCCACTACGGTGACCTCGAAGTATCCGGTATCTTCTGGGGGGATTGTCCTCCCCGTGGACGAGGAGATGATGGAAAAGAAGAGCGCCTTGAATTTGGGATCTCAGCTTGTTCGTCTTGGTGTGCGAACGGCGACAATGTCCCTCGCCGTGCTGCAGCATTTGGAGACGCTGGACCAAGAAGTCCAGGATCTGCATGAGCAAACGAAGACCTCGAAGGACAGGCTGTTGGAGGTAGAGGAGGGGAAAGACTTCCTCCAAGCTCAAAATGCATCCTTGGAGGAGGAGAAGAGGTCTTTGTTGGCTCGATTGGTCGAGGCGAGAAAGAGAGGAAGTGGAGAAGAAAGAGAGGAGATCGGCGGATGGAGAGGGAGAGAGAGGTCGCCGAGTGGAGGGGAACTGTTAGAATGGAGCGGGAGCTTAATAAACAGCTCCACATAGATTGCCGCTCCGCAATGGTGGACAGGGACAGGGCCGAGAAAACCTTGGCAGAGGTGCGGCAGTCTGTGCGGAAGCAACGGATCGAGGCCATCAAACGATGGAAGACGAGGTTCTTGTACGAGGAGAGTTTGGAGCTTGCCTGCGACATGGTCCTCAGGGTGCTGAGGAGGGGTCACGAGCTTTATACTCCTGAGGGGTCGGCGTGCCCCTCGTTCGAAGATTATGCCGGGCCGCTTATTCCTGAAGTTTTCGGACTTTCTTTGGAGGAGATGGCGAAGCAGGTCGAGGGGGAGCCGAGAGACGTTCCGGATGAGGAGCTAGACCTCAGTTCCGAAGAGGAGGGATCCCCTTATGAGGATGTTCCTTCAGTTGCTCCCTCGGCTCTCGCTCCCGGTTCCCTCGAGTTGCCTACGAGGAGGGTCTTCCTAATGAAGGTTCTCTGCCGGGTGCTTCCACGGTCCCGCTCCTCTCCTTTGGAGACTTCGGGCATCCATCCGCTTAGAGTATTCTCCTGATACACCTTCTCCCGGCAAACACTTGAAGCTCACTGGTGGGCTTGTGACTGGGCCAAATTGCGAAATAAAATTCTTTTCTTTGAACTTACTACCCATGTTTTTGGCTCTTCGTTTTCGTTCAGTAGTGGTCTCGTTTCTAGCTTGATAAAATCGTTTGCCGAGGAGCTCACCTGTGGGCTTGTGGCGGGGCGAATTGATCGATTGAACCTTTATTTTTGTATTTCATCTTCTCGAAGCTATTTTTTCAAAGTCGATTGCTGTGTTTGTTCTTTGCTTCGGATGCGTAGTAGGCTCGAGTGTTACGCACGGTCGATCGGTATTGAGGCCGAGTCGCGGTCTGGTTGAAAACGAGGTCCCAAGGATCTTGTCTTGGCGACCGATCAATCGAGGTCGACCTATTGAGAATGCTCACCGAGCAAAGCCCCAGGGATCTTGTCCTGGTGACCCGACCGACCGAAGTCGATCTACGGAGATGTCGAGCAAGGCCCCAGGGATCTTGTCCTGGCGACCCGACCGATCGGAGTCGATCTAAGGAGATACCGAGCAAGGCCCCAGGGATCTTGTCCTAGCGACCCGACCGACCGAAGTCGATCTAAGGAGATACCGAGCAAGGCCCCAGGGATCTTGTCCTGGCAACCCGACCGACCGAAGTCGATCTGTAGAAAATGCCGAGCGATGGTTAATTTGATTTTTAATCTTTGCCACAATGGAGCTCTTCATTGCCGAGAAACTTGAACACCCTTTATTAATGATAAACGAGGCGTGGGCGTTAAAAACTGTCTGGCGGGGACGGAAAAAAGTACCCTACGTATACAAAAGTAATAATAAGGAAAGATTGGCTACAAATAAAACTTAGCTCTTGGTAGACGCCTTCAAATTCTGCGAGTTCCAAGGCCTTGGTAGAATCTTCCCCTTTTGATCACTGAGGACGTAAGAACCATGCCCGACTTGCTTGATTACTCGGTAAGGTCCTTCCCATGCCAGCCCGAGCTTTCCAGGATGCTTCCCAGCTGCCTCGGCTTTCCGTAGGACGTAACCTCCTATTTTTACATTGCTTGTCTTGACCCTCCGGTTGTAGAACTTGGTCGCTTTTTGCCTGATGGCCTCTGAACGAGCAACTGCCCTTTCTCTATCCTCGCTGAGGAGAACGAGTTCTGCTCTGCGGGCTTCGTCATTGCGCTCTTCATCATAACCCGACACCCTTTGATTATGCAACGCCTCTCTACTGGAACTAGGGCTTCTGCTCCGAAGGTCATCCTGAACGGTGTTTCCCGTGGCTCTGTTCGGTGGGTTCTATATGCCCACAAAACCTCGTCTACTTCTTCCACCCAAGTCTTTCACCATCCAGGGCGCTTCTTGAGGGCATTCATGATCTTTTATTAGTGTTCTCCATGAGACCGTTGCTTTCTGGGTGGGCTATCAAGTCACCAGCTTGATCTTCAATCGGTCACAGAAGTCTCTGAACCTGTCGTTGTCAAACTGCCGGCCATTATCTGTAATTAATACCATGGGCATCCCGAAGCGACAAAGTATATTCTTCTTTACAAAGCTTTCAACCTTCCCCTCGGTGATTGTGGCGACATTCTCGCTTACCCACTTAGTGAAATACTCCACCGCAACTATCAAGAATTTCTTTTGTCCGGGACCGAGAGGGAAAGGCCCCAGTATATCCATGCCCCATTGGGCGAAAGGGATAGGATGACTTACAATTTTCATCCTCTCGGTCGGCTGGTGAGATAGGTCATTGTTTCTCTGGCGAGCCCTCGACGGTCGACCTTTTCTTAACAGATCTCTTCTCATCGCTCGGCCAAGAGTAGCCTTGTTCGACCAATCGGTGGGCAAGATTCGCCTCTACATGATTTCCGCACATTCCTTTGTGGACTTCACCATTGCCTCTCGGCTTCTTCTTTATTCGAGCATCGAAGGAGCGGCCAACGTAAGATCGCTTATATAGCGAACCATTGACAACCGTGTATTCTACCGCCTTTACCCTTAACTTTTGGCTTCGACGATCTTCCGGTTGCCTTCCTTCCAAAAGGTAACATGATGATTCTGCATCCGACAAATGACACAACCGGTACTTGCATTGAGAGCTTCTTCGCCTTCGATACTAGGTCGATCTAGTCGTTCGACTAGAATATTGTTTATGGCATCACGGTGGAAGCCATTTTGAGAGCGATCTCGCTTTAGCGTTCGAGCTCGTTCTATTCTGTTGATCGAATATTGTTCGAAATGGCTCAACTCCTGCTTGACCAACTCCAGGTATCTTATCATGTTGTTCCCCTTGGCCTCATACTCCCCGGTGACTTGGCCGACCACCACTTGGCTGTCGCTATATATCTTCAAATGCTTCACTTCCATTTCTCGGGCTAATTGGAGGCCAACTATCAAAGCCTCGTACTCTGCCTCGTTATTGGAGGCATTGAATTCTAGCCGAAGGGCGTATTCCACTTTTTCTTCCGTATGCGGGCTAATTAGCACTACCCCTGCTCCGCATCCTTTGGCATTGGATGACCCGTCAACGAACAAGTTCCAGGCGATGAACTGCTCGTCCTTCGAGCTCGGTTGGCTCATCTCGGCAATGAAATATGCCAATACTTGTGCTTTAATGGTCGTACGGGGCTTGTATTGAATATTGAACTCTCCCAGTTCTACCGCCCACTTTATCAGTCGACCCGAGGTTTCGGGCTTTTGGAGGCACCGCCGAGGGTTGATCACCCATACCTCGACGGTATGACTTTGGAAGTAAGGTCTTAGCTTTACGTCGCCATTATCAAAGAGAGTGCTAGCTTCTCTATGGGCGCAGATCGCTTTCGACCTTGTCCAACACTTTGCTAACGTAGTAGACGGTGTTGCTCGCCTCCTTCCGATCGGATAAGTACCGCTACCGATCGACCTTCCGTGACCGCCAAATATAAAATCGTGGTCTCCCCTTCGCGGGCTTTGCGAGCAATTGTGGTCTAGATAAGTCTTGCTTGCGTCTTTGAAAGCTTGTTCGCACTCGTCGCCATCTAATTGAGTCACATTCGCTTCCTCAAGACTTTGAAAATGGAAGGCACTTATCCCCCAATCTGGAAATGAACCTGCTCAGCGAGACTATCCGACCGGCCAATATCTGAACATCCTTCAAACATTGTGGCGAAGGCATCTGTATGATGGCTTCAATCTTTTCTGGATTAGCTTCGATTCCCCGCTGAGTAATCATAAACCCCAGGAATTTTCCGGATGCCACCCCGAACACGCATTTTTCCGGGTTTAACTTCATCTGAAATTTATTCAGGGTCTGGAAGACTTCCTTGAGATCTTCCACACGCCCTCTACCGCCTTATTTTCACCACCATATCATCCACGATGCTTCAACCGACCGACCGATCCGCTTTTTAAAGACTTCCATGACGAGCCGTTGGTAGGTCGCTCCCGTTCTTCAAGCAAGGGCATTACAGTAGCGAGATGTGCCTAGGTCGGTTATGAAGGCGGTCTTTTCTTCGCCTTCTAGACTCATCTGGATTTGATGATAGCCCGAGAAGGCGCCCGTGAAGTCGGCTTCGTGTCCCGAGGTGGAATCTACTAACCGATCGATCTTGACAATGGGAAGTCATCTTTTGGACATGCTTTGTTCAGATCGATGAAGTCTATACACATCCTCCATTTCCGCTCTTCTTTTTACTAAGACCACGTTAGCGAGCCATTCGGGTATTTGACTTCTCTTATGAACCCCGCTTCAAACAACTTCTTCCTTCTCGATCATTCGACGCCCTTACTATGCCATCGCTTCTTCGTGCGATCGGTCATAGCCATGCCGAATGCCGAGGGAGTGACATGCAACTATCCGAGAAATGCCGGGCATGTCGCTCGGTATCCAAGCGAAAATTGATCTGTTTTCCACCAAACAATCGGTGATTTCTCTAGCTAGGTTCTTCTGTAGCTCAGAACCTAGATTTGTAAACTTGAAGGGGTCGGCTTCAACCAAGATGCGACCCGTTCGTCTCTTCCATCGGATTCATCCCGTCCGTCTCTTCGTCGGCTCTCACGCCAAGAGAACTCACAAGACTACCGCCTTCTAGGTCTTGGTTTCGCCAAGTAACATTCCCGGAGATTTTCTGCGACCCGACGACTCCAGATTCGTGGGGCATCGGAACTTCATAGTCCGGTAGTATGTGGAGACTACCGACCGAGGCGCTTGAGTAGCTCTCCAATTATTGCATTGTATGCCCTTGAACTTTACGACTCAGAACTCCACGCCCTTCTCTATCCGGCATGGCTTCGTCCAAACTTCACTTTCGTGTGAACCGGCGACGGGTATGCCGACGCCTTGCTATTCCTTTGATGGGGCCGTCAGAGGTAATAGCCGCTCTTGGTACCCTCATTTGCTCAAGGCTTCATAGTATAGCAAGTCGAATCGAATCGCCTGTGTCAATTATCACCCGCTTCACCTCGTAACCATCCATGTTGAGATTTACGACGAGGCGCCATCGTGAGGGCAATGTACCCGCTTAGGTCCGACTCATTGAAAGAGATCACTCGCTCGTTCTCCTTTGGTTTTTGATGGGAGTGTCGCCGCCAATTGTTTGGCGATCGTTTTGACCTTTAACGGTGGATCCCCTGCTGCATTTCCGCCAAATATCGTGTTAATAACCCCTGATCGGTCGGTCATCTTGCTTGTTCGCATTTCGCTGTTCCTTTCCTCGATCGCCTCTCGCTTTTCTCAACAGTTATCAGATTCGTGGTCGCCACCCCATCATTCCCGCTGCTCGCTCTCGGGGTGAGCGCCTGTTGTCCGACCGCCCGGTCCTGCGCTCGGTGTTTCGTTCGTGTTTCACGAATCGGCCTAACCTCCCCTTTTGAATGAGGAGCTCAATCTCTTTTTTCAACCGCCAGCAGTTTTCCGTATCATGACCGACCTCTCTGTGGAAACGGCAAAATAAATTGGGGTTCCTGTCCTTGTACGGGGTCTTCATTCTTTCGGGTTCTTTGATAGTTTCCCCATCCGCTCTAACGGCCGCTAGTACTTCAGCATACGACCTGTTTAGCGGGGTGAACTCTTGGCGATATCCCTGTCGATCGGTCGGCCTTTTCCAGCTCGACTGGCTTTTTTGCCGCTTGTGCGGGTTGCCCGCCCTGTCGTTCGGCGGGCGATCTTCCGTCCGACATCTCGTGTTTTTCAGCACTTCTTCAAGCTGAATATACCTATCCGCTCGGCTTCTTATTTCCTGAACCGAGCGAGGTTGATCGAGGGCTAACGACTTCTTGAACTCCTCGTCCCTCGTATTGCTCATGAGTGCGGCTAGCATAGACGAAAGGGGTGAGATCGGGTACCTCGACCGCCTCGTTGTTGAATCGAGTGATGAACTCCCGAAACTCTCATTCCTTCCTCGGGTGAGTTGCATCACCTCAAAAGCCGCCTCTCTGCGGTCGCTTACTAGTGGCGAATTGATTCAGAAGAGCGACCAAGTCCTCGAAACATGTGATACAACCCGGGTAGTCGTTGAACCATCGCCGAGCTCCCTCTTGGAAAGCCATGCAGAAGGCCTTACACTGGATAGCATCCGGACACAGTGTAGCTCATCATAGACTGGAAGTGTTGCATGTAGTCCAAAGGGTCGGTCTTCCCGGTGTATTTCTGGGTCAGGTATCTTTGTGCCGGTGCCGGGAGGCTATCCAAAATGTCCGGAGTGAAGGAGAGTTATATTGCGCCGTCTGGCGATCCGAACAAGCTCAGAAGCCACGTGAGTCCGATCATCCGCGATTTTTTCTAGGGCTTCATATGGGCGGTGATCGGTTGTTAGGCTGAATTGTCGTGCGGCTGGCCGCACGGACGGCGCGTTGCAGTCTTGGTCATGATCGCAGATTCGGCGAATCACCAACTCACCGCTTCTTCTATCTGCTTCCGGCCAGGCGCTGCGTGTGGGCGGAGGAGGATCTGCGCCACCGGTGCTTTGGAGATTGAGGTTGCGTGGTGCGCAACGTTATCTTCCACGCCATGCTTTGTTCTTCTCGCTCCAAAGCTCGAGGTCAGAGTTGATCGTTTGATTGAAGACTCCGTGAGGGAGATGTGTGCAGTGGCGAATTGCAGTAATCGCAAACCGACACGCCAGACGCCAGAGCCGCAACGGCGGCTATGTCGTGATTCATTGCCGCCACCGACTTATCTGCGTGGTTCTAGACGTGGTTCCTAAGTCGGCCCTACGGTGGCGCCAATTGGTTCAACCGATTACGGCGAATGGTGCGTTGCCGTTTGGCTCCATCGGTTGGCAACTTCCTGTGATCCAAGCTACGCGAATGTACCTGCAAAACAATGGAAGGCACGTCGGGGGTGATGTCCCGATTAGCCCCTCCGACGCTCAAGTCAGGTTTTTGGTGAAGGTGGGATTGATCGAATAAGAGGAATCTCTAGGTTATGAAGTTACGACTTGATAATGAGAGAATCATATATATGATTTCGCTAGGTTTTAGGTCCTTACGCTTTTCACGTCACGCGTATGGGAGGTTTTCTCGCCGACGGGCTGGTTTTGTAGATTAGACCCAAATTAAGCCATGGGTGCGTGATCGATCGATCGGCCCGTAATATTGGACTCAGGCCCAATATTGCCGACCCAACCAGATATCATCTTTTTTTAATTACATCTTTTGTGACCCTAAATTTTTCTTATCAAAACACATAACATATGTTATTTCTAATTTAAATTTATATGTTCATGAGTTTGAAAATCCAACTCATACATATTTAGGTAAGTAAAACTCATTATTAAAGGAATAAAATATTTGAATTAAAGCTACTTAAGTTTTCTCAATAAACCTACAATAAACATTACTCTAGGTTAGTTTTATAACAATAGAAAGGAATACCATTTTCTAAACATGCAATTAATATTTTAATAAGAGATCTAATTTAAATAGTCTCATCAAATGTGCAAGATACATAAAAATAATATATATAAAATTTTTAGAAATATATCTATATATATGTATATGCAATATGTTATACAATATATCTATATATATGTATATATGCATGCATAACGTAAAACATATTATGCAAATATAATTAAATTATATGCAAAGCATCGACCTTTGTTTGCTTCTTTATTGATATAATATTTGTATTTTAGAATAATAATCCCATCTCTTTTGAAAAATAAATTAAATTAAACCATTAATTTCTAAGTAAATTAAATTGTTATTTAAAATAAAATAAATTTAATTTGAAAATATTTTAAATTTAATTAGAAATTATTTATAATTATCTTGACACCTATAATATATTTAATTGAAACTAATTTCTAACAAGTTACTCTCCTTGTTGTAATTTGGAAAAATCTATTTCAAAATTTAATAAGTAACACTTTTCCAAAAGAAAAATAATAAGTAAGACATTCTAATATAATTAAAAAATTTCTAATACTTTTAATGTTAGATAAATTTTTTCAAATTAAGAAATTTTATTTTAATAAATAGAAAATTCTTTCATAGTTAAATTAAATATTTAAATTTAATTAAGAGAGTCATTTATATTACTTATTTAGACAAAGGATTTCTTAATTAATTAAAAATAATTAAAACTATTTTCTAATGTGTTACTCAATTTCATAACTTTATTTTCCAAATATAATCAAGAAAATATCTTTTCAATAAATAAAGAAACTTATTACTCAAATTAATAAAGAAACAATTTCTAAATAAAATATTAAATCTTTAAATAAAATAATAAATTTAATTTATTTCAGTCAAATTAAAATAATTTATTTTAATTAAGAAAGAATTTTATTGAGACAATAATTTTTACTTTAAAATATTTGAATTAATTATTAATTCTAATATAATTGAAATATAATTAACTCCCATTCAAGAAAACAATTTTAAGAATTAAATTAGGAATCAATCTACTACTAATTTTAATTAAATTAAGAAAATAATTTAATTTTAAACTTAAACTTAAAATTAAAATTAAACTAAAACTATTTTAAAATTTATTTGAAATAAGGTTATTTTTAATTAGGATTGACTTTTTATTGTAACACGTAGCATAGATCTTATTATAGGTCCCGGATCGTTCATGAAAGGGTCAAAAATAAAGGAAATGTGAAATACTTAATCTCAGTTCCATCTCAGCTTTCGAAGCAATTTTTGATGTCAAAGCGAATTCCAATTAGTCGGGACCCTCAAGGAAAGTGATCACCGACACGTGGCTAATGCCTTTCAACAGTTTTTTCAAAACGTAAGTACTCTTAATGAATCAGAGGATTCGTATGCTTACGAATGATATAAGCAACTGCAGGAGACCTTAACCTTTATATATAGCATCCATATCGGGCCTTTCTATTACAAGACCGATATGGGTCCGGTCCACTTTGATTGGGATCCATTTTTTACACAGATTTCGACCATTGATTTAGATCATTTATTAGACCACTTCATTATCTTTATCTAGATCAAATTACGTAACTTAACCGATAAGTTATTGAAAAAATAAAAAATGCAATTAATAGTTGTCCAACATTATGATAAGGGATAAAAATATTCACATTCTCCCCCTTAGACAAGCATTAATTGCAATTTTAACTCAAGTTTGAAAATAAATTAAAAACTCGGTTAAGCCACGCTACTAAATTAGTCGACTTGATTTAAAAACAAAACAATTGATCTAAAGATAACGAAAGTCCATCATTCCGTCCTGTAAGGTATTCAATACTGAAAAGTATCAAGTGCATGTGTCTTGTGCGACACAGATCCAATACAATCATGTATACCTAATACCTCACAAACATGAATGAGAAAATGGAGTGTGACAAACTACG
This sequence comes from Erythroxylum novogranatense, assembly GCA_029891385.1. NCBI lineage: Eukaryota > Viridiplantae > Streptophyta > Magnoliopsida > Malpighiales > Erythroxylaceae > Erythroxylum > Erythroxylum novogranatense. The sequence continues at coordinate 81,282,781 of CM057232.1, read as the reverse complement.
ATAATCCCTTTATGATCTAAATTATATCATCTTCGTTTATAGGTCTCGATTTCTCCAATTTTATGTTAAGCTGCATATGCTAAATTGCATTAAAAAAATCATATTTTCTCTCACTTAATGCTAAATAGCATTAGAGAAAACTTGTTTGCTCTCACCAAATGCTAAACTGCATTAAAGAAAACCTTTATTGTCTTCAACTAAATGCTAAACTATATCCGTATCAAACTGTAAGCGTCTAAATGACATAGGATCAAGGTCAATCTGTAAATATGCCTAATGACCTTTTAAATGCTTAAGGTTGAAACAAATGTTAAGACTTTTGTACGTATTATGATAATGTATGATCAAACGTATTATCAAGGATAAACGATGATCGTTTTTATTGATGAACCATTATACGGTCATAATATATCAAATACAAATGTATTTGCAGCAAACATAAATCCTCTAACCAATAGTGTCTAAAGACGTCAAAACACCGATACTGTATACTTGTATTTCATACATAAGTAGGTGAAGTCCTTTAGTTAAAGGATTGACTATCATTTCCTCAGTCCTTAAATGCTCCAAACCTTAATGTCACCTTTTCGTATCAATACCTTTATGGCCAAATAATTAACCTTTAAATGCTAAGACCTTGTGATATTCTTTGTTGTTATTAAATAACATAGCAGCAAGATTATCATTGTTGGACCCCGAACCTTGAGTGACAATTTGACTATGATCAAGTGGATGAGTTGATTGAAATTAAGTTGAAGATCATGAAATAAAGAGAGAAAGTATGAAAATATGAAAAATTGTGAAATAGTTGACCTTTTTGGCATTTGAAAGTTGACTTTTGTTTGAGGCAAAATTTGATAAAATGATCTACATGAAACTTGTAGATTATGTTAAGAGATTTTTGTGGACATAAAGTTTGCAATATTTCGATATCGGAGTGAAAGTTATGATCACCAAAGTTTATGTTTGATCGTGTTTGACTTTTATTATGGTTGAAACTTTGACTGAGAAATTAACCTAGTTAGAGGTTAATTGAGCTTTGATGTTCTTCATGAAAATTGAAGGATTTGTTTTGATCTTTATTTCGATATAGTATGCAATTTTTCGATCTCGAAAAATTAAGTTATGATTTTGCAAGCGTGTATAGAGAATAGTATCTTTGACCGAAAATGGACTCCGTAGGAGTTGAATTGAGTTTTATGTTCTTCGAAGATTTAGAGCTTCTCTCAAGCTTTCTATAGAGACTAAGTTTGTCAAAATCGGAGTTCGGGATTAAAAGTTATGAATTTTGGGAGTTTAGAGGAAAAAAAAAAAGAAAAGTTTTAGCGCCTCGCTAGGCGACGGCTCGCTCTAGCGAGCTGGCGCCCAGATGCTTCTCGCTAGGCGACGCCGCCAAGCGAGGCGGGCGTCAGGTCGCCTCGCGAGGCAAGGCTCGCCTCAGTCGGGCGCTCGCTAGGCGACGCCTCCTCCTAGCTAAGCGGGCGTCTCGCCCTCGAGCGGGCGCCTCGCCTCAGCGGGCGCCGCCTCATGAGTTAGGCGCCTCCGACGCCTTTTCTTCTTAAATTTTGATTTCTTTGTTTTAATCCGACCTTTGCTCACTATTTTGCCTATATCTTTTCCGTCCGACATCCGATTGAGTTGATTCTTTTATGTTGGATTCCTAAGACATTGAATTTCATTTATAAGAAATTTAGAACTTTTGAGATTAAATTAATAGTGATTAATTTAATCAAAGTGAGTCGGGAAATTTTCCTAACATGATTCAGTGTTTTAGAAATTCGGGATCCGAGAGATCCGATTGAAGCGATTCTTGAGGCGAAATAAAGATAAGACAAGGGGATACAAATCATATGAAGACATGAAATGTCAATTTTGCCCTTAGGACTTTTAATTTTTGAATTTAAGTTCGGATTAGGGTTTAATTTTTGGATTGGGAACACCTGTGAGTAATTTGAGTATAACTTTTGATCTGGGAATCGAAATGAGACGATTCTTGTTTTGAATTAAACTAGAGACATAAGGCTACAATTGTGATGAAGACATCGAGTTTCAATTCTGGGATTAAGAATGTGAAATTTTGGACGGAAATAATCGTACATGAAAAGTGTGTTAGAATATGGATATATCCGAACTGTTTTGCACATAACTTTTGATGTAGTGCTCGGAATTGAGCGCGGTCAATGGCGTTGGATTCGTATGATTGAGAGGAACATTTCTCGAGAAGGAAGTTTTGACAAAATCCTTCAGATTGATAGTGCGAATCAACCCGCAAATGAGCATGACATAAAGTAATAATGGAGGGGCAAAATGGTCATTTGACCATTAATTAATGAAACACTTGATGAGTTGTCGTTTTTGGCTATTAAAAGCCACGGAAGTGGCTGGAGAAGTCTGGAAAATGTTAGAAGAAAGAAGAAGAAATAAGAAGAGAGAGTTTGGTGATGGAGAAAAGAAAAGAGAGAAAGGTAAGTTTGATTTTGTCTACTTAATTTTTCAAGCTTTTGGGACTTTTCCAAGAAGGAAAAGAATGGAGAATGATGAGAGCTTCCTAAGGAACCAAGAAACTTTGAATTTGGAGGAGAAAAGAGGTAAGAGAAAATTTTCTACTTTGAGATTTTGATTAATTTTCGGTTTAGAATTATGGCATATAAGATGGGTTTATGATTTATGAAGTTAATTTTGAAATATATGCTTTAGGCTGGGTTTAATTTTGGGTGGAAAATTGATTAAGGTTTAGGCTTAATTTTATGATTGAGAATTTTGAGATATTTTGGTGTAGAATTATAGGAAATATGATGAATTGATGATATATAAAATCAATTTCGAAGAATTTGTATTTTAGGCCAATTTTAAGATTTGGGAATTTTTGAAATTGAGGATTTAAATAGTTTGGAATTAATGTGAATTGAGGAATTGTGAGATTAATTTTGAAGAAATTATGTTTTATGAGATTGAATTGAGTGTCTTGGTTTAGGCCAATTTTGAAAATTGGAGATTTTCAAATTGAGATTGAAATAACTTGAATGTAAATGGAATTGGTGAATTCCTAAGTTGATTGTGAAAATTAAGTATTTTCGATGTGAAATTTGGATGATTATGGTTTAGGTTTTGGTATTTTGGAAGAGAGAAAGCAAGGATCAATTGAGCTTGAAATCAAGTTTCCTAATAATTGAGGTGGGTAGCATATTTATATTTTGATTTGTAAGCTATATGTGAATTTTTGAAAATTAAAGAAAGCAATTTTGAAAAATAAAGAAAGCGAAAATGTGAAAATTTTTGACAAATTATTGTTTTGTAAAGGCAGAAATTGATTTAGAATGTTTTCTCAAAGATTATTACAAGTTTGAATTCATTGCTTTCAATGATTCGATAAACCGATAGAAATTTCTCAAAATGCATTTGTTGTGTATGCATTATTCAATTGTTGAAATTATTGTTTGATTGAATGTTTTGATTGTTGAATTTTAGTGAATGATAGATCAATAAATTGAGTGGTATGCATTGGGAAAATTTTGAAGAAAAGTACGAATTGAAAAGTGCCTTCAGCAATCTGACTTTTCGTTTTCGATTATGTGTTATGTGGGTTTGGTAGGTCCCTTGGTGAGTCGTATTTGCTCTATGTGTATAGCCTTCTCCAGTGCGCCGCTAAGGGCACGGAGTCCGATTGGACTCCTTCACGGCTACACCGGACCGCAATGCGGAAAGTGTAGTACGCTCTATCACGATAAGCGGTCCCGCGCAAGACGCTCTGCTTGGACCTAGCTGCACCATTCGATGTGTAATATGTTTTGATTTGTTTATGTGTTCTGCATTCATATTTATGAAAAATTCAAGAAGTTTTGAAAATGAGAAAAAGTGAGATTATTATGAAAAGTTTGAAAATATGAAAAATGGGTTTGAGGAAATTGTTTGAAAAATTATAAAGTTTGAAAAAAAATTACCTTTTGGCAAAAAGAGTATTAAAATGATTTCGCTTATTTATCGCTTTATAAATGTGTTATCCATTTAGCTTTCGAGTTACTTCCCTTTCATCCCCATCTCCGTGTTTCGACGGAGATCGGATGAAAGAATGTGAAGACATCGCTTCGACATTTCGCCGCTAGATTTTGTGTAATTTGAATCTTTAGTATGAATATATTCATGACTTGAGATAAGTTTGGGAAAAATGTATTTGTGTATAAAGTTGAGTATTGTGAATGAATGAGAAATTTGTATATGAAATTATGAATAGTTTGGGAAGACATTTGTATGATTGATTTGGGAATGAGATTGAATTATGAGAATAGTAGATCGACTTACAAATATGAGAATGTTTTAGAAATAGGTTTGTGATTATCTGGCGATATCCGGACGGAGGGTCCGGTGGATTCGATGTGTGTGATTGTTTGGAAATTTTAGAAGTGTTGTTTTGAACACTTTGCGTGTTTGTTAGAGAAAGGCGCCATTATCTTTGAAATTTCGATAAAATCTGGATAAAATGTAATTTGAGATTTGTATGGATGAATAAGAATTTGTATGATTGTTGAGTTTCGGTTTAAGAATGAATTTTCCTATGGGAAATTATATGGATGTGATTGATGTAAGAAATGAGAATAAGAAAAGAAAAAAATCATAACGGATTTTGGAACGCCTTAGAATTCCCAACGCGATTCTCATTTCCTGTTCTTTGCTTATGCACGGATGTCGGAAAGTGTTTCAGTTTACATTAATTTGTTTTCTTACTTTGTTTTCTATCCGTATTCGATTTGCATTCGATTCGATCCCGCTTTCGCTTATTCGTTCCGTTTTGCTCTGTGTTTGTTTCAGTATTCGCTTGGCTTCTGCTTTGTTTCCGCTTCCCTTCGTATTTGTTCGCTTCCGCATTTCGCAATTTCGATCCGAAATTTCTGTCTCCTTTCGCTTCCGTTTTCATTGATTCCGTCATTCGTTCTTTTTGTTAAGTTGAAGTAGTTGGATTTCGGTTGGGATCCGGTTCCCGAATCGGGTCCCAACATTTATGGTATCAGAGCCCAGTAATATGATCTTACTTGGGCGTATGAGTATGAATAAGGAATTGATACGAGTTTGTAAAGATAAAAGTGAATTTGTGAGAGTGTGTTAGGTGGTCATTTGATTTTGATGAAAGGAATATGATTGTCTTTAGGAATGTGAAATTGATGTGCATGACTATTTGACGAATTCATGTGATTGGTTTGATTTGAGTGTTCAGAATATGTTTGACTTTCGGAATGTGTTGAGAAAATTAAGATTAGAACTTCTTGAGAAATTGTGATGAATTGATATAGATGAAAGAATGATGGCATAATGATGATTGAACCATATTAGGGTTCCTTAAGAAATGGACCATTAATTTGTGCCCATATATGAAGAAATAATGAGTTATAGCTATAGTGTTTTGATATGATATGAGTGATATATGATTTAAGGAAGTGAAAATTTCAAGAGATTGAGAATATGTATGAAGAGTAAATGTGATGAAAAGAAATTGATTATGAGTTGTGGAAAGAAATTAGTAAGAAAGTGCTTGATGATCATTGTTTAGAAAGAAATTTATCAAGAATGAGTTACTTGGAGTTAAGTAAATATGAATTTCGAGGACTAAATTCTTTTAAGAGGGGAGAAATGTTGGACCCTAACCTTGAGTGACAATTGACTATGATCAAGTGGATGAGTTGATTGAAATTAAGTTGAAGATCATGAAATAAAGAGAGAAAGTATGAAAATATGAAAAATTGTGAAATAGTTGACCTTTTTGGCATTTGAAAGTTGACTTTTGTTTGAGGCAAAATTTGATAAAATGATCTACATGAAACTTGTAGATTATGTTAAGAGATTTTTGTGGACATAAAGTTTGCAATATTTCGATATCGGAGTGAAAGTTATGATCAACAAAGTTTATGTTTGATCGGTTTGACTTTTATTATGGTTGAAACTTTGACTGAGAAATTAACCTAGTTAGAGGTTAATTGAGCTTTGATGTTCTTCATGAAAATTGAAGGATTTGTTTTGATCTTTATTTCGATATAAAGTATGCAATTTTTCGATCTCGGAAAATTAAGTTATGATTTTTGCAAGCGTGTATAGAGAATAGTATCTTTGACCGGAAAATGGACTCCCGTAGGAGTTGAATTGAGTTTTATGTTCTTCTTGGAAGATTTAGAGCTTCTCTCAAGCTTTCTATAGAGACTAAGTTTGTCAAAATCGGAGTTCGGGATTAAAAGTTATGAATTTTGGGAGTTTAGAGGAAAAAAAAAAAAGAAAAGTTTTAGCGCCCTCGCTAGGGCGACGGCTCGCCCTAGCGAGCGGCCCTCAGATGCGCTCGCTAGGCGACGCCGCCTAGCGAGGCGGGCAGTCTGGCTCGTCATGAGGCAAGGCTCGCCTCGAGTCAGGCGCCTCGCTAGGCGACGCCGCCTAGCGAGGCGGGCGGCCTTCGCCCTCGCCAGGGCGACGCCTCGCCCTAGCGAGCGGGCGCCTCGCCCTCGCGAGCGGGCGCCTCGCCCTCGCGAGTTGGGCGTCTCCGACGCCGTTTTGCTTCTTAAATTTTTGATTTCTTTGTTTTTAATCCGACCTTTGCTCACTATTTTGCCTATATCTTTTCCGTCCGACATCCGATTGAGTTGATTCTTTTTGCGTTGGATTCCTAAGACATTGAATTTCATTTTATAAGAAATTTGTGAACTTTTGAGATTAAATTAATAGTGATTAATTTAATCAAAGTGAGTCGGGAAATTTTCTGAACATGATTCAGTGTTTTGTGAAATTCGGGATCTGTAGAGATCCGATTGAAGCGATTCTTGAGGCGAAATAAAGATAAGACAAGGGGCTATAAAACATATGAAGACATGAAATGTCAATTTTGCCCTTAGGACTTTTAATTTTTGAATTTAAGTTCGGATTAGGGTTTAATTTTTGGATTGGGAACACTTGTGAGTAATTTGAGTATAACTTTTGATCTGGGAATCGAAATGAGACGATTCTTGTTTTGAATTAAACTAGAGACATAAGGCTACAATTGTGATGAAGACATCGAGTTTCAATTCTGGGATTAAGAATGTGAAATTTTGGATGGAAATAATCGTACATGAAAAGTGTGTTAGAATATGGATATATCCGAACTGTTTTGCACATAACTTTTGATGTAGTGCTCGGAATTGAGCGCGGTCAATGGCGTTGGATTCGTATGATTGAGAGGAACATTTCTCGAGAAGGAAGTTTTGACAAACTCCTTCAGATTGATAGTGCGAATCAACCCGCAAATGAGCATGACATAAAGTAATAATGGAGGGGCAAAATGGTCATTTGACCATTAATTAATGAAACACTTGATGAGTTGTCGTTTTTGGCTATTAAAAGCCACGGAAGTGGCTGGAGAAGTCTGGAAAATGTTAGAAGAAAGAAGAAGAAATAAGAAGAGAGAGTTTCGGGTGATGGAGAAAAGAAAAGAGAGAGAAAGGTAAGTTTGATTTTGTCTACTTAATTTTTCAAGCTTTTGGGACTTTTCCAAGAAGGAAAAGAATGGAGAATGATGAGAGCTTCCTAAGGAACCAAGAAACTTTGAATTTGGAGGAGAAAAGAGGTAAGAGAAATTTTTCTACTTTGAGATTTTGATTAATTTTCGGTTTAGAATTATGGCATATAAGATGGGTTTATGATTTATGAAGTTAATTTTGAAATATATGCTTTAGGCTGGGTTTAATTTTGGGTGGAAAATTGATTAAGGTTTAGGCTTAATTTTATGATTGAGAATTTTGAGATATTTTGGTGTAGAATTATAGGAAATATGATGAATTGATGATATATAAAATCAATTTCGAAGAATTTGTATTTTATGGTATTGAATTGGGATAAATTGGTTTAGCCAATTTTAAGATTTGGGAATTTTGAAATTGAGGATTTAAATAGTTTGGAATTAATGTGAATTGAGGAATTGTGAGATTAATTTTGAAGAAATTATGTTTTATGAGATTGAATTCGAGTGTCTTGGTTTAGGCCAATTTTGAAAATTGGGGATTTTCAAAATTGGAGATTGAAATAGCTTGAATGTAAATGGAATTGGTGAATTCTAAGTTGACCGTGAAAATTAAGTATTTTCGATGTGAAATTTGGATGATTATGGTTTAGGTTTTGGTATTTTGGAGAGAGAAAAGCAAGGATCAATTGAGCTTGAAATCAAGTTTCCTAATAATTCGAGGTGGGTAGCATATTTATATTTTGATTTGTAAGCTATATGTGAATTTTTGAAAAATTAAAGAAAGCAATTTTGAAAAATAAAGAAAGCGAAAATGTGAAAATTTTTGTCAAATTATTGTTTTGTAAAGGCAGGAAATTCTGATTTCCGAATGTTTTCTGAAAGATTATTACAAGTTTGAATTCATTGCTTTCAATGATTCGATAAACCGATAGAAATTTCTGAAAATGCATTTGTTGTGTATGCATTATTCAATTGTTGAAATTATTGTTTGATTGAATGTTTTGATTGTTGAATTTTAGTGAATGATAGACTGAATAAATTGAGTGGTATGCATTTTTGGGGAAAATTTTGAAGAAAAGTACGAAATTGAAAAGTGCCTTGAGCAACGACTTTCGTTTTCGATTATGTGTTATGTGGGTTTGGTAGGTCCTTGGTGAGTCAATGTTGTCTCTATGTGTATAGCCTTCTCCAGTCGCTCATAAGTGCACGGAGTCGATTTCGGACTCCTTCACGGCTACACGGACCGCAATGCGGAAAGTGTAGTACGTTTCGTTTCACGATCGCACAGACCGCTATGCTGGGGCTGCAAGACGCTCTGTTGGACCTAGCTGCACCATTCGATGTGTAATATGTTTTGATTTGTTTATGTGTTCGCATTCATATTTATGAAAATTCAAGAAGTTTTGAAAATGAGAAAAGTGAGATTATTATGAAAAGTTTGAAAATATGAAAAAATGGGTTCGAGGAAATTGTTTGAAAAATTATAAAGTTTGAAAAAAAATTAGCCTTTTTGGCAAAAAGAGTATTAAAATGATTTCGCTTATTTATCGCTTTATAAATGTGTTATCCACGAGCTTTGAGCTCACCCCTTTCATCCCCATCTCCGTGTTTCGAAAGGTGAGATCGGATGAAAGAATGTGAAGACATCAGTTTCGACATTTCTGTCAGTTAGATTTTGTGTAATTTGAATCTTTAGTATGAATATATTCATGACTTGAGATAAGTTTGGGAAAAAAATGTATTTGTGTATAAAGTTGAGTATTGTGAATGAATGAGAAATTTGTATATGAAATTATGAATAGTTTGGGAAGACATTTGTATGATTGATTTGGGAATGAGATTGAATTATGAGAATAGTAGATCGACTTACAAATATGAGAATGTTTTAGAAATAGGTTTGTGATTATTCTGTGATATCCCTGACGGAGGGTCCGTGGATTCTCGATGTGTGTGATTGTTTGGAAATTTTAGAAGTGTTGTTTTGAACACTTTGGGTTTCGTTAGGAGAAAGGCGTAGTTATGTTTCCAAATTTCGATAAAATCTGGGATAAAAATGTAATTTGAGATTTGTATGGATGAATAAGAATTTGTATGATTGTTGAGTTTCGGGTTTAAGAATGAATTTTCCTATGGGAAATTATATGGATGTGATTGATGTAAGAAATGAGAATAAGAAAAGAAAAAAAAAATCATAACGGATTTTGGAACGTCTTAGGAATTCCCAACGCGATTCTGTTTCCTGTTCTTTGCTTATGCACGGATGTCGGAAAGTGTTTCAGTTTACATTAATTTGTTTTCTTACTTTGTTTTCTATCCGTATTCGATTTGCATTCGATTCGATCCCGCTTTCGCTTATTCGTTCCGCTTTGTGATTCGTATTCGATTATTTCGCTTCGCTATATTCGATTGAATCTGTTCGTTTGATTCGATTAGCATTTGCTTCCGCTTGCCTTTGCTTCCGCTTCGCTACTTTCGGATTTGTTCGCTTCCGCATTTCGCAATTTCGATCCGAAATTTCTGGCTCCTTTCGCTTCCGTTTCCATTGATTCCGTCATTCGTTCTTTTTGTTAAGTGTATTCGGTTGGGATCCGGTTCCCGGATCGGGTCCCAACATTTATGGTATCAGAGCATAGAGTGAAAGTGTTAAGTTGATTCGGTTGGGAGTGAAAGTGTTAAGTTGATTCGATAAGTTTTCTTTGATTATTGTTTCCGGATGTCGGATGTGTCTGCTTTGATTTCGTTTGGCTTTGCAATCTGTTCGTTTGATTCGATTAGTATTTGCTTCCGCTTGCATTTGCTTCCGCTTCGCTTACTTTGGTTTGTGCGCTCAAGATTTTGTTTTCGATCCGAAATTTCCGCTTCCCTTCGTTTCCGTTTGTTTCGTTTTCCGTTCTGTATAAGTAGTTGGGTTCCGGTAACGGGATCCAACATTGATGGTATCAGAGCATAGAGTGAAAGTGTTAAGTTGATTCGGTTGGGATCCGGTTCCCGGATCGGGTCCCAACAATCATAGTACAACCAAATGGGTCTAGCCATTGAATCAACCACAAATAACTCATAAATCAAGTTTTTGAGCTAAACGGTCTATAAAGTAGCCCTATAACATGCACTCTGCGTGCATAGTCGAGGAAGTTACCCGTGTCTTCTTGACACACTTTCACGAAATTGTATTATCTGCAAACTTAAAACTATAACCTTAAATGGACTTTTGATCATCCGGACACATAGTTAAAATATGAATCTTAATTCCATACGAGGTTTAGTTTGTTAATTGTACTATATGTCAACATATAATCGTTAATTCCCTTTAGTATTTAAACACTCATTTGACTGCATTTCAATGGTCTACACCTAGGTTAACCAGATATTGACCAAACAGTCAAAGCAATGTCTCGCCTAGTACATAACCAAACATACATAAGGCTATCAACTGTACTAGCATACGAAACATTTCTCATAACCTCTCTCTACTTTATTATTTGGATATTGTGCCAAAGATTATCTCTCACTATGAGAGAAAGTGCTATGATAGGCTTAATGTTAACTATATTAAACCTTTGCAACACATACTCAATGTATGCATTTAATGAGAGGTCTGATGAGTGTTGAGATTTGTCCTGGTGAATTTGAATACTCAAGACAGAAGATGCTACACCAAGGTTCTTCATGTCAAAGTTCTTGACCAAAATTTGCTTAACCTCATACAACATAGTCAAGTAATTTGACGTGAGCAATATATCATGCACATGCAATAATAGAAAGACAACTTTGCTCCCCTTAACCTTATAGTACAAGCATCTTTTAATTTTACTTTCCATGAAGCCAAAAGAGTTCAAACCTTATCAAATGTAAGGTATTATCCCAAAATCCTTTAGGTCTAATATTCATTTACAGCTGATGAGTTTGCAGTTCCTCTATAAATCAATTGGCTCTCAAACCATATTATGCTTCATGGATTACATCTCGTCATTCATTGCATCCCTCCACACATCCGCATTAGGTCCAGAAATAACTTCTGTAAAACTAATTATATTTGATACATGTCTAATATCATAGTCCTGTACACCTGATAGACTATGTAACCAGATAGGATAGCAGGTCTTCTCACTATGGTAGATTTACTTAATTGTATTAGATCTTGTACCTCCAGAAATTTCTGTGTGTGCAGGTATGGGTTCTTGTTCCTATACAGGCATGGTACAAAGACCTAGATTCACCAGATCTAACTGTATGAGTAACGAGTACATGATAGCTGTAGTATCCGCCCTGCTATCATCTGAAGGGTCAAAGGGCCCACCATCTTCATAGATATTGTATTCTAGAAACTTAGCTATTTGTAATTCCACTATTCCAGTCCCTCCTTCTTTATAGTAAAAGTTGTAGCTTTAAAGTGATCAGGATATCTTACTAAATAGCAATGAATACAAGTATGCAATTTATCTTTATAAGGATTATATTACCTCAGTAGGGCAGACCGATACACGAATGTGTGCAATGCTGAGTTTCTAAACTTCTAGATAATCTAGTAGAATAGCCCTATTTTGCATTGACTTCTTCAAGTCCTTTAGGGTGTAGTTATGCCTTTCAACAACACATCATTTTGCTCATAACTACTCGGCATATTGAATTAAGTCACTATTCCAACTGATTCCAAATATTTAGCAAACAGACCTTTTAAGGTCCAGAAACACTATTTTTGCCATGATATTTTTCTCCACTGTCAAATTTGACTATCTTAATGAATTTTTCCAATTGGTTCTCAACCTTAAGTCTTTAAGGAAGAATACATAACTGTAAAGGGAATAATTATCAACAAATGTCATAATACATTTAGAATTGCACAATGTAACTATATAAGATCTATCGATATCTTTATGTATCAAACTCAACAAGTCAAAAATATGAGTTGACCTCAATATCTTTATTAGTCAACTTATCCCTGTAATAGTCAGCATATGTTTCCAGATCATCATAATCTAGAATTGAGAAATGCATTCTGTGGTTAATCTCTTAACCCTAGCTTTGGAAATATGACTTAAAATGTTATGTCACACCATGTATGACTTTTCATTCATCAGGGTTCTTCATTTCATAAGTTGTTTAGCAAGATATGAAGAAGCATATATTTAATTCAGGGTAAGACATATTCTATACAAACCATATGAAAAGAAAGTTGTACCATTATGTTTTGCATTAAACAACAACTGTACAACAAAAGCATTAAATACAAAACATTAATCCTCTTTGTCCAAAATTGATCAACAGATTACATATAAAATGTGTCGTGTAAACCCAAATGAACCTTACTATAAGGTTCGGTACATACATTCCCTATAAATATTACTTCTACTTCTTCATTGTTGTCAACCATCAGTTCCTCCTTCCCTTTCCTGGATATGAACTACTACATTGTGGAAGCATCTTGATTAGATTTTCCATAATATAGTTACCAAATACTTAATGCGACTATCACAAATTAGATTCATAAATTGATAAGCCAATGAGTTACCTGATGGTCACAATCTTTCTTTATAGGCCTCATACTGTTGGCTTCTTTATGTCCCTAGGATCTTTACCAGCACTGGAATGACTAACGTCAGCATATGGAGAAGATTTAAACTTTTTATCATTGAACTTAGTGGGCTTCATCTTTGCCTTCCCTTTAGTTGCTTCAAGGGTTGTAGGAGTAGCAAACTTGAGTTTCTCCTCCTCAGCAATGCAATAGGCTATCAAAGCGTTGAAATCCCATTCCTCATTTGACAAGTAATATGTCATCACCAGGTTACTAAACTTTGGAGGGAGTGTGTTTAGAGTCTAGTGAATAATGAAGCATTAGGAAGAGGAATGTTTAACATCTTCAGTCTACTGTAAAGAAGGATCATTTTCGATATGTACTCCGTTACTTTCCCTTCTCTTGTATATCTTATGGAGAATAATTCTTTCATCAAGGAACTTGTCTCAAGATTAAGTGAGACTGTGTATCTTTGGGAGATATTATTAGAAACTCCCTCACTATGTCTATGTTTGAAAGTCCACTTAACAAATGGATAGGAATGGATCTTTTATTGGTCATCAGATATAATTTGTTAGACCGACCCCAATCTTCATAGGCTGCTTTATGAGCTCTCGAACTCATAGATGTAGGTAGAGATGACCTCTTTGTTCGTATAGCCATATCAACTGTAGCACCCCACTCCCGACGAGACCCGAACCCGATATCCATGGTGATATCCGAGCCCATGACCACGAGGTGGCGATTAGAACACTCGCCGTAAAATCGGTACATTACTTTCTATAACAAATGCGCGGAATTCTATACTCAATTTTGGGTACTCATTCAATCCCGTCCAATAGGATACACTCATTTTCAAAAGCCACTTAGGTCAATTTTACAAATACATAATAAACACTTTAGTACAAAAGTAAAGACGTGCAATGCAGACACTAACCGATCCCGACTTCGACCTTCACTTGAATCTGCGCCATACTCCCGCTTTACTAACGGGTACTCTTCGATTCCTGAAAATAATTGCAATGTTGGGTGAATTTATGCGAACTCGGTGAGAAACCATCATCGATGGTTCACTCAAATCATGCATTACGCAAATTACGTCTGACACGACACACAGAATAACAATTAATGATATTATATAACAATTATACGATGAGTCTATAATAGTTTGCTACATTATACTGATATCATTAGCAATAATACAAGATGGCGTAGAATAGTTCACATAACGAAGGTACGATAGTCTATATCAAGATACTGATGTCGAATAAACATTTCAAGAGCATAGAGCGGTTTACGATATTACATCACAATTTACAAGAAATCATGGCATCGCATACTCAATTCGAATCGTCACACAATTTGGCGATTCGATCAATACCATGTATATGATGCATATCATATATGAGACTCTTTCCGTTATTCATGTTGTGCCCAAGTGCTCAATCAAGAACAATGGGGGCGCGGCGTGATTTTCTCCCTCGGGCTAAGCCCTGACAAGATGCGATTCGAGCTCTAGGCTCTTTTCAAAGTGAAATTAGCAACTTGGGCACGCCCATTATCCGATCATGCATTTATGCATGCGGTTGCAATGTTCGAGAATTCAAGATTCAAGATTCAAGAAGTCACGGTGTATGGCTATAAAGCCCAAAGTAACGAAGAATCGAGAATTCAAGAATCCAATCCAATACGGTAAACACATACAATTCGATCGTACCCTTTCCAAAGTCATGCGGTCATACGGTTGAAATTCACATTATTAAGTTCTATACTGAAGAGCATGCAATTCACCATACACATTTCAAGACTAATACAGCTTCACCTTTATACATTTCAAGGGTCATACAAAGGCAATTCGATCACATACAACTCAAGAGTCATGTAATTCACATTGTCAAGTAATTCACGGTGAACATTTAGACACTCAAAATTTGAGAAACCAACTAGGTTACTCACTGTTACTTCGAGCTATTGCAGGAAGTCCCAAAGAATGTCCGTGGAACGACGATCCAACGGTGCCTCTATAACAAGACAAGATCCATTACTAATCGCTCAATTAAACGATGACAAGAATGCATATGTCTCTATGAAATTATGTCCAATTAAGTACAATCCAATCCAATAAAATAGCTTCCTCATGACCTCGCGGCATTCGTCAACGACGAAGAGGCACGCGCCACAAGGCGGCGTCGTCTCCACTGCGGCTCGCCATGACGTCTTCTGCCTTCGTCGCGACCAATACATTTAACTCAATTCAATTTTATTCGTCATGACGAAGCCCTAACGCTTCGATGCTCGTCGCGACGCATGCGAAGACCAGTCGTCTTCTCCGATCGATTTCACCATTTCTCTCACTAAAACGTCCATTAACACCCTCAACTACTCAATCAACCACAATAAAAGCCATAGATGTAATAAAAATAAGTAATAACAACATTGAAGCCATTAAAGCTTACCAATCACTCAATCGATCGCAAACCCTAAAATCTTTCTCAACACCGCGATCTCCTCCTCAAGCCTCAATCCACTTCATTTCCACAATAATCACAATAAACCGGTTAGCTTAACACAATAGGAGGGAAACCACAAGAAGAAACAACGATCCTCACCTATGAAGAAGGATCGAAGATCACTGTGGAGAGGGAAGAAGAGAAACTCGCAAATGCCTTAGCCAATTTTCCCCAAATTTCTCAACCCTAGGTATTTATAGACCTAGGTCTCCTTATCATCCAAATTTCGCCTCTAAATTTCAATGGCTCAAGATATTTATTTCCTATCACCACTCTAACTTTTCCATTGCCATCTGACAGTTCTTTCAAGATCTATACTGATCAATCGATCAATCTCTCAATATTTCCTATCCGCATTATCTCCCGAGTTTCCCGGAAATCTCCTATAAGCCACTATAAAATACCAGTTACACTTAAATTATTCTAAATCAATCATTTGAACCCAATTACTCACTCAATCATATTCCGATCGATTCGATCGGTCTCTATATTACCAAAATACCCTTGCTGACAGTAACGGGATGTTACATCAACCTCAGTTATCTCCATAACGCTCAATACATTCTCTGTCCACATTTTCGTATTGAAACCAGTTAGGTTTTTAATAGTGACACTGATTTTGATAACCAAAAAGGTTACTATAAAATGATAATGTTTAAATTAGCACAAATGTAGGATAACAATGATACTCAAAGCTATTAAATAATATCTTTACTGAAAATTCGGTCACAAGGTTGGTCATATGGTATGTGACAATTTAACATCAATAATTGCAAAAATATGAATACATAGTCTTATTGTCACACACTTGTGTTGAAGACATTCTTTGAAAATTTCATTTGAGACTTTCGCAAAGAAAAAATCTTAGTAGAGGTACTATCGTGCATTACTAGACATTAAATTGATCACTCGAGACATAAGAACCTTATGTATCTCCCTTATGACAAGTTCGTTGCAAAAAAATTTACTTAAAAATAGATTTAGAATGTCTCAATTTTTTTTTCCCGAATAACAATCATACGATCTTGAATACTGAACATGAGACTCAAGACACAAAAACTTGAAGTATATCTCTCATGTGATATTCGAAGCATGAAAATTTACTCAAAATCATATTTAGAATACCTTAATTCATTTTCTGGAGTTAAACTTTAATTTATTACTAATGCAATAAATCCAGAAAATTGAAAAAACACACTTTATGAATTTTCCTAGACTCGAAGTTGACCCAAAATACCTCGGGGCATCTTTACGGAAAATTTGAAAATCTTCTGTTTTTTCTAGGTGCTGACATCAGCATTACATTAGCATTACTGTAAAGCTGACATCAGCGTAGCACTATGCGTTGACGTCAGCAGGCGACAGCTTGTGGGTGGGTAAGGGGTGCATGTTTGTTGCACACGTGCATACTGACCCGCACCAGGTACTTTTGGTGCGTGTGCAGCATGCACCCCCCGACGCACACACACAAATTACTTTATGATGCGTGCGTTACACGTGCCGCCACATGTCTGAATCCTTGCTACCATGTGTCAGAACCGTTGCGGGCGCGTGTACCGCCTCTTTGTTGCCCTTTGACGGGGAGGGCATTTTTCGGCTACCTAGGATCAATTTTTCACTCTTTTGGACCCATTTTTGACGCTTTTTTATAGCTAGCATTTTGTATACCACTTTTACATAATTATATATGCAAAAAAACCGAAAACCGAATAAAAACATATGAGATCCATAATGGATGGAAATAAAAAAAATTCGTTTCCGACAGCCTGATCACGTAATCGCTCTGATACCACATATAACATATAACATAGACCTTATTACATGTCCCAAATTGTTCATAAAAGGGTTAAAAATGAAGGAAATATATAATACCTTATTTCGGTTCCATCTTAACTTCCAAAGCAGTTTCCGAGGCCAAAATGAATTCCAATCACCTTGAGACCTTCACGAAAAGTGATCACCGACATGTAGTTAATGTCGTTCTACAATTTTCTCAAAACGTAAACACTTTTAACGAGTCAGAAGATCCGTATGTTTACGAATGATATAAACAACTATAGGAGACCTTAACCTTTATATATATAATCTATATCGGGCTTTCCTATCTCAAGATTGATATGGATCCGGTTCATACTGATTGAGATCTATTTTTCACACGGACTTTAACCCATTGATTTAGATCATTTCTTGGGTTACTTATTTATCTTTACCTAGATCAAATTACGTAACTTAATCAATAAGTTATTGAAAAACTGAAAAATGTAATTAATAGTTGTCTAATTTTATAAAAAAAGACAAAAATGTCCAATATTTATAGCTCTAGAATTATTCTTGTCTAGATTGCAGTAATTTATGTTAGTAATCCCTATTCCAGATTCTTACGTTAAGGCAATCTTATTTTAAAACAAATCTTAAATCTAATCTTAAATGTTAAATCTAATTTTTCAAACAACAGGTGTGTCTTCTACCTAAGGAAATCCAAGCCATCCTATAAACTCTGGCCACCATTCTATTGCCACCAAAACACTTCTTGTCGGTGGCTTCACTGGTAAGAGAAAGCGGCAGCCAAATCGCCATCTTCTAGTCCGTACCAATAAGACGTCATTGTCACAATCTTTTCCTACCACCATAATGTCTGTTGACCATCTAACTTATTAAGTATATATACTAAGAGCGACCGGATGGACGACCACGGAATAGATCCCTATCGTCCATTTAATCCAGCGGCTTATATTTCTTTCTTTCTGTTTATTGAATGTTGTGTCTTCGCGCGATATACACGCAATCTTCTGACCCAAATATTTTGTCATTTTGTTAGGCGTGTGTCTTCGCGCGATATGCACGCAATCTTCTGACCTAATCCTTTGATGCAATAGTTTGTCAGGCGGCTACGCTTGTGACTACTTAAAGAGCGAATGGGATGGACGACGGAATAGATCCATGTTATCTCCTTTCTCTGTCTTTGTTTTTCCTCTCCGCCATTGCCTTCCTCTGCTTTTTCCATTCCAGCTGTGGTTGTCGTAGCTGTTGTTGGTGTCGAGAGAGTATCAGTGGTTTCGACGTGAATCTAGCACGTGAACCTAGCATAAGGTTGTTCATCAACTGAACGTCGAATGTTGTAACCGCATCGTCTCGGTTTCCAGTTGTTCTTTACTTGTAAATCTTCTTTATGATTTTTTTGTTTTGGTGTGTACAGATGTTTTCCAAGTTTCGATGTTGTTGCTGTCGACTGTTGTTGCTGTCCACTGTCGTTACTGTCGAACACGGAAATCAATGTTGACCAACTGTTGGCCTACAACAGACTTGGATATGAGCAAATATCCTAAAAAAGGATGGCTCGAATAAAGAAGACGTAGTGGAGACTTCTGAAAAAGAGTGCTTCAAACAAAGAAGGCGTAGTGCAGACTTGGATATGAGGAGATTTATCATAAATTGCAAAGCTGCTACTTCACCACCAGCATCCTCTTTCCTTGTACATATATTTTTCTCATGTCAGATAGGAACTCCTCTGTCAAAGCAGAGGTTTCAGGATTATCACCAGGAATCATCTACTTTAATCTGAAAAAGGATGCCTGGAACAAAGAAGGCGTAGTGCAGACTTGGATATGAGCAGATTCATCGTCAGTCTCTGTCCATATAACAGCTACTTGTGATGCAATAGGAAGATCGTAAATGCGTTGACCAAGATTTTCTTGTATTCATAAAGTTTTAGAAGACGTAGTGCAGATTTGAATAATATAGTAACTGCACATATCGCTTCGTGCTATTTTTCAAGAATGTGACATATCGCTTTGTCAAGTTTTATGTGTCTTACTTTCGCTTGCTCTAACTTTTTCTGCTTTATGTCTTACTTCAGTCTGCTTTTCACTTTTTAATATCTGACTTTGATCGTTTCACTTCTATCATCTCACTTCTATCGTCTCGCTTCTTAATTGGGAGGTGATTTGCTTTTTCTATCATCTCGCTTCTTAATTCGGAGGTGATTTGCTTTCGTCTGCTTTCCATCGTCTGCTTTTCCTGCCCTCTGCTTTTAGATAACTTTCGTCTGGATGAAACATCATATGAGCAGATTTATCATGTTGCCATTTCAAGAATTGTAATATTAGATAACATAATATGGTAACTGCACATATCGCTTCGTGCTATTTTTCAACGTCTTTATTTCATCGTCTTACTTCGACATCGTCTTACTTTCGCTTTGTCTAACTTTTATCGTGCTACTTTGGTTGTGTTACTTCCGTCTGCTTTTTAACTCCGTCTATTTTTCTACTTTCGTTTGTTTTTCAGCTTGCGTCTGCTTTTGCTTTCGTCTGCTTTTTGACTTCCGTCTGTTTTTTTCTTTCGTCTGCTTTTCAATGTCTTACTTTGATCGTTTCACTTCTTTGAAAGTTAAGATTAAGAGTAAATACGAAGTGAAAGTGAGATGATAACAATTGATCTTTCTTGTACTCGTTCATAATGCGTGAATAAGTTTTTGGGTAACACTTTGAAGTCTCTTTGTCTATAAGATACCTCTTTAGGTTGTATACAGATGGCCTACAGCTTTGTAAAGTTTTTGAAGACGTAGTGCAGATTTGGATATGAGGAGATTTATCATCTTGCGATTTCAAGAATAGTAATATTAGATAGCATAATATGGTAACCGCACATATCGTTTCGTGCTATTTTTCAGCGTCTTATTTTGATCGTCTTACTTGTTAAGTCAAATGACTTTACATATATGATTTTGATGAATAATGATGAAGTTGAAAAGATGCATTTAAGAAGAGAAAAAGCAGATTTGAGTTGAGAAAGTAAACGGTTAAAATAGATGGAGTTGAAAAGTTGATGAAGTTATAAATATAGGCGGAGTTGAAAAGTAGTAGAAGTTAAAAATATAAACGGAGTTGAAAAAGTAGAAGAAGTTAACAATACTGACGAGAGAATACAAAAGTCGATTTAAGACATAAAGATGCATTTAAAAGCGGGCGATACTGAACAAAAAACAGATGAAGCACAAAAGGCATTTAATCAAAAAGGTATTTGAAGTTCAATTTCCTTGTGAGAGAAGTAACGAAATGTGATTTAACTACATCAAATTTGCTATAAAACATAATGGACACTTGGGTAGGAAACTCAATGCTTAATAGAATTGATCCCGATATTAGGAATATAATGGAGTGACGCCAAGACTACTGATTTCTCAGATTCCATGTTCATCTAAATTGAACTTGAACAAGGCTACATCCCCAACGAATAACCATGGCCATCTATCCACTACGCATTTAAATCTATCTCCGTATTTTGGACACATCGAACCTTATGCTTTCCGCTACTTGGCTCCCTAACAAATAACAATCAAATATTTCTTTTAGTAAAAAGAAAGTTAAAATGATTTCAAAATTATATTATAATAATTAAAGGTATGTTTAAAATATCCTTATTTGAAAACCATAAGTTCAAAGTTTTGCAATATATATTTTCTTAAGATAATATCAATACACAACTTTAAAATCTCATATAGAAAGTAAGTGACTAATTTTACCTTGTCCTCTGTAAGTACTTTAAAGACATCTTTTGATCCCATAATCTACTACGTGTATTGGGATATCTAGATTCTTGACGTACAACTTCCTTTCCCATTTCTTCCATTAAGTCCTGCATTTCTAATGTGTTTTCAGAATGGACAGCCATTGAAACAGTATCAATGGCGGACATCTTCGCTAAACCATTAAGTGAAGAACGGTTCAGAAATCGATTTAAATCTCAACATGGTTAAATATATCATAAAATCAAAACCAAAGGTCAATATTTTTAGGACAATAAATTCATATTTACGTGAACTTGAAAAGCAGACGAAATGTGACAAGTAGACGAAAGAAGAAAAATAGACGCAAGTTGAAAGTTGAACACGAAGGTTATAAATAAGAGTCGAAGTCAACATATTATTTATGCTTTCGCATTCTCCGTCTGTTTTTCTACTTCGTCTGTTTTTGTACATCATCTGTTTTTGTTCGTCTGTTATTCATTAAAATCATATATCTCAAGTCATTTTGACTTAACATGCTTTTCAATAGGTTCCGTCTATTTTTCTTCATCTGTTTTTCATCGTCTGCTTTTTCATCATTAATTGTACTTCATCAAAATCATTGATGTTCAGTCGTTTTGACTTAACAATCTCGTCCTTTTTAACTGCACAGATTTTTTCTATCACGTAGATTGAGTTTTCAATTAATAGGTACAATCTTTTGGCCGCTATAATAATGTCAAATACTGCCAATAGCGTATTGCAGAAGTAGACCATAACAGAGATTGTGATAGATTTCTCACGTGCTACTCCTGACAGGTTGACCTTCTACAATTATTTTCTCTTCTTTAGAAATTAGTGTCATTGCTTCCCTTTACTCTTCTTCCTGACAGGTTGACCTTCTACAATCATTTTCTGTTTTTCGCAAGAAGAAGACGACCAGAACAGAGATTGCTTGAATCTTGAAAGAACCGGTTATTCAATTGAGTTTTGTAACTAACTCAAACTGATTCTTAATTCACACGTGGTTTGCTTTCGTCTGCTTTCCATCGTCTGCTTTTACTCCCGTATACTTTTGCACAACTTTCGTCTGCTTTTGTTTTCGTCTGCTTTTGCTTCCGTCTGGTTTTGCTTCCATCTGCTTTTCAACTTGTGTTTGTTTTTCAACTTCCGTCTTCTTTTCATCGTCTCCTTTTTCATCATTATTTGTACTTCATTAAAATCATTTATGTAAAGTCGTTTTGACTTAACAATCTCCTCCTTTTTAATTGCAGAGATTTCTTCTGTCAGGTGGATTGACGTTTCAATTAATAGGTATAATGTCAAACATTGCCAATAGCGTATTGCAGAAGTAAACACCAGAACAGAGATTGACGTTTTAATTCATAGGTGAGACCGTCATAATTTGTTACTTGTGGCAAGGAAAGACACGCTAACACCCAAAATGTATGAACCAGATATTCAGACCTGTTTTTCTTATATAACTGGTATAATAATGTCGATTCCTGCCAAAAACATATTGAAGAAGTAAGCAAACATGAACAGAATTAGAGAAGAAGAGCACCAGAGTAGAGATCGACGTTTCAATTCAAAGGTGATAAAATTATTATACA
This sequence comes from Erythroxylum novogranatense, assembly GCA_029891385.1. Classification (NCBI taxonomy): domain Eukaryota; kingdom Viridiplantae; phylum Streptophyta; class Magnoliopsida; order Malpighiales; family Erythroxylaceae; genus Erythroxylum; species Erythroxylum novogranatense. Next base: position 81,260,169 of record CM057232.1, on the reverse strand, counting down.
CGTGCTACTCCGGACAGGTTGACCTTCTACAATTATTTTCTCTTCTTCGAAAATTACTATCATTGTTTGCCTTTACTCTTCTTCCTGACAGGTTCACCTTCTACAATCATTTCCTCTTCTTCCAAAGCTTGCCTTTTTGCATCCGTTTATCAATCAATCATTCAAGGGTCATTTCTTTGGCATCAAAATTACTTACAACAAAATTTGATCTCTCCCACGCCCTCCACTGACACCTTTATATTCTAACTTCTTACCTGTTCTCCTGTCTTAACCCTTAAAGCAAATCTATCCCAACCGCTGAAACATTTTCTCTACCCAAACTTTACTTCTCTCAACTACCCTCTTCTTTTAGTTATCAAATTCTCCGCTCTAGATTCTCATCGCATTTATACTCCATTTTGTAAGGCCCCGTGCTTATTCTCTGCTGCATTATTCGAGTACTAAGGTATATATGCTTAGGTTAAATAAATTTATTGTAAAAATTCAGATATTGTTATTTATTAACCTGAATAGAGCAAATTCTCCTTTCTACGCTCGATTGCATGTATACTCCATTTTTATAGGTCCCCGCTTATTCTCTCGCATTCTTCGTAGTAAGGTAAGTGTAGTTAAATGAAATAATTTTTTTATAAATTCGCTATAGTTATTTAAATGATTTATAATCATGTTTGTTCAACATATTGTTTGTTAGATCATAAACAAAAGGTTTTTTTTACATGTTTATTTGTGATACGATTTATAATATATATTCAATTTTATTGTTTCTATATATATATTGATATAGCTATATAGATATATATTTATATATATATGTATATATACATATATATATCAATGTATGTAGGCTCAGATATATATATATCGATAATTCATTTTTACCAACATCATGAATGGATAGATCAAAGACGCTCATATTATGTCGATTCCTCGTATTTACATATGGATAGAAATGCTAAAAGACATAAAAATATGCTGAAATGCCAAATGAAAAAAATAGGAATTGTTGCGGCGTAGAGAAAATCGAATCGCAAAAACACAACTTCCACTTCATCTACACTTCAAAGAAAGAATTACTCCTCAATGTATGATTCTTTCATTAATATCGAATCTTCCACCAGTCAACTTCTGAGTCATGAACCCTCTTATCATCAAATACGTGACCGATGTATTGATATCCATGCTGATCACATAAATGAAGGTACCTTTTTTTCACTATATTGATACTATTTCCAACCTAACTAGTCCACATAATGATAATGTCCTTTTTATACGTTTCAAGGGATAAATCATCGCACATTCCTTTCAACATTAACATCCTTGCAGAATTTACCAGTTGAATCTGAACAGCTCCCTTTTGTTCCAGATTGTCAATATTGTAACGCAAAATGATTTTACCTTGAACCTCCATCGTTTTGTTGCTCGTCCGGACAAATTTCTATTGTTTCTCCTCAGATGCCTTATGCTTTAAAGTCTTTGTTTCTAAATAGCGATGAAGAATCCGAACATTTCAGAAAGAATGTTCTTACATACAATAACAATGTAGCTTTCACTTCCTATGGAGCCAGATATGATCGTGACCTGACAAAAAACACAATGGGAGTTTATACATTCCGTGTTCAAGGACAAGTTTATCATTTCCTTGACAGTTTAGTGCCGAAAACCAATAAAGTATCTGGAATCCAACTTTATTTCTTTGATACCGATGAAGAACTACAACAAAGGGTGAGCAGTTCTGATAAACTTCGTGAAAGTACATTGAAGCTGATTATGACAATTCTTAAAGATAACCCTTATGCTAGGTTCTTTCGTCGTCTTAAAGATATTCCTTCCCTTGAAAATCACCAAATTGTTCTCAGATGTTATCCGGGTCTTGATCAGCGCGTTTACAATCTTCCTACCGCATCACAAGTAGCTGCTATATGGACTGAAACTGATGATGAACAGCATGATAAATCTCCTCATATCCAAGTCTACAGGCACTCAAGCCCAAGCTATAGAATTCAATCTTATTGTGCATGCTACGACCCGCTTCAATACCCACTTCTGTTTCCACGGGGTGAATCAGGATGGCATCCTCGCATTAAACGGTTAAATTCACAAACAAACAACACCAATGGTTCTTATCAAACAAGCGGTGCTCCTTTATGCACTTTTACTGAAGCGGCTGAATTATTTGCTCTCGAAAACATAGGTTAGTTGTGTGCTTATTCCCTTGGTTCCCAAATATTGTTTAATTGGGCTAAATTAATTTATCATTTTTTTCTTACTATTACTAATTACTCAAGAAGCAAACTCCAAACATGGCGTAGTATCTGCCAGAGAGTATCACTGTTATCGACTTCAAATGAGAAGTTATGATGAATCCATACTTATCCACAGCTTAAGACTACTACAACAATTCGTTGTTGGTTCTTATATAAAGATTGAAACATCACGGCTTGACTTCCATAGGAAAAAACAGAACGAAATACGATCATAAATTTTGCAGGGTGTTTTAGATAGCGTTAATATTGGTCAAACTAAAGCTTCTACAATTGGCCGATGAGTTTTCCTCCCAGCTTCATTTATCGGCAGCCCAAGGGACATGAAACGACGTTATCTAGATGCAATGGCTCTAGTGCAAAAATATGGCAAACCAGATATTTTTCTCACTATGACTTGTAACCCTATGTGGAAGGAAATACAAGAGAATCTTAAATTCCACAAAAAACCTCAAGATGCACTTGCATTTATTGTCCAGAGTGTTCGTATTAAATTTGAAATTCTGAAAAATGAGTTGATCAAAAAAGGAATATTCGGAGATGTTGCCGCATTTGTTTACGTAATTGAATTACAAAAGTGTGGATTCCCTCATGCTCACTTGTTTCTAATACTTCAACCACAATTTAAGTTGTTGAATCCAGATTCCTATAATCAAATCATATCAGTTGAAATACCTAATCCTGATCACAATTCCAGATTATATTCTCTTGTCATTAAGCATATGATCCACGATCCTTGTGGTTTTATGAACAAACAGTGCCCTTGCATGAGAAATGGTGTATGCAAAAGTCATTACCCTAAGGATTTTACTCCTTTCACTGTCCATGGCGAAGACAGTTATCCGTGCTATAGACGTAGAGATAATGGAAGAAAAGTTAAAATTTCCAGACACGAGGTTGATAATAGATGGGTGGTTCCTCATAACCCGTACCTTCTGATGTTGCTTGGCTGCCACATTAATATTGAAATATGTTCCACTGTGAAGCTTGTCAAATATTTATACAAATATGTATTTAAGGGCCACGACCTTGTGAACTTTAGCGTCAACGGCCAAGAAACCAGGTCTGATATTGACGAAATCACTAATTTCCAAGAAGACCGTTGGATTTCACCCCCCGAAGCTTTATGACACATATATGAATTCGGCCTCGCAGAGATTAATCCATCCATCTATATACTCCAAGTTCACCTTCCAGATCAACAATCTGTTTCCTTCGCAAAAGATGCTAATTTGTCTTATTTATTGAGGAATATTGACTTCTTCAAAACAATGTTGACGAAATTTTTTAGGACCAATTCAACAAATCAAAAGGTTGCAGAAATGAAATGTCTGTATACGGATTTCCCCCAACATTTTGTTTGGAATCAAAAAACAAGGACGTGGACAGAAAGAAAGCAGAGAAAAGTCATAGAACAATTAGTTATTGTTGACCCTCGAGAAGGAGAAAGGTATTACTTGAGATTATTGCTCGCAAATGTTAGAGGACCAACATTGTTTGACAACTTGTTAACTGTTGATGGTGAAAAGCTGAACTGTTTCAAGGATGCTGCACTGTAATTAGGATTGCTAGCATCTGACTCTTACATACAACAAACACTTGACGAAGCTGTCATATTTCAAATGCCAACATCCCTCAGATTGTTATTTGCTACACTCTTGTTCTATTGTTCACCGGCAAATTCTAGGGAACTCTGGGAAACTTTCACAGGCCACCTCTGCTCTGACTACCTATATGCTTATTCTTCCTCTAATACGTATACATCTGATGATATTACAAAAATGGCTCTTCAAGATATCAATAAATCTCTGGAACAAATGGGAAAAAGCTTAGCTGATTATCATTTCACTGAACATGAATTTCGTACTGATTACCGCCAGCAGCAGACTAAGGACGTAGAAAGTGAGATGAATATAGAGATTGATGAACAAGACCTCTTATTACAATCAAAACTAAACAGCCAGCAAAAGCACATATTTGATTTAATAATGAATTCAGTTCTCACTTCAACGATCGCAGTTATTTTATCGATGGTCCCGGGGAACAGTAAAACTTTCTTATATCGAGCTCTTCTTGCAAATTTACGATCACAAGGACATATTGCAATCGCGATCGCGACATCCGGCATTGCTGCGTCAATTCTTCCAAAGCAGGGACGACTTACTCAAGATTTAAAATCCCGCTTAATTTATCAAAGCAAAAGTTTGTCGCTTAAGCAAGCAGCGGTGTTAAAAATTGATATTTGAATCCAAATTTTATTTTATGAGACGAGGCTTCCATGGCAAAACGAGAAGCCATCAAGCATTTCATACCTTACTTCAAGATATAATGAACTCGATCAGCCTTTTGGAGGTAAAATTGTTGTATTTGGTGGCGACTTTTGCCAAACATTGTCAGTTATTCACCAAGCAACGAAACAACAAATCATTGATTCAAGTCTTCTAAATTCACATCTCTGGTGCCACATCTCTAAATTCTGTTTAACGACAAATATGAGAGCTATCTCAAATCCAAATTTTTGTGATTTCTTATTGCGGGCTGGAGAAGGTGTTGAACCAATGGATGAACAAGATGAAATATGTTTACCAAATGAACTCATTATTCCTTACGACAACAAGGATCAATCTGTTAATAGGTCACTTCTTTTTTCATTAAACGACATACTAACCTTTTTTCCCATTACGATTATACTTTCCTAATATACAATTATCCTCACTAGGTTATTGGAAAACGTCTTCCCTGACCTAAGCTTATATTCATCCGACCCATATCAGATGATAAACAGATGCGTGCTATGCCCAACGAATAGTTGTGTTGATGAAATTAATGACATCATGATTCAAAAATTAACAGGAGATTTGCATTCATATGTGAGTTTTGACAAAACGGTTGATCGCAGACATCAAGCTGATTATCAAGTTTTTCTCAATTCTTTGAACCCTAAAGGTCTACCTCCTCATAAGCTTTTGCTGAAAGAAGGCTCTCCAATTATGCTTCTGAGAAATTTAAATCCAACGGAAGGATTATACAATGGAACAAGGTTGATATGCAGACAACTAAAAGATCATACAATTTCAGCTGAAATTGTTTTTGGACCTCACAAAGGAAAAATCATTTTATACCTAAGATTCCCTTGCAATCTCCGGAGAACGAAAAAAATGGAATTCCTTTCATCAGAACACAATTTCCAATTCGTCTATGTTTTGCAATGACTATAAACAAATCCCAAGGTCAAACACTTGATCATGTTGGAATTTATCTCCGTCAACCTGTATTCTCATACGGACAGTTATATGTAGCTCTATTAAGGGCGTGAACTCCTGAATCAATTAAAGTTCTTATTATTCTTTGAACTTTTCAATCTTCAGACTTCGAAAAAAAGACAAGGAATATTGTTTTCCGTGAAATTTTTCAATTAGTCAAATTATAAAACATCAAATTTCCTCTGAGGTATATTATTTGTTTGTTTTCTCAGTTCACATAATTCGATTTTATACGCATAATTATTTGTCTTGGCTTGACCATCCAACATTTTCTTTCAGCATGGATAATCGTTTATTGATGAAGAATATTTTCCCTGGAGCGCAATCATGGTTTTGTCAAGTGATGGTCCAAGAAAAACAACAGATCGTTGCTTCGGTTAATTCACCGACTAAAAGACAAAAGTTTGTCTTCTGCAATTCTGAGGTATATCAATTAAACTTTCTTCCTTTTACATTTTATCAACTTACCTATCGATAATTCCTTCATAACTAACAGGGATCGAAAGTTGAGGGTATCATATTCAACAATGATATCCAAAGAATTGGGGACATCTTACAGCCGTGTCAGGAATATATCATTTCTAATGCAATTGTCAAATCAATTCCCCCTCAGTATCAAACTAAAAATTTGAAGATACAGTGGATTCTCACAAGTCACACGGTCATCGAACCTGTCACACAAGATGATGCAATCATCCCTCTGATTTTCAACTTCACACCTTTCCAAAGTCTTATGGATTATCTGGACGACAAGCAAAAATTTGTTGGTTAGATGCTTAATACATTTGTTCATACAATCTTACAAAAACTTTTCCGTTAATGATTACATTAATCTTTAACACATGATAGATATTATAGCCGTCGTCGTTGAAGTGTTGGAAAAAAAAGATGTCATGAGAGACGGAAAAACTTCAACTGTCCAAAAATTTGTTATCATGAATAAAGAGTAATTCTCACTCTGTATCTTTGTTACTATTTTGCGTCAGAGATAAACAAATTTAACATCTTCTCATAATCTCTTGTTTTTTTTAGGCAACAAACAGTCATACTATCGCTTTGGAATTGTTTTGTTGAGAACGAGGGCCAGAAGATTATGGAATCACTTCACTCTCATCCAGTTATTGTGTGCACAAAGCTCAAAATCAATTTCTTTAACGTTATTTTTTCCTTCCTCATAATAACACATCTTACTCTGTCCCTTTTCATTCTATCTCAAAAAATGATTTTGAAATGTTAGCTGTTGCATTGTCAACGTGGTTCGACTAAGCCATCCTCGTTGACCCACCCATACAAAAATTTGTCAATCTCAAAAATTGGTAATCCATTATGTTACGTAAAACCTTTCTAACATTTTGTTACAAATTATATACGAATTTTAAAATTTCTTTATGTTGTCACCTATATAATTATTATGTTACAGGCACAACGAAATAATGTACCACATCAAAACCTCGTCGTTGGAAAATCTTACTTTAGATATAATCCTCAGATATCTTCCGGATCTCACCGTAATATCACCAAGATCATGTCTCTAGATTCTACCCCAAGGTAATCGATCTGCATATTCCAAAGGACATATTGAATTTGAAACTTCTTCCTCCGAACATTCTTATCGACTTTTCCTTAGATATCATGGATTGAAGCCAAAATATCCTTTCAAAGACATTTTGCAAAAATTTTGGTATATGGCATGCAACAAATGCTTCCTGGTCTCAATTCAGATCTGGAGTTCTCTTCACTTGTAATTACTGTAGAGAAAACGGAGAACAGAGCCAAGGTTTCTGCCTTCTATTTGCAATCTTCCATTTCTTGCTTATTCCTTCCGTGTCCATTCCATAATTTTCGCATCACTTTTTTACTTCCATGTCACCTGCACTACTTTTTTGCCCACGCTCCTCCTTTTTGACTATTCTGACTTTATTGAACAGATGCCGATATGACATAGATTTGACCAAAAAAACCAGAACTATAACGGCTTCCATTTTCGGCGACCTCGCTGAGAAACTATTAAACTTAACTGTCGTTGAAGCTATGAAATATTACAATGAGGTTATATTTTCCCTTCGTTCTTTCATCTACATTTCCAGTTTAATCAGCCCCAAATATCTTCATCTACTTATTCCACTGACAATGGACATTTTTTGTTTTCCATTATAAGAACATGGATCTCCCCTTGGAGAAATTGTACGTACAATTGAAAAGTGATACCTTTCTTCTCCACGTGAAGCCAACAAACACTCGGTCTTCAAATGGGGTGCAACGATTTACTGTTGTTTACTGCCAGAAAATTGATGCTCATGAACTACAACAGACTTCACTTTCACCCCTCTCAGGTGCTTTTTATTCTTACTTCATCTTGATTTTATCTATAACATCATCTTTAATTATTTCAGATGTGCCATTTAGTTTGAATTCATCTCCCTTATATCGCTTACTTAATATATATTGATTTATGATATTTTCAGAAAAAAATATCCTGAATCTTCTTCATCAGCTAAACAATGTCTCAAAAAAAGATTATCCGATGCTGAATACCACTTGCCATTACAAATGGATAAGCCGATCAGCAGCAGCGAATGCACGCCACAATCAGACGCACAATTTACTACAGATACTCGTCGTAATAGGAAAAAAACCTAGATTCTCATAACTTTCGACTTGTATTTATAACTTTTGTCTCTAACTGCTTCTTGATTCTTTCTTCTTGAATCTTGAAAGAAAAGGTTATTCAGTTGAGGTCTGTAGCTAACTCAAACTGATTCTTGTATGTGTTTTTGTCTGCTTTGTCAACCTCATTTGTGTTGTTAACTTCGTCTGTGTTGTTAACTTTGTCTGTGTTGTCAACTTCGTCTGTGTTGTCAACTTCGTCTGTGTTGTTAACTTCGTTTGTGTTGTTAACTTCCTCTGTGTTGTCAACTTCGTCTATGTTTGTATCTCTTCGCATACTTCGTCTGCTTTTCTGACTTCGTCTACTTTTCAACTTCTTCTGTTTTTCTGACTTCGTCTATTTTTCAATTCCGTCTGTTTTTCTCTTGCATGGCTAAAATCCAAGCTTCGTCCTCCTTCAGAGGTCTCTCCAATAATTAGCTCCTCTGGATGAGAACTCCTATACTTCCAATCTTTTTTCAATCCACTGGTTTGTGGAATATCCTCAACCTTATCTATCTCAGTTCCTGATGATGGAGTTTCTATTATATCATCTAATTTCTTTGAAGCGCTTCCACTCCCCATGTCATGTTCCTTATGGGGTTGGGAACTATCATCAAACTTGACATGGATGGTTTTCTCAACTGTCTTCGAAATAAGATTGTAAACTCGAAAAGCCTTAGATGAAGATGAGTAGCCTACAAACATTCCTGACAGATAATCTAGTGGAAAGTCTTCAACACCTTGGCAAAAAAATGACAAACAACCAAGGTGTTGAAGACTTTCCACTAAATTATCTGTCCAGTATAACAACATTCTTCATCGTAATATGGACTAACGATTCAGCTACCGTCTGCTTTTGCTTTCGTCTGCTTTTCAACCTTCCGTCTGTTTTTCTTCTTTCTTCTAATTTTCAACGTCTAACTTTCACTTCGTCTTACTCTTGTGATCATTTAACAAAAACCTGTTTTGACATAAACTAACTTTGAATACAAAAATATGCAAAATCGAAATGATGCGTTGATCGTCTGCTTTTCAACTTCTTACTTTGGTCGTCCTTCATGTTACCAGCGCTTCCTCTAACTTTTGTCTCTGCGCTTCGTCTTATTTTTCTCTCAACATATCCTCTTATCTTTGCTTCTCCGTTTCTTCTCACTTTTCTCTTCGCGCTTCCTCTTACTTATATTTTTTCACTTCAACTTATTTTTGCTTCTTCGCGCTTCCTCTTGTTCTTCTTTATTTAAAGCAGTTCACTTGATGTCATTTCCAACTCGCATTAAATTTCAGTTACCAATTCCATAATCCTTCTTGGAGTATATGAATTGACTAATCCTTCTTGGAAAACATGCGACTTGCAATCGTTCTTAGTTTGACTCTTGCTTTCTCTTTTTCTCTACACATGTATACTATTTTTAACGTATCTCAAGGCAAATCGTTTTTGTTTCACTTTATCATCTTGCAGTAATGCCCCTCATTTAATACAGTGGAACTCTTCAACTTTAATTTTTTATTACGCGACTATATATCTTCCCTGCCAGACGCCCTGCTGATACCTCTATATCTAAACTTTGAAACCTTTCTCCTCTTAACTTCGATCAAATAATTCCTACCCTCTTCTTTTGTCTTGTTCTTCTTTAACCTAAATACATCATATCCTTCATTACAAGAAGATAACAACAATCAAACTTACGTCTTCTATTTCAACCAGCAAATAACATGAAGTGAATCACACGTTAATACAATACTTAGAAACAATATTAGAATGCACAAGAAGGGGGGTTGAATTGTGTATTCTCCTTTTTGAAAATTCTTTCAAAGCCATTTGTTAGAAGTAAAAAAAAATTCTTTTCAGAATTTTGATAGATTCTAATTGCTCAAAACTTTGTTTACTAATTAAGTAATGATAAAGCTTGAATCTAAAATATAGAGATATAGAGTGAGAGTGGTTGACACAGAGATTTATCCTGGTTCACCCCAAATCGTGGGCTACGTCCAGTCCTCAGAGTTTCTTCTGAGATTTCAGTATCTCTTCAATCGTTACAAGTATTTTTTGCGAGCCTCTTCAGGTCTCTACAACCAAGATTCTTTCACACTTAGCCTCTGCAGCTATCTCGCACTACTTTCTCTCGTAAAAGTATTTAAACGCTTGTTACAAATAAAATAGCTCTCGCTAAATTTGCACTTAATTCTTTTACGATCACTTTTTCTCACGTTGTCTAACTTTGCAATCTTCCACTTCGACTTGAATTTATAGCCTTCGTCTCGAACTGCTTCTTGATTCTTATTTCTTGAATCTTTAAAGAAACGGTTAATCAGTTGAGTTCTGTAACTAACTCTCAGATTGACTCTTGCGTGCGCTTTTATCTGCGCTGTCTTCGCCCTGCTTTTCTTAAGCGTCTGCGTCTGCGCCGCTTTTCTTTGCGTTTGTGTTCAAGGCTCGCTTTTCTTTGCGTCTGCATGACTTCGTCTGTGTTGACTTCGTCTGTGTTCGACTTCGTCTGTATTCGACATCGTTTGTGTTCGACTTCGTCTGTCTGACTTCGTCTGTGTTGACATCGTCTGTGTTCGACTTCATCTGTCTTTAACTTCGTCTGTGTTCAACTTCGTCTGTCTGACTTCCTTTTTATTTGTTTTCTTTGTTATACATCAAAATCATTTTTAAGTAAAGTCATTTGGACTTAACAATCTCCCCCTTTTTGATGATAACAAATTATATACAAGAGAAAGAATACAATGTTATGAAAGAGAAAAAAACTTATCTTCAAAACTTCTTCTTTGACTTCTTCCTTTCTTCGTCTGCTACATTCACACCTTCTTTTCTGAACATCCTCTTCTCGTCTGCTCTCCTCTCCCTTTGTTCATTCTCTTCTCCCCCTATTTGTTATAATAAAAAATGATTAAGGACGACGACTCTTCAGTAGTTCTGTCATCATCTTCTTCAGATCATTCATCGTCTCCTTGATCTCATTGACTTCCCCGCGTAATCTGCTGAGTTCATCTTGGGAGTCACTCCGTAAGGAGGATTGATATTCATCTGCTGAGGGAGCAATGAACGGAATTGTAGTAGTATAAGCATCAGAGTTCGGAGTGTACTCTTCATTAAGCACAATAGACGGTGGACGAATAAACGTATCAGCTTCAGGAAGATCTAAGTCAAATGGAGCAGCAAATCGATGAATCGTCTTCCTTGCGGGGGTAACGTTTACGCTTGAATAGACGATGTATTAGATAGGGTCTAATACACGTAATCTGCTCGAACAAGGATTCAAGAATGTCCTGTGATTATTCTTCCCCATCGGATGTCTTCTTGCTTATCAGTATAACTGCAGCTCGCATCATCTTTATTTTGTGTAGAAGCGCATGCCTCATTTATTTTCCGCACTTCTTCTGCTATTTGATATGCGGACAGATCATCACTATCTTCTTCAAGAAATAGCTTCGATTTCCCCTTATTGAAATTCAATGGATATCGTGGTTGTATGTCTGGTACAACCTTTATTATAGCCTGTTCTGTGACTGGATAAATAGTGCACGGTCGAGAAGACATTTGAGTAGGGTATGGCCTTGTAGCAGCGTACCTTAAAGTATCATAGAAGTTCCTTTCGTCATCATTCAAAATGTGCCATGACTCACTATTTATCAAAATAGGTTGGAAGACATCCTTTATTTGTCTTCTGGGTTGGCTGAAGATAGCGATTGCAGTACTCCTTCTTGTCACAATCTCAACCACCGACTTCAAGCTTATCCTTTCTTAAAATTCAGAATAGTCATGAACGATCGACTAGATTCAACAGATACTTCCATCGGTGTCCTCACCGAAGTTGAATCTGCAGAATTTCAGTTGATCATTAACGAGAGTAGGTCGAACCAGGTTAAGCTCCACTGTTGCTTAACAGGGATTTCTGAACTCGCTTTGCTCATTTGCTTTTCTTTTTAGCGAGATCGAGATTTCTTTCTTTTTACTAACTTCCCTAGCAGCCTTCCGCACTGCCTCTGTTAGTCTTGAAGTTTTCTCCGCTTGAGCTTTTTCTCTTCTGGCTTCCGCCTTTCTCTTCTTCTTGGTCTCCTTGGTTTTTCTGGCTGTATCCTCTTCCAGAATAGAGATTAAGGATCTTGTTGCTCTAGGTGCACCAGATAGAGAGGATTGTGCTTGACTCTGTTCTCTGGCATTCTTTTCTTCTTGTTGCCTGAGAGTCTGAATCCTCGGTGATCTCTTTCCCTTCTTTGTAGCTTCACTTAGAAGACTTTCTCCTTGTCTTTTTAGCGCACCTTGTTCTGTCGTCTGGGATTGGCTTTCTTCGATTTGAGGACTCGCCTGTTTTATCAGTGTTCTTCCTGACACTTTCCTTATTTCATCCGCAGGCTATCTCATACTCACTTGAGCTTGAGAACTTGAAGCGGGAGTCTTCTTCGTTGCACGCTCCCCCTCAGTCCTTGTTCTTCTTGAAGAGTCAGCTTCTTCTTTGATCACTGTTTTCAGACCCATTCGCCGTATTGTGTGTGCTTCAATCTTACTGTTCACAAGAATAGTCCTTCTATATCCTCGGTGTAGAAGGATACCGGATTCCTTAAAAATCCTTGTCAGAAGCATCCCATAAGGATAACTATTTGAATCCTTCATCCCCTTAATCATGTAATGAAAGATTAAGAAGGGTAAGTCTATGGGATTACGATTCAGCAGGTAGAACAAACATTGTTCATCCAGAGTGGTCACCAAATGTCATGAACCTGCTTTGGGTAGAATGCAATTAAACAAAATTGCATGAAGAACCCTAGCCTTCGGAACCAAACTGGAGGTCTTCCTCTCCCATGGGTCATTGGCTCCATATAATTGTCTTCTGACATCTTCCTCTCTCATACCGACTTGGAACATCCATCCGGTCTTGGTAAAGAGGGTCTCACCAACTGACGGACAATCGGTCACCTTCTTTATTAACTCCTTAGTCACAACAACGGATATACCATCTACTGATGATACTACAGTGTTGTCTACTAGCTGAGCATTCTTTCAAAAATCGAAAACCTCATTTGTGTATACTGGTTCTCATACCTGAAAGAAGTTCCTCCAACCAGCTCTTACAATCTCTGGTTCCACATCCATACCATCATTCCTCATGACTCGAAATCCACATGTCTTCCGAATATCATGGCTGTCTCTATTGTTTCAGAACGAAAAAATGACTCTGGTAAGCTTTTTAGGGTTGGATGTTTGAGAGAATTGGGAAAGCAAAATGAACTGTCTGGAGATGAGAATAACCGTAATGATTTTGCTTTTAGGCTACTTATAGAGATATAGTCCGGTGTGTTCTAGAGTCATTAAAATCTTCGAGATTATTAGACTTTCCCTCCACAACTTTCTTGTGAGAGAAGTTACCAGCTGTACCTCACTGTTTCTGATGCCGTTAGTTTTGTCGTTACTTTAGCTCGACTGTTCACTTAACATAACCATGTTGAGATTGCATCTGATCTTCTGAAACCGTTCTTCACTTAATGGTTTTGTGAAGATGTTTGCCTACTGATACTCTGTTTCGATGAACTGTAGACGCGCCACCTTCCTCTGAACATAGTCTCTCAGAAAGTGATGTCTAACTTCTATGTGCTTCACTCTTGAATGCTGAATCGGATTCTTTGACAGATTGATTGCACTGGTGTTGTCGCAATAGATTGGAGTAACATATGCGTCTATTTTTGGCTTCCGTCTGCTTTTCTACTAAATGCATTTTTTCTTCTCAAATGCATTTTTGTACTTTCGCATTTTTTCATTATATGTCCGCTTTTCTACTTAGTCATTTTCTTTCTCCTTCATCTTTCTTTCTCATACTGCTTTTCTCATGAGTATTTGTTCTTAATCAAAATCATAAATGTGAAGTCATTTTGACTTAACAGATGGTTCATCACCTTCTAATGTTATTGTTATTTGCAATATCGGTTTCTAATGATTTTATCATGATTATTCAATTCATGATTATTTTCAACTTCATTCATATATTTATTCTCATTTGCAATATCGGTTTCTAAATATTTTTATCATGATTATTAAATTCATTATTATTATTCAACTTCATTCATATATTCATATTTTTATACAATCATAATAACGGTTCATTGCATATTTTTTATTAATATAAGCGAAAAATTTTATTATACCTAATAGGAATAATACTATTTACATTACGATATTAAATAATACTTAATCACTAATATATATATTTCTTGTGATAATCTAATGGAAAATTTTCAACACCTTGGCGAAAAAATGAGAAACACGAATCACTAATAGATATATTTCTTATGATATCTAAATATATAATCATAATAACATTTCATCGCATATTTTTCTCTCTACACATGTTAACTATTTTTAACATATCTCAAGGCAAATCGTTTCTGTTTCACTCTATCATCTTCCAGTGTTGCCCCTCATTTAATACAATGGAAATCTTAAACTTTAATTTTTTATTACGCGAATTTTCTAACCCAATCTTCTGATGCAATATTTTATCTTGTGTCTTCGCGCGATATACACGCAATCTTTTGACCCAATCTTCTGATGCAATATTTTGTCAGGCGGCGGCGTCGCGCAATGCATGCCCTTGTGACCACTTATATCTATTTATATCTTTTCATTCATTCATATTGTCATTCATGTTGTGTCGTTTCTCTCTATACACACAATCTCCTGACCCAATCTTCTGATGCAATATTTTGTCAGGCGACCACAGACGCGGCCCCACAATGCATGCCCTTGTGACTCCTTATATAGTGTCTTCTTGCTCATTGCCTCACCTTCTCTTGTATCTTCTGTCTGACAGTGCTGGTGCTTGTCGTAGCTGTTGTTCGTGTCGAAAGAGTATCACAGTAGTTTCCTGTGTTAGTTGTAAATCTTCTTTTAGCATTTTTTCGTTGTAGTTGTCGTAGCTGTTGTTCTTTGTCGAAAGCGAAGTCGTTGTTCACTAACTCCACGCCCGGCTTGCTCTTAGTTTTGCTTCCTGTTACTTTTATTCCTCTGTTACTTGTAAATCTTCTTTAAGCTTTTTTTGCTGTCATGATGTTTTTGGAGTTTTGTTTGTTGTTCTTTGTCGACTTTTATTCTTCATCGAAAGAATATCGTTGTTCACCAACTCTTGGCGTACAACAGACTTGGATATAAGGAGATTTATCATGTTGCCATCCTGAAAAAGGATGGCTCAAATAAAGAAGACGTAGTGGAGAGTTGGATATGACGAGATTTATCATGTCTATCATTCTCCACGTCGGTCGTCAGTGTCCTTGTGATCCAATAGGAAGATTGTAACAATCTTGATCTTTCTTGTAGTCATTCATAATGTGTTAATCAGTTTTTGAGTGACACAAACTTCGAGCATCTACATTAAGGGGAGACAAATCTCAAGAAGGATGCCAGAAATAAAGAATGCCTACTGCAGACTTGGATATGAGGACATTTATCATGTTGTTTATCATCAGTGTCAGTCCATATAGCAGTTACTTGTGATTCAATAGGAAGATTGTAAATACGTTCATCAAGATTGTACTTTGAAGAATTGTAATATTAGATAGCATAATATGGTAATTGCTTCATCTCGCTTTCCAGTTCGTCTGACATATCGCTTCGTGTTATTTAAGACGATAGAAGTAGAGACTTCAATCAAACAAGTTGTACCTTGTGTATTTCCCTTAAAAAACCCTCTGGCAACGCTTTTAATTAAAACAAACTTGTTCTTTTCACAAGACCTACTGAAAATAAAAGTTATACAATGTTTTTGCACTTGTTCACTTTTGCATCCGTGTGCTTTTGCTTCCCAATACTTTTGCTTCCTTCTGGCTTTCAACTCCGTCTGTTTTTCTTCTTTAAATCGCTTTTCACCTTCCGCCGCCTTTTGCTTTAATCTCTCTATTCAACTTCCGTCTGTTTTTCTTCTTTCCTCTGCTTTTCAACTTCCGCCTGCTTTTATTAGAGAGATCAAGCTTGAGAGAAGTTGACACACTCATTTTTTGAGTTTGCTACAGTAAAATAACTCTACATAATCATAATAACGGTTCATCACATATTTGTTTTTATTAATATAAGCCAAGAATTTTTTAATACCTAATAGGAATAATAATATTTACATAAATATACGAAATAATACGTCGACTTCGACTCTTATTTATAACCTTTGTCTTCAACTGGTTCTTAAATCTTGCTTCTTGAATCTTGAAAGAAGCAGTTATTCAATTCAGTTCTATAACTAACTCAAACTGGTTCTTAATTCCCAGGTGGTTTGCTTTCGTCTGATTTCCATCATCTGCTTTTGCATCCGTTTGCTTTTGGATAACTTCCGTCTGCTTTCGCTTCCATCTGCTTTTCAACTCCCTCTCCTGTTCAACTCCGTTTGCTTTTGAAGTTCCGTCTGCTTTTCAATAGCTTCCCTCTCTTTTTCTGCGTCTGTTTTTCATTGTCTGCTGTCTCATCGTTATTTCTACTTCAACAATCCAAAACTGTAGGATATCTGTACACAACGTACAGAAGTACCTTATAGACAAGGACACTTCAGAGTCTTACCGAAAAACTGATTAACACATTATGAATGACTACAAGAAACATAAACATTCCACACATAAGTCAACACATGAGCCATGTTTGTTGTTTTTTCACCAAGGTGTCAAGAATTTCCATTAGATTATCTCGTCGATATAACAACATTCTTCATTCAGTCCTTCCTATTTTCTTAGAATCTGCTTCTTTTTTGTCCAGAATCTTCAAACTCAAACGCGGTTTGAATTGTGTATCATCGTCTCGTTTTGCTTGCCTCTGCTTTTGCTTGCATCTGCTTTTGCTTTCTTCTGCTTTTGCTTCCGTCTGCTTTTGCTTCCGTCTGCTTTTCAACTGCCATCTCCTTTTCTTCTTTCATCTGCTTTTCACCTTCCGTCTGCTTTCCTGACTTCGTCTTATTTTTGCTTCTCTGCTTCGTCTCATTCTTTCCACCATTTTTTCACAGATCCGTCAACAGATGACCCTTGTTTGTCATTTTTTCGCCAAGCTGTTGAAGATTTTCCATTAGATTATCTATCTAGTATAACAACTGCTTTTGCTTTCATCTACTTTTGAACTTCCGTCCGTTTTTCTTCTTTTGTCTGCTTTTCAACGTCTTACTACTTCAACTTATTTTTGCTTCTTTGAGCTTGCTCTTGTTCTTCTTTATTTAAAGCAGTTCAGTTGATGCTATTTCCAACTCCGATTAAATTTCACTTACCAATTCCCTAATTCTTCTTGGAGTATACGAATTGACTAATCCTTCTTCGAAAACATGTAACCTCCAAAATCTACAAAGCAGATATTGAGACGTCTTTTCGTTATATCGAATAATCTTCTAACTGCTATACTAATGTCAAATACTACCAATAACGTATTGCAGAAGTAAACAAACATAAGATCAAAACATAGATTGACATTTCAATTGATAGCTGAGCTATATTTTTGCCTATCTCTAGGAAAATTATTTCGAGTACTGCCCCTTATTTAATACCACGCAACTCTTCAAGTCTCACCTTCTATATGGTCCCCTAACAACTCTATATTTAAACTTTATATCCTTTCTCCTCTAACTTTAGTCAAACAATTCATACCCTCTTCTTTTGCCTTCTTCTTGTTTAACCTAAATACATCCCATTCTCCATTCCAGAAAGATAGCAATAGTCAAGATTACTTCTTCTATTTCAACAAACAAAGAACGAATTGCTCGTGTCAAGAATCAATTCTTTTCTCGATTACTTTTTCATCCTAATTTTTTCAATTTATAATGTCAACAAAACCCTTTCTTTATCTTTACACAACATTTTTTATAGGTTCCCTCCTTATTTTGTCTTGCATTTTGCCACTCCAACCTTCGCCTTATTCTTCCTTCTCAATAAAGTTGTGAAATAATTATCACATTTATACACTAATTTCGTTATTTTAATGCCGATATGAATTCCATTTATTTCGAAAGAAAAGATATTTGAAAAATGTCATAAAGGAGACATATGATCGTCAAAATCAGCTAGATGAGTTACTTATCCAATACCATGCGCGGAATAAAAAGACACATAGTAGTTCAGATGGACTTCGCTACGTCGAGATGTATGAAACTAGTCGAATGATAAAGATAGCCAACGATCTCAAAGAAGTAAACTTCGTGACTAGGAAATTTTATGAAGCACACATTAAAAAACTTATAGATTAAGGTATCTTTATACTGCAGATGTCAGTAGTAGACATGTAAACTATTTTTATCTTATCTGAAAGAAAATCATTTCATCTTAGTTCATCTCCCAACCGATTATTATTTCATTACATTTTTATATTATTTTTTATTTAACTGTCATGTTAAATTTTACCTTGCGTATAAATTTACTGGACACTTTCACTGCACATTTGCGCAGTATTAACCTGCTAGTCTAATGAAACCACTAATGACTCCCACCACTGCACACAACAGTGTCGCCAACGAGGGTGGAGAAACCAAACGTTTTGGTTTTTCCCTGCCAGCAACACATCGCTTTAAATCCCTTCTTCGTTCATCACAATGCAACTCCATCTTAAATAGCGCAGCCGAGATACGGGAGCACCATGCCTTCGACCAGAAAATTTTTTCTCTTTCCATGGTCAGTGATTTACCCTGTTGTGTGTCACCTGGAATGCTGTTGTTGACAAATACTAGTGACGAAGGGTTGTTGCATATCAGTTTCTATAGTCGAATGTTGCTAATTTGAACTTTTCAAATTTTCAATCTAATTTAATTGTAAGACTTAAAGAAGGTATATAACTTTGTAAAATCAATTATAGAGCCATTATTAATGCTATTAAAAAATTAAAGACAACTTTAATGCCATTGTTGAAAAATCAGTACGTGACGTTATCATGTGTACAGCCAAAGCAAAATATTTTTTAATGATTTCTCTAAAGTTATAATCATTTTAATTTTATAACATGAATCCATAAATATAATAAAGTGTGTATCATATTTCATACTTATTATAATTCTTGATTTCTTTTTCTACAATTTTCTGAAATTTAAAGTTATGTAAAAGAATTTCTAACTATAGAAGTGTGCGACTTTTAACAACATTCATATGAAAATTTGTAAGCAGTATAAAAGTGATAATAGAGAGTAAATTAATTAAAATATAATTATAATTTCAATTAAATATTAACATTGATTACAATTAAATTTAATTAAATAACAATTATATGAAAATAATATGTAATATTAGTTATTATTTATCAGATATTTAATTTAATTTTTTAAAACTATACAATTAAGTTAAACTTGATTAGAATATTTTTTATTTCCATTTTTTTAATGTATGATTAAGAACGACAATTTTTGTTTTCGTTTTTTTTTAGTTTTTTGTTGCGGTTTTTGTAAATTGAAAAACAAGTCTTGAAAACGTGTTTGGTTAATCACGTTTATAATTTTCGTTTTTAAAAATAAAAAAACGGTATCCATTCTACGGAAACGTAAAAATAACGTTTTCGTGATTTTTAAAAACAGTTTTCATAATCGCTTTTATCTTCTCTAAGCCGATTTCATCTTCTGCGTCTTCCTCGTGTTCAGCTTTGTTTTTCTCTTCTTTTCATACTCCAATGAGCTTGGTCTCCTCCTCGATCATCTTCTTCGACGAGCCTGTGTCATTTTCAGGGGGATTGGGACACGCGGATGTAGTGCGGTGACACTGGGGGTAGCTCTGGGATTCATGTCTCACTTTTCCGCACACATAACAGATGTGTGGCAACCCTTCGTAAGTGACCAAGAGAGGAAGGTGACTTCGTCGATTCGATCCATCGTGCCCACGAGATCTCCCAACACTTGTAAAATACCTTGATCGGGCTGCGTGGTTTCCAAAGGTTCCTCACTCCTCAGCCTTGTAACTAACGTCTGGAAACCGATTCTCCTTCCCAGCAGTTTTACTATCATAGCTTGAGTCCAGACGTTGTCGAGCCTGGTTTTAAAGTTTTGGGACAAAGCAATCCCGCCCCCAGCCTCGCCCGACGGTTGTGAGATATCGACCTCTTCGTGATCGATGTGTTCTTTGAATGCCAAGCTTTATCTGCATTGCTTGTCCCCCGTCAAGGCGGTGCTGTACGCCAGCTTCGGGCATGATGAAGCCTCGTCGTCCCGTTTTTGAGTTCGGCTCCGTTTGGGAAGTTACCCTCTTGGATCGAGGGACGTCATGGGAGTTCCAGCCTGGTACGAAGGATAACGAACCAGTGGCAGAAGAATAGTTGAAGGAAGCAGATGATGCTCATCACCTTTCTCGCTCAAGCGTTTTAATTAATAATTGGCAAAACCACCTCCAAAACCACCTCCGCAGACCCGAAATCGGCAAGCTTCACCTCCCCGCAAAAATGAGGAGAACAGCGAAAACTTACCTCCTCTGATTCTCAATAGCTTTTTTCTTCTCATTTCTCATCATTTAATGCGCAGAGCTACTCCTTATAGTCCTCATAGCTAGTCTTCGTGTATCTTTAGAGTGGAGCACGTAGATTGTCAACATTATTGTCTCATTTAATGCAGCAGCAGAGCTTATTTTTCATCCTATTCTCCACTAGTTTTTGCATTTGCACATGAGTTTGAAGCCTTCTCCTCTTGTCTTCGTGTCATTGAAACCTGTTCTTTACTTTTATGTTAGTTGAATTTAATATATACGTTGTCATACATATATTAAATATATGTGTTTGTGAATTACTTTAAAATGACTTATTATCTTAAAATGAAGTCCAAATCAAAGAGTGTGTAAATAATATTACAATTATGTTTTTAATAATTACGATAAGATAGACATATTTTATTGATTACAATAATTTAATATAATTTTAATTGATATAATTTTATTATATAAAATTAATGTATAACTTTTTAATAATATTTGATTTACATATATTTAATTTTAGCTATAATGATAATTAATAATTTAAAATATATTATAATATATTATAATTATTATACATAAAAGTATAATAATAAAAATAAAAACATGATAACAAAATCAAATATATTTTTATTTTCAGTTTTTATTAAAAATCTTAACCAAACATGTTTTTGTTTTTAGTTTTTTATATTACAAATCTCAACCAAACAGGTTTATGTTTTTTTAAAGAAAAAAACAGAAACCAAAAGTAAAAAACAGAAACTAAAAACAACAACAGAAAAATAGAAGTGGAACCAAACGGCCCCTTAGCTTTTCCTAACTCTTCTAGGCCTAAAGTTAAAAGCCTTTGGGCTAAGCTTAGGATAAAATTTGAAAGAAATTTTAAGCTTCTAATCAAAGTAAAGTTGAGTCTCAGGCTTTACGGGTTGATCATGATCTGAACTAAAACAAGCTAAATTCGCTTATTAATTAGAAAAACCTCTATCTTTTAGCTTTAACCCTCCCCTCCACTACTTTTCTAGTTTCAGCCCCTTCCAAGGTCTCTTTCCTTTTGTTTTTACCCGCTCTATGGTTACATTTCCACCATAATACTATATTCTTTGGTTGTTTAATTTTTATTTTGGATTTATAGATTATCTTACAACTGAGCTAAATGAGATTAACGAACTAATTGTACAGTGTAATAACTTCATCGAGGTTGATATTAAGCTTATCCAATAACTCTTATAGCTGGGCAAAGAGATTTTCAATGTATAACTTTTCTATTAATTATGCGTACCAATTATTTGGTTATTTACGAACACAATATATACTCGTACATATTGTTTCCACTAGCAGGTTAATCCTGTGCAAATGCACAGTGAAAATGTCCACTGAATTTATACGCAGGGAAAATTTTAACGTCATAGTTAAATAAAAAATAATATCAAAATGTAATGAAATAAGCATTGGTTAGGAGAAGAAATAAGATGAAATAACTTTCTTTGAGATACGTTTAAAATAGTTTACATGTCTACTATTTACATCTGCAGTATAAAGATACCTTAATCTATAAGTTTTTGAATTTGTCTTTCATAAAATTTCCTTGTCTCGAAGTTTACTTCTTTGAGATCGTTGGTTATCTTTATCATTCGACTAGTTTTATACATCTCGATATAGCGAAGTTCATGTGAACTATTATGTACCTTTTTATTTCGTGCATGGTATCCGATAAGTAATTCATCTAGCTCATTTTGAAGATCATATGTCTTCTTTATGACACTTTTCAAATATGTTTTGTGCTCAAAATAGTTGGAATTCATATCTGCCATTAAAATAATCAAATTAGTCTACAAATGTCATAATTATTTCACACTTTTATTGAGAAGCAAGAATAAGACGAAGGTTCGAGTGGAAGAATGCAGCAGAGAATAAGGAGGGAAATTATAAAAAATGGCGTGTAAAGATAAAGAAAGGGTTTTGTTGACATTATAAATTGAAAAGATTGGGATCAAAAAAGTAATGGACAAAAGAATCGGCTACTGACCTGAACGATTGTTCTTTGTTTGTTGAAACAGAAGAGGTAACCTTGACTGTTGTTATCTTTTTGGAATGAAGAATGCGATGTATTTAGATTAAACAAGAAGAAGGCAAAAGAAGAGGATAGGAATTGTTTGATTGAAGTTAGAGGAGAAAGGTTACAAAGTTTAAATATAGAGGTGTTAGGGGACCATCTGGCAGTTGAGAATTGAAGAGTTAGCCGGTATTAAGTGAAGGGCGGTACTCAAAGATGATAAAGCGAAGCAGAAATGATTTTCCTAGAGATACTTAAAAAATAGATGACATTTGTAGAGAGGAGGAAAACATATGAATGTTGGGTTTTGAAGAATAAACTCAGTTGTATTAAATAATGACATCTCAATGTCTGGTTCAAACATTTTGGGGGTTACTTGTGACAAGTAAAAAATTTTGGCGGTCTCGAGAAATCTATACCTATCAATTCAAACGTCAATCTCTGTTATGGTCCTATTCTTCTCTAATTCTCCTCATGTTTACTTATTTCTACAATACATTATTGGTAGTGTTTGACATTATTATAGCAGGTAGAAGATTATACCTATCAATTGAAACGTCAATCTACCTCACAGAAGAAATCTGTGCAGTTAATCCTTGATCAACCACAGAAACAAATGGAATGAGCAATGATTTACGGAAGACTTGTCGATTTTGAGTTGTTGAGGAAAGACAACATGGACATTGAACCAGAGATAGTTGCAACTGAGTGGAGAAAGTTCTTTCAAGTTCGATTGACATTATTATAGCAGCTAGAAGATTATTCGATACAAGAAAAACACATCACAATGTCTGGTTCATACATTTTGGGGGTTACCGTGTCTTTCCTTGCGAGAAATAAAAAATTTTGGTGGTCTCAAGAAATGTATCACCTATCAATTGAAAAGTCAATTTCTATTCTGGTCCTCTTTTTCTCTAATTCTCCTTATGTTTGCTTACTTCTGCAATACGTAATTGGCAGTATTTGACATTATTATAGCGGTTAGAAGATTATTCGATACAAGAAAAACACATCTCGATGTTGTGTGAGCACATGAGTGCTATCAACCCGTGAAATAAAGTCATGTATATATATATATATAGAGAGAGAGAGATAACAAAAATCATAGTTACGTAAATATATAAATATATGTAATGAAATTTCCATCTTACAAATTAGTTCGTGAAAAGAACCAAAGTTGGGTTTATTTAAACGTAACCATAAAACCAATGCATAAATACAGGAAAACATTAAAGTGAGACGCAAGTAGAAGTCATAGAAAGATGAATATTATTCTTCTATTATGTAGCATAGTATACACATTTGTTAGGTTATTATGTAGCATATTATACACATTTGTTTAGTGCGTCAAGGAGCTCAAAATTTGCATCTCCCTATTAATGATTATAGTATAGTGAACTAATTGTTAAGTCAAAATGACTTTACATAAATGATTTTGATGAAGTACAAATAATAATGAAAAGCGGACGGAAGTTATATTCAAAAACAGAAGATGAAAAGCGATTTAAGAAAAGCACACTAAAGAAAAGCGATTTAAGAAAAATGACGAAGAAAAGGTACGTAAGAAAAGCGAGCATTTAAGCAAAGAAGACGCAAGAAAAGAAGACGCAAGAAAAGCAGACGCAAGAAAAGCAGACAAAGAAAAGAAGACGGAAGAAAAGCAGACGGAAGAAAAGTAGACGGAAGAAAAGCAAACGCAAGAAAAGCAGACGAAGAAAAGCAGACGAAGAAAAGCAAAGGGAAGTAAACCATGTCAGAATCAAGAATCAGTTTGAGTTAGTTACAGAACTCAACTGAATAACCATTTCTTGAAAGAAGCAAGAATCAAGAATGAAGAAGCAGTTGAAGACGAAGACTATAAAAATGAGACGGAGTCGAAGATTGAAAAAGTAACGGAAACACAAAAGTTACATGCATTCAAGAGTGAAGCATATCGAAGTCAGACATCATTTCTTGAGGAACTATGTTTAAAGAAAGGTTGTGAGTCTGCAGTTTATTGAGACAGAGTTTCAATGAGCGGACATCTTTACTAAACCACTGAGTGAAGAACGATTCAAGAAAATCAGACGAAACCTCAAAATGGTGATGTTAAATAATCAACCGTCTGACATGCCACAACGAAGTTAAAAGATCATCAAAGTTAACGGCATTAGTAACAATGAGTTATAGCTGGTAACTTCTCACGGAAGGAACTCTTGGAGGGAAAGTCTCATAGCCTTGAGAACTTCACCTATTCTAGAACACGCCTGATAAGACCTTTTTAGTACTCTGAACTTAGAAACCCTTCAGCTCTCAACTCTCTCAAAATTTTTGTAATTGCCTTCATCTTGGGAAGAACAGATTTGTGAACTCAGTTTCAACTCATCAAAGAATCAATGGAGCAAGCAATGATTTATGGAAGGCATGTCGATTTTGAATCTCTGAGAAAAGACGACATGGATATCGAACCAGAGATAGTAGAAGCAGGATGGAGGAACTTCTTCCAGGTACAAGAAATTGTATATCAAAATGAGGTGTATTAATTTTGGAAGAATGTGTAGCTAGTAGACAATGTTATTGTTTCTACAGTAGATAGATTGTCTATTCTTGTAACAAGGGAGATGATTGAGAAGGTGACTGAATGTCCATCTGCTGGAGAGAAGCTCACAAGCAAAGCCAGATGGATGACAAAAGTCAGTCTAAAGGAAGACGAAGTCAGTCGACAATTGTATGGAGAAAATGATCCAACGGAGAGGAAGACCTCGAGCCTAGTATCGAAGGCTAGGGTCTTACATGCAATCTTGTTCAATTGCATCTTACCGAGAGCGGGTTCAAGGCATTTGGTGACAACTTTGGATGAACAATGCTTATTTTACTTGTTGAATCGCCAACCCGTAGATTTATCATTTCAGATTTTTCAGTATATGCTTAAGGCGATGAAGGATACTAACAGCTACCCTTATAGAATGTTGTTAACAAGGATATTCAGGGAGTCTGGAGTGCTTCTTGACAGAGGAAACAGATTGCAGAGGTCTTTCAAGAGTATTATCAACTCGTGCATCAGAGCAAAATGGGCTCAAGAATCTGGATGATTAGAAGCAGATTCTGAGATTAAAGTAAGAACTGAGGGGGAGCGGACAAAGAAGAAAACTCCTACAACGAGTTCTAAATCTCAAGTTAGTGGAAGCATGCCCATGATTGAAAAAAGGAAATCATCAGAAGAAACTCTGAAAGAGAAGATGATTACTCAGAAAGAAAGTAACCGTGTATGGAGTACAGACGAAGGTTCTTTGAAGAGAAAAGGGGAGAAGCTTCTGAGTGAAATTCCAAAGAAAGCGAAGAGATCACCCAGGATTCGAACCTTGCAACAACAGGAAGAAAAGAGATCCAGAAACTGGGTCAGGCAGAAATCTTTGAGATAGGTGCACCTAAGGCTACAAGGTCTGTAGTCTCTATTTTAAATGAGGATACAGCCAAACAGGCTAAGGAGAATGAGAGGAAAAGAAAATTGGAGTTTGAGAAGCAGAAACTCCAATCTCAAAAGACTCCAAGACTGACTGAGGCAGTGAACAAGACTAAGGAAGTTAGTCAGAAGAAGAGTGTTCCTACTGCTAAGGAAGTTAGTTAGAAAAAGGCTACTCCTACTGATGTTCCACCAGTAAAATCAGCAGAAGTTAGTCCGATGAGGGCTACCCCTACTGTTGTTCAAAAGGATAAACCAGCAGAACTTAGTCTGGTACAGACTACTCCTACGGATGTTCAACAGGAAACAACAACAGAACTAAGTCTGGTGAAGGCTATTCCTACAGAGGTTCAACAGTAGGAATCGACATAACTTAGTTTGGTACAGGTTTAACGGGAGGAATCAACGGAACTCAGTCTGGTTCAGTATAATTCCTCTCAACTTTTGAGGAAAGAAGATTTGAGAATCAGAATGATTGAAGAGGTTCAACCTGTAAATAAGGGGAGTACTAAATAGTCATCAGGGATACACCGAAGAGGTTAGTGAAGGTATATTTACAACCTATTTCGATAAATAGTTATACATGACATCTGTTGAATGAAGATGAAAGGAACTTTTATGAGGCCTTGAGGTATGTTGGAACAAAACCATACTCCATAAAGATGACTAGTCAACTATACACTATTTACCTAATTATAGAGCAAACAGTGATAAAGGTTGTACCAGACCTTTAACTAAGGAATCCCATGGATATTAATAAGGGGAAGAAGAAACTATACCCAAAAGGGGTAATAGATGATCTGTTAATAGATCAGATTGCTGAAGAAGTATGGAGTATTGATGAAACATGCTCTGTACAGAGGATGATGATGGGAACCTTCATTTCAAGAGCTAGTAGTAGTGCAACAAAGAAAGATGAACATTGTCCAGTGGGGGGAACACTTACAGAAGGGACATTCACTGAATCCCTTGTGCAAACAATTATGTGTATTAGGCCATTGTCTAATACATCTTCGATTCAAGAAGAAGCCCTACCCTTACTTGGAAGACAAATGTTAAGACCACCAGCTCCTGATGACTTAGACCTTCCTGAACCCAACCTACCTGTTCAACCTCCTACCTTTCAGATTATTGAAAAATATGTTCCATCTTCAGACGCATATGTCACAACAATTTCTTTTAAAGAAGAACAACCAAAGGATGATGACCGACCCACCTCATCTTTTGACTTACAAGTAGAAGTAATGCACCTACACAGAGAAGTCAAGGAGTTAAAGGAGATGGTGAAAGAATTATTGAAGCGTCATCGGTCATAATCATTTTTGATTAATAACAAATAGGGGGAGAAACGACACGGAAGAAAAAGATAGGGGAGGAAGAGTAAGCAGAAAATGAAGAGGATAGAGTGAAGATATTTTCTTATTTCTAATCTGTATATCCTTTTACAGTTTTTCATCTTATATGGTTATTTGTTATCATTAAAAAAGAGAGAGATTGTGATTGAGCCAAGTTTACATTATAAATTGGCTACATTTTCATAGTTGCTTATGCATTCGTTCACTCCTAATTGATGATTTTTTTGCTTAAATTGGTTCCTCATACCGATCTCTTTTAATTCATAATTTGTTAGTAAATTGTCATGATTTGATACTACTTTCTCTATAATTTTCATGAGGACAACTGATACTGCAAATTGTTATTTTATTACAGAGCAAAGGAGTCAACACATCGAAGTCAACAATGATGAAACAATCCGCACGTCATGATTTAATATTAATTTATACGTCATAACGAGCAAATCATTCCACACGTCGCGCGAATATTAATTTATACGTCGCGATTTAGCAAGCATTCCATACGTCATGATTTAATATTAATTCACTTGTCGCAACGTACGAGCGGATATCCGACCTGAAATGGAAAGTTTGTCTCACTGCTCTGACCCAACCCGCATCCATTATATATAAACTTTGCTATTTTTAGGTCAGAAGAAGACAGCAGAGGGAGAGAGACTAATAACTGAGGTTTGAATACGCATACACAGAGAGATGTTTCGGAGGCAGCAGAGACAATGTTCTACTCATCCTCATTTTCAGTTTTCATCATTATCGACCATTACCACCATCATCGCCACCGTCAGTATCTTCTGCTAATATGAGTATCGCTCAATCTCCAGTAATCGAGGGACAGTCCGGAGCTATGCGTAGCTAAGTCACATTTCCTCTTGAAGATGTAGCAATGGCTTGAGTTCACCGGAAGCTTCAAAAGGGGAGTAATCATATAGTGTCTGAAGTTTAGTTATATTTGTGTAAACTCTGAGTTAGAGGTTGCATCTGTATTGCTAGATTAGCATGGTTAACAGTTTGACCATGTGCTGAACACTATGTTGCGATTTGGACAACGTGATTTGTAGAACTTTTGATGCTTGATATATGAAGTCTCATATATGTCATTCGGATATTGCATTTACTCTTTTAATCTGCCTAGTTGTGTTTGATTTAGATGGTTGTGTTTTTATCCGATTGACCGATTGCATTTACTTGTCCAATTTTCACACTAATGTTTTTAACAAAGATTTAAATAATAGAGTTCATTAATTAAATCTTTGGACCTAAAGAGTCCTTTAGGGTTGATCTTTCGAAACTTAGTGGATTCGATCCCTAAAAATTCATTTTTGAACTGTGATAGCCTGCGCCCATTTTCAAGAGGATTTATTATCATTTGCTCATTACCGAAAATTTCAAGTTCATTTATTCTATCAAAAATCCAAAACATTCTTTTATACTTTTTCTCAAATTTTAATTATTTTTATCAGTTTCGATCAAAATACCAAAACCCCCATTTTATCAACTTTGATTGCAATTTTTGACATTTAGGCTAGCTTAGACCTTTTTCGCTTGGTTCCAATTAAGTGAGACGCCCGAGGATTGTAACCTATACCGCAATCTTGGAATTTATTATATTTGACCGGTTTCGAAGGATCGATCGTAAGATCGAATCGATAGAGCCGCGATCAAATTGGCACCGTTGTCGGGGAACCAAGAAATTGGTTTACCGTAGGATAGCCATTGTCATTCATTTGAATTGTCGTTGATAATCGGAATCATTGTTTTTGCTTGCATTTAGCATAGTTTGATTTTCACACTTGTTCATAATATAGGTTTCATTTCCCTTTGCACAAGCATACTCCATACTTTGATTTTGTCTCTTACTTTGCACACTTTTCACACATACACACTCATACATACATCATACACTCATACACTCGCATTCATCGCATTTCACTTTTATCTAATTTTGTGTGACTGTGAGAAATTTTTTTACCATTCCTTTTATTTGTGGATTGATTTTTGTGCATGCCCAGGAGAGGTAGACTTGTTCAATTCCAACCTGAAGTTGAGAGACATTTGAGGAGACTTAGGAATGAGAGGAAAGAACAAGAGAGAAGGAGAATAGTTGAGCGAGACAGTGAGAATATGGATGAGAATCTAAACATTTTCCCAAATCCTGATTTTCCTGTCCACCAACCTAGAAATGGGACTAATGGAGGAAATGGTGAGCATGAGAGAGTAGGAGAGAACAATGAGAACCAGAGATGAAGAACCATTAGGGAAGCAACAACAGATGTGCATTATGATCCATTTACTGCTGCTTGCCCTAATTTTGATGTTAATTTTGAGATTAAAGCTTTGTTGATTAATTTCCTTCCTAAATTTCACGGCTTGGCAGGAGAAGATCCGTACATGCACCTACAAGCTTTGACGATGATCTGTCAGAGTATGAAGCCAGTGGGAACTACTTTGGACCAAGTGCTATGGAAGGTGTTTCATTTGTCCTTGGAAGGAAAAGCACGAGAGTGGTACATGAGTCTTCCGAGGCACGTGGCCAATGCCTATCATAGCTGGGCCAACCTGAGGAAAACATTTTTGGAGAAATATTTTCCAGCCTCCAGGACATCTTCGATGAGGAAGAAAATTTACTCAAATTTACCAGAGTATGATGAATCATCAGATGACTATTGGAACCACTTCCAAGATCTTACGTCCAGATGCCCCATAACCAAATTCCCGATGAACAATTGGTGCAGTATTTTTATGATGGGTTGAAGAGTCAAGAGAAAGGTATGTTAGATGTCAGATCCTGAGGATCTCGATCGACCTTACAAGAGTGGAGGCATGGATTTGATAAAGAAGATGGCCTTAAACCATCAACAATACAAAGGTGAGAGATTCCAGAGGATTGAATGAATTAGAGCTTTAATGTACTCAAGCCAAAAGAATGAAAAGTCCGAAACAAAGGTAGATTCACGGAGAATGTGATAACCTCACGCTTGTCTTGTATTACTGCAGAGTTGAAGAACTTGAATGTGCATCGCCCATCATCCTCACGGATATTATCGCACCCAACAGTGACAATTGTAGGTCGTTGATGCACATATCAAGTGTATGCCCGGAAGATATGAAGAGGTGTCGCGGTGTATCCAGGAGAGCCAATCGAAGTGGGATCCATACTCCAACACATACAATGAAGGATGGAAGTCTAATCCTAGATTCAGTTGGAGGAATGAGGAGAACAGGGCTCAAAACAGATTTTCACAAGGGGGAGGAGCTGGTACTTCCACTAGCCAGTTTCCAAATCAACAGTAAGCCCTCATAGTCCCACCAAAGGAAGACACAAACCAGTTGCTTCACAGTATGATGACTCTGATGAAGGAACAGAGGGATTCTAATGCTAACCAGTTTAATGCTATTGCTTCTCTTATTCAACAGGATTCCTCAAAGACTGCTACTAGATTCAATGCCTTGGAGAAGAGAATGGAACAATGGGAGACCAAGGCGAAGAACATAAATTCATATGTCACTCAATTGTCCAATAACATGAGTGAAAGTCAAGCAAAAAGCAGTGGAACTATTCCTTTTAATACTGTGATGAATCCGAAGAGCCTGAATGCAATTGCCCTCCGGAGTGGGAAGCAAATGAGGTTTAATCCTCAAGTAGATGAAGAGGCCTATGATGAGGATATTGAGAGTGAGGCAGTACCTCCACCCAAGGAAAAGATTAAGAAATCAGAAAGTGTGAGGGAAGAAGAGCTATTGAAAGAGAAAAAGCATGCTTCAAGAAACAAGGGAACTACTTCAGAGAGTTCCAATGATCAAGCTGAAAATGGAGAATCGAGCAAGCAAGCCAGCAAAGGTAAGGAGGTAAGTATTCAAGAACTTCCTTTTCCAAACTCATATTTGATGAGTAAGCGCTTGAACGAGATTAAACATGAAAAGGAAATCATTGACTTATTGCTTGATTTGGTGAAGAGAGTTCGGGCATATGCGAAATATTTGAAGGACTTGTGCACTAACAAGAGAAAGTTTAGGCCAAATGAGAGAATGCAAGTGAGCTCTAATGTGTCAGCTTTGTTCAAGCCGCAAATACCTGTCAAGTGTCAAGACCCTAGATCTTTCACCATCCCTTGCATTTTAGGGAAAGTGACTATAGGTAGAGCTTTACTAGATCTGGGGGCAGCGATAAATGTGATGCCTAAGTCAGTTTATGAGGCCTTTGGAGTGAAGAGTATAAAGCCTACATCTGTTGTCCTCCAGTTGGCTGATAGATCATTTAGGCATCCAGTGGGTATCATTGAGGACATCTTGGTCCAGGTTAAGGGTTTAGTATTTCCTGCTGATTTTTATGTGCTTGATATGTCTTTTGAAGTTGTGTAGGATACTTCCTTAATTTTTGGGCGACCCTTTTTACGGACAGCAGGAACAATGATAAGCATTAAGGAAGGTAAGATCACCATGGAGGTAGGTGACCAACAGGTGAGCTTTAATATGTATGAGGCAATGAAGCACCCCCATGAGGATTATTCTCTGCTTGGAGTGAACATGCTTGATATGGTTGTTGACGATGCATGTAGTGATTTTGCACAAACCTTCACATCGTCTATTGACAATCTCCTTGGAGAGAATTTGCTTGCTGCTGATTTTGTAGGAGAACCTTTAAGTAAGGGGTTAGACATGGAGCTACACATGAGCCAAGCTGCTGGGATGAAGCTTGGATATCAGCCGGATGACCATCCCAAGTTTCAGGACCCACCGTGAGACCAGGTTGTTTCTCTACCTACATTCTCAATATATTCATGCACCCTGATTGGAAGTGATGTGAACTTTTGTTTTGCATGAGTATCTTGATAAAGTGTGGGGGAGAAACCCAACCAGTAGATTAGCTGTAGTTTGGTAGGATTTCTGTTCATTGTTCTAATAAACAACTTTCATTTTGTGAGCTTTAAATCTTTATGAAGAAGCATGACATTGGTGGAAGGATTGATTTCTGTGAGATTGATTGTTTCTAGATTAAGTTAGGTTTGTGTTTTCTGTTCGGGCAGATACATCGCGATGTATTTTAATTCATACGACGCGACGTGCCTCGTTTCTCTTTAACGCCTACGTCGCGACGTATTTTAATTTATACGTCGCGACGTATCTCGTTCCTTTTGGAACTTACGTCGTTACGTGGCACATTCTTACACCGCGACGTGACAACGTTTGAAATACCCTTTTGCCCCTTCTGTCCTTTGGTCTTTTCGTTTGTCCGGTGCCCTTTTTATCTTTTCACACGTCGCGACCTTCCACCTCCACTCGTCATCTATTCTTCTTCTCTTCCCCATCATCTTTTCTTCTCTACCACTCTGTTTCTGCCGTCCACGCTCTCGTTTTCTCTCGACTCTCTCCATTGTTCTCATTGCCTGCCGTCTCCCGCTCACCTACTTGCATTTTTACTCGTAAGTGTTCCATTGTTTCTCGTTTTCCTGTTTTTCGTCTTCCTTGTTAGTAGTCTTGAGTTAGGTTTTTCGCGACAAGCGTTGCTCGCCGTGATGCATCTGGAAAATCGCCATACGTCGCACCGAGCGCCTTGCCTCGTCGCGATGTCTGCTTTTGCACGTCGCGACGTCTGGTCAAGGACTTTGCCTCGTCGCGGCGTCTGCCCACAGGTCGCGACGAGGTGACTGATTTTTGCTTAACTCTTTATTGATTTTTTTGTTCTGTTTCTTTTTGTGTGCAGGATAATGCCTCGGACAAAGAATGCTAGTAGGTCCGACCGTCCTCAATCTCCTTCGCATGTCCTCCCCTCTTCCTCCAACTCGCTCGACGAGTTTTACTCTGACCCTTCGGTTTCCCCTCACCCCGTTGCCTTCCCATCCTCTTTAGGAGTGTTCTCCGCTCATTCTCCTTCTCCTCAACCCTCCCATTCTTCGCACCACCACCCTTCTCCTACCCATTCCTCTTCCCTTCCGGTTGATCCAGAGTATGTTGCACTGGCCTCCAAAACTGAGGCCAGAGCCATACTCAAGGAAAAACCATTTCCTTTAACCCCCCACACCAACCCCTTCATCCGCCAGCTGTTTCAACTCAACCTCTCAAACCTAGCTCAACCCCGCACCTCTGGGAACCTCACCTTCGTCCGCCATTTCTATACCCAGTCCCGTTACTCAGGCACCTACGGCATCGAGTTCTGTGGTGTTACCATTCCCCTTGCTTTTGCTGCCGTCTCTATTAGGGAACATTATCATCTTCCCCCTACCCCCCGTTGCCACTACTCGGAGCTCATTCATGAGTACCCGTGGGCTGATGTCCTTCGTACCCTCTGTCCTAAGGGTGCCGAATGGTATCAACCTAGGGGGCTCAGCGTTATATCCGTCGTGCTGACCTTCGCTCTGAAGCCCGTCCGTGGCTTCATTTTATCTGTAACAACATCCTCCCCACCTCCCACCTTGCCATGGTTCCCAAGGAGCAGGCTCTTTACATCTACCTGTTGATGGTCGGCCGGCTCGTCGACCTCGCTCTAGCCATCACCTCTGCCCTTCGTCAATGCACCCTCTCCACCAACATCAACCATTCCCTCATATTTCCCCATCTAAGCACCGACATGTTCCGAGCCTATCGGGTTCTGGAACATCCGACCGATCTTACTTTCGAGCCTGCTCCTGCTTTTAAATACATTCGTCTCCGCCAACCTCGTCGTCTACACACCCCACCTAGCCCTTCCCCACCTTCTTCTCCCTCCCCTACCCCTGTTCCTTCTGCCCCTCTTCCCCCCACTCCTGCTCCCTCTGTTATTTCCCCTCCATCCGAGGCTCCGCCTCGCGACCCTATCCATCCACCGCCTTCCTCTTCCACCCTTCCTGACCCCATCGCCCTTCTTTGCGACGACTTACGACGCATCGAGGCACAGATGGCAGCTGACCGCCAGTACTCCCATTCCATGTTCACCCTGATTATGGATCGCCTACGCTTGCCCATCCCTCCCGCACCGGATTCTTCACCGCCCTAGCACTTCTCAGTCGCCTTCTGGACCACGTACCGATGATCCTTCTATATAATTTTACCATTTTTTGTTCTTTTCTTTTCTTGTGTTTATTTTCTTTTGTTGTCTTTTATTTCTTTATTTAGTTCATTACTTCTTTTGTCCTTTTTGTACTTAACTTATTCCATTTAATGATCAATCTTTCATTCCGTTTTCCATCTTTTTGTGCCTTGTTCTTCATGTTGGGACCTGATCCGGAGACCGGCGCCCCAACCCGAAAATGGAAGACGGAACGAATAAACGATTGATCACAGAGCGAAACAAATCATTAACAAATCGAAAGCCAACTTGGATGCGAAGCATACAAATAAAGTCAAATCGAATTGGATTGGAGACAAACCAAACAAACGTTCACGAATCACAAATCGAATCGAAGCATTCGAATTGAATCACAAGTACTGACATCCGTGAACAAAATCTTAGAAATCACTGTCGCGTTGGAAACCTTAAGACATTCTAAATCCGGTATAAATTTTTTTCTTTTCTTTTCTTTCTTTCTTAATCCTTTCCTTTTCATTTTTTTCATAACCAAACTCAATCCAAAATACATTATCACATTCATAATCATACACACATCCCAAACTTAACTTAAATCAATGCATAATTCCATAAATCCATACACCTTATACTCACTATATATACAATTTCATAAATCACATATGTCCTGAAATGACTACTCTTCATACACTCGTGGCAATTCAGGCCATATACAATATCAACACCAAAATCCATAGTACACAATACACAACAAATTTTGAATTTCTCAACACTATCTTACTTAACAACAATACAATATAAACACATGCAAATAGAAATCTTCATTTTCTTTCACCCGATCTTCTTCTCATCACCTGTGGATGGGAATGAAGGGGGTGAGCTTATAGCTCGTGGGTAACAGTTTATAACAAATATATAAGCAAAATCCTTGAAATTCTTTTTCTTTTCTGGTCTTAGAAAACATTTCTTTAAAATCCGTAAAGCACATTTTCAAAAGGTTCTTTTCCTTGCTGTAGCCAAAATCTCCATTTGCAAAACATATGATTTTTAGGCTTTCAGCCATAAACCCATAAGTTTATAAAACATGAATGCATCAACTTGACAATTCATAGATGCAAAGGCAATCACATAAGCAATGCACAACAACACATGGCTCGAGAGTTCCGTAAACATAACGGATAAACCGAAGTTTATACCGTAAACTATCCGAGTCCTATTTCTCAGGATCTCGTGGCCTCAAGCGGGCAGCCGGGAGAAGGCTATAATTTTTCATACATCGACGTGCACGTGACTATCCATCCGTAACTCTCTCGCCCACACAAAAGCATATAAGCAATGCTCAAGATCATTTATCAAAATGATATGCTTCCATTTTCTTTTCTTCTTTCCATTCAAATCAAAATGCCATTGGCATAACATTATCACATCAATAAACATATTCAATCTCAATTCAACAATGTAATCATATATGGATCAACATCAGAACAATGAATGCAAGTGATTTCTTTAAGACATAAATCAACGTATGCAGGTTCATAAAGCACATTATTTAATTTTATTTTATTTTATTTTTTTATAAATCTTATATTTTCTTAAAACATTCAAAACATTTTCATAACTTATCAAATTAAATTAAAATAACGAATTTAACAATTTACGCAATTTTTTAAACCCAAATCACGGAAATAAATTTCAAAATCTTTCTTCATTTCTCAATTCATTTTAAAACTCGTAACCCTTTTCCAAAAATATTCAGGAACAATTAAATTCAATACTTTCTTAATTTTTCAATCAATCTCCCAAATCATTTGAAGACAAGAAATTGGGCCTTTGTATCATTTTTTCGAAACTTCAGAAATTTTCTTAATTTATCAAACATTTAAAACTTGTATAAATTCTTAAAACAATTTCTAAAACCATTTCAAATGCCTTTCGAAAATCGTACTTTTCAACATTTAAATAAACCTTATTTTCTAAACAATTTCAAATGCATTTCGGAAATCACACTTTGTCAAACATTTTTATAAACAAGTTTGGAAATCGTAAACTTTTCAAACACTTTTATAATCAATGTCGGAAATCATAATTTTTCAAATACTTTTTTTTATAAACATTAGACATTCGGAAATCATAAATTTTCAAACATTTGCATAAACCATTTTCTAGACAATTTCAAAGCATTTTTAGGAATCAAACTTTCAAATATTTCCATAAACAATACTTTCTATACACTTTCGAATTTATGCGGAAATCACAAGTTTTCAAACTTTTACATAAAACCATATTTTATAAAAGCTCTTAAAACTAATCGAAATCATAATTTTCAAACCTTTATCATATTCGAGCTCAATATCATTTATTGAATGCTCTTTCTTTCGAATATACTGAAATGTCATGGAATCTTTGAGGCATAACACAAATGTATTTTGCAATTCATCAAAAGCTCATGTATAGAATCAATGATGATTTTTCAAATCATTCACACAATGATGCAACACTTATGATGCAATTGAAATAAAAAAATCCCTTTATTTAAAGAAAGCAGTAGTGGGTTATAAATTCTATTATAAACAGGTACCCACCTCGATTCGATGCTAGAAAGTTGTTCCTAGCTCCAATTTGTCCATTGGTTCCTTCTTTCTTCCAATTTAACTTCACCTAAAGAAATGTCACCCAAATTCAACATCATAAATAACTTAATCCTCAAATTGAACTTAGAAAACATAAATCCCTCATATCTTCAAGCTTTCTAAATTACAAATTTTCAAAAGCCCCAAATTCCAAATTTGGGCATAAACCCTAATTCTCAAAATCTCAAATTAAACCCATCATACTTAACAATCATCAAAATTGACTTCATACTCCACAAACCCATACCATTTTTCATATTGCTAAACCATAAATCGAAGAAAAGCTCAAAGCTCAACTTTTCTCTTACCTCAAACTTTTCACCATTTTTGGATTTATTAGGCTTGGAAGGAAGCTCTCTTCTCCTTCCATCTTTTCCTTCATGAATCAACGAAAAACTGAGCTTGAACCCCCAAAAATTCGAAACCCTAAGCTCTCCCTTCTTTCTTCTCCAAAGTTTGCTCTCCCTTCTCTCTTCTCTCTTATTTTCTTAAGTCTTTCATTTTTGTGCTTCCTTATGCCTTATACGACAGCCACTGTCTTTTATATTGCCATGTCAATTAATGAATGAGGAATGACCCATATGCCCCTCCATTTAAGCCTATAAACTTAACCCCTTTAAGTAAACTTCCAAAATTGCCCCTTCCTTTTTGCCTTAAAAACTTTAGAGAAATGTTCCTCTATGTCTTAAGAATCCATTGCTTCAAGAATCAGATCGATCGGAGCTCTATAGCTCAAGATATCTCAAAAATACTGAAGTCTGTTCTTCAGACTCGAGGCTGAACATTACACCTGACTTCCGACCTATAGTTGAAAGGTTTAGAGGCTCCATTGTCGATCGGCTCCTTCATAACATTTGTAGCCCCATCTCTCTAGTTTAATTATCAAAAAGAATCAGCTCAATCCGAGCTCTAGCAATCGATATATCTCCAAAATACTGAACACTGTTCAGCCATTACAACACCGAGACTGAACACTACCTCGAACTTCCGACCTATATTTGGAAGTCTTAGAGGCCACATCATAACTGGGCTCCTTAATAACATTAGTAGCCTCATGTCTCTATTTTAATTTCCAAAAAGAATCAGATCGATCGGAGCTCTATCGATCGAGATATATCCAAAATACTTAACACTACTCATACCATTACAAAGCTGAGACTGAACTCTATACCTAACTTCCGACCCATATTTGAAAGTCTTGGAGGCTACATTGTTGATATGCTCCTTCATAAAATTTGTATCCCTATCTATCTAGTTTAATTTACAACAAGAATCAAATCAAGCTAAGCTCTATAGCTCGAGATATCCCAAAAATACCGAACACTATTCAAACTTTTACAACCGATCAGCTCACTATAATCCAAGCTATCTTTCTCCATTTAATTCCAAAACCTAACTATCTAGTATGGAAAGATAGAAAAATGTCTTAGGAATCTAACGCTTCAAAAATCAGGTTGATCGGATGTCGAACGAAGAAGTTATGGCCAAAACAAGGAAGAGAGGTCGGTCGACTGAAAATTGATCGCAAAGGTCGCACAGCAGGTCGGTCGCCCGTACCAGGTCAGTCTCCCGAACTAGGTCAGTCACCCGCACTAGGTTGGTCACCCGCATCAAGTCGATCGCCCGCACTAGATCGGTCTCCCGCACCAAGTCGGTCGCTCGCACCAGGTCGGTCGCCCGCACCAGGTCGGTCTTCCGCACCAGGTCGGTCGCTCGCATCAGGTCGGTCTCCCGCACCAAGTCGGTCTCCCGCACCAGTCGGTCGCTCGTGCGGGCGCTCGCGGGTGGGTGGGCGATCAACCATGCGATCCGACCTCCAAACTTCAAACGTTCATATCTTTTGACTCTGAGCTCCAAATTAGACACGGTTTGTTTCGTTGGAAAGCTAAGAGACAACTCTACCATTTTCAAGAAGGACTCAAAGGCAAGCTAGGACACTAAAGGGATCAAAAGTTTACACAAAGATGACTAATCGATAATTTCTCAACAGTATCAAAACTTGCAAACATCATCACTTTTGATCCAGAACTCCAAATTTGACAAACTCAGTGTCTATAGAAAGGTAAAAGAACCCTCTACAACTTCCATTAAGGCCATAAAAATCAGATCGACCTCTAAATAAGTCAAAAACTCCACACAAACTGATGGATCAATCAGCTTCACACTAAACAACATCAGAATTTCTAACAATCATAACTTTCTACTCCCTTGTCCAATATTTTCGTGTCTTATATCAATGGAAAGATAAAAACAAGCTCTACAATGTTCATGAAGAACTCCAAAGCAAATTCAACCTCTAGCTAAGTTAATTTTTCAATCGAAGTTTCTGCCCTGATAGTCATCACCTAAGCAATATCCAAATTTCATATTATCATATCTTTCAACCTCCACAACCAAGAATCGCATATTATACATCATTTTAAAGCTATTCGAATTATCTATAACTTTCACATAATGATTTACTCTAATTTAAACCACATCAGTATGGAAATCGCCTCAAAACACAACATATACAATCCTACACTTAGAGCATTTTTCAAAATCAAGGCAAAATACACTTAACTTTTAAAGATCATAACTTTCAATCCCGATATCGAAAAATAGCATACTTTATGGCTATGAAAAACTCTCAACATAAGCTACAAATTTCATGTAGAT
Source organism: Erythroxylum novogranatense (assembly GCA_029891385.1). NCBI lineage: Eukaryota > Viridiplantae > Streptophyta > Magnoliopsida > Malpighiales > Erythroxylaceae > Erythroxylum > Erythroxylum novogranatense. Next base: position 81,220,471 of record CM057232.1, on the reverse strand, counting down.
CATTTTCTCAAAATCTGCCTAAATCAAAAGTCAACTCTTTACTCCAAAAAGTCAAACTTTCTAATTTTCTTCAACATATAACACTTTCACTAATCATTTCTTGCTTTTCAACTTCCATTTCAATCAACTAATTCATTTTGACTTTCATAACTCATACAACTGTACTAAATTTTCAAAGTCATCAAAATCAATCACTTCATTTCTCATCAATCTCCTTTAAATACAATAACATCTACAACACAATACCTATACAAACACACTCATTGAATTCCATTTTAATAATTCTAATTTCCATTAAAAGATCGGGGTCTAACACTTCATATCTTTTCCTTCCTGCATTTTCATTGAGGACAATGTGTGCTTTATGTGTGGGGGAGTCGTTTCCCCATTTATCTTTCATATTGCATGACTGTTGACATAGTATGATAATGAATTGTTGGCCAATGGTGCATTCTGTTGATTAACTTGGTAAATCTTACACTTCTCTGTCATTCTGCATCTCTTCGCCGCGACGAGCGATCACACATCGCGGCGAAGCTATTCCTTCGAGTGCTCATACGTCCCGACGTCACCCATGTCATACGTCGCGACGTCTGCACGTTACGACGTCTACTTCTGCACGCCGCGACATCACATGTATGCATGAATGACTTTTGCCTAATTCTTCCATTCAATCAAACACTTTCTGCACTGGATTTTTGTGGCTGTTGTCTTCAAAGTTTTTACTAGTTTCAAAATGATGCTTGAGTTTTTGAAAACACCTCCCATTCTTTTAATGATAGTTGGAATTGACAAAATTTTGCTCTTCATGTTTTCAAAGCATAGTGAATGGAAGCATGCTAACAAAGTAGCATTTTAAGTTTTTGAGACTTGAGATTGTTCATAGAGATAATACCTTTGTTAGAAAGATATTTGAGCCAAAATTTTCTTTTATCTTTGTGTGCGTCTGCTTATTTCATTCTTCTCTAAAACTTGTTTTAATTCTTACTTGAAGCTTAATGGACTGGATTTTTGTTGATGTGATAAAGGCGTTCCTTCCTCAACCCATTTTCCTAAACACAGTCCCTTACATATCTATCCCTTGCTAGCCCTTTGAGCCCTCTTGTTATGAGCATTTGCATTCATATTTTTATGGTGTCATTAGTTATTATGTTAAAAAAATTCTACAAAGGGACAGATAGTGTTTTTCAATTATAAAAAAAAGAGAAAAACAAACGAGAGAAAAAGAAAGAAGAAAAGCAAGATCAATAACAATTTATGCAGAATGTATTTCATTTTAAATAAAATAAAAAAAGAGAAAAATTTATGCATTATGTTTATGCATATGTTTAGTTTCAGAAAACTATTGACATCAGTTCCTTGTTTAGTGCTTGTGCTCATACTATTCTTTCTTTCTTTCACTTCATCCATTCATTTAGCCTACCATACATTACAACCCTAAAAATCCTCTTGATCTTCAAAATGATAGTTCTTGTGGTGGAGAAATAGAATTGACACAAGCCTATGGTAGGAGATGGATTACGCAGACTGAGAGCAAAAATATCCCTAGATACAAGTGAGATGAGCGCAAACACTATATCTTGAGTGATTCTCTTTTGTTCAATCTCTTGTACTTGAATTCTTTCAATGTTTGTTTTATTAGCACTCTTTCACTTTATTGTGGTTTATTTCTGAGGAAGTGAATTGCGTCAATCCCCTTTTATTGTTTTGAGCATGGCAGATATTTTCTTTCCTTATTGTATTCTTTTTGACTCTTGTAAACTTTGTCCAGGAGTATAAAGGTCTAAGTGTGGGAGAATTTGATTGAACCAAGTTTACATTATAAATTGGCTACATTTTCATAGCTGCTTATGCATTCGTTGACTCCTAATTGATGATTTTTGTGCTTAAATTGGTTCCTCATACCGATCTCTTTTAATTAACAATTTGTTAGTAAATTGTCATGATTTGATACTACTATCTCTATAATTTTCATGAGGACAATTGATACTTCAAATTGTTATTTTTATTGCAGGAGCAAAGGAGTCAACACATCAGGAAGTCAACAGTCATGAGGTCAATCCTCACGTCGCAACGAATATTAATTTATACGTCGCGACGAGCAAATCATTTCACACGTCGCAGCGAATATTAATTTATACGTCGCGACGAGCAAGCAATTCCATACGTCGCGACGAATATTAATTCGCACGCCACGACATACGAGCGGATATCCGACCTGAAATGGAAAGTTTGTCTCACTGCTCTGACCCGACCCGCATCCATTATATATAAACTTTGCTATTTTTAGGTCAGAAGCAGACGGCAGAGGGAGAGAGACTAATAACTGAGGCTTGAATACGCATACACAGAGAGATGTTTCGGAGGTAGCAGAGACAACGTTATACTCATCCTCATTTCCAGTTTTCATCATTATCGACCATTACCACCATCATCGCCACCGCTAGTATCTTCTGCTAATATGAGTATCGCTCAATCTCTAGTAGTCGAGGGATAGTCCGGAGCTATGCGTAGCTAAGTCACATTTCCTTTTGAAGATGTAGCAATGGCTTGAGTTCACCGGAAGCTTCAAAAGGGGAGTAATCATATAATGTCTGAAGTTTAGTTATATTTGTGTAAACTTTGAGTTAGAGGTTGCATCTGTATTGCTAGATTAGCATGGTTAACAGTTTGACCATGTGTTGAACACTATGTTGCGATTTGGACAACATGATTTGTAGAACTTTTGATGCTTAATATATGAAGTTTCATATATGTCATTCGGATATTGCATTTACTCTTTTAATCTGCCTAGTTGTGTTTGATTTAGATGGTTGTGTTTTTATCCGATTGACCGATTGCATTTACTTGTCCAATTTTCACACTATCAGTTTTAACAAAGATTTAAATAATGGAGTTCATTAATTAAATCTTTGGACCTAAAGAGTCCTTAGGTTGATCTTTCAAACTTAGTGGATTCGATCCTAAAATTCATTTTGAACTGTGATAGCTGCGCCCATTTTCAAGAGGATTTATTATCATTTGCTCATTACCAAAAATTTCAAGTTCATTTATTCTATCAAAATCCAAAACATTCTTTTATACTTTTCTCAAATTTTAATTATTTTTATCGGTTTCGATCAAAATACCAAAACCCCATTTTATCAACTTTGATTGTAATTTTGACATTTAGGCTAGCTTAGACCTTTTTCGCTTGGTTCCAATTAAGTGAGATTTACCAAAGATTGCAACCTATACCGCAATCTTGGAATTTATTATATTTGACCGGTTTCCAAGGATCGATCGTAAGATCAAATCGACAGAGCCGCGATCAGATTGTTAAGTCAAAATGACTTTACGTGAATGATTTTGATGAAATACAAATAATGAAAGAAGAAAAACAGATGGAAGCTATTGAAAAGCAGACGGAAGTTGAAAAGTAGACGAAAGCAAAAGCAGATGAAAGTTGAAAAGCAGATGAAAGAAAAAATAAACGGAAGTTGAAAAGCGAAAACAAAAATAGACGAAAGTTGAAAAGCAGACGGAAGCAAAAACAGACGAAAGCAAGAGCAGATGAAAACCAAAAGCAGACGAAAGCAAAAAGAGACGGAAGCGAATCACTTCTGAATCAAGAATCAATTTGAGTTAGCTACAGAACTCAACTGAATAACCACTTCTTTCAAGAAACAAGATTAAAGAAGCAAGAAGCAAGAATCAAGAAGCAGTTGAAGATAAAGACTATAAATATGAGTCGAAGTCGAAGATTGAAAAAGTTACAAAATTTAGAACGAGTTACAAAAGCTTACTTGAGAGAAATTATTGTGCGAAACTTAGAGCTATTCTTTTCTGTAACAAAGCTCAAATATCTTTCTGTTGAAAGTTGTACAGATAGCCTGCAGAGGCTAAGTGTGAAAGAATACTGACTGTAAGAGACCTGAAATTACTATTTCAACTTCTCTCAACCTTTATCTCTCTTATCTTTCAAAGTTTAGATCTTACTAGTTTTTAAAAAAAATTCAAAAAATATTTTATAACTTTGATTTTTAGCAGTTCTTGAGAAAAGAACAAGTTTCTTTTAACAAAACATTTTTTGAAGGATTTTCAATAAGGGGAAATACACAATTCAACCCCCCTTCTTGTGCATTTATACATCGTATAATATAATTCTATCATCTAAAGGATCAAATTTGGACCAAAATATGTTCTGGCCAAACTAAGACGATGTTGACATCATACTAAGACAAAGCTGACATCATACTAAGACGAATGGGTATAACTTTCGATACAGAACTCGGATTCAAATGTTCCTTAAATGAATAGAAAGAGAATTTTAAGATCTACGACTCTTATGAAGACCTCAAGGCTCAATTATATCATATAGAGGATCAAATTTGAATCAGAATATGTTCTGGCCAAACTAAGAGGATGTTGGCGTCATACTAAGACGAAGTTGACATCATACTAAGACGAATGTATATAACTTTCTGTACAGAACTCAGATTTAGATGTTCTTTAGATGAATAGAAAGAGGACTTCAAGATCTACAACTCTCATTAAGATCTCAAATATCAATTCTATCATCTAAAGGATCATATTTGGACCAGAAGATGTTCTGGCCAAACTAAGACGATGCTAACATCATACTAAGACGAATAGGTGTAACTTTCTGCACAGAACTTAGATTCCAATGTTCTTTAGATGAATAGAAAGATGACTTCAAGATCTACAACGTTCATGAGACCTCAAAGACTAATTCTATCATCTAGAGGATCAAATTTGGACCAAAATATGTTTTGGCCAAACTAAGACAATGCTGACGTCATTTTTGATTAATAACAAATAGGGGGAAACGAAAAGGGAGAAGAAAATTTTTGAAGAAGAAGAAAAAGATAGGGGGAGGAAGAGTAAGCGGAAAATGAAGAAAATGAAGAACTAGAAGATGAAGTGAAGATATGTTCTTATTTTCTCATCTGTACATTTTTTTTTGCAGCTTTTCATCTTACTTGTATGATTATTTGTTATCATCAAAAAGGGGGAGATTGTTAAGTCAAAATGATTTTGATGAAGTACAAATAATAATGAAAAACAGACAAAAGCCAAATGAAAAACAGACGGAAGAAAAAGCAGACGAATGAAAAGCAGACAAAAGAAAAAGCAGACGAAAGAAAAGTAGACGAAGAAAAGGAGATGGAAGAAAAACAGACGAAGAAAAGCAGACGCAAGAAAAGTAGATGCAAGAAAAGCAGACGCAAGAAAAGCAGAAGGAAGAAAAGCAGACAGAAGAAAAGCAGACGCAAGAAAAACAGATGTAAGAAAAGCAGACGCAAGAAAAGCAGACGCAAGAAAAACAGACGAAGAAAAACAGACGAAGAAAAGGAGACGATAAACATAATCAGAAATTGATTTTGCTTATAATAATATTAGAAAGTGATGAACTATATCGGTAATGAATCAAGTTGAATAATAATAATGATAATAACAACGGATTGAATTATTATGATCAAAAAAGAAGAAATGATTTTCCAAATAATAACAGTACAGAACATGATGAATCACATTGGTAAGGGTGAAGAAAACTAAGATGAAGAGAGAATGGGAGGAAGCAGTGAAAGCGAAAGTTAGACGAAACCAAAAGTCATACTAGGACGAAGCGGAAATCAAAGTAAGACAAAACGTGGAGACAGAAGTAAGATGTGCAAAGACATAAGGAAGACGAAATATCTCTTTATTATATTCGTGATTTTGTAAACACTTATCTATGAAGTACGGATAGAAAAGTCAGACAAGGCAAAGGAAAAAGTAAAACGGCTTTTAGAAGGAACAATAAGACGATCGTCGATGTATCACCAAGAGGAAGTGCAAAGACATAAATAAGACGAAGCGGAGAGGCAAAAATAAGACGAAGCGTGTGCAATGACAAAAGTAAGACGAAGTGGAGAAGCCAAATGAATGGGAAGCGCGGAGAGAAAACTAAGACGAAGCAGTTACATGAAGATAATAATTATATGAATAAAAACAAATATGCGATGAAATGTTATTATGATTATATATGTAAATATAATAAGGAATATATATATATATTAGTGATTTGTATTACTTAATATATTAACATGAAAATTAGTATATGAATGACTAATTTTAATAAATAATTATGAAAAGTTAATATCAAAGTTACAATAATAAAAAAGAAAATAGAAAGAAAGACAGAGTTACAAATATGCGATGAAATGTTATTATGATTATATATGTAAATATAATAAGAAATATATATATTAGTGATTCAGATTATTTAATATATTTATGTAAATAGTATTATTCCTATTAGGTATAATTAAAGTTTTGGTTTATATTAATAAAACAAATATGCGATGAAACGTTATTATGATTATATAAAAAAATACGAATATTTGAATGAAGTTGAATAATAATAATGAATTTAATAATCATGATAAAAATAATTAGAAACTGATATTGCAAATAACTATAATATTAGAAAGTGATGAACCATATTGTTAAGGGTGAAAAAACTAAGACGAATAGAAAATGAGACGAAGCAGCGAAAGTGAAAGTGGGACGGAAGCAGCAGTCAAACTAAGACGAAGTACAGAGGCGAACGTAAGACGACTTGCAAAGGTAACAGTAAGACGAAGCGGAGAGACAACAATAAGACGAATCACGGAGAGAAAAGTAAGACAAAGTGGAAAGACAGAGATAAGAAGAAATTTTAAACGACCGATTGAAAATGAAACCTTAAACCAGAGGTAGATTAACTTGTAAATCGTCTGAAATCATTCAAAAGACACCACAATGTGACATTAAAAGTTCATGAGAATATGGGTTTTTCCTATTACGATGAGTTTCTGTAGTGGACTATGCGTCAGATTGTGGCGTACATTCAGTGCTGCTGATCAGCTTATCCATTTGTGACGACGAGTTGTATTCAACATCGAAGAATCTTTTTTCAAGGCATTGTTTAGCTGATGAAGAAGATTCAGGATTTTTTTTTTTCTGAAAATATCAGAAATAAGCATATATTAAGCAAGTGATATAAGGGGAGATCACTGCAAACTAAATGGCACATACAGAAATAATAAAAGATGAAGTTATAGATAAAATCAAAATCAAGGAGGAATAAAAAGGACCTGAGATGGGTGAAAGTGAAGTATGTTGTAATTCATGAGCATCAATTTTGTGGCAGCAAACAACAGTAAATCGTTGCACGCCATCTAAAGACTGAGTGTTTGCTAGCTTCACATGGAGAAGAAAGGTATCGGTTTTCAATTGTGTGTGCAGTTTCTCTAACGGGAGATCCATGTTCTTATAACGGAAAACAAAAAATCTCCATTGTCAGTAGAATAAGTACAAGAAGATATTTGGGGTTGATTAAATTGGAAATGTAGATGAAAGAAGGAAGGGAAAATATAACCTTATTGTAATATTTCATAGTCTCAACGGCGGTGAAGTTTAACAGTTTTTCAGCGAGGTCGTCGAAAATGGAAGCCGTGATAGTTTCGGTATCGTCGGTCAAATTCATGTCATATCGGCACCTATACAATAAAGTCAGAATAGTCAAAAAGGAAGAGTGTGGACGAAAAATAAGTGCAGGTGACATGGAAGTAAAAAAGTGATGTAAAAATTTCGAAATGCACACGGAAGGAATAAGCAACAAATGGAAGATTGCAAATAGAAGGCAGAAACCTTGGCTCTGCTATTCGTTTTCTCTACAGTAATTACAAGTGAAGAGAACTCCCCATGCAGCAGCTATAAATCGGAAGCATTTGTTGCATGCCATATACCATAATTTTTGCAAAATGTGCTGGAAGAAAATTTTGGCTTCAATCCATGATATCTAGGGAAAAACCGATAAGAACGTTCAGAGGAAGAAGTTTTAAATTCAATATCTGACAGGAATATACAAATGCGATTACTTTGGGGATAGAATCTAGAGACATGATCTTCATGATTTTTTGGTGAGATTAAGAAGATATATCAAGATTATATCTGAAGTAAGATCGTCCATTGATGAGGTTTCTGATTTCACTGTTATTTCGTTGTGCCCTGTAAGATAATAATTATATAGGTGAAAATATAAACAATTTTAAAAGTTGGTATATAAATTGTAGCGAAATATTAGAAACGTTGTATGTAACATAATGGATTACCAATTTTTCAGATCCGTAACTTCGTCTATCGGTGGGTCAACGACGATTGCTGAGTCGAACCATGTTGACAATGCAACACCTAACATTTGAAAATGAATGTTTAAGATAGAATAAAAAGGGACAGAGTAAGATGTGTTATTATGAGGAAGGAAAAACTACTGTTAAAGAAATTGACTTTGAGCCTTGTACAGACAACAACTGGATGAGAGTGAAGTGATTCCGTAATCTGCTAGCCCTCTTTCTCAACAAAAAAATTCCAAAGTGATATATGACTGTTTGTTTCCCAATGAAAAACAATAGATTACGGAAAATTGTTAATTTTGTTTACCTTTAATGAAAAATATTAACAAAGATACAGAGCGAGAATTACTCTTTATTTATGATAACAAATTTTTGTACAGTTGAAGCTTTTCCGTCTTTGATGATTTCTTTTTTTTCCAACACTTCAACGACGACAGCTAAAATATCTATCACGTGTTAAAGATTAATGTAATCAGTAACGGAAAAGTTTATTGAAGACTGTATGAACAAATATATTAAGCATCTAACCAACATATTTTTGCTTGTCGTCCACATAATCCATAAGACTTTGAAAAGGCGTGAAGTTGAATTTCATAGGGATGATTGCATCGTCTTGTGTCACAGGCTCGATGATTGTGCGGCTCGTGATCATCCACTGTATCTTCAAATTTTTGATTTGGTACTGAGGGAGAATTGATTTGACAATCACATTAGAAATGATATATTTCTGACATGGATGTAAGATGTCCCCAATTCTTTGGATATCATTGTTGAATGTGATACCCTCAACTTGCGATCCCTGTTAGTTATGAAGGAATTATCGATAGGTAAGTTGATAAAATGTAAAAGGAAGTAAGTGTAATTGATATACCTCAAGATCGCAGAAGATAAAATTTTGTGTTTTAGTCGGTGTATTAACCGAAGCGACGACTTGTTGTTTTTCTTGGACTACGACTTCACAAGACCATGATTGCCCTCTAGGGAAAATATGCTTCATCAATAAACGATTATCCATGCTGAAAGAAAATGTTCGATGGTCAAGCGAAGACAAATAATTATTCATATAAAATTGAATTATGTGAACTGAGAAAACAAACAAGTCATATACCTTTGAGGAAATTTGATGTTTTATAATTTGACTAATTGAAAATTTTAATGGAAAACAATATTCCTTGTTTTTTTTCGAACTCTGAAGATTGAAAAGTTCCAGGAATAATAAGAACTTTAACTGATTCAGGACTTCGAGCCATTGACAGAGCCACATATAGCTGTCCATGTGAGAATACAGGTTGACGGAGATAAATTCCTACATGATCAAGTGTTTGACCTTGGGATTTTTTTATGGTCATTGCAAAATACAGACGAATTGGAAATTGTGTTCTGATGAAAGGAATTCCATTTTTTTCGTTCTTCGAAAATTGCAAAGGAATCTTAGGTATAAAAATGAATTTTCCTTTGTGAGGTCCAAAAACAATTTCAACTAAAATTGTATGATCTTTTAGTTGTGTACATATCAACCTTGTTCCATTGCATAATCCCTCAGTTGGATTTAAATTTCTCAGAAGCATAATTGGAGAGTCTTCTTTCAGCAAAAGCTTATGTGAAGGTAGGCCTTTAGGGTTCAAGGAATCGAGGAAATCTTGATAATCAGCTTGATGTCTACAATCAACTGTCTTCTCAAAACTCACATATGAATGCAAATTTCCTGCTAATTTTTGAATCATGATGTCATTAATTTCATCAACACAACTATTTGTTGGACATAGCACGCATCTGTTTATCATCTGATATGGGTCAGATGAATATAAGCTTAGGTCAAGGAAGACGTTTTCCAATAACCTAGTGAGGATAATTGTATATTAGGAAAGTGTAATAGTAATCGAAAAAAAGGTTAGCATGTTGTTTAATGAAAAAAGAACTGACCTATTAACAGATTCATCCTTGTTGTCGTAAGGAATAATGAGTTCATTTGGTAAGCATATTTGATCTTGTTCATCCATTGGCTCAGTGCCTTCTCCAACTCGCAATAAGAAATCACAAAAAATTGGATTTGAGATAGCTCTCATATTTGTCGTTAAACAGAATTTAGAGATGTAGGGCCAGAGATGTGAATTTAGAAGACTTGAATCAATGAGTTTTTCCTGGAAGAAAAGCTCGATATAAGAAAGTTTTTCCTGTTCCCCCAGGACCATCGATAAAATAACTTACATTCGTTGAAGTGAGAACTGAATTCATTATTAAATCAAATATATGTTTTTGCTCGGTGTTCAGTTTTGATTGTAATAAGAGGTCTTGTTCATCAATCTCTATATTCATCTCACTTTCTACTTCCTTAGTCTGGTGCTGGCGGTAATCAGTACGAAACTCATGTTCAATGAAATGATAATCAACTAAGCTTTTTTCCCATTTGTTCTAGATATTTATTGATATCTTGAAGAGTCATTTTTGTAATATCATCAGATGTATACGTATTACAGGAAGAATAGGCATACAGGTAGTCAAAACAGAGGTCGTCTCTGAAAGTTTCCCAAAGTTCCTTAGGATTTGCGAGCGAACAATAGAACAAGAGTGTAACAAATAACAATCTGAGGGATGTTGGCATTTGAGATATCACAATTTTGTGAAGTGTTTGTTGTATGTAAGAGTCAGATGCTAGAAATCCTAATTGCAGTGCAGCATCTCTAAAAGAGTTCATCTTTTGATCATCAACAGTTAACAAGTGGTCAAACGATGTTGATTCTCTAACATTTGCGAGCAATAATCTCAAGTAATACCTTTCTCCTTCTCGAGGGTCAACAGTAACTAACCGTCCTATGAATTTTATTTGCTTTCTTTTTTATCATGTTTTTGTTTTTTGATTCCAAATAAAATGTTGCGGAAAATTCGCATACAGACATTTCATTTTTACAGCCTTTTGATTTGTTGAATTGGTCCTAAAAAATTTCATCAGCATTGTTTTGGAGAAGTCAATATTTCTTAATAAATAAGAAAAATTAGCATCTTTTGCAAAGGAAACAGATTGTTGATCTGGGAGGTGAACTTACTATATAGATCGATGGATTAATCTCTGCTAGGCGGAATTCATATATGCGCCATAAAGCTTCGGAGGGTGAAATCCAACGGCCTTCTTGGAAATTAGTGATTTCATCAATATTAGACGTGGTTTCTTGGTCGTTGACACTAAAGTTCATAAGGTCGTGACCCTTAAATAAATATTTGTATAAGTATTTAACAAGCTTCACAGTGGAACATATTTCAACATTAATGTGGCAATTAAGTAACATCAGAAGGTACGGGTTATGAGGAACCACCCATCTATTATCAACTTCATGTCTAAAATTTTAACTTTTCCTCCATTGTCTCTGCGTCTATAGCACGGATAACTGTCTTCACCACGAATAGTGAAAGGAGTAAAATCTTTGAGATAATGACTTTTGCATACACCATTTCTCATGCAAGGGCATTGTTTGTTCATAAAACCATAAAGACCGTGGATCATATGCTTAATGATAAGAAAATATAACCTGGAATTGTGATTAGGATTAGGTATTTCAGCTGATATGATATGATCATAGGAATCTACATTCAACAACTTAAATTGTGGCTGAAATATTAGCAATGAATGAGCATGAGGGAATCCACGCTTTTGAAATTCAATAACGTAAACAAGTGTGGCAACATCTCCGAGAATTCCTTTTTCCATCAACTCATTTTTTAGAATTTCAAATTTCTCGCTGAACACTCTGGACAATAAATTTGGTCTGTCTTGTGCTTTTTTGTGGAATTTTAGATTCTCTTGTATTTCTTTCCACATGGGGTTGCAAGTCATAGTGAGGGAAATATCTGCTTTGCCATTTTTTTGCACTAGAGCTATTACATCGAGATAATGTCGTTTCATGTCCCTTGAGCCACCGATAAACGAAGCTAAGAGGACAACTCGCCGGCCAATTGTAGAAGCTTCAGTTTGACCAACATTAATGATATCTAAAACACCTTGCAAAATTTCTAATCATATCTCATTTTGTTTTTTCCTATGGAAGTCAAGCCGTGATGTTTCAATCTTTATATAAGAACCAACAACGAATTGTTGTAGCAGTCTTAAGTTGTGGAGAAACATGGATTCATCATAACTTCTCATTTGAAGTCGATAGCAGTAATACTCTCTGGCAGATACTATACCATGTTTAGAGTTCGTTTCTTGAGTAACTAGTAATAGTAAGAAAAAATGATAAATTAATTTGAGTAATTAGACAATATTTGGGAAACAAGGGAATAAGCAAACAACTAACCTATGTTTTCGAGTGCAAATAATTTAGCTGGTTCAGTAAAAGTGCATAAAGGAGCAGTGCTTGTTTGATCGAAAACATTGGTGCTGTTTGCTTGTGGAATTAAGCGCTTAATGCGAGGATGCCATCCTGATTCACCCCGTAGAAACAAAAGCGGATATTGAAGCGGGTCATAGCATGCATAATAAGATTGAATTCTATAGCTCGGACCTGAATGAGTGTAGACTTGGATATGAGGAGATTTATCATGCTGTTCATCATCAGTTTCAGTCCATATAGCAGCTACTTGTGATGCAGTAGGAAGATTGTAAACACGCTGATCAAGACCAGGATAACATCTAAGAACAATTTCGTGATTTTCAAGTGACGGAATATCTTTAAGACTTCGAAAGAACCTAGCATAAGGGTTATCTTCAAGAATTGTCATAATGAGCTTCAATGTACTTTCACAAAGTTTATTAGAAATGCTGACCCTTTTTTGTAGTTCTTCATCAGTATCAAAGAAATAAAGTTGGATTCCAGATACCTTATTGCTTGTCGGCACTAAACTGTCAAGGAAATGGTAAACTTGTCCTTGAACATGGAATGTATAAACTCCCTTTGTGTTTTTTGTGAGGTCACGATCATATCTGGCTCCATAGGAAGTGAAAGCTACATTGTTATTGTATGTACGAACATTCTTTCTGAAATGTTCTGATTCTTCGTCACTATTTAGAAACAAAGATTTTAAAGCATAACGCATTTGAGGAGCAACAATAGAAATTTGTCTGGATGAGCAACAAAATGATAGAGGTTCAAGGTAAAATCGTTTTGCATTACAATATTGACAATCTGGAACAGAAGGGAGCTGTTGAGGTTCAACAGATAAATTATGCAAGGATGTTAATGTTGAAGGAAAGGTGCGATGATTTATCCCTTCAAACGTATAAAAAGGACATTATCATTATGTGGACTAGTTGGGTTGGAAATAGTTTAAACATAGTGAAAAAAAAGGTACCTTCATTTATGTGATCAGCATGGATATCAATACATCAGCGACGTATTTGTTGATAAGAGGGTTCATGACTCCGAAGTTGACCGGCGGAAGGTTCGGTATTAATGAAAGAATCGTTATGTTGAGGAGTAATTGTTTGGTGAAGTGTCGAAGAAGTGGAGTTTCTGTTTTTTACAGCTCAATTTTCTCTACGTCGTCGTAACAATTCTTATTTTTTATTATTTGCTATTTCAGCATATTTTTGACGTCTTTTTGTGTTTCTATCCATATGTAAATACCTGAGGGATCGACATAATATGAACGTCTTTGATCTATCCATTGATGATGTTCGATAAAAATGAATTGTTAGATCTATATACAGACATACATACATACATACATATATATATATATATATATATAGAAACAATATAATTGAATATATATTATAAATCATATCATAGTAAACATGTTAAAAAAGATTTTGTTTATGAGCTAACAAACTATATATGGAACAAAATGATTATAAACCATTTAAATAACTATAGCAGAATTTATAAAATAAATTAATTTAAGTTAACTACACATACCTTAGTACTCGAAGAATACAATAGAGAATAAGCAGGGGACCTTTACAAAATGGAGTATAAACGCAGTCACAATGTAGAACGGAGAATTTGATCTATTCAGGTTAATAAATAACTATAGCAGAATTTATACAATAAATTTATTTAAGCTAAGTATATATACCTTAGTACTCGAAGAATGCAATAGAGAATAAGTAGGGGACCTTACAAAAATGGAGTACAAATGCAGTCAGAATGTAGAACGGAGAATTTGATAATTAAAAGAAGAGGGTAGTTGAGAGAAGTAAAGTTTGGGTGGAGAAAATGTTTCAGCGGTTACGGTAGATTTGATTTAAGGGTTAAGACAGGAGAAAAGGTAAGAAGTTAGAATATAAAGGTGATGTAAGTTATTTTAATGACAAAGAAATTGTAGCGCCCCCTCACCGTAGGGTACACATCGGGATGCCCGAAGGTCACTCCGACACGTATCCCACGATAAAGGTGCACTACTAGAAAATTTCACTAATAATCTACATGGCATCGCAATAATTAAAACCAAATATCATAAATCAGTAACTTTTAAAATCCAAAATATCAATCTGATACAGTCATCCAGCAACAGAATAGATAAGTCTATCAGTCCCCTAAACAAAACCAAAAAGGAAACTGATACAAGCATCTATCCTAAGTCATCCTCAAAAGTCCAACCCAGCTGACCGACCTGTGTGCCATCGCTTCTCTTGCCAGCACGCTCGCACGGTAGGAAAAGACTATCTCCAGAGCTAGGAATCTACTCTAACAGTCCTAAAAAATACGATGCAATTTTGGGTGAGTTTGCGAACTCAGTGAGAAACCATCATCGATGGTTTACTCAAATCATGCATTACGCAGATTACGACAAAGACGCAACACAAGAATATTCAATTAACAGTATTACATAACAATTTACAGTAAGTCTATAACAGTTTGCAGTATCAAATAACAATTTACACTAACATATAACCATTTACAGTATCATATCACACTTCACAGTATTATGCAACAGTTCACAGTAGCATATAACAATTTGCAATCTCTCATGTCATCGCACAATTCAGTAAATTTGCAATTCAATCAGTCATGTGTCTACAATGCATATGAGACTCTTTTTCAGTTATTCAGTGTTGTGCCCAAGTGCTCACCAAGATTCATGGGGGACGCGTGATTTTCCCCTCGGGCTCGAGGCCTGTCGATCTGATGTTCGAGCTCGAGGCTCTTTTCAGTGATAATAGCAACTTGGGTCACATTCCATTATCTGATCATGCATTTATGCATGCAATGCAGTGTTCAGTAATCTACAGTGTACGGCTATAAAAGCCCAGTATTACATTCCTCAAGATCATCTGATAATCCAATCCAATACAAGAGTCCAATCCCATACAAGTAGAAACATGTCATTCGATCATGTACATTTCAGTAATCATGCAATTTCACAGTGGCAAGTAATTCACATTGAGCATTTAGACAGTCAGGAATTTGAGAAACCAACTAGGTTACTCACCTGTAACTTCTGAGCTATTGCCTGACGATCCAACGGCGCCTCTATAACAATAAAATACAGTCCCATTACTAGATGCTCAATGAAACAATTCAGTAACGCATATGTCTCAGTGGAGTTATGTACAATGCATGCTCACGATTTTCCTGGCGCTAAAACCCGATTTAGAACTCTTAGGCCCAATTTTATCTCTTCTCTTAATTGATCGACAATAATTGATCCAATCCTAAAATTCAGTTCAATTTTCTCAATTCGTACTTCCTATAACAGTTCCCTATTCATTGGATCAAAACCTCCATTAAAAACCTCAATTAAAACTCCAATTGTCTCAATTTAATATTTAGGTCACACTATGAACCATAATTGACCTTATTCTCTATAAATCAATACCATTTAAATTAAATTCTAACTCTCATAATTATCCTCAATCATAGACCTCTTTCTCTAGTTCATAATGAACCGAGAATCACCTCAATCGGAGGTCTATACCATAAATTAAACCCAATATACAAAAATTAATCCAATCAGAAAATCCCTTCGCCGCGACCAAGAAGCTCTTGCACAAGCGTGAAGATCTTCCACAAGCGTAAGCAATCCATTCTGAGGCGCCATGGCGCGAGGGAAGCGCCACAAGGCAAATAAATTGGCGCTCATGCAAGGCGTCTCATTGCGCTCATCACGGCGAAAGCACTATATTTTCGCCACTGGCGAGGTCAGCACTGAGACGTCGCGACGTGCGGGGATTTCCTCTTCTTCTCCGATCGATTTCCGCCATTAATGCTATTTAAACTCAACATTTAACACCCTAACTACTCAATCTAACACAATAAATGCCATTAACACTCAAACAACCAGTAATAACAACATTAAAGCCATTAAAACATACCAATCGAAGATCAATTCCACAAATCACCGTAAATCTCCGTAAACCCTAAATCTTTCAAAATCAACAATAACCCACTCCAAATCCTTCTCAACCTTCATCAATCACAATAAACCATTTAGGCTAGCATAATGAGAAGAAAACCACAAGGAAAAATCAAAGAACCTCACCGATGGAAGAGATCGAAGATCACCGTGGGAGAGAAGAAGAAATGCCTTAGGTAATTTCCCACATTCAAACTTAGCTATTTATAGACATAGGTCTCTAAATCAGTCTAAATTTCAGTCTTCAAATTTCAATGGCTCAACATTTTAATTTCCTAACAGTATAATTCTAATTTTTCCCATTGCCATTGGACAATCCTTTCAGTACTATACAGTCAATCAGTCGGTCACTTCAAAATTTCCGGTCCGGGCATTTTCTCCTGAATTTCTCGAAAATTTCCTATAAGTCACTATCAGTAGCCAATCACTCTTAGACTATTCTAAATCCATTATTTGAACCCA
This sequence comes from Erythroxylum novogranatense, assembly GCA_029891385.1. Taxonomy (NCBI): domain Eukaryota; kingdom Viridiplantae; phylum Streptophyta; class Magnoliopsida; order Malpighiales; family Erythroxylaceae; genus Erythroxylum; species Erythroxylum novogranatense. Next base: position 81,203,558 of record CM057232.1, on the reverse strand, counting down.
ATTACTCCTAATTTCTCAATCAATCATAATCCGATCGATTCGATCAGGTTTCGATTCACAATCCAATCAATTCACGCTCACAATTAAAATGCCAGAAAATCATGAATGCATGTACCTATGAATATATGCATATGCAAGAAACCAGTTCCTCTATAATTAGAGGCCAGTAGCATGCTCAATCAGTGAATGCAATGAAACCTATCAGTTTGACCCAATATTATCATAATACCCTTGCTAACAGTAGCGGGATGTTATAGAAATGACCCTTGAATGATTGATTGATAAACGGATGCAAAAAAAGCCAAGCAATCATGGTAATTTCTGAATGTGTAGAGAAGAGTAAAAGCAAGCAATGATATTAATTTCCAAAGAAGAGAAAATTATTGTAGAAGGTCAACTTGTCAGGAGTAGCACGTGTATAATAATTAGAAACGTGGATAAACAGGTTGTTTGATTTGTTATGTTTGATATGACGCAAGCGTTAAGTTGTAGAAGAGAATTTAAGCAGTAATCGTAAAAACAGCATCGAATCTTATAACAAATTTTTTATATCTTAATAATTTGAAACTATGTCGGTTTCATACATTTTGGTGATCACGGTGTCTTTCCTTGTGAGAAGTAAAAATATTTTGGTGGTGTGGAGAAATCTATCACCTATCAATTGAAACATCAATCTATGTTCTGGTCCTCTTCTTCTTCTCCTCTTGTTTGCTTACTTCTGCAATACATTATTGGCAATATTTGACATTATTATAGCATTTAGAAGATCATTCGATACAGGAAAAACACATCTTAATGTTGTGTCAGCACAGGAGTGGTATCAACGAAACGTCAATCTCTGTTCTGGTCCTCTTCTTCTTCTCTAATTCTCCTCATGTTTGCTTAGTTCTGCAATACGTTATTGGCAGCATTGGACATTATTATAACAGTTAGAAGATTATTTGATACAAGAAAAATACATCTCAATGTCTGGTTCATACATTTTGGGGGTTACCGTGGCTTTCGTTGTGACAAGTAAAAAATTTTGCCGGTCTCCAGAACCTTACCACCTATCAATTGAAACGTCAATCTCTGTTCTGGTCATCTTCTTCTCTAATTCTTCTCATGTTTGTTTACTGCTGCAATACGTTATTGGCATGATTCAACATTATTATAGCAGTTAGAAGATTATTCAATACAAGAAAAAAAGATTTGAATGTCTGGTTCATACATTTTGGGGGTTATCGTGTCTTTCCTTGCCACAAGTAAAAAAATTTGGCGGTCTCCAGAAATCTACACCTATCAATTGAAACATCAATCGCTATTTTAGTCCTCTTCTTCTCTAATTCTCCTCATGTTTGCTTACTTCTGCAATACGTTATTGGCAGGATTCGACATTATTATAGCAGTTAGAAGATTATTCGATAAAAAAACAGATCTGAATGTCTAGTTCATACATTTTGGGGGTTAGCGTGTCTTTCCTTGCCACAAGTCAAAAAATTTGGCGGTCTCCAGAAATCTATCACCTATCAATTGAAACGTCAATCTCTATTTTGGTCCTCTTCTTCTCTAATTCTCCTCATGTTTACTTACTTCTGCAATACGTTACTTCTGCTTTTCTTCCTTCTACTTTTCTTCCATCTGCTTTTGTTCCGTACACTTTTATTGCGTCTTCTTTTCTTCGTCTGCTTTTCTTCCGTCTACTTTTCTTTCATCTTCTTTTCTTCTGTCTGCTTTTCTACCGTTTGTTTTTCTTTGTCTGCTTTTGATCATTTATTTTTTAATATAACTTTCGTTTGCTTTTCTTTCGTCTTACTTTAATCGTCTTACTTCTATAGTCGTACTTTGACTTCGTCTTACTTTGATTACTTTCACTTCGTCTTACTTTAATCGTCTTACTTTCATCGTCTTACTTTGATCGTCTCACTTCTATCGTCTTACTTCCACTTTGTCTTACTTTAACTTCATCAGACTTTTATCATCTTACTTTGATCGTCTCACTTCACTTCGTCTTGTCGTCTTATTTTGATCGTCTTACTTGTATCGTCTTACTTTGACATCGTCTTACTTTCACTTCGTCTTACTTTCACTTCGTCTCACTTTCACTTTGTCTCTCTTTTATCATCTTACTTCTATCGTCTCACTTTCACTTTGTCTCTCTTTTATCATCTTACTTCTATCGTCTCACTTTCACTTCGTGTTTACTTTGATTTCGTCAGACTTTCACATCGTCTTTACTTCAATTGGATTACTTCTATCATCTTACTTTCACTTCGTCTTACGTCGATCACATTACTTCTATCCTCTTACTTTAACTTCGTCTTACTTTTATCGTCTTACTTCGATCGTCTTACTTCAATCGTCTTATTATCACTTCGTCTTACTTTGATCATCTTATTTTTATTGTCTTTATTGTATCGTCTTACTTTGACTTCGTCACTTCGTCTTACTTTTAATATAGTGCACAGATAAAAATAACACGAAGCCATAAGTCAGACGAATTGGAAACTGAGACAAAGCGGTTACCATATTATGCTATATAATATTACAATTCTTCAAGATACAATCTTGATCAACGCATTTACAATCTTCCTATTGCATCATAAGTAACTGTTATATGGACTGACACTGACGATGAACAACATGATAAATCTCCTCATATCTAAGTCTGCACTACGTCTTCTTTATTTGACGCATCCTTTAATCAGATTTTTCTCCCCTGGATGTGGGTGCTCCAAGTTTGTTAACACTGACGATAGACAACATGATAAATCTCCTGATATCCAAGTCTACACTACGTCTTCTTTATTTGAGGCATGATTTTTCTCCCCTAAATGTAGCTGCTCCAAGTTTATCACTGACGACGACCAGCATGATAAATCTCCTCATATCCAAGTCTGTACTAACTCAGGATCGAGTTATAGAATTCAAGAAAAATACCCAAACAAAACAAAGGAAAACGATAACGATAACGAAAACTTACCCCAGGTGCAAAGAAACAAAAGCAAACACGAAAACTTTCCAAACCTGTAGGTCATCTGTACACATAAAAAAAGTGGATGAAACAACCGCACAGAAAAAAATGGACAAAAATGAAGGAAAACTTTTAGACACAATAAAAAATCGATGGAAGTCGAAGAAAAAAACGCAAACAAAAAAGGAAAACGAAAACGAAAACTTACCACAGGTGCAGAGAAACAAAAGCAAAAACGAAACTTTCCAAACGTGGACAGAAAGTCCATCAATGTTAACAAACTTGGAGCACCTATATCCAGGGGAGAAAAATCTGATAAAGGATGCCTCAAATATGATAAATCTTCTCATATCCAAGTCTACACTACGTCTTCTTTATTTGAGGCATGATTTTTCTCCCCTGAATGTAGGTGCTGCAAGTTTGTCACTGACGACGAACAGGTGCAGAGAAACAAAAGCAAACACAAAAAATTTCCAAAGCTGTAGGTCATCTGTACACAAAACAAAGTAGATGAAACAACTGCATAGAAAAAAATGGCCAAAAATGAAGGAAAACTTTTAGACATAATAAAAAGTCGATGGAAGTCGAAAAAAAAAACACAAACAAAAAAAGGAAAATGAAAATGAAAACTTACCATAGGTGCAGAGAAATAAAAGCAAAAACGAAAACTTTCTAAGCCTAGACAGAAAGTCCAAATGTTAAATAACTGTAAACTTACCCAGGCTCGAGAGAAAAGCGTACGCCGATAGTAACAAACGAAAACGAAAGAAACGAAAACTTTCCAACCATGGACAGAAAGTCCAAATGTTAAATAACTGTAAACTTACCCAGGCTCGAGAGAAAAACGTACGCCGACAGTAACAAACAGAAACGAAAGAAGTGAGAGAGCAGAGGAAGGCCATGGCGGAGAGGAAAAACAAAGAGAGAGAAAGTTTTACGAAAGAGGACACAACATTTAATGAACAGATATAAGCCGTCACAAGGACATGGGGACACAACACTCAATGAACAAGATAAGCCGTCAGATTAAATGGATGGGCGAGATGGATTACGAGTTCGCCTCACGACACAACATTCAATGAACAAGACAAGCCGTCAGATTAAATGGAGGGGTGGGATGGATTGCGTGGTCGTGTGAGGACACAACATTCAATGAATAAGATAAGCCGTCAGATTATATGGACGGGGGGGATACATTGCGTGGTCGTCCATCCCAACTCGCTCTTAGTATGTATACTTAACAAAGTCATTATTCTATGTTCAACCTCTAATTCCTTCTCCTTCTCCTTCTCCTTTGAGAAAAGTAAAATGAAAAATAAATTGTTTAATAATACTAAATGGAGTTGTTAAGTTATGATCCATTTATGTAACACGATTAGTCTTTCGAAGGCATTTTTATATGAGAAACAAAAAACCAATGAAATAATTAAAATATTAAAGAGACCGGTGAATTTGTTATCTTAAGTTAAAGCATGAATGTACATTTTCCTTTAGCTTTATGTTTGCTTATGAATTTGCTATCTGGAGCAAGTGTTGTTTAGATGCCACTAATTAGTAAAGTTGTAAGAGATTATCGTTGTGATTTTGGAGAATCCAAAGGAAAGTTTTTCTGCTTCTAGAACAATTTGGAAAGATGGCTTATTAATCATTAGCAACTAAGAAGGCATTTCATACTCTTAAAGGTTACACCAATAATGAAAATTTTAGGCCTTTAATATCTTTAGATCTTTTCCGCCCAACCTTTAGTCGGCCTTGTTTTTGGTCACGCTTATTCTCATTCTTATGTGTAACCTACTAACTACATAAGTATATTAACAATTGATATACACTATAATCACAAATTATATGCAGTGGTTGGGTCAGTTGTGCTAGGCCCAAGCCCACTCAAAACGAATCATGGACTGATCGGTCCACCCCTCAAGGATTGACCTAATTCTTATCGACTATGCTAGGCCCAGGCCCCAGTCCACGCATCCATGGCCTATTCGCAGGTGGAAGTCTCCCATGCATACGTAAAGACCTAAACCTAACATCTATTTCATATATAAGGTATAACTTTGCCATGATACAGGTACGTGATCAGAACCCTAGCTTCTCTGTTCATAGCTATCAAACCCTCACCAAAAAGACTAACTTAAGCGTCAGAGGGGCCTGCTGGTTATCAATGTAGGAAAATCCCGGTGTGTGCATCACATGCACACTGTGCAGAAAACAAAAATTTTTGTTTCGGGACCTTCCCGAAAGCCAGGATCCATGTGTCTATATAACAAAGTCAATCCATAACGACCAACGATGAAGAGAGTTTTAGGAGAAGAACTCTTTCTTCTTTTAAACCTTTCAAAACCCACGATCATCAACCTTCTTTCATTTCTCCATAAGCCTTTTGTCTTTAACACTTTAAAGACATTAAATGCTAATGGTGGTGGCTTGTTCCACGTTAGCCTTTATATATATATATATATTTATTTATATTTATATTAAGATGATAAGGCTTATCATTTGGCTTCCACGTTGACCACATATATTAATTAATTAATTAATTAATAAGATATATATATATATATATATATATATATATATAAATGTTGAAGTAGTCCAGTCACACTAGGGTCAGTCCTACTGGCCTACCGGTCCCGGTATGGAAAAAAACACCGAAGACCTGTTTCAGCAATATCGATGTCGCGATCTCATCGGGACATATCCCAATCTCATCGGGATCTATTTAGTTCTATTGCTCTCCATATATTGGATCTCATCAAAACTATTTTACAATTCTCCGAGTCACTCTTATGCGTGTGACCCATTAGGTTCCGGTTATGTTGGCCACTTAGATTAACACTTAATCCAAGCAAGTCATGGCGGTATCTAGCAATACATCACGACCCCCAATTAACCTAAAGTAATTGGTTTGACGAATGAACCTATGTTCATCACGAACCATATCACGAACCTTTCCATGACAATTCTTGTGCAATTCGTCCTTTCACCATGCTATACCCCACTTGATTATGAGTATGGGCAAAGTGTCAACTCTTACTAGATCGACTACGCCAACTCTAGTCCAGTGATATCGCTTCTTGTCCGGGACTCATTACTTTATATGTCACTGAAGACACTCTTCATGACATATTAACTCCGGCCAGAGATTTCCAAGTAATGACCCTGACAAGAGGCCATGGGTATCATCTTCTGCTATCACAGAAGTGGTGAATCCTCTATTGGCTACTCAATTACCTTAGAATACCTCAAGCTGTACCCAATCACCATCCTATGAGCGACCTGTGTAAGGCAACAAGGAATGGAGTCAAAGCACAAAATTAGTATCCAAGATATCCTTGAGTACCTCAAGTCTAAGGATATTTGCACCATTGCTATGATGAGATTATCACTGACATTAGAATAGGACATCCATGTGATGATCTCATAGCAGGTCATCCAATGTACTTACTATCTCTAGTAAGCATTCACATCTCAACCCTAAATATCTCATATTTACAGTTTCTGAGATCCACTACTTGATCAAATCAAGGAGCTTGAGATGTGCTAGTCTCTCGGATTAACGATGTCCAGCCAAGGTAATCCTATGACTAGGGATAATTTAGATACTGACATAATTGCACATGATAGGAATCTCAGTAGTATGATCACATCATAATTTCCTTCATGCTATGTCATATACCATGGACTTCATTAATTTGCTTATAGATCAATATCCATTCATAAATAATGAACAGAAAATTAATGAAATATGCTTTTCTTTATTTATTTATAAAGTCTGTACAAAACTTTGTACAAAACGCGCTAAAGGCGATTGCCTTTAGGGCACTACTCTAACAATCAACCCCTGGTGTGCCTTGTTCTGTTTTGCAGGTATTCTCTTGCTCAAGACAATCGATCTCATGGATCCAAACGGTAACATCCTGCCTCACCAGAATCACGGGTCGGAAAAGGAAGGGTCGACAACCGGATTGGCAGGAGAAGGGCTAGCAGCTGGATCTGCAGAGGAAGGGCCAACAACCGGATCGGGAGGAGAAGACAGCGGAGAGACATCCTCTTCCTCTTCTGAGCTAAGGTCCAGCTCCTCATCCGGAACCAATGTTCGTTCTCCCTCGACCATCTCCCTCATCTCCTCCAGAGAAAGGCCGAGAGCGGTGGGAAGTAACGGCTCGGAATAATCGTCAAATGAAGGACGATCTGACCCGTCAGGGATGCAAACGTCATGGCAATTCTTCAAGATTGAAACGCCCAAATCACAAGCGAACTCTAAGCACTCCCCCTGTAAGAACCGCCTTTTCCACCGTTTGATCGCCTCAATTCTCTGCTTTTTGATGGAGCCTCGCAACTCCTTCAGCCTATCCTCGGCTCTCAGTTTGCCATTCACCTCGTCATGACAGTCCTGGAGGAATTTTGACCGAAGCTCTTGCTCTGCCTCCACCTTCTTCTTCAAATCCTCACACTCCTTGGCCAGCCCGTCCTTCGACGCAATCACCCTACTCTTTTCCTCCTCCCCCTTAGTGAGCTAAACTTTCAAAATGCTCCTCTCCTCCTCCCAAAATTTCTTCTCCTCCTCAACCGAAGAAAGTTGAGCTCGCAAAATGTCCTACCCCTCCTTCGCCTCTGCAAGTTCAACTCTTAGAGTGTTAACTTGCTCAAGAAGGTCACTTGAGGTCATGAACCTCCCGATCCTTTGTTTGCCTCACTCCATCAAGCTGATCAAGACGTTGATACATTTCAAAGGCATACGCCATATCCCTGATGCAGCTGCGGACGAGACGAGCCATCAGCTCTTTATTGTCCAGCGTGCCCAAAAACCTATCGTCCGCAGGAGGAACGGCTTTCTGGGAAATCTGCAGTGTCACGTTAGCGTCCTTAAGCGACACAGCCTTGTCAAGACTGATCGCGAACTCCCATCGTTTGCCACTGGAAGCTCGCTCATTCCCTTTGCCCTTATCCAACTGGGATGCTTGCTTTTCCCCCATTCTCCTCTCCTGCTGACTGGACGACCGACCGACACTTCGAGCGGCCCTCTTCCTTTTGAGTGGAGGCTCGGTCTCTTCCTCCTCAGAACCGCTCAATCTGCACTCATCGGCACGATCGACAATGACGCCGACACGCCAGAACGGTCTTCAGTAGGCGGAGGGGCCAGCAACACTGTAGAATGACCCAGCTCTATTGGCGGAGCGGTGCCTTCGCTGGCCTCTGCCTCCTTCCTCTATTTCTTTCCCTTTTCTTGCCTTTTGGATTTATGGGGACAGGAGGACCTAGGAAAATCGTCCATCCTTGCCATGGCTACACAACAATAAAAACAAGTTAGAAGTTGAAACCAATATTTACAAAAGCAATAAGTAGTTCAACCACGAGGAGTCAACCAGAGGGGGCGTTTTCCTCTCCTAGCCTGCTAATTCGAGGCGGGGGATCGATTAGGAATGAATTGGTCGAGCCCCCCCCCCGCGATATCCCTGAATGAGACGATCGAAATCATATCGAACGAGCTCCTTAATGCGGCCGATCACCTCCCACTCCTCCCTAATAAGAGATAAGCTCGACGCATCGTTCCAACGCTCGACTAAAGGATATCTGCACTACTGAGACTCAAAGGGAGACCCCGGAGGCCTCATGAAAAAGTACTTCGTCCGCCAAGCCTAGATTTTTGACGCCGTTTTAGCCGGGCGATATCGAGCATCTCTATATTGTAGTTGAGGGATCCCGACCCCAATGCTTGAACTTTGATTCATCCTTAAAAAATGACGCAGGATACCGACCGAAGACGGGAAGCCGAACTGATGGCATAGCAAGGACAAACCATTGATGAATCTTCATCCGTTCGGAGGAATCTGGCCCGGCCTCAATCAGTAGGCGACGCACACCTCGTCAATGATCGGGGCATACGAAAACTTCATGCCACTGACTGAGAAGAAGCTGTCAGAAACAACAAAATACCCTCCCCCACTACTATGAATCCTTTCGTTCTGGCCAGCTAGCCGAGGACCCCAGGACATAGGGATATTATTCCTAATAATCGACCGATTCAACTCTCCCACGGTCATCGTCGATTCATCTTTCGGTGGCTCCTCCACTACCATCCCATCCTTCTGGTCACTCACCGTCGCTACTTCGAGCGGCCCAGCTAGTTGGGAGGCCCTCTCAGCGGTTTCATCCCTAGGGCTAACCCCACTTCTAGAACTGGTTGACGACATGTTTACAAAGAGGAAACTTTTTAGGAAGAAGCGAGGGAAAAGGACGTACCTAGTTGATGGTAGAAGTTGGGAATTTGAACAACGATTGAAAGAAAACTCTGGAGATTGTAGGCAAGAAGGTGCAAATGAAAGCAGAATGAAAACCGGAGAACAAAAAAAGCGTGAATAAAATCTGTAGTCTGTCGGCCCTGAGCATTTATAGAAGATTGGTCGAATGGGCGTTCCAACCAACGCCTGACGCGTGGAGAAAATCTGAGCCAAACTCAGACACGTGGCTGAATCTGAGCTGAGGTGAATTAGGGTTATTAGAAATCCGGAGCGGCGCAGCAGTTGAAAGGACGTACGTGACAGCTGCACAACGGTTACAAATTCTGAATATCTGTCAGAGGGTATGCGCCGTCAGTAATAATTACACCAAGTACCTTCACGCGCTCAGCGTTGATGTTCACTCGATCTATCTTGGCGCGAGCTATCATGCAATAAGCATCGAGGCCAACTGATCTGGACACTCAACTGACCGATCCCAGTACGAGCAGTCACGCACTATGCATTAATGTCCGACCGATCGGGCCTACCATGAGCTGTCCTACAGACAAGCTACAAGATCCGTATGTACTCCTTCGACCCTTCTCCTTGCTCAGACTGGAGGAGTAGGGGGCTTATGGTTGGGTCAGTCGTGCTAGGCCCAAGCTCACTCAAAACGATTCATGGACCGATCGGTCCACCCTTCAAGGATTGACCTAATTCCTATCAGCTATGCTAGGCCCAGGCCCCAGTCCACGCATCTATGACCCATTCGTAGGTGGAAGTCTCCCATGCATACGTAAAGACCTAAACCTAACATCTGTTCCATATATAAGGTATAACTTTGCCATGATACAGGTACGTGATCAGAACCCTAGCTTCTCTGTTCATAGCTATCAAACCCTCACCAAAAAGACTAACTTGAGCGTCGGAGGGGCCTGCCGGTTATCAACCCCCGGTGTGCCTTGTTCTGTTTTGCAGGTATTCTCTTGCTCAAGACAATCGATCTCATGGATCCAAACGGTAACGTCCTACCTCACCAGAATCAGGCAAAACCATGCAGGATTAAAAATTAAATTTTTTTTAAATGATCTTTAATACTCTAATTAAAAAAATTATATTCATAAATCAAGATTGACATTTAGCTATATATCATGACTATCTAAATATTATGAACATCAAAATAGTTTTGACTAATCTTTATATGTGTGATATTTTTCTATATAATTAAATCATTTCATTAAATAATGTTCTAATTAGACAAAATATAGAATTAATGTCTATTTTGTTTGACTCTAATAGTACTAATTCTCCAATATTAGTAATCGTCCCTTTAATGATTTTGGAGAACCATATTGAAAGTGTGATTCCACCTTGATTAAAGATTTTCAAATCAATACTAATTGAGAATAATGAAACAATCTCTTTGATTAGAGTAATAAATTATATATTGACTACTCAACTACATCTTTGTAATTTATATTATATTTAATGATTACTCATTAAGTTACCAATGACTAAAACACGTCTTAATTAGTATTAAAACATAAAAATCTCTATATGAGACATTTTAAAAGTTTCAAATAAAAGATTATTTATACAATCATTATAATAGACATTTATATCAACACATATATAATGTTCTATATGAAATTCTCAAATTAGTCGATTCAAGAAATTTGTTTTGTAATAAGCACATGTTTATCTTCATACATCAATTTATGAGATTAAATACTTCCTTTATAAGAAAGATATATTTTTTTTGTTCTTTTGATATCCAATCTTAATAAAAATTACTAAAAATAAAATAGGGATAATGCATTTAAGAATATCATAGTATAATCTTATCGAAATTTTTATTTACAAATTATGCTAATTCCATGAACTTTATCTTATATTAAATAAATGTATATAAAATAAAGAATATTTTTAATTAATTGTGTTACAAATATCAATACTAAATATCAGGGTCAAACGAAATTGCCACTTCTTTTTAAATTGAAAATTAGGACAACATAAGTTAAATTAGTATTTCTTCATTAAATTTAAACATAATATCCGGTTGTTTAGACAATAAAACTTAAAACTAATGAGATTTCCTAAGGAGATATTATGTCTCAAGATTTCCTTTGTGAAATATCGAGAATAAGGAACACCGTAAAGAATTAAAAAGCAGGATTGGATCCATGTCTAATAGGTGCTTATCCATTACAAGTTACCAACAAAATAATGAATTTGGATCATCCATCCAAAATACAAAATAACTCCTACAAATTACCCGCTCTGCGTATGACGAAATTGAAAGCAACTAACCATTTTATTTATAATATGATATCTTTAGTCAATTGGACTTAAAAAGCAATTGTTTTCATGAAACTTTTTGATGTGATGCTCAACGCAATTAACTAAATCAAAGAGGTCCCTCGTCGTCGGAAAGTACAAGAGCTTTGACCGCCAGAAAGTTTCCAAGCACAAGACTAGAAATCCCAAAAGTTTCCAAGCACAAGACTAGAAATCTTAACTTAGCAGAGGTTGTCTTGTCTTTGGCCCCCATTTTGTCCGTTGAAGCCTACCAATTTTTTGTAATAATAAACTCATCATTCAAGGTTTACTGTTTTGAACTCACCAAAGGTGATGAGAGGTAAATCGGTTGATAGTAGGCAGCTGGTTATCAGAAATTTAAAAATGTAAAAAAGAAGAAGACGTGAGAAAGAGAGAGAGGCGCCGGTCCAAACTCCAAAGTCCAAACCTTGGGACCAAGACAAGACCAGCACATCCTTCCTGGGAACAACGCCGCTACTAGAAACTGCCGCACTGCCAGGAAACACTTTCTTCTGTTCTGTTTGTGTCTCCACACTTACACATAGGACGTGGGCTCCACGGCCCCCTTATTTACTGAGAAAACAAACCACCTTTCATTTATTATTAAATGGAGCGTAAAAAAATGGGTACCTACCGAAATACAGGCACGCCACCAACTTTAGCAACAGAGCATCTTGCGTCCCTTGCTTTTTCCCCTTCTTCCCACTTCAGAGTTCTTCGACTTCTATCTGAAGGATGGAACAATCTTTACATAACAGAAGTAGGACAAAAGCAAACAACTTTTTTTTTTTTCTTCGGTCCAGTCTTACAGGATACTAACAAAATATACTCTTTTCTTTTTTTGTTTTTGTCGGGTTTTGAGGGTTTTTATTTACTTATTTTTGGTATTAGAAGCTAAACCTTTTCTCTATAGACCTCAAAGTTACGTTCTTGGGGACATTTACTTTGACTGTTTCCTTTTTTATGATTGATTTTCACGAGGAACCCACTTCGGAAACTTCGAAATTTGAGAAAGAAACGGACCAAGAAAGGAGCTTGTAAAACGAATAAAAGTATAATAATAAAAGAAACCAAAGAAAATATGCGCACGTAAAACAATCATCACACCGGTGAAGACCACAATTTGGTCGTCAGTAATAAATAGTTGGCAGTTTTAGGACGAGAATACTCAGGTTCCTTTTACCCTTTTCTGGTTTCGTTGCCTGTCAGTCCTTTTACTGGATGAAAGCATGGTAGATATCAGCCAAGAAGGTTGACTTTTTGCCGCAGCCATCACACGTGCTTAGATGTTGCATTTTGATTTTGCTTTCTGGGTAATTCTGATTATGGTTATTGGGTTTGATTTTCTTTTTGGTTCCATTCTTGCTTTTTGTTTATTTGTTTTGGGTGTTCATGTCCTTATGATTTCTGAAAAGATGTGGATTTAATCTTCGATTGACTGAATCATTAGACTTCGTAACTGGCTTGTTCTAATGCATTGACTGTTTTCCAATCCAAAATTGAAGGTCTAGGATTTAGGTCGTTGAGGTTGTCACAATAAAGTCGCTTCAGACATGACATTAAGGAATCAAGACCAGAAAAGCAAGGTTGGCTTCTGGTTGTATCAATTCTTTACTTTTCCCCTTCTGATATTCTCTAAAGCACCCATTGGGCCATCCGTCGGCGGGATGTTGGCTTTTATAGTACATATCTGTGACATCTACACCATAGAAGCATTATGACATCCACCATTCATCTCAAGGTTCTGTCCAAAACTAGTTGAATCTCTCTTTTAACTTCTGGTTTTTGCGCTTCTGTTGCATTTTACAGTCTTTTCTAGAGAGATTTTTCTGGTCAAAGGATGGAAATGGGAGGAAAGAGAAGAAATCTTCACTTGATTCTTGCGGTATGAGCTATGACATTGCTGTTTTTGTTGTTTTCAATGTTTCCATTTGGTTATCGAATGGTGTGAAAAGAATCGTGCCTTTATCAGGGGAAGATCCTTATAAACGGAATTAATCTTTTAGTTAATTACTATAAAATGCCATTCCTTTCCTTTATTTGGGTTAGGAATGAGATACTTTTGGCCTTTGATGAAACTATCTTTGTACCTTTACACTGTTCCCAAATAAATTTTAATTTTGTAAGCAAATCATGTAGAGATTACGATTTCAAAAAGGCTTGGTAAGGACAAGAGTAGCAGTAGTTGAAATGATGTGAAATAAAGAATATAATTGCAATTTGCTCCAATAATGGGAATATATTCATGTTTGAACCCGTATACAATGCTGGATTGAACAATATCTCTATTCTCTGTTTCTCTGTGACCCAACTGGGGTGTTTGTTTCTTATCTTCCAGTTCTTTTCCTATTATAAGTACTTCTTATCTGTTTTAATACAAGTGCTAGAGTCTGAGGACTGCTTGGATGTTGCACCTACCACAAGCAATTTGTAAACTTTTTTTCCTAGCCTATTGAGCAGTGGTCTTGAGTGGTATTGTTTTTGCATCGTTTTCCTTGTGTTTCTTATTACCATTTATCTCTGTTTCTTCCTACTTGCAGAAGAGCATTCGGATTCAGCACTCGAGTCTTTATTTTTGAACAATTTCATTGTTCCCATGCCAATCAATCAATCTCAGTCATTAAGGTGACACTTTAACGACTACTTACTTCTTAAATCATCATCTTTTTTGACAGTTGATCACTTAACTCATCATTTTTATTACTCATGGAATAGGAACTAAAATTTCTTATCAATTTTCCTCCTTGCCTAGAGTTTTTGTGGCGACATGGAATGTAGGAGGTAAATCACCACATGATGGCCTCAATCTGGACAATTTTCTTCAGGTTCACAATCCATCAGACGTATATGTTTTGGGGTATTCTACCTTTCTTTCTCTCCCGCCATCTTTTTTGACAGAAAGATTTGACTGAAGTCCACGATAAAGGACTTTGTTTTTGCCTTATATTACTATGTGCCCTTCTCAAGCATGATCTAGCTAAAGTACTTAACAATTAATTCTGTTGTTGATCTGTTTCCTTGTGTTTTCTCATCTGATGGAATGTGAACTTTCTGTAAGACTGCAATTTCAATGCTTGGTTGAAGTTGCATGTACATAGACTGGTTTATTTCATCTCAAAGAGAAGAGTTTTAATTCCAATTGTTGTGCTGAATAACAAAATTCTATTCAATACAATCCCCTTCATGTTGTTTTTATTTTCTACTAAAAATTCTTTCTATAAACATTTGATTGTGCTTTCTTTCTTCTCACCTTTTTTCTCACTGCAGTTTTCAGGAAATAGTTCCCTTAAATGCTGGAAATGTGCTTGTGGTAGAAGACAATGAGCCTGCTGCCAAATGGCTAGCTTTAATAAATCAGTCATTGAATGAATCATTCAATGTGTCATCGAGATCTCTAAAATCAATTCTCTTCCAGAAGCCTTCTCTTAGAAAGATCTGCAAAAGTTTCAGGACAGAGAGTCGAAAGCGGCTGAAAGCTTGCAATTGTTCTCCAATATTAGAAAGAAAGTCTAGCAAGGAATTTTGTCTTTGGTGTCCACAAACTAACAAAACTGAAGAAGATCTCTCATCTGAGGAGGAGGAGGATGGACTCAGCAGTTATGTATCTTCAGAAATTGCCACTTCTGCTGGTGTTGATCACATGAAGTACAGCCTTATAGTTGGAAAACAAATGGTCGGAATTTTTCTTACAATTTGGGTGAAGAGAGACCTTGCTCCACATATAAGTCACTTGAGAATCTCTTCTGTTGGTCGTGGAATCATGGGCTACCTTGGAAACAAGGTATTATCGAGATATATAATCATGCAAAATTATGTGCCTCTGGATCATTAATGTTAATCATTTAGACTTTCTCTTTGATCTACTATTTTGATCTCTAATTTAGAGTTGATTGTCTTGTTGCAGGGATGTATATCTGTTAGCATGACTTTCTATCAGACAAGTTTCTGCTTTGTGTGCAGTCACTTGGCATCAGGTGAGAAAGAAGGAGATGAGCATAGGAGAAATTCGGATGTCATAGAGATCCTTAAGAACACACAATTTCCAAGGATTTGCAAATCACCACATAGTCGAGTTCCTGAAAAAATAATTGAACATGAGTAAGCCCTTAAAAAATCTTTGAATGAAGAGTTGCATTTTCTTTTCTTCTGCCATTTCTGTTAAACCTGATTTCTAGCTGAACAATTGGCCCTAGTCGCATCATATGGTTAGGGGACTTGAACTATAGAATAGCCTTGAGCTACTCTGAGACTCGGAAACTTCTCGAGCAGCAGGACTGGGATGCACTTTTTGACAAAGATCAGGTACAATGCTCTAAATCAAATGGAATAATGGCTATTATGTTTGAATACAGAAAAATGAGCAACGGAATGTATTCAATTCTTTGCAAAGTAATTTATGATGTGTCCATTGAGAAAAGTTTCAAAGATCATCACATTATTCTATGTATTTTTTGACCAAAACGGGATGATCTCTGGTTTAGGATTACTTATATGGGGAGGCTGGTTTCTTTTTTCACAGGGTTGTTACCATATACATTAAAAATGGACGGTTAAAATTCAATCATGTGAACAAAAAGACTAGTGCTTGGATTAAAATCTTGTGCAAGTCAAAGCTCTGCAATTTGATAGTTTGTCTTCATAGGTATACATGCCTAGGTTGGGCTTTTCTATCATCATTCCAAAAACATGTTTTGACAGCTGAAAATAGAAAGGGAAGCAGGACGTGTGTTCAGGGGATGGAAGGAGGGAAAGATCTTCTTTGCACCTACCTACAAGTACTCTTACAATTCAGATTTATATGCAGGGGAAAGAATAGAAAAGAAAACTAAAAGAAGAAATCCCGCTTGGTACCATTGCTGCCATTTCTTTGTCCATATTTTCCTAAACTACACAGTTTGCTATGGTTGTTGAATATCCGAGATTTCCAGGTGCGACAGAATACTTTGGTGTGGTGGGGGAATACGGCAAATTGCTTATATGCGTTGGGAGTCTCAGTTTTCTGATCACCGGCCTGTATGTGGAAGATTTCTGGTGGATGTAGAGGTTCCTGAAGCTGAGTCAAAGAAGGGATCGTTAGGCTTTAACATAAGAGTTGCAAGTGAACAGCGATTGCCTCTAAGTAGAAGATAATTGTTTTTTTATCGGTTGCAATATATAGGAAGGTGAGTTGTTTAATGATTTTAGTATCCTATACTAGTGACTGCTGGAAACAGATTGCAAAAACGTGTGTCCTTTGACTCTTTCTCCAATTTCATTTCATAATATTTTCTTTGATTGGCAGGTACTAATGAACCGACCAACATAGCTACTATCAAATTGAACATCGTATCGACCTGTAGAATGGGAAATATTCCTTGAAGGGCCATTCTCATGGGTGGACTCTAGACTAGGACTATACTGTACAGGCGAAAGCCTATATGATTCTGAGCCTGGATTCTCCAATCCATTCTTTTCAGATATTTTGTTTGGTGGAGGTCCATATTTTGTTAAATAATGTCTTCTAGCTTGTTGTGTTGCAAAAGATGCTCCTTTCTTTTGTAATGTTGTTTCGTGAATAATTAAAACAACTTCCTTGTGTTTCATGTTGAAAATGAACAAGTAAACTTTCAGGCTATGGATTTTGAACAATTAAGTCCAGTTAAGTCATTACACACTAAAGTTAAAAGTCAACAAACTCGGTGTACAAGGAAGGCTCTCTTCCACTGCAATTGAAGAATCAAGCATCGAATCCGATGCTTTTAAAGGGATTTTTTTTAATGTGCATTCCCGGAATAGTGTCTCACGTCAACTTTGAGATCCGATCTTGGGGCATTATGAAAGAGTTGAAAAGGATTGATTGTTCCCAATATCAGGAGGTGTAAGTACTAGATTGCGAGATGAGAAAGCCCTCTTTATAGTGGCCCCCAGAGAAGAAACTAAGGACAGCTTGTATGATTACATCCTTAATCGACTGCCAGGATTTTTAAAAGAACTCACCGTTAAGACCATCAGGACCAGGTAATTTGTTAAAACTTATACATAATTCAACCTTTTCAACATTATCAATAGTGAAAGGTAGGGCTAGTGATGTAGCACTATCCTCTAAAATTATGTATAGAATAAAGGATTAGGGAGGGGGGAATTTGAGTCATTGTTAGTTCCTACAGCTTTACTTAAATAATCGAAAGTAACTTTTGAGAGGTCCTCTTGAGAAGTAACCATTCTACCACCCTAGGCAATCATATTATGATTTTTCCTTACTTGAATAACTTTATGAAGAAGGTTGTATTTCTTGCGAGACAATTATTGAATCGAATGATTTTGGCGTACCTATATTCATGATCGTTTTGTAAGATTTTGATGTTCTTGATACAAGTTTATTTCCTCTCTTCTTTTTTTATCTCTTTTCAAGTTTCTCCAATGGTTAAGATAACCTTTCATAAGTTTCTAAAACTTATATACACTTTAACCCCCCATCATGTTGGTTCATATTAAAAGAGAGAGGGAAAGAATCTTTGACCCATTTAAGATTCCTTTATTTAATACCTAATAACCATCATCTTAGATGCTGTTCATGAGACTCAAACTATAAATCACATGGGTCATTAAATATTCTAACATTTCTGTCATCATTCATTAACCATTGTACCTTTGATATTTTCCTACAAAATGAATTAAGGAGCTTTCAGTAACTTTGTGTGGCTACTTAAAAGCCTCTTTCTTTACATTTGAAGGGACTGATTGGTGGGATCATCGTATAAGGACTGTCGAATGCTTTGGAGCTTGTCAGAGGAAATTTTCACAAAGTCGTAATGCTTTTGTATCTGAAATCATTTATTATTTTGAGTTCTTGCCTAGATGAAAGAAGCATAACCCTGAACCTCTATCGATAAACCTTTACGAATAAAGCACGCTATGTAGCTTAGACACTCTGTAGTCAGTATTTTAGTGGAGTATTAACATGTTCACCTAAATTAGAATTTTATTGCTTTAAAGTTCAGAAGAGACTAGACTTGGTTGTCATTTTTGGATAAAGATTAGTCTATCATTGAAGTGTCATGACCCATTGTCTACCATCCTTTGAGCTTCAGTTTGAGAACTTAACTTAAAGCTCAAATAATTCTTTTTCAATATAAGAACATCAAGTAAACCATAGGAATTCTAGATTCTGCACGCCTATGCTTTAAGAGGAGGATAGACAACCTTTCTCTTAAAAGGAAAAAAACCAATAAATGAAGATCTCTATTTGGCTACTATGTCCTTAAGCACATTCATAGGCATGCTTACCACCAACTAACCCTCTTTTAAGGCTAAGGGAAGTATTGAAGCAAAGGAGCTCCAGTTGAGTCATTTAGAACTTGACATTGAGTTACCCTAGGAAGGAGCTTAAGGAGAGTAGGTTTTGATGGTGAGGAAGAAGATGAGGAGTAGGTAGTGCCTTTAATCGAGAGGGGGTAGGAGAGTTTGTAAATGATTAGGAAGGCTTAGATGGAAGAGGAGGAAAGGAAGAAGGGTCTTGGGGGAAGAAGGCTAAATCGGAGAAAGCATACCCAAAGTAGCAAAAATATAAAGGAGAAAGGGGGTATAATTTAAAGAAATGTTACTCAAAATGTTAAAAAAACACAATTAGCTGGGAGGAGAGGACACATGAGAGAAACCAAAAGGGCAAAATAAATATGAGATAAAATAGGGAAAGAGGGGACAAAAATTAATATTGGGGACCAAACAAGGTGATTGGACTGAAGCACAAACACAAGATTGAAAAAGGAAGATAGAAAAGCTGGAAAACATTTAACAAGGTAAAAAAAGGTGAGGATAAGAGAATAAACAAAAGAGTAACCGTTAGTGCATTGAATGCAAGAAAATAGGAGTCAACATAGGAAAAATTTTCAGAAGAGAATCAGACAAAAATACGCATGCTATGATTGAAGAGGGTGAAGTTGGGGAAGATGAGAGCATTAGTATGGATATAAATTTTATGTATTTTAGTTTAATAAAATAAAATATGTAGGAAAAATTTATATCTTATGAATGATGTTGTGAGACCCTATTGTTTATCGTAAAGTTAAGGACCAAAAGAATTTGTCGATTAAGTTCATTTTGAAATCAATGTAAGGGAGTTATTTAACATATTTAGCTTTTCTTGACAAAATAGATATTACTTTTATCTTCGTACAATACGATCATAATTACATTGATTTTGAATTTGTGGATAAAGAAATGCTACAAAGTTGCCAGTATTAAAGGTTCTTAGGTAATTACATCAATGCACTCATAAAATTTAGTGATCTATTCAAGTTAGATCCTAAATTTATGCAAGGCACAATAAATTATTAAATTATTTTTTGAAATCAAGTAGTGAAATATGTATTGAAACAAACTATTAATGTTCAATATAAAGTTCATTACTAAAAGGATTATTCAATGCGTTGGATGCATATTTGCAACCAACAAAAAATTAGAATAAGATTTTCACTAAATGCTTGTTAAGAATCTATTGAAATAGGGATTTAACCATCTGGGTTGAATTGTTAATCTTCACTAAGAAATTGGAAAAGCGCCTACTTATTACCACATCATGTCAATGGGAAGCTGGTTACGTGCTTAACTGTGTGATATAGGCATAACTGATTGCCACTCTTTGGAAGAAAGTTATATTCAAGGTTTTGAAACCCGAACCGGACGTCGAATCGGAGACTTTATTAGTTTAAAAAAGAAAAATATATCAAATAATATAAAAAAATATAAATAAAAATTCATTTGACCGATTCAAATAATATAAATAAAAAACATGTTGCGTTTTAGAAAGAAAAAAAGCATAATAAAAAATAAAAAAATCATTGAATCAGTGACTAACCGGTTCGATCAGTCCCGATTTAACCGGTCAATTGGCCGGGTCATGCTGGTCCAATTGAGGACTGATTTTTGAGATTATCGGGACTAGATAGCCTACCGGTCACCGGTCGAATCGGCCGGTCCAGTCCGAGTTTCAAAACCATGGTTATAATATAATACACTTAACCTTTTCCTTTAGCTAAAGATTTTACTCTAAAAGTATAGGCATTTGTTTGTGTTTGTTAAATTAGGGGGAAGTTTTGTATTTTATTTTTGATAGTCAATGCCGTACAGTCAATCAGTTACTTGCAATTTAGCTATATAATTATTTATACACGACAAGAAAAGTAGAAATTAGCGACGAAAAAGAAACCATTACAAATTACCAACAGAAAATTAATTTCTGTTGGTAACATTGACAGGGAAAATTTTATTTAGCAGTGGTATTAATATCTGTCGCTAAATATGGAGCAAAATCATCCTAGCAGAATTTGCGACGGACTTTAACGTCGGTATAAAATGCCCGTCGGTAAAAAAGCCTGGAATTATTGGTGGAATAAAAAAGTTTTAAGTTTATCGACGAAAAATAAAAAAGTTTTAAGTTTATCGACGAAAATTTTTCGTCGGTAAATTTTGTCCGTAACTTTTGAAGATAAACATCATCATCTGCTTCGGCTTTAGCGTTTTAAAGTAAAGAAAATGAAGTCATTTGGTTTAACACCAGATGAAGTCGTTTTCTTTTACATTAAACTCATTTGATTGACCCTCATACACACACCTGTGTCTTCTTCCTTCTTCCTGCTGCATCTCCTCTCGTGCGATTTTCTTCTTTCCAGTTTCTCTGTCGTGGAATCCTCTTTTGCTCGTTGGTGTTGTCTTCTCCGACTATTGTCATCGTTTCCTTTGGTAGAGATATTTTGTAACTACTGTCATATGTTTTTTCGTATATTAGATGAAAGTTAATTTAAGTATTTGATTACTTTCGTTTATTTGTTATTTTGTTATTGGAAAATAACTTTAAGGTATAAATGCTAGTGATAGAAGGGACAAGACGTGATTTTGGTTGTAATGTTGGGATGAATTTTTAATGCATGTAAGGTGCTTAATAAAATGTCTGTTTTTTGAAAAAATGATTTCAGTTCTTTATTTTCAATTCTTTTTTAGTATGAATTTTATAATTTGAGTTCTTTCACTTGAAATATGATGTAACGTACATTGATATTTTTGTAATGGATTATGCATAGATTATATTATAATATGATATGCCTTGTAAACTTGAAAGAGATTTGTGTATAAGCAACTGAAATGGAGGAGGGATTGAAGAGAGATTGTCGATTGGTGCAGTGGACAGGTATTAGCCAGGTTACACACACACACACTGTAGCATCCCACTCCTGCAAGACCCAAACTCGACATCGAGGGTGATATCTGAGCCCGTGCCTCACGAGTGTGGTATGCTAGAGTAGTCAAAAAAAGTTCAAAAACTCAGTAAGACATTTTTATTTTTTTGAAAACAATCGCATGAAGACATTTCCAATTTCAGTCATAAAGACACTTAACAGTATTTAACCATTTCATGTACAGAAATCCATAACCAAATTGGGCCCAATGTTATTTCCGGAACACTTTCAGTAATCACATTACAATTACAGTATGAGCCAATTGGGACCCACTGAAATAAAAAGCACTATTCTGCGGAAATGCAGAAATACGATTTTACATTATGACAGAATGACACTAATGCAGACGTGAACTGATCCCGACCTCGAACTCTAACTTGCATGCAGGAGGCATACTCCTGTTTGTCTAACGGGGTACTCTTCAATTCCTGAAAAATAGTTGCAATTTTGGGTGAGTTTGCGAACTCAATGAGAAACCATCATCGATGGTTCACCCAATCCATGCGTTACGCAAATAGTATACATCATATCACAATAACACATTCAAAATACCATATATAACAATTCACAGATTCTCATGCAACCACAGAACTCAGAAATTTAACAAATCAGTTATCATGCACTCTTGCCTATTTCCCAATCACTGTATTCAATTCATCACAATGTGATGCAATGCATATGTGACTCTTTTCCATTTCATTACAGTGTTGTGACCGAGCGCTTAAACATTGATCAATATTCAGTAGACGCGTCTTAGGGAGAGGAGAGCCCTCAGGGAATGCACTTCCACCCTTCGATATTGTCCGCTTTGGTCTGGTGGGCCACCCTCACGGTTTTGTTTCGCCCCTACTCGAGGGATGCAAACGCGTCTGCCCCTTTTCGGGCACATTAAACGTTGAACATATATCTCTAATCTGCCCCTTTTGGGGCTCAGTAAACAGTAATCGCGTCTTAGGAAGTAGGAGAGCCCTCTGGGTATGCACTACTTTCCACGTGTCAGTAGGGATAGGAGAGCCCTTTGGGTATGCACTAATCCCTTTCGAGCTCGAGGCTCTTGTCAGTATCAGTGGTGACTCAGGTCACAACTAACATTATCTGTTCATGCATTTGTGTATGAAATGCAACATGCCCAATAATTCACAGTCACATTGCCGTTAAAACCTATTTATCACTATTCTTCAGAATCACGTAGCAGTCAAATCTGATTTATCAAGAACAAACGTAACGATCCTAATCATTCACATGATCATACTATTCACATTCGCAGACAGTTTATAGAGCATTTAACAATTAAAAATTGATGAACCAACTAGGTTACTCACCTATAACTTCCGAGCTACTGCCTGGAAGTCCCAGCAATGTCCGTGGAATATCGTTCCATCGGTGCCTCTATAACAGTCAAATGATCATTCATTACTAAATGCATAATCAGAAACATTCAATGGTGCGCATGACTTAAGTAAAAGACGTACGATGCATGTTCATGACTTTCTCGGCGCTAAATCCCAATTTCTACTTTCTTTTGTCAAAATCTAACTTTTCACTCAATTGATCAATAATGACTCATTTCATTTCAATAACATGTCATGGAACTCCACAAGTCCGTTTCTAAAATTCAATTCAATTCACCATTTTATATACACTAAAATATTCCCAAGAAAACCCCAAAACCAGTTTCACTATTCTCTAGATCAAAATTCACCCATTAAGCTCAGTTTCTAAAACTCTAATAGCATTAAATTTATTTCCAATGTCTCAAAATTATACTCCAATTATCATGAAACAACCCTTAGGTTGAAATAGGAAACCACACTCAGCTTTCTTTCAATATTCGAGATCTCACTCATTTAATTTCAAACTTTCTTTCTTTACTTCAATTGTAGACCTCTCTGTCTAGATTATAACGAATCAAGAATCACTTCAATTGGAGGTCTACATCGTTAGTTATGCCGTAAAAACTAAAATAAACCAATTCAGAAAAATGGTCCTCGCCGCGACGTCGTGGAGTCGCTCGCCGCGGAGAACAATTTTTTTGGGGCTCGCCGCAGTGCACCCCTAAACGCTCGCCGCGACGACTACACAGTGGCTCGTCGCGACGTATAAATTCACTCGTCGCGATGTCCAACTTACCGCTCATCGCGACGTCCCACTCGTCGCGGCGAGTAAATTCCCGCTCGTCGCGACGTGCGAGTCCTGGCTCGACTTCTCCGATTCCCTTATTACATTTCTCTCTCTAAATTTCAACCATAACTTAACACAACTACTGTTGGACCAATGGTGGTTGACAAATTAAATCCTACTTATGTTTTGATAATAATAAAATGTATAGAATTGGTTAAGAAATTGTTTCAGGTATTTTGGATTGATATCAAGATGGGCAAGTGACTAATCATTGAAGAATCAAGATAGAAGTTTTCTTATAAGTGAAAGAAGCATTAATAATGAGGATTATAGAAGATTTGGATGGATGTTACCGTTGAAGGCAACACAAGTCGACTTGCAAATCATAAGTCGACTTACACATGAAAATATATCAACACAAGTCGACTAACCATACACAAGTCGACTTATCGAGGACGACAAGTCGACTTACATAACACAAGTCGACTTATTGGAGAGCGAAGTTACAATTTTTACGTAAATGGTTGAAACAAGTCGACTTATTCATTCGACAAGTCGACTTATGGATGCACCAAATCAACTCCAACGGTCCAATTAGCCAAAAATGGAAGGGAGATTATTAAGGAACGGTAATGTTAATCAAGCAACGACTAGAATGACCTCCAACAGCTATATTTCTTTGAGTATAAATAGAGGATGATGGAAGAAGAGTACACATAAGTTCTACAAGTCTAAATACTCTTCTATTGCTTCAAATTGCTCATTTTTGCTCTTACTTAGTTACAAATTGTATTGAGCATTTGTTCTTCAATCTTTATCTTGTTTATCTTACAATTTGAGTGACTAGTGAAAGGTCACGTGTGAGGTAGGATTTGTGCCGGAAAACAAATCATTTGTGAAGTAACTTGAGCCGGAATTCAAGTGGCGTTGTAAAAAGTTCACACTCAACTACAAAGTGTGCAATAAAGTGATTGGCAAAATCCTAAGTGGGAGCTTAGGTAGAGGACGTAGGTCTTAGCAATAGCAATGTACGCCAGAAATAGTAATGTACGCCAGAAATTTGAGAAAATTCAAAGGACTTCTCAAAAATCGGAGGAAGGAATTAAATGGTGGAAGAAGTGGAGAAAGGAAGAAATTTTCCATGGAAAGAGGACATCATGCTAGAGAATGCAAAAGCTCATCCTCAAATTCAAATCTCCATAAAAATGACAAAGGGAAAAAGAAAGCTAGCCTTATAGCCACGTGGAGTGATGATGAGGAAACATATCAAAGCAATGATGAAAACAACCTTGCTCTTATGGCAAATAGCTTCTCAACAAGTGATGATGAAGATGAGGTAACTTTCATTGATCAAGATCTTATAGATTCTTTTAATGCTTTACAAATTGATTTTGAAGAAGCTATTGAGATCAATAAATAATTGAGAAAGAAAATAAGAGAACTAGTTGCTGAAAATAATGCTTTACATGAGACGATTAATGATTTAGATTGTCCTAAGGAAGATCATTCTGCATGTCTTGCTGAAAAAGAAAGTCTTACTAATGAACTTGGTAGACTTAGAAATGAGTTTTCTTGTAGCGCCCCCTCACCGTAGGGTACACATCGGGACTCCCGAAGGTCGCTCCGACACGTATCCCACGATAAATGTGCACTACCAGAAAATTTCCGCTAATAATCCACATGACATTGCAATAATTAAGACCACAATATATCAGAAGTCAGTAAATTTAAAATCCAAAATATTAATCTGGTACAATCATCCAATAGTAGAATAGACAAGTCTATCAGTCCCCTAAACAAAACCAAAAAGGAAACTGATACAAACGTCTATCCTAAGTCATCCTTAAAAGTCCAACCCAGCTGACCGACCTGTGTGCCATCGCTTCTCTTGCCAGCACGCTCGCACGGCAGGAAAAGGCTATCTCCGGAGCTAGGGGTCTAATCTAATAAATTCTGAAAAATTAGATGCAATTTTGGGTGAGTTTATGAACTCAGCGAGAAACCATCATCGATGGTTCACTCAAATCATGCATTACGCATATTGCGTACAACATATTTCAGTAATATACAATTAGCATACAATAATTTGCAACATCATGTAACAATTTACAATAAATCATATAACAATTTACAGTGAATCATGTCATCACATAATCAGTAATTGTCACAAATCAGTCATTCATGTGAATGCAATGCATACGCGACTCCTTTTCAATTATTCAATGTTGTGCCCAAGCGCCAACAAGACGTTGTTCAATGGGGACGATCGTGATTTCTCCCTCGGGCTCGAGGTCCGATCAAGATCAAAGTTAAAGCTCGAGGCTCATTTTAGTGATAATCGCGACTAGGGTCACAACGTCCATTATCTGATCATGCATTTATGCATGTAATGCAATGTTCAGTAATTTACAGTGTATGGCTATAAAAGCCCGGTATTGCAATTCCCAGTGTCATACAGTAGTCCAATCCAGTAAAGTAATAGCATGAAATTCGATCCCATACATTTCAGTAATCATGTAGTTCACCTTTGCATGTAGTCATATAGAGCATTTAAGCAATCAGGAATTTGAGAAACCAACTAGGTTACTCACCTGTAACTTCCGAGCTATTGTCTGAAAATCCCAGCAATGTCCGTGGAATGACGGTCCAACGGTGCCTCTATAACAGTTAAATACAATCCCATTACTAGATGCTCAAATTAAACGATTCAGTAATGCATATGTCTCAATGAAATATGTACAATGCATGTTCACGATTTTCGGCGCAAAAAACCTAAATTTGAAGTCTTATACTCAATCCTATCTCTTTGCTCAATTGATCGACAATGATTGATCCATTCCTAAAATTCAGTCAATTTCCTCAATTCGTATTCCCTATCCATTGGGTCAAAACCTCTATAGAAAATCCCAATTAAAACTCCAATAGTCACAATTCAATACTTAGGTCACAATAGGAACCATAATTGACCTTAATCTCTATAAATAAATGACATTTAAATTAAATTCTAACTTCCATAAATAACCTCAATTGTAGGCCTCTTTCCTTAGTTCACAACGAATCAGGAATCATTTCAATCGGAGGTCTACACCAAAAGTTATGCCCAATAAACTAAAAATCAATCCAATCAAAATTGTTCTTCACCGCGGCCTATCCTTCCTCGCCGCGGCGTGAAGGACGCTCACCGCGGCGTGCATCCTCTTCGCGGCTCGCCGTGGCGTAAACGAAAACGTTCGCCGCGACGTGAAACCATGCACTCGTCGCGGCGAGTGCGTAATTACTCGCCGCGGTAAGGTTGGCCCAGATGTCGCGACGTGCGGGTCGTGCCACCGTCTTCTCCGATCGCTTTTTCCTCCTCTCTCTCTCTAAAACCAGCATAAAACACTCCCAACTACTCAAATCAACCATAATAAATGCCATAAATGCATCAGAAACCATTAATAACAACATTAAAGCCATTAACTTACCAAATCAAGCCTTAAATCCACAAATCTTCCAAAACCCTAAAACCTTCGAAACCAACGATCAACCACTCTCAAAGTTCCCCAACCTTCATCCTTCACAAGAATCAAGTTAGCCATACATAATAAGAGGAAAACCACAAGAAATAGTCGAGATCTCTTACCAACGAATGGGATCGATGTTCACCGTGGGAGGAGGAAGAGAAGAAGCTAGCTTTTTGCCTTAAGAAAATCCTCAATTTCAAAACCTAGGTATTTATAGACATAGGTCTCCAAATCGCCAAATTTCAGTCTCTAAATTTCAATGGCTCAACAAATTTATTTCCTAACAGTATAACTCTAATTTTTCCATTGCCATTGGACAATTCTTTCAGTACCATACAGTCAATCGGCCAGTCACTCCAAAATTTTCGGTCCGGGCATTTTCTCCCGAATTTTTCGAAAATTTCCTATAAGTCACCATCAATTACCAATTACACTTAAACTATTATAAATCAGTCATTCGAGCTCAATTACTCCTAATTTCTCAATTAATCACGATCCAGTCAATTCAATCAGTCCATGCTCAATTAAATTACCGGAAACCATGAATGCATGTACCTATGAATAAATGCACATGCAATAAACCTGTTCCTCTATAATTAGAGGCCAATAACATGCTCAATCAGTGAATGCAATGAAACCTATCAGTTTGTCCCAATTTACCAAAATACCCTTGCTAACAGTAACGGGATGTTACAATTCACCCCTCCTAAATAAAAATTTCGTCCCGAAATTTAATACCTGTCCGATCGAATAGATGAGGATACTGGCTCCTCATATGCTCCTCAGTCTCCCATGTAGCTTCCTCAGAAGAGTGGTTCTTCCAAAGGACTTTCACCAATGGAATCACCCGGTTCTGTAGTTGCCTGATCCGTGATCCTATAATCTGTACCGGCTCCTCGACATAACTCAAATCACTGGCTATCTCAATCTCCTGAACCGGAATCACATGCGTCGGGTCTGATCGGTACCGTCAGAGCATACTAACATGAAACACGTCATGCAACTGGGACATCTCTCTCGGTGATGCCAATCTGTAAGCCAACGGTCCTATCCTCTCGGGGATCTCATACGGACCAATGTACCGAGGGCTCAACTTGCCCTTCCGGCCAAATCTCAGTACTTCTTTCCAAGGAGACACCCGAAGGAACACTCTGTCACCCACACTATATTCCATATCTCGCCGATGCTGATCCACGTGGCTCTTTTGTCTGTCCTGAGCCGCCTTGATGCGACTCCGGATCAACTGTACCTTATCCACTGTATCCTGGATCAGCTCGGGACCCTCAATCGATCTCATGCCCTCTTCATCCCAATACAGTGGCGATCGACACGGTCGCCCATACAAGGCCTCATACGGTGCCATCTCGATACTACTCTGGTACTGATTATTATACGCGAACTCGATCAGTGCCAAGTACTGATCCCATGCTCCTCTGAACTCCAATACATGTGCTCGAAGCATGTCCTCAATAGTCTTAATCGTCCTCTCGCTCTGTCCATCTGTCTGAGGATGAAACGCTGTACTGAAGTTCAGTCTAGTACCCATAGCAGTCTGTAGGCTCTTCCATAACCTTGAAGTGAATCTGGGATCCCTGTCTGAGACTATCGACAATGGAACCCCATGCAACCGCACAATCTCTGCTACATACTTCTGGGCCAACTGATCGAGAGTATTGCTCTCCCTCACTGGCAAGAAGTGAGCCGACTTAGTCAATCGGTCCACTATGACCCAGATAGCATCGTGCTGCCTCGGTGTCCTAGGCAACCCCATCACAAAATCCATGGTAATTCGCTCCCACTTCCACTCCGAAATGGGCAACGAATGCAACTTTCCCACTGGAGCCTGATGCTCTACCTTAACCTGCTGATATGTCAGACATCGGGACACAAACTCTGCCACTTGTCTCTTCATACCAGGCCACCAGAAATGCTGTCTCAAAGTATTATACATCTTGGTCGTACCAGGATGCATAGCATAGGCAGCTAGATGTGCCTCTTCTAGAATCTCCCGTCTCAAATCATCAACATCTGGAACACACAGTCTCTGTCCCATCTATAGGGTCCCATCTCTCAACTCAAACTCTGAATCTGTACCAGCCTGGACTCTCTCAATTAGTCTCACTAATATTGGGTCCTGATCCTGAACTCTCCGGATCCTGTCATGCAGCATCGGCCTAAGCCTCAGGGTAGCAATCAGAGCTCCATCCTGATCCAAATCTATCTGTACATTAAGAGCCCTCAACTGAATCAGACCAGGTAACCTCGAAACCTGAATCTGAGCTGCATTTCCATGCGATCTCCTGCTCAAAGCATCGGCCACCACATTGGCCTTCCCTGGATGGTACTCAATCGTGTAGTCATAATCCTTCAGTAATTCTATCTATCTCCTCTGTCTCAGATTGAGCTCTCTCTGACTCAACAAGTCCCTCAAACTCTTATGATCAGTGAAGATCTGGAACGTCTCCCCATACAAATAATGTCTCCAGATCTTCAGAGCAAATACAACTGCAGCTAGCTCTAAGTCGTGTACCGGATAATTCACCTCGTGAGACCTCAACTGTCTCGAGGCATAAGCTATAACTCTCCCATGCTGCATCAATACACATCCTAATCCCTGGTGCGAGGCATCACTGTACACTACAAAGCCTCCAGTCCCAGATGGAATGCCTAACATCGGTGCAGTAGTCAACCGATGTCTCAACTCCTCAAAGCTCTTCTGGCACTCCTCAGTCCATCTGAACGACACATTCTTCCTCAGAAGCTTCGTCAAAGGGGCGGAGATCAAGGAAAACCCCTCGATGAATCTCCGGTAATATCCGGCCGATCATAGGAAACTCCGCAACTCTGACACACTCCTAGGAACCTCCCAACTCATCATTGCCTCTACCTTGTGAGGATCCACCTGGATACCCTCACCAAACACAACGTGTCCCAGAAACACAATCTCATCAAGCCAGAATTCGCACTTAGCGAATTTGGCAAACAACTGCCTCTCTCTCATGACCTGCAGAACAACCCTCAGATGCTCAGCGTGCTCCTGTCTACTCCTTGAATAAACCAATATATCATCAATAAACACTATCAGGAACCGATCCAGGTAGGGCTGAAAAACTTTATTCATCAAGGCCATGAAGGCTGCCGGGGCATTAGTCAACCCAAACGACATCACTAAAAACTCGAAATGCCCATACCTGCTCCTGAAAGCACTCTTAGGCACATCGGCCTCTGCAATCCTCAACTGATAATAACCTGATCGCAGGTCCAACTTAGTGAACACCTGAGCTCCCTGCAACTGATCAAATAGATCATCGATCATAGGCAGTGGATACTTATTCTTCACTGTCACCCGATTCAACTGCCTATAATCGATACACAGTCTCAGAGTCCCGTCCTTCTTCTTCACAAACAGTACTGGAGCTCCCTATGGCGAAACACTCGGTCTAATGAATCCCTTATCCAGTAGCTCCTACAATTGAGCCTTAAGTTCCTTCAGTTCCACCGGTGCCATCCTATACGGAGGTATCGATATAGGAGCGGTACCGAGAACGAGATCAATCGCAAACTCAGTCTCCCGCTCTGGCGGCAATCCCGGTAGATCCTCGGGAAACACATCCAGAAATTCCCTGACTACGGGAACATCCTGCAATATCTTCTCGACTCGGGAATCCACTACGTGAGCCAGATAGGCCTCACAACCTCCCTGCATCAACCTCAGGGCACTCAGGAAGGAAATCATCTTCATTGGCACTGCCTGACTAACTCCTCGAAATACAGCTCTGGGCTGACCAGGAGACTCCAATACAACCTCCTTGGTATAACAGTCCATAATAGCCCTATGTGCAGTCAACCAGTCCATCCCCAATATCACGTCAATCTCCCTCAGAGGCAAAACAATCAAATCAGCACTCAAAACGGCTAGGTCAATCTGAACTGGACACCCTATACAAACCTCTCCCAATACAACAGACTACCTGAGGAGTACTCACCTCTAACCCATATCAGAACCTCTCTATCCCCATGCAGTCTACATGCTAAATGCAGTGCAATGAAAGAATGAGTGGATCCAGGATCTAACAATGCATATGCTTCAAAATCAGAAATCAGAAGCATACCCACAACAACATCCGGGGAATCCTGGGCCTCCTGCCGAGTCAAGGCATAGACCTTAGCCTGAGAATGCTGTCTGCTGCTCAGACCCTCGGCCCTCACTGCGGACCCCTCTGTTCGGCCTCGGCCTCGACCTCGGCCTCGACCTCGGCCTCTCCATCCCGATCCACCTCCATGACTCTGCTGCACCGTGGTATTGCTGCCTGATCTTCTAGTCATAGTAGACTGAGCTCCCAAAGTCTTTGGGCAGTTCCTAACTAGGTGGTCCATCGAGCCACACCCCAGACAAGCTCCAGACAGCCACCGACACTCTCCATTGTGCCTCTTATTACAATGCTCACATACGGAACAGATCGCTTGAACCTCTCGCATCGCTGCCTCCACTACCGGCCTCAGGCAAACTCGCCTCTCGCCCATAACTAGACTGTTTAGCCCTCCTCATGGATCTCAAGGTCTTGCTCGACGCTTCTTGCATTCTCTACTAGTATTGCCCTGGCTATCACTAGATCTCTTGGTTCTGGTCCCCTGACCAATCTCAGCCACATTCTGTCTTAGTAGCTGCTCTATCCTCACCGCAGCAGCCCTCAGCTCAATGAAATTGCCCATGTCGGACCTGGCCAATCAAGTACGGATCTCTAAATTGAGTCCGCCCTCAAAATGCCGACACCTGTCAGCCTCAGTAGCAACCAATGTAGAAGCATAACCCAGCAGCTCGTTGAACCGCACCTCATAATCGACCACTGACATCAGCCCCTGTCTCAACTCGAGGAACTCTTGCATCTTCATTTCCAGATAGACCTTGGGCATGTAGTTGTCCCGGAAGGCCCTCAGAAAATCATCCCATGACAGCATGTAGGGTGTGGTGGTACTGCCTGGAATAGTCTTCCACCACTGATATGTCGGATCCTGAAGAAGAGAAACCGCATAATCAAATCGCTCATCCGGGTCGCAATCCATCTGATCGAGGACTCTCTCGGTCTCTCTGCCATCCTCGCCTTCAGCAGGTCTCGCCGCCAAAGAAATCAATGCCGCCATGCTAGCCGATCATATCTCCGCTCCGCTCACAGAACTCGAGGAGGCAACTCCTCTGAAAGAGGCATCGAGGACTCCCTACTAGCTCCTACCGATTCCAGGTCAGCTGGCAACTCAACCCGATCTCCAAGGACGGATGACCTAAAACAGACAAGAAATTTCGATCAGTTCTGCTATTCTTACAGTGATTCCAGCCTAATAATACACTATGCCCAAAAGATGCCAAACCATGCTCTGATACCACCTAATGTAGCGCCCCCTCACTATAGGGTATACATCGGGATGCCCGAAGGTCGCTCCAACACGTATCCCACGATAAAGGTCTACTCTGTCTTAATCGTTCCCTTATGATTACTCGCAATTTATCCTGTCCATTAAACACTCGGTGAATCCGAATCATCTTTTAGGTTTTAGACTGACTTCCCATTCATAGTTCTATTTACACCACAGTCACATAGAGGTCACTTTATAACAAATTTAGTTTCCCCGAATAAAACCTTTATCTTACATCTAAGTGCATCATGGCTGAGGCGATACACTTTGAAGTATTTCATTTATTGCTTACTAGATTACATCTCCTTAGTGTTAAAATACCAATCTCGTAAGATTTCATAACCTCAATATTAATCAATTCAACTCATTGTCATTAACCTGGATTACTAACCCCCAATTACAGATTCATTTCACTGATCAACATTATCTCAAATCAATTATGGCCTTCAACTATTTTTAGGCCCCGTTCACTTTGACATAGGGATAAACGACTCCTTTTCGGCTGTATGACCCCTAATACACTATTCGAATGGTGTCACCAATATAACAATTGTCATGCCCCCAATCAATTTGAACTATACATCAATCTCATATCCCAATGAACTCCCAAAATATCATTTTTACATTTGTCTCTAACAGTCCAATCTATGGTTATTCACAAATATAATCATTTTACTTAACATTCTAATCCTTCAATTACTTCAAAGTACTCTTACTAGAACATAAAGCTTCGATTGTTCCTTGCATTTTCTCTATTAGTTTCTTTAGTGGGTAATACACAAACTTCTTAATCCAATCATAAATATCATTCTCTCAGAAGCTAAATTCATTTTTGATTCCTCCTTAAGGTTCGCAAATTCTAAATTCTCAATTTGGGTTTTGTCAATCCTTTTTATACATACCTGATTTGGAATTCCAATAGCTAATAATACTTTCTTTTTGCTTCTTAATAGCTTGACAGATTTCATTCAGTATTAAACTAGGTTTAATAACCTTATCGCCCAAATTGTGATCTTCTACTATTGATTTTTCGATTCATTACTTTAAATCGCATCACTAGCTTAATTTTGAAACGCTTAATCGCATAATCCTTTTCAATTCTTTCAAATTCCCAATATATCTTAACCGTTATCGATTTGCATATTCATAGACATATCCAAAACTGCTTCTGTACGAATAGTGTCTCCAAACTTTCAAGCAATACCCAGTACAACACATTTCAAATCATCAATCACAATGCAGCCCATGATGTCATACTTGTCTCCATGTACATAAAACCCCTCTACACTATATCAACAGATTGCATCATAACTTTTACTGGGACACTTCATTAAATATTGTAAAATCTCCAAATGTCTCTTTTTACAATCATCAGTCATACAATTCACACATTTCCTCAAATATTTTTGTCAAAGGGTTAAGACCAGAAAATCTATAACAACTTCTGGACGTATCCAGCATACAACTAGTTCTAAATAACTCCAAATCCTATATATATATCCTTTGCAATTTCACATTTTATCATCACCTCTATCGTCATTTAAGTCTTCCATGTGCCATGTTCGAATACTAATTCATCCACAATTATTTGATCAAGCTAAGATTCACTTTTATGAAGCTTTCATGATATAAAGGATTTCCCCATCCATGCAAAAATATCTTTCTCTACTTTTCATACACATCAAATATATCATTA
This sequence comes from Erythroxylum novogranatense, assembly GCA_029891385.1. NCBI lineage: Eukaryota > Viridiplantae > Streptophyta > Magnoliopsida > Malpighiales > Erythroxylaceae > Erythroxylum > Erythroxylum novogranatense. The sequence continues at coordinate 81,169,116 of CM057232.1, read as the reverse complement.
ATGATCATAGTCACTATCCAATCTAAACACAATTGAGACACTTTACTCTTCAGTAGTATAATACTGTCGGGGGCATTATTATCTCTGACAATTACAACCCAAAACTCCTTATACCCATGATCGATTTTCATAACTCTTTAAACATTTGATCTCCCCAATGAAGAAAAATTCTCTTATGATTTTCTCAGTTTCATAATGACATGTTCTGACAAATGTTCCTTTACACTAGTCTCTCCACATAATTCAATTTATTTGAAATTCTTACTCCCTGGTTGATAGCACATTCATCAATTCCACTTTGTACTTCATGAACATATTTACACAAAATATTCGTGAATCGATATTCCCCTCATAATCGCAATTAATGTCTCCTTAATGTTCAAAAATTCTAGTACATAGTCAGATTCTTTTCATTAATATAATGCATACTTCTCAGTAGCAGATTCTATCTCTTACACTTGAGTCTCCGCTAGGATTAAGACTCCTATAATAGCTTTTAATTCATTTCAGATTTATCTCAAATTTGTTCTTTCATCGATAATTCTTTCAATTGAATCATCTGATCGACTTAACCCGATTCAGGGAAATTCTTCTTTGAAAGAAAATTTCTTACTACTTTCATCGATGCCATTCACGAAATTTCTACGCATCAACAGTCATCACATTTCTTGTCAGCCATTCTCAATGCCTTAGAAAATCAATTTTAGCTATTCATAATATCCCATGAAGATCAATTATGCCATAATTCATCTAATCAGAACATCCGATTTAGTAAAGTATATATCATCAATATCATTATATCTTTTCGAGAGACAGATGTAAGACAACTCCCCAATTAGTCACTTACGCTAAGGACACCTTGATTTCATTTGATTTTTCACAACACTTCCCCTTTGTGCACCTGTCCTCGATTGTGAGGATTATGTCATGGTCAAGTCCCTTGATCACTATAAGTACTTTCACTTCTTATTCTAACTCGCATTGAACTTTAAACTATAAGAATTATGACTAGCAATTATCCACTAACTCACTAGCCATGGTGCTCCCATTATCAGATGTGCGTTCACATAGGCAAATCAACTGAACCTTGACAATTATTTCATCAAACTCATGTATGTTCACAATTAAGTCAAGATCAGAGATGTGTAATCATTCCTGATTTCCCACTAACATATTCTGACTCTAAAGTATAAACCTTTATTCATAACTCCCATCACAATAATCAAACCCAATTGAAGCCTTTCCAGATCATAGAACATTTTATTTTCATCCACTTTGTTTATACACTTTCAATCTTGCCAATTCTAACCTATCTCTATTTTCCTCTATCAATCCACAACTAGATATTCATATCTATCCCACATTCAAGGATATACCCCAGTATGACTCTGATGTTGTATTTCATAATATATCCACCAATACCAATATACTTAATCTTCATTCGTCAAATCGGACCATGCACTTTTTCTTATTCCATGATATCCACAACTTCCATTTATCACATTCTAATATATCATCATTTTCCCTCACTATTTCTAACCGCTTAAACAATTGATACATGCTCATGCATGTGACTCATATGCTAGACTGGGGATCAGTTGTCACTATCTGCCGTGACATGACTTAAATGCATGTAACTTGACCCATATTAAAAAACAGCCCATATAAGATAGTACTTCTGGGCTCTGATACCACAAATGTAGCATCCCACTCCTGCAAGACCCAAACTCGACATCGAGGGTGATATCCGAGCCTGTACCTCACGAGTGTGGTATGCTAGAGTAGTCAAAAACAGTTTAAAAACTCAGCAAGACATTTTTATTTTTTTGAAAACAATCGCATGTGCAGAATTCAGTAAACGATTTGGGCCCGCTTTAATACGAAAACATTTTCAATCATAACGCAAATTTCAGTCATAAAGACACTTAACAGTATTTAACCATTTCATGTACAGAAATCCATAACCAAATTGGGCCCAATGTTATTTCCGGAACACTTTCAGTAATCACATTACAATTACAGTATGAGCCAATTGGGACCCACTGAAATAAAAAGCACTATTCTGTGGAAATGCAGAAATACGATTTTACACCATGACAGAATGACACTAATGTAAACGTGAACTGATCCCGACCTCGAACTCTGACTTGCATGCTGGAGGCATACTCCCGTTTGTCTAACGGGGTACTCTTCAATTCCTAAAAAATAGTTGCAATTTTGGGTGAGTTTGCGAACTCAATGAGAAACCATCATCGATGGTTCACCCAATCCATGCGTTACGCAAATAGTGTACAGCATATCACAATAACACATTCAAAATACCATATATAACAATTTACAGATTCTCATGCAACCACAGAACTCAGAAATTTAACAAATCAGTTATCATGCACTCTTGCCTATTTCCCAATCACTGTATTCAATCCATCACAATGTGTATGCAATGCATATGTGACTCTTTCCCATTTCATTACAGTGTTGTGACCGAGCGCCTAAACAGTGATCAATATTCAGTAGATGCGTCTTAGGGGGAGGAGAGCCCTTAGGCAATGCACTTCCACCCTTCGATATTGTCCGCTTTGACGTGGTGGGCCACCCTCACGGTTTTGTTTCATCCCTACTCGAGGGATGCAAACGCGTCTGTCCCTTTTTGGGCACATTAAACGTTGAGCATATAGCTTTAATCTGCCCCTTTTGGGGCTCAGTAAACAGTAATCGCGTCTTAGGAAGTAGGAGAGCCCTCTGGGTATGCACTACTTTCCACGCGTCAGTAGGGATAGGAGAGCCCTCTGGGTATGCACTAATCCCTTTCGAGCTCGAGGTTCTTTTCAATATCAGTAGCGACTCAGGTCACAACTATCATTATCTATTCATGCATTTGTGTATGAAATGCAAAATGCCCAATAATTCACAGTCACATTGCCGTTAAAACCTATTTATCACTATTCTTCAGAATCACGTAGCAGTCAAATCTGATTTATCAAGAACAAACGTAACGATCCTAATCATTCACATGATCATACTATTCACATTCGCAGACAGTTTATAGAGCATTTAACAATTAAAAATTGATGAACCAACTAGGTTACTCACCTATAACTTCCGAAAGTTATGCTGAAGTCCCAAAGAATGTCCGTGGAATATCGCTCCATCGGTGCCTCTATAATACCAAATGATCATTCATTACTAAATGCATAATCGAAAACATTCAATGGTGCGCATGACTTAAGTAAAAGACGACGATGCATGTTCATGACTTTCTCGGCGCTTAAATCCCAATTTCTACTTTCTTTTGTCAAAATCTAACTTTTCACTCAGTTGATCAATAATGACTCATTTCATTTCAATAACATGTCATGGAACTCCACAAGTCCGTTTCTAAAATTCAATTCAATTCACCATATTATATACACTAAAATATTCCCAAGAAAACCCCAAAACCAGTTTCACTATTCTCTAGATCAAAATTCACCCATTAAGCTCAGTTTCTAAAACTCTAATAGCATTAAATTTATTTCCAATGTCTCAAAATTATACTCCAATTATCATGAAACAACCCTTAGGTTGAAATAGGAAACCACACTCAGCTTTCTTTCAATATTCGAGATCTCACTCATTTAATTTCAAACTTTCTTTCTTTACTTCAATTGTAGACCTCTCTGTCTAGATTATAACGAATCAAGAATCACTTCAATTGGAGGTCTACATCTTTAGTTATGCCGTAAAAACTAAAATAAACCAATTCAGAAAAATGGTCCTCGCCATGCGTAAACAATTTTTTGGGCTCGCCATGGCGCACTTCCAAGCCTTCATGGGCGATTACACGATGGCTCGTCATGACGATAAATTCGCTCATCGCGACGTCCAACTTACCGCTCATTGCGACGTCTCGCTCGTCGCGGCAAGCCGCTCGTCGCGGCAAGTAAATTCCCGCTCGTCGTTACGTGCAGGTCCTGGCTCGACTTCTCCGATTCCCTTATTACATTTTTCTCTCTAAATTTCAATCATAACTCAACACAATTACCACAATCTTTCACATTTAAACCTATTAATGCATTTATCTAACAAATCAACAACATAAAAACCATTCACTTACCAAATCGAGCTTCCAATCTTCAAATCCCCAAAAATCTTCTCCAACCCCTAACACCCACGATTCTCTCCCAAAGCCACACAAAACTTCATCTTCCTTAGGATTTAAGCTTTGCTTTGCAAGTGGAGAAGAAGCAAGCAAATGGACAAACAAAATCGAGAAGGGGATCGAAAATCACCAAGGGAGAAGAAAGAAGCAAGCCCTAGGGTGAAGGAAAAAGCTTTTCTGCCAATTTCAAAATCTAAGACATTTAAAGGGGGGGGGGGGGGGTGCTCTCTTTTTCCTAAAACACCCGTCAAGTTCCTTTTTCTTTTTCAAAATCATTTTTGGTCCAATTCGTCTCCAAATTATAATGGTTCGGCATATAAATTTCTAAAATCATAAATCTAATTTTTCATGGCCATTGGGCAGTTATTTTAGTACTATACAATCAATCAGTCCGTCACTCGGAAAATTTTCCGGTCCGAACTTTTACTCCCGAATTTTCCAGAAAAATTTCTAAGGGTCACTACCAAGTGACAATCACTCTAAAACAGTTCCAATTCCAATTCTCAAGCACATTTATCTCAGAATTCACAGAACACATCATATTCACAATAAATGCTGGGAATTGTCATGAATGCATGTACCTAAATGTGCATGTGCAAAATAACTCATTCCTCTAAAATTAGAGGCCAAAAGTATGTTCATATCAAAACATGTAATTTAACTACTAGCCTGACCCGATGGACCAATATACCCTTCCCATCGGTGATAGGATGCTACACACACACACACACACACACACATACAAAAGTGAAGAAGACAATTCCATGCTTGAATATATATATATATATATGCACACAAGTGAAGAACACACTTCCATGCTTGAATACTAATCCACAGTGATTGGACTGTGAAATTTACTAGCTTCCAATTCGCATAGGGCTATAGTAAGGATATATCGCTATTATTTCAAGGATTTTGTTAATAAAGTAGGAGATTAAAATATTAAGACATAGAAGCAATACTATAAGTGATTATTTAGTTCTTTATTTTCAATTCTTTTTTAGTATGAATTTCATAATTTCAAAGAAGTGGAATACGTGGTTGCAAAGAAGGGAAAGGAGATTGAGTAATTTCTAGTTACCATATAAGAGAATAGAGAGTTAAGCTACGTAGAGATTAGAGGGAAACAATGAAAAGGGATGAAAAAGAATGCCAGCGATGTTGGGGATGCAGAAGGATGATAATTATGAGTTTTCCTTATTAGGTGTTTAATTAATAATTAATTATGTTATAATTTTAATATAATTAATTTTATTTAGCATAAATTAAATTATTTCATTAATAGTTTTTTTGTAAAGGAGATAAACCTTAAAGAGTTACTTAAGGCACAACTACTTCCAACTTCAGGTTGTCTCAAAGATCTATTTTTATTCAATCATTGTTAAAAACTGATTAGAGAATTTGTGTAGCCCTATTGAATTGAATCTGAGCTTGAAAAGGACACAACTCATGGTAGGTCAAAATTACTTGCATTTCACTTCAAATCAATAAAAAACATAACCTAGTGAGTCGTGTGTTGTTGGATAAATTCATCATCATAGTAAACTAAGATTCCATTAATCTCATTGAAATCATTACATTGATTTTCTTTAATATCGACTTGTTACAGTTGACATTCTATAGGATATGTTAATTGCATTATATAGAATTATCCCTCTTATGAAATTCTCTCCTTGAAACTACCGTAGATCCCTTGTTTGGATTGTCATCCAAGGTAACTAGTTTCCCTCCCATTTGAAGTTCAATTTTTTAAAATTGCATAAAATGTCATTCAAGCATACTAACCATCACATTCCTAACACAACATCACAACCTCTTAAAGTTATATCTAAGGAATTAGTGGTGAATTTTAGCCCTTGCATAAACAATGTAAAGTTCATGCAATGTTAGTTATAAGTTATTTTTAATCCTCCTCCCATTATGATCTGAAGTGGATTAATTTCCTTCATATCACATTTTCTCTTTTTTATCATTGAAACATCCATAAAATTATGGGTACTTCCGTTATATATTAGAATATGGAATCTTTATTGACGAACATTTTATACTGTCGCTAAAGCTCGTCGCAAATTTTGTCGAAATAATTTCCCCGTCGCAAATTTTGTCGTAATAATTTCCCTTCATATTTAGCAATGGATATCACTACCGTCGCAAATTTTATAGAGCTGTCTTAAGATTATCATAAACACACTAAAATGAAAATGGGAAATATTAATTCAAAGGATGTGATATGAATTTCAGGCTGAAATATGCCAAAGAGAAAACAAGATATAATATGTCCAAGTTTCAGACCACGATTTGGAGCCAATTACTGTCCAGGTGAAGCATCACATTCTGCAGCTACAACAAAATCAGATGTTGTACCTCTAGCTACTACTACACTTACAGATAAGGCATCACCTTCTGTATCTGCTATTACACCATCCACCACCCCTATACTAATAGAGATATCAGGGACAAATGATGCAGATGAAGGAGGCGACCTCCAACCTGGAGATGAGGGAGCTGATGGAAGAACTTACATCACAATTGTCAACAATCTGTAAATGAAAATACATGAAACACCATATGTTTATAATTAAGTTATAGGTTTAAATTTAAGAATGGTATAAAATTAATCGTTTTAATATTAGGTTGATTCCGTTTGGATCATGCTCAAGAAACATGACATTCAAATTCAAGGAGAAGATTGATGTTGAGGGTTATATATGGAAGAATATCTCTCAGGTTACAAAGGAGTTTTACTATAAGGAGTTTGAGGTTAAAAAACTATTTTTTTAAAAAATTGATTTTATACATTTATTATAAAAATATTATTACATTAAAAATACTTATCGTATGTTTTTCATTTTATTTCAGAAAGATTTTTTTTTGGAATTCTGAATTTGACATGGTCATTTATAAAGCATGAGAGAAACGAGCACATACATGTTATCAAGACTTTGTTGGTGCGATACACAAGACTGGTGTACGAATGCCTTATATTTCTGAACAAATTTCGAGTTGTTGGTAGTAGTATTAGATATCACCCGAGGCAATGTCCATTTTAGAGTGTAATTCTACCATTAGACGTGGAGGACTAGGGGAGAGAGTCTTCTCATACATACTGGAGGATCTATTACCCACTATGAGTATACAGAGAGACTTGTAAGTATCTACAGTTTACATTTATATTCTGATTTTTTTTTACTTTGGTGTATTTTAACTTAATTTGATGTGTGAATTTTTGAATTAAAATATGTATATTATGAAGAATGATAATGTTATAAATTGTAGATCACTTACAAAAATTTATTTTGATGAAGGAAAAGTCTATGGGTATGAAACCTACACCCCGTCAACTTTTTTTAAACACTCGCACTAAAAAGCATGTTGATGAAATCTTCGTCAATACCCGATATAGAGAACTAAATGTATGTAAAATTTATGCTTTAATATTAATGCTTAATAATTATCACTTACTAACATAAATATTGTTTTATGATAGGACCAAATACAAGAAAGTATTTAACGACATTCTCAACATTCTGAAGAAGTTGATGAGACTCAAACCTATCTTCATGCAGTGGGTGGTAGAGTCCATTGTGGAAGGATATTCGGCTTAGGTTCATTTGTGAACATATATTATTTGTAATCCTCTACATCCAGTACAACAACATCTAGTAGCCGATCGACAACCAATGAAGTAAATGAGCTTCAAAGCACAGTGCAAACATTGGCAACTCAGTTGCAATAGTTGATGGAGTATATAACTCAGCTCCGTAATATAATGGATGAGTTGAAGGGGAGGCGTAGCACCTCATCGCAGCAATCAGAGCATCCACAGTCACCAAATGAATAATGTCCTTGTAGTCATTTTGTATGAATTGCAAATACTTATTTTGTACAAAATAATTTTTTATTATCAATTAAGATAATTTTTACTTTATATCATCAATCAACTTTTTGTTTTAACAAATTAAATGTTGAAACCAATCAAAATATTATTAACAGATAACTCATAACTGTTTAAATTATGCATCAACCATAACATCATCAAATAAAAATTACTGCAAGGAAATTTTTAAAAACTAGTATTTAGTAAATTTATCGACAGAAAAATAAGAAAACTATTAGTAATGACAATATGAATTTACCGACGGAATAACCAAATCTGTCGACAATTTTTCTAATGGACAAATCTTTTCCATCGGTAAGTTTGTCGATCGAAGACAACATATAATAACCGTCAGTATATTCACTAACAGTACAAAAAAATTTTATTGGTAAATTTGCGACGAACATTTTGATGTTTGTTGCAAATTATTACCTACAACATATCTCCAACGCCTAGGTTCGTCGGTAAATTCCTTCGCTAACTAAGCTTTCTGATGGAATGTGTAGACATTTTGTTGGTAATTTCTGTCATTAAACTCTATTTTTCTTATAGTGATAGGAATTCTTTGTCTTATATATATTCAGATGCATATGTTAAAATTCGTAAAAAAAAATTATAATGAGTTCATAATTATGAGATCTATATTGTAGTAATCTTAGATTGTTCCTAATCATTGTTTTATTAAGATTGGATATTAATAAAGCATAAAAGATAGGTACACATTATATTTCTTCTTTATAAAGGAAAAGTCAATCTTAAAGACTAAAGTATAAAGATAGTTAAACAAATACTGAGTTTATTGGAGAATAAATTCACTAAACTAATCCCGTATGATAATTCTATTTGAAACATTACTTGCGTGCCTATGGAGATTCTCATTATGATGATTGTATAAGTGATTCTTTTACTTAGATCTCCAAAGTATCTTATATTAGAAAAGTTGTTTTATGATTAAAATTAACTATATTTCATTATATTTTAATTAATTAGTTAATTAGACTCCTTAAAATTAAGAACATTATTTTAAGTAATTAAGAGAGGTGTTTCTTAATTAAATTTATTTATTTTAATTTGATTGAAATAAGCTTTTAGTTTATTTATTTAAATAATTATTATTCTATTTATTTGGATAATGTTTCTTCATAATTAGAATAACAAGTTTATTGATTTGTTAGAAAAGGTATTTTCTCAATTAAATTTGAAAATATTTTCATTTATAAATTGATAAAATGAGCTTTCTTCAATATTTTGAAAATAGTTTTCAGTTAATTTATTAAAGAAATATTTTCTACTTAATTAGGAATTTAATCTAATATAATATCTATATAGTTGAAATTATTATTTTAGATTATGAAGATTAATAAAAAATGAACCAAAGCTTAATGTTTCATACGTATAATTTGGTTAGCATGAGAAATTGCATGGTATTAATATGTTTGATACATTTTGGTTTATATTTGATTGCATATTTTATTTTCATGATATTATGATATGTAATTTTATATTTGATGAGATGAATAAACTAAATTACTTGTTCAAATATTAAGTATATATTTTGAATATAATTGTTGTTTTCCATTGTTATAGAATAGACAAAAGTTTTATTTATTATGAGGCTTGTTGAGCAAATTCAATGCCGCTTTAACCTAAATAGGACTATATAATGTTAGATAAATAGGACTATCATTTATGCCATGTTGGTTAAATTAACAAAATGAGAACCATAAAATTAAATAAAGTATATATGTATCCTTTTGATTATGAATCATATAAAACTTATGAAACTTATTTGGTTGAAGAATAACTAAGTCAATCTTTGGTGAAAAGATGACAAAGGTAGTAAATTGTTAAATCTTATACATATGATGCATGAGATGTAATAACTAGTGTCTTTATTAATATAGTCATATTTATTAAATGAAGTGCTACTTTAAATTTTAAAAGTCTAAATTATTTAAATCTAACTAGAAAAAGTGTTGAGAACGTTGAAGTACTTCAATAAGATCCGTGTGGAGAGATCTAAATTTTTAGTTAGCTATAGGAATGAGATTATCTATTAAATACTTCCACAATTATATTCCATAATAGTATGAATTTGTATGATATTTATTTCTTCTATAGCTAAGTCTAATATAACAACTTACCTTTGATAGTTTTAGTTAAATCAATTAACATAATTTCATATAAGATATGGAATGGTAAGACTTTGAAAGAATCAAAGTTACTAATTTTGTGTGTACTGTTTAGTTGAAGCATATATTATCCGTTAATTTTAAAAGTAGATCGGATAATAAAAGGTTGTGAGATTTCTAATAGATTGGATATAATTGTATAGACCCTATTCAATAAAGTGTTTGTTTTAATATACACTTACAGAAGAATAGTTTTGAAGATAAGTCGTGAGAATAAGATAAAATTAGAAAGGTTCAAATCTTATGATAGTATATCCAATTAGAACTAGTGCCTTTCTTAATAGATTTAAGGTATAATTGAAAGGACATGAGATGTTGAAAGATTTACTTTTATGATGAATTCAAAGTGTTTATTTTGGAGATTATTGTGAATTTATCATGTCTATAAGAAGGATGTGATAATATAGTTATGTTCTTTAGTAGGAGTGTGTATAGACAAGTTGCTTATAGAGAACAAAGATTCATTTTTCAATTGTTAATAGATGATTGTTTAAGAAAAACTCTTATTAGATACGAAAAGATGATAATTTAACTATAAAATTACGTATATAAAGATAGATATAAAAGTTTTTTTCCTATTCTACTACACATATATAGAAAATGCATTGATGTTTAATATTTAAGATATTTAATACTTATAGAGTATTGAAGATATCTATTATTTTATGTATGGGTTGATATTTGAGTTAAAATTTATAAGGATGTTAAGTTTAGAAGTAAATCCTATTTAAGGTATATAATACTTAAAATAATATTATTTTGAGATTTGAATGACTCTAAGGTAGCATCAATAACTAGTCAACTAATTGATTTATTTTAGTTTAGTGACATAATTATTTAAAGGCATTCTTTATCTTATATATACATATAAACACGCACGCACGCACACACACACACACACACACACACACACACACACACACACACACACACACAGAGAGAGAGAGAGAGAGAGAGAGAGAGACATGTGTATAGGGTAAATGAACTTTGAAAACAAAACTGTGATAAGATCATAATTGTGAGATTTATATTACATTTATGTATTAACCCTAAATTTATTCCTATTTGTTGTTATATTGAAATTAGAAATTATTAAAGTATGAAAATCATTGTACACGTTTCTGTTTCTTCCTTATGAAGGAAGTAGTCAACCTCATAGACTAAAGCATGTAGATACTTAAACAAACTGTTAGCTCAAGGCTTAATGATTTTGATGATGACCTTTCAAATTGGATTTATTTCCTTCTATTGCTAGCGGGTTAATTCTATAAAGAAAATAAAATCATATGATAAATGCTTCATTTCTTGGAGAAACCTTCCTTATTAACTTACTTGATTTATTAGAAATGATCATAATATCTGGAAGGATCTTACAAATCACAATCAACTTTGTGATATGATCATTTGTCTTAACATATGGATGCTAGAAGATTTTATCAAATATGGTATTGAAGATTCAAAGTCAATTTAAGATATAAGAGAAGATACGACTAGTTTGAAGAAGATGTCTATTTAAAGAAGAGCCAACATATTTTGCAAACGGGGGGACAAAATCTAGAATCTTTGAAATACTTCAGAAGCATCAATATTCCTAAAAGTCATATCTTGATCAAAATCTCATGTGCCTTAGAAAGTGATAATTCTTTTTTTAAAGGATTATTGAAACTTATATGGAGTAAATTACTTCTTTATTTGTTGAGAGTTTGTAGAGGCTAGCAAAATACTATTACTATAGAAGGTTGGAGAACTTTGAAAAATATGTACTCGTGAACTTGTAGAGTCTCGATAAATACTACTAGTATGGAAGGTTGGAGAATCTTGAAAAATATGTACTCGTGAACTTAAAAAGGCTCGTCAAATTACTACTTGGATTTTCATAGTGAAATACTCAAGTTAGATACTTAGGGACTAGACATAGGCTTGAGTTGTAAGTCAAACTAGTATACATTGAATTTGTTTTTCTCTCTCTTCTCTTAACTTTTATATTTCTGCATTAAATTTTTTGTGTGTTCATTTCAGCAAGAGGCTTCTTCACTTTTATAATAGGCTCCTTTTGTTTTCTCTTACAAGAGGTTCTTTTCGTTTTAACAGGTGCCTTCTGTTTTGAATTGTCTTAATTGGATTTATCCTTTTGCATGCTCTTGTTGTTTAATAGGCTTCTATCACTTAATAGGCTCCTATTACTTAAACAGGGTCCTATCACATAATATGCTCCTATTGTTGTTTTAAACTTTGACAAGCCCCTGTCGTTTTATTCGAATTAAAAGTATCTCTTGTGTGTATTTGTTTTATCATTTGGTATCAGAGCAATGTTTCACATTTTTGTTTTTTACAACACATGATAGATCATGACAAAAAACTTGAGAAGCCTTGAAGGACAATCTATATCAAAGCCTCTTTACTTCAATGAAAACAACTACTTATACTAGAAAGAGAACAAATTAATGGATAGTTGATAGTGGGTGTTCAAGACAAATGACATAATATTGAAGATTTTTGTGATGGAAAATAATTTCAAAGATGAAGATCATCCGGATTATGTGATGAAGATAACTAAAGCTCTATATGGTTTAAAACAGGGTCCTCGAGCATGGTATGAAAGGTTAAGTAATTTTCTGCTTGAGAATAACTTCAAAAGAGGAAAGCATTAATGCATGGGGAGAGTTAAGAGTTAAGATGAAGATATATTTTTGCCTGGTTTATTCTTACATATGATATTTTGTGGTTGTTTTGTAACACCCCAATATATACCTTGGAAGTATTATAGTATGTCTAGGGTGTATTAAGAAGTGAACATAAAAAATTAAGTACATCTAAGTATAGTAAGAGAAATAATGGTATTTAATGTAAAAGACATAGGTAAATGGACAATTTGTTCGCTTCGGCGTAGACATACATACTAAGATTCGAAATATGTATGAAAATTTTTGATATGTTTGCTTGGATTTATGAATGTGATGTGAGGGGAATTGATAAAATAAGTATTCCATAAGTAAATAGAATGTTTTTGGTTAAATTGGATGTATTTTTGTGTTACTCTTGCATGATAAGACCGAAATTAGTTGATTTGGGATATTAACTCACTGAATGAATAGGTTCCACTGCATATATTTTTATAATTTGGCCATATCTTGGCTTGTAGACCTCTAAATAGGATAATTTCAATTAAAAATCTGATTATGCCTCTAAAAGTTTTGAATTCTGTTTTGAAGTTGAGTTCTGGCTATTGTCCTTGTTTTTGAATAGCCTGTAGTTTTTGGGGTATAACTCCTGAAATAATTAACCAAATTGCATGAAATTTATTTGATTAGAAATTGAGACATAGGGGAATGAAATAAATTAATAAGAGTATAGGCCAATGTGGGAATTAAAAGAAGGAGAATGACCAATATGCAATTTTCCTAAAGTCAACACATGGACTAATAAGATTAAAGCATGTGTGTCCAACAGAATTATAACACATAGTCCAATAGAATTGTAACATGTGGTCCAATATAATTTTAACATAAGGTCCAATAGAATTGTAAGACGTGGTCCAATGAGATTGTAACACATGGTCCAATGGGATTGAAACATAAGCCTAAGACTAGAAAATTTATGAAAAGGCATATGGAGAGGGAAGGTGGATCAAATTTTGATAGCTTAACTTCATATTTTCCTCCTCTCCATTTCACCTTCTTCATCCTATCATCTTTCAGTTAGTGATTTAAACAAAGCCAAAGAGGGAGGGAAGGAAAAGCATTAAAAGAACTACTTTTCCAATTTTAAGGTTTGGGACTTCACTTAGTTAATTTCTATATTTGTGTATATTTGAATATCTGAAAAGATTCATTTGGATGTGGAATGGTTGTTGGGATGATGCTTTGGTGTTATTTTGGTGATATCTTGCATAGAATTGGTTGAATATGACAAAAGAGTATCAAGTAGTGGGATTCTATCTAAGGTTTGTTGAACTAGTAATATTTTTAGGTCATAAATAAGCCTACAGACCTCTAAATTTAGTGATTTTAGTTGCATATGAAGCTAAGACGTAGAACTAGAAATCTCTAGAAGAGACTCAGACTTAATTATGTATTTATGACATTGGAAACTGGGATTGAAAATGGTGACCTGATGTTGCCCCTATTTTGGAGTAGTTTGTGATATTTTGCCTATATCTCATGATTTAGAAGCCCAAATGGTCTGATTGTTAGTGTTATAGAAACTATAGACATAGAGGAAAAAGATTTCTAGAAGACCTCGAAACCCAGTTCTGAATTTTTCTATATGCATATTAAGGAACAAGTAGTGGTATGAATGGAGAGAGTGTCTACCACTAACGTGACATTATTTTTGTTTTCGATTTCTACCGTATCTTATTCGAACCTTTATGAATGTGTATAAAAATTTTCAAACACCTAGAAATAAATGAAATAGGACATACCGCATGTGAATTGGGAGACTGAACATTGGAATATAAGATTGAGCATAATGTATTCCAAATAAATTTTACATGTACACAAATGATTTATATGCCTATTCATTACTTATATATGTATAGTATGATTATACAAGTCTGATTTTGATACCCTTCTAATGGTGGTAAGCCATGAATTGCATGTATGAATGCAAATATAGATCTTATGACTTTAAATACATTTCATATGATTTTGTTAATATATGAATTGTGAAATTTGCAAATGGTTAAAGGAAATGTTATAGTGCTTGCTCTATTGTCTTACTTATGGATAAATAGGCATGTCTATAGGGTTACATAGTAGCTGCTACAGTTTGACGCCATCGGTGTCCACAGTTTGATAACTTCGAGTATCCACAGTTTGATACCTTAGGGTATCCACAGTTCGATACCTTTGCGTATCCAAAATTTGATATCTTCGAATATCCACAGCACTCATTATCCACACTCACAGAAAATATGCAGGCTTAACACAGAAAGGACACTTAACAGTCATAGATAAGAAATACAACATGACAACATGAATAATTGGTATTGATCAACATTTGTATTTGTTGTAATGATGGATTGTAATGATGTGCAATTATATTGATAATTTTTATCAATGAGCATTGAATATCAATATTTGGCTTATAAATGTGCATTTTCAGTAAATGGATGATATGCTGAAGCATATTTGTATTATTATGTACTTTGCTTAAGTATGCCATCATTGTTTACATGAGCATTGAGTATAAATGTTTGGTTCATGAATGTAAGTTTATGGTATATGATTTATGATATTTTTGAATGTATGTGTTTGGCAGATAACTGCTGTGAGTAACCATCCAAACTAAGTGTTTTCCCCATTAAGCTTTCAAGCTTAGCATTGGTGTTATTCCGTGTAGGTCCAAGTCATAGGACTGAGGTATAGAGAAAATTTGTAGGGACCAAGGCTAATAGATAAAAGAAAAAGTACTTTTGGACTATGTTTTTAGTTATAGATGATTGCACATATAATAAAAAAGGAAATTGTATGTTTTCTTTTGGATTATCACGTAAATGTAAAGATGTATTACTATTTTGAAATGATAATGTTAAGCATTGGGGAGTTTTGTAATATGTATATGTATAACATTGAATAGAATTATACACCTTGAATGTGTGTACAAGAATTTAGTTGCTATATATGTGGATTGTTATAGGTTTTGTATAGGGGATGTTATATGTTTAGTTCTTTTCCCTATAATTTTTTATAATAACAAAGGGGGAGAATTAAAGTGATGATATATTTTACTGAAAGTTGATGATATTTACTTGCATGATTTGTGCGCATAATATGGGATATATGTTAGTTTAAATATGTGATTTGTTAACGATTATCTCCTTACTAAGAAAGGATAGGCTCCTTCTATTCGGTAAGAACTTATAAAGCTGACAGGTATATCTCAAACTCTTATTTGAATTTTGAAAAAATATCTGTTATTGGTTGTCATCATCAAAAAGAGGGAGATTGTTAACTCAAGGTTTAAGGATTTTGATGATGACCTTTCAAATTGGATTTATTTGTTTTTATTGCTAATGGGTTAATTCTCCAAAGGAAATAAAATCATATAATAAATTCTTCTTTTCTTGCAGAAACCTTCCTTATGAACTTACCTAATTTATTAGTATCTGGAAGGATCTTACAAATCATAATCAACTTCATGATATGATCAATTGTCTTAACTTCTAGATACTGGAAGATTTTATCAAATATGGTATTGAAGATTCAGATTCATATTCAATTCAAGATATAAGAGAAGCAACGACTAGTTTGAAGAAGATCTCTATTTAAAGAAGAATCAATGCATTTTGCAAGCGGGGAACAAAAACCAAAATCTTTGAAATACTTTAGAAGCATCAATATTCCTAAAAGTCATATCTTGATCAAAATCTCATGTGCCCTAGAAAGTGATAATTCTTTTTGTGAGAGATCATTGAAGCTTATATAGAGCAAATTACTTCTTTATTTGTTGAGAGCTTGTAGAGGCTACCAAAATACTACTAGTGTAGAAGGTTGGAGAATCTAAAAAAATATGTACTTGTGAGCTTGTAAAGGCTCGATAAATACTATTAATGTGGAAGGTTGGAGAACCTTGAAAAATATATACTCGTGAGCTTGAAGAGGCTCGTCAAATTACTACTTGAATTTTCATAGTGAAACACTCAAGTTGAATACTTGGGGACTGAATGTAGGCTTGAGTTGTAAGCTGAACTAGTATCAATCGACCACGTTCTTCCCTCTCTTCTCTTAACTTTTATATTGCTGTATTATATTGTATGTGTGTTTATTTTAGCAAAAGGCTCATTCACTTTTATAATAGGCTCCTTTGTTTTTCTTTTCATTTTAACAGTCACCTTATGTTTTAAATCGTCTTCACTGGATTTATCCTTTAACAGACACTAATCTTGTTGGGTTCGAAACCCAACTGCTTAAAGCTTAACACTTTCAACCTGCTCTGATACCGTAAATGTTGGGACCCGATCCGAAGACCAGATCCCAACCGAAAAACGGGAGCGAACATGAGCAGATACAAAGCAAAACACAAAACAAAAGCAGAAACACATGCTAAAATCAAAGAAGTCAAATCGAATACGAATGTAATAGGAAATTCGAATCGAACTTAAAAGTGGAAATATAACCATAACGGAAGTGAGTTGAAAGCGAAAGTCAAAGAAAACGAATCGAATAACAAATCAGATACTAATCAAATGACGAATACACATCAAAAAGCGAACACGAATTCAAATCGAAGCGAAACGAAATGAAAACATGAATCGGATCATATAGCGAAGCAACCACATGAATCGGAAACGAAATCAAATAAACGGCCAAAGTCAAAGGTTACAAATACGAAATACAAATCGAATCGGACACCTAAGACAAATGAATCGAAAGCGAATTTGAAAAACAAGGTCCGACATCCGAAACGTGTATCGAAGAAAAACTGTCGCGTTGGAAACCTTGGACATTTAACTTATTCGAAACGGTGTAATTTTTTTTCTTTTTCTTATAACCATCTTTATTCAAATTCATGCAAATCCATATAATTTCCCTTTTCTTGGAAATTTTCCTCAATCAAATTCTCAAAGCGTAACAAACTTCTTATACATGCAAAGTCTTAATCCTTAATCATCTTCTTATACAATCATACAAATCCAAAACTCATCTTTTAATCAATTCTTATTTTATTCTATCTCTAATTCAATCGAAAATTCGGCAGCATAACAGCTGCATTTTAACTAACGCAAAACCTGAAAATGGTAAATACACTTCTGTATCTCAGCCCAATCACACAATCATCAACTTCCACGGACCTCCCGTCCGGAATCCCAAACACATTCTAATTCAATTCCCATTCATACACATATAAAAATTCATATTTCAATCAAACCCAAAACCAATCATATTTATAAACCATCACAATTCATATCCCATCATCATACACATTCATCCATATCCATATATATATCCAAATCACATTCATAACTCAATTCAATTTATATACAAAACCATTATGCACAATCCATAGCCAATACATTTCCAATTCCATAACTCAAGTTCTTATACAATTTCATAATCCAAATACATCATGAACTAAACGCTTGCAATACACTAATGGTATTCCAAGCCATATACCAGTACCAATATTCATAAACCAAAGTACACAAGCACAATGATTCTAAATTTCTCAATAACATTCTAAACTTAACAATAATTCAATAGGAACCCATACAAACAGAATCCCTCGTTTTCTTTCACCTGATCTTCTTCTCATCACCTGTGGATGGGAATGAAGGGGGTGAACTTATTGCTCGTGGATAACATGTTTATGAATCAAATGATAAGCAAAACATTTTCAAACTTTATTTTCAGTTGATCAAACTATCACAGTAGGAAAACATCGAAGGTTTATTTCTCAAAACTTCTCAATTTCAAATCTTTCATAAACATTTATAAACAGTTTCCAAAACTATCATAGTTGAAAACCTCAATTTCTCATTCATCGAACTTCCAAACTTTTTTACAATTCATAATTAAAGTCGAAAACATGAAATGCATCACATATAAATGCACCACATTCTAAATAAAGCAAAAACACATAACACATCAAACGGTTTGGGTCGGTTCAAAACGAAACGTATTGCATATTCCAGCATAGCGGTCCTGTGCAGCCATGAACGGAACGTACTACACCTTCCCGCATCGCGGTCCGGTGTAGCCGTAACTTATGGGAGTTCGATATCGAAACTCCAGTGCTACTAGTGAGCAACAGGGAGAAGGCTTTTAAAAACGAGACAGTGCACTGACTCAATCTTAAGGGACCTAACCAAACTCATATAACACATACTCATGCTTGAAAAATTCGGATTGCCCGAAGGCACATTTCGAAATCTTAATCTTTCATGTCATGTCATAATCAAAACTAAAGTCACACAATTTACAAACAAAAACTCACATAATAATTCTCAATTTTCCCAAACAAAGAATTCACACTTTATAACATTTCAAAACATTCAATCATCATGTCACACTAGTTCACATATTAAATTTTCAATCAATTAAACGCAATGAACTCAAATGAGTATTTCAACTTTATCAAATTATTCAAAATCCATTGAATAAATAATTTAAAAAATTTATGAAAAATTTTCCGAAACAATTGTAGAATTTTCTTAAATCATTCGGAAACAATGACTTTAACAATTCATAAATCATTCCAAAATCAATTGATTTAATCATTTGAAAAACAATAGCTTATAAAACCAACACTTATAACTAGCTTATAATTTGAAAAATAAACACATTACCCACCTCATTTCCATGCTAGAAGCTTGTTCAAAGTATCAATTTCTCCTTTCGTTTCCTTAATTTTCCCCTAATTCATCATATAAACCCTAATTAATAAAACATCCAAAATTAAACATAACCTAAGGCATAATCACCAAAATTAACTTCATAATTCACAAACCCATATCAATCTTAAGCCCAATAAACCAAAAACTCTATAAAAGATCAAAGATTAAAAATCGACTCTTACCTTCATCTTCTCCAATTTTGAATTTCCTTGGTTCATGGTGGAGCTCTCTTCATTCTCCACCCTTTTCTCTCTTGAATCAACTTAGAAAGCTTGCTTGAAGACCAAAAAAAAAAGAACCCTAGCTCTCTCCCTTACCTTTCTCCTTCATCTCCACGACATCTCTCATTTCTCTCTTCTCTCTTTGTTCTTTTCCCTTTAATTTCGTGGGTTTCATCCTCTTAAATACAAGCCCTCATGCCATGTCATTAATGAATGGCTAATTACCCTTTTGTCCCTCCTCATAAGGCTATAAACTTAAGTCCTTATGTAAACTTCCAAAATTGTCCCTGAACTTTATTTCAATTTATGCTTACTTTAGGACATTTTTTCTCACATCAAAATGAAGGAATTTGCTAAAACTTCCTTCTAGAGAAATTTTCATCATTGTCTTAATTTCATAATGCCACCAAAATTATTTAATTTGGTGCTCTACATCAAAAGTTATAGTCCAAACATTTCGGACTGTCATTTTGCTAAAACATTTTCCAACACTTTATTTCCATCAAAAAATTGACATTCTTTAAGGCTAAATTGAAAGTCGATTTCTTCATAACAATTGTAGCCCTGCTTTTCGAGTTTAATCCAAATAAGAACCACCTCATTTGGATAACTAGAGCAAAAGTTATGGCCAAAATACTTTCATATGTTCATAATCCAAGACTGAACTCTTAGGGCTAAATTGAAATTTAATTCCTTCATATGATTTGTAGCCCCATGTCTCAATTTTATTTTCCTCAAGAATCACTTCAATCGGATCTCCACCGATCCCGAATTTCGAAAAAGACTGAACCATGTTCAGAAAAATTATCTGACTCACTTTGATTCAAACAATCTTCCTCAATTAAAATCTCTAAAATTCATAATTATCCATGGACAGATAGAGGGATGTCTTATGAATCCAACTCTTTGAAAACCAAGTCAATCAGATGTTGAACAGAAAAGATATAAGCAAAAGATTGGATAAGGTCGGATGAGAAAGGAAAGTAGTAAAATCAGAAGGAACAAATTATTTCGATTTTCATAAGACGTGAGCGTATTCCAAGAAAATCAGCTTCGTCCTTATTGGTTCAACTTCTTTCTATAATACCAAACATGAAGCTCTATGCCTCTTGATCATTTTGAAGAAAGAATCATTCTAATCGGAGCTCTATAGCTCAAGATATGCTTAAAATGCTAAAGCGTGCACATACTCAAATCATGCTCTCCTAACTGTCCTCTCATAATTTTTCAATCAAACTTTTTCAATTCAACTCCAAACGATACAAATTTTCATGGGGAGAAATACACATGTCTTAGAAATCTATTGGTCTAAGAATCACCTCAATTGGAGGTCGGATGAGTGAGTTATGCCCAAAAGAATAACCCATGTTTAAACCCTAAATCGATTTGTACCTCTCTTGGCGAAATCGCCATAAATTTCAATCTAGATTTATGATTGATTTCGTTCTTAGACCATTTGAAAGTAGACTTCTATATCTACAATTATTATGAAGACCACAAAATCATATTCTGCCTCTAAAAGTATCAAAAATCGCGATTTTCACATGTTAACCCGTGAATGTCCGTTTAACGGACATGCATGATGTCCGTTTGACGAACATTCACGGCCTTGGAAGTACCAATTCATCCGAGAAAGTCCGTTAAACGGGCATGCACAAAACAAGGGGTCCTTTTGACCTTATATGGTCTGTTAAAAATGGACATGGCTTCCCAAAACCCCTCCAAACCATTTTCAATGCTTCCAACAATCATCCTAACACTATATACACTTATAATCTTCATAAATTCACTTATTCAAAGGTCTAAACACTTCATAAAAATTCAAACAACAAAATTCAATTCACAAACTTCTCAAATCTCAACTTAATTGGTTCATCAAAACCTCAAATTTCAAACATACATCAAAGCTATAATAATCACAAATCTTACGCAACATCCTAACTTGCATCAATCATAACTCTTAACTCCAATCTCAAAAACTTGCATACTTGGTATCATTGTAAAGATAAAAGAACAAGTTACAACTTCGAAGAAGGCAACTTTGGCCAATTCTATTTCAATTATTCCCGAATTTTCCTTAAATCAGCATACACATTTTTATCCTCATACAAAACTTAACATTCATCGCAACTTCACTTCTTTTATTTCAACCTAATTCAAACAATTCAATTAGTCATTTGAGTTTATCCTACACTCAACCTCAATGCATATGAATTCTTACATTCAATAGCATCATGTCATTCACCAAGTTCCTCTCTTGCTTTTTCCTAATATCTTACTTTTCTCAACTCATTAACCATGCATAATTCATATTAAAATATCAAAATCATCTATAACACAAATTATATACAAAATCACTCATTTACTTTCATTTTCATATTTCTAATTTTCACTCAAAGTTCGAGGTCCAACAAGTCTTAACAAACTTCTATCATTTAATAGGCTTCTATTGCTTAAACAAGGTCCTATCACATAATAGGCTCCTCTTACTTTGCATGCTCCTATTGTTGTTTTAAATTTTGACAGGCCCTTGTCGTTTTATTCAAAATAAAAGTATCTCTTGTGTGTGTTTGTTTTATCACAAACATGTAGGAACTTATCAGTATGCAATTTCACTTAACTGACCTTTTATGATAATTCTATTAAGAACATTACTTGTATGTCTATAGAGATTCTTATTGTGATGATTATATAAGTGATCCTTTAACTTGAGATCTCTAAAGTACTTCATACAGTGATTGTTATATTCTGATACGTGATATATTCTAGTTAAGGATAGCTTAATTAATAGTCATTGGATATATAGTATGAATGATACGGAGGTAGCTGAGTGATAAATATATGATTAATTACCTTAAGATGATTAAGGAGAATGCTCCATTTTTTATTTAGAAAATAACATTTTGTTGTTCTTGATTAGTATTGATTTGAGAAATTCTTAGTCAAGGTAAAATAAAACTTTGCAACTAGTTTTCAAATATCATTAATGAAATCAATTATTAATGATAGAGAACTGATTTAATTGGACTCAAATAAAGTATATATTAATTTCATGCTCTATATAGAATCGAAATATTGTATAATAAAATAATTAAATTATACAAGAAAATTATGCACTAAAATATTATTTAAAACTACTTTGACATTCCTAAATATTTAGGTAATTATGATTCGTTCTTAGGTATGAATCTTGATCTATGAATATTAATTATTTAATTAGAAAATTACATATGTACAGTTTAGCTAATCCTAACTCTAATGTAAGGTTATAATTTAGATCCATTATTATATATTTAGAAATTAAATAGGTCACACACAAATAATGAGTTGAAAGAGAAAAGGTATTTCAATTAAGTTATACTTGATTGTAAAGTCTGAAAAATTTTGGAAGTAAATATAAAATATTTAATAAATTTGGACTAATATGAGATATTGGATCTTATTTGGGCCAATTAGTATTTAATTAGAAATATTTGTAATTTTAATTAAATTTTAATTTTAATTAAAATTTTATTTTAATTAAATTACTAAAGATCCAAAACTTATTATAAATAAGTTTAGACTTTAAGGAGTTAACCATTCTTGCCCAGCCCTCTCTACAATAGTGGTAGAGTTCTCTTAATACATCCTGTAAATACTGCCAAAGGTTGTATACATTGTGACTACAGTGGTTAAGATGAGCTAATTTTAAGAATAATTTGAAGGAAATGACTAAAAATGATTAAGCTTTGTAATAATGCATAAATTATTGTTCATGTATTATTTTATTTTATCTATTAACCATATCATAGAGTTTAAGTGAACTTGATTTTGAGAAATCAAACAAAAACTTTTGTACATATTTTGTTGTATTTGGAATTGGACCTCACCCCAATTTTCTAAAAATTTTGTTGTATAAGATACAAAGGTATAACATATTATCTGATGGGGAAAAATGAATATTCCTAAACTTCAAAGTTTTACTAATTAAAAGTTTATATTTGACAAGTATCTTATCATGTGACCTGTAAGCAATAGAAACGTTTAGGTTTAGTTCTATTTTGACGTTGTAGTTTTTAATTTTATCTTTTAATTTTAGTTTTTCTTTTAAAATTCTTTAATTGTTAATATTAATATATTTGAAATTTTATTAATAAAATATTAAATAATAAATAAAATTAAGATAAATCAATTTTATTAATGAATATTTATTTTATTTTAATCTCTTATATAAATTTATTAATTGATATTAATAACGACATCAAATTAAAAATTTTAATGATATTCATAAATTATAAAAATCTGAAAATAAAAATAAAAGTAAAAATTCAACCGGATAAACTTTTTTACAAAATTTAAACAATAATAATAATAATAATGAGTGGAAATATGCCCCAAGTTTATGTAACACCGTCTCATCGTAACAAGATTATTAAGTAATTCATATCTTGACCATAAACATAAACTTTGAGGTGGGGCATATCTTGACCATAAACATAAACTTGGGAGTTGAGGCTGTAGGCTCCACCTCACAGTGCAACTGGTCTTTCTCTTCTAATTTTGACGTACCTGAATAAGCACCCTTTTATAAACGTCAATGTGCTATTTCAATTTAATAAAATCAGCAAGAAAGCAGAAGCTAATCTTTCTTTATTTTACCCAAAAAGAATCCCAAGTTAGGTTAACCAATGATCATGCCGGGGTCATGTGACCCATCACCTGACTTTGAGATATATTCTCACCAAATCTCTGAGATGTTTGAACTTTGGGACTTGAAATGAGCTGAACAGTCAAAGTTCAATCACATGACAGCTTTGCCATGAGCATTTTCAAAAGAAAAAGTGAAATTACCAAAAAAAAAAACCAAAAAAACCTTCATTGTGAGCCATTATATATATTTGAGAACAAGAAGTTGAATTATAGAGAGTTAGGTAGGTAACTAAGATATCTCTGCACATCAGATCATGGAAACCTTCTTCAGAACACTGATCACCATCATTTCAGTGGTTGTAGTGATCATTCTTGCAAATGGTATAAGTGTGACCATGGCTAGAGTACAACCGACTTCTTTTTCAGCCTCTAACAGGCCTCACGTAATGGCAAGTTCAGAGTCAGCTGAGAAGGAAGTGCACAACACAACAAAGACAGTACTGTTTGCCAGCCTTCGAAGAATACCTCCCAGCGTTGCGAATCCTATCCAGAACAAGTGAAATGATGTCTATATCAATTAATATTCATGTTCCTGGTTAAGTCTTCTGTCTGAATTATATTGATCAATTACTGGTTACTAAGTAGGAAATCAAAAAAGGGTTTAGCACGCCCTAGCTTAAAAGAGTCACTATAGGAATTAGATAGTCTAGACTATCAGTTTCTTTTAAGGGATGGGATGCGGTTAATTTTGTTTTCATGCTGGTTTGCTTCTTTCAGCTTAGTTGAGGTTTGTGCATTCTGTTTAGGTTCAACTCTCTAAAGTTTTAACGTTTGAATAACATTTTCGAACATTCGAAGATATTATATATAGTTTGTATGCTTTGGAGTGTAATTTTCGATGGTTCAAATGTCTGTCTGAATTGTGAGCGAGTAGCTTTCACTTTTAGTAGGTGAATGAAAAAAAAGATTATTTGATTTGGACCGTCATCAGCAAACAGACTTGTTGGATGTTCAAGTTTGGATTGCTTTCCCATCACGTCATAGTTGTTTCCTTTTAGAATCTATTTTCTTTTATAAATACCAAAAAGAAAAGAAAAGAGTTCTCTAATTGATTGCCTATTGTCACTTTGAATTTACTGTAATACCTTTTAAATCAACTTGTAATATTATGATTTTTTAAAATTTTGTATGTATGCTCTAAAATATTTGGGTCCTTGGAAGAAATATTTGACTTTAATGTTGTTGAGTAACTTAGGTTAGAGACTCAGAAGAATGAAAATTAACTTTATATTATGATTTTGATTGGCGTATAATCTAATGTTGTAACACTCCACTCTTGTAAAAAATGTACCCGACATCCTGAGTGATATCTGAGTATATACCCCGCAAGGATGACATGCTAGAACAATCATTCAGTCAAAATTCGTTATAATTTTTTTAAAATAATGTACATATATGCAAAAATTAATAATCAAATCGAGCCCATTTTATTCTTAAACATTTCTATTCACAAGTGTTACAAACACTTTACAAAATATCTGAATTCAACAGCCATTTGGACCCATTTTAGATACAAAATACTTGTAATCATAATGTTATTTCATTACCAAATCATTTACATAATCGTTGTACAATACTTGCGGAAATATAGTACAAAACAATAATCACTGAAGAAATATGCAGATGCAAACTGATTTTGACCCTTAGTCCATATCTGATTTCAGTGGCTATACTCCAATTAGCTGAATATGTTCTCTGAACTTGAAAATTAATGCAAATTTTGTGTGAGTTTTTGCAAACTCAGTGAGTGATTATCCTCGATGGCTCACTCAATCACAATACACATTTAGTACATATAACCACATAATTTACATCACTTCTAGCAATGTATCATATTGAATCACACACCTTTTACATTCACTTACACAAATAATCCAATCTCATTCAAATACATGCCTACAATATGTTCACATACCCCATTATTATTCAAATACATGTCTAATATATTTCAGTCAAATAATTTAATCAAACTATCACTTCATTACACTTGAATAAAACACAATTATTGGTTTAATACTATGTATTCAAACATGTAACATTCTTACAACTTTGCAAATCATTTAATGAATTCAAATCATATGTGAATGCTATATGTATGAGACTTACATTTGTTTTTACATTGTTGTGACTGTGTGTTTTTTCAGTATCTCGTATCACCGGGCTCATTGATCACAGTGAACCTTAAGCTCTAACCACATATGTTTGAGTTTTAAGACCTTTTCAGTAGCAGTCTCAATTAGTAGCAACACCAGTCACAACTGCCTTTATATTACATATATTGAAATGAAATGCATGCCACAATTCATTCAATACAATCAATCACTTTCATTCAAATTATCTTAGTCAATACAGTCAATCATAACATTCAGTCACTTTTAGTTAAGAATCATTTACGCAATCTCATTCACTTACAAGTAGCACTTCTAATGATATTCATATGCATCAAAACTCCTCAGACAATTCGTGTCTGAAATTCAGAACACAATCAGTACATATCAAATTCAATTAATCGTTCTCATTCACATACAAGTAGCACTTCTAATAATGTTTACATGTATCGAACACCTCGGACAATTATTGTCTGGAATTCAGTACACATTCATCAATTTCAAATTCAGTTCAGTAATAAACAAAACAAGTCAAGGTGAGACCATCTTAGGTTACTCACAATTACTCCCTTAAGCCTATTGTCTTGACGTTTCGGCAATATTAGGATGTGGTTATGCTACTTGCTCTCCTATATACATTAACACAATTTCACATTACTGTACTGCTTATATAATTGAGTAAACACATGTATAAATGTATCATGTATCATGCATGTGCAATGATAAATTCTTGAGTATATTTCTATAACAAATCGATGTACTCGAATAGTGCCAAAATTCACACACTCATTCACTATTCACACACTCATTCATTTTTCCAACTTTTGCTGAAAGCATCCGATTCGGGTCAATTTTGCATAATCAATAAGAGCAAGAAAATGATGTATTTCTATAACACTTGCCTTTAGACAATTGTTCCTGTGTCTTAACTTTCTAACGACACCAAAATTATTCACTTTGGTTCATCATTTTATGAGTTATGCTCATAATACCACAGACTGTGTATATTTGAAATTTTGGTTAGAACACGATCATGCATTCAAGTTGTACAACCCATATCTCTCAATTCCAATATCCACAAATTACAAATTTTATACCAATTTAAAGCTAAGAGAATAAGCTACAACTTTGGTGAAAACACCTTAGTATAATTTTGCCTACATCAATACAGTTTATTCAATAATAACAGGACATGATTTCTGTCCCTAGTAGTGCTACAGCCTAAGCCAAAACTCAATTTCATGCCAATTTTGAAAGTCTTAGGGAAAAAATAAAAATTCTACTTCTACAAGAAAGTTATAGGCATATGAATCAAGTTTAATATGAACTAAGAATCAAATCATTTGAAAATATACAGAATTAGAAATAATTTTTTGTTCATTTAGTTTTTTTTCCTTGAATTTCTTCTTTTTCACTTTATCAAATTACCCTCATCAAAATCTTGAGGGTAATCTTGAAAAGGATTCATTTTATATCCTTCCTTTTGGCATATCAATTACGGGATATCTTTCTAGCCTTTCAACTCCCCCATAGAACTGAGATATCCTTATAATTTATTAGCCCTTCAACTCCCCCATAGAACTGAGACATATCTTTCTAGACTTTCTTTGGAAAAGAGGCATAGGAAATAAGGGTGCTCAATGCTCTCTTCTTCCTCCATGTAGAGTTAATAGAACTTATCTATGGTCATAAACTTGTATAGTCTATCCTTAGTGCTAAGTCTGCCTTTGATTAATAGTCAATTGCAAATTGAAGCTCTATGATTTACTAATTCAAACCAAACCATCCCAAACTAGGGGATTTTTTAATTACCAGGTTATAGATTTTTCCTACACGATTTGATTGTAAATAGATTAGAGGAGTGACTTGTCTATATTGTTTTATCCTTTTACAGAGGTTGGAGATCAATTTGTAATTTTTCCATGAGTAGTGAGTTAGTTATAAGTTCTCTATGGATGGAGAGTGCTTCCTAAATTGTTAGGTTGTTCCTAATATTGTTCCTTAGGATTAAGCAATTAGTTGATTCATCTAATGGCCCTAATTGAGATCAATTATCATTCCAGAACCAAGTGGACTTATCATTTCCCACCTAATTCTTTCAAGCCTTTCTATAAATTCCCCCAATTTATTGACGTGTTTAAGGGTCCATGACATTTCATCCTTCATCTTTCAATTCCATGGGTTTTTATTTTTGATGTAATGAGACACTTGTATTTAACCTAAAAGGACTTAGTATCAGTTAGTTATCTCCAAAATCTCTGTGTGCACCTTATTGGGATTATCCTTAGACTTCTTTCTTCTTTGGGTTTGCAAATTTCAGACCATTTGACTTTGGTCATAGATTTTTATTTCCCTTGACATGACTAGATGAATTTCCTCATTTTGCTATTGACTTTCTCTATTAGAGACTTCAGAAACCATAGGTGAGTTATCCAATAAGTATAGAGATTATTGATAACTAAGTTAATAAGCTAGATCTTTCCTACAATGGAGAGTGTTTTACTCTTCCAGCTAGTTAATCTTCTATGAATTCTTTCTAGTAAGGGTTTGTAATCATTAAATAAGGCCCTTCTAATTGTCACATAAGTTTTTAGGTATGTTATAGGTGATATATTCCACAACAATCCAGTGAGAAAATATAAAGGTCTAGCAAATGATTCATCTATAAAGGTCAAGAAGACAATTTTCTATTTTTTACATTTGGTGTGAAATTTGAAACCTTTATCCCTTTTTGAAGCTTTGATTAGTCTTATCAAGACCTCTATTACCATGCTGAATAGATTGGGGGATAATGGATCCCCTTATCTTATACACCTTGCTCCTTTTATAACTACCATTGGCTCCCTATTTATCATTATAAAGTTAAAGGAAAATTCTATCACTTAGCAATTAGGCTAACCATGTTATATAGGGCAGAGTGTTGGTCTATAAAAAAATACATAATAATAAGCTTTTGGTGAAGGATATAAGGATGCTCCAGCGGATTTGTAACCTTTTTTTTAAAAAAGGAAAATAGATTTAATGATTAATGAGAGAAAGAATACAGGATAGACAAAATGTTAAAGGATATACATTTCACTTTCCTTATACTAAGATACGAGGAAAATACTACAATGAAATGAAAAAGAGAAAAATCAAGCCCATATGTTTTTAGATGTTAAAAATGATAATATATCAATTGTGCATTGTTGATGAAGACTCTTAACAATCAATAGCTTACGAATGTGACAAATAATAACAGATTGAATGGATTCTTTAGTTAAGACTTAGTTTGTAAACCTCCTGTGGTTATGTTCTTTCCATAATGTATACACGCAAGTCCCCAAAGCAAGGATGAAGATACAAAGAGTATGTTTAGAACGAATTGTCCCAACTAACAGCCTGTTCATGATGTCTGGAAAAGTATTACCTAGATCTATCCATCGACATTATCTTCTAATGCTCTGCCATATGTGAAGGTTGAAGCAGCAATCAAAGAAGAGATGATCACATGTTCCTTTATAGAGTTGAAACATTAGACAATTTTGATTTATTTGCATGTAATGCAAACTCTTTGAAGCATTCAACTTGTTTTGGATAACAAGCCAAAGTAAGAAAGATAGGCAAGGAGTAAGTACTTTGTTCCATATAATTTTGTACAAGCCTACCTCGGTAGGTCTACAATACAATAAATCCTTGGTAACTTTGTTGTTAAGGGAGTGGATCAGGTTTCCCTTCCAATAGATTATACTAGCTAAATTTGGATCATTACTTGGGTTACTTATGATATCATCTTAGACAATATTCTCAAAGTGAGTAGGCAATTAACGAAGTGAGAGTAGGAGGAATGTTTGCTCAATTTCTAGATGCTTCTACCTCTAAGAAAATAAGAATGTAGCCACCTTATCCACAACAAATGTTTATCTAGTAGAATCAACCGCAGCTACTTGAGAATCAAGACCTGATTAGTAAGTTTGATGGATAAGATGTTTAGATCACTTTCTCTTTTAGGGAGGCAAACATCAATCCACTTGACCTTTGTTGTACCTTTGGAGCCATCCACATGACTCCATAAGAAATTCCTGAGCAATCTTTCAATAGTTTTGATAAGGATTTGGGAGAGAAGACATGGGAACTCTAGTATATATGCAAAGAATTAAGTACCGATTGAATAAGTTGGAGTTTACCCGTATAAGAAAATTTTTTATTTACCCATAAGTTGATGTGTTTGTGAATAAGTTCAATAAGGGGTAAGCATTCCTAGAAATTAAGTCACTTAGTAGTCACTGGAAGTCTCAGATACATAATTGGGGGGTTGGTGGAGGAAATGGTAGTAGTTCTTGCAACAAGTTGTTGGATATCAAAGACAACTTCGGAAAGAATGAAATAGCTCTTACCAAAATTGATGTGCAACCTAGAGTATCTTTTAAAAATATCAAGTGACTTCATAAAAGTATTAATAGAAGACAACTGATCTTTACAAAAAAGAAGGAGGTCGTCAGCGAATCCAAGATTGAGTAGCGCAATTCTCTTACATTTGGAGTGATATTGAAAATTCAAATTTTGTTACACTTCATATTTAAAATAGAGCTTAGTATTTCCTTACATAGAATAAATATGTAGGGGAATAAAGGTCCCTTTGTTATAGACCCCTAGTCACGTTAAAAAATTTAGTTGGACAAATATTGATAAGCATAATTAAGGAAACAGTGGTGATTCATTGATTTAACTAATTGATGAAGATGTTTGGAAATCCAAAGGCTTGAAGCATGATCCATTGAAGTTCTAGCTGATGTTATGAAAGGCTTTATGAAAGTCAATGTTCAAAATACAATTCGGAGCAAAATTGGACTAAGAGTAGCCTTTAAAAAGTTCTTAAACAATCAGTAAATTATCTCCAATATGTCGATGCTTCATGTAAGCTCCTTAGTTCTTGCTAATTAAAGGTGATAATACTTTCTTCAATATTGTGGCAAGTATTTTAGAAATGATTTTATAGAGAAAGTTGGTACAAGCTATGGGTCAGAAATATCCAAATGTGGAAGGGTTGAGTGCTTTAGGGATTAAACATAGAAAGGTGCGATCGATTTCCTTAAGGAGTATCTGTTGGACCCCAATTTTTGAGTGAAAATAAGAAATATTCAAAAGCGGATGAGTTAATTGAAATTAAGTTGAAAATCAAGAAATAAAGAGAGAAAGTGTGAGAAGATTAAAAAAAAATTGTGAAAGTTTGACTTTTTGGCCTTTGAGGGTTGACTTTTGATTTAGGCAAAATTTGATAAAATGATTTACATGAAACTTGTAGATTATGTTAAGAGCTTTCTGTAGCCATAAAGTTTGTAATTTTTCGATCTCGGGAGTGAAAGTTATGATCAGTCAAAGTTTAGGTGTGTTATAGGTTGACTTATATTATGGCTGAAGTTTTGACTGGAAAATTTACCTAGTTAGAGGATAATTTAGGTTTGAAGTTCTTCATGAAAATTGAAGGATTTGATTTGATCTTTATTTTGAAATAAAGTATGCAATTTTTCGATCAAGGAATAATAAGTTATGATTTTTACAAGTTTATGTTATGGTTTTAGCATGATTATTAGAGGACAGAACATTTGACTGAAATATTAACTTTCTTAGAGGTCAAATTGTGTTTTATGTCCTTCATGAAAGTTGTAGAGGATGTTCCAAGCTTTGCATCGATATAAAATATGTGGTGTTCGAAATTTGGAGTTGAAAGATATAAATTTTCAAAGTTAAATATTGTTTAGGGATATATTAAATTGGGACAGTACCATTGACTGAATTTTTTGACCCCTTTAGAGACAAAATTGATTTTTGAGTTCTACATAGAAGTTGTAGTTCTTCCTTCAAGCTTTCCATAGAGACTAAATTTATCAAATTTGAAATTCGGAATCAAGAGCTGCGATTTTTGAAAAAAAAATCGAATATATATATATATAATCATTTATATATATATTTTGCAAAAAAAAGGGCATTTCATAAGCCCTCTCGCTAGGGCAATGAATCGCCCTAGTGAGGAGGGCTTTGTATAAATTTTTTTTATTAATTTTTATTTTTTTTAATTATTTAATTATTATTTTTGGATTATTTAATTTTTATTTCTAGATTTTAGGAAGTATGACCCCTCTTCAATCTTTCGCTCATATATTTTCCGTCCGACATCCGATTGACTCGATTTTTGAAGCGTTGGATTCCTAAGACAGTGAATTTCATTTTTACGAGAAATTTGTGAATTTTTTAGATTAAATTAAGGGTGATTAATTTAATCAAAGTGAGTCGGGAAATTTTCCAAATATAGTTCAGTATTTTGAGAAATTCGGGATCTGTGGTGATCCGATTGAAGTGATTCTTGAGGAGAAATGAAATTAAGACATGGGGCTACAAATCATATGATAAATGAAATGTTAATTTTGCCCCTAAAACCTTCAAATTATGAATGAAAGTTCGGATTAGAGTGCAGATTTTTGATTAGGAACATCTGAAAGTATTTCGGGCATACCTTTTGTTCTGGTAATCGAAATAAGGTGATTCTTGTTTTGAATTAAACTAGAGAAATATGGCTACAATTGTTATGAAGACATCGAATGCCAATTTTGAGGTTAAGAATGTTAATTTCTGGATGGAAATAATCGTACATGGAAAATGTGTTAGAATATGAACAACCCGAAATGTTTTGCGCATAACTTTTGATGTAGTGCTCCGAATTGGATGATTCTTGTGGCATTATGAAATTAAGACATAGAGGAACATTTCTCTAGAAGGAAGTTTTGACAAATTCCTTCAACTTGATAGTGCGAATCAAACCCGCAAGTGATAATAACTTAAAGGAAAGTATAGGGGCATTTTGGGTAGTTCACTTAAAGAGAGGGACAAAAGGGTCATTCTACCCTTATTTAATGACTTGGCACTTTAAAAATCAGATGATTGTCGTTGGTTAAGGAAGGATCACGATTATTCTAGAGAAGGAAAATAAAGAATAAGAAGAGAAGGGAAGAAATGAAGCTTACGGATGGGAGAAGAGAGAAGAAGAAAGGGAAAAAGTTTGGGATTTTGATTTTTGGAGATTTAAAGCTTGTCTTTGAGTAGATTTCAAGGAAGAAGGATGAAAGAAAGTGGAAGCTTCCTCTAAGGCCCTATAAATCCGAAAATTGAAAGAGAGAGAGGTAAGAGAAAATATTTAAGTTTTGAATTTTCTTGAATTTTTGGTTTAGAAATATGGAAAATAACTTGGGTATGTGATTTATGAAGCTAATTGTGATGTATATGCTTTAGGTTATGTTTAATTTTGGATGGAAATTTGTTTAAGGTTTAGGCTTCATTTTGTGTTTGAGGATTTTGTGAATTCTTAGTATAGAATTATAAACAATAGTATGGGTTTGTGGAATATGATCTTAATTTTGACGAATTATGAAAATTATGATATTAAATTTGGGTGGATTGGTTTAGGCCAATTTTAGAAATTAAGGCTTTTGAAAATTTATGAGTGAGATGGCTTGGAAATATAAGGGATTTGAGTTTTCCAAGGTCAATTTATGTAATTATGATATTTATGATATTTATTTTGGACGATTATGGTTTAGGGAATTTTTAAAGTTGAGGAAAGAAGAAGAAAGTTGGAGATTTGGAGCTTGGAACAAGTTTCTGACGTTAATTCGAGGTGGGTAGCATATTTATATTTTGATTTGTAAGCTATATATAAAGTTTCAAAAATTAAAGAAAGCAAAAATTAGATTTTTGATAAATTATTGTTGTTATAAATGTTTGAAAATTTGGTTTTTCGAAATAAATTTTACGAAAATGCAAAGTTTTGAAATCTGTTGTGTTTAAATTATGTGAATGATGTGAGAATGAGATTTTGAATAAGTTTGAATTATAATTGAAAGAAATTATTGCATTCATTGTTATGACTTTGATTTATATGTGAATTGATTGATTGAAGTGATTGAATTGTATGCATTATGTGAATGTGTGAAAATAAAGTTTCAAAATGTGCTTTAGGGCAGTTTGATTAGTATGTGTGAAAAGTAAGATTTTTGAACAGTGCTTTCGGGCAATCCGACCTTTCGTTTTCGCTTATGTGTTATGTGGGTTTGGTCAGGTCCTTCTGTGAGTCAGTGCACTGTCTCTACTTGTTATAGCCTTCTCCTGGCTGCCCGCAAGTGGCTTAGGAGTTCCGATTTCGAACTCCCCTCCGTTCACAGCTGCACAGAACCTCTATGCGGGAATGTGCAGTACATTCTGTTAGGACCAACCCAAACCGTTTGATGTGTTTTATGTATTGATTTATGATTTTATGTGTTTTGTGATCTGATGTGATTGCATTCATGTTTATGAAAATTTTGAGAAATGAGAAAAAGAGTTTTCAACCATGAAATTATAGAAATTTCATATGAAAAGTTTGAAAAATTGAAAGGTTTGAAAAAAATGCTTGAAAAGTTGCAAAGTTTGAAAAAGATAAGCCTTTTGGCTAAAAGTGATGAAAAATGATTACAAAATAAATCAGAAAAGAAGAAAAATAAGATTTAGATGCTTAAAAGATGGAATTAGCGATTTATATGATTGTTATAAAGTTCGTTATGATATGAGAGATTGATTGAGGAAAATGTCCAAGAAAAAGGAAATCAGATTTGATTAATGGGTACAGAAAAGAAAAGAAAAAAAAATTATACCAGATTTCGGATATGTCATAGTCTAGGTTTCCAACGCGATCGTTTTTGTCTTTGTATTTTATTCACGGATGTCGACATTTTATTCAGTTCAATTACTTCATTTATTTGGTTTGATTTCATACGTATCCGATTTGATTTCGCCTTATGTTCCGTTCTTTCGATTTCCGATTTTGATGCGCTTATTCGTTTAGCTTTCGTATTAAATTCGATTCTGATTTGCTTTCACTTTGTTATCCCCCGGATCGGGTCCCAACAGTATCCCTTTTGGAAACAATTCCCTGACAGCTTGTTTCACAAAGTTGTTAATGATACACTATGATTTTTGGAAGAAATGGCCATTGAATCCATTAGGCCCAGGGGCCTTCATTCCATCCATAACAAAGAGTACCTTTTCAATTTCACTATCATCTATAGGTTGAATTAGAAAAGCCACATTAGTAGGAGAAATTTGCTTCAGATATAGAGAACTTAGATCTGAAAGGGAGATAGTCGTTTGGCTAGGTGTAACAAGAAGAGAAGTGAAATAGCTTATAGCCTCTTCCTATATGTCTTGAGAATTTAGGAGTAATGATTCAACTATAGTTTTAATGGAGTGGATTTTTTTGAAAATTTTTCTTGCCAGGATGGATTGAAAAAGAAACCAGTACAGTGATCACCATCTTTTAGCTATGTAACGTTTGCTCTTCGTTTAATCAGAGAATGATGATTACTCACTACATGAAAATAGTTTGTGATTGTGAGCTTTTCCTTATCTAGTAGCTTCTGATTATTAGGATTCAAAACAAGCATTAATTATGTGGCTTTAAGTTCTGATCTACTTGAGTGGATGGCAGATGTAGTGGAACCTTGGATAGAGTTCAAGAGCTTAAGTTCATGCTTGATCTCAACTTCTGGACACAAAAAATTGTTTTATAGCTACACAATGAAGACTAGCACCCTTCCTACAAGCTTCGGGGAAACCAATATCATGCACAAGTTAATTGTCAAAACGAAAGGGAAAATGATGACTGATTGTTTGAAACAAGCTACCAACGACAATAGGGGAGTGATATGAAAATGACGGATCCTTAACGTGAGCAAAGCTATTAGAAAATGCATGTAACCAACTGTCATTAACCAATGTACAATCGAGCTTTTTTTTCGTATATACCACTAAGAAGTCTATTTATTTGACCAAGTGTAAGTATATTCAATGAATTTCAGATCAGTTACCACCAATATTTATGAGAAAACCATAGAAGTTGTTTGTATGGTGCTTGAGAGAACAATGGCCTTGAGCTTTGGAAGGAAAGAGAGTGCTGTTAAAATCCCCATAAATCAACTATGGTTTAGTACTGCTATTGCTGTATGTTCTAAGATTGCTCCAGAGGATTCTTCGTTAAGAAGAAAAGTTACTTGAATAAATAAAAGAGATGCTTATCTTAATTTTCTCCTACAAAAAAAAAGATGGATATACAGACTTAGTCGGTTGGGTCCAAAAAATCCACCCTAAGTTCATCCTTTTCTAAATTTATTTTGGTTTTAAAGAGAGCAATTAATAGAGGCTTTTCCTGCAAAATGAAATCCGTTAAACTCAAAAGTTTAGAGGGGCTATTTATTCCACGCACATTCCATGTGAGATTTGACATTAAG
The DNA here is from genome assembly GCA_029891385.1 of Erythroxylum novogranatense. NCBI lineage: Eukaryota > Viridiplantae > Streptophyta > Magnoliopsida > Malpighiales > Erythroxylaceae > Erythroxylum > Erythroxylum novogranatense. The sequence continues at coordinate 81,132,256 of CM057232.1, read as the reverse complement.
GTGTTGAGGTTGGAAAATATTTTTCCAAGAATGTTTTCCTCAAATTTTCCCAACTATAATAGGCATTCACCACGTGCCTTGGGAGGCTCATATACCACTCTCGGGCTTTTCCTTCGAGTGATAAGTGAAAAACCTTCCATAGTACTTGATCCAGTGAGGCTCCCACCGATTTCGTACTCTGACAGACCATGGACAAAGATTGCAAATGCATGTAGGGATTCGCGCCTGTCAATTCATGAAATTTACGAAGAGAGTTAATGAGTAATCCTTTAACTTCAAAATTAACATCAAAATTAGGACAAGCAGTAGTAAATGGATCATAATTAACATCAGAGGTAGTTGCTTCCCTAATGGTTCTCCTTCTTTGATTCCCATTATTCTCCCCAACTCGTTCATGTTACCCATTACCTCCATTATCACCATTCCTAGGTTGGTTAGCATGAAAGTTAGGGTTTTGCACAAAAGTTGGGTTCTCAGCCATGATCACTCTTTCTATCGACTAACTCTCACTCCTTGGTTGACTTGACTCTTCTTCGACAACTACCTGAATTTTCTCTTTTTCTCTCCTCTCCTTTCTAAACTTTCTCAAACGTCTCTTAATTTCAGGGTAGAAAGATAGAAGTTTAACTGTTGGACCTCGAATTTTTTTTATAATGTTATTAAGCATGAATTGTGTTAATTGTGTGATTTATGGTTTGATTGGATTTAAGTGAGAGTATTAGTGGATAATTAAGGTTTATTTGTGTTTAAATGAGTAAGAAAGGATAAAAATGTTTGAGGGTATTTTGGGAAGATTGCTTAGTTTGGAATGGGTTAAGGCTTTACAAGAAGGGGTAAGTTGGTCTTTGTATTCCCTTTAGACTTAAGAAAGACTTAGAAGAAATTAGAAGAAGGAAAAGAAAGAAGGAGAAGCCGTAGGTGGAGGAAGAAGAGAAGAGAAATAGGGATTCTCGATCTTTGAGGTTTTCGACAGATCTAAGACGTTTCCGGGTAAGTTTCGCTTCGTTTAATCTTGTTGTGGTTAGATTAAACCTTGGAATAGAGTTGAATGTGTTAGAATCGGTGGTTTAGGGTTTAAAGGAAAAAATGGATAGATTTCTTTGGGTTGATGATTTTGTTTTTGTTTTCAGGTTTGAATGAGTTAGAAATGTAGCATAGGAATGGAATCAAGGTTTAGGTGTGTTGCATTTGTGTTTGGTGAAGGATTGAAGTTGAAAAATGTTGGAAACCGGGTTTCGGAGTCGTCTCCAGACCTGCACGTCGCGACGTGCTCATGAGCACACCTCGGAGTGCGGAGAAGGGAGGCGACGCGTGCTCCGTGCACGCCGCGGCGCACAAAGTGTGCACGTCGCGGCGTGCGAGAGATGAGCACGACGCAACGCACACTTTGGTGCACGTCGCGACGAGCCTTCGCTGTGGCGAGCTCAGGTCGTTCGCCGCGGCGAGCGTACCTTCGCCGCGACGAACCCCCAATTTTTTCGAGAAAGATTTTTGGGCATATCTTTTGGTGTAGATATCCAATTGAGGTGATTTCGGATTCGTTGTGATCTAGAGATAAAGGGCTACAAGTTTTATGAAGAAGGGAGGTCGAATGTAGACTTTTAGTGTTAGTATTTTTGAGTTTCACGCTTTTTGAATATTTTCTTTTGGATGTTAATTGAATGGGAACTTGGGTTTATTTTAGGAAACCAAGACGACCTGATCCAATCGCAAGAGGAAGGACAACAGTGAGTCGGATACTCAAGCGATATTAGGTAGGTAATACATTTATAGTTATTGTGTGTATGGGCAAATTGCCTTGTGTATACTTGCTTACATTGTGTGATATTACTTGTGTTGCATTATAAGAAATATTAGAAATGCATGATGATTATGTATGGCCTTGATAGGCCTTTTGGCATTTTGCAAGAATGAAAAGAATGAAAAGTATGAAAGCTTTGATAAAATGCTTTGAGCATGAAATGAATAGTTATGTGCTTTGTTTGGGTGAGAGAGTAACGGATGGAGTCACATGCACGTTGACGTATAGCCTTCTCTCGGCTACCCGCTTGAGGCCACGAGATCCTTGAGAAATCAGACTCGGATAGTTTACGGTATAAACTTCGGTTTATCCGGATCGTTTTACGAAACTCTCGAAACATTTGTTGTGTATTGCTTGATTGATTTGTTAGAAATGATGCATTGTAATTGTTATGTTGTGAAGCAGGAATTGCATGACCTATGTTTTTGATGGCTATATGAATGTGAATCAATTGTGAAGTGTTGACTTGCTATGCTTGTATATATATACATATGCTTGAATGTGTAGCTCGTTTCCAATGGCTATAAATGTATATGCCACTGAGCTTCGTAGCTCACCCCATTATCTCTCACTCCTCAGGTGCAGAACGAGACGATCGTTGATCTTGCAAGGCATCGGAAACTTGAAGCTAGTTAGGAGCTTTGTCTTAAGTTAGTATTTTGGTTAGCCCGCCAAGCATATCATCATGGAGCATATTCATGTATTTTGGATTTTAACTTTATTTTGTATTATGCTATTTTGAGAATACTTGTATAAATTCCTTTGGGTTGTTATGGCATGAAACCCCTTGATTTATGGGGTGTTTACTTCATAGATAGAATGCATGTGTAGAATATGTGTATGTATGTTGTGTGAATCGAATTATGCATGGATGTTGGGATCGGGTCCGATATGTTTGGGCGCCCGTCGCCGGTGTAGCCCTAGGGGCCGCCTCGGGAGTAGGGATGCGGGACCCGAGCCCAACATGTTTGGTATCAGAGCCTCTAGGTTTAGTGTCCTCAGCTTAGAATGCATAGTAGGATGAATTGGTATCAGATGGAGTGTGAGGATGACGAGAGGGTTATGTATGCTGCGAGCTTGCTTCAGGGAGATGCTTTGCATTGGTGGGAGACTGTGCCAGGGAGTCAGATGAGACCAGTAGGGCTGGCTTGGCAGGACTTCCTTGCTGCTTTCAGGAAGAAATATCTGTCTGAGGTGTATATTCAGCAGAAGCAGAGGGAGTTCCTCAGTCTTACTCAGAGGGAGATGACAGTTAGTGAGTATGAGCGTCGGTTTACTCAGTTGGCGAGGTATGCTTCGGATCTGAAGCTGAGTGAGGCTGCTAGATGTCGCCAGTTTGAGTCGGGTCTGCACTTGGCCATCAGAGAGAAAGTGATAGTGCAGAATTTTTGTGATTTTCAGCAGTTGGTTGAGGCAGCATTGAGGGTTGAGAACATAGAGAACATCAAGAATGTTGTGAACAAGAAGAGAAAAGAAAGAGAGCAGTTCAAGAGGGGAGGTAGTACTAGTACTCCTATGCCTGACAGAAGTGCTAGGAGTTTCCCTGTTCAGTTTGAGGAGAGGAGCAGTGGTGCGAGCCGACCTAGGTCTATGAGGACTTCTACTGTGTCTCACCAAGCCTCAACGGTGGGCGGCAGTAGAAGGGGAGATAGAGATAGGCCATTCATCCCGAAGTGTGAGCATTGCGGGAGATCCCATAGAAGAGAGTGCTACAGATTGACAGGAGCTTACTTTAACTGTGGGGAGAAGGGGCACATTGTTAGAGAGTGTCCTCAGCCTCCACGACAAGAGAGAAACCAGATGCAAACTCCTAGGAGAGCAGAGACTGTGGGACAGAGGACTGCAACAGAAGTGGGCAGTTCAGATGCAGCCAATAGAGTGAGTCTTCCGGGGAGACCCAGGGGGCAGGCACTAGCTAGGGAGTTTGTGATGACTCGGGAGGATGCAGAGACCGCTCCAGATGTTGTCACCGATATGGTTAGACTATTTTCTGATGATGTGCTTGCTTTGATTGATCCGGGTTCTACTCATTCATTTGTTTCCTCGAGTAGAACTGTGTGTGCTAGACTTGTGAGCCCTTTGAATACTCCGCTGATGGTGAGTACTCCAATCGGCCAGCATATTATTGTAAGTCAAGTGTTTAGAGGCTGTGAGATATGTGTTGGTGGAGAACTTCTGGTTGTGGATTTAATGCCACTGAAGATGGGAGGATTAGATGTAATTTTGGGTATAGATAAGTTGGAGAGGTACAATGCCCGTCTGGATTGTAAGCGGAAGACAGTGGAATTTGAATTGGATAACGGCAGGAGAGTGGTGTTTGTAGGGTACAGAAAAGCGAGTCCGCCCAAAATTGTTTCAGCTTTGACAGCAGAAAAGATGATGAGGAAAGGATGTGAGGCGTTTTTGGCCTATGTAGTAGACATCAGGGTAGATAGAGGGAAGCTTGAGGATATTCCAGTAGTCAGGAATTCTCGGATGTCTTTCCCGAGAAATTACCAGGACTACCGCCAGCTAGGGAAATTGAGTTTCCCATTGAGCTCTTTTCAGGTACGGCGCCGATTTCAATTCCGCCTTACCGGATGGCTCCGGCGGAATTGAAAGAGCTTAAGGAGCAGTTGAAGGAGTTGTTGGAGAAAGGATATATAAGACCGAGCTCCTCACCTTGGGGAGCTCCGGTTCTTTTTGTAAAGAAGAAAGATGGATCGTTGAGGATGTGTGTGGACTACCGAAAGCTGAATCAGGTCACGGTGAAGAACCGATATCCGTTTCCTCGCATAGATGATCTGTTTGATCAATTGCAAGGGGCAAAAGTCTTCTCCAAGATAGACTTGAGATCGGGTTATCATCAGTTGAGGATTAAGGAGTCGGATGTGCCAAAGTCTGCTTTCAAGACTCGGTATGGGCATTTTGAGTTCTTGGTTATGTCTTTCGGATTGACGAATGCACCTGCAACTTTTATGGATTTGATGAATCGGGTCTTTAAGCCATTCTTGGACCAATTTATCATTGTCTTTATTGATGATATATTGGTTTATTCCAAGAGTGATGAGCAGTATGAAGAGCATTTGAAGATTGCTTTGGAGACTTTGAGGAGAAATGAGTTGTATGTCAAATTCGATAAATGCGAATTTTGGCTGAGAGAAGTTTCATTTCTTGGACATGTAATCTCAGAGAAAGGAGTGCATGTGGATCCAAAGAAAATAGAAGCTGTGGTGAATTGGGAAGCACCGAAGAATGTAGCAGAGGTGAGGAGTTTTCTGGGTTTAGCAGGTTACTACAAGAGATTTGTGGAGGGATTCTCCATGATAGTTGCTCCGATGACTAAGTTGTTGAGGAAGAATCAGAAGTTTATTTGGAGTGATGAGTGCCAGAAGAACTTTGAGGAGCTCAAGTGCAGATTGACGAGTGCTCCGATTTTGATTTTGCCATCGGGTGATGAGGGTTATACCGTGTATAGTGATGCTTCGAGGAAGAGTCTCGGTTGTGTATTGATGCAGGGAGATAGGGTGATTGCTTATGCTTCGAGGTAATTGAAGCCTTATGAGTTGAACTATCCGACGCATGATTTAGAGTTGGCAGCAGTGATCTTTGCCTTGAAAATTTGGAGGCATTATCTGTATGGAGTTCAGACGAGGATTTTTACTGATCATAAGCGTCTTAAGTACTTGTTGAGCCAGAAGGAACTGAATTTGAGACAGCGATGGTTGATCGAGTTGCTTAAGAATTATGATTTGCTGATTGAGTATCATCCGGGCAAGGTCAATGTAGTGGCAGATGCTTTGAGTAGGAAGTCTTCGATTGCTCATGTTCGGACGGTTTATCTTCCTTTATTGGAAGAGATGGCCAAGCTTAAGATAAGCTTGAAGTAGGAGGAGTCAGATTGTCTTCTAGCTAACTTTCGAGTAAGACCGATACTTAGGGAGAAAGTTAGAGAGTTGCAGGTTCAAGATGCAGATTTGAGCAAGCTCAGAGAGGAAATTCAGAATGGTAAGATTTCTGAAGTAGTAGTGAGGGATGATGGGCTTATGACAGTGGGGAACAGGTTGTGTATCCCAGATGTGCAGGAGGTAAAAGATGAGATTATGGATGAGGCACACAATGCGCCTTATGCCATGCATCCGGGTAGCACCAGGATGTACAGGGATTTGAGAGAGCATTTTTGATGGAAGGGCATGAAGAGGGATGTAGCAGACTTTGTGAGTAAGTGTCTAGTGTGTCAGCAAGTCAAGGCTGAACACCAGGCACCTTCAGGCAAGTTAAGGCCGTTGCCTATTCCGAAATGGAAGTGGCAGAGGGTGACTATGGATTTTCTGATGGGTTTGTCTAGGACTAGTAGGAAACATGATGTCATTTGGGTTATTATGGACCGGTTGACGAAGTCAGCTCACTTTTTGGCGATTAAACAGACTGATTCTTCGCATGTGCTAGCAAAGAAGTACATTGATGAGGTAGTGAGATTGCATGGGATCCCGGATTCGATTGTTTTTGATAGAGACCCTCAGTTTACTTCGAGGTTTTGGGGAAGTTTGCAGAAAGCTTTGGGTACTAAGCTGAATTTTAGTACGTCTTTTCATCCTCAGACCGATGGTCAATCTGAGAGGACCATTCGGACACTTGAGGGAATGCTTAGGGCTTGTGTGATGGACTTTCGAGGAGCTTGGGATGAGCATTTGCCATTGGTCAAATTTGCTTATAACAATTTGTACCATTTGAGTATTCAGATGGCTCCATATGAGGCTTTGTATGGGAGGAGATATAGGACTCCGATCTATTGGGATGAAGAAGGAGAGAGGAAACTGGTAGGACCGTAATTGATTAGATTTACAGTTGAGAAAGTCAATATGGTTAGCGGCGACTTAAAGGCAAAGACGTGATAGGATGAAGAGTTACATTGATGCACACCGAAAGGAGATGGAGTTCGAAGTCGGTGAGAAAGTGTTTCTTAAGACATCTCCTTGGAAAGGAGTAATGAGATTTGGCAAGAAGGGCAAGTTGAGTCCGAGGTATGTGGGTCCTTATGAGATCCTTGAGCGGATTGGACCACTCGCCTACAGGTTGGCGTTACCTCCAGAATTGTCTCAGATTCATGACGTTTTCCATGTTTCCATATTAAGGAGGTATAAATTAGATACTTCTCATATCATTCAGACTAGTGAGGTTCAGTTGAGGGAAGATTTGAGCTATGAGGAGCTTCCAGTGCAAATTTTGGATTCCAAGGAAAAAGTCCTCAGGAACAAGACAGTTCAGTTAATCAAAGTCCTGTGGAGGAATCATTCGGTAGAGGAGGCTACTTGGGAGCCACTGGAAGCCATGAAGGAGAAGTATCCGTATCTCTTCGATGATTCAGGTAATAATTTCAAGGACGATATTTTTTTAAAGAGGGGGAGAAATGTTGGATCCTGAATTTTTTTTATGATGTTATTAAGCATGAATTGTGTTAATTGTGCGATTTATGGTTTGATTGGATTTAAGTGAGAGTATTAGTGGATAATTAAGGTTTATTTGTGTTTAAATGAGTAAGAAAGGATAAAAATGTTTGAGGTTATTTTGGGAAGATTGCTTAGTTTGGAATGGGTTAAGGCTTTACAAGAAGGGGTAAGATAGCCTTCTCCCGGCTGCCCGCTTGAGGCCACGAGATCCTTGAGAAATCGGACTCGGATAGTTTACGGTATAAACTTCGGTTTATCCGGATCGTTTTACGGAACTCTCGAACCATTTGTTGTGCATTGCATGATTGATTTGTTAGAAATGATGCATAGTAATTGTTATGTTGTGAAGCAGGAATTGCATGACCTATGTTTTTTATGGCTATATGAATGTGAATCAATTGTGAAGTGTTGACTTGCTATGCTTGTATATATATACATATGCTTGAATGTGTAGCTCGTTGCCAATGGCTATAAATGTATATGCCACTGAGCTTCGCAGCTCACCCCATTATCTCCCACTCCTCAGGTGCAGAACGAGACGATCGTTGATCTTGCAAGGCATCAGAAACTTGAAGCTAGTTAGGAGCTTTGTCTTAAGTTAGTATTTTGGTTAGCCCGCCAAGCATATCATCATGGAGCAAATTCATGTATTTTGGATTTTAACTTTATTTTGTATTATGCTATTTTGAGAATACTTGTATAAATTCCTTTGGGTTGTTATGGCATGAAACCCCTTGGTTTATGAGGTGTTTACTTCATAGATGGAATGCATGTGTAGAATATGTGTATGTATGTTGTGTGAATCGAATTATGCATGGATGTTGGGATCGGGTCCGATATGTTTGGGCGCCCGTCGCTGGTGTAGCTCGAGGGGCCGCCTCGGGAGTGGGGATCCGGGACCCGGGCCCAACATTAACTCTCGTAGGCATGCACAGGAATAATTCAATTGAAAGTAAAATGTAACAAAATTTACTTACATACAAACAAAGTCAAGCAAAAGGTGAGATGTGATGGATGCAAGTGTATAGGTGTGTGAAAGTATATGCAAGAGTATGCATGCAAGTAAAGTATGTATGTATGAAAAAACAACAAAGAAATGTTCAAAGCTATGCGGGTGTAAAAATGTTAAGTATGTAATGTGCAAAAGTTCGATATCTTATTTTGTTTGAGTTTTCAAAATTTAATGCTAAAGAAAGAAAATGAAATCCCATACTATTGACAAGTATGAAACTAAACTATCTAAAATGCAATCTAAACCAAAGTTCCTCACCTCACTTAGCAGCAAAAATAACAACTAACCTAAAAAACTAATTGTTTGGGTCCCTGACAACGATGCTGTTTTGATTCGAAGCCTTTTATTATTACCCTTAGTGGTCAAATAAAAAAATTTAATTCCAAGGATTGCAGTATATAATGCAACCTCGGGTCGTTTTACTTAATCGGAACCTGATGAATGGATCTAAGCTAGCCTATATGTCATGATATGCAAACCAAATTAGCAAGGAATGTGGGGTTTTAATCTTTGAAAATTTGGACAAAAATAAATGAATTGTAAGAAAATGTAATGAAAAGTATTTTTTGGATTTTGGGAATAGAATAAAAACAATGTTCAAATGATGATAGTATCCTCTTGAAAACGAGCTTTGACTATCATAGTTTGAAATAAATTTTAATGGGAGTGAATCATAAAGTTTCAAATGGTAAACCTTAAAGAACTCTTTAAGTCCAAGGTCTTAATCAATGAACTCCATTTCTTAAGACCTTGTTGAATGCTCTTAGTGTGTGCAATGGGTAAGTCAATGCAATAAGTTACTTTGGGATCTAGAATCAATTCAATATCAAACATAACTAGGCAGATAAAAGAGAATCAACAAGATCACAAATAGACATATATGAGACTTCATATATTCAAGTTCCAAGTTCTACATAAACAAATCCAAATAACACATTGAATATCCAACACTTGATTAAACTGTAATCAATAATGCTTAACTACAAATTACAAATCCTAAACCTAGGAGTTTATAACAATATAGCTAAACATGGAATAAACTACTACCCTTTGAAGCCCATTGAACTCTAGCCATTGTTACATTTTTAAGAGGAGAGAGGTGCTAGCTAAACATAACTCCAGGAGATTTCACAACCAGGAATCCACTAGAAACATCCATGGTAGTAGTTGTCAGTGAAGGAGCAGAACGATGAAGTGGATGAGAGGGGATGAAGGTGTGTAGAAGAAACTTTTTTCCTAAGGTAGAGAGAGTGAGTGTGTGTTCAATTGTCAGCTATCTCTCCCTTCTTAACCTAAAATAGATAGTTTTTTAAAAAAAGGGTTATGGTTTGGGTTGCACAGTAGGTAAACTTCTGAAAATGGTTCAAGTATTTGAAGGTTCACCGTGGTGACAGATGAGTTTTCCACAGTGAACTTTTCCCAAAAGTTTTAGCTTGGAGTGTTGGTTCTTTCGCCGCGGCGACATAATTAATTCACGTCACGACGAACTTTTTCCGCAAGATTTGTTTGGAATTCTTCATACTTCGCCGCGGCAGCAGATCATCCTTTCACTGCGACGAACTTCCTATTGCACCTGTTGACTTGTTGGTTTATTATCTTCAGCCTTCCCTTGACTCTACTTCTTCTTCTTGAGTCTCTTCTTTTTGAGTCTCCTACAATGAACAAATGGTAGTTTGCAATATCAATTGTTCTCAAAAAATTAATTTAGTACAATTAATAATGATTTGTGACAATTTTACTCTCAAACTACATAAAGTAAAAGTAGGAACTCAAGAGTTAAATTAAGCATAAAATCTAAAAATAGGAGCCAAGAAGTGTAGTAAAAACCATAAAAATGTTGCCAATTTATATAATAAACGTAGGCTCAATCAAATTTTCCCACACTTAGATCTTTGTCCTCCTAGACAAAGTTTATAAAAGTTGAAGAGACACAAGTGCAAAAGAAAATTCCGACCATGCTTAAAACGAGAGTAGGAAATTGGTAAAATCATTTTCTCAGAAACCAATCAAAGCGGACTGAAAGAACGCTAAGAAAATAAACACTATAAAAATTTAATCCAAGAGATTGAACAAAAGAGATTTCACTCAAGGAAAGGTGTTTACTCTCAACTCACTTGTTTTTGGGATAATTTCACTATAAAATCTACTTAGTCCACTCTCTACCATAAGCTTATGATAGTTCTACCTCTCCACTACAAGAACTATAATTTCAAAAATCAATAAGACTTTTCAAGGTTGTAATGTAAGGAAGGTTAAATGAAATGGATGGAACAGAAGAAAGAAAAATGAGTACATGCACCACAATTATGAAATAAACGTCAACTGTGAGTAAGACAACATTTTCACAAACAACAACATAATCTATCACTTAACAATTTTTTTCTTCTGAGATATTTTTTTTAAATTCTGTTGAGAATTTTTTTAGTGCTTTCTTTTCTTCCTTAGCTTTTCTCAATAACCAATTTCTTGAGGAAAAATTTTTACAAGGATAAACTTGAAGGGAATGGGAAGTAAAATATTGACACCTATAAGAAGATGCATGCATGTACTAAAAAATATGGCTCAAGGGGCTAGCAGTAGCTAAGTGTTTAGGGGGTTTGTGTTTAGGTCAATAGGGTTTTAAAAAAATGCCTCTATCATGTTAACAAAATTTTAGTTCATCAAGCTTTGATCAAGAATTAAAACAAGTTCTAGAGAGATATGAAATTAAACAGATACACACAACAATGAAAGAATTCAGGCCCAAATATCCCTCCAACAAAGTTAATATCTCAATTAACAATCTCAAGGTTTAAAAATGTAAAGTGCTACTTTATCAGCATACCCTTAGTTACTTTGTGTTGAAAACATTGAAAATGAAATTAGCCAAAATCTACTATCATTTAAGAAATAGAAGGTATTTTCAAAAATATAGAGACCGTTTTGAAACTTACAAAATCTTCGAGATACAATAGTGAAAAGAACCTAATTAGGGAGAATTATTGAAATGAGGGAATTTTAAAACAATTTCTGCAAAGAGTATGACATCGCCGCAGTGAAACCAAGAGTTCACGTGGCAAAAAATTCATTTCGCAACATCGCGAAAAAATTAATTTAGCAATGTTATCGTGGCGAAGAAAGAGTTCGCTATGGTGAAAAATTACATAAACATTTGAAACAAGCGATTGGCCTCAATCACCAAGTTTAAAATTTTCACATTACGCGCAATTGACTTATGCAAACGGTTAAATGACCAAAAATGATGCACAATACACAAACAAGAATTGCAAATTGAAACATCCTCCACATTTAAACATCACATGGTCCTCAATATGAAGAACAATTAAAACAAGTAAGCAGTGAAGGGGAAGTGTAAGGCAGATGAAAACAACAACACTTCAGAAGTACAAAGAGAATTATATAAAAGTCCGGTCAATAAGGTTGGACATTACAAAATGGAACTGAGTATCCAATAAACTAAAAATTAAAACAAAAGGAAGGACAAACACAATAACAAACAACTTGAACTACTCCATAAGGTGATCATCCCCGACATTAGAGGGACTTGATCTCGATGTGCCAACACCGCTAAGTGGGTCATCTTCATCAGATGGGAGCTAGAAGTGAAGGTGCTCGACAAGCAATGCATCCATCCGCTGGCGATACCGCCAATTTCAATCTTATCAGGCGATTGCCTGAAAGAGGGTGTTCCGGAGAGTAGAAAGGTCTGTAGAGAGGCCATAGACTCAGCCAGTGAGGGTTTGTAAGGTGACGGGTCAAGAAGGGGCCGAAGCCGAAGGGTCATCCTCGCCTGGCACTGCAGCAACAAGGGTTGTAACAACATCAAGAATTGGGGTGGAGGGGTGCGGAGGGTGGAGGAGGGGTTGTTTGAGGCAGGTGTACCAAAACAGAGGAGTCGAGTTAAAATAGCTATCATTGTTGAAATTTGGGACGTCATGGGCCCAGAATATGTCTGTGATGAGGTGGGGGAAAGTAATGGCGTTGGTGAGTTTGGTAGTGGTGATGAAGTCGTGGAGGGCGGAGGCAATGGCATTAGCTATGTCAACTGGGCAACCAATCATTAGAAGGTAAAGGTACAGGGCTTGCTGTTTCGTGAAAAAGGCAAGATAGGTGGTTGGAATGATGTTGTTATTGACAAGATAGAGTCAAGGACAAGTTTTGAGTCGTAGATCAGAATGTTTAAGATAACACTGATAGATTTAGGGTTGATGCAAGACAACGCCCTCTGGATAGAGGGTACGAATAGCATCATCCTAAGGATAATGGTGGATCAACTGATCGTAGTGGCAACAAGAAATAGGAGGGAGGTTGTAATGTTCACGAATGCTTGCTGTGGTGAATGTAGTGGGGGCTTTCACACCACATAAATTAAGTTCCATGGTGTTATGGAATCCGGCATAAGTATAGAAATGCTGAATGAATTATCGTTGCCCTGAGCCCGTGGTTGGACTAATCCCGTAAGTTGAGATTGTACCAGTTGACGGACAAAGGTATTGTTGTGTGGAGTTAAAGGAAATGGACACTCTTTAATGAATAAGCCTAGCGTCTACCTTTTCAACTAGGTCGGCAAAATCAGAATCAGTGCTATTCATAGGACTAGAATCACTGGATAAACCAAATGAACTAAACGAGATAGTGGGGGAATTGTTAGGAGGGATAGTGGGTGAACTAACAGTAAGGTTTTTAGTTCGAGGCATGGTCCTATAGAAAACAAACACAAAAAAATAAATGAATGGAATAAACAAAATTGATTGAAATTCATAACCTACTAAGTTTGCCGTGGAAAAGAAACAGACACTGGCTCGTCGCAACAAAAGGATGCATTGTCGCGGCGAAAGTTACAACATACCACACTGCAGCGAAGCAGATTCATCGCCGTGATGAACATGCCCTAAATCCAACAAAAACAATGAGGTAGAAACCGAACAAAGACGAGGGCTAGAAATATTTACGAAGGAGAAAGAGAGTTGCGCAGAGACAACTGACGAATGCGAAATGAAACGAGGAAAACGAACAGAGAGATATTTGCTGAAGAATGGGTCGGATGGCCGCGGCGAACTAGAGGGAAATATACGAAAAGGAAGAAGGGGAAATCGGGTTGATATTGGTGTGAAGAGGGAAATTACAAAACAGGACAGACGGAAGATGAAAAATCAAAAGAAAATAAGGGTTGAAGGGAAATTTCACCTAGGTATCTTCGTGCAGATTGACTTTTCGCCGCGATGAAGTTTTCCCGAAAGTAAAATGAATAAGACAAAAATGAAAAATTTTACTGAAAAAGACTAAATCGGATACTCAGCTCACTTAGAATGTATATGCAAAGTCCTCAAACACCCGGACTAAGACACTAAAAATGCAATTCATCCATTTACACCAATTTTCTCAAACATGGAAGATATATCATGCATTAAACTAAAACACAACGAACATAAAAGGGAGATGAATTATTGAATTAAAATTGCGTAAACTGAAAACTAACCTAGGTCCTACTGAAATGGTTTCTGCCCCACACTTATTCAGCATGCTAACGTATCCATAATGTCACATGCAATCACAGAGCAAAAGTAAGTAGTAAGTGAAGGAGGAGAAATGACTTGATGACTATGGAGGATCCTGTGCCTCCTGGTAGACATTTGGTAGATAGCTATAACATGGTAAGGCAACTTGGCCACTTGCCACATCGGTATTATCGTCCACATTTCTCAGTTTCCTTGAAACGTTAGCGGAAAACTCTTCTTCCAAAGGGCCATCAGTTACAATTAAGGGATTTAAATGGTTCATTGGAAAGTTAGAATAAACATGTTGAAATTCAAAATCAGAGTATGCATCATCTATAACGATGTCAAGCATATTAACTCCTAAAAGAGAATAATCCTCATGGGGGTGTTTCATAGCTTCTCATGTTAAAACTCACTTGTTGATCTCCCACCTCCATGATGATTGTACCTTCTTTCATGCTAATCATTGTACTAGTAGTGTTTAAGAAGGGTTGTCCAAGAATCAAGGAAGTGTCCTGCACAACTTCTGAAGACATGTCAAGTACATAGAAATCAGCTGGAAAAACCAAACCCTTTACCTGAACCAAGATGTCCTCTATGATGTCCACTAGAAGCCTAAGAGATCGATCAGCCAATTGCAACACTACAGATGTAGGTTTAAGACTCTTAACTCATAATGCTGTATAGACAGACTTAGGAATCACATTGATTGCCACCCTTAGATCTAACAAGGCCCTTCCTATGGTAACTTTACCTATTGTGCACGGAATGGTGAAAGATCCAGGGTCTTGACACTTGAGGGGTATTTGTGGTTTAAAAAGGGCGGACACATTTGAGCTGACTTGTACTCTTTCATTGGGTCTAAACTTTCTTTTGTTTGTGCACAAGTCCTTGAGATATTTAGCGTATGCAGGAACCCTTTTCACTAGGTCTATTGGACCCCGAATTTTTTTATGATGTCATTAAGCATTAATTGTGTTAATTATGTGTTTATTCCTTAGTTTGATTAAATTGTGAGGATTATTGGATAATTAAGGTTTAATTGTGGTTAAATGAGAATTATAAGGTAAATTAATATGAGGGCTTTTTGGGAAGGTTACTTGAGTTGGAGTGGTTTAAGCTTTGTTAAGAAGGGTATAATGGTCTTTGACTTAGGCTTAGGAGAAAGAATATAGAAGAAAGGAAGAGAAAAAGAAGAGGAAAGAAGGAAATAGAAGAAGAAGTCGTCGGTGGAGGAAGAGGAAGAAGAAAAGAGAAAACAGAGTTGCGATCCAAGAGATTTTTCGACAGTTTCAGGTAAGTTAGCTTCTTGTAATCTTGTTTCAGTAAGATTTAACCTTGGATTCGAGTTGAATGTGTGAGAATCGGTGGATTTAGGGTTTTAGGGCAAAAATGGTTACATTTCTTTGGGTTGATGATTCTGTGCAGGTTTTTAAGTTGTTAATGGGTTAGAAATGTAGTATAAGACATGATCTAAGGCTTAGGTGTGTTGCATTTGAGTTTGGGAAAGGATTGAAGTTGGAAAATGCTGGAAATCGGGTTTCAGAGTCGAGCTCCAGACCCGCACGTCGCGACGTGCGTATGAACACGCCGCGACATGGAGTTCGTCGCGACGTATAATAATTAAATTCGTCGTGACGAGGGGGGAAGCGTTCGTCGCGACATGCGAGAGGGGCGACGTCGCGACGTGCGAGGTGTTAGAGTAGTGCCCTAAAGGCAATCACCTTTAGTACATTTTATACAAAGTTCTGTACATACTTTATGAATAAATAAAGAAAGGCATATTTCATTAATTTGATGTTCATTATTTATGAATGAATATTGATCTATAAGCAAATTAATGAAGTCCATGGTACATGACATAACATGAAGGAAATTATGATGTGATCATACTACTGAGATTCCTATCATGTGCAATTATGTCAGTATCTAAATTATCCCTAGTCATAGGATTACTGGCTGGACATCGGTAATTGGAGACTAGCACATCTCAAGCTCCTTGATTTGATCAGCGATGGATCTCGAAGCTGTAAATATGGGATATTTAGGGTTGAGATGTGAATGCTTACTAGAGGTAGTAAGTACATTGGATGACCTGCCATGAGATCATCACATGGATGTCCTATTTTAATGTCAGTGATAATCTCATCAAGCAATGGTGCAAGTATCTTTAGACTTGAGGTACTCGAGGATATCTTGAATCTTGATTACGTGCTTTGACTCCATTCCTTGTTGCACTTACAATCGCTCATAGGATGGTGATTGGGTGCAGACTGAGGTATTGAAGGTAATTGAGTAGCCAATAAAGTTCACCACTACGTGATAGCGAAGATGATACCCATAGCCTCTTATCAGGGTCATTACTTGGAAATCTCTGGCCGGAGTACGTATATCATGAAGAGTGTCTTCAGTGACATATAAAATAATGAGTCCCAGGACGAGAACTGTTGGACCTCGATTTTTGAGTAAAAAAAATAAGAAATATTCAAAAGTGGATGAGTTGGTTGAAATTGAGTTGAAAATCAAGAAATAAAGAGAGAAAGTGTAAAAAAATGAAAATTTGTGAAAAGTTTGACTTTTTGGCCTTTGAGGGTTGACTTTTGATTTAGGCAAAATTTGAGAAAATGATCTACATGAAAATTGTAGATTATGTTAAGAGTTTTCTATGTCCATAAAGTTTTCTATTTTTCGATGTCGGGATTGAGAGATATGATTTTCCGAAGATATGCTTTGTTTTGAAAATGCTATTAAGTATAGATTTGTGTGTTCTATGCTTCGAGGCCACTCGTCGTATCGATTTTGTCTGAATTGGAGTAAGTAGTCTTCATGAAAGTTTTAGATGATGTTTTTATCTTTCCATTGATATAAAGTTTGCAATTTTTTGATATCGGGGCTAGGAGTTATGAACGATTAAAAATTGGAAGTCGTTTAGGAAAAGCTGTTTTGGACAGAATCTTTGATTGACTTTTTGACCTCTTTCGAGACATAATTTGTTTTTGAGTACTTCAGGGAAATTGTATAGATTCCTTTGATCTTTTTATTGACATTAAATTTGTCAAATTACGAGTTCGGGATCGAGAGATATGATTTTTGAAAAGTTCGGTTTTGAAGTTTCGTTACTTTGTTTTTAATCCGATCCCTTTTGTAATCTTTTGCTTATAATTCCTTCATCCGACATCCAATTGATTTGATTCTCGAAGCGTTGGATTCCTAAAACAATTAATTTCATTTTTATGAAGAATTATGATTTTTAGGAGATTAAATGGAAAGAGATTGATTGAACCAAAGTAGGAGATTTGGTTATAGGTTATAAGTTGGATAATTTTCTGAACATGGTTCGGTTTTTTGCGAAATTCGGGAGCTGTACAACTCCGATTGAGTTGATTATTAAGACCAAATAAAATTAAGATATGGGGCTACAAATCATTTGTAGGGATCGAAATTTAAGTTCATCCCTAAGATTGTCAATTTCTGGACTGAAGTTATGTTAATGTTCAGTCTCGGATTTTTCGCAGGTCCGATAGTATTTCGACTATAACTTCTTCGTTTCTGATCCGAATTGAACGCGGTCAGTGGCGTTGGATTCGTATGATTGAGAAGAACAATTTTCAAGAAAAAAGTTTGTCCAAATTATTTTGTTTTGCTGCTCAAATTCTGGACGCAAGGTATCAGATTTTTCAAATGAAGTGCAGGGACAAACTTGGAAATAGGCTTAAAAGGAGGGGCAATATGGTCATTTGACTTTCATTTTAAATGACATGGCATCAAGCAATGGGATGAGTGTCGTTGGTGTTAGAGTAGTGCCCTAAAGGCAATCCCCTTTAGTGCATTTTATTCATAGTCATGTACAGACTTTATGAATAAATAAAGCAAGGCATATTTCATTTATTTGATATTCATTTTATTATGAATTGATAATGATCTTTAATCAAATTAATGAAGTCCCTGATACATGACATAGCATGAAGGAAATTATGATGTGATCATAGTATTGAGATTCCTATCATGTGCAATTATGTGAGTATCTAAATTATCCCTAGTCATAGGATTAATGAGACCGACATCGTTAATCCGGATAGAAGATACGTGTCAAACTCCTCGATTGGATCAAGCGGTGGATCTCGTAAAACTGTAAATATTGAGATATTTAGATTTGACATGTGGATGCTTACTAGTGGTAGTAAGTACATTGATGACCTGCTATGAGATCATCACATGGATGTCCTATACAAATGTCGTTGATAATCTCATCATAAAGAATGGTGCAAGTATCCTTAGACTTGAGGTACTCGAGGATATCTTAGTATCTTGATTCGTACTTTGACTCCATTCCTTGTTGCCTTTCAGAGGTCGCTCATAGGGTGGTGATTGGGTGCACTTGAGGTATTCAAGGTAATTGAGTAGCCAATAGAGGATTCACCACTTACATTATAGCGGAAGAGATACCCATAGCCTCTTATCGGGATCATTACTTTGAAGTCTCTGGCGCGGAACATACATATGTCATGAAGATGGTCTTCATGGACATATAAAGTAATGAGTCCTAGGGCGAGAACTGATTACACTTGGACTAGATTTGATCGATCGGTCTAGTAAGAGTTGACACATTGCCCATACTCAAACCAAGTGGGGTATAGCATGGTGAAAGGACGAATTGCACAGTAATTGTCTATGGAAGGGTTCGTGATATGGTTTCATTAGTCAAACCAATTACTTTCCGGTCAATTGGGGTCATGATGTGTTGCTAGATACCGCTCATGACTTGCTCAAATTAAGTGTTAATCTAAGTGGCCAACATAACCGGAACCTAATGGGTCACACGATAAGAGTGACTTCGGAGAATCAGAAAATAGTTTGGACGGAGATCCGATATCTGGAGAGCAATAGGATTAAATGGATCCCGATGAGATTGGGATATGTCCCGATGAGATCGCGACATCGACATTCTTTGAAAACCGCTTCCGTGATTTTTTACACGGGGGGCGTAGGGCGGTAGGACCGACCCCAATTTGACTGGACCTCTTCAGCAAATATATATATATATATAATTAATTAAGAATTGATTAATTATATATATAAATGGTGATTTCGGTGGAAGCAAAATTGGTGGAGAAGTTTGTAAGTTTGAAAAGTCAAAAGTAATGATGATTTATCATTTTAAGGCATTTTATGCCTCCAACGTGGATGCCCTTACACCAAGCCTTTGATATTGTGTTTTAAGTGTTAAAATACATGAAAGAAGGGATTGGAAGCATTGCTTGGTCGTGGGTTAAAGGGAAGAACCGATTGCTTACATGTTAAGCTTGAAAATTTGATTTTCCACCTTCTTCCTCTCTTCCATTCAAGTTGGATTCTTCTTCCCCAAGGCTTCAATTGTTCATCTCCACTTGCTCTCCAAGGCTAAGGTAAGAGCTAGCACTCTTCTCTTTAGTCTAGCTATTCCCGGATCAAAAGAGTTTGTCCCGGTTAGGTTTTCTGACCTCTGCGTGGATACCGTTAGAGACGGTCTCCTTTGGTCGTTGTGGTTTGATTGTTTATACATACACATGGATCCTGGCTTTCGGGAATGTCCCGGGACTCAAAATTTTAAATTCTGCACTGTGGGCATATGATGTCTACCCCGGGATTTTCCTACAGTGGTATCAGAGCCACTTGTGTTGTATAAACAGTCAAAATGATAACTAGGTCGGAGTTCCTTAGTGAATTGAGCTGCTGATGCATGTTATTTGTGTGAATTTCGAATCAGTATAGAGATGCATGTTTTCGAAATTTATTGCTCAGAATTGTTCATAACATGTTATAGAATATGTTTGTGAAAGATGAGAATTTATCAATTTGATTTGATATGGTTTTGCTATTTAATTCCCTCAAGTTTCGGATGCTGTCTTGTTGAACGTTTCTGAAACAGGTATGCTTGCAAATTCGAGAATAAATTCTAGCAAAATTTTTTTTCGGATTGGTTTTCACCGACATGTCCCTAAGATGTTTGTGAATGTCTCTGTGGATGGAAAAATGTTTTCAAGGTGATTTACCATTTATTTCCGAATTTCTTGTGTGCTGATGGGAATGTTTGTGTTGGAGAACACAGATTCTGGTTCGGCTAGATTGCTGAGGTTCAATGAGTTTTTGTGGGAAATAAATCCTGGAAAAATTCATGGAGCATGTTGGGAACATGTTTTAACCTCTGTAATTTTCTCAGTATTTATTGAAAGTGTTTCAATGGTCATTTTGAGCAAAATGTTGAGCTTAGCAGTTTTGAGAAAGTTGCTGGGTCTATTTTGTTTGGAATGATTGGTTATGTTATTTTCTGTTCCAATGCCATGAATCATTTTTATAGTGATTAAAAATGTGTTATATTGATGTGGCATGCATTCCAAGTTGAGATTCTTGAATTTAGGTTTCCAATAATTTTGGATATCGAATAGGTCACTTTAGCGCCTCGTTAGCTTATTCCGTTATCTTGGTTATTTTGGCCGTCGCAATTTTTGTGACAAGTGCCGGAGTAATCTGGATAACGTGTAGCCTACCTTGAGATACTTAGCATGATAATTTGGTGTCCTTGAATTATGTGGAAATCTAGTGATTAATGATGGATTAATCGGTTTCAAGGCTTTCATATATAGTTAGACTATATGGCATGCATGAGTTGATGAAAATGTTTCATTAGCACATTAATATAAAGGTTTATATACTTGTTATATTGGTGTTGTGAATTGGAAATGCCTGATTGAGAATTAGCCGATTAGATAGCAATTCCAATGCATTAATGAACAAGTCGAACTTATATGTTCATAAGTCGACTTGTTTGGTGCATCAGAGACTAATAAGTCGACTTGCACAATGGTACAAGTCGACTTGTTCATGCATTATTACACAAGTCGACTTACACATGCATAAGTCGACTTATATAGAGCCATAAGTCGACTTATACATATACAAGTCGACTTATATCATGCCTCGTGGGATGATGGGTGATTTTCAGATAAATTCAATGTGATTGATGCAATGCCTTAAATCGCACCATATAGTCATGGTGACTATGATCCTCGGATGAGATTAGAAAGATGAGACCTAAAATCCTCACTTAAAATATGAAAACTAACGCCTTCCATTAATATGGTAAGAACCGAGTTCTTATAGGTCAGGGTTGTTGAGCTAACCTCAAGCTCACTCTATACTAATATGTTCAAACCATGAAAATATGATTTTCGGATTAATGGGTCGGTTTTCCTAGAAGCGTTGATTTGTTGAGCTAACCTCGCGTCAACGTGACAGAGGCGGTTGGGTAGTGTACATCGATGTACGCCGCATCAAGTGTTGATAACCCAATGTATGTGCATACATCAACCGTTGATAAGACGGGCAATAGTTGTGTCTAAGATGTAATTGGTATGTCTGATACCTCCCGAGACATAAGATAGCTTGTTGAGCTAACCTCAAGGTCATTCTTAATGTCGGTCATCGATGATGCAATTGGTATGATCGATACCTCACCGATTGACCTAAGGTGACTTGTTGAGCTAACCTCAAGGTCATTCTTAGCAATGTCGGATATCGACCCACTAGGTCAATGTGCCATTTTGTTTCATGGATTCATGATGAGGGTTATGGATTCTATTGAAACTAGTGGGAGCCATATGTATGTCATTTAAGTCCTTATGGTCATACATTTAATCCTATTCTAACTTTCTTTCTCTCTCTATGTTTAGGTTGATTGAAGATGTCGACTAGTGTGAATCTTCGCTCACTAATGGATGCAAACAAATTAACCGGACCGAATTTTCTTGATTTTTCACTTCCGGATCCACTTCCTGAAGGAGCTTCTGATGATGATCAGAAGGCATATCGTAAGCATCTAAAAGACAGTGACATAGCCACCTGCATTATGCTTGCATCGATGTCACCTGAGCTGCAGAAGCAGCACGAATCTATGGATGCTCACACGATAGTGTTTCATCTTAGAGAGTTGTTTGATGAGCAAGCACGGTTCGAGACCTCAAGGTTGCTCTTTACAACGAAGATGACTCCTGATTCATTTGCAGTGCAATATGCATTGAAGATGAATGGCTATATTGAGAGGTTGGCCGTCTTAGGTTTTGTGATGGATTACGAGTTAAGTATAGACTTAATTTTGTTGGTTTGTCGATAGTTATTCACAGCTTGTGTTGAACTATCGAATGAACCAAATATCCACCACAATTCCCGAAATGATCAATCTGCCAAGACAAGAGAACAAGTCGTCAAGCAAGATAGCAAGGCGTTCTTATTGGTGGATTCTTCTTCCTCCGGTTCCAAGAAGAGGAAACAGAAGAAGAAAAGGCTCGTGTCAAAGGAAGTGCAGCGAAGGCAAGAAGAAGACCAAATAGATCGCACTAAAAGGTACCGCTTCCATTGCGGTAAGATCGGTCATCGGGGCGAATCGCAAAGTTTATCTGGAAGAACTGAAGCAGAAGAAGGCATCAGCTGCCTCGACTTCTTCAGGTATGTTTGTCATTGAGGTTAATACTATTTCTGATCATAACATATGGGTATTAGATACCGGTTGTGGCTCACACATATGCAATGATATGCAGGGCCTCAGGGACAGTAGGCAGCTCATAAAGGGAGAAATGGACCTGCGTGTTGGCAATGGAGCAAGAGTTGCTGCATTAGCCGTAGGGACTTATGTTTTGACACTCCCCAATGGGCTTGTACTTAACTTGGATGATTGTTATTTTGTACCCGTGTTAACAAAGAACATATTGTCTGTTTCTTGTTTAAATAGAGCTGGTTTCCATTTGTCTTTTGGTAACAATGGTTGTTCTATTAGCTCAAATGGAATGCTTTATGGTAATCGGTACATTATGCAATGGAATTTACATATTAGATATGTCACATCCGGTTATGAATGTCAATGACGCTAAAAGACATAAAAGAGATAATTTAAAATCAACTTACTTATGGCATTGTCGCCTGGCCATATAAATGAGAGACGATCGCTAAGCTCCACAAGAGTGGAAGTTTAGGTCATTCGATTATGAATCTTATGACACATGTGAATCTTGTTTATTAGGCAAGATGACTAAGTTACCTTTAAGGAAAGGGTGAACGAATGCGATCGGATTATTAGACCTAATACATTCGGATGTATGTGGTCCGATGTCCATCCATGCCACAAGTGGTTGCCAAGCTTTCATTACCTTTATCGATGATTATTCTCGATATGGGTACCAGATCCGATGAGATACAAATCAAGCGCTTGAAAAGTTCAAACAATTCAGAATGAAGTAGAAAACAACTTGGTAAAAGTATCAAAACATTACGATCCGATCGTGGTGGTGAATACTTAGACCAAGAGTTTTGGATTATCTCGTAGATACTGGGATTTTATCTCGGTGGACCCTCCTTACACACCACAAAGATAATGGTGTGGCAGAAGGAGAAATCGAACCTTGTTGGACATGGTACGATCTATGATGGGCTTTACGCAGCTACCAAAATCCTTTTGGGGATATGCACTTGAGACAAATTGCTTACTTGTTAAATGAGTTCCATCAAAGACAGATTGATGTTACTCCATATGAGATGTGGACTAACAAGAAACCTTATCTTTCTTATTTGAAAGTATGGGGTTGTCCCGCTTATGTGAAGCGGACACGATCGAGATAAGCTCAAGCAAAATCGACAAATATTTGTTCGTAGGATATCCTAAAGAAATAAGAGGATATCAATTCTACTTTCTTTGAGGAACAAAAGGTGTTTGTTTCGATGCATGCTGTCTTTTTAGAGAAAGAGTTTCTTTTAAAGAGAGGACAAGAGGAGCAAAGTTGAACTTGAAGAAGTTCAAGATGCTTTCTGACGTACGCGATCAACCGCCTCGAACCTGAAATCGAACTCATACGTATGAGGTAATAGTTCAACCTTCTACTACACACGAAATTGTGAGGTCAAGTAGGATACGCCTGCTCACGAGAGATATGGATTTCGTGAGTGAACAGAATGACGATTACTCATAGAGGATGATGAGCCTACCACCTATGAAGATGTTCAAGAGTTCGAGTCCAAAAATGGCTTCGTGCCATGAAATCAAATGGATTCCATGTATGAAAACCAAGTATGGACTTTGGTTGATACACCAAGGATAAAACCTATAGGTGCAAATGGGTTTTCAAGAAGAAAATCGACATGGATG
The DNA here is from genome assembly GCA_029891385.1 of Erythroxylum novogranatense. Taxonomy (NCBI): domain Eukaryota; kingdom Viridiplantae; phylum Streptophyta; class Magnoliopsida; order Malpighiales; family Erythroxylaceae; genus Erythroxylum; species Erythroxylum novogranatense. The sequence continues at coordinate 81,108,345 of CM057232.1, read as the reverse complement.
GTAATGTGATTACCTATAAAGCAAGGCTTGTGGCTAAAGGCTTTCGCCAAAGACAAGGAGTTGACTATGACGAGACCTTCACCAAAGAGTAATGCTTAAATCCATTAGGATACTCCTAGCCATTGCCGCCATTATGATTATGAGATATGGCAATGGATGTGAAGACAGCCTTTCTGAATGGAAATCAACGAGGATGTGTACATGACACAACCTCGATGGCTTCATTTCCGCTGATGGCGAAAAGGTATGCAAGCTTCGTAAATCCATTTATGGATTGAAGCAAGCATCCAGAGTTGGAATATCCGTTTTGATGAGACAATCAAAGAGTTTGGTTTCTCACAAAATCCGGATGAACACTGTGTGTACAAGAAAGTGAATGGAACTGCGATCGTATTCCTTGTATTATATGTAGATGACATATTGTTGCTAGGAAACGATGTCTCAATGCTGCAATCAGTAAAAATTTTGTTGTCCAAACAATTTGTCATGAAAGACCTTGGAGAAGCAACTTATATCCTTGGGATAAAGATTTAAAGAGATAGATCTAAGAGATTGCTTGGTCTTTCACAGTCAACGTACATAGACAAGGTGCTAAAGAGGTTTAGCATGGAGCAATCCAAGAGAGGGTTTCTTCCCATTACTCATGGGATAACACTCTCGAAGTCCATGTGTCCCAAGACACAGGATGAGAGGATGCGTATGAATATGATCCCGTATGCATCCGCAGAGGATCTATTATGTACGCAATGTTATGTACGAGACCCGATGTATCATATGCTCTAAGTGTTACGAGCAGATACCAATCGGATCCCGTGAGGGTCATCGGGTGGTCGTCAAGAATATCCTAAAGTACTTGCGAAGAACTAAGGATGTTTTCTTGATATTTGGAGATAGAAATTCCAAGTGAGCGGCATACAGATGCCGCTTTCAATCTGATAAGGACGACTCCAAGTCCCAATCAGTTATGTTTTCACACTAAATGGCGGAGCGATCATTGGAAGAGTTCCAAACAGAGACGATCACGATTCAACGATCGAGGCAGAGTACATTGCGCGCATCGTGACGCAAAGAAAGGAAGCAGCTTGATCAAGAAGTTCATTTCAACTTGGTGTGGTTCCTAGTGTGATGGACCCATACAGATTGTATTGTGACAACACTGGGCTATTATTGCAGCAAAGGAGCCAAGGTCTCATCAACGATCCAAACACGTACTCACCGATTCCATTTGATTCGGAGATCATTGCTCGAGGTGATGTCCCGATAGAGAGAATTCCATAGAGCGTAACATTGCGATCCGCTGACAAAGCCGCTGCCACGTAAGAATTTTGATTCTCATGTACTCGCTATGGTATTAGATACCAAGGCGATTGGCTTTAGGTCAAGTAGAGATTGTTAGAGTAGTGCTAAAGGCAATCCCTTTAGCGCATTTTATTCATAGTCATGTATGCACTTTATGAATAAATAAAGCAAGGCATATTTCATTTATTTGATATTCATTTTATTATGAATTGATAATGATCTTTAATCAAATTAATGAAGTCCCCGATACATGACATAGCATGAAGGAAATTATGATGTGATTATAGTATTGAGATTCCTATCATGTGCAATTATGTGAGTATCTAAATTATCCCTAGTCATAGGATTAATGAGACCGACATCGTTAATCCGGATAGACTAAAGACATGTCAAACTCCTTGATTGGATCAAGCAAAGGATCTCGTAAAACCGTAAATATTGAGATATTTAGATTTGACATGTGGATGCTTACTAGTGGTAGTAAGTACATTGATGACCTCGCTATGAGATCATCACATGGATGTCCTATACAAATGTCGGTGATAATCTCATCATAGCAATGGTGCAAGTATCCTTGACTCGAGGTACTCAAGGATATCTTAGGTAATCGATTACGTACTTTGACTCCATTCCTTGTTGCCTTCGAGAGGTCGCCATAGGGTGGTGATTGGGCACGACTTGAGGTATTCAAGGTAATTGAGTAGCCAATAGAGGATTCACCACTTCATTATAGCAGAAGAGATACCCATGGCCTCTTATCAGGATCATTACTTTGAAGTCTCTGGCGCCGGAGCATACATATGTCATGAAGATGGTCTTCATGGACATATAAAGTAATGAGTCCTAGGACGAGAACTGATTACACTTGGACTAGATTTGATCTGATCAGTCTAGTAAGAGTTGACACATTGCCCATACTCAAACCAAGTGGGGTATAGCATGGTGAAAGGACGAATTGCACGGTAATTGTCTATGGAAGGGTTCATGATATGGTTTCATTAGTCAAACCAATTACTTTCCGGTCAATTGGAGGTCATGATGTGTTGCTAGATACCGCTCATGACTTGCTCAGATTAAGTGTTAATCTAAGTGGCCAACATAACCGGGAACCTAATGGGTCACACGATAAGAGTGACTCGGAGAATCAGAAATAGTTTGGACGTAGATCCGATATCCGGAGAGCAATAGGATTAAATGGATCCCGATGAGATTGGGATATGTCCCGATGAGATCGCGACATCGACATTGCTGAAAACCGTTTCCGGTGATTTTTCGCCGCGGGGCTCGGTAGTATAGAGACCAATTCTAATTTGATTGGACCTCTTCAAGAAATATATATATATATATTAATTAATTAAGAATTGATTAATTATATATATAAATGGTGATTTCGGTGGAAGCAAAATTGGTGGAGAAGTTTGTAAGTTTGAAAAGTCAAAAGTAATGATGATTTATCATTTTAAGGCATTTTATGCCTCCAACGTGGATGCCCTTACACCAAGCCTTTGATATTGTGTTTTAAGTGTTAAAATACATGAAAGAAGGGATTGGAAGCATTGTTTGGTCGTGGGTTAAAGGGAAGAACCGATTGCTTACATGTGAAGCTTGAAAATTTGATTTTCCACCTTCTTCCTCTCTTCCATTCAAGTTGGATTCTTCTTCTCCAAGGCTTCAATTGTTCATCTCCACTTGCTCTCCAAGGCTAAGGTAAGAGCTAGCACTCTTCTCTTTAGTCTAGCTATTCCCGGGTCAAAAGAGTTTGTCCTGGTTAGGTTTTCCGACCTCTGCGTGGATACTGCTAGAGACGGTCTCCTTTAGTCGTCAGAGTTTGATTGTTTATACATACACATGGATCCTGGCTTTCGGGAATGTCCCAGGACTCAAAATTTTAAATTCCGCACTGTGGGCATGTGATGCCTACCCCGGGATTTTCCTACAGTTGGAAGAGTCTAGAAAATTAAAGAAGAGAAATAAAAAGAGTAGAGCACGATGATGATAGAGAAAAGAAGAAGAAATAAGAAGAGAAAATGAAAGGAGATTGCCGTGGAGAAGGAAGAAGAAGAAAAGCTTGGAGATTTCGAAAATTTTAGGGTTTCAAGATGATTTTCGTGCCTATCTCAAGAGGAAAAGAAGGAAAATGAGGAAAGCTTCCCATCAGTTTTGCAGAAATTTCGAAAAAGAAGAAGAAAAGAGGTAAGAGAAAAATTTGAGCTTTGAGATTTTGATGAATTTTTGATTGAGAAACATGGAAAATGATATGGGTATGTGATTTATGAAGTTGATTTTGATGTATATGCCTTAGGTTGTGTTTAATTTTGGATGAAAATGTGATTAAGGTTTAGGCTTAATTTTGTGATTAAGAATTTTATGAAATTTTGGAGTAGAATTATAGATGAGATTATGTATTGGTGATATATGAAATTAATTTTGAAGAAATTGTGTTTTATGATGTTGAATTTGTGTAAATTGGTTTAGGCCAATTTTGAAAATTGGGGGTTTTGAAAATTGATGATTTAGATAGCTTGATTTTATATAGAATTGGTGCTTTCTAAGCTTAATTTGAGTAATTAAGTGATTTATGATATTGAATTTGAGTGAATTGGTTTAGGTCAAGTTTTGAATTTGGAGATTTTAGAAATTTTGGTTTTAGAAAGCTTGGAAATAAGATGATTATGAATTTTCAATAGTTAATTTTGAGAATTATGCAAATTATGATGTGGAATTTGAATGATTATGGCTTAGGTCAATTTTAATTGAAAGAAGGAAAGAAGCAAGGATCAAATTGATGATCGGGACGAGTTCCTAGCATCGTTTCGAGGTGGGTAGCATATTTATAATTTAATTTGTAAGCTATACATGAAAGTTTGAAAAATTAAAGAAAGCAATTTTTGAAAATTTAAAGAAGGCGAAAATGGATTTTTGATAAATTATTGTTTATGTAAATGATTGAAAGAAGGATTAAATGCCTTATCTTAGAAATGATTTTTAGAAATTACAAGATTGAAGAAATTCATGGTTTTTGAATTGTTAGATAAATTTTGAAAAATGTGCGTTATGAATATGTATCTGTTTGAGTTATGTTTTAAAGAAATACATTGCATTCATATTTATGATTTGAATTGATACGTGATTAAATTAGTGAACGTGAATTGTTGTATGTCTTGATGTGATTTGTGAATGTGAGTGTCAAGTTTGACATTATGTGAAAATATGACAAATTTGCAGAAAAGCAAGTTTTCGAAAAGTGCCTTCGGGCATTCCGACCTTTCTTTTTTGCTTATGTGTTAAGTGGGTTTGGTCAGGTCCCTAGTGAGTTAGTGCACTGTCTCTATTTGTTTATAGCCTTGTTCAGGCTACCCGCTACCAGCAACGGAGTCGATTTCGACTCCTTCACGGCCATAATCGATTTCCACGCTGAAAGTGTAGTACGCTCGCTCACGACATACATGACCGCTTATGCGGAATGTGCAAGACGCTCTATTTCGGACCGAACTGCACCATTCGATATGTTACGTGTTTTGATTTGTTTCGTGTGTTGCATTCATGTTAAAATTGAGAAAGGAAAAAATGAATTTTGTTATGAAAAGTTTGAAAAATTGAAAGGTTTGAGAAAACCGCTTTGAAAAGTTACAAAGTTTGAAAATTAGCCCTTTGGCAAAAAGCTTATGAAAATTGATTTCGCTTATTTGTCAATTTATAAATGTGTTATCCACGAGCTTCCGAGCTCACCCCCCCTTTCATCCCCATCTCCAGGTTTCGATAAGGAGATCGGATGAAAGAATGTGAAGACGTTTGGTCCGTTTTTGCATCGTTTGTATTGTTATGTAAATATTGAGATTTGGAATATTTTGTAAATGGCTTGAATTGCCGTCAAGTAAGTGATTATGATGTATTTCAAAATGTATGAAGTTTATGAATGAATGAATGAGAATATGAAATTGTATAGGAAATTGTGTATGAATTTGGAAATGGGATTGAGTTATGAGATCAGTATGTTGAATTTCATTATGAGAGTGTTTTAGAATTAGGATTGCGTTTGTTTCTGCTGAGATCCCGGACGGAGGGTCCGGTTGATTTTGATGATTGTATGTTTGATTGGGAATCTTAGAAGTGTATTTTTGAATACTTTGCAGGTTTGGGTTAGGATAAATGCAGCCGTTATGTTGCCGAAATTTCGATAAAATTTGGAAAGAATTTTTTTTTAATTTGGGATTGGTACGGATATGTAAGAATATGAGCAAGTTTTGAGATTTGCATGAGAATGATTTTCCAAAAGTGGAAATTGTTTGTTTGATTTGGATGAGATTGCCTAAAGATGTAAGAAATGAGTAAAGAAAAAGAAAAAAAAATTATACCGGATTTGGATAGTTTAGGTTTCCAACGCGACGCTTCTTTAAGATAATTTATGCACGGATGTCGGACATTTGTTTTGTTCCGCTTTGTTTTTGCTATATGATTTGATTCGTCCGTTCTGTTTGCTTCGATTTGCTTTCGCTTTGCTTCCGCTTTCGCTTCGTTTGTCGTTATTAAATTCAATTTATCCAATTTGAATTCACCTCGTTATTCGTATTAGCTTCTCTCTCGTTTCTTTTGCTTTGTGATTCGAGCTAGTGTTTGCTAATGGCTTCCGCATTTTGTTTCCGATTCGAAATTTCGATACGAAATTTCCGTTTCCATTCGCCTTCGTTTCCTTCGCTTTTCGTTTTTCGGTTGGGATCCGGTCCCCGGATCGGGTCCCAACAAGAACTGATATCAATTGGACTAGATTTGACTTAGTCGGTCTAGTAAGAGTTGACACTTTGCCCATACTCATAACCAAGTGGGGTATAGCATGGTGAAAGGACGAATTACACAGTAATTGTCTATGGAAAGGTTCGTGATATGGTTCGTGATGAATATATGTTCATTCGTCAAACCAATTACTTTCCGATCAATTGGGGGTCATGATGTGTTGCTAGATACCGCTCATGACTTGCTCAGATTAAGTGTTAATCTAAGTGGCCAACATAACCGGGAACCTAATGGGTCACACGCATAAGAGTGACTCGGAGGACTCGTAAAATAGTTTTGGATAGAGATCCAATATATGGAGTGTAATATGATTAAATGGATCCCGATGAGATTGAGATATGTCTCGATGAGATCGCGACATCGATATTGCTGAAAAAGGTTTCCGGTGGTTTTTCCATACCGGGACCCGGTAGGCCGGTAGGACCGACCCCAGTGTGACTGGACCACTTCAGCATTTATATATATATAAAGTTAAAAGATAAGCTTCTCTCCTCCATCTTACACGTATGGCATATATATATATATTAATATATTAATTACGTAATTAATTAATATTATATATATATATATATATATATATATATAAGGCTAACGTGGAGCTCTCTCCACCATTAGCTTTTAAGTCCTTTAATTGTTAAAAGACAAAAGGCTAATGAATGAGAAAGATGATGATCTTCGTGGCTTTTGGAAGAAAGAAGGAAGAAAGGATTTTGAGAAAATCCTAAGCATCTTCTCTTCTCACCATCGATCATCAAGGCTTCATCTCCAAGTTTCATTCTTCTCATCGTTGATTCCAAGCTCTCCAAGAATAAAGGTAAGATCTAGCAGTCTTTAATTTGTTCTAGCTATTCCTAGGTCAAAGGGTTTTCCCCGGTTAAGTTCTCCGATCTCTGCGTGGATACCGTTAAAGACGGTCTCCTTTGGCCGTTATGGTTTGAGTTTGTTATATAGACACATGGATCCTGGCTTTCGGGAAGGTCCCGGAACAAAAATTTTTGTTTTCCGCACCGTGTGCATGTGATGCACACACCGGGATTTTCCTACAGTGGTATCAGAGCCACTTGTGTCGTATATAACGAAGAAATCATGACTAGGTCGGAGCTGCCTATTGCTTGTGACGATGATGCTTGTTGACTGTGTTAATTTCGAATTCAGTATAGAAATATAGTTTTCAAAATTTTCTTGCTCAGATATACTCATAAGATGTTGTTGAATATGTCTGTGGAAGACCAGAATCTGTCAATGTGATTTGATATGGTTTTGCTAATTTATTCCCTAATGTTCTGGTTGTTGTGTTTGTGCACATTCCTTGAACAGACATGCTTATAAATTCGAGAATAAATTATAGAATTTTTTTTTTCGTATTTTCTTTCACCTACATGTCTCTAAGATGTTTATGAATGTCTACAAGGATGGAAAAATATTTTAGAGGTGATTTACTATTTATTTGAGAATTTATTGTGTGCTGCTGGGAATAATTGTGTTGAGAAACACAAATTCTACATTGGCTTTGTTGCTGAGTTTGGATGAGTTTTTGTTGGAAATAAATCCTGAAAATATTCATGGAGCATGTTGTGAACATGTTGTAACCTATGTAATTTTCTCAGAATTTATTGAAATTGTTTCAATGAGTTTTTCAAGCAAAATACAGAGCTTGGCAGTTTTGAGAAAGTTGCTGGAGCTATTTTGTTTGAAATGAATGATTGTGTATTTCTCAATTCCAATGCCTTGGATCATTTTTAATGTGATTAAAAATGTGTTACATTGATGTTGTATGCTTGCCAAATTGAATTTCTTGAAATTGGGTTTCCAAAAATTTTCGGATGTCAAATGTGTCACATTAGCGTCTCGTTAGTGTATTTCGTTGTCTTGATTGTTTTGGCCATCACAATTTTGTGACCAGTGCCGAAGTAATCTTGATAAAGTGTAGACTAGCTAGAGATACTTAGGGTGATAGTTTGATATTCTCAAATTATTTGGAATCTAAATGAATAAGAGTGTATTCATTGATTTCAAGTTTCATGTATAGTATAACTATATATGGTAAGCATGATACAATGAAAGTGTTTCATTGGTACATCATAGTAAAGGATATTACACTTGGTATTGTGAATTTGAACTATACGAATTGAGAAATTAGCCGATTAGAGAGCATGCCAGTATATGCACCAGTCGACTAGCACATGCACCAAATGACTAGCTTCGCACAAGAATCCATAGTAGTCGACTAGCACACGTATCAATGACTAGCACATGCACCAGTCGACTAGCACATGCACAAGTCAACTACAACATGCAAAGGTGGGATGATGGATGATTTTAGGTATAGACTCAATGTGATTGATGAAATGCCATAAATCATTCCATATAGTCATGATGACTATAATCCTATAACTTGGAGAAGAAGAAGATGAGACCAGAGTTTGAAATCCCTCACACATAATATGAAAACTAACGCCTTCCATTGATATGGGGAGAACCAGAGTTCTTATAGAGTTGGGTTGTTGGGTAAACCTAAGCTCACTCTATACGGATATGTTCGAACCATGGAAATAAGATTTTCGGATTAATGGGTCGGTATTCACTAGAAGCGTTGATTTGTTGAGTAAACTCAAGGTCAACGTGGACAGAGGCGAAATTGGGTAGTGTACATAAGATGTACACGTATCAAGAGTTGACAACCCAATGTGTGTGCATACATCACGAGTTGATAGCACTAGTCGATAATTGTACCTGTGATGTAACTGGTATGACCGATACCTGCCGATTGATCTAAGGTGGCTTGTTGGGTAAACCCAAGGTCATTTTAGTAATGTCGGATATCTATGATGCAATTGGTATGACCGATACCTACCGATTGACCTAAGGTGGCTTGTTGGGTAAACCCAAGGTCATTTTAGTAATGCCGGATATCGACCCACTAGGACATTTTGTCATAATGTTTCTTGGATTCGATCGAGGGTTATGGATTCTTTAAAACTAGTGGGAGCTATATGCATGTCATGCAAGTCCTTATGATCACGCATGTAATTCTATTCTAACATTCTTTCTCTTCCCTATAGGTTATCAAGATGACTTCCAGCAGAATTTGCGCCACTCATGGATTCCAACAAATTAATCGGACCTAACTTTCGATTGGTCGAGAAATCGAGAATTGTTCTCGATCCGAGGAACTGGCTATGTCCTAGATGTTCCACTTCCCGATTCACTGCTGCTGATGCTTCGATGAGGATCGAAGCATATCGTAAGCATCTCAAAGATGCGACATGGCTACCGCATTATGCTCGCCGATGTCACCAGAGTCGCAGTAGCAAAGACGAGTCTATGGATGCTAATACTATAGTGTTTCATCTTAGGAGCTTTTGATGAGCAAGCTCGGTCTGAAAGGTTCGAGCCTCGAGGTTACTCTTCACTACTAAGATGATTCAGTTCATCTGCAGTGCGTATGCATCAAGATGAATGGGTATATAGAGGGGTTGGCTGTCTTAGGTTTTGTTATAGATTATGAATTAAGTGTTGACTTAATTTAGTTGGATTGTCCGATAGTTATTCACAGCTTGTGTTAAACTATCGGATGAACCAAATATCCACGACAATCCCTCGAGTTGATCAATCTGCCAAGACAATGCAGAGCAATCTATCAAGAAGGATAGTAAGGCGTTGTTGTGGGACTCTTCTTCTTCGGTTCCAAGAAAAGAAATCAAGAAGAAAAGGTCTAAGAAACCAAAAGGAAGTGCAGCCAAAAATAAAACCAAAGAAACGCACTAAAGGAACTTGCTTCCATCAGGGCAAGATTGCCACCGGAAGAGGAACCAGAAAGTCTATCCGAAGAATTGAAGCGAAGAAGGCATCGATGCCTCGGCCCTTCGTGTATGTTTTCATTGAGGTTAATACTGTTTCTGACCATAACATATGGGTATTAGATACCGGTTGTGGCTCACACATATACAATGATATGCAGGGCCTCAGGGACAGTAGACAGCTCATGAAGGGAGAGATAGACCTGCGTGTAGGAAATGGAGCAAGAGTTGTTGCATTAGCCGTAGGCACTTATTTTTTGACACTCCCCAGTGGGCTTGTAATTAAATTGGATGAATGTTATTTTGTACCTGTGTTAACAAAGAACATATTGTCTGTTTCTTGTTTAAATAGAGCTGGTTTCCATTTGACTTTTAATAACAATGGTTGTTCTATTAGTTTGAATGGATGGTACTGGTACATTATGCAATGGAATTTATATATTAGATATGTCACATCCAATTATGAATGTCAATGACACGAAAAGACATAAACGAGATAATTTAAAATCAACCTACTTATGGCATTGTCGCCTTGGCCATATAAATGAGAGACGCATAGCTAAGCTCCACAAGAATGGTAGTTTAGGGTCATTTGATTATGAATCATATGACACATGTGAATCTTGTTTATTAGGCAAGATGACTAAGTTACCCTTTAAGGGAAAGGGTGAACGAGCGATTAGAGTATTAGACCTAATACATTCAGATGTATGTGGTCCGATGTCCATCCATGCTAGAAGTGGTTGTCTTTACTTCATTACCTTTATCGATGATTATTTTCGATATGGGTACATGTATCTGATGAGATACAAATCTGAAGCATTTGAAAAGTTCAAACAATTCAGAAATGAAGTAGAAAACCAACTTGGGAAAAGTATCAAGATATTACGATCCGATCGTGGTGGGGAATACTTAGACCAACAATTTTTAGATTATCTCAGAGATAATGGGATTTTATCTCAATGGACTCCTCCTTACACACCACAGCATAATGGTGTGGCAGAAAGGAGAAATCGAACCTTGTTAGACATGGTACGATCGATGATGGGCTTTGCAAAGTTACCAAAATCCTTTTGGGGGTATGCAATCGAGACAGATGTTTACTTGTTAAACAAAGTTCCATCAAAGACAGTTGATGTTACTCCATATGAGATGTGGACTAACAAAAGACCCTATCTTACACATTTGAAAGTTTGGGGTTGTCCTGCTTATGTGAAGCGGACACAGTCAGATAAACTTGATGCAAAGTCTGACAAGTGTTTGTTCTTAGGCTATCCTAAAGAAACAATGGGATATCAATTCTACCTTGCTGAGAAACAAAAGGTGTTTGTTTCAAAGCATGTTGTCTTTTTAGAGAAAGAGTTTCTTTTACAAGAAGACAGTGGGAGCAAAATAGAACTCGAAGATGTTCAAGATGCTCAATGACGCAGATCAATCGCTCGAACTCAAACTGTGACTCATACGATGAAGTAACAGTTCAACCTTCTACAACACACTAAATTGTGAGGTCACGTAGATACGCCTGCTCCCGAGAGATATGGATTTCGTGAATGAACAGAATGACGTATTGCTCATAGAAGATAATGAGCCTACCACCTATGAAGAGGTTCTGAAGAGTTCAGAGTCTGACAAATGGCTTCAAGCCATGAAGTCTGAAATGGATTCCATGTATGAAAACCAAGTATGGACTTTGGTTGAAGCACCCGAAGGAATAAAACCCATAGGGTATAAATGGGTTTTCAAAAAGAAAACCGACATGGATGGTAATGTGATTACCTATAAAGCAAGGCTTGTAGCTAAAGGTTTTCGTCAAAGACAAGGAGTTGACTACGACGAGACCTTCAGCCCAGTAGCAATGCTTAAATCCATTCGGATACTCCTAGCCATTGCCACTCATTATGATTATGAGATATGACAAATGGATGTTAAGACAACTTTCTAAATGGAAATCTAGCTGAGGATGTGTATATGACACAACCTGAGGGCTTCACCTCCTATGATGGCGAAAAGGTATGCAAGCTTCAGAAATCCATCTATGGATTGAAACAAGCATCCAGGAGTTGGAATATTCGTTTTGATGAGGTAATCAAAGAGTTTGGTTTCTCACAAAATCCGGATGAACACTGTGTGTATAAGAAGGTTAGTGGGACTGCAATCGTATTCCTTGTGCTATATGTAGATGACATATTATTACTAGGAAACTATGTCTCTATGCTACAATCGGTGAAGATTTGGTTGTCCAAACAATTTTCCATGAAAGACCTTGGTGAAACAACTTATATCCTTGGGATAAAGATCTATAGAGATAGATCAAAAAGGTTGCTTGGTCTTTCACAATCAACGTACATAGACAAGATGTTGAGGAGGTTTAGTATGGAGCAATCCAAGAGAGGGTACCTTCCCGTGATTCATGGGATAACACTCTCGAAATCTATGTGTCCTAAGACACAAGATGAGAGGATGCGCATGAATATGATCCCGTATGCATCTGCGGTAGGATCTATCATGTGTGCAATGCTATGTACGAGACCCGATGTATCATATGCTCTAAGTGTTACGAGCAGATACCAATCGGATCCCGTGAGGGTCATCAGGTGGGTGTCAAGAATATCCTCAAGTACTTGCGAAGGACTAAGGATGTTTTCTTGATATATGGAGATGGAGATCTCAAAGTGAGCGGGTATACAGATGCCAGTTTTCAATCTGATAAGGATGATTCCAAATCCCAATCAGATTACATATTCACACTAAACGGTGGGGCAGTCAGTTGGAAGAGTTCCAAACAAGAGACGATTGTCGATTCTACAACCGAGGCAGAGTACATTACCGCTTCAGACGCAGCAAAGGAAGCAGTTTGGATCAAGAAGTTCATTACTAAACTTGGTGTGGTTCCTAGCTGTGATGGGCCCATACAGTTGTATTGTGACAACAATGGGGCTATTGCGCAGGCGAAGGAACCAAGGTCTCATCAACGATCCAAACACGTACTCCGTAGATATCATCTGATCAGGGAGATCATTGGACGAGGTGATGTCCAGATAGACAGAATTCCCACCAAGAAAAATATTGTTGATCCGTTGACAAAGCCAATATCACAAAAGAGTTTTGATTCTCATGTACTCGCCTATGGTATTAGATATCAAAGCGATTGGCTTTAGGTCAAGTGAGAGATTGTTAGAGTAGTGCCCTGAAGGCAATCACCTTTAGCGCATTTTGTACAAATTTGTGTACAGTTTTTATGAATAAATAAAGAAAGGCATTTTCATTACGCTGTCGCTCATTATTTATGAACCGATATTGATCAATAAGCAAATTAATGAAGTCCATGGTACATGACATAGCATGAAGGAAATTATGATGTAATCATACTACCGAGATTCCTATCATGTGCAATTATGTCAAGATTCAAATTATCCCTAGTCATAGGATTATCAAATCGACATCGGAATCCGAGAGACTAGCACATCTCAAGCTCCTTGATTTGATCAAGCAAAGGATCTCGTAAACCGTAAATATGGGATATTTAGGGTTGAGATGTGAATGCTTACTAGAGGTAGTAAGTACATTGATGACCTGCTATGAGATCATCACATGGATGTCCTATTCTAATGTCGCGATAATCTCATCATAGTAATGGTGCAAGTATCCTTAGACTTGAGGTACTCAAGGATATCTTGATACCGATTACGTGCTTTGACTCCATTCCTTGTTGCCTTACAGTGTCGCCTCATAGGGTGGTGATTGGGTACAACTTGAGGTATTCGAAGGTAATTGAGTAGCCAATAAAGGATTCACCACTTCTGTGATAGTAGAAGATGATACCCATGGCCTCTTGTCAGGGTCATTACTTGAAAATCTCTGGCCAGAGTACGTATGTCAAGAACAGTGTCTTCAATGACATATAAAGTAATGAGTCCCAGGACGAGAACTGATATCACTTGGACTAGATTTGACTTAGTCGGTCTAGTAAGAGTTGACACTTTGCCCATACTCATAACCAAGTGGGGTATAGCATGGTGAAAGGACGAATTGCACAGTAATTGTCTATGGAAAGGTTCGTGATATGGTTTGTGATGAATATATGTTCATTCGTCAAACCAATTACTTTTCGGTCAATTGAGGGTCATGATGTGTTGCTAGATACCGCTCATGACTTGCTCAGATTAAGTGTTAATCTAAGTGGCCATCATAACCGGGAACCTAATGGGTCACACGCATAAGAGTGACTCAGAAGACTCGTAAAATAGTTTTGGATAGAGATCCAATATATGGAGAGTAATAGGATTAAATGGATCCCGATGAGATCGAGATATGTCCCGATGAGATCGCGACATCGATATTGCTGAAAAAGGTTTCCGGTGATTTTTCCATACCGGGACCTGGTAGGCGAAGAGACCAACCCAGTGCAGGATCGACCACTTCAGCATTTAAATATATATATATATATATATATATATATATGCCATACGTGTAAGATGGAGGAGAGAAGCTTATCTTTTAACTTTATATATATATAAGGCTAACGTGGAGCTCTCTCCACCATTAGCTTTTAAGTCCTTTAATTGTTAAAAGACAAAAGGCTAATGAATGAGAAAGATGATGATCTTCGTGGCTTTTGGAAGAAAGAAGGAAGAAAGGATTTTGAGAAAATCCTAAGCATCTTCTCTTCTCACCATCGATCATCAAGGCTTCATCTCCAAGTTTCATTCTTCTCATCGTTGATTCCAAGCTCTCCAAGAAGAAAGGTAAGATCTAGCAGTCTTTAATTTGTTCTAGCTATTTCCGGGTCAAAGGGTTTGTCCCGGTTAGGTTATCCGATCTCTGCAGTGTTGGGACCCGATCCGGGAACCGGATCCCAACCAGAAAGCAGAAACCGAAAACAAACAGAAATCGGAATCAAATGCGAATCAAATCAAATACAAAGCGAACGAATCAATCAACCTGAACAAACATCGACATCCGTTGCAAACATGAAGCATTGGAAACTAATCGCGTTGGAAACCTAGACTATCCAAACCCGGTATATTTTTTTCCCCATATTTCATTCCTTTTCTCTTTACTCGATCACATTCGAATCATAATCAATCCATACATAAACCATAAGCATACTCAGTTATGATCATAAAATCAATATCCAAGTCTCGAATCCATATACATCCCATAATAACTGCTTTATATACACAAAAGGCAATTCAAGCCAAAAACAATATCAATTCTCAATTTATACAAAAATACAAATGCGACAAAATCGAACTTGACGCTCTTTCATCCGATCTCTTGCTCGAAACCTGGAGATGGGGATGAGAGGTGGGGGGAGCTTGACAGCTCAGTGGGTAACATATGTATAAATGAAACATAAGCAAAAATTTTCTTTTCAAACTTTTCAAACCTTTCCCATTCAGAAATTTTATCCAAAGACTTATTTTCAATTTTTTTTTTCAAAACATTCATAAACAGTTTCCGAAATTCATTTCTAAAGTTCTCAACCTTTTCATAAATCATGCAAAATTTCAACATGAATGCATCACATAAGAGAAATTTCATGCACATAAACAAAATCAAAATCACATAACATAACAGAATGGGTTGATGTTGGACCCCACACCCCACCCGTAGGTGTTTGCAGGTTATACTGCGGCGTGTGTTTGCGGGTTATACCGCGACATCCAACACAAATAACAATACATATTAAATGGTTTGGTTTCGGTCCTAATAGATGTCTCGCACATTCTCAAGATAATGGTCATGTGCGATCATGAATGTAGGGAGTCCGAAATCGAAACTCCTAAGCCACTTGCGGGCAGCCGGGAGAAGTCTATCAGAGGGAGACAGTGCACTGACTCACAAAAGGACCTGACCAAACCCACAACACATAAGCGAAAACAGAAATTCAGATTGCCCGAAGGCACTTTTAAAAAATCTTGATTTTCTTTAAATTTTTCATATCATATCATCATAATGTGTCATAAATGACACAAACATATATCCACATGAATTCATATAACAAATCGAATGCAATTCACTTAAATCACATATTCATCAAATTCATTACAATATATGCACTAATTCTTTAAATCATTTAAATCATAAATCAAATAATTTGAAAACCATGAATTTCATAATTCTTGCATTTTCTAAAACTCATTTTAACCCTTTGAAATCATAATTTCAAACATTTACATCCTTTTTCAAACATTTTTATCAACAATAATTTATCAAAAATCAAATTTTGTTTTCTTTAATTTTCAAAATTTCACATATAGCTTATAAATCAAAATATAAATATACTACCCACCTCATATCCATGCTAACAACTTACTTTGTGCCTCAATTGCTCCAAAGCCTCCTTCTTTCTTCCAATTTAACATTCCCTCATCCTTCGCAAATTTTCGGATTTCTTAGCTCATGTTGGAGCTCTCGTCATCCTCCACGTTTTTCCTCAATGAAGAAATATCAAAATCACACTTAAAATCCAGCAAAAATCGTGACCTAGCTTCTTCTTCTTCTCCCATCCGAAACACTCTTCTTCTCTCTTCTCTCTTTTTCTCTTCTTTCTTTTCTGTTCAAGTGTCGTGCCTCCCTTCATAAAAACAACAGCCCAATCCTTTTTATAGTTCCATGTCATTTAATGAATAAGGAATGACCCATAAGCCCCTCTATTTAAACCTATAAACTTAACCCTTTAAGTAAACTTCCAAAATTGCCCCTTCATTGGTCTTTAAAACTGACATCTTGTCTGATTATTTCGATCAGGTAAATGAAGTCATTTGATAAAACTTTCTTCTAAAACAATGTTCCTCTGTGTCTTAAGAATCCATCGCTTCAAGAATCGGATCGATCGGAGCTCTATAGCTCAAGATATCT
Source organism: Erythroxylum novogranatense (assembly GCA_029891385.1). NCBI lineage: Eukaryota > Viridiplantae > Streptophyta > Magnoliopsida > Malpighiales > Erythroxylaceae > Erythroxylum > Erythroxylum novogranatense. The sequence continues at coordinate 81,091,591 of CM057232.1, read as the reverse complement.
CCAAAATACTGAAGTTTGTTCTTCAAACCCGAGGCTGAACACCACACCTAACTTCCGACCCATATTTGGAAGTCTTAGAGGCTACATTATCGATCGGCTCCTTCATAAACTTTGTAGCCCCATGTATCTATTTTAATTCTCAAAAAGAATCAGCTCAATCCGATCTCTAGCGATCAATATATCTCCAAAATACTGAACACTATTCAGTCATTACAACACCGAGACTAAACACTACATCTAAATTCCGACCTATATTTGGAAGTCTTAGAGGCTCCATTGTCGATCGGCTCCTTCATAACTTTTATAGCCTCATCTTTCTAGTTTAATTCTAAAAAAGAATCAGCGCAATCCGAGCTCTAACGATCGAGATATACCCAAAATACTGAACATTGTTCAACCATTATAGAACTGAGACTGAACACTACACTGAACTTCCGACCAGTATTTGAAAGTCTTGCAGGCTCAATTGTCGATCGGCTCCTTAATAACATTTATAGGTCTATGACTCTAGGTTAATTTTCAAAAAGAATCAGATCTATCGGAGCTCCAGCGACCGATATAACTCCAAAATACTGAACACTGCTCATACCATTACAAAGCTGAGACTGAACTCTATACCTAAATTCTAACCCATATTTGAAAGTCTTGAAGGCTACATTGTCGATCGGCTCCTTCATAACATTTGTAGCCCCATTTATCTAGTTTAATTTCCAACAAGAATCAAATCAATCTGAGCTCTATAACTTGAGGTATCTCAAAAATACCAAACACTGTTCAAACTTTTACAACCGATCAGCTCACTATAATCCGAGCTATCTTTCTCCATTTAATTCCAAAACCTACCTATCTAGTATGGAAAGATAAAAAAATGTCTTAGGAATCCAACGCTTCAAAAATCAGGTCGATCGGATGTCGGACGAAGAAGTTATGGCCAAAACAAGGAAGAGAGGTCAGTTGGCTGAAAATCGATCGCAAAGGTCGCACAGCAGGTCGGTCGCCCGCACCAGGTCGGTCTCCTGCACCAGGTCAGTCTCCTGCACCAGGTCGGTCGCCCGCACCAAGTCGGTCTCCCGCACCAGGTCGGTCGCTCGAGCGGGCGCGCGCGGGTGGGCGATCAACCATGCGATTCGACCTCCAAACTTCAAACGTTCATATCTTTTGACTCCGAGCTCCAAATTAGACACGGTTTGTTTTGTTGGAAAGCTAAGAGACAGCTCTACCATTTTCAAGAAGGACTCAAAGGCAAGCTCGGACACTAAAGGGATCAAAAGTTTACACAAAGATGACTGATCGATAATTTCTCAACAGTACCAAAACTTGCAAACATCATAACTTTTGATCCAGAACTCCAAATTTAACAAACTTGGTGTCTATGGAAAGTTTGAAGAAAGATCTACAACTTTCATTAAGGCCTTAAAAATCATATCGACCCCTAAATTGGTCAAAAACTCCATACAAACTGACTGGTCGATCAGCTTCACATAAAACAGCCTCAGAACTTCTAAAACATCATAACTTTCTACTCCCTTGTCCAATATTTTCGTGCCTTATATCATTGGAAAGATAAAAACATAATCTACCACTTTCATTAAGACCACTTTGGCTAAATCAATCTAAATCAATACAGATTTACCATTGAAGTCTCTAAACACCATTCCAACACATCAACTTCACATCTCAACACATCAACTTCACATATTTACCCACTACCACAAACTCTTCAACTAATTCATCTCAAACACAATTCAAATCTCCAATAAACTTTTCCAAAGCTATTTTCCCACATCAAACTCAACACCAAAGGATATACGCATACACAATTCTCTTTCACAAAAGTCATACGCAATCTTACTCTTAATAGCATTTTTCAAACCAAGGCAAAATACACTTAACTTTCAAATATCATAACTTTCAATCCCGATATCGAAAAATAGCATACTTTATGGCTACGGAAAGCTCTCAACATAAGCTACAATTTTTTTTATTAAGATCATTTTCTCAAAATGTGCCTAAATCAAAAGTCAACTCTTAACTCCAAAAAGTCAAACTTTCTAATTTTCTTCAACATATAACACTTTCACTAATCATTTCTTGCTTTTCAACTTTCATTTCAATCAACTAATTCATTTTGACTTTCATAACTCATACAACTGTACTAAATTTTCAAAGTCATCAAAATCAATCACTTCATTTCTCATCAATTTCCTTTAAGTACAATAACATCTATAACACAATACCTATACAAGCACACTCATTGAATTCCATTTTAATAATTCTAATTTCCATCAAAAGATCGGGGTCTAACATGCAGCTTTTATGGATTTGATGAATCGGGTCTTTAAGCCATTCTTGGACCAATTTATCATTGTCTTTATTGATGATATATTGGTGTATTCCAAGAGTGATGAGCAGCATGAGGAGCATTTGAGGATTGCTTTGGAGACTTTGAGGAGAAATGAGTAATATGCCAAATTCGGTAAATGCGAATTTTGGCTGAGAGAAGTTTCATTTCTTGGACATGTGATCTCGGAGCAAGGAGTGCATGTGGATCCAAAGAAAATAGAAGCTGTGGTAAATTGGGAAGCACCGAAGAATGTAGCAGAGGTGAGGAGTTTTCTGGGTTTAGCAGGTTATTATAGGAGATTTGTGGAGGGATTCTCTATGATATCTGCTCCAATGACTAAGTTATTGAGGAAGAATCAGAAGTTTGTCTGGAGTGATGAGTGCCAGAAGAGCTTTGAGGAGCTCAAGCACAAATTGACGAGTGCTCCGATTTTGATTTTGCCTTCTGGAGATGAGGGTTACACCGTGTACAGTGATACTTAGAGGAAAGGTCTTGGCTGTGTATTGATGTAGGGAGATAGGGTGATTGCTTATGCTTCGCGGCAGTTGAAGCCTTATGAGTTGAATTATCCGACGCATGATTTGGAGTTGGCAGCTGTGATCTTTGCTTTGAAGATTTAGAGGCATTATTTGTATGGAGTTCAGACAAGGATCTTTACCGATCATAAGAGCCTTAAGTACTTGTTGAGCCCGAAGGAATTGAATTTGAGACAGAGAAGATGGATTGAGTTGCTTAAGGATTATGATTTTTTGATTGAGTACCATCCGGGAAAGGCCAATGTTGTGGCGGATGTTTTGAGTAGGAAATCTTCGGTTGCTCATGTTCGATCGGTTTATCTTCCTTTATTGGAAGAGATGGCCAAGCTTAAGATAAGCTTGAAGCAGGAGGAGTCGGATTGTCTTCTAGCTAACTTCCAAGTAAGACCAGTACTCAGGGAGAAAGTTAGGAAATTGCAGGTACAAGATGCAGATTTGAGTAAGTTCAGAGAGGAAATTCAAAATGGTAAGATTTCTGAAGTGATAGTGAGGGATGATGGGCTTATGACAGTAGGGAACAGGCTATGTATCCCAGATGTGCAGGAAATTAAGGATGAGATTATTGATGAGGCACACAATGGGCCTTATGCCATGCATCCAGGCAGCACCAGGATGTACAGAGATCTGAGAGAGCATTTTTGGTGGAAAGGCATGAAGAGGGATGTAACGAAGTTTGTCAGTAAGTGTCTAGTGTGTCAGCAAGTCAAAGCTGAACACTAGGCACCTTCGGGTAAGTTGAGGCCGTTGCCTATTCCGGAATGGAAGTGGCAAAGGGTGACGATGGATTTTCTGATGGGATTGCCCAGGACCAGTAGGAAGCACGATGCTATTTGGGTTATTGCGGATCGGTTGACGAAGTCAGCTCACTTTTTGGCGATTAAGCAGACTGATTCTTTGCATGTGTTAGCAAAGAAGTATATCGATGAGATAGTGAGACTGCATGGGATTCCAGATTCGATTGTGTCTGATAGGGACCCTCGGTTTACTTCGAGATTTTGGGATAGTTTGCAGGAAGCTTTAGGAACTAAGCTGAATTTTAGTACGGCTTTCCACCCTCAGACGGATGGTCAGTCTGAGAGGACTATTCGGACCCTTGAGGGGATGCTTAGGACTTATGTGATGGATTTTCGAGGAGCATGGGATGAGCATTTGCCATTGGTCGAATTTGCTTATAATAATTCGTACCATTCGAGTATTCAGATGGCTCCATATGAGGCTTTGTATGGGAGGAAATGTAGGACTCCGATCTGTTGGGATGAAGAAGGAGAGAGGAAACTGGTCGGACCAGAATTGATTCAGACGACAGTTGAGAAAGTCAATTTGGTTAAGCAGCGACTTAAGGCAGCCCAGGATAGGATGAAGAGCTACATTGATGCACATCGAAAGGAGATGGAGTTTGAAGTCGGTGAGAAGGTATTTCTCAAGATGTCTCCTTGGAAAGGAGTATTGAGGTTTGGCAAGAAGGGTAAGTTAAGCCCGAGGTATGTGGGTCCGTATGAGATCCTTGAGAGGATTGGACCACTCGCCTACAGGTTGGCATTACCTCCGGAATTGTCTCAGATTCATGATGTGTTTCATGTTTCCATGTTGAGGAGGTATAGATCGGATCCTTCTCATATCATTCAGACTAGTGAGGTTCAGTTGCGGGATGATTTGAGCTATGAGGAGCTTCCAGTGCAAATTCTGGATACCAAGGAAAAAGTTCTCAGGAACAAGATAGTTCAGCTAGTCAAGGTCCTGTGGAGGAACCATTGGGAAGAGGAGGCTACATGGGAGCCCTTGGAAGCTATGAAGGAGAAGTATCCGTATCTCTTCGATGATTCAGGTAATAATTTCGAGGACAAAATTTCTTTTAGAGGGGGAGAAATGTTGGACCCCGAATTTTTTTATATGATGTCATTAAGCATTAATTGTGTTAATTATGTGTTTATGCCTTAGTTTGATTAAATTGAGAGGATTATTAGATAATTAAGGTTTAATTGTGGTTAAATGAGAATTATAAGGTAAATTAATATGAGGACTTTTTGGGAAGGTTACTTGAGTTGGAGTGGTTTAAGCTTTGTTAAGAAGGGTATAATGGTCTTTAACTTAGGCTTAGGAGAAAGAATATAGAAGAAAGGAAGAGAAAAAGAAGAGGAAAGAAGGAAATAGAAGAAGAAGCCGTCGGTGGAGGAAGAGGAAGAAGAAAAGAGAAAAGAGAGTTGCGATCCAAGAGATTTTCCGATAGTTTCAGGTAAGTTAGCTTCTTGTAATCTTGTTTCAGTAAGATTTAACCTTGGATTCGAGTTGAATGTGTGAGAATCGGTGGATTTAGGGTTTTAGGGCAAAAATGGTTAGATTTCTTTGGGTTGATGATTCTGGGCAGGTTTTTAAGTTGTTAATGGGTTAGAAATGTAGTATAAGACATGATCTAAGGCTTAGGTGTGTTGCATTTGAGTTTGGGAAAGGATTGAAGTTGGAAAATGCTAGAAATCAGGTTTCGGAGTCGAGCTCCAGACCCGCACGTCGCGACGTGCGTATGAACACGCCGCGACGTGGAGTTCGTCGCGACGTATAATAATTAAATTCATCGCGATGAACGCACGCCACGACGTGCGAGAGGGGCAACGTCGCGACGTGCGAGGAGGTTTGGCACGCCGCGGCGAGCGTACCTTCGTCGCGGCGAGCATCCAATTTTTTTGAAGGAGATTTTTGGGCATATCTTGGGTTATATATGTCCAATTGAGGTGATTTCAGATTCGTTGTGATCTAGAAATAGAGGGCTTCAAGTTTTATGAAGAAGGGAAGTTCAGAATTAGCCTCTATGGGTTCGAAATTTTAGGTGAAAGTCGAGTGGAGACTTTTATTTTCGAATTTTCAAGCTTTCGAATATTTTCCTTGAATATTGATTGAATGGAAACTTGGTTTATTATAGGGAACCAAGCGGATTTGATCCAATCGCAAGAGGAAGGACAACAGTGAGCTTGGATTCTCAAGAGATATTAGGTGGGTAATATACTTATAGTGATTGTGTGATTAGGCAAATTCTTGCCTCTGTGTGAATATATGTTATATGTTTTTATGTTTACATATGATTCGTTATAAGATTTGAATGCTTTTGATTTTGCATACTTTGAAAGAACCATGAGAAGTGATTTCGATTCTGAGCATGTTATGCCTCGACTTCGGTCATGGCATTTTGAATAAATGAAAAGTATGAAAGCATATCATATGATAAAATGATTCTTAGCATGATTATGTGCTTTTGTTTGGGCGAGAGTGGAACCATTTCGTTCGTCACGTGCACGTTGACAAGAGCCTTCTCCCGGCTGCCCGCTTGTGGCTTATGAGCTCCGAATGGACTCATTTTGTTCAGGGTGTAAACTGCGGTTTCTCCCTTTTGTTTCCATGGAACCCTCGAGCCATGTGATGTGCATTGCATTGTTGATCTGTTTACTATGAAGCATATTTGTGGCATGTTTTGCAAGTTGCATTAATTATGCTGAATGTGCTAGAATTATTGCATGTATATATACATATACATACATATGCCTGAATTTGTGCTAGTTACCCGATGGCTATAATTATATTAGCCACTGAGCTGTGTAGCTCAGCCCATTATTCTTTCCCTCCTTAGGTGCAGATCGAGACGATAAGGCATCGGAAACTTCAAGCTAGTTAGGAGTTTTATATTAAGTTAGTACTTTGGTTGGCCCTCCGAGCATTTCATCATTGAGCATGTTTCATGTATTTTGTCTTTAGATTTTATTCTGTACTGTGTATGGATATGAACACGATTTGTAATGGCATGAAGCCCCTTAGTTGATGAGGTGTTTGATTATGTTTTAATGTGTGCAAAATTGCATGTATGAGTATATGTTTATATCGAATTTCGTATGGATGTTGGGATCGGGTCCTAAGTTATGGACGCCCGTCGCCGGCGCAACCCGAGAGGCCGCCTCAGCATTTAGGATCCAGGAGCCTGGCCCAATAAGGTCAAGTAAAGGGATGTTGACTTTTACTTTTCCAAATAAGTCAATGAAATCTTTCTCATGTTTAAAATCATTCATCCTTTTGTTAAGAAAATAAGAATTCGGAAAAAGAATGTCTTTTATGCTTACCACTTTGTTGGTTGCTTCTTGAGTTCCTTGCTTGTTTGATTCTTGAGTGTTCTCTGAATTTTCTTCCTTGCTCCTTGATTGTTTTAACACCTTTCCAGTCAAACGTGCTCGTTCCTTGAAACTTTCTAACTTCTTCACTCTTTCATGTGTTGAAGGCAATTCTTCATTCACTATTTCCTCTTCATCTTCTCCCTCATCTTTATTGCTGAACCTCACTTGTTTCCCGCTTCAAAGCATTATGACATTCAAACTCTTAGGGTTCATAACAATATTGGAGGGAATTGTTCCACTACTTCGTGCTTGATTCTCACTCATATTGTTGGATAATTGGGTGACATAGGAATTGATATTTTTAGCTTTCATCTCCCATTGCTCCATTCTCTTTTCTAAAGCATTAAACTGAGCAGCATTCTTTGAAGAGTCTTGTTGAATTAGAGAAGCTATGGCATTGAACTGATTATTGTTAGAATTCCTTTCTTCCTTCATCAAAGCCATCATGTTATGTAGAAGTTGGTTAGTGTCCTTCTTTTGTGGAACAATCAGAGCTTATTGTTGGTCGGGGAACTGGTTAGTGGAAGTTCCAGTTCCTCTTCCTTGTTGAAATATGTTTGGGCCCCTCCCTTCTTCATTCCTCCAACTGAACCTAGGATTTGCCTTCTATCCTTCGTTATAGGTGTTGAAATATGGGTCCCATTTTTGACTAGTCCGACCTTAATACATTGCAGACACCTCTTCATACTGACTGGGGCAAACATTAGATATATGTATTATTAATCCACAAGTATCACAACTGGGCGCAGTAAGATCCATAGAAGATGTCAGGCTATGCACATTCATATTCTTCAGTTTTGCAGTGATGAATGATAAATGTGAGGTCACTCTACTCTTTAAAGAGTCAACTTTGGACTCCAAGCTCTCCATTCTTTTGGATTGGGTTGTTGAAGTTCCCAACTCATGTACTCCTCTGGTTTTCCTAACACTATTGACGATTCAAGGCTATCTTCTTGATAAGATCCAACGCTTCTATAGTTGTAAGATCAATTAAAGAACCTCCCGATGCCGCATCCAACATACTTTTATCTTGACTTTTTAGCCCATCATAAAAATACTGCACTAACTTCTAATCAGGTATTTGGTAATGGGGGCATCTGGACAGTAGATCTTGGAAGCGGTTCTAATAATCATAAAGGGACTCATCATAATCCTGCCATGCTGAATAGATCTCCTTCCTCATTGATGAAGTTCATGAGGCTGAAAAATATTTTTTCGAGAATGCTTTCCTCAAATTTGCCCAACTATGGTAGGCGTTCGCCACGTGCCTTGGGAGATTCATATACCACTCTCGAGCTTTTCCTTCTAGTGATAAGTGAAAAACCTTCCATAGTACTTGATCAAGTGAGGCTCCCACTGGCTTCATATTCTGACAGATCATGGACAAAGATTGCAAATGCATGTAGGGGTCCTTTCTTGTCAATCCATGAAATTTAGGAAGAGAGTTAATGAGTAATCCTTTAACTTCAAAATTAACATCAAAATTAGGAAAAGCAACAGTAAATGGATAATAATTAACATCAGAGGTAGTTGCTTCCCTAATGGTTCTCCTTCTTTGATTCTCGTTATCCTCCCTGACTCGCTCATGTTTCCCATTACCTCTATTATCACCATTCCTAGGTTGGTTAGCATGAAAGTTTGGGCTTTGTAGAAATGCTGAGTTCTCAACCATGATCACTCTTTCTATCGACTCACTCTCACTCCTTGGCCGACTAGACTCTTCTTCGACAACTACCTAACTTTTCTCTTTTTCTCTCCTCTCCTTTCTAATCTTTCTCAAACGTCTCTTAATTTCAGGGTAGAAAGGTAGAAGTTTAATTCTCCTAAGCATGCACGAGAACAATTCAACTGAAAATAAAATGTAATAAAATTTACTTACAAACACACAAAGTCAAATAAAAGGTGAGATGAAATGGATGCAAGTGTATAGGTGTGTGAAAGTATAAGTGAGAGTATGCATGCAGGTAAAGTATGTATGTATGAAGAAACAACAAAGAAATATTTAAAGCTATGCAAGTGTAAAAATGCTAAGTATGTAATGTGAAAAAAGTTCGATATCCTATTTTGTTTGAGTTTTCAAAATTTTATGCTAAGGAAAGAAAATGAAATCCTATACTATTGACAAGTATGAAACTAAACTATCGAAAATGCAATCTAAACCAAGGTTCCTCACCTCACTTAGTAGCAAAAATGACAACATCTAACCTAAAGAACCAATTGTTTGGGTCCCCGACAACGACACCATTTTGATTCGAAGTCTTTTGTTCTTACCCTTGGAGGTCAAATAAAAAAATTTTAATTCCAAAGATTGCAGTATAGAATGCAATCTCGAGTCGTTTCACTTAATCAGAACCTGATGAATGGATCTAAGCTAGCCTATATGTCATGATATGCAAACCAAATTAGCAAGGAATGGGGGGTTTAAATCTTTGGAAATTTGGACAAAAATAAATGAATTGTAAGAAAATGTAATGAAAAATATTTTTTGGATTTTGGGAATACAAAAGTGATAAGATAAAAACAATGTTCAAATGATGATAATATCCTTTTGAAAACGAGCTTTGGCTATCATAGTTCGAAATAAATTTTAATGGGAGCGAATCACTAAGATTCAAATGGTAAACCTTAAAGAACTCTTTAAGTCCAAGGTCTTAATCAATGAACTCCATTTCTTAAGACCTTGTTGAATGCTCTTAATGTGTGCAATGGGTAAGTCGTTGCAATAAGTCACTTTAGGATCTAGAATCAACTCAATATCAAACACAACTAGGTAGATAAAAGAGAATCAACATCACAAATAGACATATATGAGACTTCATATATTCAAGTTCCAAGTTCTATATCAACAAATCCAAATAACACATTGAATATCCAACACTTGATTAAACTCTAATCAAGAATGTTCAACTACAAATTACAAATCCTAAACCTAGGAGTTCACAACAATATAACTGAACATGGAATAAACTACTCCCCTTTGAAGCCCATTGAATTCTAGCCATTGTTACATTTTCAAGAGAAGAGAGGTGCCTAACCAAGCATAACTCCAGGAGATTTCACAACCGAGAACCCACTAGAAACATCCATGGTATTAGTTATCGGCGAAGGAGTAGAACAGTGAAGTGGATGAGAGGGGATGAAGGTGTGTAGAAGAAATTTTCTTCCGAAGGTTGAGAGAGTGAGTGTGTATTCAACTGTCGGCTATCTCTCCCTTTTTAACCTAAAATAGATAGTTTTTAAAAAAAAGGGTTATGGTTCGAGTTGCACAGTAGGTAAATTTTTGAAAATGGTTAAGGTATTTGAAAGTTCGTCGCGGCAAATCGAAAGTTTTGCTTGGAATTTTTCATACTTCAATGCGGCCACAGATCATCCTTTCGTCGCGACGAACTTCCTGTTGCACCTGTTAACTTGTTGACTTATTATCTTTAGCCTTCCCTTGACTGTACTTCTTCTTCTTGAGTCTCTTCTTCTTAAGTCTCCTATAATGAACAAATTGTAGTTTGCAATATCAATTGTTCACAGAAAATTAATTTAGTGCAATTAATAATGATTTGTGGAAATTTTACTCTCAAACTACATAAAATAAAGGCAGGCACTCAAGAATCAAATTAAGCATAAAATCTAAAAATAGGAGTTAAAAAGTGTAGGAAAAATCATAAACATGTCTCCAATTTATATAATAAACTTGGGCTCAATCACAGAGCAAAGAGGAAAGAAGGATCAAAACATGCAAGATAAGTCCAACATTTTCTAGAGAGAAGAGATAGGGATTAATGGTAAGAGACAAATTAAAGGTGGTTGATATTAATTACAAATTGAGATAGACAAGGCTTAAGTGGTTCCAACATATTAAGATGAGACATCCTGATGCTCTAGTGAGAAGATACGAGAAAATAATACATAGAGATTATAGAAGAAAAAAAGGAAGGCCTAAATAGAATTAGGAGGAAGTGATAAAAAATGATATGACTAGGTTGAATCTTATCGAAGACTTAGCTCGCAATAGAAAAATGTAGCATACTAGAATACAGATAAAGGATCTCTTTTAAAGAGAGCATTTGCATTCTTATAGGTTATATTAAACCCTGTTCTTTACATTTATTGCATTGTACTTGCCTCTTAATTAGTTTAGCGTAGTTAGTTTTCTACTTATCATAATTAAGATAATGAGAGGCCTGATTGAAGTTACACTTGTACATGTCTTTTTTAGTACATATTTTTATCCTACCATTTATTGTTAATCATTGGCATATTCTATATATACGTTATTTTACATATACCTTATCTTTTTTTCTCTTTACTATTTATTTGTATTATTGTATTGTTTGCATTTTGGCATATTCTATATATACGTTATTTTATATTACCTTATCTTTTTTCTCTTTATTATTTATTTTTATTATTATATTGTTTGCATTTTGTATTTAATTATACAATTAATCAATATTTCGAAATTAAAGTATAATTATAAAGTATCAAACTTTTGGAAAAAAGAAAAAAAAATAGTACAAGAACACGGTAATTAAAATGAAAAGGAAAGCCCCACGGTTGACACTCGGATAGCCAAACAACATAACCCATGACAATAACTCTGACGTCGGTTCCTTTCTAAATTTAAGAGCTCTCACATTTGACATTCATGCATATAAAAACAACCGACTCTTTCATCATCTTTTGCTCGTCTAACTCCTCAGCCCCATTCCTCTTCAGAGACATCCACTTCTTCCCTCTCAATTATCATCTTTTTTATTTCCATCGGTACAGTTTCTGTGAATCTTCCCATCTTCTTTTTTCTTTAATGTCTTCATTCATTCGTGAACTCTGTTTTTGTTTGGTTCCGTTTCTATTAGCTTCTTCTGTATACCTGTATATCCCCCCCAAACACTTCACTCCATCTGAATTGTCATTTAATTCATTTTACGTATGCACTTTGCTCTTAGGCTCTCGTTTGTTATGGTTCATCTGTATGCATATGTTGAACATTAGCTGTGTTGTCGCCTTTAATCTATTGTGTAGGATTTCCCTTTATGACTTGTTTTTCTCAACCTGCCATGAATTGCATTTACTCAATTATAATACTTCTTATGTTCCAAATTTAATTTCTGCGAGGTTTTCTTCTTTTCTTCTCTCTGCTGTGTGTTCTCGCACCTAGCTAGTAGAGCTTAGAATTAACACACTACTGGAAAGAAGATTGTGGCAGGGATTTGTCATACTAGGATAATATCTTAATAAGTGAACTAGTATATTTTTTTTCCTTCTGATGGAATTGCCTAATCAATCAACATTCAGGTTCAGGTAGTTTTCAATATTTGCTTCTTGTGCTATCTGTCCCTTTATCTAAACTATGATCCACTTGCGTTACCAGGCGGATCCCATTATTTTGCTTCTTGGGCCTGTGCAACCGTTCGCTCTAGCAATTATAATTGCATGTCTTGCAAGGGTTTTTTTAATTTGGTTTTTGGTAGCTTGAATTCGGTTATTGTTGGCTGTGTTACAGTTCTTGCACTGCAAGGCATGAAAATTATCCAATAGCTTGCAAGTTACGAGATTCCGTTAGGATTGATAGGGAAAATTAGAGAACTCATATTTTTCGTTTACTTTAATTGACAGATCTGTAGTTGGACCTTGTCCATTACTATTACATGCTTCAGATGGGAATTCTTGAAGAACTGGATTTTTGTGGCAACTTCCGTATTAGCTCTGCCCCTATGTTTGAGGGAGATTTTTCTCTGGACCATGAACCAGGGCCAGAGATAGAGGAGACTTATGGCGATGAAGATATGGATATTGATGAGCTTCAAAGGCAGATGTGGAGAGACCGGCTGCTTTTGATTCGACTTAAGGATCAGAATAACCGTAAGGAGGGTGTTAACAATGCAAAGCAGCGTCAGTCCCATGAGCAAGCACTAAGGAAGAAGATGTCGCGTGCACACGACGGTATCTTGAAGTATATGCTGAAAATGGTGGAAGTCTGTAAAGCTCAAGGTTTTGTGTATGGGATCATTCCTGAGAAGGGGAAGCCAGTGACAGGGGCATCTGACAATCTCAGGGCATGGTGGAAGGAAAAGGTTAGATTTGATCGGAATGGCCCTGCTGCAGTTGCCAAATATCAGGCTGATCATTCTGTCACTGAAAAGTCTGGTGATTATTTTACAGCAGCATCAGCACCTCAAGCCTTGCAAGAGCTCCAGGATACAACACTTGGCTCACTTTTATCAGCTCTAATGCAGCACTGTGATCCACCCCAAAGGCGTTTTCCTTTGGAAAAGGGTGTTCCCCCACCATGGTGGCCAAAAGGTAATGAGGAATGGTGGCCTCAATTGGGTCTGCCCAAGGATCAGGGTCCTCCTCCATACAAGAAGCCTCATGATTTGAAGAAAGTCTGGAAGGCTGGTGTTCTTACTGCAGTGATCAAGCACATGTGTCCTGACATTTCCAAGATCCGCAAGCTTGTTCGTCAGTCTAGATGCTTGCAGGATAAGATGACTGCCAAAGAGAGCACTGCTTGGCTAGCCATAATTAACAAGGAAGAAGTTTTGTTCCGACAAAGGTATCAAGATAGCTTTCTGCCTGTGTGCACTGGGGAAAGTGGTTCTTTCATCATTGGTGATCCGAGTGATTATAATGTTGAGGGCGGTGATGACGAACTAAATTTTGACATGGATAGCAAGCCTTTTAGTATAAGTTATGTTGGTGTGAGATCAGTAATTGGACCGAATGATAGATTAATGGGAACTAGACAAAAAGATGGATTAGTGGGACGGCGGCTGGCTGCATCTATCAAGCAAGAGTCTTTTGAAACAAACGTGGATGGTATTAAGAGAAAGAAGCAGACAACTAGTGAAAATGCGATGCTGGAACACAAATTATATACTTGTGGGTTCCAACAATGCCCCTTTAATGATTATCAACTTGGGTTCCTTGATAGGACTGCAAGAAATAATCATCAACTGAACTGCCGGTATAGAACTGATGCATCTCAAGGGCATGCAATGCCTAACTTACAATCTAGCGTTGAAAATCCAGGATTGTTTTCTCGACCACTGTGTGACCTAGCAACTCGACCAATGAAACAAACTTATGCGAGTATGATGGATCTGTCTCGACTTGGACTACCAGAAGATGGGGAAAGAATGATTTCAGATCTTATGTCTTCATATTCCAATACAAGTGTTCAGCAAGACAAGAATCTGACTCCTGGGGTTATTACTCTATTCGGAGACCAAAATCAGCACAAAGAGCGGCTGCAGGAATTTCAACAGCTGGATGATTGTTTCTACAGTCAAGGAGTTACCATTGAAGGCTTCAGCAACATGTCAATGAAGAGCTCCTTCTTTCCATCAACTGATATTCAGTCTGATCAGTTCAAAACATTTAATCCTGTGTTTGATAGCAATATCAATGGTAGTGTTGATGATTTCAGCTTTGGTTCTCCATTAAATGTGGCGTCGATTGACTGTTCAATGGATCCAGTTCCAAATTTTGATGTATCCATGTTGTATCTTTAATGAAATGAGTAAGCATGTTTAGTTCTGATGCAGAAGGCAGATGTTGTGTCCATTTTCTAACGCAGGATAAATTGTAGTGTCTGCTTACTATTAGTCTCGAGTCTGATTAAATTCATTATAATATGTTCGACGTTTGCAATGGTCTCTGTCTTGATCTGATTTCTAATGTGATACTATGCTCTTTTAGTTTTACTAAAGGACAGAAAAAAGGACCATACCTTTTTCAAGTACTTGCATCTTCAGTCAGCTTCTCTACCTTGTTTGTTCTCTTGCCACTATTCCTAAAGACAAGTCTCTTGCTGCCCTCCCGTCTCTAAAGATTCTTCATTATCAACCTCCTCTCAAGGTCCTTTCTCTTCAACATCTTGTTTTCTTTTCTATTCTTTATTTCGCCAGTGGTCTAAGGTGTGATGATCTCTTCATTATGTTCCTCCCTCTTGCACAAATGGTAGTTTGGTTATGTCTCCTCTGCTGGAAGTTTTAAGGTTGACAGAATGTTTGTTTCTTAGATAAGACGTCTCCTTTATCTGTGTTTCAAAAATGGGCTAAGAATAATTGGAGTAAACATAGTTAAGAAGAAGTCCTTGTTATTGGAGCTGATCTTAATTTTTCCTTCTTATTTCAGTTGTTAATCAGGAATTGAACTAGGTCCTTGACACCTCGGAGGCAAACCTCTCTTTTTGAAGTAGTGGGGGACAGGTATTAAGCTAGACAAAATGTATCATAAGGACGTCCTCATTTAAGTTAACTTCCATACTATACCTCTTGAATACTGAAATACTCATGGTCTTAAACATCTTGCAAGTATTGTAGGAAAGTCGATGAGAACACCACATCCACAAGTAAGATAATCCAAAAACTTTCAGATAAGATTGAAATTATGAGACTTTGGGAAGATGGTAAGTTCATTATCAGGATGCTCAGTTAAGTTATCAGTGGAAGTCTACCAAACAAAGTCCAAATCGTAGATTGCCATAAAGTAGAAATTCCCTAATGGAACTTCTAAAGAGTTGCTAGTTCAGACAGCAATTATTTTTGCAACTAGCTTGGAGATAGATCCTCAAATTAAGCAAAGCCTGGTGCTAGAGAGGGCCTTCTTACGTTCTAAATAAGTCCTCAGTCACAAACAAGGTGACACAAACATTGATCCAGAACCTGTTGCTTTAGTTTCTAAACAAGCACAACCACTGTCATCACTGTGATTTCTCCAAAATAGGACCACCATTATCGTCGCTCACTTGACAAGTAAGGAAGAACTCGGTTCATGGTACCTCGCCAAGAAAAGAGTTGATAGAAGACCTAAAAAAAATCTCATTCTAAAGAGGCTCACCAGCCCCAGTAACGATTTTTACGTGAAAAGTTAGTTTTAAAGTACCCCACCAAACTAGTTGTCAATGATGTGCTGAGCTCCGTCAATCCCATGCTTGGCAGTCTACTAGAGACTAAAAGCTCACAACTTAGAAGCTTTTATTATTTACTAGTTGCAATTGGCTTTTCATTAACAATCTTAACTATCACTACAACGATCAAATTTTAGTATGCTTTATCCCCTGACAAAGTTGATGTCATGGATTTCAATGTCTGACCAAGTTAATGAATTATCAAGTTAAATGCCTCGGATCAAATTGTAACATTCCATTACCAATGTTAAGATTAGAATAGTAAATATGAGAAATTATTGAGAGATTAGAAAAATGCATTTCATGCTCATGCATAACATGACATACTCATACATGTGAATATTGAATTTTTCACACTAAAAAATTATACATGCATTCATTGACATCTTTCGAGTATAATTGATTTATATATGCAAAATGTGATTTTATTTAGAATTGTGGTTTTATGTACGGAAAAATTGATTTGGAGAGAATATTTGTTAAATTAGAATATTATGAGAATTTTAGGAGAATTTCTGAAATTGTTGAATATTATTAAACTAGGAAAAATGCCACTTGCACGTAAATTAATGAATGGAAATAAAAATAAAAGTCAAATGATATTGAAGAATTTTTTTTATAGATGACTTTAAAAATTGTGAGAAGATGATATTGAAAAGTTTAGAGATAATTGGAATAAAAAGATAGGAGTTATGAGACTAGTTCAATAAGAATTTAGTTAAAGCCTTAGAAGTTAGATAAGTGACAAGTGTCACTTGTCTAGTTTAAGTTTTACTAGACATTTTCATTTGAAAGACCTGTATTCTTGTCTTCACCTTCTTCATAGCTACCTTCTTCAAGTTTGTTCATTCACACAGAGTTTTTCATCAAATCTCTACCAAAGTTAAACCTTGTCTTCATCTATCTTTTGCTACTCCCAACTTTGTTGTTCTTTCATTTGCCTCCAAAAAAATCGAAACCTGCCAACCTCCACTACAAGGAGAATAGGAATTGGGGACGGAAAAATAACAACAGAAAACACACCGTCGCAAATTACCAACGAAATTAACAAGTTCGTCGTTAATATTGACGGGAAAATATAATTCAATGACGGGAACAATACCGTCGACAAAGAAGCACAGGAATTGATGGCGGGTTAATTTAGTTTGATATTACCGATAGAATTTAACGACGGCAAAATCCATCAATAAATTTCTAACTTATATGTCATCGTCTTCTTGCAATTGAACATTATTAAGTTGAAAAAAACGACGTCGTTTGGTTTGAAAGTTAGACCAAACGACGTCATTTTGATAACATTATAAGCCTCCTGAACCACTCCCCCCCCCCCCAGTCCTCCACCGTCGGCTCTCCTTCTCTCTTCTTCTCTTCCTTGCTACGTCTGCGCCTTCTGCTCCGGTGTGTCATCATCAGTTCGTGGCCCGTTGTCGTCTATGTCGTCGAACGATAATGGTGCATCGGAAGGGGTAGGTTCTCCCACCATTTTACTTTGTTTTCATTCCCACCCTCACCCGTACATGCATGTTATACATTTGAATTTTTTGGGCTATGATTGAGTTATTTGTTTGGTATGTTTGAGTCTTTTGTGAATGGTTAACAACATTTTTGGTTGAAATGTTAATGTTAGAAAGTTAAGTTCTGAAATTTTGTTTTTAAGTTGGAATGATTTATTGATGCATAATAGGTATTTGATGAAATGCCTCTTATTAGAAAATTTTGTTAATTTGTGAAGATGAAGTTGATTTGTATCAGAGAATTAGTTTATATGGGTGAGTGTACATGCATAGTTGGGGGTTACATATAATAATTGAAGAAGATTATTGTCACTTGTATAATTAAGCTACATTAAGAAGCATTAAGATAGTTATATGCTAGAGACCCTAATTAAGTACCCTAGTAAATATTGCAAAAATCTGAAGTAAACATTTTGTGCATGGTATTTACTTCATAATTAACATCATTTTACATTCTTAAGAATAATGGTTAAATTCATGATAAGTACAACATTATACTTAAGACTTGTCATATGTTTTCTAATATAGCCTAATTCCTCCTTTACGTCATTTTCTTAGGGTAGAATGATAATTCTCATCTCTAATTTAAAATGAAAATTAGGTAACTCTTTATCCTCTTTTACAACTTAGATTATGTGGATGAATTATATCTTAATTAAACTTGATTAGACTTTGATATCGATTAGGACTCTACCTCTTTATATGAATAAAAATTTATTGATTAAACTTACCCTTTTCAAATAATTAGGCATTTTAATTTAACGCCCATAAGCCTAAAGAAGGATGGCGAGTCGTAAGTTATAATCGAACATTGTTCCTTAAGCATTAATTCATAAACCAATATAAGTATGCTAAAAACAAGCAAAAAAGAAACATCAACCTTTAGATATCCATCTTATGTTTAACCCTCAAGCCTTCATCATAAGACACATGAAGACTTGAGAAGAATCTTCATATTCCGTTAGAAGACTCATTAGGATTATTCCTAGGTAAAATTTCATTTGAGATATATTTATCCCTCATAATATATAGAAACTTCAACGAACTGTAGGAGATAAATTATCATTTAATCTTAACTACTGACTCAAGTCAATCTCAGTTATCCATCTCTCTATATAAGGTGCATGATGTCAACATGGTTCACTTGATAATTTTTTTATAATTGTCGATAAAGAAAATACCACATAATTTTTGGTTATTAAAAAAAAAATAGATTATTGTTTGCTTAAGAGGGCTAATCTCTTATCTACTTGACATACTCTTTATTCAAAATAGCCTCCAACAACATATTCTTTAGAAATGTATAGCAGGATATAACAACTTTAATCCAAAACCTTTTCAATTGGATTGGGAAAATCAAACAAATTAATAATGATCTAGCTACAGATCTAACAATCAAGTGAAGCCTTCAGTAGCTCATTAGATCAGGTTGTGTTCTAGCTTATGAGCCTTATTGTTACTCTGAGTATTCTAGCTCCTTGCCTATAATATGGTTTATCTTGTTTGTTTAAACCTTGTGGTGACCTTTTAAAATGTTTCTTTGAATGCATTTTTTTACATTTAAGAAAAGGCAAGAATTGGCGCAACGAAAACATAAGCCACCATGGCAGACACATCACATAAGTGGATATTCAGCCTGAAAATACAAAGAAGGTTCTCAATTTAACCGAAAATTAGCCACTTTCCCTTGCATGTATAGCTTAAATCTGGAACTTTTTCCTCCTTAAATCTACACATTAATTTGCAGTAACATTACAAAGGTTTGTTTATGTGATCAAGCCTTATTCATAGTATCCTGTTTCCATCAATCAATGCTTCAATTGAAATGGGTGAATCAGTATTATCTGCAAATTCAACAAAAAGGCAAAACAGCATCAAAATTTCAGACCAAATTATCAAAAGTCAATCCGAACGTACTATATACTCAGAGACCATTTTTGTAGGTCGTGCCTGTGTCCTGGATCCACTTGCCCCCTTGTATGAATGACTTTGTCGTATATTGAGTGACCACTTTATTGGCGACATTAGTTTTTAAACCCTTCCAATGCACTCTCTTTTTAGTGGAAGCACCAGGCCCTAAGTTCTGATATTCAACATAGAATATGGTAGGAGGAGCTGTGTTACCAGTCCACGGTAACCATCCACTAGGATCAATCAAGCTTCCCATCATTGACTGCATGAAAATAGTGGTGGAGTAATTTTTCCATGGTCGTCCGAGGTAAGTCTGGACAGATTTCAAGTTTCCAAATGGCAAAATGGTACAATTCTGAACAGATATTCCGGTGTTTTGGTTGGGATCAAACCTGCCTTGGGCTGTGATGGTGTTTTTCTGGCCATTCAAAGGTTGTCTAGGAAATATATTGCAATTCTGGAAAACAACTGCTGAATTTCCAAATATGAAATCGACTGTTCCGTATATGTCACATTCTCTGTAAAACTGACGGTTGGAATGTGCATAGAGTGTGTCCTGAAAAGCGTCGAAGCTGCATCTGTAGAATATGGATTGATCAGCAGTTGACATTAAGGCTACTGCTTGGTGTTTGATTGCTCCAGCTGTGTTCCTGAATCCCATATCTCGAGCTATGAAACCCTTGCCAAAAACCGCTGGACATAACGAGTACAGAAACTATGTTAAGACCAAGCACGGAGACAAGGATAAGTTTGTAGTAGCATTTAGTGTTTATAGAATATCAAGACCTATCTCACTGGCATTCTTTTAGGGATTGTTTTCTGAAATAATAAAATGAGGTTAGATTGTAGATAAGTGATGATTTTTATTCTATATCTGATGACTAAATAATAACCTCACAAAATAATATTTATAAAAAAATTAGGAATGATAAACCTTGATTGGCAAATAAATGCAGAATTGTGACAAATCCAGTGAGTTTGATGCATTGAGCTTTGGTAGATAATGGGAAAGTATTTTATATATAATTAATAATCATTACAAAAAATCTCTATTAATATAAATATGGAACTTAGGATTGTCTATCCAAATTTATAATGTCCAACCTTGTTTTGGCCATTGGATATGGTTGGACAGTTTCTAAACTCTTGTCTGTCTAATAGTTAAAACAACGTCAATTTGGTCATTAAACAAGATTAGAGACAATAAAATTATACATCAAATTTTTACTCGAAATTTAAAGGCTAATATCTCTATAATCAAAAGTCTAATTGCCTTCAACTTTTAACTTCACCCACCATATACATTAGTAGAAGTTGAATTAACCAATTTTAATAATAATTTTAGTTAACATTACTATGATGTAATGGAAGCACTTACTCAAAAAGCAATGTTAATATGTTGTCTTCAATATAATTATCATGTATTATATAGTATATGTCATCGTGTACTGCATGCAGATTATCTTACCAAACGTAGCCGTTGAGAAAGTGGGAGTTCCGTCAACAAAGTTGAGTTTCCCGGACACTATCGTCGTATTCATACCGTCGCCAACTATCATAACATTCCATTTCGACTTCTCTACGCGTACATTTTCAACGTACACCCCTTTCTTCACATAGATTACGAACCTCTTGCTGCTTTTATCAGACACAGATTTAAGGGCGGCTCCTATGGTCTTGTACTTGCCTGTGCCATCTTTAGCCACCACAGCATCAGCCTTGCGCTTGAAATCTGATGAACTTTGAACCAGTTTCCTGTCTTTTGGGTGAAACCATTTTGGTGTCTTGTCTCTAGTATTGTAATTAAGTAAACGTCTCATCTTCATCGAGCTTGCAACTCTGTAAATCCAAGTGATAATGGCAAGGCTATTGCTAGTTAATTCGGCGGAGTTTAGGAGATATGCTTGAAGAGTAGCCTTTAACTTCCCATCTTCAAGTTCATCGATGCACGTTTGCTGATAAGTAGCCACAGAACTTAACCAAGTTCGGAGATCATCCACAGCATCTAAAACATTGCCACCAGTGTGGTACAACGAATTATTCAGATGATCCATAGCCAGGCTTAGCAGATCCCTGCAATTTCCCAATTCAGAAATTGTCTTATTTTCGGTTACACTACCAGATAACGACGCATCATTTCGTAAACGTTGAGACGCTTTTGACAATTCGTTAAAAGCCATTTGCATGGACAACTTGAAAAGGTCTTCTGGTTTAAGCTGACCCGACTTAGCCACAGGAGCGAGGCTGTTGTAACAAGAATCTTTGTACAGTGTAACGTCGCACACAGCCTTGACTGCCGTGGATATGGATTTGGCTTGCTGGGCATCGTTATTAATGGGATTCTTGCGGAAGACACCAGTCCCTACGACGGCTCCGACGACGATGGCCACTAAGAGCATTGAAGAGAGGCTTATAATGGTGATTCTCTTTCTGGTTCTTCGACAAGCCTCGAGCCTTGCTTGCTCATTTTCGTCAACTTTGACATATGCTTTGAGTGACGACATGGTTTTGAATTGTCAGGTTTTAGTTGTGGCAATAGAAACTGCGTAGAGTGCAATTTATATATGTACACCCAAGTGTTTGATATAAGAGACGATTCCCTACGTGCAAGCCACAAACAGGATGCCGGCCCATAAAGTACCTGTAACGTGGAAGAGGATGAACAACGAAGGATGAAAGAATTTCAGAAAAAAAAAAAAAAGAAAGGTATGATGTGCTTCACATGATCAAGTACACTCCATCCCGTTGACGTTTGTAATAAATTGATTTTATTAACGAAATGTCAATTAATTTATTACTGGGAAGAGCTGACTATCTTATTCCGTGCATAATGAACGAAGAAAGAGATCAGTAGGCTTCAAAGTTGGGGACAAGATTTTATGTCCAATATTATTCTATTTTATTATATCTCATAAAATTTTAGTTATTTATTTTGCGACGTGGGATCTACATGAAATCTATATAAATAAATGATTGAGATTTATTAGACACAATAAGACACCATAATATTAAACAGAAAATTTAGACCCTCAAAATTGTCGGTCGCAAGATAGTCAAACTTAAAAAATAATACATAAGCGATTAACTTGAATTATAATACCAATTCTATCATGGAACTACTGTAAAAGGAGGGAAGCATCTAACTGGAAAAGTTAAAGAGATTAATAAAAGTTTTATATAAATCTTTACAGAGTCAGTATATGGTTTACAAGAACATAGCAATTAGTTACGATCTAATGGCCCATCGAGTACCCGTGGACCTCGGTTCCAAATTAATAACTAGTTTTACATATTATTTAAAGATAAGAATTAAGTCTCCAAATTGAGAATAATTGATACCGATATTTTAATAGATTATAAATCATTTCTTCCATTTAATTCTTAGGATATGGTTCCCATTCAAGGTAACTTATTCTTGATTAATCATGTAGTTGAAAGTATTGATCTTAAAAAATGATAATTTAACTTAAATTTTTTATTTTAAATTACAGGGTTAATTTAAATAACTCTTATTAAGCTCATTGTTTCATTCGCAAGCTTCCTCCAGTCACTAATACTACTATTTGGACGGTACGTTAGGTTCCAAACACTTTTTCCGGAGATACAGTGTATAGCAGGCCTGTGGAGTTCGGAAATGTGGCATGTGATTGAGGGGAGACAAGATCTTCTGTTCAGTATTACTCTGTCTTATTCTGTCCAATGAAATCTCAATCATTTATTTTGTAGGATTTACGTGGGATCTACGCGTAATTTACGCAAAATCCATATAAATAAATGACTGAAATTTATTGGACAGAATAGAATACCATAATATTAGGCAGAAGATTTGAACTCGATTGAGGGATACACTATACAAAGGAAGGGCATTGCAGTACTTGGATTCTGTGTCAATTCAAGAGTTACACTCAAAATTAGGGCTCACTCTTATCGAGCAAACTTAGTCAAAATTAATGGTTGTCACTGGAAGATGCTCTTAAGTCTTAACATTTAATTTCTTTCAAGTTTTAGTAAGACGGTTATCCTAGCTTCCAATTTTACCATTAATTTTTTATTTCTTCGAGAAGTTTTAACGCTAACCTTTTATATTAATCTATTTATAAATTTCTTTCAAACATTTGATCCTACTTCTTACTCTTCAGCTTTTCTAATTTCATTAGCGTATAAATTTAAGATATCCCAACTCAAGAATTGATGATACAAGATTTTCATATTTCTGACTGCTAAGTGATAATTTAAAGGTAAATTTTTATTTTATTTTTCTTTGTTTTTCGACTTACTATATATGTGTCAGGATAGTTTCTATGATTTCTGGTTAATGTCATTGACTATTTTTACTTTCTCTTTAAGTTTTAATTATTTAATTACATTACTTCATCATAATTATTATTAAGAAGCTTTATTTTAACTTAGACGACATAAATTAAGAAGCTTTATGCTTATTCGTAATTTTATATTAGGAAATTATTTGAACACAAAAATGAAATTTTGTAGAAAAATATTGCTTAAGTCAAGATTAATTATAAATTATGAACCTCTTATTAATTAAGTTTTATAATAAATAAATTATCATATTCTTGACATAAAATATTTATTATAAAAGTTTTATGTTCATATCCTTTTAAATTTTAATATAGATATAGTTTTTAATAAATACAAATAGGAATAATTTTTCACTTATTGATTTATAATTTTTATTCAAAAAATGAAAACCAAAATTTGTATAAGAAAATATGCATACGTCCCACACCAATTAGGGAGCTTGACTAACACCAATTAGGGAATTTTATTCTTATTTTTACTTCTCTTTTAGAAAGGAAACTATTTGTAAATAAAGAAAATAAAAGTGGGTGAGGTAACTTTGACGATAAAAGGTACTGTAGCATTAGGATAATGCAAAAATACAATAATACTTAATAACCAATTCACTAAATTATGTTTAATTTTCTTACAAATGCTTATTTAATGGATGATATAACTTTGATGGTAACAAAATAATATTGAAGTGAATTTTTAAGGTATATGAAGCATAAAACTATAGTATTTTTAAGAATTAGTACTGAGATTTTAAAATTCATTATATTATATTATAGTATTTATTTAAATAAAATATAAAAATATTATTATTATTATTTAAACTGATATTAAATTAAAATAAAATTATTTACTCAATTAATTTTAAATTTATTTAATATTTAATTCATTATAATATAGTTACATTGAAAACTCTTATTTTTGTTTAGAAAAGCAATTCTCTTTTTTACAATAGATATCGTTGTAATTCAACTGTATTTTGATTTATTATGTTTGTTTTAAAATATGTATTTATTATAAGATAATTATAACTTTTCCATATATCTTTTTAAAATTGAATGGCATATTAATTTAGAGAAACTATTACACCATTACCAAAAATAATGAGTTCAAGGTTAGATAAGCCTACTGTTAGATTACAAAGTATCTGAAGGATTCGACAAGTGAAGATTATAAAACTAGATCATAATTGAGATCATTGAATCACAATCGTCATCTGTTATTCATGTCCAAGGAGAGGGAATGATGTGCTTGTTTAGTAAATATGCTAGCTCTTATATGATTACTTATTTAGTCCACCAACTGATATTTGTCTTCCTTCTTGTCAGTAAACCTACATCGATTTCTTTCATTTCAGATCCTACAGATGGTTATGGTGAAAGTTGTTCTATAGAGAGTAACATTAGGAGTTCATTTTACTGATAATCCACCTCAGTACATTTGGCCAATCATATCAATCAGAATGGGATGATAACATAAAAGGAGTAAACTCCAGATAGCCTTAGAATAGCTACAAATGAATAAGAGGTGATCACACTCTTTAGTTGCCATATTACATAATTGTTGTTATCGATCAATTATACACGAAGATAACCAAGAAAGAACGTTGCAGACTAGAGAGAAGTTTTAGAGTGAGAAAGTTTTCTAAAACAGGGGTGAACAGAGCACTTGCAAAAACTCAATTTAATATTGAGATTTCCTCTGATAGTTTTTGATTAACAATTTAAGCAATGTACTACTACCAATTAAATAGAATTTCATTATTTATAACAATTGAATTCTAACTGTCTAATCTTGATCTTCTACGGACGCTTCTTCATACGTCGTTGCATGGCTGTGCATTGGAGTTTCCTCTGTCGGAATTCTTGAGACATATTCTTCATACTCCTCCTTGGATCAGGAATTCAGTTTCTGAACTCCCACTGCTTTTCTTAAAAATTCAAATTGTGATACATGAAATCCCTTTGTGAATAAATCGGCAATTTGATTTTCAGTCGAAATGTACTCCAACTTTATTTCTCCCTCCTGTTGCACGTCTCTCAGATAGTAGTACCTGAGTTTAAAATGCTTTGTCTTTCCATGGAACACGGAGTTCATTGAAATAGAGATTGCAGCTTGATTATCCACATATACTACTGTTCTGACGCTAACTGAATCTGCAAATCTCTAAGTAGTTTCCTAACCCATATAACTTGCTTCGCTGCTGCAGTTGCCGCCACTAATTCAGCTTCCGCAGTTGAAAGAGCTACTAACTCTTGTTTCTTCAAGCTCCAGGAAAAACATGCTGAGCCTAGAGTAAGGCAATATCCGGATGTGCTTTTCATGTCCTCCGAAGCTCCTCCCCAGTCGCTGTCTGAATAGCACTTGAGCTTGCACGTCCCCGTCTTCTTGTACAATAATCCATATTCAGTTGTTCCTTTGAGGTATCTTAGCACCCTTTTTTACCGCAGTAAGGTGTTGTCTTCCTGGACTGCTCAAATATCTCGAGAGTACACTCACCGGATACAGTATATCTGGTCGAGTAGCGGCAATGTACATTAGGCATCCCACCATACTTCTGTAATTTTTGTTGTCCACTTCGTCTCCTTCTTCTTTCTTTATTAATTTTTCCTTCGGACATAAAGGAGTAGCTACATGCTTGCACTGGTCCATCTTGAAACGTTTCAGTACATCCCGAACATATTTCCTCTGGCTTATTTCAATTCTTCCGTCTAATTGCTTCACTTCCATGCCTAAGAAATACCTCATTTCACCCAAGTCAGTCATTTCGAAGGCTCTACTGAATTCTTGTTGCAAGCTACGGACTTGTACTTCAGAGTTTCCAGTTATCAATATATCGTCAACGTATATTGATACAACCTCTATATTTTCTGATTGACCTCTTATGTACAGTGTTGGTTAGCTGTGGCTTCTCTTAAAATTCATCTCCAGCAGGAAGGAATCAATACGAGAATACCAACACCAGTGCGCTTGTTTCAACCCATAGAGGGCTTTGTTGAGACGGTAGACACACTCCTCCTTTCCCTCTACTATGAAACCTTCTGGTTGCTGTACGTAAATTTCCTCTTGCAACACTCCATTTAAAAACGCTGATTTTAAGTCCATCTGATGGATTCTCCATCCTTTCTCGACTGCAATCGCTAGAAGGAGTCTGATCGTCTCTATCCTTGCTACTGGCGCAAAATGTCTCCCCAAAATCCACTCCTTCCACTTGTGCGAACCCCTTCACAACCAATCTTGCCTTCAGTTTATTAACGGAGCCATTTGGGTTCAATTTGGTTTTGAAGATCCACTTCAGTCCGATTGCCCTCTTCTCTGGTGGTTTATCAACTAACGTCCAGGTTGCATTTTTATTTATCATCACCATTTCCTCCCTCATGGCTTCGTACCATTTTGGATTCTGAATTGCTTCTTGGACTCTCGTTGGTTCTAGCGTTGCTTTGTTGCTCCTTTCATAAATTTCCGCCAGGCTGCGAGTTCCTCTTACTGGCCTGTGATATAGGTCATCATTCTCCACTTCTGGTTCTGGCTCTTCCTCTGAGCTTAGGTCATTTTGCACAATTGGATTTTCGAATTCCTCTTCACTTTCGGATTGTCCCTCATCTTGGTCCTCCACGTTCGGTGTATTCTCCGCAACTTGAGGAATCATCAAGGCTGGGTTTCGCATCTGCTTCCCTCCATCTATACCTGATTCTTCTTCTGACCAACTCCATTGCTCATCTTCGAGGAAGTATACGTCTCTGCTAACTTTAACTTTCTTTTGGGAAGGATAAAACAATCTATAACCTTTTATTATCCAGCTTACTTCTTTTGATGTCAGGTACATGAGAATAACATACAGATCCGAATACTTTCAAATTTTTCAGTTTTGGTTTTACCTCATACCAGATTTCGTAGGGTGTTTTTTCATCGAGTACGCGACTATACAGTCTGTTGAGAAGGAAGCATGTTGTGGATGCTGCCTCTGCCCAGAAATTTTTCGGGAGCTTCTTGTCCTCCAGCATACAGCGTATCATCTCCACCACCGTCCGATTTCGTCTCTCCACCACTCCATTCTGTTGTGGAGTGTAGGAATTCGTCAATTGGTGTTTAATTCCTACATCTTTGCAAATCGTCTGGAATTTGTCGGAGACGAATTCTGTTCCATTGTCCGTCCTCACAGTTTTAATACTTACGCCCGTCTGATTTTCAACAAATGCCTTAAACTCTGAAAATACTCTTGGAACCTCGTCTTTCTTCTTCAGACAGTATAACCAGGAATATCTAGAGTAATCATCAATTATTAACAAAAAAATATTTGCTTCCATTTCAAGATGTTACCGGCATTGGTCCGCAAATGTCCATATGTAACAATTGAAGCTTCTCGGATGCTCTCCATTTTGCTCTGGTGAATGGAGCTCGGTGGTGTTTGCCTAGAAGACAAATTTTGCACACGTTGTTGCAGTCAGAGAAGCTCGGAAGGCTGTCTGCCATCTTCTTTTTGCACATATTTTCCAAGCCCTTCATGTGATAATGGCCCAGTCTTCTGTGCCAGAGCTCAGTTTCAGACGTACTGCTCACCAAGGCTTCTTGATGCAAATCCTCAGGTTTCATAACAAAGCTCTTGTTCTTCATTTTTGTGGTGAACAACTCCTGGCCAGATCTGTCTAAAATTATACACAAATCAGATTGAAAACATTCGGACATACCTTTTTCCATTAGTTGAGCCACACTGAGCAAATTATGCTGGATTTTGGGAACTAAGAGCACATCTGAAATGGTCTTTATGCCTAGCTTTGTAGGAATTTCTACTATTCCTTTTCCTTCGGCCCGTATGCAATCGCCATTTCCAAGTTTCACTTTTGCTTTTACAGAACGATCTAGTGTCTTGAATTGTGAAGCCTCCGACGTCATATGATTTGTACAACCACTGTCAATCAACCATTCAGATGAGAGAGCTCCTGCCAGATCGCAGGTGGCTACGAACAATTGTTCCTCTTCTTCAGCGATCTGAACATTTGCTTCTGTCTGGCCGGCTTGCTTCTTACAAATGGCCTCCATGTGCCCCTTCTGATGGCACTTCCTGCACTCAACATCTGGATGCTTCCAACATCTAAACGCAAGGTGATTGGACTTTCCGCTGTGAGGGCAAGGGTTATATTTATTTCCTTTGTCCCCCCTGCATTTCGGCTAGTCTGTTTTTGAGTCGAGTGAGAGTTTTGGGTCCCCGATTCTCCTTTGTTTCTTTTCTTCTTCTTGAATTTTTCTTGGCGTTCAGTTTTGACAAAAGCTTTGTACGCTCCTTCAGCTACATCTGTCTTTCTCATTAGGTGACGCTGTTCTTGTGCCTGAAGGGCGCTCACTACTTCAGCAAGCTTCACCTTTCCGATGTCTTTGGTATTCTCCAACGAAACAATGGTGGCTTCATACTTTTTTGGCACTGAGACTAGCAATTTTTGGACCAACCTTTGATCTTTGAAATCAGTCCCCAACAATCTTATCTGATCCGCAAGTTGTATCAATCTTTCCGTGTAATTCTTGACAGCTTCATCTTCCTTCATTTGGATCCTGTCAAATTCACGTAAAAGATTTAACACTTTCATGTTCTTTACCTTTTCATCTCCTTCATATTCATTCTTTAGAAATTCCCAAATCTCCTTCGCCGATCCAAGATGCATGATACGAGTGAATATTGAAGGTGCAATCGCCTGGTACAAGTAAGATTTTGCCCGAGCCTTCTTGGCTATTCTTTCCCTCAGCCAACGCAACTGAGCAATGGGGACGTCTTCTGTTGGAGTCTCTACTTTGTAGTCATCATCAATCGGCTCCCACAGATCCTGACCTTGCAGATAAGCCTCCATTTTTATTGCCCAGATTTGGTAACCTTCTCCATTAAAGACTGCCGGCTGCAAGCTTGGAGTGGATGTCTCGGCCATCTCTGAGTTATGCACTCCTTACCGCTACAGCGTTTTCTGGAAAGAATACCGATGCTCAAGGCAAGATGAACCTTGCTTATACCTTCACTGGTTCCTTAAGAAATAAGCTTTGATACCACTTTGTTGTTATCGATCAATCATACACGAAGATAACCAAGAAAGAACGTTGCAGACTAGAGAGAGGTTTTAGAGTGAGAAAGTTTTCTAAAACAGGGGTGAACAGAGCACTTGCAAAAACTCAATTTAATATTGAGATTTCCTCTGATAGTTTTTGATTAACAATTTAAGCAATGTACTACTACCAATTAAATAGAATTTCATTATTTATAACAATCGAATTCTAACTGTCTAATCTTGATCTTCTACGGACGCTTCTTCATACGTCGTTGCATGGCTGTGCATGGGATTTTCCTCTATCGGAATTCTTGAGACATATTCTTCAATAATAAACACAGGTCGTCTGCTCTGTCGTGTCATTACTTCCAAGTTTTTAGCCTATTTTTTATTGCAAGCCATGTGATGAAGGTTTGTTTGGGGTTGATAGTGTTATGCCATAGAAGAGAAAACCATAGAATTACTTTGGAATCATCAGACAAAAGTCGATAGCAAGATTTGTTTGAAAAAAACTCATTCGGGTTAAACTCCAGGAGATAGTATCTTCCATAGCAAGGTCTGTCAAGATGTGAAGATGAGGCATATGATCATGAAAGCCTCGAAAGTATCCCTGCCAATCACCATTCTTTATTAGTGAAGAAACGTTAAAGTTTAATGCCCTTCGATTTCGAAGCCTTTGCAAACAAGTAGCATAAGCAAGGGGGTTGATGTTTAACCAATTATTAAACCATACCTAGGTCTTCTCACCATTGCTAATAGTGTGTTGGATGTGAGGATAAATAAATTCATGTAACTTCATCATTTGTTTTAGAATCTAAAAACCATCCCCTGAATATTCAACCTGCCAAAAATTAACACATTTCAAATAGAATTCGTGAATCCTTTTTGTCCATAATGTATTGTTGTCCATGTATATTCGCCATAATCTCTTGCACATTAAAACTTATTGCATATTAAAGATTGAGATCATTCCAAGACCATCATTGTTATTAGGCTTTATAACCTCACACCATTTAACTCAAGCATTCATATAGTTACCAACCTGTCCTAACCAAAGAAAGGATTTCATTATCCAGTCCAACTCTTTAATCACTTTTCGAGGTAAAGCAATATGAGCAAAATAATGCAAATGAAGACTAGTAAGTACTAAAATGATGAGTGTAAATCGAGTTGCATAAGAGAGGAATCGATTCTGCCATGCCATCATTATGGACTTCATATTTTCTATAATAGGTAAGTAGTCTCTAAACTTCAGCTTTAAAGCCACAATTGGAACTCCCAGGTAGTGAAAAAGGAGTAAACAATGTTGGAGTCCAATGATTCTTTTAATTTCCACAAAGTTTCTCACATTAACTAAAGTATTGAAGCAACTTTTCTTTGAATTATGATTAAGTCCAGACAATTTCTCAAATAGATCAAACACATGCGTCATTTTTTTAATTGAAGTGGGATCAAAAATAGACAATAAAAGCAAGTCATCTGCATATAATAGGTGAGTAAGGTTGAGTTCCTTACATTTGTAGTGAAAGTGGAATCCATCATTGCAAGAAATCATCCTATTTTAAAGTCTAGATAATCCCAGTATAACAAGAGTAAACAAGTAAGGCGATAAATGGTTACCTTGTCTAATCTCCTTGGCAAGCTTAAAAGGTATCACAAGTATACTCAGTAAAGATGTACTAATACATGTCATAATCTATTGACAAATTTGAATCAAAGATGCAATGCTTCAAGACATGCATGAATAAAGTTTCAACTAACTTTATCGAAGCTTTTAAAAAATCAATCTTAATAAAAAATTTGTAATTTCCTACCCGAATGACAATCCTTCAGTAGCTCTTGTAAAATTAGAATGTTTTCTCCCATATTTCTTCCAGGAATAAATGCACTTTATGTAGGATTCATAATAATTGAAAGAACTACCTTTAGGCGCTCAGCTAGAATTTTTAAAATCACCTTATAGATAGTAGAGCAGCAAGATATAAGTCTAAAGTCTTATATTTGACTAGGATTTTTTTTGGACCAAACATATAAAGGAATGATTGATGACCTGAAGCATTTTGGTAGATTCAAAAAACTCTAGTACTACTTCAGTAACCTATGATATCCCATGTACGTTGGAAGAATAATGCAGTGAATCCATTTGATGTAGGAGACTTTGAAGGATAAACTGAAGAGAATTGATTTCTCTTTTTCTTTGAACTATTACCATCATCATGATTACATTAATTGTAATTTCAATATCTATTCTCTTTGGTTAAAAGTAAATCATTGTTAATTTTTTATGTTTTAAAATTACTTGATAAATCAAAATTATATTTTAAATTTGATAGCTTTTATCATAAAAGTTTGTTTTTTTAATTTTAATATAGGATATTAAATTTTGCTCTTTATTTTTTCCTCTGTCATATATATAATACCATTGAAAAAATATATAATATATCATATATATATATATATGATATATTATTGAGCTATTGATGTTTTGTTTGTAAACGATCTAGGAGGGGGGTTGAATAGATCTTTAAATCTTTTCGTAAAGTTCTACAATAAAGTCAGAAGTTAATTCACACAATAATAATTTAAACAAATTTAAATGTAAAGAGTAGGGAAGAAGAGCAAACACCGTTTTTATAGAGGTTCGGTGCTAAGACCTACGTTCTCTACCTAAGCTCCCACTTAAGATTTGGCAAACCACTTTACTTCACACTTTTTAGTTTAGTGTGAACTCTTACAACACCACTTGATTTCCGGGTCAAGCTATCTTTACAACTGATTTGTTTTCCGGCACAAATCCTACTAACACCACTTGATTTTCGGCTCAAGCTACCTTTACAATTGATTTGTCTTCCGACACAAATCCTACCTCACAAGTGATTTTTCTCTAATCACTCAACTCACAATAACAATGAGATAAAGATGAAAGAGCAATGCTCAATACAGATATGAAAATGAGCTAAGAGCAATATAGAGCAAGTTTGGAGTTGTCGTAGTATCTTTTGGCTATATGGACATATATATGTTTATCCCTTGATCTTAATCAATTTATTTTCAGCCTCTTGGAAGATTATAGACGTTGGAGAGTCTCATAACCGTTGCTGATTATCTTATAGTCGTTGCATGAATATTTCCTTTCCATTTGTGACTAATTGACTTCGTCAAAATCAGTTTGTTGTACTCGTAAGTCAACTTGTCGTGGTGTGTAAATCGACTTGTAACAACGATTTTTGTAAAACTTTATCTCCGCTCTTCTATAAGTCGACTTGTAACAATGATTTTCGTAAAACTTTATCTCCGCTCTTCTATAAGTCGACTTATGCAGTGTAAGTCGACTTGTAACCTTTGATAAGTCGACTTATAGTCTATTAGTCGACTTGTGTTGTTCTCAACCTGATAGATCTTGATATATTAGTCGACTTATGATTTACTAGTCGACTTGTTACTGACTCCAACGGATATATTCAATCAAATCTTCTATAATCTTCATGTTTAATGTCTCTAACATGATGAAGATTATTTCCTTCTTGATTTCACCATGATTTATGTCTTGCCCATTCAAGATTGATGCAGCCTTGATGTTTTTGAATCCAAATCACCTGAAATAATTTCTTAACCAATTCTATACATTTTATTATTATCAAAACATAAGTGGGATTTAATTTGTCAACCACCATTGGTCCAACAATCTCCCCCTTTTTGATAATGAAAAAATAGTTAGAAATTGTTTAAGAAATGAGAACAAAGAAACATTGATCAAGGTTTTTATGCCTTGTCATTTTGGTTAGAAGTCTCCCCCTCAATCATATAAACCATTGAATTTAATAACCTTGTAAGATCAAATTCATAAAAGTAATTTGAAATCAAGATAGACTCAAATCAAAGACAATTTAACATACATACTCCCCCTTAATCAAGTAACTAAAGAATATCCAATTTCCCATTCTACTCCCCCTTTTTGTCATAATCAAAACAACTAATACAATCCAACAATTACTCGACTAATTCCTCAACCTTAGTCGACTTATACTTCAATTTGTCGACTGGAATATTTCTAAACTCCAGAAAAATCATATTTTATCCTAAACGTAGATCGTAATGATGTATTCTCAAATGGAATTGCAAATTTTCCTAATATCTTGACCATTTTGTTGTGCTAGAGTATGCAAAAAAATTACAATCAACCAATAGAATTCAAATCACACATACTAAGTTTCAATTTAATGTTCACAAACACTTTTCATTAAAAGAACTATCATCATGTAAAACAACAATATATGTATCTCAAACCAATGAAAGCAACATTTTCATCTTTCTTAACCATACAATGAGATGATTCAAATGTCACATTAAAATTCATATCACATAATTGAGAGACACTTAGCAAATTATGTTTCAAGTCATCAACAACCAATACATTGTCAATGGTAGGCAAAGGTTCCTTACCCACTTTACCAACACTAATGACTTTACCTTTGTTGTTGTCTCCAAATGTGACATATCTTAGATTCTTTGGTTTGATTTCTGCAAATAAGTTCTTATCTCCACTCATATGCCTTGAACATCCACTATCAATGTACCATATGCTTGGTAGATTTTCATTCCTTCCTTGTACCTACAACTGAAACATTCTTTCTTCTCATTGGTACCCAAGCCATTTTGGATCCATTTTGGTTAGTCATATAAACCACATTAGGAGGTGTTGTACCTTTTACCACCCAGATTTTCTTCACATTAATACATATTCTAATACTTTTGCATGCAATTTCTATATGACCATCTTTTAAGCATCTAGCACATTTAGCAATTTTTCCATCTTTAGTGAATTTAGAAATCAAGGAAAAATCTCTATTAAAGGTATCATATCCTAATCCATAATTAGAAATTGAATATCTTTGCAAAGATAACAAGTTTTCAAACTTTTCGTTTCCATTAACAAATTTTCCAACCACATAAGAAAATTCCTTTCTAAGTCTATCAAGCTCACAAATAAGATTTTCCCTTTCAACAAGGCATGTGGAACGATCTTCCTTAGGACAATCTAAATCATCAATAGTCTCATATAAAGCACTATTTTCAGCAATTAATTCCCTTATTTTCTTTCTCAATTTCTTATTGATTTCAATAGCTCCTTCAAAATCGATTTGTAAAGCATTAAAAGAATCTCTAAGAACTTGATCAATGAAAGTTACCTCATCTTCATCATCACTTGTTGAGGAGTTATTTGCCATAAATGCTAAGTTGTTTTCATCATTGCTTTGGTATGCTTCCTCATCATCACTCCAAGTGGCTACTAGGCTAGCTTTTTTTTTTTCCCTTTTTCATACTTGTCATTTTTCTGGAAATTTGAAGTGGAAGATGAGCTTTTGCATTCTCTAGCATGACGTCCTCTTTTTTCACATTTTCAACACTCTTCATTGTTTTTCTTTTCTTCATAGCTTTTGGTCCTTCTTTCCATGGTGTACTTCTTTCTTTCTTCATTTCTTCCACCACTTAATTCTTTCCTCCTATTTTTGAGTAGTCCTTTGAACTTTCTCAAGTTTCTAGCATACATTGCTAGTTCTTCATCTTCTTCCTCTTCATCTATTTCTTCGTCACTTTCATATAGAGAAGAAACATTAGCTTTTAAAGCAATTGACTTTTGTGACTTACCTCTTCCTCCTCTCGATTTAAGAATGATCTCATAGTTTATGAGAGATCCCACCAAGGCGTTGAATTCCAAATGATTGAGATCCTTAGACTCCATGATCGCGGTGACTTGAGAGTCCCATTCTTTCGGTAGTAAGCGAAGAATCTTCTTTACCTTCTCGCTATTCGTCATATGCTTTCCAAGGTTGCCTAATCCATTTATGATTTCTGCAAAACGATCAAGCATACTGGAAATAGACTCACCTTCCTTCATGACAAACATTTCATAGTCATGGAGTAGTATGTTGATTTTTGTTTCTCGAACTTGGTTGGTTCCTTCATAAGTAATGTGAAGCCTCTCCCACATTTCTTGAGCGCTAGTGCATGAATTCACTCGATTTCTTTCCTCAATAGTGAGAGCGTAGTATATCAATTTCATTGCTTTTGCATTGATGTAGGCTTGCTTCCAATCATTGTCATCATATTCCAGCTCCGTTTTCACCTCACCATTTTCTTTTAATGGAACATGTGGACCGAAGATGATAATCTTCTAATATTCTACTCCTTCGCTTATAATTTGATACTTCATAGGATTTTTTCAAGAAGAGTAGTTAGTACCATTAAATAAAGGAGGGCGATTATTGGTGTTACCTTCTTCTACTAGATTGTTGTGTGCCATCCTTGGATACTTATGCTCTGATACCAATTGTAAACGATCTAGAAGGGGGGTTGAATAGATCTTTAAATCTTTTCGTAAAGTTCTACAATAAAGTCAGAAGTTAATTCACACAATAATAATTTAAACAAATTTAAATGTAAAGAGTAGGGAAGAAGAGCAAACACTGTTTTTATAGAGGTTCGGTGCTAAGACCTACGTCCTCTACCTAAGCTCCCACTTAGGATTTGGCAAACTACTTTACTTCACACTTTTTAGTTTAGTGTGAACTCTTACAACAACACTTGATTTCCGGCTCAAGCTACCTTTACAATTGATTTGTCTTCCGGCACAAATCCTACCTCACAAGTGATTTTTCTCTAATCACTCAACTCACAATAACAATGAGAAAAAGATGAAAGAACAATGCTCAATACAGATATGAAAATGAGCTAAGAACAATATAGAGCAAGTTTGGAGTTGTCGTAGTATCTTTTGTCTATATGGACATATATATGTTTATCCCTTGATCTTAATCAATTTATTTTCAGCCTCTTGGAAGATTATAGACGTTGGAGAGTCTCATAACCGTTGTTGATTATCTTATAGTCGTTGCATGAATATTTCCTTTCCATTTGTGACTAATTGACTTCGTCAAAATCAGTTTGTTGTACTCGTAAGTCAACTTGTCGTGGTGTTTAAGTCGACTTGTAACAACGATTTTCGTAAAACTTTATCTCCGCTCTTCTATAAGTCGACTTATGCAGTGTAAGTCGACTTGTAACCTTCGATAAGTCGACTTATAGTCTATTAGTCGACTTGTGTTGTTCTCAACCTGATAAATCTTGATATATTAGTCGACTTATGATTTACTAGTCGACTTATTACTGACTCCAACAGATATATTCAATCAAATCTTCATGTTTAATGTCTCTAGCATGATGAAGATTATTTCTTTCTTGATTTCACCATGATTTATGTCTTGCCCATTCAAGATTGATGCATCCTTGATGGTTTTGAATCCAAATCACCTAAAATAATTTCTTAACCAATTCTATACATTTTATTATTATCAAAACATAAGTGGAATTTAATTTTTCAACCACCATTGGTCCAACATTGTTATGCCTGCATACTTTTTTCAGTTTTATATAGGTATTTTTTTGTTCTTTTTCTAGTATATTTATGTTATAATTGGTTTATATGATGTTGCCGAAAAAGTATTTGTCTGAAAGTGAAAAAATGGGGGGAAAAGAAAACAAGTAAAACAATTAATAAATTTATTAAAAGAGTAGAATCCGCTGGTGAGAATCATAAGCAATTAGGTGAAGGTAATTTCAAAAAACATAAAGGAAATTTAAGTAATGAGATTTATATTCGTGAGGATATTAGTAATTTGGGTAAGCACGATTGTCTATCAAATGCATCGAATTTAGAAAATTTAAGGGCAGGTGAGCAACTAATTCCTATATTAGATATTTATGATCCTAAAAATGGGGAGAATCTTGACAACAAAGTAAGACATTTTAGTTGAAAAATGGTTTGTAAGAAATTTGAATTTGTGTTTCCTTTAGACAATAACTCTCGACATTTTTCAAAATTTTATTATTCTAGAAATTTGAGTAATGGAGAAATTAGCTAATAGAAAATAACTGGTTTACTATAAACATATAGATAAAGTATATTGATTTTGTTGTAAGTAGTTCAAATCTAATAGCAAACAAAATGCATTAGCAAATGATGGATTTAGAAATTGGAAGCATCTTAGTGAGAGACTTAAAGAAAATGAGAATAGTTTTGAGCGCATAACTAACGTGACAATTTAGAATGAATTAGGAGTAACATTCTGCAAAAATCAAACAATTGATAAAGATTTGCAATAAGAAATTGTAAAGGAGAAAGAACATTGAAAACAAGTTTTGATAAAAATAGTTTCTATTGTGAAATGTCTTGCTAAATATAATTTGACTTTTTAAGGATCCAATGAGAAACTTTACCTAGATAGTAATGGTAATTTTTTGGGATTAATTGAGATGATTATTGAATTTGATGTAGTGATGCAAGATCATGTTAGATGTAATCAAAATCATAAAATTCATTATCATTATCTTGGTCACAAATTTCAAAATGAGTTAATTTCTATATTGACCCATAGTGTCAAAAGTTTTATCATAAATATCATTAAAGAGTTAAAATACTTTTCTCTTATTCTTTATCAAGAACAAATGAGTTTGTTAGCACATTGTGTGAATATGTCAAATAAAAAAATAAAAATAGATAAGTATTTTGTTTAGAGTTCTTAAGGTAGATGGCAAATCTAGATTGAGAATTTTTAATGAATTATTAAAGGTAAGTTGTTTCTATGATTTCCTCACTTAATT
This sequence comes from Erythroxylum novogranatense, assembly GCA_029891385.1. Lineage (NCBI taxonomy): Eukaryota > Viridiplantae > Streptophyta > Magnoliopsida > Malpighiales > Erythroxylaceae > Erythroxylum > Erythroxylum novogranatense. Next base: position 81,053,226 of record CM057232.1, on the reverse strand, counting down.
TTGTTCCAAAAATAGTTATGAAACCTCAAAACTCCAAAAATCTCGTGAGTTCGAAACTGCCATGCTCCCACAATCATAGTCTTCATGGCCTTCATGGTTCCTCCTTCTCTGGCAAGATTGTGCATGGGGCCACCTTCATGATAAAGACTCCCATGCTCGCCATACTTGTTCGCTTATCACGATCGTGGGGATTTCCATGATTGTGGTGAGCCTCCATATATTCATTGCTTATCCTTTCTTTAATTTCTTTTTTCTATACACTTATGAACACATCAAACACTTCTTGAAACATAAAATTAAGATCAAATTCTTACTCTAAACTAATCAAACACTTAAAACACATGTAAACACTAACAATAACATAATTCTAAGTTTATACACATGATAATCCTCTAAGAAAACACTTAAATAATACTTAAATACCTTAAAAAGCACACTCTAATCTACACCTATTAGTAGATTTTTAATTTTAAAAATGACATGGATGATATTGTACATACTCACAAAGTAAGGTCAATAGCTAAAGGTTACAAACGAAAACAAAGGAGTTGATTTTGATGAAACATTTTAGGCATGGACATAGGTCAACCGGGCCAGTGGAATCTTGGGCTACCCGACTAGGTTAGGGGTGGCTCGGGCCCGACCCAACTTACTATTTTTTTAAATCAAAACGACGTCATTTTGTCATTGCCTGTTAGGTCTCAAGCGTAGCTTGAGCCCCAATGTAGCGCCCCCTTACCGCAGGGTACACACCGGGACACCCGCAGGTCATTCCGGTATATATCCTACGATAAGGGTGAGCTACGTTCAATCACTACTTTACTTCACGTGGCATCATATCATTTTTCACTTATAAAGCATCAATAGAAAATCACAATATTTTTGAAATCAACTTTTCCCTCATTTCATTCCATCAATATCAAAAGTTTACACATCGTTCATCTTTTACTATCTGTACATCAAGCATAAACCTAGTATAAAAACACTACATGAAAGAGGAAAAAGTAGCAAATCTATCGAAGTCATCCAAAAGTCCCAGCTGACCGACCTTTGAGCCATGACTTCTCTTACCAGACACAATCTACACAACTGGAAAAGTCTCTCTGAAGCTAAGAGTCTACTCTCGGTCCTGAAAAAATAACGTTGCAATTTTGGTGAGTTTTGCGAACTCAATGAGGTAACCATCATCGATGGTTCACTCAATTCATGCAACACTTCAATTCATATCACAAATTATGTCATAATTTCACATTTAGCATAAGTAACACACTTTCACTTAAGCATAAGAAATTATGCTTTTCACTCAATTAAATACATTCAACAAGATGCATATGAAATGCTCATGTGACACTTTTTCAATTATTACGGTGTTGTGGCTGGGTCTCATATTCATATACAGGTAGCACTTCAATATCACAACTCCCCAGTACACATTCATCCGACCTTCTGTCCGAAATCCGCAAGCAAATCACAATCCACCATTATTCAATATATATACATAAGCATAAGCAAACAATAATTGACAGAAACCGTCTAGGTTACTCACCAACTACTTCCAAAGCTAGTGCCTGGAAGTCTCGAAAATGTCTGTGGGTTGACGTCTCAATTGCGCCTTTATAACAATTAAGATACACATATATCACAAGTTGTACAATCAGAAGTGTATAATAAAGCACATGCAGGAATTGAAATGTGTACAATGCATGTTCGCGACAATCCCGGTATCATTCCATAAATTTCATCACAAAACCCTTCCCATATTAAAACTCATTTATTCCTAGGTTTAAGCCACACTAAAACCATTAAACTCGCAATTTATTGCTTATAAACTTATTTCAGTTTTTCCAAAACATACACTTTCGATACTACTGTTCACGATCAATGAAAAAGTAAAAATGAGGTAACCTTGACAACCTCTCTTCAATAGAAGTGTTTCCTTATGTTTTAGGAATCCATAGACACCAAAATCACTCAATTTGGATTTCTATAGGTCAAGATATTGCCAAAACATTGAAGTATGTCCAGAAAAATAATCAATTCAAATTTTTTTAATCGATCCTCTCACTTTGATTCAATCCATCATTTACAATTTAATCTCAAAATCCACAAATTCTCATGGAGAGGTAGATGAATGTCTTAGAAATACAACGTTTCGAAAATCAGGTCAATTGGAGGTCGAACGAAAAAGTTATAATCAAAAGAGTGAAAAAAGGGTTGGATTGGGGAAAAATAAAAAATGGTCGCTCGCACTCGCGATCCGGGCGCTGGACGCGAGCGCTGTGGCATCCCATCACCGATGGGAATGGTAGAATAGTAATTTGGAACGGGTTATGAGTGTTTAAAATTGTCTTGGTATGTTTATACATACACATACATGTAAATAGTGACTTTTGCACATGTAAGTGACTGTATATGCATTCATGACATTTTTCCGGTATATTTGGTCATAAATGTAATTTTGGTAAAAAATGTGATATTTTTGCTTGAAAATTTAATTGGAGTGGGTCATTGTGTGATTTTAATTTTGGGAGGATTTTAAAAAATTTTCTGGAAAATTTCAGGAAATTTTTCTGGACCGAAAAAATTGTCAGGTGGCAGACTGATTGGTTTTCGGTATTGGAAATGACTATCCAATGGCACTGAAAAATTAAATACATGATGTTTGAATTTATTATTTTGAGCCATTGGAATTTGGGAAAATTTTAGAGTAAAAATTGAAGATCAAATGGACTAGTTACTAAAGTGGACCAATTGGAAGCATAAGAAATTGACATGTGTCACTTGCCCCACCACACATATAGGCCACGAAAGTGATAAATGAAAGAGCATATTTTGGTCTTTCATTTAGCTTTTTACGACACTTTACATGGAAAAGGGTTAAAAGGTGATAGGTGATTTTAGTTGGAAGATTTCTTCTCTCATGCGTGACCTTCCTTCCTCCTTCTTCTTCGATGGTTTGCTCTACTTGTTATACCCACACAAAAGCTCCTATGTCCTACTTGCTTTCTCTTCTCTTGTTCACCAAAAATCCATACGTAAGCCTTAAGAGGTCGATAATCGTATATGTGTGGGAAGGTAGAGTAGTTGGAGAGTTTGAAAAATTGAAGTGGAAGCTTGATTTGGTAAGTAATATGTTTTATTTGATGGGTAATTACATTAATTGTGATGTTATTTAAAGTGAATTGCATGAACTTGTGTTTAGTATAGATGGGTAGGTTATTTTCTTGGTTGAGTTATGATTGATTGAAGATGAATGATATAGCATGTGTTGTATGTGAATTAAGTGTTTTGGATTGCTTTTTATGATGATAGATGAGTATTCATTCAAGAAAAATAATTGAGTGTGTGTGTAACACCCAAATACCCCCTGGGAGGATATGTGGATGTCACCCAATACAGTACAACATGACAAACACATCAAAACGTTTCACACATGCATTTTTTAAAAACCTAAACGGAACCCACATATAATACATCTCAGACTTAGAAACAAATCCAAAGAATATGTACAGGCCCAAAAAAAAAACAAACAAAATACATATTCGAGTGACACAAAAACTCTGACTCCTTTGGCCACTGCGGTTGACTTGTCCCAGTCCTTAATCTCTTTGCTCTGTACCTACACGGGGCAAATCCACCGTGCTAAGCTTATAGCTTAGTGAGTAATCATTTATCTAATGTAACCAATTTCTTTTCACAGATTAATACTCAGGCAGGCAAAATGCACTTCATAACAGATGTTATCATTAACAGACAAAACAAAGCAAAAGTCCATAAAATAGAAGTGGGTAACGGGACTTATCAGAAGACCGAAGTCTCGACACCGAAGTGTCCATATCGAAGACACCGGTGTCACAGAAGATCAAGTCTCGACACGAAGTGTCCATATCAGAAGACACCGAAGTGTCACAGAAGACCGAAGTCTCGACACTGAAGTGTCACAGAAGCGCTACAGACCCTTCTAGGCATGTCTATTTACCCACAACTCGGACAGAACAAATCATTCCAGACATTTTATGTGCAATAAATTAGCACTTCCAATAAAATAATCATGCAACAATCATCTCGAACGTTCATTATCCGGAACAGTACACAATCAGTACAGCACATATGAGCACGCGGACATTCATTGTCCACGATTCTGAATTCAAGACAGAAAAATCAAAGTGAGACCGTCTCTTGTCTCTTACTTATTACCGATATACTTATCAAATGACTTACGAAATTACCTAGACATTTATCGAAATTATTGACATGACCGAAAGTCCGACATCGACCAGACATTTATCAAGACATTATTGAAAGTCCTGACATCGATCAGACATTTATCAAGACATTATCGAAAGTCCCGACATCGACCAGACATTTATCAAGACATTACCGAAAGTCCCGACATCGACTGACATTTATCAAGACATTATCGAAAGTCCCGACATCGACTTACAACCTTTACTATCGAAATTACTTACATTACTGACATTATTGACTGACATCGACATTATCGATATGATCGATTCTATCAAATTTCGACATCGATCGTCTTTATGACTTCCAATTTCTTCATTACATGACATACGTACTGAAATTTCTATCTTACTTACTGGCAGTGGTCGTTCCTCTATAATACAGATACAAATGATTATTGTGCATAATTACTGTATGCTAAATGAGTATGATGCATGTTCATGCAAATTTTCGGGATTCTTTATCGCTCACAAATACGACATTATTATTCACAACACGTATTCGTGATCGCTCACAAATACGCATGATATCGCTCACAAATACGGATACTATACTGTAGCAATACTATTCACTAGTCACTATTCACCACTATTCACTATTTACTATTCACTATTACTATTTACTATTTACTATTTACTATTCATCGACACTGTTCACACACTGTTCATCGTCTTCTACTTTACGAAAATCACTGTTCATTTCTTTTTTTTCTTTCTTTTCTTTTTCCTCTCAATTTTTCTCAATTCTTTTAGCATCATCACTTAACAACTAACCTCTTACGCTACCTAACCTATCGTAATCATCAAAACTTCAAACATGATAGATCTAAAATTTCCTTCCCTTTTCTTATCCTCCCATAAAACCATCTAATGATCATATATACCTATATGTCTCAACCAACACCAGAAAAGATTCATGATCTAAAGGACTAACCTCGTTATTTGCTGCAGAAAAGCAGATCGATCGATAGACAGTAATGAAGAGCATCGGTCATGAGCAAATGAACTGAATTTTATGAGTTATACACGGTTCTGTCTAACCCTTATATAAGTCGGCCACTTATTCAATTTTTACTATTGGCTTACTATAGGATGAATAGTGAAAAGCACACTTATGATTGCGGAATCAACTAATTCCCAGAAGTTCCAGACAACTTCTAAAAATTCACCAAAAATTCCGTCATAAAATATGACTGCCAAATAATTGTTCCAAAAATACTCCATACGTCACCAATAATTTTTAAAAATCATTGAAGTCTCCAAAAATTACTAAAAGTTATCTTAATATTGTCCGAATCAATCCGAAATATCATTTTACCAATGTACCCGGAAATACCATGAATGCATGCCAAAATATCAAAGAGACAGAACATAAATCGGACTAAATTTGCTTAATATGCTAACGCCTAATTTGGGGTGTTACAGTGTGTGCTGCCATTTGTGGACTAATGTTTAAGGAGAGGTTTTGATTTAGTTATGGTGGATTAATTGAGTGAGAATTGGCGTAGAAATAGTATTGGAATGATAGGATTTGAGTTAGGTGTAAAATCTGGAAAATTGGATGTGTGTATGTTTCAATGTTTTGGTTATAACTTTTTATATGGTTATGCTATTGAGATTAGGTTTAGCTTAAATTAAACTTGAGGAGTTTGGTTAGAATTCTTATGAAGGAAGTTCTGTCCAATTATGGCTTGAAGGGTTTTGAATTTTGCTTTGAAAGTGAGATATATGTGTAGGGTGAATAGTGATAATTCTAGCATTTAGAGATTTGTCACCTGAAATCTTTGTAAATTTTTATGGGTTGATTTAGACTGAATGTGAGAAAATGATCTTCACAAAAGTTCTAGCTTCTGTTAAAATATTTCTATCGCCATAAAGTATGACATTTTTCGATAACGAGAATGAAAGTTATGATTATTCGAAATTAAGTGTATTTTGCTTTGCTTTTGAAAAATGTCCATTAAGTGTAGGATTGTGTACTGTGCTTTGAGGCAAATTCTGGACTGATATGTTTTGAATTGTAGTAAGTGGTCTACATGGAAGATATAGAGAATTTGCATAGCTTTTAAATGATGTATAATATGTTTTTTTTTTTGTGGAAATTGGAAGATATGAAATTTGGAAGTTTGGATGTTGTTTTAGGATGACAAATTTCTGGCAGAAACTTTGATTGAAAAATTGACCCAGATAGAGGTTGAAATTGCTTTTAAATGTTTCACAAAAGTTTTATATTATGTTTTTATCTTTCCATTGGTATAAAGTATGGAAATTTTAAGCTATGAAATAGGAAGTTGCGATTTTTACAAGTTGTTGTTAATGTTTGGGAAGAGTATTAGTGGACAGAAACTTTGAAGTGGTTTTTGACTCCCTTAAAGGCCAAATTGATTTTTCTGTCCTCCATGAAAGTTGTAGATTGCTTTTTGATCTTTTCATTGATATAAAATATGACATGTATGGACCTTGGAGCTGAAAGGTAGAAATTTTAGAAGTTGTGATACTGTAAACAGGGAGACTTAAATTGGATAGAAACATTGAGTGGGATTTTGACCCCTTTAGATATGGAATTGGTTTTCAAGTACTGCATAGAAATTGTAGAGCTTTCTTTTATCTTTTCACTGATACCAAATTTGAAAAATTTGGAGTTCTAAGTCACAAGTTATGAATTTTAGAAGTTGGAAGGTCACCTTGGCAAGCGACTCGCTCGGTCGCTCCCGCTCGGTCGCTCCCGCTCGGTCGCTCCCGCTCGATCGCTACCGCTCATTTGTTCCCACTACGTCACCCTGGCGAGCGATCCGCTCGCAAGCCCCTCGCCGCTCTCGAGTGCGAGCTCCGATTTGGAATTTTTCCTGACCAACCTCTCTCCATTCTTTTGGCCATAACTTTTTCGTCCGACCTTCGATCGACCTGATTTTTGAAGCGTTGGATTATTAAGACATCCCTCTATCTGTCCATGAAAAATTGTGGATTTTTGAGATTAAATTGAGGATGATTGATTTAATCAAAGTGAGTTGGAAAATTTTCTGAACATGGTTCAGTATTTTGGTGAATTCTTGATCTGTGGACATCCGATTGACCTGATTATCGAGGCATCGGATTCGTGAATTATTTAATTTCATTTCTATATAAAATTGTAAATTTTTAGATATGAAATTGATGTGGTTTAATTAGTTCAAAGTGAGGGACCGGGTAATTATTTTTCTAGTTCGTGTTTTGACAATAATTGGAACTATAGAGGTCCAAATTGAGTGATTTTAGTGTCTATGGATTCCTAGAGCATAGAGGAATTTTTTCTAAAAGAAGAGGTTGCCTAGGTTAACTTATGTGGATGGTCTCATTAATCGGGAATAGCAGACCCGAAAGTATGGTTTAATTTCAATAAGCATAAATTGCGAGTTTAAGGATTTTAGTGCAGTTAAATCCTAGGCATATTTGAGTTGTTATATTGGAAGGATTTTTGAGATAAAATTTATCGATTGATATCGGGATAGTCATGAATATGCATCGTACATATATGTGCATCAATGATTATAATTGTGCAAAATTATTAATGTGTGTGCAATGTATTGAATAAATGGGTTATGCAGGCTAAGAGTTCGTAGACAGGTGTTTCTAGAATTTAGAAGCAAATGCTAATCTGGAGCATACTGTGAGTAGACCGAGATGGTCTTATTTCACCCTTTGTTCTGTTTTTATTTTATTTAGTATAAATTAATTACTGGATATAGATTGATTTTATTGGGTTCCGGACAGGAGGTCCGATGATTGTGATACTGAGCTGTGTTATAGAAGTGCTACTTGTATATGAATTTGAGACCTACGTGCCTATGATGTGATTACTTGTGACATATGTGTTGGTTATGATATATATATACTACTTTATGTATTTCATACATGAATGCATACTCAGATAATGACAGTTGTGACCGGAGCAGCCACCGATTAGAGCAAAAGCTCAACGATTGTACTTGGGCCTCGAACCCCACAGTGATATAGAGCCTCAGGCTCAATGCTTATTGTGCCCATATTGGGACAGTTCAGGCGCTCGGTCACAATACCGTAATAAATTGGAAAGTGTCACATGGGCATTTCATATGTATCTGCTTACATATATTTGATTGAGTGAAAGGCAAAATGCCTTATGTTTATGTGAAATAAATGTGTTCTGATTGCATTGCATGGCATAAGTTTATGAAATAAAATGGCTGTTGTGACCAGAGTCGTCATCGATCAGAGCTTTAAGCTCAACGAGTGGAAATGAGCTTTGAGCTCATAAGTGATTAAGAGCCTCCGGTTCAACGTTTAATGGGCCCTGTATCCACCAACAGATATGGGACAGTTATTAATGAGCCCTACAAGGGACAGTTTAGGCACTCAGTCACAGCAAACTAATAAATAAAAAGTGAGTTCTATGTGCATGTATCGAATATGAATAATGTGACTGTGCAATTCTGTAAATGTGTGAATGTGAAATACTGTGAATGTGCACTATGAAATAAAGTGAGACGTATGAATATTGTGTTATGTGACTGGGTGAACCATCGATGATGGTCACTCACCGAGTTCGCAAAACTTACCCAAAATTTGCAATTATTTTTCAGACTGAAGAATACCCGTTCGAACAAGCGATAGCAACCGCCTGTGAGTGAGAGAAGAGGTCAGGATCAGTTCGCGTCTACATTAATGTCTAATAACTTCTGTATAAAATTTGTATTTTCTGAACTTGTGTACAAATGATTAGGTCATTTTGTAAAGTCAATGGACTAAATTAATTTGTAATTATGAAAGGACGCCCCGTGGTCATTGTATTTACCGGTGATTTATGTATGGTAATGATTTCCCGCATAGTGTATGCCTGTGTTTTGGAAAAAAAAATGCTGAGTTTTGACTGAGTGATGTAGCACGCCACCCTCGCAAGGCACAGACTCGGATATCACCATCGATGTCGGGTTCGGGTCATGCGTGTTGGCCCCTGAAATTTTTTTATTTATTAAGCATGATTTGTTGAATTTGAGGTGATAGATTAATTGTTGGGAACCTTAATTGGCATATTAATGTTTATAAGGTTAAATGACATAGGTGATTTTATTTGAAGGGGTAGAAAGGATAAGTTGCAGTAAGGGTATTTTGGGTAGATCACAAGTGTTGTTAAAGTCCAAGGCTTTCAAGGAGGGCCACTTGGGTCCAATTGAGTTAAATTAAAACAACAAGGAAAGTAGAAAATGAAGGGAGCATAAGGTGTGGTCGTTTGGTGAGTAAGGAAGAGACAAAAATTGCAAGTGAAATGGGAGTTACCAAAACTACGTAGTTTTGGGAGGAGAGCTTAGGTTTTTAAGTTAAAACATCCACTTTGCTTAGTCATTTTTGGAAGCTACGAAACTTGCAAGGAAAGAAGAGAATAGAGGGAGCTTTCGACCTAGAGAAGAAGAAGAAGAAGAAGAGAGAAAAAGAAAGGTTAGAGCTTTGGTCCACCTTGTTTTAGAAAGGAGAAGGAAAAAGGAAGAGGAAAGGATCAAGCTTCCATTAGAAACCAAGGAGGATTTTCATGGGTTTCATCTCTAAGGTAAGGAAATGTGGTATCTTTTGGAGTTTTAGATGGGTTTTGGTTAGAATAGCTTAGGAAAGTTATGGGTTAAGTTAGATAGGCTAGATTTCATGCTTACACCTCCTTAGAATGTCCATTTTGAGATCTCTTATTAATGGGAATTTTATGGCTATTGTTAAAGGGAACCAAAGAAGGGAAGTTGTAACATCCCGTCATCGATGGGATGGGTACAGTTCATTTTATACATATTTGGCATGTGCATACATGATTTAGTTCTGTTTATTTGGTGATGATTGTACTGGCATTCGTACGTACATACATGTGTGACATATTTCTGGTTTGATTTGGATAACTTGGATTTGGGGATGATTAGGGCAAGTGTGATAATTAGGTTCTAGAATTGAATTTGAGTTAGAAATGAAAGTTAGGAAATTGAATTATGAAATTAGAGTATACGATCATGAGTTTTCTAATTTTGAGGATTTATAGAAATTTTTCTGAAATTTTCGGAGCAATAGGTCCGGACCGAAAAAATTGATCAATGACTGGTTAATTGAGTTCCGGTTCAGAGATTGATTGAAAATTGGCATGAAATAATTGGAGTTATGATTTTAGGAGTTATTATTCATAGTTATTAGAATTCGGGAAAAATTAGAATTAGAAACTGACTTGAGGTTGTTCGGATCGGACTTGTGGCAATTAAATTTGCCAAACAAGCCCTTAGTTCCTTAGTTTATAAACTTTATTCTTTGAATTTTTGGCTTCCACGATTTTGCTCCTCCTTGAAAGACCTTTAGCTCTTGATTTTCTTCTCCATCGTGGATCCTTCTTTGATTGGCTTCTTGATTCCTTCTTGCTATTTGCTTCCTCTTCCATCTTGGATCTATCTTTTGGCTTGGTGTTGAAAAAAGATGAAGATGGGTTTTGCTTGGGTGATTGTCGTGGGTGTGTGAGTTGGAGTTTTGGGTGATCCTTGAAGATTTGAGGTTTTTAATCTAGTAAGTTGCTTCCTTTCTTGCCTTATATGGTTGATTTATAGAGTTATTTTGATGATTTAACTTGAATATTTGAAGATTTGGCATTTAGGGTTTTCGATGGGTATTTTCGTTGATTTTAGGGTTGAAATTTTAGGAATTATGGTTGTTTGTTGAATTAGAGCTAAGGATTTGTGGTATGACGTGTATGGAATTATTTGAGAGTGGTTTGAAAGGAGAAAATTTGGATTTGGAGTTGTTATCAATCAGAAATCTGAAAAAAAAATCTCGGTTTTTGGGCGTTTCTGCGATTGCACGTCGCGACGTGCGAAGAACACGTCGCGGCGAGCAAAGCAGCCTCGCACGTCGCCACGAGCGCGGGAGGCACGCCGCGACGAGCAGGAGAGGACCACGTCGCGACGTGCGCAATGAGTACGCCGCGGCAAACGAGCGGACGCCGCCGCGAAGACGAGGGGCTCGCCGCGGCGAGGGACCAGACGTCGCAGCGAGGAAGCCCAAATTTCTGAAATTGAGTTTTTGAGGTTTTTGAATTTGGGGATTTAGGAATTGGTGGATTCAATTGGTTATGGATTAAATTCAATTTGGAGATTATGAATTCGGGATTTAGAATTGAGATTAGGGGAATTTCGGATTAGTGTCAGAACGGTCATAACATGTATAGTACGTAAATTATTCGATGCATATGCATCATTGAGCATTGGAATTGATACAATTAGTAATGTTATTTATATTTTGATTGTTATAGAGGCTCAAGTGGATCGTCGAGCGTCCGACGTAGGCGAGACTTCCCGGCAGTAACTCGGAAGTTCTGAGGTGAGTAACCTAGTTGGTTTCTTAACCTATATGTGCTACATTTTATGCAATTATGCCATGTGGAGTTAGGGATGGATTCTATGTGTTTGTTTTGATTGATTTCGGACCACAGGTGTTCGAAATATTTGGATTGTGCTATAGAAGTGTAAATTGTTTATAAATTGCTCATAATTGGTTTCAAATGCAAAATTGGATAGTGATATTGGATTGTGACATGGCTAGTGAAGATTGGAACATGTGCATTCATGCCATTATGCATGATCAGATAATTGACAGTTGTGACCGGTGCAGCCACCGTATTCAGAGCTTTAGGCTCAACGCACAGGGCCTCGAGCCCAACGATTTTCAAAGCTTTATACTCAACGTATCAAGGCTTTAAGCCCAATGTTTTCAGAGCCAATGGCTCAACGTAAAGGAGCTCAGGCGCACGGTCACAACAACGAAATAAAATGGAAGAGTCACATGTACATTTCATATATGAATGTTCAAATGTGAATTGTATGAAAGGCGTATCGCCTTATAAATGTGAAATTGAATGCATGTGATTCTTAATTGTGATAATATATGATTTAGTGTGAACTGTTTGTTTATGCATGAGTTGGGTAGACCATCGATGATGGTTTCTCACTGAGTTCGCAAACTCACCCAACATTGCATTTATTTTTCAGGACAGCGATAGTTTGACTCCTAACTCCAATTAGCGAGACTTTTCCTGCTGTGTGAGTGCCGGCAAGGGGAGTATGGCCCACAGGTCGATCAGCTGGGATATTTTGGGGATGATTTAGTTAGGAGTAGTTACTGTTTATTTTGGGCTTGTACAGTTGTAAATATGACCGAATGGTGTACTTGCGGTTTTTAAGAAATGAAATGAGAAGTACTTTTGGGTTTCAAAATTTAGTGAATTTGATATTACTGCTTGATTATATTGATGCCATGAGGTTTATAGAATGATCGAATCGTAGTGCACCCTCATCGTAGGTTATGCATCGCATGCGACCTACGGCGTCCCTGTATGCCCTACTAGAAGGGCGTTATGTATGATTGAGCCCAAGTTTAATATATAATTGGCTACACTTTCATGGTTGTTAATGCACTTTTTGACTCTGAATTCATGATTTTTGTGTTTAAATTAGTCTCTTATGATGAGTTTATGTTTTATGCAATTTGCTAGTTAAATTGTACAAATTGACATTAATTGCATTATAATTTTTCTAAGAACAATTGATACTGCAAATTGTTATTTTATATTGCAGGAGAAAAGGAGTCAAAAAGGATCTGAAGAGTCGACATGAAGTCCTTAAGGTACATCGCGGCGTGAGCCGCGGCGAAATGTAACTCCCACGTCGCGGCGCATCAACACATGATCGTACGTCGCGACGTCAACAATTCAACACGTCGCAACGAGCAAATCATTTCCACACGTCGCGGCGAATATTAATTTATACGTCGCGACGAGCAAGCAATTCCATACGTCGCGATGAATATTAATTCGCACGCCGTGACGTCCAGACGGGTATTGGGACTTTAAATAAAAAAATCACTCACTGTACTGACCCAACCAGAGAACCATCCCTTAAATATTGCTAAATTAGGTTAGAACGGGCATCATCTTCTGGGGATCGACATACGGCAGAGAGAAGGGAGACGAACGAAGAGAGAAGAAGAGGAAGCAACATCGTCCACCACCTAGGGTTCCCTTCGGGGTTCCCTAGGGATAATTTCACATAGGTTTTTTTGCCCATTTTTACTGCCGACTCCATCATGGTAGCTTGGATTCGTCACGAGTTGTGAAGGTTCCGATTGCTATGCGTGGCTTGGCATTTCTTTGTTGTTGAAGATGCAGTGATGGCTGGAGTTCACCGAGCTTTCAAGGGGAGTAGCTTAATCTATAGTTTAGCTATGATTTATAAATGCCTATGTCTAGGGTTTGTAATTTATAGTGAAGCTATTTGATTATAGTTAAATGTTGGACATTTAATGCGTTGTTTGGATTGGTAGTTTACATTGTCAAATTTAGCTACATTGTTATGAACAGTCGAGTTGGGGTTTATTGCTTTGCAGTTAGATTTGCTTAATTAGAGTTTAATTAAGCGTTGAACAATGTAAGGTGTTGTGGGTTTGTTTATGTAGAATTCTGTGTTTAAATATATGAATTCTCATATATGTCAACTTGTGATCTTGTCGATTCTTTTTTATCTGCCTAGTTCTGTTTGATATTGAGTTGATGCTAGATTTCATTTGACCATTTGCATTGGCAAATCCACCCCACACACTAAGATGCTTTAAACAAGGTTTTAAGCAATGGAGTTCATTTATTAAAGCCTTGGACTTAAAGAATCTTTTAAGGTTCTGAGGCTCAAGAGCACTCAATAGGGTCTTGGGAAAATGAGTCGAGAGTGACAGGAGTCCATTAATCAAGATCCTGGACTTAAAGATAGTTCTTTAAGGTTTACCATTCAAACTTAGTGATTTCTAATCCCACCGCACACACTAAGATGAGCTTAACGGGATCTTGAGTAATGGAGTTCATTGATCAAGATCCTGGACTTAAAGAGTCCTTTAAGGTTCTGAGGCTCAAGAGCACTCAATGGGGTCTTGAGAAATGGAGTCGAGAGTGACAGGAGTCCATTAATTAAGACCCTGGACTTAAAGTGAGTTCTTTAAGGTTTACCATTCACACTTAGTTTTGAACTGTGATAGCCAAAGCTCGTTTTCAAGAGGATTTTATCACTTGTTTTAGTATTTTCTTTTTCTATTTTCAAAAAAATCCAAAAATACTTTTTACATGCTTTTTAGTGTAGTTAATGTTTTCAAACAAAACCCCCTTTTTCTCACTGATTTCACTTGCATTTTATGACATATAGGCTAGTTTAGGTCCATTTCATTAGGTTCCGATTAAGTGAGACGACCCGAGGTTACATCCTATACTGCAATCCTTGGTATAAATTATTTTTGACCGGTTTCCAAGGATCGATCGTAAGGTCGAATCGACAAAGCCGCGATCAACAGAAGTGGAGCTAAGGGAGAGGCATTTGGAGCAAAGTCTACAAGCAAGGAATCAAGGTGGGTGACATTTTTATATTTGAATAATAGGCTACTAAATATTTTCCTTCATAAATGCAGTAAGTGAGCTTTCCAACTACTTTGAAGTGAGTATTTATGTTTCTTTAAATTGATTGAGAAATTGCTTATGTGTGGCTGTGTGTAAACCTTTGAAATAGCCTTACATTGCTTTGCAAGTATGGTATTGATTGCTTTTGATTTGTATGAAATTGAGTTGATGAATTGTGTAAATTGGCAAATGTGTCAAGTGCATGAAATCAAGTTTCCAAGATTTTGCCATTTTGGGCAAATGCTTTCAATGCATGAATTACATGTTATGTGGGTTGTGTAGGAAAATCCCGGTGTGAGCATCACATGCCCACGGTGCGGAAAACAAAAAAATTTTATTCAGGGACCTTCTCGAAAGCCAGGATCCATGTGACTATATAACAAAGTCAAACCAAAACGACCAAAGGAGACCGTCTCTAACGGTATCCACGCAGAGATCGGAAAACCTAACCGGGACAAACCCTTTGACCTGGGAATAGCTAGAACAAATTAAAGAGTGCTAGCTCTTACCTTTGTCCTTGGAGAGCTATGGAAGAACGATGAAGAGGAGAAGATGCTTGGAGAGAAGAGTGGAAATCGTTGATGCTTTGAAAGGAAACTTGAAAAACACTTTTCAATTAGCCTTCCTTCCAAAAGCAACGACCATCATCCTATTTCTTCATCTTCATTTTGTCTTTAGTCATTTAATGTAAACATGACAAGGCAAAAGAAGAAGCTTCCTTTTGTCATCCACGTTAGCCATGTCTTCTCCTCCTTCATCCACGTAATTAATAACATATATATATATATATATATGACATATATATATATATGTATATTAAATGACATATATATATATATATATATATTAATTCTTTAATTAATTAATAACATATATATATGTATATAAATGCTGAGGCGGTCCAGTCACACTGGGGTCGGTCCTATCGGGTCCCAGTATGGAAAAACCACTGGAAACCTTTTTCAGCAATATCGATGTCGCGATCTCATCGGGACATATCTCGATCTTATCGGGATCCATTTAATTCGTTTGCTCTCCATATATTGGAACTCTATTCAAAACTATTTTACGAATTCTCCGAGTTACTCTTATGCGTGTGACCCATTAGGTTCCCGGTTATGTTGGCCACTTAGATCAACACTTAATCCAAGCAAGTCATGAGCGGTATCTAGCAACACATCATGACCCCCAATTGACCGGAAAGTAATTGGTTTGACGAATGAATCTATATTCATCATGAACCATATCACGAACCTTTCCATAGACAATTACCGTGCAATTCGTCCTTTCACCATGCTATACCTCACTTGGTTATGAGTATGGGCAAAGTGTCAACTCTTACTAGACTGACTACGTCAAATCTAATCCAAGTGATTTCAGTTCTTGTCCTGGGACTCATTACTTAATATGTCAATGAAGACACTCTTCATGACATATGTACTCTGATCAGAGATTTTCTAGTAATGACCCTGACAAGAGGCCATGGGTATCATCTTCTGCTATCACAGAAGTGGTGAATCCTCTATTGGCTACTCAATTACCTTCGAATATCTCAAACTGTACCCAAGCACCACCCTACGAGCGACCTCTGTAAGGCAACAAAGAATGGAGTCAAAGCACAGTATCAGTATCCAAGATATCCTTGAGTACCTCAAGTCTAAGAATACTTGCACCATTGCTATGATGAGATTATCACTGACATTAGAATAGGACATCCATGTGATGATCTCATAGTAGGTCATCCAATGTACTTGCTACCTCTAGTAAGCATCCACATCTCAACCCTAAATATCTCATATTTACAATTTCTGAGATCCACTGCTTGATCAAATCAAGGAGCTTGAGATGTGCTAGTCTTTCCGGATTATCGATGTCCAGTCTCAGTAATCCTATGACTAGGGATAATTTAGATACTGACATAATTGCACATGATAGGAATCTCAGTAGTATGATCACATCATAATTTCCTTCATGCTATGTCATATATCAAGGACTTCATTAATTTGCTTATAGATCAATATCCATTTATAAATAATGAACATCAAATTAATGAAATATGTCTTTCTTTATTTATTCATAAAGTATGTACACAATTTTGTACAAAATGCGCTAAAGGCGATTGTCTTTAGGGCACTACTCTAACAGGTTGGGTATAGTCCATCAAGAAATTGTCACGTGCACGTTGACCAAGTCAAGGCTTCTCCCGCCTGCCCGCTAGTGGCACGGAGCTCCCTTTGGGACTTCTCAAGTTTACGACTACACAAGACCATTTTATAGAATTGTGTAGTTTGTCATGTTTATGGACTTGCCAAGCCATTTATGTGTTTATGTGTTTACATGTATTGACAAGTTTGAAAAATGCTTGAATTATGAGAATTGTGATTTTATGAAGTGAGAAATTTATGTTTTGTAGACAACTGTGAGAAATTGATACGTCTATGAACGTTTAAAATGGTTTCTGCTTATTACCGGATATAAACGTGTTACCCACAAGCGTAAGTTCACCCCCCTCAAATTCCGTCCCATCTCCAGGTGAGGAGCACGAGATCGACCATCGAGCTTAAAGGCATTGCTCCAGAAATGGATAATTTTTGTATTTCAAGTTAATTTTTGTAAATCAATGCTTTAGATGCATTTTGGGCAAGTTTACTTTTGTAAGTTGTATTTTGGATTTTGGATGCAAGTGGCTTAAAATGCCCTCTAAAGCCTTGTAATAACTCATATTTTCATATGAATGCAAGAATGTTAAGTTCTAATGTATTTTGTGCATTTCATGTATGTTTAATAACAATGCATCATTGTATGTTTTGAATTCGACAAGAAGGGGGAAATGAATTGCTTTATAGTTTGGATTTGATTAGAATGCTAAGAGTGTGTTGTTGCCATTGGAGTGGATCTTTTGGGATTTTTGGATTGGTGTGTGTTGTGAGAGATTGAAGATTTAAGTTTTTATGCAGGTACTTGAATTGAAGATTGGTTAGTGACTTTTTAAAAGAAGTGCTGTCAAATTTTATGCAAAATTTCACAGAATTTTGTTTGTGATTTAGACCTTCTTAGTGTTTGATTTGGATTGGGATATCTTCTTGAAGATTGTAGCATAAGATTAGATCTTTCAAATGGTGTATAATTTGCCTTATTTGGAGTTAGGAGTAAAACTTATAGGGTAAAACCTATACCGCCATCGCTCATATGGCTATGTTCTTGTTTCATGGATCCTTTATGAGCAGTGCCTTTGAGTGGCTTTTTACCTTGCTTAATGATGAAATTAATATTTGCATCCTTCATGAGAGTTGTAGAGCATCTTGTTATCTTTCTATTGAGGTATAATATGTAATTTTTAGGAATTGGAGTAAGAAGTTATGACAATTGAAAGATAACAATGAAAGTCCATTTTGGTTGTTCATATAGCTTATGAATTTATGGTAACTTTGCTGACAAATGATTGAAAACCATGGTTTTGATGAACCAATTAAGTTGGAAATTGTGAAGATGGTGAGTTGAACTTAGAGTTTGAAGTATTTAGGCTTTGGAATAAATAAATTTAGGAAGTGTATAAATGGTTATGAAGTTAGGTTGAAGGTGAGAAGTTTGAAAGAGGCTTTGGAGTTTTAGAAAATCCAATGTCCGTTAAACGGACATGTATGTCCGTTAAATGGACAGCCTCGGGTGCAAAACACCCCTTAGCCTGCCCATGTCCATTAAACGGATCTGAATGTCCATTTAACGGACAATCTCGCAGCATTTGGGCCATTTTCACCCTTACCTGTCCGTTAAAAGGACATGGCTGTCCGTCTAACGGACAGCTTCGGGAAAGATGAACAATTTTGAAAATGTTAGAGGCCGAATCACGTTCTGTGGTCTTCATGAACGTTGTAGATCTCGATGTCTACTTTCTAATGGTGCAGAAACAAAAGAAATTTGATTTATAAATTAAAAGTTATGGTGGTTGCGCTAAAAGATGTTCAAATTGTTTAGGATGTGAGCATAATCTATTCTTTTGTGCATAACTCCCTCATCCGACCTCCAATTGAAGTGAGACTTAAACCATTAGATTCATAAGACATATATCTTCCTCTCCATAAAAATTGGTACCTTTTAGAGTTGAATTGAAAAAGTTTGCATTAAAGTAAGTGAGTGGTCAGATTGGAGATCATATTGGGAGTATGAACTCTTTTAGGCCTTTTGAGTATAACTTGAGTTATACAACTCCGTTTGAGGTGATTCTTGTTTCAAAACGAACTTGAGGCATAAAGCTACAACTTATATGAATAAGTCAACTTATGATTTTGGTGTTTAAATAGTGTGCGCTCGCCACGAATGTGGAGTTACAGTTAAGGACCCTGCAAGGTTATAAGTACAAGGCTTCAAGACTCCAAGAGTTGGGCTCTGGGAACGGGGTCCAA
The DNA here is from genome assembly GCA_029891385.1 of Erythroxylum novogranatense. NCBI lineage: Eukaryota > Viridiplantae > Streptophyta > Magnoliopsida > Malpighiales > Erythroxylaceae > Erythroxylum > Erythroxylum novogranatense. Next base: position 81,034,117 of record CM057232.1, on the reverse strand, counting down.
CAATGCGGGAGTGGGGGGTTACATTTAGGTGGTATCAGAGCCCAGAAGTACGAGCTTATATGGGCATTTTCTAAAACGTAGGTCAAGTCACATACATTAAAGTCTTGTAATAGCAAACCGTGGCAACTGATCCCTAGTCTGAGTCGCATGAGTATGAGTCATATGCATGATCAGGTGTTAAGTGTTTAAGTGTGAGAAAAGTGGTGATATGTCAGAATATGAGCCAAGGAAGGTTTATGGGCAATTAGGAATGGGAAAAGAAAAAAAAAGTGGATAATGATATTCATATTGTACTGTGGTTATAAACCCTTGAATGTGATACGAATGCGAATGTATTGGCATGGGCTGATTAAGGAAAAAGTGATATTACAATGACTAATGAGACCTAACGTGTATAAATCAAGTAAACGAAATTTTCTATAGCCTGGAGAGGTCAAATTTGGACACGAAAAGAATATCGGTTAAAAGTGATAAGAGCATGATTTAGCAAAAGAATATGTTTATGTGAAATCAAAAGTTCTGGATGATTAGGTATTTATGATTTTGACTTGTATGTTCGATAAAATGGGGATAATTGGAAATGAGAAAAAGTACATGGTTCGATAAGGCAGATATAGATTCACTACAATTGTGTTGGTGTGTATTATGAAAGATGATATCGATATTATACCATAATGTTCTAACTTCGAATGAAATAGAGAAGTGAAGATATTGTCAGGAAGAAGTAGGAATGATGAGATTAAAGTGTACAAGACCAGCTAAAAGAAATAACTAGAATAGATTTGGATTTGAAAGGTGATAAAAGTTATGATTTAGCATAATAATATAGCTTGGATACTGAGATTTCATTTCTTGATGATTCTGCGTCTATAATTTTAAATGGGTTGAGAATATACATATGGACGATGAAATAATAGGAACATGACTTTACAAGTGATGGAACGTGATACATGATGTGTAGTATGAAGAAAATTAGAAATGCGCCTAGGTTTGGATTGTAGGTATGCATGTGGATATGGAAAAGATGATAAATCAAAAGGGGCAGAGTGAAGGAACTTAAAATGCAAATTTCAATGATCATGATAGGGTGTTGCATTCGAAGAAGAGGTAAATATTGAAAATCTGGAGCAGAATCGCTGTCAATATGTGTGTCAAGGTGAGGAAGAAAGTGCAAGGCACGTTATTGGCCTACAAAATAGGTTTCTGTTATGATCATATGGTAAACCCCAGTCATGGGCAGGAACAAGGATAGAATTGTTATCTAGAGTCAATTGGAATGTAAGTAGTATTAGCGAATGTGAGTAGTGAAGACATGACATAAATACATCTTTAAATAAGATGTAAGGATTTTGGCTGGTATCTACCAGGGTGTTAGAGTAAATGAAATTGCTTAATGTCTCATTAAGCCTTATTATGGATTTATGAACAATATCGAGGAAAGTACTAAGAAATCATTGAGATAAGGTCAATAAGTTGGTTACTCTAATTTAAAAAAAAACTGATCAATGAAGGAACAAATTTGAAATGAATAAATTATGAGTCAAAAGTGAATATCGGAGTTACATTCATAGCGAAGACTCAAGCATAAGAGTTAGAAAAGGTTATTGAGAGTGTATACATTTTGTTGATGTAAAGTATCAAATTATATAAGTGAATCTTAAAATTCGAGGAGGCACTCTTGTTAATGTGAGGTGAACTTTGATCCATATTATAGTTTGTATAACTATGTTTGGGAACTACAACTTATATCTGATGAATGTGTTACCAACACAGGAAGTTATGTTTGCAAATAAATTGCAATGTATGGAGAAACTGGTCTGAATGAACAGACATTAGAATAAGTCAATGTGGAATCACAGGAAATCAAATGAACTGAGGAAATCAGTTTAGGAGAGAGTTCATTGGGAAAATTGAACAGAACATGTGACAATATTACTTTACTGAGGAATTAATTATTTAAGGAATGACGAGAACGAAATATAAGCACAATGAGTTCGAGGTTATATGTCTGTAGGAGTTAACAATGTCCCTGACAATATTATGAGATTAAAGGTTAAAATGAGTCAAGCAACATAATATCAATGAGTGACTATGATCATAAAGGTAAAGAAAATATATTGAATATTTGAGGAAGAACAAGTAAGCTGCGTCAGTGACGAATGAAAACAAAATAACTACAACGTTAAGTACGCCATTCGGATTTGGAGATTTTGTCGTGTATGCAATAGAGGTTCCCAATCGAGATCACGAGGAAATTGGTTGTACTAGTATACGGTGATTTTGTGTACCTAGCGATAATTATAGCTTCTGAGCTAAATTTAGATTCATGATTTGAAAATTTTTGCAATAGTAGTTGTGCAAAGGAACATGTCTTAATAAAGTTAGTGTTAACTGCATCAAATAGAACATTCAATAGTAGAGTACCAATTATGTGAAGGGTATAATGTTGAGTTAACATGGAGCAAAAAGTAACAACAGTTTTGTAGAAAGGAATTGGGAAAGCCCAAAGTGAGGATTTAAGGGACTATGATTGGATGAAAAAGGTACGTGAACTACCTGATTCATATATATGTCCTAGTAAGAGCATATCAAAAGAGCAATTGGGGCTAAGAATATTGAATTGAGTGATTACATGCTCGAGTTCCTTGTAGTCTTGATTATAGGAGACAAGTATAAAGCATATATGTCTTGAGGGCTTCAGCTTATGAAATTAATGTATAGTGCAAAGTGACTATAGGCAAAATCATCATTATCCTGGTGATACCATTAGAGGCGTCAGACGACAAAAAGATTCGTTCACTCTGAGTAAAAGCCAGAACAAATTTTGGATACTGTTCATGAGTAAAATGAATTTAAATATAAATAAAGTGGTTTTTGGAAGACGAATGGATTTTGGTGGATCGCATCGAAGTTGTGAATAAAGGGAGAAAGATTTAGAAGTTAAGTGTACTAATAACAATGAAAAGTGAAACAGATGTCTTGTTCTTGAGTGTTTCACCTTTGCCAAGATGAAAATACAGGAGTATATAAGGGGAAGCTAAATTTGTCATAAAGTAGTCCATATAAAATTATGGCGATAATAGGACTATGGATTTATGAGTTGTTTTATGATTATCGAAATCACATTCGATATATGTGTTGTTAAAATTAGAAGTGAAAAATTTGGAAATAAATTTCGAGGACGAAATTTTTATTAGGAGGAGAGAGTTGTAACATCCCATCACCAATGAGAAGGGTAGAATAGTAATTTGGAACGGGTTATGAGTGTTTAAAATTGTCTTGGTATGTTCATGCATACACATACATGTAAATAGTGACTTTTGCACATGTAAATGACTGTACATGCATTCATGACATTTTTCCAGTATATTTGGTCATAAATGTAATTTTGGTGAAAATGTGATATTTGTGCTTGAAAATTTAATTGAAGTGGGTCATTGTGTGTTTTAAATTTTGGGAGGATTTTAGAATTTTTCTAGAAAATTTCGGGAAAATTTTATGGACCGAAAAAATTGTCAGGTGACAGGCTGATTGATTTTTGGTACTGGAAATGACTGTCCAATGGTACTGAAAAATTAAATACATGATGTTTGGATTTATTATTTCGAGCCATTGACATTTGGAGAAAATTTAGAGTAGAAATTGGAGATCACATGGACTAGTTACTAAAGTGGACCAATTGGAAGCATAAGAAATTGACATGTGGCAAGTGACATGTGTCACTTGCCCCACCACACATATAGCCACGAAAGTGATAAATGAAAGAGCATATTTTGGTCTTTCATTTAGCTTTTTACGACACTTTACATGGAAAAGGGTTAAAAGGTGATAGGTGATTTTAGTTGGAAGATTTCTTCTCTCATGCGTGACCTTCCTTCCTCTTTCTTCTTCAATGGTTTGCTCTACTTGTTATACCCACACAAAAGCTCCTATGTCCTACTTGCCTTCTCTTCTCTTGTTCACCAAAAATCCATACCTAAGCCTTAAGAGGTTGATAATCGTATATGTGTGGGAAGGTAGAGAAGTTGGAGAGTTTGAAAAATTGAAGAAGTGGAAGCTTAATTTGGTAAGTAATATGTTTTATTTGATGGGTAATTAAATTAATTGTGATGTTATTTAAAGTGAATTGCATGAACTTGTGTTTAGTGTAGATGGGTAGGTAATTTTCTTGGTTGAGTTATGATTGATTGAAAATGAATGATATAGCATGTGTAGTATGTGAATTAAGTGTTTTGGATTGCTTTTTATGATGATAGATGAGTATTCATTCAAGAAAGATAATTGAGTGTGTGTGCTGTCATTTGTGGACTAATGTTTAAGGAGAGGTTTTGATTTAGTTATGGTGGATTAATTGAGTGAGAATTGGCGTAGAAATAGTATTGGAATGATAGGATTTAAGTTAGGTGTAAAATCTGGAAAATTGGATGTGTGTATGTTTCAATATTTTGGTTATAACTTTTTATATGTTTATGCTATTGGGATGAGGTTTAGCTTAAATTAAACTTGAGAAGTTTGACTAGAATTCTTATGAAGGAAGTTCTGTCCAATTGTGGCTTGAAGGGTTTTGAATTTTGCTTTGAAAGTGAGATATATGTACAGGGTGAATAGTGGTAATTCTAGCATTTAGAGATTTGTGACCTGAAATCTTTGTAAATTTTTTTGAGTTGATTTATGCTGAATGTGAGAAAATTATCTTCACAAAAGTTGTAGCTTCTGTTAACATATTTCTATTGCCATAAAGTATGACATTTTTCGATATCGGGATTGAAAGTTATAATTATTCGAAATTATGTGTATTTTGCTTTGCTTTTGAAAAATGTTCATTAAGTGTAGGATTGTGTACTGTGCTTTGAGGCAAAATTCTGGACTTATATGTTTTGAATTGAAGTAACTGGTCTACATGAAAGTTATAGAGAATTTGCATAGCTTTTAAATGATGTATAATATGTTTTTTTGGTTGTGGAAATTGGAAGATATGAAATTTGAAAGTTTGGATGTTGTTTTAGGATGACAAATTTCTAGCAGAAACTTTGATTGAAAAATTGAAATTGTTTTTAAAAAAAACATTATGCTGAGTTTTGACTGAGTGATGTAGCACGCCACCCTCGTAGGGCACGGACTCGGATATCATCATCGATATCGGGTTCGAGTCATGCGGGAGTGGGGTGTTACACGTGCTCGCAAGCAACGCGTAGCGCCCTCACTAGCGCGCTCGCCCTGGCAAGGCATCTCCCTCGCGAGGAGGGCTTAGCGCGCTCACCCTTGCGAGGAGCGCTTAACGCGCTCGCCCTCGCGAGGGCCAGCTTCCTTGCCTATTCGTTTTTTTTTTCACTTGTTTTCTTCTCTTCTTCTAAAATGCATAACTTTTTACTCAAGAGTCCAAATTTGACAAATTAGGTATCAATGGAAAGATAACAGAAAGCCCTACAATTTCCATAAGGACTGACAGACAAATTCTAACTTTATAAGTGTCAAAATTCACTTCAAAATTTATGTCATGTAATTCTCATCCTAAACACTAACACAATTTCTAAAAATCATAACTTCTTATTCCATTGTCCAAAAATTCCACGCTTTATATCAATGAAAATATCAGAACACATTCTACAACTTTCATGAAAAACTTGGAAGCAAATTCAACCTCTAACTGGGTCAAAATCTCAATCAAAGTTTCTACCCCATAAATTCTCCCTAAACCACCTCCAAACTTCAACAATTCATAACTTTCAATTCCCACGTCCAAAAATGGCAAATTATACGTTATTGAAAAGCTATGAATTTCCTCTATAACTTTCAATAGGGTTACTTGATCTAGTTCAAACCATATCAGTCTAGAATTTGCCTCAAAGCACAGTATCTACAAAACCTACACTTATGGACATTTTCACAAACAAAGCACATTAATCTTTGGAATAACATCCAAAAGTCAAGAGATCATAACTTTCAACCCTGATATCGAAAAATGTCATACTTTATAGCGATAGAAAGATAACAAGAAAAGCTACAACTTTTTTGAAGACCAATTTAGCAAAATCTGCCTTTATCAACCCAAACAAATTCCCAAATTTTCAGTTACAAAATTCAACTTTAGTGCTACTATTCATCCCTACTCACTTTCCCACATTCATGTCAAGATTTGGAATTCTTAAGGACAAAATTGAACATCATTTTCTTCACAAGAAATCTAGCCAAAGACCTCTAGTTTAATTCAAATCAAAAATCATCTCAATAGCACAATTATAGAAGAAGTTATGGTTAAATCATTGAAATATACTCAAATCAAATTTTCCAGATTATCATCATAACTCTTCTCCTACCTCTTCCACATCATTTCCTCACCTATAACCACTCAATTTACTCAAGATTTCAACCACAACTAAGTCAAAGCCTCTACTTGAACATTAACCTACTACACAACATCAACATGCACTTAATTCTTCATACTTTTCCTATACTCTTCCAAACATCAATTCATTCCAATTTTCACTTCCAACACATCTCTAACTCTCATTCTTCATATTCTACATCATTCATTAATCATCAATAAAAAACAAGAAATTCACACACCTATATACCCAAAACACAATTTCCATGGAATTAATTGTAAATAACATCACAAATGATTTATGTAACTACAAACCCATGATGTCAAGAAATTCACACACCCATATACCCAAAACACAATTTCCATGGAATTAATTGTAAATAACATCACAAATGATTTATGTAACTACAAACCCATGATATTAGACACAATTCTTACCTAATTAAGCTTCCAAATTTTCTAATCTTCAAAATTGTCACAAACTCTCTAACTTCCACTACCATACACGATCATCATCATCTTGAGGGGGGTAGAAGGCTTAGGTTTTTAGTGAACCAAAAGAAGAGAAAGCAAGGTGAAAAAGAGTATAAAAGATGGTCAAAAATCAAGAAGAAACAAGGAAGAGGAGAAGCTACAAAAGTTGGTGGAGAATTTTCACTTAAATCACCAAGAACCTTATAAGAGGAGAAACATCGTGAATGACTAAAAAGAAAGGGAAAGATTTTTAATTAAATAAGATAGTGGATTTAAGGTCATGTTTGGCTCCACATGTCCTATTCTTAAAACCTAAGTCCAATTTCTACAGTAATCATCTCCCAATTTTCAATGGCTCAAATTAATAAATCCGAAAATCATTTATCTAAATTTCCAGTGCCATTGGATAGTAATTTCTACTACCGGTAAACAATTATTCTGTCACTTAGCATTTTTTCTAGTCCAGAAATTACCCCGAAATTTCAAAAAAATAATTTCTAAAATTCTCCAAAAATTCGAAAACCACAATGACCCTCTCCAACTCAATTTTTCATACACACAAATCACATTTATTCACAATAACATTTCTTAACACTTATACCGAAAAATGTCATGAATGCATGTACAGTTATTTTTCATGTACAAAATTTACTATTCACATGCATGCGGATGCTAGATTATGCATGAACATGTAAAGGCATTTCTAAACGCCCATTGACCACTCAAAATTACTATTCTAACCTCCCCATCGGTGATGAGATGTTATACCCAACTTAGAAAATAGGGCTGGCCTGCTGACTTTAGACCGGGCTAGGTTGAGCCTAATTTCCAAATCTAAAATATTTTCTCCCGTAGTTGTGCTTAAGTCCATTAAGATCATATTAGCTATAATTTTCTATCATGATTATAAAATTTGGCATATAGATTTCAAAATAACATTCCTCAATAGGAATTTGCTTAAAGATATCTATATTACACAATCAAAAGGTTTTGAATTTAAGAAATTTTCTAATCAAGTAGGTCAGTCGCAAAAGTCTCTTATAGACTTAAGCAAACGTCACAAAGCTGGAACATCCACTTTAATAAGACAATCAAAGAGTTTGATTTTATTAAAAAATATGGATAAATTATAGTTCTATAAGAAGGTGGTTAAGAGTGAAATCATTTTCCTAATTCTATATATGGATAATATATTGTTAACTAAAAATGACATACCAATGACCCAATATGTAAAGATTTGGTCATTTAAGAAATTCTCCATGAAGAAGATAAGAGAAGCAACCAATATTCTAAGAATAAAAATCCATAAAGATAGATCAAAGAGGTTGCTTGGCTTGTCCAAATCTATATGCATAGACAAAATGCTAACGAAGTTTAGCATGAGAATTCAAGAGGGAATTCTTACCAATATTTAAAAGGGGATTTAATATTATATGCCTAATTGGAACATTGGATGACAAAATGATTAAATTAAACTTCATAACTATGAATGGACAGGTTGAATCAAACAATTTTGACGTTCATAATATTTAGGTGGTCATGACATGTTACTAAATGTTAATCTTAATGTATGATTATAAATTTTCTAATTAGAGAATCAAAGATAAATTAAAAAAAAAATTAATTTTTTTAATTTTAATTATGAATTAGAATTAAAAAATTTAATCATCGTCGACATATTAGGAATCTAATAAGTTACACATAAAATGGTAGTTAAAAAGAGAAAATTAATTTAAATTAAGTTGAAATTAATGTAAGAGACAGTCCATCAGCCCACACCACATCAGGCCCAATACCTACAACATAACTCACATCTTCTAGAAGACTCCTCATCGATACCCTTGTTATTTTTCTGTTGTAACCGAATGATATTGTACAACTGTATTGATCACATTTGTATATATATACTCTTCCTCAACAATGTAAAAAGTTACGGTGACAATAAGAAATTCATTACACTATTCTACTCTTACATGGTATTAGAGCTACACAGACAAACGTCTATGGCTGCTTCTCCTTCTTCTTCTATGGCTACTGTTGATTCTTCTTCTGATCAGCTTCTAAATTTTCCTTCTCTTGCCAAATCATTAAACTTCACCATCACCAAACTTACCCGTTCAAATTACATTACTTGGAGAGCTCAGGTCCTTGCTGCTATTCGTGCCTTGGAGCTTGAAAATTTTATCTCTTCCTCTTCTGCAATTCCTGTTGCTGTTCTTCCTTCTAATGACAATACATCTGAACCTAATCCTGAGTATCGCCTCTGGCATAGATCTGACCAACTTCTTCTTTGCTGGCTATTGTCCACTGTCGATGATGATGTTGATAGTCTTGTCACTCACTGCCAATCCTCTGTTGATGTTTGGATTACCCTGGAAAAATTATTTGCTCAAACAAGCATGGCCAAAGTGTTACAGTTAAAACAACAGCTCTCATCAATTAAAAAGGGATCAGATAATATCAGTACATATATGCAGAAAATAAAAATTATCAGTGACTCACTTCGTTTGGCTGGTCATCCAGTCCCTGAATCTGAACTTATTCTCAGTGCCCTTGCTGGCTTAGGACAAGATTATGACCCTATTATCTGTCTTTTATCAAATACTATGGCTTTTACTTCTTTTCAGGATGTACAAAGCTTCCTCCTCATGCATGAAACCCGTCTGGAGCAACAACATGATGTGTCTCAAATCTCACCACCACCAACAACCAATCTTGCCAATCACACTTCCTCCTCAGCTGTTTCTGGTGGCAGACATTGGGGACGAGGCAAAGGCACAAGAGGAAGAGGAGGCAGATCTACCCCTCGGGTATTCTGTCAACTTTGCCAAAAGCCATATCATTATGCTTTACAGTGTCACAAGAGATTTAACGTAGCATCCCAACCCCGCAGGACCCGAACTCGATATCGTGGGTGATATCCGAGTCCACGCCACACGAGAATGGTAGGCTACAGCAGCCAATTTCAAAGACAAAACTCAATACACAATTTATTTAACGCTTTAGAATCAATCGAAATGCACAATTCAATAAGCAAATGGGTCCCTTTAAAACGAATACATTCACTCAAAACACAATTTCAAGAATCACATTTCGCTTATACAATTATCACTCTGGGGCCCTATAAAATAGCAGTTCAATTTAGTAGAAAACGCGAATTATTCATTTACACACACAACTCGGAAGACACTTATGCGGACGCCAACCGATCCCGACCCTAGTTTCCGACTCGAATGCAATGTATATACTCCCGTTCGTCGGACGGGTACTCTTCAATCCACGAAAATAGTTGCAATGTTGGGTGAGTTTGCGAACTCAATGAGAAACCATCATCGATGGTTCACTCAAATCATGCATTACGCGTATCGCATATAGCATAGTACAGTAGTAGTCAATTAACGATGATCGTATAACATTGTATAAAGACTATATAACAGTTTACTGATGATAAATTCTATATTATATATACAATTCACAGTGATAACTAACTACAGTACCATACCGTTGATTACGGTATAGCCTCACAATTCACAGTAGTCTATTAACAGTCTACGGTAATCATACATAACAATTTACAGTGTCACATCACGGTTCATAGATATGCACGGATTACGATAAATCATGTCAACACGCAATCGATCATTGCCACAATTCATCATTCATTCACAATAATTTGCGATGAGCGATCCACGGTCATTCACAAGAATCATACAATCATTTCGGACATTCAATATAGTATGCAATGCATATGAGACTCTTTTCCATTATTCATGTTGTACCCAAGTGCTCGATCGGTGTTCGTGGGGACACGTCGTGATTTCTCCCCTGCTAAGCCCGGTCGATCAATATTCGAGCTCGAGGCTCTTTTCGGTGATAATAGCAACTTGGGACACGTCCATTATCTGATCATGCATTTATGCATGCAGTGCAGTGTTCAGTAATTCAGTATTCAGTGATTCAGTAATTTACAGTGTATGGCTACAAAGCCCAAGATATCGCCTCCCAGTGTCACTCAAGAATTCAATCCAATACAAGAATCGTATGCGAATCGGTCACATATAATTCAAGAATAATCTGATTCACTCATACATTTCAAAGGTCATACAAGAGTCGATTCAATACGGTGAGAACATACGGTTCGATCATGTATATTTCAATAATCATGCAATTTATGATTTCATGTAGCAAATCCGTTCAAGATCAGAAAAGCATACAATTCAATCACATTCATTTCATAATTCATACGGTGAGCATTTAGACAATTAAGAATTTGAGAAACCAACTAGGTTACTCACCAGAAACCGAGCTATTGCACGAAGTCCCAAAGAATGTCCGTGGAACGATGATCCAACGGCGCCACTATAACAGTAAAGTACAACCCATTATTAATTGCCCAATTAAACAGTACAGTAATGCATATGTCTCAGTGCAAATGATGTACAATGCGTGCTCACGATTTTCCGGTGCTAAATCCCAATTTCGATACCTTAAGCCCAATTCCACTTTCTTACTCAATTGCTCGACAATAATTGATCCAGTCCTATGATCCAGTCCAATTTCCTATATTCATACTTCCTATAACAATTTCCTATATTCATACTTTCTATAACAATTTCCTATCCATTGGGTCAAAACCTCTATTGCAATCTCCAATTAAAACTCCAATATTCTCAATTTGTGACACTTAGGTCACACTATGAATCACAATTGACCTCAATCTCTATAATTCAGCACAATTAAATCAAATCTAATTCCATAATTATTCACAACAGAGACCTTTTTCCTATTTCATAACGAATCTGGAATTACCTCAATTGGAGGTCCACAACAAAAGATATGCCCAATAACCCAGCAATCATCCAATCAGAAAATCCATCCTCGTCGCGACCTACGTCCTTCGCCATGACGTCATGACGATCGTTAGCATGACGTATAAATCGTTACGCATGGCGAACACTCCCCTTCATTACACAAGACGCCAAAAGCTCGCCATCGACGACGTGCCAATTTTTCCACTCGTCGCGTCGTCTACACAAGCTCGCCACGACTAACACATTTATTTAAATTCAATTTATTCGTCATGACGAAGCCTACTACTTCTTTGCTCGTCGCGACGCATAAGACCAGATCGTCTTCTCCGAACGATTTTTCGCCATTAAAGCTATTAATAACCTCCATTAAACACCCTAACCACTCAATCTAACCCCATAAATGCCATAATCGCTCAAATAACCAAGAATAACAACATTAAAGGCAATAAAACTTACCAATCGATGAATCGATCCACAACTTCCGTAAACCCTAAAATCTTCCCCAATCATCGATTAACACTCTCCAAATCCTTCTCAACCTTCATCAATCACACTAAATCAATTAGCTTTGCATAAGGAGAAGATCCAATAAGAAAACAATCAAAAACTCATAACAATGGGAAGGGATCGAAGACTCACCGAGGGAGGGAGAAAGAAGAAGCTTGCGTTCTTCACTTGGGATGAAATCCCCAAAATTTCCAAACCTAGCTATTTATAGGCATAGGTCTCCAAATCAGTCCAAATTTCAGTCTCTAAATTTCAATCACTCAACATATTTATTTCTTATCAGTAAAAATCCTAATTTTTCCATCACCATTGGACAGTTCTTTCAAGATTATACAATCAATCGATCGATCGCCCAAGTATTTCCTATCAAGGCGATTTCTCAATTTCGAAATTTCCTATAATCCACTATCAAATACCGATCGCTCAGAACCAATATTAAATCAATCATTTGAACCCAAAACTCAAATTTCTCAATTAATCATATTCCGATCGATTCGATCGGTTCACAATTTGATCAGTTCACAAACCAAATCCTTGACCAATTTCTATTCACGATTAAATACCGAAAAATCATGAATGCATGTACTATGAATATATGCATATCGCGATAAACCAGTTCCTCTCTAATTAGAGGCCAGTAGCATACTCAGTCAATAAATACAGTAAAACCGATCAGTCAGTCCCGATATTACCATTTTACCCTTGCTGACAGTAACGGGATGTTACATTTAATCAAAACTGGCAAGGTCCTCCACTCTTTCAACAGCCCTGGCGATCTTCTCCTAATTATGTGCAGAACAACACTGGGTATAACAACTCACCTCAAGCACATTATGTTCAGTCTGGTTCCTCCACTTCCTACATGATTCCTCCGCATTCAGCTACATCATCTGAGCCACCAACCGAGTCCACCTGGTTTGTTGACAGTGGAGCAACCAACCATGTTACTCCTGACATTCAAAATTTGAGCATCAACTCTCCATATACTGGCAATGAACATTTAACTGTAGGCAATGGTAACATTTTACCTATCCAAAACATTGGTTCATCTTCTTTTCAATTTAATGCTTCTTCTACACGTTTACATTTTAAAAACATTTTACATGTGCCTTCTATTACTCGTAATCTTTTAAGTATCTCTAAACTTACCAAAGACAATAATATTGTTGCTGAATTTTCTGCTAATGATTGTTTGTTTAAGGACAAGCTTTCAGGGACCACTCTTCTAAAGGGAACTCTGCAGGATGGGTTGTACCTCCTCAAGCCACCATCTAAAGCTTCTCATCCATCCTCAGTTGCCACTTCTTCATCTGTTTCTGTTTTTCCTAGTGCCTATGTCACAACAGTAGATGCAAATGTGCTACATGCCACAATGGGTCATCCTTCCCCATCTATTCTATCCAAGATTGCACAGTCTATGAATGTTAAAATTGATATGCACTCTCTTAAATTTTGTGATGCTTGTAAAGTTGGAAAGTTACACTAACTTCCCTTTCAAAATCATTCAGTCAATGTTACTGCCCCCTTTTGAAATTGTGTATTCTGACATATGGGGTCCTTCCCCAACTTTATCAACAGAAGGACATAAATACTATATTATCTTTATCGATGCCTACACTAGATTTACTTGGCTCTACCCTTTAAAACTTAAATCCGAAGCCTTTTCCACCTTTATCAAATTCAAAACACATGTAGAATTACAATTTAATCATAAGATCAAAGCTTTCCACACTAACAATGGGGGGAATATCAGTCTTTTCAACCTTACCTTGCATCACAAGGCATCTCTCTGCGGTTATCCTGTCCCTATACACATAAACAAAACGGTGTTTCCGAAAGGAAACATCGTCACATTACAGAAATGGGTCTCACTCTCCTCTCTCATGCATCAATGCCTCTCTCCTTTTGGTTAGAAGATTTTCTCACAGCCACCTACCTAATCAATCAATTACCTAGCCCCACTACTAACTTCAAATCCCCTTATGAGCTTCTTTATCATAAACAGCCAACCTATGCTCATCTAAAACCTTTTGGCTGTAGTTGTTTTCCCTACCTAAGACCCTACTCTCCTCACAAATTCAACTTTCACACTACTAAGTGTGTTTTTCTTGGCTACAGCTTGTTTCATCGTGGTTACAAATTTCTTAATGCTCATGGTCAAATCTATATCTCTCGTCATGTTGTTTTCAATCCATCCGAATATGCCTACCCTCTTCTTTTTCCAACCCCTTCACTTTGCCTTCTACTTCTCACAAAGCCCATTCTACTTTACCTCTATCTCTTCTTAAGGTTCCTCCCTCTTCTATTCAGCCTACTGCTGGAAGTTCTCTGCTGCATAATTGGTCTCCAGAAGCTGCTCCAAACTTACCATCATTACAGGTAAATTCTTCTCCTCTATCTTCTGATTTACACTCACCTTTGTCTTGTCCTCCCAGCTCCTTAACCCCTCTCTCTTCTTCTTCTCATACCTCTCTTCCATCTCCCATTATCCCTTCTGATCCTTCTGCTCCCCTCACAAACACTCATCCTATGCAAACTCGCTCTAAGAGTCGCATTTTCAAACCTAAACTATACCATGCTCCTCTCTCTTCCTCACCAATCCAAGAACCCCCATCTGTTTCCTTTGCCCTCCAAGATCCTATTTGGAAAGCTTCTATGGATGCTGAAATGCTTGCCTTACATTCCAACCGTAACTCGACTCTTGTCCCTTATCAACCTAGCATGAATATTTTGGGAACTAAGTGGGTGTTTCGGGTTAAATATCACTCGGATGGTTCATTTGACAAAGCCAAAGCCCGGTTGGTGGCCAAGGGGTTTAATCAAACTCCTGGTGTGGATTTTACTGAGACCTTCAACCCAGTGGTCAAATCCTCCACATTCAAGGTGATCCTTTCCCTAGCAACCTCTTTTGGGTGGGATATTCAACAGATAGACATCAACAATGCATTCCTTAATGGCATTCTACATGAGGAGGTCTACATTAATCAGCCTCAAGGGTATGTTAATTCCTCCTATCCTACTCATGTGTGTAAGCTTTCTAAAGCCCTATATGGGCTCAAACAGGCCCCTCGTGCCTGGTTCTTCACTCTCAAACAAACTCTTCAGCAATGGGGCTTTAAACCCTCTAAATGTGATACCTCACTTTTCTATCTTCATCACCATCATACCAAACTCTATATTTTGATCTATGTTGATGACATATTAATCACTGGGAACGACAGAGAGGCCATTCACCAGCTCATTCTCCGTTTACAGGACAAGTTTGCCCTAAAGACTCTTGGTCCTCTACATTACTTTCTCGATTTTGAGGTTCATCGCACTCCTACCGGTTTATATCTATCACAATGAAATACATTTATGATCTTTACAGAGGGCCAATATGCTTACACGTAGTCGTGTTCCACCCTCGCTGCTTCGGTCGGGCTATCTACCTTTGATGGTGATCCTATCGCCAATCCGTCTGATTATCACAGCCTTGTTGGTGGTCTGCAATACCTGTGCCATAGTCGACCGGATATTAGTTTCATTGTAAACAAATTAAGTCAATTTTTAGTCAATCCCCTTCAGCCACACTAGGTTGCCCTAAAGAGAGTTCTTCGATACTTACGTGGCACTGCTGATACCAAGCTCTTTTTCAGCTTTTCTTCATCTCCCTTACAGATCCATGCATTTTTTGACTCGGACTGGGCTGGATCTATTGACGACCGCAAATCTACCTTCGGCGGCTGTGTTTTTCTGGGTGGAAATCTGGTCCATTGGAGCTCCAAAAAGCAATCGGTTGTCGCTCGCTCCAGTACCGAAGCTGAATACCGTGCTCTCTCCACTCTCTCGACCGAGATCCTTTGGCTATTGTCTTTCCTCTCTGAATTAGGGTTTTCACCCTTTCCTCGCCCCGCCATCTGGTGCGACAATAACGGCGCTCGTGCCTTGTCCCAGAACGATGTCTTCCACGCTCGCACGAAGCACATTGAAATTGATGTGCATTTTCTTCATGATCGAGTTGCCGCGGGAAGCTTCGAGATCAGCTACGTTAGTTCCGAAGATCAGCTTGTTGACCTCTTTACTAAGTCTATGGCTTTCGACCGACACTTCTACTTGTGTACCAAACTCAAGCTTTGCAGTCCACGACGCTTGTATTTGCGCGGGGGGGGGGGTGTAAGAGACAGTCCATCAACCCACTCCACATCAGGCCCAATACCTACAACATAACTCACATCTTCTAGAAGACTCCTCATCGATACCCTTGTTATTTTTCATTTGTAACCGAATGATATTGTACAACCAGATTGATCACATTTGTATATATATACTCTTCCTCAACAATGTAAAAGTTACGGTGACAATGAGAAATTCATTACACTATTATACTCTTACAATTAATTGTGAAGTTTGAGAAAATGATTAAATATGAGATATTTGATCTTATTAAAATTAAAATTTATAATTATAGTTAAAATTTTATTTTATAAGAAAGAAAATTCTAGTATCTTTTTTTTCTATATATAAGAAAATAATTCTAGTGTTTACTCTCAAATAGTATCTACAAAAAACACTCAACTCTTTAAGAAGAGAAGGCAGTCCATCAACCCACACCACATCGTGCCCAATACCTACAACATAACTCACATCTTCTAAGACTCCTCATCGATACCCTTGTTATTTTTCGTTGTAACGAATGATATTGTACAACCTGTATTGATCACATTTGTATATATATACTCTTCCTCAACAATGTAAAAAGTTACGGTGACAATGAGAAATTCATTACACTATTATACTCTTACAATTAATTGTGAAGTTTGAGAAAATGATTAAATATGAGATATTTGATCTTATTAAAATTAAAATTTATAATTATAGTTAAAATTTTATTTTATAAGAAAGAAAATTCTAGTATCTTTTTTTTTTCTATATATAAGAAAATAATTCTAGTGTTTACTCTCAAATAGTATCTACAAAAAAAACACTCAACTCTTTAAGAAGAGAAGACAGTCCATCAACCCACACCACATCAGGCCCAATACCTACAACATAACTCACATCTTCTAGAAGACTCCTCATCGATACCCTTGTTATTTTTCTGTTGTAACCGAATGATATTGTACAACTGTATTGATCACATTTGTATATATATACTCTTCCTCAACAATGTAAAAAGTTACGGTGACAATGAGAAATTCATTACACTATTATACTCTTACAATTAATTGTGAAGTTTGAGAAAATGATTAAATAAGAGATATTTGATCTTATTAAAATTAAAATTTATAATTATAGTTAAAATTTTATTTTATAAAAAGAAAATTCTAGTATCTTTTTTTTCTATATATAAGAAAATAGACAAAAGTTAGCTAATACTGTTGCCTTCTCTTCTTAAAGAGTTGAGTGTTTTTTTTGTAGATACTATTTGAGAGTAAACACTTAGGCAACTTGTAGTTGACACTCTATGAAAAAAGATTTTGCAAGAATTCAAATCAAATATGATTGAATTAACGTTTTAGAATTTATGTTTTTCAAAATTTTCAATTATTAAAATCTAATGAGAAAACTGAAATTTTTTTGCCGTGATAATTAGATTATGTTAGTTTTCCAAACAATATATTCTTCTTTCTATCTAATTTTACGGGAAACTAAAAGTTATATAATGAATCCGCATAGCGTAACTTTCTAAAGATGAACCAAGGGTTATAATTTAAAAGAAATTTCATCGCCTGCCTGTATATCCAAGTGTTGTGCGCTCAGTGTTTCCTCTGCTTTGAAGGGATATAATAAGACTATTCTGAATTTGTACTTGTTCAACACAATACAATATACTTATAATTCAGAGATCCGACAGTATATCCTTATGACCCTTTGGCATCATATTATATATATGTATGTATGTATCATATGTCACATGGATCAGATCAAATACCTTATTAATTACATGATGTTATGACACTGTCTTAACAAATAATATAATTAATCAAAGTCAAAACAGTTCTTATACCGCAAACATTGGATGCATAACTTTTGCTGGCAAGTTTAGTAGACCCCCGACAATCACAAGTTTATAATTGGATTGGGTGTGCTTCATTAATTTAAGCCTACGAAAAGCTGTTGTTCTTCAAGGAAAAGAATAGTTGAATGATCGAGCACAGGGGAGGAGGGAGAGACAGATAGCGATAAAATAGAAATAGGATGAGCACAACTAGGTAGGGTCATTTCTAAAGTAGTATGGTTAGTCCAAGATCGGAGAATAAGGGAAGAAGTATTAGCTAGGGATTTCAAGAAATAGGTGTAACAAATATGAACATATTCTAGTTTTTACTTCAAAGAATTTGTAAACTAACATACACAGACTGTAGTTTCCGAATTCACATGTTATTCTAATTTACCAAAATTGTGCTTGATTCAGTGATGAGATTTCAATTAAAAATTGTGTCTAAACTCTTATATGGTTAAAAATAGTTGTATAAGACTGCGGAACAGATGTTCTATTTCCAAATTCCTGTTGACGGAGAATAGGAATTCGGAATCCCCCAAGATCCCCGATCAATGTAAAGCCAACAAACGTCAGATCATAAAACCTATATGAAAAGACATATACCTGCCTTGATCTACTTCTACTTCTGAAAAAATGGATGTACAACAGGATTATTTTTTATATAAAAAAAAAGCAAAAAGAGATGAGAAGGTAATTTATACTAACATGATATTGTTGAAGCTCTGTTTGTATTTTATATAATAATTTCATTTAAAACAATGTATATCAGAATAATTATTACACTTAGTGTACTATAATAATTACTAATTAGCAACAAGTGAGATTAAACCGTAACTTACTCCTCTCATAATTCTGTCAGGTCAGAGTCAGGTCAAAGTGTAGGCACACCTAAAAGGAGCGATTCGTGCAAGGAGAGAAACCCAAATAATTGTAAAGAGACAAAAAAAGAAAGGTAACGTGGCGGGCAGTGATAAGTGGAGCTGTACACTTATCCAGATAATGGTTGTGGTGGGTCCCATGAGAACAAGTCGAAGCCGTCCCTTGCACTTGCACATGGCCACATGGGGCACCTAAACCCTTCACAGTGCACTATTACGGCGGCTCCAATTTCAACTCATCAGCCGTATGCCCCACTCACTCCGCTCAACTTTATCTTAAAACAAATTCCCATCTCTACACGACACCTTCTCTTTCGCATATGAAAACATATCAAACAGAACAAAAAGAAAAGTGTGATATGGCGTCAATTCATCTTTTTAAAATTAGTTGTGTAAGTTGAAGACTCTGTTAATTTTGCTTAGTTATGTAACTAAGCAGTTGTTCATAGAAAAATATATAGAGGTAAAAAAATAAAAGCCTGTGCTTCCAAAACAACATTTCCTGGAAGCATCATTTGCCTTGGTTTAAAAATGTCACCTTTATTAGAAAATATATAAAATCAATTAAATTGACCTCATAATAGCTTAAGTTAGTGTGATGAAACGATCACTTTAACATCTTTTACGAATATCTTTTTATATAAAATTAGATATTGTCCCTCAATTCAAAGTCAAACCAGTTACGAAAATTTAGCAGGGACGCGTGCTCTATCAAAGAGCTTAAAATGGACCCAACTACTTGAGTGAGCTCACAAACCTAGCTGCTTTGAAAGCTATGCATTTCCGATTAGGACATACGTATAACCTAGCAACTTGATGAAGAACTAAACACTAAAACGATGTTACGATCCACGCTATCCGCCAAGAACTGGTGATAATATTAAATTAAATTCGTCATATATTTTACTAATAATTAATTTTAATTAATTAAGTCTCTCGTTGAGTTTTTCTATCTTTTTGCATTAAGATTTCAAGTTCAAATTTAGACCTCAATAAAATAAATTAAGTTGGATGCCCTCTTAAACTCTTACGCTCAAACTTTAATGAACTATGAGAATCTCTTTCATCTAAAAGATGAGTTAGTAGAGAAAGATTTCTTTAAGAAAAAGTTAGTGTTAAATATCAACATACTTGTACGCTTTATATATATAGGTAAAACAATTCAATTTACACATATAGTTTAATTAACCATATAATGTATACTTTTGCATAGATAGCCAAGCTTATGTCCATGGCTCACAATAAGGATGATGCCTCGGAAAAGAGGAGAATGATAGCGTCACAGGGAAATTACCAAAATGGAACTCCTATAAGTCTTGTGTTTTGCATTATCTAGACATAGATAAAGCAAAACAAACCCCTTAAGCCTCCAAGTCTACCTCTAACTAGTGTTTTGAAACTCGGATCGGACCGGCCGGTTTAACCGATAACCGATCAATTATTCGATTCGGAAGACTCCTAAAAAGCAGTCCCTAATTAGAACAATGTGAACCGGTGAGAATCGATCAATTGACCGGTTAAATCGAGACAGGTCGAACTGATTGGCCATTGATTCAATAATTTTTTATTTTTTGTTTTTCTTTCTAAAATGCATCACGTTTTTTATTTATATTATTTGAACCGGTCAAATGAATTTTTTATTTATATTATTTGATACTTTTTTATGTTTTTAATATTACTAATATTATATATAATTAAATATAATTATTGCGTAATTATGACGTCACACCGATTTAACCAGTGGTTGAACCGGTCGAACCGATCGAACCAGTGATCAGTAAAACTTCCGGTTCGACGTCCGGTTCAGATTTCAAAACCTTGCCTCTAACATATTGCTCATCATATCAACCTATTGTTTCAAAGGCAAAGGAAAGAAATTTAGCCAAAGGAAAAGGTATTCAAATCGAAATAAATGGAGTTGATGCTCAAGTCTACAGGGCTATTATATTGCTTGAAGCTAAAAGGTCACACTCAATCACTTAAGCTACAACCGTTCTCTCAAATGCATATCTATCTCTTTCCTCTAAGATACTCCCAGTGTTTGAACTCCATTCATCTTCTTTAGTAATTTGGTCTACTAGTTGCTCATCCTTTTTAGAAATCAATTTGACTTTAATGTTCTTCTCAAGAATAACATTTTAAAGAACTCCTTGTATTTTCACATCACAACATCCTTTGCTTCATGACATTCGTTCAACTGGTTGAAAACTAACTAAGAGTATGATTTTACAATTTGTCTTTATTTTGCGAATATTGTAGCCTTATTTCTAACATGTTTGTATGTAGGATCTGTATAGATATAAGAATATCTACATATTTGCAACTTTACTCATATATGTTGACAAGTTTGTATATTTATTGCTCTTGCCTGCTTATTTAGATTAGTTTGACATATCAAAAATATAAGAAGTTAATTTGACCTAACATTGTAATCCGAAATTTAAGTCAGATAAGATTAAATTTCAAACTTAACAACTTAATATTCTAATATATTTATTTGGGCTTTCAAACCTCAACTTGCTTATATGCCTCTTGATAAAAATTAGATATTAGATTTTGATATTATAAATATTGTAAAATTATGTGCAACCAAAAAATCAATGTACTAATACCTTGTAAAACTATAAACATGCTTTTAAAAAACGATTTTGTATTTCAATCTTAAAATAAGTTACTAAAAAATTGTTTATAAATTTTAAGAAGTCGACAAGTTATTTGTTATATACGTTTGTATAAGTTTTGACTCGTTTTAAAACAATTTGAATATAGTAGAGTTCACAAGTTTTGTTGAATATTTTATGTAATTTTAAATTATAAATATATTTAAAAACTTAAATTATTTATTTTATTATTAAAAATTTTGAAATACACTACTATTTAATAAACTTGTAATTATATTTTCTTTCTTTATTATATAATTTTGGTTTTTAATAAATCTTTATTTTATTCTCTCAAATAGGACAAATACATTAAAGATAAGGCAAAGTATCCACATCATATCATTACTCCGTGATAAGTACACTATATAACTCCTGAAATGGTACAGTAGATTAAGATACATATAGTTTTATGTGGGATGAATGAGTTGACTTTGACAAGCATTGAGGACATTGTCGTGATCAGAGTTGTAATGGGACATTAGGGAAAGAATCAAGCATCACTGCTGCAGCCACACTAACATATGCATATATATAAACACACGTAGAAGAACAAAGGAGTTGGAGGAATATAGTGAAAGTGGGGTGCCACTTAGACAGAACATAGATACATTGAACCTTTGCTGTGCCTTTTGTCTATTTAATAGTTCTCTTGTGTTTGCACCCAAAAAAATAGTTCTCTTCTGTTCTTAATTTGACCAACGAACTGATTTTTAACGTTCTTAGCTCACACGTTCATATTTTAAGCCTTTGGGAGGGTCCATTGGCTTTCACGCGTTAAAATAAGTCACCAGTCACCACTGTGGAGTTTTTTTTAGGGTAATTCAGAAAAAATCAATTAATAAGAACGACATATGTATATAGCGGTCTTTTACAAGTGTCTCAGGGACACATGACGTGGATTCAAAGCAACAGCCGATTAACAACTTAAAACAAAGATAAGAGTTATCATGCCTTAAAAGGAGGACCTCCCATGACAACTCAAGAAGATATACAAGTGCAAGCAAAATTAAACCCAATAATAAAGTAATGAGAGTACCCAAACTAGCCGACATTCAAACCACTAAAGACTTCCAATGAGCAAGACATTAAGTATGATCTTCACTCATTTGCATCTTTCTCCTTGAGAGATTTAGTGGGACCTTCGAGTATGCACTTAACCTGCAAAGTTAGTAGTGAAACTCACAAGAACCAACAAAGAAAATGTAGGAAAATAATTTCCCTTGGGTGGATATTAATAATTTTAATATGACAAAATTGGAATGAAAATGTAGGGAAAGAAAAGAAAAGGCTTCAAAATTCAGAAAATGTCGTATCTGATTCTTTAGAATCGTAACACAAGATTTGCCCCTTGAAACAAGTTACTAATGATGCTTAAGCAGCTAAAATCATTTCATTCCACCTTTTATGATGACGAAAAATATTTGAAGTTGATAAAGAACCAATGGAGTGAATTATGTTCCATAAACAAAGGGAAAAAGCAAGCTTTCCCGTGAGAGAGGGGTTGGAATTTATTAGTAAAATTGCAAGTTAATATATCTCACCATCACCCAACTGTCCCAGACCAAGTCTCCTTCAACTTTATAAGTTATATATTAATCGCAGCGTCGTCAGATCTAGACATCTTTTTTTTCCCCCTTAAAATAATGTATACGAGTTCATTTTTTATTTAACATTCACGTCAAATTTAAGAGACCACGGGTGCTTAGTTAATAGGTTTGAATGGGAGTTAATAGATATAGAATGAAAAATAAGTGGTTGTTTCTTGATTGTTATTATTGGAGTAATAGTTTGATATTTCGCTTTTGAGCAACCTTTCGTAACTTCTATTTAGTAAAAGAATGAAATTTATTTCTTAGTGACTCTTTTTAAAAGTATTTTTAATACTAATGAATTAAATATAATTAATTAATTAATTAATTACAATATAATTAATTAAAATATAATTCATTCATCAATTAAAATATTATAATTAATTAATTAATTAAAATAATATATTATAATATAATTAATTAATTAATTATAATCAATTAAATATAATCCATTCATTAACTAAAATATTGTAATTAATTAATTAATTAAAATATTATTAATTAAAATATAATTAAATAAACTATAATTGTTCATTAATTAAAATATTATAATTAATTAATTAACTACTATTAATTAATTATATTATTATTATTTAATTAATTAAAATATAATTATTTAAAATAGTATTATTATTTAATTAATTACATCATAATTAATTAAAATATTATCATTAATTAAAATATAACTAGTTAAAATATAATTAATTAAAATAGTATTATTATTTAATTAATTACATCATAATTAATTAAAATATTATCATTAATTAAAATATAACTAGTTAAAATATAATTAATTAAAATATTGTAATTAATTAATTACAATATAATTAATTAAAATATTGTTATTAATTAATTAATTGCAATATAATTAATTAAAATATAATTCATTCATTAATTAAAATATTGTAATTAATTAATTAAAATATAATTATTAATTACATTACATTACAATTAATTAAAAATACTTAATTAATTAAAGTATTATAATTAATTAATTACAATATTTTAATTAATTGATATATTAAAATTAATTAATTATAATTTTCTAGAAACCAACCACTATCAATGGTAATAGTAATCATTATTTCCTCTTAACCAACCATTATAATTATAATGATAATATCTATTCCTATTTTTTACTATATTTATTCTCATTCATATTACCATTCCCTTATGCTAACCAACCGCCCCCTACATGTTTTGTAATCTTTATTTCGAAATTAGAATCCTTTAAATATATGAAAGAGTAGAAAGCACTCTGCTATTGAGCGAGCATGGGCTCCTATTCACACTCATTTACTTAATTAAAACAATATTATTAACTTAATTGAAGATTTCATTCCTTTTCTACCATATAATGTTAAGACCATCCTATATGAAGGTGTGTAACCTTGATCTTTCCATAATGAGTTTAGTTTAGAGGGAAACCCTAGAATTAAATATTGTTCGATAGAAGTGGATTTTAGATCACATTAATCTGAATCCATAGATCAATTCTTTAAGTTGGGTTCTACATGTGGAGATTAAGAAGCGAATACTCTTTGTAAAAGATCTAGATCTATGATGTAGACTATATAAACTTAATAAAGGTAGTTGGGTGTCATGGATTTTAGTGCCTTCAGGTAAATGAATGATTTCTACAAAGTTTTCTATTTTATTGGAAAGTGTTTTCGTAAGATGAGAGAGAAATTGTCCTAGAGAAAGATATGAAGAGAAATAAACCGGGGTTGATTAGATAGGAACTTCACTCATAATTATTTGGGCATCTCCCTACTCACTCTTATTAATAATAACTTTACCACTGTCATTAGAAAAGCGTATGACTCTAGTATCCCTTTGGAACCTTGGCTAGAGGTTTACAGGGATAATAGGAAATAAAGCAGTCCTTTATAAGAGTTCTAAAATAGACAAACAAAACTAGTAGTTAAGAACCTAAGTATGTTAGTCGAGATACAAGCTCTTTCTCCTCAAAGAGCGTCAACTCTCAAGATCTACTTCTTAGGGATCCAAGCTGAACAATCCTCCAAAAACTTAAAACTCAAATAAGATCATAGGTTTGATACTTTCTTATGCATAAGATCTTTATACAAAGGCAAGTTAAGAGCATACTTATATCTTTGTATGATAGAAGTAAACTTATTGAAGACTCAAGCTTTAAGGGGAGAGAGAGAGAGATTATAGAGAAAAGTCTTATGAAAACACACAACTTTTATTGATAAAACTAGTATAAATTCGAACTTAAATTTGAACTTGGTTATTGGAAGAAGTCTCTTGCTTTTATAGGCAAAGGAGGTTATAAAAAGACAAAAACATATTTGAATAAGAACAAAGTCACATCACACCCTAAACGGATAAGAACAACATAATATCAACTATTCTAGATAAGAACAACATCACATATACTATTTTAGATAAGAATAATGTCACATTATATAGTAAACAGATAGGAACGATGTCACTATAGAAAAGACACTTAAATATAAAGAAAAACAATTAAATAAAGAGACCCACAATAATAGGTGAAATATTAGTCATCATCCCTGTCATATAGGATCTTGCCACAATTGCAGATTTGACAGGGAAGCCCCCCCACTCATGTTGTTAGTACCATTACTAGTTATTCTCTATTTTTTATGGGGCTCGCTTTCCCTATGCGTAAATTTTTCAAAAATTTAGTTAGATCATTTTATTGATGATGGAAATTTCATCATCTAGATCTTAGGCACCCTGGAAGGAGGAAGTTTAAGTTTGAGATGGCATTGCAATGTCAAGACCTAAGTTTATTGGATTGTCTGGGATGTGAAAGTCTAACATTTGAAGTTCGCCAGGAACTAATTCTCTGGGCCAAGGTCCAATAGATGTAGAGATAACTAGCAGTGTATATTTAGAAAAATGGTTTAGATTATTAAAAAAATGCCTAAGGTTATTAAAAACATTATCCTTATATCTTGACCATTGTACTGAGGTATGTTGAAAATACACTTGATTCTTAAAGCAGATAGATCAATCATATGTTGTGCGATATGGTCAATGAAAAATAAAGAAGCAATGGGAGCATTGCTTCTCTAATGAAGTCCCTCATAACCTAATATCCTCAATAACTTGTGAGAGTTGCATCCTCCACATCATCAGTGGTTGATACCAGTCAAGTAAGTTCTACAAGAGGGAACCTTCAGTCTCTCTATCATATAAGTTTTTGATAGACCTGTAAGGAAGGAAGAGAGATATCACATGCACAAAGGGTAGAGAGTGCCCATAAATACCACAATGCATTGTTTAAGAGCGGACCATTGATGAAAAATACAGTAAAATATGGTGCTTGTATGTTGAATAGGGATGGGCAACAGTGTAATTTTTCTTTGTTGAAGAAAAGGTAGAGGTAATAGAAAAGACTTATCCAGGCTCGCTGGGAGCCACCACCCAGGCTCACTGGTATACGTACCTTAAATAACTTGAATCTTGAGATGGTGAAATTAGCTTCTCATTGTTCTCAAGTCTTAATCATCAATCAATATCCTAATTCCTACATACCAATAAGGTAATAACCCAATCAGTAATCACAAAAAAAAAAGGAATCAATCAATTCTGGTTTAGGCTTCTTTTGAGCTGGATAATGATGCCTCTAAGATTCATCTATTTAAATTTACTCAAGGTGAAGCTATCAGAAATTTTACCATGAGATACACTTGGGTGGGTGGACCATGAGAAGGCCCAGATGGAGCCTGGAGGGTGGAGGCGTTTTCAATCTGGTGAAAGAGGGCTGTGCGTGCAGAGTTGAAGAGAAGAGAAGATAGGGATTTTTTTTAAGAGGGGCCACTTATATTTGTAATTTTAAAAATTTTAATTATATAAGTAATTTAAAAAAAAATTGAAGGGGGGTGGCTCAGTCCACACTAGTGTATCCATATTAAAACCTTGTTCCCTCTATCTCCTTTATTAAAATTGCTCTACAGAAATCTTTATTAGCATCAATCTTCAAGATTTGTTTTCCTTTGTCAGGAATCTTTAGTGGAGGCATATGTTGACTGATCTTCTTTAATTGCTTGATTGCTTTTATCTGGTCAGGAGCCCATAGTGTTAGCTTTTTCTTCAGTAGCTTTGACAACTGGCATAGATATTCTAACATATGAAGGATGAAATCCCTAATATAATTCATAATTCTGAGAAACTGTTGGATTTACCTTACAGTAAAGTTTGTGTCTAAGAAGTTTAGTAGTTTACCAGTTATATATAGCTAGGCTAGTAGAAGCATCATAAAACTTAATGCCCAGAAATTCTATATAGGTTGAACAAATTCAACTTTTATAGGCTGAGAGCATGATCTCATATTTCTTTGTAAGTTCAAAAAATTATTACAATAAGGCCTAATGTTCTTGTCGGGTTTGAGAGTAAAAGAGGATATCATCATTATAAATGAAAAGATTCGATATGATACCATCATAGATCCTTATCATGACCCTTTGAAACAATGTTAAGGCAAAATTTAGCCCAAATGACATAATTATACACTGGTATTGGGCATTATAAATGCAAAATGTTATTTTATGTCGATCTTTTAGGGCAATACCTAATTGCCAAAATCTAGCTTTTAAATCAAACTTTGAGAATATTTTGGTCTCTTTTAGAAATAATACCTACGTATTAATCTTAGGTAGAGCAAACTTGTCATCTTGAAGAAAATGATTTAGAGGCTTGCAATCGATAAATAACCTATGTTTTCCTTTGTTCTTTTCTGCTCTTTTTTCCATATAAAAAGCTTAACAGGCCTACTTTGATTTGGTCAACTCGATCAATCCTTGTTTTAAAAGTATAGCACATTATTTTTGTGCCATATTTAGGTCCTTTGGATTCATTCCTGGATGAGTGGCCTTTATTGGATTAACGTCCTTATTCTTCTTGAATGGCAGTTAGACATAAAATTTTGAGTTCTGACATAGTGGATGTGGATGATTGAATTAGTCATGGCTCTCTAGGCAATATTATAAGATATGATCTATGATATTTTCACATCCAGTAGGAACATCTTGTAGCTCGAAGATGTTGTCTTTAGTGTACTCATGAAAATTTTGTTTATAACGAATCTTCTTTGGAAAGATTTGTAACTTTTGTGCTTGGTAATATATATCCATCCTAATAAGTACGTCAGGACTAGGAAGATTACTTCCTAATATTTTTGTCTAAACGATATTGCTTGGGAAGAACTTTATCCTAATCCTTCTCTTCGTGATAAGATCTATCTTGAAAGATTTGCCGTTAGCTGCAGTAAAGTATTCTTCATATGGTTGTCATTCTTCCATTAAAAAAATATTTGGTTTCATTACACTTCTACAAAAGCTTATATCCATACAACTAGTAGATAAGATTGGCCTGTGATATTTCTCTAGATACAACAGTAGCTTAACGTATGGTCGTATTACTACTGACTTCTTAAGCTCCCGCTTTAAATAAAAATATTTCATCATGTGCATTGGTTAGTCATCTTCTTCATTAAGAGAAGAGACTTCATCATCAGTAGACTTGTAGTCAAATAGTATGAATAATGTCTCTTCATCTTCACTAAACTATTCTTTAAAAAGAGATTTGATGTCCTCATCATCTCTTATGGGCATCATAGCTTCATTGGACAATAAGATTTTTATTTCATTTTCAAAAAATTTTAGGAAGTTAAACTAATCTGACTTTCTAGTTTCAGAAGCATGCCTCTTGAAGAATCTTACTCTCTTTTTCTTCCTTCGGTTGAAAGGATGAACTCTTAACAATTTTCTTTTGAAATGATTCTCCTTCTTTGTGTTACATGCTCATTTCTCCATATCTTTGCATTTAATCTTTATGTACAACTTCTTGCATGCTTATTTGAGTTAAGGTCCATCTTTTAGCATTGTTTTGAAGAACTTATGTTGCCCATATAATTCATCCAGTGTCACCAAAGGTAAATGGTAGATTTCTTCGAGAGCGATTTCTGACATGTCTAAGTGAAAATAATTGATTGTTCTTTGTAATTTAGGTTGCAACTGACTAGAAATAGAAATTATAATATTTTCAAACATTTTTTTAAAATGCTTATGTAAATCTTTTCTATTTATAGAGCAACACCTTTTAGAGTACTCATGTCTACTTTGTCGATTAATGAGTTGGAAATCTCCAATGAACTCTTTATGAATCATTTCTAACGAGGAACTGGCTTCTGACAATTATAAGACTTGCATGTTCTTATATTCACCAAGGCTTTGGAACCATTATGAACCATTATGTTAAAGTTCCCATCATTCTAGAGATAAATTTTGTTAAGATGTCTGTAACAGACATATCAGGTCTTATCATCTGAAGATCTATCTAGGCACTGAAATCATGCATTCGATCTCTCCATTTAGTTGGTGGGATATCATCAAAAGTGAACCATTGGCCTTAAATAGGTTTGTAGATAGGAGGTAATTATGGTCTGACCAGTTTAGTCATTGACTCAACATCATCAACCTTAGGTTTAACTTCTGTCTGTGGTTGAAAAGAGTATGGAACAACCACCATCATTTGACATATTTGAGTGATATCTACAAGTTGTTCTGTGCTTTTTGTGCTTTCAATAAAAGAATAAGAATCTTGGCTATCCGTATGACTATCAAAATTATCTGATATACGTGACTTTTAGAGCTATCTAGAACTAATTAAAGGGTAGCTATGGATTTTTTTTAGGAATGGGTTAGCAAAGGTCTTTCTTTTAGTGAAGAAGTTGGCAATGTATTGATATGTAAAGACCTAAAAGTTGATAGAATATCTTTTATTAGCAAGTTTAGCTTAGAAGATTTTGATGATTTTACAAAGATTTTATGAACAATGGATAAGACATTTTGAAGACTTTTTCATAGTTAGTAGCATCAGGATAAGATGGAGTGCTATAAATAGGTCTTACGGTTGGATATATCAAGGTGTATGTATCATATATAACTCTGGATTGTTGTTTGCAATTTTAACTCAATTCTTTTGAGCTGTTCTTAAATATTTTAAAGTTCTCTTTCCTTTTTAGAGAACTCTGGTCCACAATAATGTTGGTCATTATATCTTATCATATCCAAATCAAGTTGGGCAGCTTGATAGAGTAATTATTGACGTAATTGTCACAGTTAAAGAGATATAGCATTAACTTTTGAATTTAGTCCTTGTGTCTATTAGGATAGACTGTCAAGCTTTGAATCAATTATGTGAAGGACATTGTTTTGTTTCATAACATATTGTGCCTGCCAATTTAGTACCTCTTTTGTAGTAGAAACAAGCATATGATTGTCGTGTGGAATGATACCTGTTGATTTTGGGTACGACCTCAAAGATACCCTGATGGTTTTATTATTCTAGGCTTCCAAAGGTTGAAAATCTTCCTCATATGATCTCATCATCATATAAGGTAATGGTTTAAAGATCTCCTTAGGGATTGAAGAAATTATTGGCATAAAGCATCTTGGTTGGATCAAGTGTTTTGTTCTAGCTTCTCACAATAGTTTAAAGAAATCCTTTCGTCTAAGCTTAGGATTCGTAAGACCAATCCAAGGTCTTGAATCATAATTTTCATCATGCTTGGGTTGGATTTTCTTTTCTAATTACCATGAAGATTTTGACTTTCTATTGGGCTCTTCTCTTCATCTAGGGACATAAACTTTGTCATCACTATCAAAATCATCATCCATCTAGCATTCACAATCTAAATTGCATATAGACGAGTCTACATTCTAAATGAAATGGCTATTGACATGACTGATATATACGTCATATCCATCAGGGTGGACAAAATGGATTGGAGGGCCATTAATGCCTTTTTCATAATTTTGGGTTAGAAGAGGCTTTAGATAATTTTGAGTATTCTTTTCCAAATTTGTTGAAAATAGATTTTACCGTTCCATCCTTAAATCTTTTCAAGATTGAAGGAGTGGTGGGATGAATGGAACGTCGATAAGGAGTATGAAATTCTTTTTCGTAATTCATGATCCATTTTATAGGCATGAACTCTGCCAATTATTATGATGATAATTGTCGTGAAATCTAAATGGTTGTTGTCCCATTCTAAGATCAATCTACTATCATATAAAGGGCATCTCGTGTAGAGTTTGAAAAGTTTATATCTAGAGCATAATTCTATAATCTATAAATGATTTCATGATAGAGTGTGACCATGATAATAGTAGGGTCTTGATCAACTCTAACAATTTGAATATAAACTTTTAGTCTAGTGGATAAAGTTTGATCATCAAGCTTGATATTGAAGTTCGAAGCAATCTTCATGATAATGCTTCCATTGCTGAGAGTAGTTCAAAGGATATCGATTAACGCATTCTAGTAAGACATCAAAGAAAGAAACTCTAGCTAGGATTCTAATTATCCAATTTGTTAGAAGGTTTGATTTGATTCATAATATTTTAAAATATAATCGACAATTTTACTTATTAAAAGTATTTTTATCAAATACAAAAATTATTAGATGATAATTATAAAGAAAAGTGAATTTAAGAACCATTTGAATAGTTTATTTATCATAAATATATTGATTTTTGCATAAAAGTTTAAAATTTCTTTAAAATTAAATTAAACTAAATCATTTTTCATCAATTCTTAATATAGTTAGGTTGATATTAACAAATGATATTTATTTAAACTTAAGTGTTAATGTGATATAATTTTTTAACGAATAAAAGTTTTGATCATTGAAAACTCAAAATTTTCCAAAAACTTTTGTTGATATACGTAATCCATAGATAACAATCTTTACTTATTGTTGTGCTTATTCAGTACATCTATAATTTTAATGTTCACAAAGGACTATATTGATATGTACATTCTCATTTAACCGCTTAGCTTTTACCATATAAAACGTAAGCATGAAAAATTTAAAATGACCAAAGAGCAAAAGAGAATTAATGTGGCTCAAATAAAACGCTAATGAGTATAACTATAACGCCTGGGAAATTTGTGGATTTATTTTTTATTTAAAATAAGAAAATAAATTTACCTAAAAATGGTGGGGTTACAAATTTGACTTTCCTCTCTCGAAGCAAGGCCCGCCCATTGAGGTGGGTCTCACTTTAACCCCAATTGCACGTTGGTTCCACCGCCACCTCAGTTCCGCCGCCGCCCCACTTTTGCAATTATTCATGTTAACTCCTACCGTGTGGTAACTCATACCGACTTTTCCGTAGATGTAGCCCACAACGTGTGAACTACTGATTGTGTCTTGAAGATAAACTAAAATTGCATGAAAGTTACTTTATGTTCACGTGCCTTCCTTTTTCACTCATTCTTATATGCAGCTAATTTTTTTTTCCCCCTTATTTCTTCATCTTAACATTTGTGTTAAGAAACATTAATATCATTTGTGTACCGTAAATATATATTTTAGTAAAGTTATTCATGGTTTGTTCTTCAATCATTTTCATTTTTAGGGTAACGATGATCTGTTCCTTATTATTAAATCGTAATTACAATAATTGAGTTGCATTAATTATTTTAACATCAAGAGCCAACTACTCTTTAGTTTTATAACAAAAACAGTAAACATATCAATCTTTTGAATAAAGAGTTTCTTTTATTCTTACGGATGCCAATGTTTATGTTCCGTCTCTACTCGGCAAGTAAATACTATTAATTACTGTTATTGCATTAAGAAGGCTTTGTCTCTCTCATCTTCTTCTCATACATTTGCTTGATAATGAATCCATCCAAACGTTGATGAATCTGTTCATTATTTATAAGAAACTAACGTACACGTAAACTAATAAATAAAAAGGACGGAACGCACCATAATTTAATCGGAGTTTCAAGTGATCGCACCCAAGTGAGTGCCCACTGCCCAACCTTCCCTGTGTTTAAAATCAAAACCTCACCACAGTTAAGGGCCCCCACCACCCTATAAGCTTACATTGAACCATCTTCTCCTTCTGTGTCTGCTCTTTTTGTTGCGTTTTTACCTGTGGAGTAGATTAGGTGCATACCCACTATGTATATGATAACCAATAAGATAGAATTATGGAGGGGGAAAAAAAGGAAGGAAACAATAGAAAAGAACAATAGCAGCCCAACCTCAACATAAAGTCAAGACTCAACCCTCTCTTCCTTCCCTTTTCCTCTCTCTCTCTCTCTCTCTCTCTCTCTCTCCTTGACTTGCAATAGAGAGCTTTTATTGATCGCCGTCGTCTTCGTCAGAGCTTCAACCCCTCTTCAGCTTTTGTATGTTACTTTCTTATCTTCTTCTCTTGATCTCTCTGTCGGATTTGCTTTCTCTAATTGCTGGGTTCCATTTCTATCCATTAGATAATTAGATCTGTGTCTTACTAGCTTCAATTTTATTGATTTAGCCACACCTATCTCTATCTCCTTATATTGATGTTAAAAATTTAATTCTTGCTCAGCATCTGTTTTCTTCATCGGGTATTATCTGTGTTTTGCTTTTTACTTGGTGAGTCATGTCGTTTCACCTGAAGAGACCTGTCGTTTAGGAACTCCATGGCGGCTGTTATGGTGTCAGGTTCTATTTTGACTTCCTTTTTCCCTGGTTTCTGGTTCTCCGATATTCACGGACAGTTTTAAGTTCACGAAATCAATTTCTGATTTCTTGAATTGAAACTTGGGGAAATAAAAAAACATGTTGGCATAATTAGATTAGGATGGAACCTTTGGTGATATCAATTTTACCTCATCCAACCAAACACGGGTTAGATCTTTAAATCTCTGCTGTCCTAAGCTAAGCTTATGTCCCTTCTTTTACCATTTTTTTTGGTAAATAAATTTCTTATATATATATATATATATGTAAAGAAATTGTGTGTTTTTGGGATATACATGACATGAGAAAATGCAGGTGAAGTTAAGACGGCACCCCCTCTCTCTTGACAGCTCTTCGTCCA
The DNA here is from genome assembly GCA_029891385.1 of Erythroxylum novogranatense. Classification (NCBI taxonomy): domain Eukaryota; kingdom Viridiplantae; phylum Streptophyta; class Magnoliopsida; order Malpighiales; family Erythroxylaceae; genus Erythroxylum; species Erythroxylum novogranatense. The sequence goes on along the minus strand of CM057232.1, from coordinate 81,000,004 downwards.
CCACTTGTCCTGGGTCCCACTTTTGTGGCCCAACACCCTACTGGGCTTTTGTATTTGTTGGATGTAAAAGTTTTATTTTGCAAAGACTTTTTGACTGATTCTCCAATATTTTCCCCCTTAGCTATGAGACTGATACGTTAAGCTATTCATAGGCCTTTGAACTTCAGTGGAAGAGGGACTTTTAAACAGCTTCACTGGTGTTAAATAAGAGTAGTATGTAATATTTATTCAACACTATTGCCCTTTAATGGCATGTTTTTTTTCAGTTTCTTTGGTTGGTTAGAATTCTATGTGTTTGTTCTATTCACTGAAAATATTTTTTAGCGATTTACTTCTTCTTTTGTACCTTCATTTATAGATCACTGTGTATTGTTTGTTGTATATCAAATTGTTACTCTTTGCTGTCTTAATTGGAGAATTTAATATCTTACAATTTTAGTATGGGTTTCAATAGCTCCAACTCATGTATCATATTCTGTGCCACAGCTCCTAAACTGCAAAGCGCGAGGATGGTTGAATAAGTGCAATTGACGATTCTTTAGAAAGATTGTGAGTGAAGAAAGGGAAATCAAAATCATCCTTTATTAAGCTTAAATTAGTTTTTTTTTTCTTTTTAATCTGAACGGATTCCTGCTCCAGCTCAAATGGGAATTTTTGAAGAAATGGGATTTTGTGGCAATTTTGATATGATCTCTGCTCCGTTTGGGGAAGGAGACGTGGCTTCAGAACATGAACAGTGTCCAACAATAGAGGAGGATTACAGTGATGAAGAGATGGATGTGGATGAGCTTGAGAGGCGGATATGGAGAAACAAAATGCTTTTAAGAAAACTTAAAGAACAGAATAAGAACAAGGAAGGCGTTGACACTGCCAAGCAGCGTCAGTCTCAGGAGCAAGCTCGGAGGAAGAAGATGTCGCGGGCACAAGATGGCATCTTAAAATATATGCTGAAGATGATGGAAGTATGCAAAGCTCAGGGTTTTGTATATGGCATCATTCCTGAGAAGGGGAAGCCAGTGACTGGAGCATCTGATAATCTTCGGGCTTGGTGGAAGGAGAAGGTTAGATTTGATCGAAATGGACCAGCTGCGATTGCTAAGTATCAAGCAGATCATTCTGTGCCCGGAAAGACTGATGAATGTGGTATGGTGGCATCCACACCTCACACCTTACAAGAGCTCCAGGATACTACTCTTGGCTCGCTTCTGTCAGCTCTGATGCAGCACTGTGATCCACCTCAGAGGCGTTTCCCACTGGAAAAGGGTGTTCCCCCACCATGGTGGCCCACGGGGAATGAGGAATGGTGGCCACAACTGGGTCTGCCCAAGGATCAGGGTCCTCCTCCTTACAAGAAGCCTCATGATCTGAAGAAAGCTTGGAAGGTGAGTGTGCTCACAGCAGTTATCAAACACATGTCCCCTGACATTGCCAAGATCCGCAAACTTGTTCGTCAGTCCAAATGCTTGCAGGATAAGATGACCGCCAAGGAGAGTGCCACTTGGTTGGCAATAATCAACCAGGAAGAAGCATTGTCCAGAAAACTGTATCCAGATAGCTGTCCACCTGTCTCCACTGGTGGAAGTGGTTCTTTCGTCATTGGTGACACTAGTGATTATGATGTTGAAGGAGTGGACGAGGAACCAACTGTTGAAATAGAGGATAGTAAACCTCGTAATATCAATGTCTTTAATATGGGTACAGCAGCTGGACCAAAAGATAGACTAATGGTGCCACCAATGGCTTCACATATCAAGGGAGAGCTTGTTGACGCAAACTCGGATTTCATTCAGAAAAGGAAGCAGCCAGCTAATGAACCACATGTCATGATGGATCAGAAGTTATACACTTGTGAGTTCCCGCAGTGCCCTTACAGTGATTATCGGCTTGGATTTCTTGACAGGGCCGCAAGAAATAATCATCAGTTGAACTGCCATTATCGAACTAGTAGTTCTCAAGGGTATGGATTGCCAAACTTCCAAATCAATGATGAGAAACCAGCAGTATTTTCTCTACCATTTTCTCAAGCTAAGCCAGCAGCTCAATCAATGAACCAGACAGCCGGAATCAATCTTTCGGGGCTTGGTCTTCCAGATGATGGGCAAAAGATGATTTCTGATCTTATGTCTTTGTATGATACAAATGTTCATCATGATAAGAACTTCAATCCGGCGGGTGCGATTGGTATTGCAGATCAAAATCAGCACCAGCATCAACAACAAAATTTCAATTTCAGCTTGATGACAGCTTCTATAGCCAAGGTGTCATGCTGAGAAACATGACCAATGAAAACAACGTGGCAATTAAGACGTCTGTCTTTCCATCAACAGATATCCAGTTTGATCAGTTCAAGGCATTTGATTCTGGGTTTGAAACCAATATTAACGACAATGCCACTGACTTTAGATTTGGTTCTCCATTCAATTTGGCGGCATCAGTTGAGAGTCCAGTGGATCCAGTTCCAAAGCATGATGTATCTATGTGGTACCTTTGAAAAAAGCAGTAGAATGTCTACATCCCCTTGTTTTCTTTGGTTCTGAACTATGTAGATGGGAAAAGGCGGTGTACATTCTGGGAAGCACGTGTCACTGACACAATTTCTGCAAAATCTTGTTCCCATAATTTCTTTGTCCTAATATTTTAGTGTTTGTAGATGTCTTAAGAGGTTCATGAACTTTTGGAGTCTACGCTTTGCAATTTCTTGAGCTAGGATGTGTAGGCTGTCTTAATTGCAGTGTTAAATAAGGGCCAAAACGAACCCTAGGGAAGAAGGACCCATCCATTCTCCAAGTACTGCAGATGCAAAAAGTTTTATATGTTGCGTTATGTAGCTAAATGTATGTAGACATATATATCAATATATATTATGGTTTGATCTACTTTTTTGCATTCTTTATGTCAAATTTGGTTGGTACCAATTTACATATAGTTTCTTGTACCCACATTTTGTGAAGGAGGTGGTAGTTTAATGATCTGAAAGAAAATGGTCTATATTCTGTACTTGCATTGCATGCAGCTTTACATACCCTCTTGCATGAGGACAGATCCTGTTTATCCATTTTTATGTACTTTGTTTTATTATTAGATCCAAGTTATTTATACATGTGGGCCTCTCATAAATAGGTAGATTGAATTTAATGGAACAAAATAGGTACATAAAATGAAAACAGAGGATAACGAGGGGTGGACCAATTGGTCCAGATTTTTCACTTAAGGCTCTCTTCTTCAAGGAGATCTTGAGTTTGAGTCACGCCAAAAAAGAGGAAATAGGCATGTTTCTTATTAATGATCCTCTAGTCTCCTGGGTAAAGCTCCTTGATCGGATCAATTCTGAGCAGCGCCGCCCAAATGTGGCGATGTGGGAGTTGGAGTGCTTGCAGGGAACACAGAAATGATGGGACTGATGTAGAAACGAGAGGGGCCAAAGATTTCTTGTCTTGTGAAGTGTATGCAGTACGTAAGAATCTGAGAGATCTTGGGGTTTCAAATTTACATCCTCTAGATTTTTAAGGTGAGATCGTAGGGGTTTAAGATTAGTCTGACTAAGTTAAGATACTTGATATAATAATAATTAAAAAAAAAAAGAGAACAGAGGATCCGGGTCCTCTGGCATCCTGTAGCCTACGGATCAATGTAATTGTGTGATTTGCCATCTATCTTTTCAAAAGTCTCATGTCCTAACCATCCACTGTTGGTTGGAGACAATTCGTTGGGCGGCCCTGTTAGCTGGCTTGCCAATCCACTCATTCAACTCTCACGTGTTTAACGTTTGGAAAGAAAAACCAAAGCTTCAACCGCCGACGTTCGCTAATATACCGCGTTCGTAAGCTTCGATTGTTCTGACCCTTTCTGATTTTTTACTCAACTAACATATTGCCAGAAAAAAATAATTAATTGTTATGTTTCCTAATAATTATTCCTCTTTAATAATATGTTTTTAAAGTTAAGAAAATACCGAAAGTGCAAAATATCTATATCTATTATAGTTTTTAACCGTCATGCATAATATAATTATCAATTACAGAATTTTAATATCTACCATCTTTTTAATCTACTACATAATATTTTTACATTTTACTTGTTGACTTTGTCCTCTTTAAATAGCAAACTTTTGCTATAGTTAGTTGATATATGATAAAATGGTGACGTGAATAGAGAAGCAGTTGGGGTTTGCCCTACTTTTTGGTGCATATAAAACGATATTAAAAGGTAATACGGACAAGTAAAACAATCTTTTAGTAAATTAGGATTACTTTCACAGACAAGTGAGAGGTTAAATATCACCTTGGTATCAATAATTATTTTTTTGCAATTTAACATTACCCGTAAAGGCAGAAAGGACGTAATTTATTTTTACAATTATGTTGCTAGAATCTAGTGATTGGTTGCCGGTTAATTAATTTTTTTTTTCGGATTTTAATTTTGGTTGTGTTTAATAAAAGACTAATCCTGAGTTGACCCTCAACTTTGCGAAGTCGCGATCATGCTTCATCGTGTTGAATGTCGTGTTTGTCGTGATCGCGAGTTCCTTTCAGTGTCACGATCGTCAGCCCAATGTCGCGATCGCACTTTTCTACCTGCACTCTCTTACTTCTAACCTCTATAACTTTTAATCTAGAACTCCAAAAATTTTAAACTTTATATCAATAAAAAACTAAAAGAAAGATATACAACTTTCATTAAGACAATTTTGTCAAAATCTTCCTAGATTAATACAGTTTAATCATGAAAAGGTTTAGTCTAATACTAACTTCTCTAACTTGTCTTCTTCATTCTCTGTGCTTCTACTTTCATTCTCCTATACTTTCCTTCCATTTATATTTTTCAGTTTCATTTTACCATTTTAACTCTCATTCAACTCAACACATTTACAACAATTCAAAATTCATGCTTAAACAAAATTACCAAGAACAGAAGAAAAGTCATTCAAGCATTTCACCATTCTCTGCGTTTTTTTCACTAACATTTTCCTATATTTTCATTTTATACATTCTCTTAAATTTCTTCCTCTAACTACCATTTAAACAATCTTTTTCATCTCAGACCATCATCTTATAACTATCCTTCAACTCTAAATTCATTCTTTTATTCATCTTTAACAACACTCTCAACTCATGTACACAGTGAATACACAACCACAAACAGGTCATTTATTGTCACGACTGAGACGAATGAGCCCAACCACCAAGAACAATTGCTAAGGAGAAGCAGCAGGCCCAAGCATCCCCCCAAGAAGCTGGATGATTTTGTGACCACGTGACCTGATCCCCGTCAGCATATAGAATCAGCAGCGCGCACACTCATGCAGCCTGCAACAACCTTATAGGAAGGAATAATAGTACGATTTATGTTATGCGAATACTGTAATGCTTTTGGGCGTTTCTCTCTCTCACCTATTCCTCTGTTTCTTTTCTCTTCTCATCCTCTCAGTCCTGTTCCATTGTTTTCCCTAAAGGTTGTATTCACTGAGAACTAATAGAATCCAACCTTTTTTTTGTCTATTTCCTATTACTCTGTTGGTTAAGCTTGGTAAACACAACATTGGTGATTTCATTAAGAGTCTCCATAGATGGGAGATCATCAATACAACACACGGTTTAAGGTGCTGGACGATAGCGTGAAGGCAGTAGTAGATGCACAGTCATCTCTCCGGTGAGATTTTGACCTCCTCTCATCATCGGTAGAAGAACAGACGAGGTTGTTAAGGGAGCTCTTGGAGCTGCAACGATGTAACACTCCGCTCCCGCGTGACCCGAGCTCGACATCGATGGTAATATCCGAGTCTATGCCCCGCGAGGGTGGCATGCTACATCACTCAATCAAAATCTCAGTATAAATTTTTTTTTGACACACAAACACACTCTATGCGAAAATCAGTGGACAGAATGGGCACGCTTTATCATAACAATACACTCAACAGTATTTATTGTGTATGAATTATGACTTATTGTGTAATAATTTCATAAAGCATATGGTTTGCTTGTTTGGGTACAAATTCATGTTTGTGTGAGGATGAGTGAATGACTATTCTACCTTTCCCAATCGGGGGTGGGATGTTACAACTCCCCCCTCCTAATAAAAATTTCATCCCCGAAATTCTTATATGATTGAGCAGAAAGGCAGGGGAATTGTTTTGTTCCTTACTTCTCTGTTTCCCATTTACTTCATTACTCGAATAATATCTGTCAATTGACTACAGTCAATGCAATCAATTACCCTTTTACTTTCTTTAAATACCACACTGTCATAACTGTTTCCTCATGATTACTCACAAATCGTCACTCTCGGCATCAATAGCACATATATGTCGGATCATAACAATATTTCCTAACCTTATCCATGTAACCATATGTGACTCCGAAACATCTCTGATGGTTTATACCGACTTACCGATCCATATTTCGATGCACACCATAGTTGCATATAGCCCAATTTAGGTCGACTTTAGTTTCCCCTCTTTACTCCTTTATCTCCATCTAAGTGCATCTTGGCCGAGATGATACTCTTCGAAATATTTCATCTTTCGCAGGTGAGGGGATTGATTAAAAGACTATGACTTAGTCATTTTCCGCACATACTTCATTATTTTAGGAATATTTGGACCTATAGAGACCCGAATTGAGTAATTTTGGTGTCAATAAATTTCTAAAATTTAGGGGAACATTTTGTGATGAGATTTATGGAATGATACCGGGAATGTCACGAACATGCATTTTACACATTTTTAACCTCTCCATGTGCATTATTAAATATGGCTGATTGTACAATTGGTAATGGTTATATACTTTTACTGTTATAGAGGCGCTTTTAGAACGTCACCCCACCGACGTTGCCGGGACTTCAGGCATTCGCTCAGAAGCTATTGGTGAGTGACCTAGATGGCTCTCTCTCTCCATTACTATATGTTCACTGTGGAGATAATGGTGGGTTAGTGATTATGTTCTGATTATGAGTTCTGGACAGAAGGTGTCCGATGTATTGGGGAGCTATGACATAGAAGTATTATCTGGTTGTGAATATGTGAATTGAATGAAATTGTGAAATGCTTCGCTTCTGTGTACATCTGTGATCTGTGACATTGCTCGAGTACGATCATGTAGTACTTTTGATTATCTGGTTCCTCACTGAGTTCGCAAAACTCACCCAAAATTTGCAATTATTTTTCAAGTTTTGAAGGGTATCCCGTTAGACAAACGGGAGTATGCCTGCTGCACGCAAGTCAAGGATAGAGGTCGGGATCAGTCCACGTCTGCATTAGCGCCATCTTATTTTTATACAATTATGTATTCCGCAATTTCTGGAAAACTAATGTTTGGTAGTTATAATGGGCCCCAAATGGGCTATTGAAATTCTATCGATTGTAATGTGTTTACTGAATTGTTTATGCATAAAACTGGACCCAATCTGACTATGATTTGTGTACATTACATGGTTATTCTAAATACTATTGAGTGTATTGTTATGATAAAGTGGGCCCAATCTGTCCACTGATTTTCGCATAGAGTGTGTTTGTGTGTCAAAAAAAATTATACTGAGATTTTGACCGAGTCATGTAGCATGCCACCCTTGCGGGGCATGGACTCGGATATTACCATCGATGTCTAGTTCGGGTCACGTAGGAGCGGGGTGTTACATTTAGGTGGTATCAGAGCCCAGAAGTACTATCTTATATGGGCTTTTTTGAAATATGGGTCAAGTTACATGCATTTAAGTCAAGTCACGACAGACAGTGGTAACTGATCCCCAGTCTATCATATGAGTCACACGCATGCCGAAATACTGAGGCAAATGATGTTATGTTAGAATGTGATAAATGGAAGTCTTAGATATCATGGAATAAGAAAAAGTGTATGGTTCGATATGACAAATAAAGATTAAGCGTATTAGTATTGGTGGATGTATTCTAGAATACGACATCCGTGTTATATTGGGGTATATCCTCGAATTTGGGATAGATATGAATATCTAGTTGTGGCTTGATAGAGGAAAATAGAGATATGTTAGAAATGACAAGATTGAAAGTGTATAAACAAAGTTGGATGAAACCAAAATTTTCTATGAGCTAGAGAGGCTGCAATTGGGCTTGGACTGGTTGTTTGATTATCGTGATAAGATTTTATGACTGTGTCAGAATATGTTAGTGGGAAATCAAAATTTCAGGATAATTATGTAGCTATGATTCTGAATTGATTGTGAACATGGAGGGGTAGCCAAATGTCTTACGACTCCGACGCTTCAAAAATCAAGTCAATCGGAGGTCGGACGGAAAAGTTAGAAGCAAAAGAGTGAAGAGGGGTCTGTTCAGGAAAAATACATGTCTTAGTCGACTAGGACATGATTGTAGTCGACTAGGTCGACTACAGTGTCGACTGGAACACTCTAGTCTTTCTTTTTCCGACATTCTAACTTTCACAACTCATAACTTCTTACTTAGAACTCCAAATTGAACAAATTTTGATATCAATTTAAATAGAAAAGAGAGCTCGACAAGTTTCATGAAGGACACAAAAATCAATTTCACCCCTAAGGGTGTCAAAAATACACTCAAAGTTACTGCCTTCACAATATTTCCCAAAACAGTATACCTTTTTGCAAAAACCATAACTTTCCATTCCTTTTGCCAAAAATTACAAGTGGCCTTATGGAAAGTTGTAGAGGGATGAAATTGAACGGGTTAAAGATTTCATTTATTAGGGTTTCTTTCATTAAATAATATTAAATGATTTTTTTTCTTTTTCTTCTTTAAATGACAAGTGTCTTGATGACTCATCTTTAACTCATTTAATGCTTGTTTTGTCCTACACTTCCTACACATTCACGACACTTCTAAAGCCTCTTCTCCTTCACCCATTCGCAACCTCCTTCTCCTTTTTCTTCATTGGTTTTCCTTACTTCCTCTAGCTAATTAAAATCACAAAAATCCAAATTTTGGCTTCAATATCCTTCTTTCATTGATCATTCTTAAATTGAATCATCTGATCAACTTAACCCAATTCAGGAAAATTCTTCTTTGAAAGAAGATTTCTTACTACTTTCATCGATACCGCTCATGGACTTCTTACCAATCAACTGTCGTCACCATTTCTTGTCAGCCATTCTTAATGCCTTAATGTATCTCAGGAAAATCCATTTATGCCATAAGTCATATAATCGGAACATTCTTTTTCATAAGGCTCACTGACGTATCTAACATACTTCAATTTATTTGCAATCTTTATTTCCTGGGTTGGTAACACATTTGTCAGATCCAAGTTGTATCTCCTGAACATATTGACACATAATATAACGGGGGTGGGATGTTACAAACGAGGTCCAAACCCCACACCTCATGGGCAAGCGTCAGGATCAGAGAATGCATTGTTTGGTGGTCACAAACCAGCTCCGATTCAAATGTCCAGGTTTGCCAGAGTTAACCCAGACCGGTGGATTATGCAGGTCGAACGCTACTTCGCTTTTTATAATATTTCGGTGGAGGAACGTATCACGATCTCCTCTTTTTACCTTGATGGCGCGGCGGCTGATTGGTTCAACTGGATGAGTCGCAACCGGCAACTTACTGACTGGCCAGGGTTCAAAGCTTCGATGGTGCAACGATTCCGACCGCGTGAGTTAGAGGAGCCTGAAGGTCTACTGGCTAAGCTTCAACAGACAACCACCGTAAGTGAGTATAGGGCTAATTTTGAGTCCATTACTAATAGGATTGTTTTTCTCCCAACCCACTTCATGATACAGTGTTTTATTTCGGACCTACGTGCTGACATAAAGCACTCAGTCTTGATCCATCGGCCCTCCACCCTTGATGAAGCCATGAGCCTAGCACAACTACATGAAAATCGGATAGCATTGGAAAAGGGTCTGAACAAACCCACACTTGGAAATACAAAGCCTTTGCTCCCTTCACCCAAATACCCTATTCAGCCAACTTCATCCCTAACTCCAAACACTACTCCGATGACCACCTCCCAATGGCAACAAAGCTTGCTACACTTTACCCCCCAGTGAAGCGCCTAACGCCGATCTAAGGGATTATTGTAACATCCCGTTACTGTGACCAAGGATATTCTGGTAATTTGGGACAGACTGATAGGATTTCACTGCATTCACTGACTGAGCATGCTACTGGCCTCTGATCATAGAGGAACATGTTACTGCATATGCATATATTTATTGGTACATGCATTCATGATTTCTGGTATATAATTGTAAATTGAGACCGATCGAATTGATTGGACGGTGAACCGAGGACCAATTTGGATTGGGATTTAAATGAGGAATTAAAAGTAATTGGGTTCAAATGATTGATTTAGAATAGTTTAAGTGTAATCGGTATTTTATAGTGGCTTATAGGAGATTTTTCAGAGATTAGGAGATAATGCGGATAGGAAATATTTGAGAGATCGATCGATTGATTTGTATAATCTTGAAAGAATGGTCCGACGGTAATGGAAATATTAAATTTCTCGATAGGAAATAACTACGTTGAAACATTGAAATTTAGAGACCGAAATTTGGACCGATATGGAGACTTAGTCTATAAATAGTTAGGGATTGACAAGTTGGGGAAAAATTGGGAAAGGCTCTTCGTTCTTCCTCTTCTCCTACGGCGTTTATGATTTTCCTCCAACGGTGAGAGATCCTTGATTTCTTCTTATGGTTCTCCTTTATTGTGTTAATCTAACATGTTTATGATGATTGGTAAAGGTTAGAGGCTCTGGGATTAGTGAATCGTTGAGTTTGAAGGATTCTAGGGTTTCGGTGGATTTTGAGAGTTTGCGGATTGATCTGTGATTTGGTAAGTTTTAAGAGCTTTAATGTTGTTATTTATGATTCCTACTGCATTTATGGCTTTTATTAGAGTAGATTTGAGTGGTTGGAGTGATTTAATGGTGGATTTATTGAGAAATGGATCGGAGAAGATTTGAGTTAAATCGTCGCCATGCGACTTGCTGCTGGCAGCTTGCAAATAATTTATATTCGTTCATTGCGGCGAGAGTCATTATCGAACGCGTTATTACGCCATGCAATGCTTAACTGGTTTGGGTCGCGAAGAGAGCGTGATGCCATGGCGAAAAGGACTGTTTCATTGAATTAAAATTGGTTTATTAGGCATAACTTTTGGTGTAGAACTACGATTGAGCGATTCCGTTTGTTATGACCTAGGAAAAGAGGCCTACAACTGAGAATAATTATGGGAATTAGATTCGATTTAAATGGTACTGAATTATAGAGATTGAGGTCAATTATGATTCATAGTGTGACCTAAGTGTCAAATTGAGACTATTGGAGTTTTAATTGGAAATTTGCAATAGAGGTCGTGACCCAATGAATAGGGAATTGTTATAAGAAGTATGAATATGGGAAATTGGACTGAATCATAGGATTGAATCAAGTATTGTCGACCAACTGGATGACGAATTAGAATTGAGTACAAGGTATCGAAATTGGGATTTAGCACCGGAAAATCGTGAACATGCATTGTACATCATTTCACTAATACATACGTATTACTGAACTGTTTAATTTAGCATCTAGTAATGGGATTGTACTCTACTGTTATAGAGGCACCGTTGGATCATCGCTCCACGGACATTGCTGGGACTTCCAGGCAGTAGCTCGGAAGTAACAGGTGAGTAACCTAGTTGGTTTCTCAAATTCCAGATTGTTTACATGCTCGTGAAATACATGCAAAGATGAATCTGTGATGACTCTTGTATGATTCTTGGTATGTATTGGATTGAATTGCATGTTTTCTTGAATCGAATTGTCTTGATACATGACAACGACTTGAATACCATACATCGTAAATTCTTGAATCATTGAATACTAAATTCTTGTCTTGTCTTGAGAGATACACTCTTGGACTTTTATAGCCATATCTTGAGCTCTTGATTCATCAATTTTCTTGAACATTGCCTTTGCATGCATAAACGCATGATCGGATAATGGGCGTGTCCTAAGTTGCTAATTTCCTTTGAAAAGAGCCTAGAGCTCGAACCTTTGTCTTGTCGGGCCCAGGCAGGGAGAAATCACGCCGCGTCCCCACTGTTCTTGGTGAGCACTTGGGCACAACACTGAATAACCGGAAAGAGTCTCATATGCATCATATACATGATTGATTAAACTGCCAAATTGTATGATGGTCATTGAACTGTGTGGTGCCATGACTTACTGTAAATTGTGATGTGATCTTGTGGTAATATCATATCGATACCGTAACCGACATAGACTCATACCTTTATTATGTATCTTGTTATATACTCATGTAAACGTAGATAATACATTTAATTGATATTCTTGTGTAGTCTTGTATTTAATCTGCGTAATGCGTGATTTAGTGAACCATCGATGATGGTTTCTCACTGAGTTCGCAAACTCACCCAAAATTGCAATATATTTTTCAGGACTGATAGAGTAGACTCCTAGCTCCGAAGATATTCTTTTCCTGCCGTGCGCGCTTGCTTTGGCAAGAGCGATGGCACATGTGTCGGTCACCGGGTTAGCATTTTGAGGATGACTTAGGATAGATGTTTGTATCGCTTTCCTTTTGGTTTTGTTAGAGACCGATAGACTTGTCTATTCGACATTGGATGATATAAGCCGATTATCATTTTGGATTCTAATTTCTGATTTCTAATATTGTGTTAATTTGGTTTTAATTTATTGCGATGCCATGTGGATATTAGTGGAAAAATGTTCTGGTAGTGCACCTTCATCGTGGGATATGTATCGGAGCGACCTCCTGGTTTCCCGATGTGTACCCTACGGTGAGGGGGCGCTACATTATGCTATCATTGTGATGAAAAATACACTTGGGACCACAAATGCAAAACCAAACCCCAACTACTTCTCTTAGAAGATGGCCTCGACCCACCTGACCCACTCGACTCGTCTGACCCGATCGTTTCAGTTACACGAACCACTGATTCAACAGTTGCCGATGATGAATTGCTACCCCACTCTTCCATATCATACAATGCATTAGCTGGTGGATGCTCTGTTTCCACTCTACGCTTTCGTGGTTCTGTCAGGGGAAAATCGGTCCAAGTTTTGTTAGATGGGGGGAGTACCCACAACTTTGTGCAGACCCGCATAGCAAAATTTCTTGGGTTACCTATTGAATCAACAGTTCGTTTCTCTGTCCTTGTTGGCAATGGTGAACGGCTCATTTGTGACGGTGTGGTTAAGCAAGTGCCATTGGAGATTCAAGGTATCAAAATCAAGGTTGATTTTTTTGTTTTGCCTCTACAGGGATGGGATATGGTGCTGGGAGTTGCTTGGCTAGCAACACTCGGTCCAGTCGTTATGGATTATGCATCTTCGGTCTTTGAGTTCGATCACTCGGGTCATAAAATTCAGTGGAAAGCCGATTCCTTACAATCAGCACAATCAGTTCAATTTAACGGCTTGTGGTGTCTCTCTTGTAAGGATGCCATTGATGTTTTATTTTGGTTAGAAGTTGATACTACAACTGACCGACAGCTTGCAAGGGAGTGTCCTGAGATTGAAGAGTTATTGAATGAATTCTTTGATGTGTTCTCAAAGCCTCACGGGTTGCCACCATCGAGAGCTTGTGATCATGCTATCCATTTCCTCCCTAATAGTGGCCCGGTAAAGGTTAAGCTGTATCGGTACCCCCACTTTCAGAAACGAGAGATGGAGTGATTAGTCTCAGATATGTTAGCCGAAGGAATCATACGACCAAGTACGAGCTCGTTCTCATCCCCAGTTTTGTTGATCCGTAAAAAAGATGGCACATGGAGGTTTTGCGTCGATTACCGAGCACTAAATGTGGTGACAGTCCGCGATCGTTTCCCAATTCCATCCATCGATGAATTGTTTTATGAGTTACATGGGGCACAGTATTTCTCAAAACTCGATTTACTTGCGGGTTTCCATCAAGTTTGCATCAAAGCTGGTGATGAAGCAAAAACGGCCTTCCGAACTCACGACGGGCATTACGAATGCTTAGTTATGTCGTTCAGCCACTTTTCAAAGCCTTATGAACGACGTATTTCGTCCGATCCTTCGACGGTTTGTTTTAGTATTTTTTGATGATATTTTAATATATAGCCCTTCATTTCCATCTCATCTGGAACATCTAAAAGTGGTCTTGAGTTTGTTGCAAGATCATCACTTGGTGGCAAAACGATCTAAGTGCATTTTTGCTCAGTCCACAGTAGCTTATTTGGGACACATTATCTCACATCAGGGGGTGAGGGTAGACCCAGAAAAGATTGCAGCCATTCAGAATTGGCCGATTCCGCATTCCGTTAAAGAACTACGGGGATTCCTTGGCTTAGCGGGATATTATCGGCGTTTCATTAGACACTTTGCATCGGTCGCTGGGCCTTTGACAGATCTTTTGCGCAAAGATAACTTCTGTTGGACCGACACAACCAAGGCCGCGTTTGTTCGGTTGAAGCAGCTTCTTAGTGCAACCCCTGTATTGAAACTGCCTAATTTCTCTGAGCCCTTCACAGTTGAAACCGATGCATCAGGGACAGGTATCGGGGCTGTTTTATCACAAAAGGGGCATCCTATAGCATTTTTGAGCTAACAGTTGAGTGCTCGAATGCAACAGGCTTCGACATATCAAAGGGAGATGTTCGCAATCACTCAAGCAATTACTAAGTGGCGACAGTACCTTCTTGGCCGAAAGTTTACCATTGTCACTGATCAACAGCCCCTACGGAACCTCACGGAGCAAGTCATTCAAACTCCAGATCAGCAGAAATGGCTTGGGAAGCTCATTGGGTATGAGTTTGATATTGTTTACCGACCCGGGAAGCAAAATAATGCGGCTGATGCTTTGTCGAGAGTCCCACACTCCCAATTTTTCGCCATCTCCCAACCTGAATTTGCTCTTGTAGCTGAGCTTCGTAAGGCTAATACTACCAACACTGAGTTACTAGAGTTGCAACAGAAAGTCATGACCAACCCCATCACTTTGCCAGATTTTCAGTTTAAGGATGGGTTGTTACTCTTCCGAAACAGGTTGGTCATTCCATCAAATTCTCCTATGTGTATTCAGCTCCTCCAAGAGTTCCATTCATCACCAGTGGGAGGCCATGCTGGCATTACTCGTACTCTTCATCACCTCTCGGCAAATTTTTATTGGAAATCAATGCGCAAAGATGTCAAACGCTTTATTAATGAGTGTCAAACATGTCAACAAATGAACACACGCGTCGCTCAGTCCCGGGGGCCTCCTCCAACCATTACCGATTCCTAATCTGGTGTTTGAAGCGGTTTCGCTGGACTTTATAACTAGGTTGCCACCATCAAAAGGAAAAACAGTGATTCTTGTGGTCATCGATTGTTTATCAAAGTATGGCCACCTTATGGGGCTGCCCCCTAACTTTTCCAGCAGCACTGTGGCCACTGTATTTGTGCAAGAGGTCATCCGTTTGCATGGCATTCCTTCTGAGATAGTCTCTGATCGCGACCCCCTCTTCCTTAGTGATTTTTGGAAAGAAATTCACCGTTTGCAAGGTACGACGTTATGTATGAGTTCGGCCTACCATCCCTAATCCGATGGGCAAACTGAAGCCCTCAACAAGTGCTTGGAAATGTACCTTCGGTGTTACGTATCCGATAATGTAGCCAATTGGATGAATATGTTATTATGGGCAGAATATTGGTACAACACTGCATGTCAAACCTCGGCACAAATGACTCCGTTTGAGGCATTGTACGGCAGACCCCCTCCTTCGATCCCTCGTTATGTTAAGGATTCTAATGGGAATGTGCTTGTTGATAGCCAAATGCGGGAGTGTGATGAAGTGCTGTTGCTGTTAAAAGGTAACCTCGCTAAGGCTCAAACTCGTATGAAATCATTTGCCGACCAGCACCGACGTGAAGTTGCCTTTGCTATTGGGGATTGGGTCTATGTGAAGCTGCAGCCCTTCTGAAAAAATTCAATCGACATAACAAATTGGGTCGCCGCTATTTTGGTCCATATCAGATCACGACACGAGTGGGTGAAGTGGCCTATAAATTAGCACTCCCAAAATCAGCTCAGCTACACCCTGTGTTCCACGTTTCACTGTTGAAGAAATGTATCGGTCGACCTGAGCAACAAGTGACACCATTGCACCTTGTTGACTCCGGTTCTGCTATGCTTTTACAGCCGTCTGCTATACTTGATTCTCAGTGGGTTCATCGCGCTAATACTGAGGTGGAGCATTGGTTAATTCGATGGGAAGGTATGTCGTGACCACGAAGCAACTTGGGAAGATAAAGAAAATATGGTCAAGTCCTTTCCCGATCTCAACCTTACGAACAAGGTGGTTGTTGATGGGGTGGGTATTGTCACGACTGAGACGACTGAGCCCAACCACCAAAAACAATTGCTAAGGAGAAGCAGCAGGCCCAAGCATCCCCCCAAGAAGCTGGATGATTTTGTGACCACGTGACTGATCCCGTCATCATATAGAATCAGCGGCAGCTTACACTCATCTGACTGCAACAACCTTATAGGAAGGAATAATAGTACGATTTACATTATCGAATCTTGTAATGCTTTTGGGCGTTTTCTCTCTCACCTATTCCTCTGTTTCTTTTCTCTTCTCATCCTCTCACCTGTTCCATTGTTTTCCTAAAGGTTGTATTCATCGAGAACTAATAGAATCCAAAGTTTTTCCGCTATTTCCTATTACTCGTTGGTTAAGCTTGGTAAACACAACATCATTTATTAGTTCTTTTCTCTAAATTTTTTTCTGCACTTAATTACACACGTTTCCTATGATCTACAACTTATAAATCATTTCTAAACTATCTTAAGACATCTAGATCATCAATTATTTAAAAATTACACATCAACAATTTTCATGAACAATTTTCATATCTTAAACCCTTGGTGTTCATGAAAATGCTCGTTTTTCTTCATGATCATACAATAACAAATAAATCACTATTTTGGTTTCATAAATCAACAATTCTAAAGGATTTAAACAATACTTACTTGATATTTCTCCAAAATTTGTAAAAGCCCAAGAAGCCCTAAACTTCATGCAATTCACGTACACCATTGTAGGGGTTGGCAAGCTTCGGTTTTTCTTAAGGAAAAGAAAAGTAATTTGAAGTTGGGAGTAACAAGGAGATAGACTAAAACAAGGTTTAACTTTGGTAGAGTTTTGATGAAAAACTTTACGTTATTGAAAAACTTAAGAAAGAAGCTACAAGAGAGACGAAGACAAGAACAGTAATTTGTGTTTCAAGGTTAAGAAAATTTAACTTATAACTTGGACACTTGTCTACTTCTGAAATAATGAGCTAATTTCCCCAAACTACCTAGTTCTATTTGAACTAGTTTTATTACTCCCATCTTTTCATTATAATTATCTCCAAAATTTTCAATACCATCTTCTTACAAATTCTAAAGTCATCTCTGAAAATTTCAAAGTCATTTTTAACAATTCTCCAATATCATTTGATTCCTATTTCTTTTTTTTCATACATCAATTTACTTGCCAATTGACATTTTTCTTTTTTCCAATAAAAAATCAACAACTTTGGAAATTATTCCTAAAGTTCACCAAAATTCAAAATTAACAAATACACTCACTAATTAAATTTTTGATACAATAGATTCACAATTCTTATAACATCACATATCAAAATTATATTTACGTTCAAACAATCAATTATATCCAAAAATTGTCAATGAATGCATGTATAGTTGTTTTCATGTGCAAAAATTCATATTCAAGTGTATGTGCATATCATATAATGCATAAACATGCAATGCATTTCTAATCTTCGAGTACTTTTTCATATTTACTATTTTAACCTCCCTGTAAGTAATGGGATGTTAAACTGCGAATACCTCTGATTGTGTTTTAAGGCTGCCACACATACGTGGAGGAGAAATGTTGGTTCCTCTTAAGTCAAGGACTTGTTCACAATATATTGTTGTTATGGTTGAGTTCCATGTAGAAAGAGTCTTATGACTTTCAATTTTATTTTGGGTATGCCTTCATTATGTTTGGTTAGAGATGTGTTGTATCCTTACTAGCTAATGATGATATTTTCTATAAACTATGCGATACAGTAAGTGAGAGTAAACGTTCTAATAGTAAAAAATAATTTTATTTGACATCCTTAAAAAGTGATAAAAAGATATTTGAACTCATGAATATAGATGAGATGCACCTCTGAAACCAGAACAAAACCTTCAAGATCAAATCACCAAAGAGATATTGGAGGTTGGTGTAGAAATTCCTAGATAGGTTAATTATATCTAGACTAATAGATATGATTGGATGAAAAAGAAAATAAATAAAAAATTTGGAGAATGAAAACAATTCAACGATCAAGAAGAAAGCAACTTATGAACAAGCTAGATTTTGGTAAGATATCATTTAGAACTTCACTGTGTTTTAAGTTTGCCCTAATTTAATGAGCAACTTTAGTTTCGTGTAGTTTCGTGGACTAGTAAGAATTCTTAATTTATGATTGTACTCTTTCTTGAGTAACATAACACGTATTCTTAAATCAAGTAAGTTAACGTATCTTTTTAAGTTACAATCAAATTTACTATTATCAAAATGATTTGAAGTGTTTCAAAGAATTGCTTGATGCTCCTTATGGCATCAAAAATTAATAAGCATAAAAAAGTTTGAAAGAATTTCTTTTCAATTTATACCTTTTATAGCTTTAAAATTCATTTAATATATAAGAAATATATTAATCAAAATTTTAATTAATGATAAAATAAAAATTCAATTTATATTATCTTTATAAATTATAAAATCAAAATTAAAATATTTAACCCATATATATATTTTTATTGAATTAAAAATCACTTGTCATCACTAGTTTGTTGCTATTGTCATCATCGACTCGTCGCTACTACCACTACTTCCCTCCTTAACCATTCTTTTTGTATTCATTTTAATTAAATTTAAAAATCAGGTTGGTTCTGCCGAATTTTGGCAGAACTGTACGTTACCGTTTGGATCCATGGAGTTGGTTGGTCCTTGCAAGAGCTTCGGCGTGAAGGTTCCTGCAAAACAAGGAAGGCACGTCGGGGATTGTTTCCTGATAAGCCCCTCCGACGCTCAAGTCAGTCTTTTTTGGTGAAGGTGAGATTGCTGTATGCAGAGAAAGCTAGGTTATGATTACGTACCTCTGTTATGGTAGAATTATACCTTATATACGGAGCAATAACTAGGTTTAAGTCTTTACGTATGCATGGGAGACTCTCACCTGTGAATGGGCCAAGGAGATCGCGGATTGGACTTGGGCTTGGCATAGGTATAAGACGGATATTTGAAGAACGGACAGATCGACCCACGGGTCGTTATGAAGGAGTGCGGGCCCAGCACGACCGACCCGACCATAAGCCCCTTACTCCTCGAGTCTGAGCGAAGAGAAGGATCGAAGGAGTACGTTATGATTTTATTGTTCGTTTGCTATCTTATAGTTCGTCCGTAAGACAGCTCGTGAGGTGGTCGATCGGTCGGATATTGACATCGTAGCTCATTCATGGGACAGCTCGGGGTAGGCCCGATCGATTGGATATCGACGGGCAGTGCGTGAATGCTCATATTGGGATCGGTCGACTGACTGCCCCAACTGATTGGCATCGGCACTTATTGCGTGATAGCTCGCGCCAAAGCAGATCGGGTGGTCATCATTAGTGAGAGCGTGAAAGTACTTGAAACATTTATTGTTTGACGGCGTGCCCTCTGACAGCTTTCAGAATATGAAGCGTATCGTCCTTGTAACCGTTATGCAGCTGTCCCGTACGTCCTCTCAACTGTCGCGCCGCTCCGGATTTCGAACAACCCTAATTCTCCTTGGCTCAGATTGTGCCGCGTGTCCAAGCGTAGCTCGGATTTTCTCCACGCGTCGCGTTTTGATTGGGTCGTTTATTCGACCGTTTCCTTATAAATGCTCAGGATCGACAAACTGTTTGGTTTTCTTCACGTTTGTTTCGTTCTTGCTTCCGCTCTGCTTTCATTTGCTTTTTTTTGCTCTCAGTTTCTGAAAATTTCCTTCGACCATCGTTCGATTTCCCCCTCTTCATTCACTAAATAGGTACGCCCCTTTTCTTCATCTCCTCCTCTAAAGTTTTTCTTTTCAAAAGTTCTCTTCTTGGTAAGCATGTCGGCGGCCAATTCTAGAAGTATGGTAGAAGGTGTTGAAGAAATATCGACGAGAGAAAGGAATGATGGGTTGGTTGTGGAGGCGCCGCCAAGAAATGAATCGACGATGACCGTGGGGGAGTTGAATCGATCAGTACTTAGATATAACATCCCCACGTCCTGGGGATCCCGGCTGGCCCTGGGGAACGAGCGAATCCACAGCAACTTGAGTGGATATTTCGCCATTTCCGATAGTTTTTTCTCGGTTGGTGGTATGAAGCTTCCATACGCCCCGATCGTCGACGAGGTGTGCACGACCTATCAGCTGATGTCGAGCCAAATTCCTCCGAATAGCTGGAGGTTTATTAATGGTCTGGCGTTGCTGTGCCATCAATTCGGTCATTCGCCCTCTGTTGGCATTTTGCGTCACTTTTTGAGGTTGAGCCAGAGTCCGCGCTCTGGGGTCGGGGTCCCCTCTCTGCAGTACAAAGATGCTAGGTATCGCTCGGCAGGAACAGCTGCGAAAGTTTGCGCTTGGCGGACGAAGTACTTCTTCGTGAAAGCCCCAGGATCTTCCTGCGAGTCTCGACCGTGGAGGTATCCCTTAGTCGAGCAGTGGAATGACACGTCGAGTGTGTCTCTTAGTCGGGAGGAGTGGAGAGTGATCGGTCGCATAAAGGAACTCGGCCGATACGATTTCGCTCGGCTCATTGCGGGGTATTACGGAGAGGTCTCGACCGATTCCTTTTTACTCGTCCCTCAGCCACAAATTAGCGGGCTAGGAGAGGAGACCGCCCCGTCTGGTTGGGCCCTCGTGGTCGAATTACTTACTGCATTTTTGATTGTTGGTTTCTTTTTCTGACTTGTTTTGTTGCTGTACAGCCATGGTGAGGATAGAAGATTTCACCGGGCCCTCCCAATCCTCTAAATCCAGGAAGCGGGCCAGACAGGGGAAAAAGAGGCAAGAGGCGGAGACTGGCGAAGGCGTCGCTCTGCTAGTGGAGCTAGGCCATCCCATAGCGTCGTCGGCCCCTCCGCCTGTTGAAAGTCGTTCTGTCGTGTCGGCGTCGTTGCCGATAGTACCAGCTAGCGCAGGCCGAGTAGTTTTGGTTGAGGAGGAGGAGGAGGAAGTGGAGCCTCCTCTTAAGAGGAAGAGATTGAGGAGGCTTGGTGATCTACCGTCCGGCCCGCCAAGTCAGGGCGTGAAAGAGAAGGAGAAGAAAGGCAAGGGGAAAGGGCGAGCGACTGACACCGGGCAATGGGAGTCTGCAATCAATCTGGCCAATACTGCGTCGATCGGGGACCTCGAAGTGTCCCGCTATATTGCCGAGAAGATTACTCTCCCCGCGGACGAGCATATTATGGATAAGAAGAGTAATCTGGAGTTGGGGTCTCAACTCGTTCGCTGCGGTATGCGGAGCGCGGTGATGTCCTTCAGAAGTCTTATGCGTCTGAGGCTCGGGCCGGAAGTCCAGGACCTCCACGAGCAGATGAAGGCTATGAAGAACAAGCTTTCAGGGGTGAAGGAGGAGAGGGACCTCTTTCAGGCTCAAAACTCTTCCTTGGAGGAGGAGAAGAAATCCCGAGAGGATGCGATGGTCGTCTTGAAGGCTCAACTGACCATGGGAGAGGAGGAGAGGAGCCAGCTGGTTGCGGCGAATGAAAAGCTGAAGAGAACGGTTGAGAAGGAGCGGGAGCTTGGTAAGAAGTACCTCGAGGATTGTCATGCCGCGGTGGAGGGCAGGAATAGAGCCGAGGATACATTGCAGAAGGTGCGGGGCTCTATTAAGAAGCAGTGGGTAGAAGCGATCAAGCGGTGGAAGAGGCGGTTTCTGAACGAGGACTGTTTAGAGCTTGCCTGTGATTTAGCCCTCTTGCTCTTGAAGAAGTGCCACGAGATTCACGTTCCTCAGGGGTCGGAGTGTCCTTCCTTTGAAGAGTACGTCGGGCCGCTTCTTCCCGCAGCCCTCGGCCTTTCTTTGGAGGATATGAAGAAGAAGGCCGAGGGAGAGCGGAACCTTGTTCCGGATGAAGAGCTAGATCTTAACTCTGAGGAGGAAGAGCTAACCTTAGACCCTGCTCCCGCCCCGATTGTCCCGTTAGCTTCTGAGACTTCTCCTGTGCATCCGCTGACTTCCGAAGCTTCTCCTTCTACTGACTTTTAGAGCTCACCTGGTCGGGCTTGTGGCCAGGACGAATTCAAAGAAATGAAAATCTTTATTTTTGTCCTTCATTTTTTCGAAGTCATTTTTCGTGTTTATGTTCTTTATTTTCGATCTATTGTGGGAATTGATGAAGTTGCTCATGGCCGACCGGCATCGAGGTCGACTTATAGTCGAGGCCGAGCCGAGGTCCCAAGGATTTTATCTTGGCGACCCGACCGAGCGATGGCGAGGTCGATCGACAGTTCCAAGGATCTTTTCTTGGCAGCTTGGTCGATCGGTAGGTGAGGCTGAGCTGTGGTCCCAAGGATCTTGTCTTGACGACCGACCGACCGTAGTCGATCTGTGTCGAGGCCGAGCGATGGTCCCAAGGATCTTGTCTTGGCGACCGACCGACCGTAGTCGATCTGTGTCGAGGCCGAGCGATGGTCCCAAGGATCTTGTCTTGGTGACCGATCGACCGTAGTCGATCTGTGTCGAGGCCGAGCGATGCTCCCAAGGATCTTGTCTTGGCGATCGACCGATCGTAGTCGATCTGTGTCGAGGCTGAGCGATGGTCCCAAGGATCTTGTCTTGGCGACCGACCGACCGTAGTCGATCTGTGTCGAGGCCGAGCGATGATCCCAAGACCGATCGTAGTCGATCTATGTTGAGGCCAAGCGATGGCTGATGGGATTTTATGCGCTTTGCCAAATATAATGAAATTTTTTCTTGCTAGGAAATCTGAAAATCCCTTAATTAACGACAATGAGGGCGTTGGCCGTTAAAAAACCTGTCTGGCAGGGACAGGAAAAAGGTACCCACAGGTTTTGTACAAAAACAGTAATGAGCAAACATTAACTAAAATAAAACTTATCTACTGGTAGAACGCCTTTAGGTTTCGAGAGTTCCATGGCCTCGGTAAAGTTTTCCCATTCACATCGCGTAGGATGTAAGAGCCATGCCCGGCTTGCTTGATCACCTGATAGGGTCCTTCCTATGCCTGTCCGAGCTTTCCGTGGTGTTTCCCAGCCGCCTCGACTTTTCGCAGGACGTACCCCCCGATCTTTACGTCGCTTGGCTTTACTCTTCTGTTGTAGAACTTCGTCGCTTTCTGCCTAACGGCTTCTGAACAAGCGACTGCCCTATCTCTGTCTTCACTGAGAAGCACGAGCTCGGCTCGACGGGCTTCATTATTCCGCTCTTCGTCATAGCTCGACACCCTTTGGTTGTGCAACACCACTTCTACGGGGATTAAGACTTCTGCCCCAAAGGTCATCCTGAATGGTATTTCCCCTGTGGCTCCGTTTGGTGTGGTTCTGTACGCCCACAACACTTCATCAAGCTCTTCCACCCAAGTCTTTCGTCCGTCTAGGCGCTTCTTAAGAGCACTCATTATCTTTTTGTTTGTGTTCTCTGAGAGACCATTGCTTTGGGGGTGGGCTACTGAGGTTAACTGTAGTCTTATCTTTAGTCGGTCGCAGAAATTTCTAAACTTATCGTTATTGAACTGTCGATCGTTGTCTGCAACCAGCACCATAGGCATCCCGAAGCGAGTTAGTATATTTTTCTTTACGAAACTTTCCACCTTCTGCTCGGTAATTGTAGCGACCGCTTCCGCTTTTGCTCATTTGGTGAAGTACTCCACTGCCACTATCAGGAACTTCTTCTGTCCGGGACCGAGAGGGAAGGGCCCCAGTATATCCATCCCCCATTAAGCGAAAGGGATAGGATGACTCACAATTTTCATCCTCTCGATTGGCTGGTGAGACAGGCTGCTGTTTTTCTGGCAGGCCTCACATCGGTCGACTTTCTCCTGGCAGTCTTTCCTCATCGTCGACCAGTAATATCCCTGTCTGATCAGCCTATGGGCTAACATTCTACCTCCTACGTGGTTGCCACACATTCCTTCGTGGACTTCGGCCATTGCTTGTTCTACCTCTTCTTCGTTCAAGCATCGCAGCAGTGGCCAATCATAAGATCGCTTGTACAGGGTATCATTTATGATCGTGTATTCGGCCGCCTTAATTCTCAATTTCTTGGCCTTCGAGATTTCTTCCGGTTGTGTTCCCTCTAGGAAATACCGTCTAATCGGTTCCATCGAACCCGATCGACCGGTATTTACATCAAGAACCTCCTTGGCTTTTTGTATGCTAGGGCGATCTAGTCGTTCGACTAGAACGTTATTTTTGGCGTCTCGATCAGAGGCCATTTTGGAGAGCGCATCCGCTTTAGCATTTTGAGCCCGTTCTATCCTGCTGATCGAGTATTGCTCGAAATTACTTAACTCCCGCTTTACTAGCTCCAGATACTTGATCATGTTGTTCCCCTTGGCTTCATACTGTCCAGTGAATTGGCCGACTACCACTTGGCTATCGCTATATATCTTTAGATGCTTTACCTCCATTTCCTTAGCCAGTTGGAGATCGACTATCAGAGCCTCATATTCTGTCTCGTTATTGGAGGCCTTAAATTCTAGCCGAAGGGCGTATTCCACTTTCTCTTCCATATGCGGGTTGATTAATACCACTCCTGCTCCGCATCCTTCGGCGTTGGACGACCCGTCAATGAACAAGCTCCAGGCAGGGAATTGGCTCATCTCTGCAATGAAGTCTGCCAACACCTGTGCCTTGATCGTCGTCCGAGGCTTATATTGTATGTCGAACTCTCCCATCTCTACCGCCCATTTTATTAACCACCCGGAGGTCTCAAGTTTTTGGAGGCATTGCCTGAGAGGTTGATCGGTCCACACCTCAATGGTATGACTTTGAAAATATGGTCTCAGTTTCCGCGCTGCAGTTATCAAGGAAAGAGCTAACTTTTTTATGGGCGTGTACCGTGTTTCTGGCCCACTCAGTACTTTGCTGACGTAATAGATCAAAAATTGCTCCCTACCATCTGATCGAACCAGAACCGCGCTGACTGCCCCCTCTGTGACCGCCAGATAGATAATCAGGGTTTCTCCTTCAACGGGGCTCTGCAGGACAGGTGGGCTTGTCAGATACTGCTTCAAGTGCTAGAAAGCTCTTTCGCACTCCTCCGGCCACTGGAACTGGGTTACATCCGCTTTCCTTAAAATTTTAAAAAATGGGAGGCACTTGTCCCCCAATCTGGAAACGAATCTGCTCAGGGAGACTATCTGACCAGTCAATATCTGTACTTCTTTCAAGCATCGTGGCGAAGGCATTTGGACGATGGATTCGATCTTCTCTGGATTTGCTTCAATCCCCCGTTGAGTAATCATGAATCCCAGGTTTTTTCCGGATGCCACACCAAAAATGCACTTTTCCAGGTTCAACTTCATCTGAAATTTGTCAAGGGTCTGGAAGACTTCTTTTAAATCTCCCACGTGCTCGGCAACCGTCTTACTTTTAAACACCATATCATCTACATAAACTTCAACAGATCGACCGATCTGTTTTTTAAAGACCTCCATGACGAGCCGCTGATAAGTGGCCCCCGCGTTCTTCAAGCCGAACGACATTACTTGGTAACAATATGTGCCCTGGTCGGTTATGAAGGCAGTCTTCTCTTCGTCTTTGAGGCTCATCTGAATTTGATGGTAGCCCGAGAAAGCATCCAAGAAGTTGAGAAGTTCATGTCCGGAGGTGGAGTCTACTAATTGGTCGATCTTGGGTAGGGGAAACTGTCCTTTGAACATGCCTTGTTCAGGTCGGTGAAGTCGATGCACATTCTCCACTTCCCGTTTTTCTTCTTTACCAACACCACATTGGCGAGCCATTCGGGATACTTGACTTCTCGGATGAACCCGGCTCCAAGTAGTTTCTCTATTTCTTTCTCGATCACCTCCTGTAGCTCCTTGTAGTGCCATCGCTTCTTTTGCCTAACCGGCTTGTAATCTTGTCGAATACCAAGGGAGTGCGAGGCGACCGATCGAGAAATTTCGGTCATGTCGCTCGGTACCCAAGCGAAGATCGATCTATTCTTCACCAAGCAGTCTGTGATTTCTTTAACTAGGTCCTTCTGAAGCTCGGAACCTAGATTTGTGAATTTGGAGCCATCTGCTTCATCCAATACGACCCGCTGCGTTTCTTCGACGGGATTCATTCTCTCTGTTTCTTCATCAGCTCTCACGTCAAGAGAGCTCGTCAATACCACCGTCTCGTCTAATGTTTTTGTTTCTGCCAAATAGCATTCTCTAGCAATTCTTTGTTGACCTCTAACAACACCAATTCCGCGGGGCATTGGAAACTTCATCGCTTGGTAATAGGTGGAGACGACCGCTCTGAGGGCGTTCTGGGTAGCTCATCCGATTATTGCATTGTATGCCCCTTGAAACTTCACGAAAAGGAATTCAACGTCCCTCTCTATTTGACACGGTTTTTGCCCGAATTTTATTTTTAAGTAGACTCGGGCGAACGGGTAGGCTGATGCTCCAGTTACCCCTTTGATAGGTCCGTCTATAGGCAGTAGTCGATCTTCGGATACCTCCATCTGCTTGAAGGCATCGTAATACAACAGGTCGACCGAGCTGCCCGTATCAATCATCACCCGCTTTACCTCGTTGTCATCCATGTTCAGATTTACGACGAGCGCGTCGTCATGAGGATAACTTACACCATCAAGGTCAGACTCGTCTAACGACATCATCCCGTCGTTCACCCTCTTTCTTTTGATTGATGAGTCTTTGTCGACCTGCTTGGCATATCTCTTTCTTCCTTTAGCATTGGATCCCCCCGCTGCATTTCCACCAAATATCATATTAATGACCCTCACCGGTCGGTCATCTTGTTGCCCAACATCCCTATCGCCTCGTGCCCTGGATCGACCTCTCACTTCGTGTCGATCATTTGTATTGGCGTTCTACCGCCCTCCACCGTTTCTATCATTTCGCCTTCCATATTGCCGTCTGTTGTCGAGTCGACCGAGCTTATGCTCGTTATCTCGGTCGGCATTTTGTTCGTGCTTCACAAATCAGCTCAACCTTCCCCTTTGGATGAGGGATTCGATCTCTCTTTTCAATTACCAGCAATGTTCCGTGTCATGACCGATGTCTTTGTAGAAACGACAATATAAATCGGGGTTTCTATCCTTAGAGGGAGTCTTCATCTTTTCGGGTTCTCGGATAGTTTCCCCATCCGCTCTCATGGCCGCGAGTACTTCTGCATATCGTCTGTTGAGCGGGGTGAACTCCTGTCGATATCCCTGTCGATCGGTTGGTTTTCTCCAGTTCGACTGGCCTTTTTGTCGCTTGTGCGAACCACTCGCTCTGTCATTTGGCGAGCGGTCATCCGTCCGACGCTTCGTATTTCTTAACACTTCTTCGAGCTGAATGTACTTATCCGCCCTGTTTCTTATTTCCTGAATGGATCGGGGCTGATCGAGGCTAACGACTTTTGAACTCCTCATCCTCGTGTTGTTCATAAGCGCGCCAACACGGACGAAAGGTGAGGTCGGGGACCTCGACCGCTTCATTATTGAACCGAGTAATGAATTCCCGTAGGCTCTCATCGCTTCCTTGTGTCAACTGCATCACTTCCAAGGCTGTCTTCTGCGGCCGTTTACTTGTGGCGAACTGGTTGAGGAATAACAGTCTAAAATTCTCAAAGCACGTGATACAGCTCGGAGGTAAGCTATTGAACCACCGTCGAGCTCCCTCTTGAAAGGCCGTACAGAAAGCCTTGCACTAAATGGCGTCTAGAACGCAGTGCAGATTCATCATCGACTGAAAGTGCTGTAGGTAGTCCAGGGGGTCGATCTTTCCAGTGTACTTTTTGGGTATCGATATTTTGGTGCCGGGCGCCGGGAGATTATCCAAGATTGCCGGAGTAAAGGGAGAGCTGTACTGAGCTGTTAGGCGATCCGGGCGGAAGCTCATTGCCGCATTGATCCGATCGTCCACGATTTTTTCTAGGGCTTCGGTAGGGTGGCGATCGGTCGTCATGCTAATCTGCCGTCTGATGCGCCTTAGACGGCAATTGCTTTGTCCGACTAAGATCAGAAATCTGGCGAATTAACAGATCGGTACTTCCTCAATCTGCTTTGGGTGAGGGAGGTGTGTCTTTGGCAGGGAGGATCTGATCTGATTGGTGTTGGAGATTCGGGCGCATATTGAGTGCAGCGTTATCCTCCAAAGCTACGCTCTATTCTTCTTGTTCCAAGTTTTGAGGTTGCGATTGATCATTCGGGTCTGAAGATTCCGTGCGGGAAGCATGATTTGCAGGTGGCAGGGTTGCAGGTAGCTGTAAACCTATCCTTTGTAACGCCAGAGCCGCGACAGGGGCTACATTAGGATTAGCTGCCGCCGCCTGACTGATCTGCGTGTTTCTGGATGTGGTGTCCTGATGTCGGGCCCCATGGTGGGCACCAATTGGTTCTGCCAGATTTTGGCGAAACTGTACGTTACCGTTTGGATCCATGGAGTTGGTTGGTCCTTGCAAGAGCTTCGACTTAAAGGTTCCTGCAAAACAAGGAAGGCATATCGGGGGTTGTTTCTCGATAAGCCCCTTCGACGCTCAAGTCAGTCTTTTTTGGTGAAGGTGAGATTGCTGTATACAGAGAAAGCTAGGTTATGATTACGTACCTCTGTTATGGTAGAATTATACCTTATATACTGAAAGAATAACTAGGTTTAAGTCTTTACGTATCGTGAGAGACTCTCACCGCGAATGAGCCAAAGAGATCGCGAATCGACGCAGGCAGCGTAGATATAAGATTGATATTTGAAGAATCTGACCGATCTACCATCGTCGTTATGAAAGTCTTGAAAAAGACGACCAGGCAATTACAGGTGATATGAACTAAATTTAATTAAATTTAAAGTTTCTTATAAAAAAATTGCCAGAGATCAGCCCCACGATTAATTACCTTACTAATCTTGATTATACAACATTTTTCAAGCAATAAAAGACAAGTAAAATTAATAAGATGGAGAATACTTTCGAAACTCAGCTAATTATCTTATTTTAAAATAAAAAAGCTTGAAATTAACTTGTCATCCCAAAATTTCAATTGTTATTATTTTAAACTCGGTGATTGATAATGGCTTCTTTTTGTTAGTTTTTATTAAACGACGACTGGACTACGACAACAATAATAAATATTGTCATTATTTTAAACTCCGGCTAAAAACCTGTAATTGGTTAGTAGTCATCTCGTTGATTTAATTTTATAACAAAAACATTTTGTGAGCGTGAAAGCTGCTGCGGCAGCAGTTGAAGCAGGACTGGGTTCGAACTAATAAGCCCTTTTTTTCTTTTTAATATTTTAGAAGGGTCTTAATTTATGATAAAATATTTTTAAGTTATTTATTTTTAAATTAATTTTCACTTATATCGGGTTAGTCCTTAAAGAGTAAAGTATTACTCGAATAGATTTTTGCGTCCTCGAACTCGATACCTTTTATTGATACATATATTGCCGCCTCAGTTGCAACGAAGGTGGTTTATGTAACCATCATGTTAGTTGATTCACCTGACCCTGCTCTTGTCATTTCTTCCTCAGCAACTAGCACCGTTTTACTCTATTCCTTCGTCTCCATCTGAATTCACCATTCATTTTTTTAATACATATTTTCTATAAACTAATCCATAGACGCTTCTCCGGCTGATGTCACCCTCTACCATCTCCCCGTTTCAACTTGTCATTCCAACCTTTTCTGTTTTTGGACAAACTTCTCTTCTTTCTTGGTTTGCTGGCAATAGCTAACTAAGTTTCCATGACTCCGGAAACAAGAAAGATACTTGACGAGTATCTGGTTTCAGATGTTCTTGGAAGAGGTGGGTTCTCTGTCGTCAGGAAAGGTATAAGGAACAGTGGTGCAGATGGTGGTGAGAGGAGATATGTAGCCATCAAGACTCTTAAAAGACTAGGTCCTTCAACTCCCGCAGGTTTGCGCCCGCGTGGGTCCGTGAACTTTCCAACATGGAAGCAGGTATCAGTGTCTGATGCACTTCTGACAAATGAGATCTTGGTTATGAGGAAGATTGTTGAGAAGGTGTCGCCACATCCCAATGTGATTGACCTCTATGACGTGTATGAGGATCAAAATGGAGTGCACCTGGTGTTAGAGCTTTGTTCAGGCGGCGAGTTGTTTGATCGGATAGTGGCTAAAGACAGATACAACGAAATTGAAGCAGCTGCGGTTGTGAGGCAGATTGCAAAAGGGTTAGAGGCTCTTCACCAGGCTAATATTGTTCACAGGGACCTAAAGCCAGAAAACTGTCTGTTCTTAAGTAAAGAGGAAGATTCGACCCTCAAGATCATGGACTTTGGACTCAGTTCTGTGGAAGAGTTCACGGATCCTGTTGTCGGATTATTTGGCTCCATCGATTATGTCTCACCAGAAGCTCTTTCTCAAGGCAGAATTAGTTCCAAAAGTGACATGTGGTCCTTGGGAGTAATTTTGTATATTCTGCTATCTGGGTAAGCACTTGATTTCTCGATAACTCCAATAATAATGTTTTAGAAATAATATTTACTTGCGGTAGATGAGAGAGTTTTTGTGTTTACATTTCTTTCCTCTCTAACTTCACTTTTATGTACTGTATAGAGAATCCAACTTTCGTTTTCTGTCTGCAATCATCAGCTTCATTTTGTAATGTTTCAGGTACCCACCTTTCGTTGCTCAGTCTAATCGGCAGAAGCAACAAATGATAATGGCTGTATGTTGATTTGTTCACGTTCTTCCAAAGTACAGACATTTTTCATTGTCATGTAGTTTGGGAGCTAAAGCACACAGTTTTGGTATTGCAGGGTGATTTTAGTTTCTATGAGAGGACATGGAAAAACATTACTTCTTCAGCTAAACAATTAATTACTGACCTCCTGCATGTTGATCCTCAAAGGAGACCAAGTGCTCAAGAGGTATTAGTGTCGAAACCTACTTTCATTAATTGAGTTCCTATTGAGCATTCAGAATAGTTTAATTTAAATCGATTATGCTACACTTTTGCCGTAGGTTCTCAATCATCCATGGGTGATAGGAGATTCAGCAAAAGAAGAGGAAATGGACCCTGAGATTGTTTCAAGACTTCAGAGTTTTAATGCCCGTCGAAAACTTCGAGCTGCAGCGATAGCCAGTGTTTGGAGCACCACAGTTTTCTTGAGAAGTAGAACTAAGAAGCTCAAGTCTTTATTGGGTTCCCAAGACCTTAAAGAGGAAGCAATTGAGAACCTCCGAACTCAATTCACTAAATTGTGAGTATTCAATTCAAACTTGTCATAAGCTTTCTTCTCGGCTGAGTGCTCAAAACTCAAATCGATTTTGTCTCTAACTTGCAGCCTTTCATGTTGTATTTGAAACATCTTGGTATTTGTAGATGTGCAAAAGGTGACAATGCCTCTCTATCTGAATTTGAGGAAGTGCTCAAAGCAATGAACATGTCATCTCTAGTCCCATTGGCATCCCGCATCTTTGACCTATTTGACAACAATCGTGATGGAACGGTGGACATGAGAGAGATACTTTGTGGGTTTTCAAGCCTCAAGAATTCTAAAGGAGATGATGCTCTCCGTTTGTGCTTCCAAGTATATTTGCACTCAATCCTCTTGTTTTACTCTATTCTTTAAGGCTCCCAAATAACAGTTGGGGAGCAGGAATTGAAACTGATCACAGAAGAAGAGACCTCTTACCTCCATTTTGTACAATAGAATTACATTTTCGACCAAATTCCCTTTCCATTTCCCTTTCTTTAACCAGCCCAGGACATCTGAACTCTGATAAATGCTGTGATTCCTAGATCCAGTCCCCTTTTTTACTTAGACCAAGCCTTTGGTGTTACACTGTTCTTATCTAACTCTTGAGAATTATCTTATGCAGTGTTGACATGTACTGCAAAACTGATCCTCTTCACAGCAAACAAGAGAACACAAGTGGTTTGAATTAAGCTAATTATCTTAATGTTTCTTCCCTTACAGATGTATGATACTGACCGATCAGGATGTATCACAAAGGAAGAAGTGGCATCATTGCTTAGAGTATTGTCGCTTTCCTTCTCTTGCAATTGAACTGAGCTTAAGCTTCTTTACATAAAATATGAGACCGCTTTTCATTGAACAGGCTTTGCCGGAGGAATGCCTTCCAGCTGACATTACAGAACCTGGAAAATTGGATGAAATATTTGACCTGATGGATGCCAATAGCGATGGAAAGGTTACATTCGACGAGTTCAAAGCTGCAA
This sequence comes from Erythroxylum novogranatense, assembly GCA_029891385.1. Classification (NCBI taxonomy): domain Eukaryota; kingdom Viridiplantae; phylum Streptophyta; class Magnoliopsida; order Malpighiales; family Erythroxylaceae; genus Erythroxylum; species Erythroxylum novogranatense. Next base: position 80,967,634 of record CM057232.1, on the reverse strand, counting down.
TGAAGAGGGACAGCTCCCTGCAGGATGCGTTGCTCTCCTCACTTCGTCAACAATAAGTCTCTGACCTTCACTTCACCATTTATAAACCCCCTGTACTTCACCTGGAATTCTATGTTAGTGGGAGTGGCAGGTGAGACCAAACTGATTTCTATTAAATTCCTGCTGAACTTTAAAAGCTTTTATACAAATTCAAAGAGTAGTGAGTTGAAACCTAAACCGATATTACCTTTGAAAACAGGAATCAACTAAAACTTAAGGCAAGTCTCTACATCCCTGATTCCGCGTTCTCAATTATCAGTCGAGAAAAGTCAATGTCGAATATTCCATGTCTATATCGGCAGAATGTAGCTACTGTTTAAACTTTTGGATAAGCTATAGTTACTATGCTTACTTTAAGAAACGGCCAATTTATATGCATTCTTTCGTTGCTAAGCTAGAAATTTTTGGATTTGCTCATGTTCATGAGATGTTCCGCATGCTAATCAGGAACCATGTATGTTCGATATTGGACCAGCCCTGCCCAGCTCCAGATGATGATATATTTGTTTGCTAACTCTTATGCTGAGACAGATCAACATCATGCACATCCATCCTTTTGCTTCTCAAATTAATGTGGATAATCAGCAGAAAGTATTAAAACTTTAAAATCTTATAATTCAATATGAATTCTCTCTTTTTCCATTATCAGAATTGAAAAATAAAGGAATATAAAATGGCCGAGGAAAAATGCGTATTCTTTAATAATATTTATTATTTACATGTATCCATCGGTAGGAAAAATATACCTAATCTTGTATAATTGGAGTAACAGGTTGGTTGGTGTGTTAATATGAAAAGCAAAGATTGAGGTATCGACATGAATTGCAGTTTTCTTATAGAGAAATGCTTGCCTGCAGCTAAAGAAGTTCAATAGTGCTAGTGTTGGAGGAGATGAGATGGGTGGGTGCAAGAAGAGAGCAATTTTAAACTTACAGCGTTTGACTTTGTGGCTTATTCCGTCAAGACAATCACCACGAATCTGAATAAAAACGAGTTCTTTATGTTTGATCTAATCTTATGGTTAAAAGGATCAGATCCTGACCCTTTTAACCGATTCCTATTTTATGCCATGAAATCATCACCATTCACGTAACCATCAAGCCACCAAACTAACGGCTCAGATCAAAAGAAATGGAGTAAGAATTGGATAAAAGGTACGGAAGCCTTAACCTTGTGTTTAGTTACTATTCCCGTGAGTGAGAATAGTAGACAGGATCAAAAAATTCTGCCCCCGTGAGCGTTTGGTTACTGTTGACAGGGACAAGATTTATTATCCCTTCCAAAAAGGAAAAACAGGGACACGTTGTCCCTGTCTCCCCCAAAGTAACGGATTTCGTACCGTATTAGCCGAAAAATGGTACGAAATGGTAGACGTCGGTATCGGTGTTTACCGGACGGTACCGATCGGAACCTTCAATTCCGGCCAATACCGAAAATTGCAAGGACTAACTTGCAATTTTCAGAAAGTTTTAACCTAAAACTACCCCCCTGGATTCTTCTTCGGTCTCCTCTCTCCCACGCCGCACGCCTCCTCTCTCCTCCGGTGTCTCTCTCGATGTCTCGCCTCATCGTCACCGTCTTTTCCTCGCTGTCGACATCTCGTCCAGTTCTCCAGTCCTCCACTCCTCCTCCTTCAAGTCTTCGACGTTTCTTCCTTTAAGGCTTCGACGGATCGGTCTCCTCGCCGCCTTCTCCTCCGTCCTCCTCACCGTATCTGTGCCTTCGACGCCGTGTACCACCGCAGGTCAGAGCCTCAGACGAACGGACCACACAAACCTTACCGAAGACCCAATTGTTTTGGGTATATGTTTTTGATTTTGTGTTTCATTTTTCATGGAATTTTGAAATTGATTGCTTCTGTGATTGTGTTGTTGTTGGATGATGGTGGATTTGGAGAAAACCCTAGAGGTTGATTTCGGCTGGGAATGAGCAAAAAAAAAAAAGGGAATGTCCGAATGTGTGAATGTTGAAGGCTTGAAGCTGATTTCGGTTGTTGAAGTGAAGGTTTGTTTTTTGTCATTTCGGTTGTTGAAGTGAAGTTGAACCGAAATTGAAATTGAAATTGAAAATTGTAACTTTTGTCATTTTGCCTTGTGGAAGTTGAACTAAATGTGTGAAATTGAAATTGATTGGTGATTGGTCATTGTTGGTCCGATTGGAAATTAAGTTTGGAATGATGAATTGGTGATTGTGATTTAGTCTTTTAGTAGATTTATGAAATTAATATTGAATTGTTGAATTATAGTGAATGAGATTGAATTTAACTATTTGACCTTGTGCAATTGAAATCGAGTTTAATAATTAAAATCAAAGCAACATTTAAATCAAATTGTAAAATTGACAATCAATTGATCAAATGTGAAATTAATAATTAAATGTAAAATTGTTAAATTGATAATTAAAATTGACAATCATTAATTGACGATTTTAATATTTGTTAAATGGTCATTAATTTTAATATTTGGGTATTGAATATTGATAAATAATTAGTTAATTATAAAATTATGGAATTAGAAATTAATAATAATTTGATTGTAGTTAATAATGATAGTATTTGTTTATTTAAGTATTAGTTTTAGCTAGGTAAATAATTAATTGTTCTGAAAAAGTTAAAAGAAGTTGAATTTTAATGGAATGGCAATATATATGTGTAGGGAATTATAAATATTTAAAATTGGTAATGTTATGAAATTGTGATTTGTGAATATGATGTATACTTGTAGATTCCAATTTATACTTATAATGTCGATAAAGAATTATAAAAGCATCATATATATTTAAGAATGAAATACAAAATGGTGTATATAATATTATGGTGTGTTAGAAATAGAATTATGAATGTTTTGTATTAATTAGGATCAAAATTGTTGGATATTGAATAGAATTATGATTGTTTTGTAATTGTTAGAATTGGAAATTGTTGAAAATGGAATGAAATGGAAATGGAATTATGATTGTTTTGTAATTTTTAGGATTGTAAATTGTTGGTTATTGTTGGAATGGAAATGTAATTATAAATGTTTTGTGATTGTTGAAATTGGAAATTGGAAATTGTTAGGAATGGAAGGAAGTGGAATTGTGGAAATGGAATTATGATTGTTTTGTTATTGTTAGGATTAGAAATTGTTAGAAATGGAATGAAATGAAAATGAAATTATGATTGTTTTGTAATTGTTAGGATTGGAAATTGTTGGTTACTGTTGGAATGGAAATGTAATTATAAATATTTTGTGATTGTTGAAATTGGAAATTGTTAGGAATGGAAGGAAGTGGAATTGTGGAAATTGAATTATGATTATTTTGTAATTGTTAGGATTAGAAATTGTTGGAAATGGAATGAAATGGAAATGAAATTATGATTTTTTTTGTAATTCTTAGGATTGGAAATTGTTGGTTATTGTTGGAATGGAAATGTAATTATAAATGGTTTGTGATTGTTGAAATTGGAAATTGTTAGGAATGGAAGGAAGTGGAATTGTGGAAATGGAATTATGATTGTTTTGTTATTGTTAGGATTAGAAATTGTTGGAAATGGAAATGAAATTATGATTGTTTTGTAATTGTTAGAATTGGAAATTGTTGGTTATTGTTGGAATGGAAATAGAATTATGAATGTTTTGTGATTAGAAATTGTTAGGATTGCAAATTGTTGGAAATGGAAGGAAGTGAAAATAATATTAAGTATGTTTTGTAATTATTGAAATTGCAAATTGTTGGAGTATGTTTTGTGTTATTATATATGTTGAAATTTTGAATTGTTAGCTTTGTGCATATTGTCATTGTGTACTGAAAATATATGTTATTTATTTTTGTGTACAGATAAATGGAAGGAAGTTCAAATACTCCCGATCAACCTAGTTCAGGAAGATACAGTGATCCAGCTTGGGCTCATGCTGGTGTGGTTCCTGGTCAAAAAAATCATACCATTTGCTTGTTTTGTAACAAGCATTTGAAAGGTGGAGGAGTCACCCGATTGAAAAGGCATTTAGCTGGGGTTAAAGGAGATGTGGAAGCGTGTAAAAAAGTAAGTCATTATGTGAAATGGTAGATGAAAACATTGCTTGATAAACATCAATTTGAGAAAGATAGAAGGGGAAGATTAAATCTTGAAATTGGTAGTAGAAGTTCATTTCTCGATTTTCGTGGTGATTATGGAGATGTTGAAGGTGGAAGTGGTAATGGTAGTGGTAGTGGTACTGGTACTGGTAGTATTCTATCTCAGCCTCAGAATCCTGCAGAATCTGAAGTGAAGAAGAGAAGAAGGCAGATGTCTGGTTTCTTTGCACCACGAACAACTCCTGGAGCTCAACCTTCAATTTGTAGTGCAATGCAGACAAGAGATGCGACTCACAATGTGGATATGGCAGTAGCTAGATGGTGGTATGATACAAGTTCGTCATTTAATGCTTCTCAATCATATTATTATCAACCTATGATAGATGCCATAGCCTCTTATGGTCCAGGATACAAAGAGTCATCGGTTGATGACTTAAGAAGTAAACTTTTGAGTTTTGCTGTGTCTGAAATGAGAACTTATTTGGCTGAAAGAAGAGTGAATTGGGGTATTAATGGATGCTCAATTATGTGTGATGGTTGGACGAATAGGAGACAAAAGCCAATTATAAATTTTTTGGTTTATTCTTGTAATGGCTCTATGTTTTTAAAATCGATTGATGCATCTGACCTGATTAGAAATGCTGATACTTTGTTTGGGATATTTGATCAAGTTGTGAATGAAGTAGGGGTGGAAAACATTGTTCAGTTTATTACTGATAATGATTCCGCTTATAAAGCGGCAGGACAAAGGTTGCAAAGAACCTATAATTCATTTTTTTGGACTCCTTGTGTTGCACATTGTATTGACTTAATGCTGGAGGATATAGAAAATCTTAGGTATTTTCTTGTTTTTTATGAGACCATGCAGAAGGCAAAAAAGGTGACAAAATTTATTTATAATCGTGCATGAGTTTTAAATTTGATGAGAAGGGAATTTACCAATGGTAGGAATTTGTGTCGCCCTGCTGTGACAAGATTTGCAACAAACTTTTTATCACTTCAGTCTTTTCTTTCGTTGAAGAAAGAGTTAAAGCAAATGTTTACAAGTGATAAGTGGGTTACATCTCAACATGCTGGGTCTAATGCTGGAATGGAGGTTTATAGTATCATACTGAAAGATAGGAAATTTTGGTCACAATGTCAATTCGTTATCTGAGTTTGTGAGCCTTTGGTGAGGGTGCTTCTGTTGGCTGATAGTGAAGAAAAGCCAACAATGAGTTATATTTTTGATACTATGGAGAGAGCAACGGAAGCAATCAAGGCTAATCTGAAAAATAGGCCTTCTTTATGCCAACCATATATCCAATCATTAATGAGAGAAGGAGAGAACAACTTTCTTCTCCTTTGTTTTTAGCTGGGGCATTTTTGAATCCTAGTGTGTATTTTAAACTGGATGTTGAAAAGCAAGCTGAAGTTAGTAGAGGAATGCTTTTCACAATTACAACAATTGTTCCTCATGACTCAATGCAAGTTGTTTTAACCACACAAATGGATACTTATAAGTACTCTTATGGGGATTTTGGAATGTCGGTCGCTATTCAACAAAGAGGACTTCTTTCTCCAGTTATTACTTATTTCCTATTTCTTATTTGTTGAAAATTATTTATCACTTTATTTTGTTTATAACACTACTTTTGTTTTCTTATTACTTGTAGCTGTTTGGTGGGATCTATTTGGATGTAGTGTTCCAGAATTGAGAAAGTTTGCGATTCGGATTTTAAGTCAATGTGTGAGTGCAACTGGGTGTGAACGAAACTGGAGCACATTTGAATTTATCCATTCCAAGAAAAGGAATAGATTGGAGCATAAGAGGTTGAATGACTTGATTTATGTTCGTTACAATTTAAAGCTTCGGGAAAGATATGTTATTTTCATTATTAATTTTGATATAATTTCTTATAATTTTCTAATAATTAAATGTAATTGTTTACTAAGACTCTTAGTAGCACAAGTTGTTCAAATGATCCAATTGCGATTGATAATATTGATATTTTGGCGGATTGGGTTTCTGAAGAACCCAATTTGGTTGATGTGAGTGATTTGAATTTGGAAGATAATCTTAGATGAGAAAGCATTGACATGTCATTTGGTGCATTAAATTTGAATGATAATGATGATGATGCTCCTCTCAATGATGAGAATTTTGTACCAAATAATCAGTGGGGTTAGTGCAGTTCAAGCAGGTATCCGCCCATTGACGATTGAATTTTAGGTTTTTTTTTTCTTCTTTTAATTTTACTTGTATTTAATCATTGATGTTTATGTTAAATTATATGTATGTAATGTAACTGTAATATTTTTGTTTCAGGTTCAACTTCTACTTGATTGCTTATTCGTCATCAACTCTTTTTGTAATATTTATTGATCTTTTTATTGGATGTTTTGAATTTTTGATGTAAATATGTAATATTATTTATTATAATGATGAAATTGTATGATTGTAATATTTTAAATGCTTTGTATTATTCTTAGTTTTATAATTATATGATGATGATTGTTTTATTTATATTAATTTTGGTTATTATTTATATGTAAAATATTTAAAATTATTGGTATTTCAAATTAATTGTCATTATTATTTATTATTAAGATTTTTAAAGCATGGTTGATGTAAACGAGAAACTAGTAAAGTATACAAGACAATTGTATAATATATCAATATGGACTATTTTGCAATTTTAAAAAGTTTAGGACTATTTTATAAATTTAAAAATATCCGAAACAATTTTATGCATCTAGAATGCAGAATGCAGATTCCTGCCCAGAGCTCAATTCGATCGAGCCCAAGATGCGGTATTCATAACATTGGTCTCCCCACGTTATAAGTAACGTTCCATCCCCATGTTTTTAAATGATTTTGGTTTCTTTTGTTTTATTTGAGTTTTTAAAATTTAGCAAAACCATAATATTAATTAAATTAAAATATCTTTAAAAATATCATTTAAAAACCACAATAATTAAAATATCTTTAAAAACCACAATAATTAAATTAAAAATATCTTTAAAAATATATTTCAATAAAATTTTGACTTAATAATTAAAATATATTTAAAATAAATATGAATTTATAAATAATATTTTATCAATAAATATTATATAAGATATCGAAATAAATGTTACTAATAAAAATAATTTATATTTAAGTTTTATTTATTAATAATTATTAGTAGTAGTATAACGTAGATGTATTATTATTATTATTAAGCTTCATTTTGTAATAATAATAATAATAATAATAATAATAATAATAATAATAATAATAATAATAATAATAATAATAATAATAATAATAATAATAATAATAATAATTAACATATATTTGGAATTCATTATTAGTAGTAGTAGTATAATGTAGATGTATTATTATTATTATTACGCATTTTGTTATCATTATTATTATTATTATTATTATTATTATTATTATTATTATTGTTGTTGTTGTTGTTGTTGTTGTTGTTGTTGTTGTTATTGTTATTAGTAATATTATTATAATTAATTTTTATTATCATTATCATTATTATTCTTATAATTATTCGTATTATAATTTTGTTGTTATTATTATTATTATTAATATTGTTATTAGTTCTTTATTATTTCATCGGTTTTACCTTTTATTTCTAACAAACCACAATATTATTTTAACAAACCACGGTATTATTAATTATATTAGTATTGTTATCTTTTAATTTGCATTTTTATTATTATGACAAATTCATTATTATTATTAGTCGTAGATGTAGATGTACAATTTCTATTATCAAGCATCATTATGTATTTATTATTATTATTATTATTATTATTATTATTATTATTATTATTATTATTATTATTATCATATTATTATTATTATTATTATTATTATTATTATTATTATTATTATTATTATTATTATTATTATTATTATTATCATTGTATATTTTGTCTTTATAATAATTCATATTTATTATTATGGAACATTTTGTGTCTATTTTGTTCTTGTTATTAATTTTGTTGTTGTTGTTATTATTATTATTTTGATGGGCTAATATTATTCGATATTTCATAATAGTTTATAATTATTATTATTTGTTAACTTTTCACCTAACACAAATAGTTCGTAATAAAACTATCAATTAATTACATATTTCTAATCATATTAAGGACCAGGGGTATTTTTGTCTTTGTCACCATTTTTTCGTTCTATCCACTGCAACTAAACACATTCTGTCCTTGAGATGGAGACATAAATTTTTGTTCTGTCAACCACAACCAAACACCTCACTGTCTCCGGTTTACATTCGTTTAGTCTGTTACGCTTTCATCTTCGAGATCTGGGAGACAAGAACTAAATGCAACAAAAAGCACGCAAACCCAAGAGCTGATAACAAGTAGTTACAATAAATGATTCAGGTAAGGAACACGAGTGAGAAATATTTTTTTAGGCCATATCACAACACCTACAAAGAATAATCACTTAATCACAAGTAACTCGATCCCAATAAAAAATTCATACAAGTAATGTAGATAACATACATGTAAATAGAATACCAAATATACATTGAAAATTTTTTCATATAGAGAAAACATTAGGAGTTAAATTGATAAATAAATTCATTACATCAAATAATAACTTACAAGAGTTTGAGTTACAAACCCTATCTCAAAAAATTGCCACAATATATTAAGAAATGATCCCAAACAAAGTTTCAAAAAAGAGTACAAATTGATATCCCAAAGAATACAAATATTAAGTAAGAAAGTCTTCTTTACTTTTTCGCTTTATGACTTTTTCCTTTTACAACGTTCTTTTTATACTCTACAAGATGTCCCACACGTTTTCTCTTTTATATTTTTAAAATAGAATTTTTATACTAGACACGGCCAACCATATAGTTGTGTATAGGAATTTTGTCCCTTAATCTTTGATAATCACAGAGATATACAATTACAGTGAAGTACACGATTAGTGACACTATTGTATTCTCCATTTACACAATAATGTCTAATTCTATATGAGTGTGTTTGATCTAGAAACGTTGCCTTCCAACTTGCACACATGGTTGTGTATAAGAATTTTGTCCCTTAATCTTTGATAATCACAGAGATACACAATTATAGTGAAGTACACGATTAGTGACACTATCGTATCCTCCACTTATACAGTGATGTCTAATTTTATATGAGCATGTTTGATCTAGAAACGTTGCCTTCCAACTTACACACTGTTACAAAAACATACACAATCTTCATACACGATTGTGTCCACCAAGGACATGGATGTGTTCAACCAAACATAGATGTGTCTCCTGAGAATAACTTCAATTCGACAATTTTTTGTCTTAACTTCGTTTATTTATCGTTCCTTGTAATTCATGAAAACATCTAAATGTACCAAAACTTATATTTGCTCTAAAATTTGATTAGTTCCATAACAATCTCCCCCTCTAATCTATTTTAAGAGGAGCCATAATCACATTATTGTTTAATTGAAAGTCATCTCGATGAGCTTATTATAAAACTCAAGCTTGCTTTCGGGAACTACCTTCATCAACATATTAACGCCATTGTTATCTGTGTAAATATTCTTCAACTGCATTAGTTACTCCGTAACTATAGATTGCAACCAATGACACTTGACATCAACATGTTTGGTGCGAAAATGATACATAAAATTTGTGCTCAAATTCATGACACTTTGACTATCACAATATATTACATACTCATCTTACTTCACTTTCAATTTTTAAAAGAATTGCTTTAATCAAAACATCTACTTTCCTACTTCCATAACTATAACATACTCCCCTTCAGTCATAGATAAAACTACACACTTAGCTTGGATTGTCAAGAAATGGACTCCCCTACAAATTTGAACAAATAACCAAATTTCTTATTATCAAGATCTCCAACCAATGACGGAGCTAGGAATTTAAGATAGGAGGCCCAAATAAAATATAGATTTCACAAAAATTTTCATATTAAAACTATATATAAAAAATAAATTTTTATTAAGAATATAAAATAGTTAAAATAATGATCCTCGCTTACTTTTCGTAGATTGAAATCTTTTCATAATAAAATCATTGTCAATATTTGCAAATACATCTATTTCAATGCAACACATTAAACAATCATTCAATAGGTCATCTCCCATTTTATTACGAAGTGAACTCTTGATAATTTTCATTGCGGAGAAAGCTCTTTCCACTGTGGCTGTAGCAATTGGTAAAAGTAATGACAATTTGACTAACAAATAAACCAAAGGGAATACATAATGCTTTCTTGTAGCAACCATTCTCTTAGCAAGGTCTTCAATTCCACTCAATTCAGAGAAATTCTTATCCATACGTACATTAATGATAAAATTCCCAAGTTGATATTCAAGTTCAGTTAAAGCAATAGGAGGAAACTCTGATGGATAGAATTTTGCAAGTTCAATCAATTTGTCCATGTCAAATGTAGAAAAGGAGTCTTTAGGATCAAGACATGCCATACATAAAAGCAAACTTGTATTGCCTTCATCAAATTGATTGTTAAGCTCTTGAAGTTGCATGTCAATCACAGAATAGAAAAGCTCAAAATGACCGACCGCCCCGAATAATCAACCCGTTTGTCGAGCATAGTCTCTCGAAATCGTCATGTCTTCGCTTCTACACCTTGATCTTCCTCTAAATATAAACACATCTTGCATATCAATCACACTTACATTATTTTCACCACAAAAGTCAACGACTTGTTTCAATAAAGACTCCCAACCATCATCTCTAACTTGTTGTAAATGACATTTTGAGACTTTAACCAAATGCATTGCATTCATTATATTTTGATCTTTTTTTTTGTAAAGCTTAAGATAACCCATTTGTGATTCCCAAGATCTTTATCATAAGATGCAACACAAAGAGAAATTCAAAGCGAAGCATAATAGAAATTAAATCAATAGCTTCAGCCCTTTGTGAATCAACATTCCTATTTTCTCCAACAAACTCAAGAACCTCAATGACAGAAGAAAATAAATGTAGCAAATTAATGAGCGTACCAAAATGAGAACCCCAACGAGTATCTCCGAGTCTTTTCAGTGTCATTTCTTGATTCAACCCTTGCCTAGTTTCTATCACCCCTTGTGAAATTCCTGCAATCACTTTCTCCATTTGTTTTTTTCGAAGCATATCCCTATGCTTACAAGATCCTCCAATAACATTGCACAAATGAGTAATAGTATTGAAAAAGGAACATACATTTAAATGCTTTTTAGCAACAACAACAAGTGTAAGCTGAAGTTGATGTGCAAAATAATGGATGTAGTAAGCACAAGAATTTTCCTTCAAAATTAGACTTTTAAGACCATGAAATTTACCTTGCATATTACTAGCTCCGTCATAGCCTTGACCTCTCAAGCTAGCAATACTCAAGCCATAGTTAGAGAATAATGACTTGATAATTTTTAAAAGTGAAGTTGCATTTGTGTCACGTACATGCACAAGACCAAGAAATCTTTCAATGACACATCTAAAACTATCAACATACCGAATGGTGACTCCTATTTGCTCTTTTACTAACACATCTTGACATTCATCCACTAAAATAGAGAACAAATCATCACCCATATCTAAAATAATGGCCTTTGTTGTCTCAAATGCAACTGCATTAATGATATCACGATGAATATTGGGTGATGTAAGTTTGAGATTTTCAGGAGCATTCCTTAGAACAACATTCCTAATTTTTTTTATTGTTAGAAGCTATGAATTTTAGTAATTCTAGAAAATTCCCTTGGTTTGTTAAATTCTCACACTCATCATTCCCCCGAAAAGGCAACCCTTGTATCAAGAGATAACAAAGACACCCTATTGATGCATTTAGCCTACACCGATATTCAAATTTTGATTTCTTTGATTGCCTTGAAAAAGCTGACTCAATAGATTGGGATTGGTTCATTAAATTTTCACAAGCAATTCAACATTTATTATGATCAGAGTCATGATTTCCTACATGTTCTCTTAATCTTGTTTTCTTTCGCCGAGCATTGAAACCCTCAGATATAAAATTAATATGTTTTCTTTCACGATCAGCCGAAAAAAGATAACAATATAAGCAATATGCAGCATCTTTTTCAACACTATATTCCAACCAATCCTTGAATTCATCAAACCAGATACAATAAATCTCCACTTATGATCTCCATCCATGGTTTGAGGAAAGTTATGATTTTGAGGTTGACAATGACCTTTTAATAAATAAGCTCTATGCACCTGATCTCGTTTTTCAGGAGGATACTCCATTATATTAGGTCTCAATCTTAGATCGGAAGGAAAATTTTCTAAGTCAATCACAAGTTCTTCAATAATAACTTCCTTTGATGCTGGAGATGCTTTATTAACATTCTGATTTAAATCAGACGATGATGATTGAACAATCGATCTTAATTTTCTAAAGTATTTTTCTATAACTGTAAAATAAAAAATTAGTTAGAATCAATATTTACTAATTTTATAAAAGAGATAATAACTGTCAAATATACTAAAAAATAATTGGATCTCCTTTTCTTTTCTTATATATATATATATATATTCCTTACTGTTCATAGGCCTAAAAAACTCATTCCCTACTGCAACAACTTAGTTAAATTATTGATCAAACGGTCATATATGCATTCGATGAAACATCCCTAAATCCTATCGTGGAATAAATATTATAAAACTTATAGATATAAAAAGCAGATGTGACGGAAGAATAAAAAGTCAAGAAAAAAGGTCAGACATGCCAGCCTTGCCTTACCTTCTTATGTCGATTGTTACTTGCCACTGTACTAAGTTGCCATTGAAGGTGATTGGACTACCGCTTCTAACTTTTTTAAGGAAGATCTCAATTCAATAATTGTCGATGTCATTGAAAAGCCCATGACTGCTCTCCATGTCGCTATTGGTACTGGTCTATCCTTGAAATTTGTTAAAAACCTTGTGGTGTTAATGTCTAATCACCTCCATGTGAAAGAAAAATTTTGGAACACTCCTCTTCATACAATCTTTCACAAATCACATTGACGGTGGTGACACGACACACTTCAAGAGAGGGCCTTGTTCAGTTATCAAATATTTTGATATATATATATAATTAAAAATATTTATTTTTTTTAAATCTTAGGAGGCTCAGTGCATCATTGGCCCCCAAATAACTCCGTAAATATTTCCAACCATATCCACATCCATATATCCTTATAGAATTGGCTCACTACCACCAAAATACAAACTCCATCTGGAAGTGCCCTGTAAGTATTTAAAAATCCATTTCACTACTTTCCAATTAACCTTTCCCTGAGCAGACAAGTTCCTATTCACAACCCTGTAGCCTATGCAATATTTGACTTTGTGTAAACCATAAAATTTATCAAAGAACCAGCACCAAAAGAGTAAGGAATAGAATATATACTACCTTTTTCCTTTTCAATGAAGGATAAGCATCTTGCTTAACTTGAAATGAGCTTCTAATGGCCTATTAAATGGCTTAACATGCTTCATATTGAACCTTTCTAGCACTTGTTTATTATACTTTTTTTTTATGACAACCACATCTTTCCAACTTCCCTGTCACAAGTGATTTCTATGCCCAAGATCTATTTATAGGACCTAAATCTTTCTTATTAAAAGACTTGGACAAATCTTCTTTCAACTTGCGAATCATACTACCATCTTATTCGGCAATTAACATATCATCAATATATATACAGAAGGAGAATATTGAAGTTACTGCTAGTAAATTTCCTAAAATACACACAAGGTTGGCTAAAGTTCGCTTTTAACCATTTCCAATCATAAACAAACCAAACTTTCGATACCATTACCTTGGTATTATTTAAGCCCATAAAGGTTCTTCTTCAACTTGTAGACAAGATTCTCTTCACGCTGAACTTTGAATGTTTCCAGCTGCTCTATGCATATCTTCTCATCTAGGTTGCCTTACAAGAAAACCGTTTTCACATCAAGCTGTTCAAGTTCAAGATTCAAGCTGATCGTTAGACTAACATTGTTGAGAAAATCTCATTGAATTCTAAGTTTCTTCTAGCACCAAACTAGGTTGTTTCTTAAATATTGAATTTAGGATCCCACTTTTTAATAGCCTTACACCAATATATGGCTATTTAGAGCTGATGCAATTCAAATGGGGCTATTGCACTAAGATAATTACTTGATGAAATAATTCCACTTAGGACTTTAAGTTAATAAAATCTAACAACAAAAATTTTAACATATAATTTAATAATAAATTTAAAAAGAACATATTAAAAAACAAGGGTAAACTGAAATAATAGTTAAATTTGGCACCCTTTGTTTTCTTGTCACGTTGAACATGTTATAGATTGGATCATATATCTTTAATTCGTTATCTAGCCAATATGTCTCATCATCCAAATATCATTGTGTTGTGAGATGATCTGGTAGAATTGACAAGAGTTTCTTAAGCTCCAATTGGAGCGTGATTCTTATGAAACATTAAACTTAACAGAAGTTCATTAATGCTTAATATAATTTTATAAAAATATAAAGCATATGAACAAAAGATTGAATGAAATCTTAAAAAATGAAGTCCTAAAAGCAGCCTACGACAATTTCAATAAAATTGTGGGTTTCAATGATAACTCCATCTCTTCTAATTAAATACTTAACTCTTTTATATAAGATAGTAAAATCTTTGATAAATGTGCAGGCTTCCTAAATTCTCTTTTACTGCTGATAATATTGAAAATGTATTTTTTTGTCTTAAATCTAATATATTGAATTTCAGTTCAGTGGTATAAGAAATAAAAGAGTTGTATATGATTGTGGTAGTGTAGCAATTAAGAAATTTGCTTAGAATACTCTATGTGAGGATTCCTCTCGATCTTGAATAATATTTGTATAAGATTAGTCTTCACGTTGATAAAAACAAGACAAATATTAGTATTTCTTTTCACCCGTTGCATGGTAGAAAAGATTTTAAATAAAAATATCCTCTTATCCATTAAAAAGATAATATATTCCTAAGTACGTAGATCTTTAAAACTGGATGTAAGACAATAATTATTTGGCTAAACCACTATAAATAAATCATATATCTCTTTAACTATTTCTTTTACTAATATTTTCTTTATTATAAAATTATTTTATATGAATTTATCATAACGATTCATCAAAATAAATAATTCTTTCATTAAATTTTGAATAGAACAAAAAGTAAACACATACAATTTGCTCCCTTTCCCTTTCATAAGGACCAATAAAATATCAAATGCAATTATTAGTGCCTAACACGTAGTCATTAGTGCATTATGTGTTAAGATGTGCAAATTAAGAGAGTTAAATGCAATTAATAGTTAGAAACAAGGTTAGCTTCAGGAACTTTTCAATTATTTAATGTTAAAAATTATATTAATAAAGTGAGAGGTATTTTTTTCTTTTCACAACCCTTCATAATTTTTTTTAAAGATGTACTAAATCATATTTAGATGGTCAGCGACCTCTTTACGATCTAGCGTTTGATATCTAACCTCTAAACTTAATTGTCCTCCAACAAAGAGGCTGACACTGCTTAGTTGATTGTTCACTTAGAATTTATATTTTACTGTAACACATACCAGATAAACGGATTTTACTAAGACAAATTCCTTTTTGAAACTTTTAGGTGAAGAATCATTTTGCTGTTGCATACTGTTGATATCATACTTGCACTTTTAGCGACAAGCCTCTAATTTAAACTTTGAAACATTGAACTATCACCAGATCCGAAATGCTGAACATTCGTCTCAAAAAGCAGAAATATAAATCATTTGAAAGTGAAAACTCAGTCGCTGTATATGTCCTCAGTTGTGCCTGAACGGGAGTTTCCCACTTATTGTTAGGAGGACTCCATAAATAGTGTTAAAAGTACAAATTCTATTCAAGAACAGCTCAATTCAAGCATTGAAAGTGTCAAATAGGTACCAAAACTAGCTGCAAATAATGGCCAAATAATATTATCTGAAAATTCACATGACGACTTCACAAGCTTTTCAAGATGTACATCTGAATCCAGATCAGCCTTCTAGAAGAAAATTTTGAACATCCTACCTATTGTTTGATACAGATCATTGCCAAACCTATAGGAAACTGATCAGAAAGAATATCCAGACTCCTTGGACATAAATTTGAAGAGTTAAATATGAAAGCATAACTATAAATGAAAATCTAACTATACGGTAAGATGCACAAATTAGGAGTCAATCAATACTCTGGCGTGTTGTACTCGTCTCTCCCCTTGAAGGTGGTAATCACCTTTTCTCTTCAAATTTTCCCAGGCTCACACTCTTGAAAAACTTCCCAACTTTGAATGGATCTTTCATAAGAAAAAGAGAGAATGCAACCACTTAAAATGACTCGATCAAGAAACCAAGTTGTACAAGTTCATTTACACTCCCATAGTTGCTCACAGATGCGTGCCATTGATCTCATCATGGAGCCTAGTGTATCTCTGGAAACCTGAAATTTCACCTCTGTTTCCCCAGTTGTTGTCTTGGCATCTTGAAGCTAAGACGGATGCGAAAATTTATACAAGTCAGAAACATTCTGCCTTCTACATGCATAGAGCAAAATACATCTCAAGAAATTACACTTGTTGACACGAACAAGTTTCAAAAATCAGAGACATTTACTTCTTACTTGAAATTCACAAGCAAAATGGATGTGTCATATTGAAACAAACGATAGCGAGGTAATTCAAAAGCTCGTGCTACATTTACTCAATAAACCCAAGACAACCAAGTGTAGCCAAAACTATTCATTATAAAGATATTATTACAATAGATGCAAAAAATGAATGGATGATTTCCTAAAACCTTCTAGAAATAGCCAAAGGAAGATCATAACTTTATTCATTCGATCAGAGATCTCCACCAGAACATAGGAAGCCTTTTCTCCTAATAAATTTTAACAAATTATAACAGCACATTATTCCAAATTGATGTCATATGTTAATATTGACTTATCATTTGCTAAGAAAAGAAATTGTCCATCAGAACGTGTGCCTCACATATCCTTTACATTTCTTATTGTGTAGCCTATAGCCCATTAAGCCTCAAATAGAGATGGAAGAAAAGAAAGAAAGATGGAATATTATTTTCTCACACGAAAATGTGTTGCAGTTTCTGATACTGAATAGGATTAACATTTTCACATCAAGAAAACTGTGATGAGAAATGAACCCTGTACTTAACCAGAATTGTTCTGTAACCTCCGAGAGAGTATCTTAAGAATATCCTCCCTAACTACATTTTGAAGGTCACCTAAAGTTTTTAAACAAAATGAAATCCAAAACACCTGTTTATATCAGGTTGTAGGTCAAGAACACTAAATCCTACGATGGGAAGTTATTAAAAAAATCACATAAGCATAGGCAAGAAAGAAGAGGTTACAATGTTTAAACTGGAATACCTTCAGATTTATGACAGCAGCTCGATTGGCTGGTGTTGAAAGCTGCTGGCTAATATAGGCCATGGAGCTCAACATTGGCTCCAGTGTGACCCTTGTTAATCTAAAATGCACCTCAGACTCCCCTGATGGAACTTTTCCATAATCTTGCAGCTGAAAGAGAAAAAGATGTTAACAGACTAGTGCAGACAATGATCTATATTGTTCTCAATCACCTGATGTTTTCCACTTTTGATTTGTAGACTAGTGCAGACAATGATCTATATTGTTCTCAATCACCTGATGTTTTCCACTTTTGATTTGTAGACGTATCAATATTTCGGCAATGGACAAAGTCAACAATATTTGATACTCAAGGCCTTAGTTATCAAAAGGAAGCCTTTCAAAATGAAGTGATATATTTACAATGAGTATCATTTAAGCATATCTTCTTACTTGTAAATCATTAACCAAAATTTCAAACTAAATTATAGAATTATCCAATATAATGTCCCACAGTGTTTCATGCACCAAATTAAAGGTACTCTCAGGTAAATTCTAGCTAGATGTTTTTTCAGAAATTGCACAACATTTCAACTATTAACACCCAATGAAGGATCACATAGTTTATAGCAGTTTGCATCACCCCATGAACTATTAAAACAAATATGCATTAGTAATATGTTACAAGATACAAGTGGTATCCGCTCATGGAAAGGCAAGGTGGCATACCTTCAACTTGACTACAGCTACCTTTCCAGATGGTGTATTGGGCTTATTTTCTATCCTCCAAGTCATGGACTTAAAACAAGTAAGAACCACCTAAATAATTTTAACAAAGGAACCATTAAAAGATCCTTCCATGTAAAAAGAACAAAACACATGCTGAATGTCAAAATCACATTGTTACTTCATACCGATTTATCAGAAAGGCCACCATCACATTTGATAGACACAGGGGCCACATTGGGTTGATTCAGATCAGCAACAGAAACTCCCATACCATTGAGATTGAACTGTTGAGGCATTGGATCTTGCCAGGGCCACAGAGATGGGACAATATCAGAAACTGATAAAGGTGTTCTCTTGTTATTGGCTTCCTGGCTATTTCCACTTGCATTGTGCAGAGGCTGTGTGATCTTAGCAATGTTTTTCTTTATAGATGCAAACTTTTTTTCACCTTCTCTTAAAGCATTGATTGCCACATTGTAAGTCTCAGCAGCAACTGCTCCTTCCTCTGCAAATTTGATGGCTTCCATACACAATTTGTTAAAGCGTGTGGTCAGACTTTCAATTCCCTGTAAATCTGTATTCTGTTCCTCCACTCCAACCGAAGATTTGGCATTCCTTGTCCATCTTTTCAATATGTACTGTGATGGAAGGGTAAGAACATTTGTTACTGTAAAGACAGTTAATATATGTCTGCAGAGAACACCACAATACTCGAACATCTGACAGCTGCAACTAGATTTCATCTCTGAGATATTCAATGTCACTATGTATACCTTGTCATCATGTTCATATTTGGCAACCCTGTACTTACTGATCACTCCATCACCCTCGATGTTATTAGCAGTATAAACAAAAGTTTCAACTAGTTCTTCCTGAAATTTGGAGAACACCTTTTTTGTATAGAAATTTGCAGCCTGTCGTTCCATTGGTGATGGAGTTCTGAGCATTGGTGTGGTGCAGATTGTATCATAATCTGCTTCAATTTCCTTTTCTAAAGAATGCTCTAGAGCTCTTTCATATTGCTTGAAGAATAGAGATATAGTTGTCTGTTGATTCACATACCCACCGAAGAACGAGCTTACACCTAGATTTGATGGAAGTGCAGCAAAGAAAGTGCCACGAAAGTAAACTGGTGCCCACTGTTTCCGAGCGTTATACACAGCCTGAAGCCACTCATTGTTTTGAAGATCATATTTATTAAGAAGGGTGCACCATGTTGATTCAAAATCCTCAATTGTCTCACAAAAGTTGATACAGCTATAGAGCTCTCCATAGAAACAAGGATGAGCAAGGTATATATGAGCTAACCTTTCTTGACCTTCTCTCAAAATGTGCCACTTGCATATGCAATGGTGAGTTTCTGGAAACACCTGAGAAACTGCCATTTGGATGGCTCTGTCTTGGTCTGTGGTGAAAGAAACAGGGGCTCGTTCATTCATTGCAGATAACCAGGTCCTGAATAGCCAAATGAAGGAAGATTCAGACTCGTCTAGAAGTAATGCACAACCAAACAATATCGTATGACCATGGTGGTTTACCCCTGTGAAAGGAGCAAATGGAACCTGATATTGATTTGGTCTGTACATTGTGTCAAAGATTACTGCATCACCAAAGTGATTGTAGGCTGCCCTTGATCTGGCATCAGCCCAGAAGACATTAGTCATGCAATTCTCATCATCAAGTTGTATTGCATAATAAAAGCCAGGATTCTCCGCTTGCATTTTCTTGAAATAATTTAGGAGATTATGAGCATCCTTCCCTAGGGTCCTTTTTCTTTTTGGAGGCTTTACATAATTTGCTGGTGTAGATGTAATTTTTCTATCTTGGCAATTGGGTTCTACAGGGAAGGAATTCCTAACATCATTTTCATAAGATAAACGATTTCCATCCATGGAAACATAGATGTCACCAGTAGTATATAGCATTTCAGCCACATTTTTTGTAGCACCAGCAAAATGCCTCCGAGGTCGAAGATAACGAACCTTGCTAGGTGCTACTAGAGAATGGTTATGGTCCTCTATAAATTTAGTTACAACCCAATATTCCGACTCCTTTCTCTCTATCCTAAGCATTGCATTGCAACTCTCTATATTCTTTCTTTTGAACACCTCTCTAGAACATGTAAATTCCCATGTAACAATTGGTCCATCAGGCTTGGAACGTGTAAACTGACCAACCTGAGTGGTGAAATTCATATGCCTGGCATACGAATCGTAGAATGTTTTTGCAGCATCTTCTGATTCAAACTCCATACCAACATGAGGTAAATATATTCCATCATGTCCCTCATTTCTCAACACTCTGTCTGTAGACTTATCAATTAAATTGTGTCTATCTGATCCATTACAGTCACTTTCCCTGGCCATAGGGGCATCTCCTTTTTTTACCTCCACATCTATATCCCTAACATCCATAGATGTAGAATTTTAGTCTGTTTCCTAATCACTAGGCAGGCTGTAACAAAACCTTCATACTTATCTCAATTCGAGCGGAAGCAGAGACAGGCTGCAGTAGGAATACACCTGCACAGTTAATAATCAAAATGGTAATCAATTCCCAGATGGAAACATGGAGAGGCCATCACTGTTGTTTTAAACCCAGCAAGATATTTTCCATTGAATAAAATGCTAAATACAATGAAAACACGATAAAGCAAAGTATAAACATGAAATCAGACAATTTCAGCTCAAATCTCTGTTTATTAAGACGAAACAAACGTCATTCTGTAAGTCGTCGAGAACATGGTGTAACCCTTGTCATTTAACTACCTAGTCTTTTCACAGTTGCAAAATCCAGAGTGTCAACTTCTGTGGAAAACCACCTGTTGAATTAGACAGACATATATGCCTGCAGAAAGCCGTCGGTTCGCCAAAAATAATTCCTCCCGAAGCAAGGGCATAATTGAATTATTCACAAGTTGTCGTTGTTCAAACAATAAATAATGCTAATTGCTTTGCAAAAAGAAAAAGGAAGAACTTACCTTAAACTTGGGAACAACTCCGATCGAGGAACCAGAAACCCCATTTCCTTCTCATTCTCTCTCCACACGCCCGCTCACTCTGCCTCTGGTGGGATTTTCTTTTGGATTCGATTAGTTTTATGTTAATAATTTGGTTCGTTTGAGTCTGTTTTGTTTGTTTGCTTCAGTTAGCTTTCACTTTCTTTCAGTATCGGCTTACCTAAAATTATAAAGAAAGCCGAAACTATCAATCTCTCAAGCAGATGGGTTCGCTATTCCTTTGTTTTCTACCTTATCTCAAAGTTTCTGTCATTTCTCCGTTTCACTTTCACCATCCTATGCATCTTTGATTTTCTTTTCTTCCCAGAAAAACCATTAATAGAATTTAAATTTCAGTTATTATATTGGCTTAAATAAGAATTTAGAAAGAAAAAAAAACTAAATTCTATTGTCTGATGTTTGTCTTTCTCGTATTCATAATTCTTAGAATTTCATATCTTCTCTTCAACTTACTCCTTAATTGCCGCTTCTATCAATCTCTCCTCTCATCATTGCCAACGATGCCGCTTATCGCTTTTATCTTCTCCACTTCCATAGTCTTCTTCGTCGCTGTTTAGACTTCATCTTCTACTCATTGTCGCTTCATCTTTTATCCATTGTCGCTCGACTTCTCGGTTGCTATTTGGGACTCATCAAAACATCAACTACTCATCTTCTCCCGGCTCACCGCCATTAACTGCTCGTCTTCTCCCCGCTCATTACTAATTTTTAGGCTGCTATAATTTATTCTAAGTATTAAAACTGAAAGAGGATTTTATTTTATCAATTGATTGCTCCTAGCCTAGCTATTTTTATGAATCAAATGATGTATTTATTAATCAGATAAACCATGCACACAATTTCCAGTTTTCAGGCTTCTTAATTACTTTCAAAGAGGCTGATATATAAAGCATACATGCCTAATTATAGGTTGAACTCATGATTTGGGCTACTAACTAAAGAAAAATAATTTTTTAGAGATCAATTTTATTGCATAAACTAGCTAAGTTCACAATTTGATACAGATTTACTAATATTATTCACTACAAATAAATATACAGATGAACACAAGTCTGAGAAGTAAACAAAGCCAAGGCAACCAGGAACAATTAACCAATACATAACAAAACCATGCATCACCTATGAAAACTATAGCATAACCACAAGTCACAAAGAACAACATGAAACTCAAAAGCTTCAAGCCAAGCTTCAGAACTAAACAATTGTGTCCAGGATGAAAAACGCATACAAATACATGAGGTTATAAACTTCAAGAAAACAGATGGATATTGGTCGGGTCGGCCATTCCGGGCTCGGACCCAATCAAGACGACCCGTGGGCCGATCGGCCCGTTCATTGAAGATCGGCTCTAAGGCCAAAGCCCACCTTACTCCCTACCATTAGCGAAGGAGATCTCCAATGCAGATCACGTATGAAGACCTAAACTCGATTCTTACTTCAGATATAAGGTATTATTCTCCCATAATCTGTGATGCGATCATAACCTAATTCGCTTTCTCTCAATTCATCAATCCTTCCTACACCAAAAGCTTACTTGAGCGTCGGAGAGCTAATCGGGTTGTCACCCCGACGAGCCTTCCTTGTTTTGCGTATATTCACGCCACGCCATCACGTAAGGTGAAGACGATGGATTTCAATGGAACGCACTGCGTTCGATCCCCCGGCGAGAACCAATTGGCGCCACCGTGGGGCCCGACTTCCGCACCACGCCTAGAACCACGCAGATAAGCCAAAGGCGATGAATCCCGACATACCGCATTGCGGCTCTGGCGATCTGACGACGGTTTGCGATTACTGCATTCTGCTTCCGCACCACACATCTCCCGCACGAGTCTTCCAATCCTAACGATCGATCGCGCCTCAAACCTCGAGCAAGAAGAACAGAGCGTGGCCGTGGAGGATAACGTTGCGCACCATGCAACCTCAATCTCCAAAGACCGATTAGGTGCGATCCTCCTCCGTCCACACGCCGCCCCGAGCGGAAGCAGATAGAAGAGCGGTGAGTTGGTGATTCGCGAGATCTCGCGATCATGAACCAAAGACAAAGAATGCTGTCAGGCACCACCGGATAATTCAAATTTAACAACCGATCACCGCCAGATGAAACCCTAGAAAAATCGCGGATGATCGGACTCACGTATACGAAGTTTCCGTCCAGACGCTCGACGGCGCAATACAACTCTCCCTTCATTCCGGACATTTGGATAGCCTCCCAAAGACCGGCAAAAAATACCAATTTCGAGAAATACACCGAAGACCGACCCTTTGGACTACATGCAAAGACTTCCGGTCCATGATGAGCCTACATCAGGTCCGGATGCTATTCATGTAAGGCCTTCAGACGGCTTTCCAAGAGGAGCTCGGCGATGGTTCAACAACCTACCCGGGTCAGATCACATGTTTCGAGGACTTCAGTCGCTCTTCCCGAATCAATTCGCCACTAGTAAGCGACCGCGCAGAAGACGGCTTTGGAGGTGATGCAACTCACCCAAGGAAGGAATGAGAGTTTACGGAGTTCATCACTCGGTTCAACAACGAGGCGGCCGAGGTACCCGATCTCACCGCTTTCGCCTATGCTAGCCGCACTTATGAACAATACGAGGACGAGGAGTTCAAGAAGTCGTTAGCCCTCGATCAACCTCGCTCGGTTCAGGAAATAAGAAGCCGGGCGGATAGGTATATTCAACTTGAAGAAGTGCTGAAAAATACGAGATGTCGGACGGAAGATCGCTCGCCGAACGATAGGGCGGGCAACCAGCACAAGCGGCAAAAAAGCCAGTCAAACTGGAAAAGGCCGACCGATCGACAAGGATATCGCCAAGAGTTCACCCTGCTAAATGTGTCGACATCAAGAATCTTGGCGGCGTTAGAGCAGACGGGGAAACTATCAAAGAGCCCGAAAGAATGAAGACCCCGTACAAGGACAGGAACCCCAATTTATACTGCCGTTTCCACAGAGAGGTCGGTCATGATACGGAAAATTGCTGGCGGTTGAAAAAAGAGATTGAGCTCCTCATTCAAAAGGGGAGGTTATGCCGATTCGTGAAACACGAACGAAACGCCGATCGCAGGACCGGGCGGTCGGACTACAGGCGCTCACCCCCGAGACAGAACGATAGGAATGATGGGGGTAGGCAGAACACGAATACAGATAACCGCCGAGAAAACAGAGGGCGGTCAAGGGAAAGAAACGATGGAAATGCCGAACAGCAAAATGACCGACCGACCGGAGTTATTAACACGATATTTGGTGGAAATGCGGCAGGGGATCCACCGTTAAAGGCGTAAAACGACACGCCAAACAGTCGATTTACGACACTCCCATCAAAAACCGAAGGAGAACGACGGAATGATCTCTTTCAATGAGTCGGACCTAAATGGAGTACATTGCCCTCACGATGACGCCTCGTCAGAAATCTCAACATGGACGGTTACGAGGTGAAGCGGTGATGATTGACACGGCGCCTCGATCGACTTGCTATACTATGAAGCCTTCAAGCAAATGGGGATACCAAGAGCGGCTACTACCTACGGACGGCCCCATCAAAGGAATAACAAGGCGTCAAGATACCCGTCACCGGTCTATCTGAAAGTGAAGTTTAGCGAAGCCATGCGCGATAGAAAGGGACGTGGAGTTCCTATCGAAAGTTCCAGGGGCATACAATGCAATAATTGGGAGAGCTACTCAAAACGCCTCGGTCGGTCGTCTCCACATACTACCAAAGCTATGAAGTTCCCGACGCCCATGGAATCGAGTCGTCGAGGTCGCAAAAAATCGCCGGAATGTTACTTGGCGAAACCAAGACCTAGAAGGGCGGTAGTCTTGACGAGCTCTCTTAGCGAGAGCCGACGAAGAGACGGACAGATGAATCCAAAGGAAGAGACGAACGGTCGTCTTGGATGAAGCCGACCCATGAGTTCACAAATCTAGGTTCCGAGCTCTGAAGAACCTAGCTAGAGAAATCACTTTTTGTTTGGTGGAAAACAGATCGGTTTTCATTTGGTACCGAGCGACATGCCCGGCATTTCTGAGACGATTGCATGTCACTCCCCAGATTCGGCATGGCCGCAAGTTCGATCGATGAAGAAGCGATGGCATAGTAAGGAGCGCCAGGGGGTGATCGAGAAGGAAGTACAGAAGTTGCTTGAAGCGGGGTTCATAAGAGAAGTCAAATATCCTGAATGGCTCGCTAACGTGGTCTTAGTAAAAAAGAAGAACGGGAAATGGAGGATGTGTATAGACTTCACTGATCTGAACAAAGCATGTCCAAAAGACGACTTCCATTCTCAAGATCGACCGGTTAGTAGATTCTACCTCGTGGCACGAATCGCTCGACTTCCTGGGGCGCTTCTCTGGCTATCATCAGATCCAGATGAGTCTAGAAGACGAAGAAAAAATTGCCTTCATAACCGACCAAGGCACATACTGCTACCAGGTAATGCCTTTCGGCTTGAAAAACGCGGGGCGACCTACCAACGGCTCGTCATGGAAGTCTTTAAAAAACAGATCGGTCGGTCGGTCGAAACATACGTAGATGATATGGTGGTCAAAAGTAAGACGGTCGCGGAGCATGTGGAAGATCTCAAGGAAGTCTTCCAGACCCTAAATAGATTTCAGATGAAGCTAAACCCGGAAAAATGTGTGTTCGGGGTGGCATCCGGAAAATTCCTGGGGTTTATGATCACTCAACGGGGAATCGAAGCTAATCCAGAAAAGATTGAGGCCATCATACAGATGCCTTCGCCACAATGTTTGAAGGATGTTCAGATATTGACCGGTCGGATAGTCTCACGAAAGGTGTTCATTTCAGTTGGGGATAAGTGCCTCCCATTTTTCAAAGTCTTTGAGGAAAGCGAATGTGACTCAATTCGATGGCGACGAAAAGTAACAAGCTTTCCAAAGACTTAAAGCAATACTTGTCTAGCCCACCAATCCTACAAAGCCCGGTAGACGGAGAGAACCTGGTGTTATACATGGCGGTTACCGAGGGATCGATCAGCAAGGTGCTAATTCGCCGGAGGAATGAACAACACCCTATCTACTACGTTAGCAAAGTGTTAACGGACCGAAACACGATACACGCCTATAGAGAAGATGGCCCTCTCTTGATAACAAGCAGCTTCGGGCGAGGCCTTATTTCCAAAGTCACACCATCGAGGTATGGATCGACCACCCTCCCTCAAAGGTTTTCAAAAGCCCAAACCTCGGGTCGGTGATTAAGTGGGCGATGAATGGGTGAATTTGACATACAATACAAGCCCCGCACAACTATTAAGGCACGATACTAGCAGACTTCATCGCGAGATGAGCCAACCAAGCTCGGAGGACGAGCGCCTCCCCTTTGAGCCTCGTTTGTCGATGGCTCGTCCAATGCCGAGGGATGCGGAGCAGGAGTTGTACTGATCAGCCCGAACATGGAAGAAAAAGTAGAGTACGCCCTCCGACTAGAATTCAAAGCCTCCAATAACGAGGCGGAATATGAGGCCTTGATAGCCGGCCTCCAACTCGCCAAGGAGATGGAAGTGAAGCACCTAAAGATATACAGTGATAGCCAGGTGGTAGTCGGTCAAGTTATCGGGCATTACGAGGCCAAGGGGAACCACATGATCAAATACCTGGAGTTAGTCAAGCAGGAACTGAGCAATTTCGGACAGTATTCGATCAACAGAATAGAACGAGCTCAGAATGCCAAGGCTGATGCGCTTCCAAAATGGCTTCCACCGTGATGCCAAAAACAATATTCGTCGAACGATCGGATCGGCCTAGCATTCAAGACCGAGGAAGTTCTCAAAGTAAATTCGATCAACCGGCCGGGCGAACCGATCATGCGGTACCTTTTGGAAGGAAGACAACCGGAAGACGAATTAGCGCCGGAAGTTAAGGATAAAGGCAAACAATACACGGTTGTCAATGACTCTCTATATAGGCGGTCTTCGATCGGCGCTCCTTCAATGTCTCGAATGAAGAAGAAGCCGAGCGGCAATGGCGAAGTCCACGAAGGGATGTGCGGAAATCACGTAGGAGGCAAAATGCTGGCTCATCGGTTGATCAGACAAGGCTACTACTGGCCGACGATGAAAAGAGATGTCAAGAGGGGTTGACCGATCACGAATCCTCGCCAAAAAAAAGAATCTGTCCTCACCACCACCGAGAGGATGAAATTGTAAGTCACCCCATCCCTTTCGCCCAATGGGGAATGGATATATCGGGCCTTTCCTCTCGGTCCCGGACAAAAGAAATTTTGATAGTAGCGAGAGAATATTTTACTAAGTAGGCGGGCGTAATCATTGCTACAATCACCGAGGGAAGGTTGAAAACTTTGTGAAGAAAAATATACTTTGTCGCCGGGATGCCCATGGTATTGGTTACGATAATGGTCGACGGTTTGACAACGCCAAGTTCAGAGACTTCAGACCGATCAAGATCAAGCTACAATCGACCTCGATATTTCATCCGCAAAGCAACAGCCTTGCGAGAACACCAATAAAAAGATAATGAACGCTCAAGAAGCGCTGGATGGCCGAAAAACCTGGGTGGAAGAAGTAGATGAAGTTTTGTGGGCATATAGAACCACACCAAACGGAGCCACGGGAAACTCCATTCGAATGACCTTCGGCGGAAGCCTTGTTCCATGAAAGCAACATTGCACAATCGAGGGTGTCGGCCTCGAAGAAGAGCGGAATGATGAAGCCCGCAGAGCGAGCTCGTTCTCCTTAGCGAGGATAGAGAAAGGCGCACCGCCGCTCGTGGCCATCGTGCAAAAGGCGACTGTGTTCTATAATGTAAGGGTCAAACCGAGCAATGTAAAGGTAGGTGGATACGCCCCACTTAAAAGCCGAGGCGGCTGGAAAACATCCCGGAAAACTTCGGGCGGATGTGGGAAGGACCCTATCGAGTAGTTAAACAAGTCGGCACGGCCCTACATCCTAAGCGATGAGAAAGGAAGATTCTACCGAGGCCTTGGAACTCCTGAATTTGAAGGCTTTCTACCAATAGATAAGTTATATTTTTGTCAATTCTTCCTTATTATTCCCTTTTGTATACATGTGGGTACCTTTTTCCTGTCCCTTCCAGACAGGTTTTTTAATGGCCCACGCCCTCGCTATCATTAATAAAGGGGTTACAAATTTCTTGGCAATTAAGAGTTAGATTGCACGAGGCCAAGAGTAGAAAGTCCAATCAATCATCGCTCGGCGTTCTCCATATACCGACTACGGTCGGTCGGGTCGCCAGGACAAGATCCCTGGGTCCCTCGCCATCGCCATTGCCCGATATTTTACATTGACCGACTACGGTCGGTCGGGTCGCCGAGACAAGATCCTCGGGACCCTCGCCATCGCCATCGCCATCGCCCGGTATTTTACATTGACCGACTACAGTCGGTCGGGTCGCCGAGACAAGATCCTCGGGACCCTCGCCATCGCCATCGCCCGACATTTTACATAGACCGACTACGGTCGGTCGGGTCGCCGAGACAAGATCCTCGGGACCCTCGCCATCGCCATCGCCCGGCATTTTACATAGACCGACTACGGTCGGTCGGGTCGCCGAGACAAGATCCTCGGGACCCCCGACATCGCCATCGCCCGACATTTTACATAGACCGACTACGGTCGGTCGGGTCGCCGAGACAAGATCCTCGGGACCCTCGCCATCGCCATTGCCCGGCATTTTACATTGATCAACTACGATCGGTTGGGTCGCCAAGTCTAGTGCCTTGGGACCTCGCCGCATCGATACAAATCGATTGCGGTCGATCGGTTTGAAACCGGTCGACTACGAGCTACTCCACCAAAACTCAACATACATAGAAAGTAAAGAGCATAAACATGGAAAAAAGACAACGAATGAAGCAAGGTAAAGTTCATTGATTTCTCTTTGCCCTGGTCACAAGCCCGACCAGGTGAGCTCTACAATTGGGGAGAAGGGGGGCTATGAACAGGAGGAGGAGAAGGAGAATAACTGGGGGAATACACGGGGAAAGCCCCGGAATCAGGCGGAAGAGTCGAAGCGGGGACAAAAGCATCATCATGAGGAAGCTCGTCCTCCTCGACCGAGCTAAGGTCCAGCTCCTCAATCGGGACGGGTCCCCGGTCTTCCGCGACCCTCTCCTTCACCTCCTCCAAAGAAAGGTCAAGAGCGGCAGGAAGCAACGGCTCGGCGAACGATCAAACGAAGGACCTTCCACCCTCAGAATGCAGTGTCATAACAATTCTTCAAGATCATGAGGCCGGTCGCGCAGAATACTCCAAGCACTCGTCCCGCAGAACTGTCTCGCCATCGCAGGATCGCCGACCTTTGTTCCTTCACCGAGGCTTGTACCTCCTTAGCGTATCCTCGGTCTGGCATGATCTTGAGGGCCTTGGCGTGATCTCGAGGGCTTTCTCCTTTAGCACTCTCTTCGACTCCCACTGCCCCCGCAAAACTGCATACTCCTCAGACAGCTTTGTCCTCTCCGCCATCGCCCTTACCCTTTGGAGCTCCTCCTTTGTGAGCTGAGCTCGCAAGGCGCGCATCTCTTCCTCCCCCGTGTCAACTTGGGCCTTCAAAACGCTGACCGCCTCCTCCCGAATCTTCTTCTCCTCCTCCAAAGAAGAATTTTGAGCTTTGAGAAGGTCCCTCTCCTCTTCTACCTTTGAAAGCTCGTCCTTCAAAGCCTGCATCTGCTCACGAAGTCCTCGAACCTCACGGTCCGTAACGCCCAAACGCTGCACCGTCTCGAATGACATCATCGAGCTCCTCAGGCAAGTACGCAGGAGTAGGGACCCCATTTCCTATCGCCCCTCCGGTCAAACTTCTCCCGCCCACGGAGGAGTAATCCTTTCCAAGATGTGGCGGACAACGCCGATATCAGTAGTTGTGGAATCCCGGGGTAGCTTGATCAGAGATTCCCACAACCCGACGTCACCCGCTACTTCCTTTCCTTTGAGTTGGCTTGAAGGACGGGGAGATTGCTCGACCACTGAAGGACAAACAGCCGCCAAAGGGCAAGGAGATCGGTCGGCCACCGGGGAACTGGGAGATTGATCGACAACTCTGGCGGCCCTCCTCCTCTTCAGAGGCCGTTCGACCTCCTCCTCCTCCTCGACTACAACAATACTCTGATCAGGCGGGGCGACTACAGCAGAGCCGCCAATGGTTCGGAGACGGCCAGAGAAATACGCCGTGGCCCGGTAGCGATTGGTCGAGCGACCATCGAACTGGCCTCTCGTCTGTCGCCCCGACCTCGGCCTCCCGAAGGCCCCGCGACCTGACGCTTACTCTTGATGGACTTGGGGGCGTCGGGGAATGTGTTAACTCTGACCATAGCTGCACAAACAAGGGAAACAGGTTAGAAACTGAATCCAAAACCTACGAACAACGAAGATAAATCAACCACGAGAGGTCAACCAGGCGGGACAGTTCCCTCTCCTAGCCCACCAACTAGCAGCGGGGGGTCAGTTAGAAGAGAGTTGGCAGAGGCCCCACCGCCATACCCCGAGATGAGCCGAGCAAAGTTATACGAGCCGAGCTCCTTTATACGGCCCACTACCTCTCGCTCTCCCCTAGAAAGCGATAGGCTTGCCGAGTCATTCCACCGCTCGGCTTGGGGATACCTCCACGGCTGGGACACGGAAGAAGACCCCGGGGGCTTCACAAAGAAGTATTTTGTCCGCCAGCCGGTAATTTTACCGGACGTCCCGGCTGGGCGATACCGGGCATCCTTGTACATCAGGGAAGGGATGCCACCCCCAGAGCTTGGACTCTGACTCATCCTTAAAAAATGGCGCAGGATGTTAACCGAGGGCGGACAGCCAAATTGGTGGCACAACAGCACGAGTCCATTAATGAAACGCCACCCATTCGGAGGGATCGGACTAGGCGCAATTGAAATCAAGACACTTCATCCACGATCGGCGTATGGCGCCTCAAGCCTCCGATCGAGAAGAAATATTCAGAGACGACCATCCACCCGCCTCGGTTGCTTCCAATTCCCTCATTCTCAGAAGCCAACCTGGGCTCCCAGTCTGGCGGGATACTATTCCTAAGGACAGACCGGCGCAAATCCGCCGCAGACATCCTCGATTTACCTTTGGGCAGCTCCTTTATTATCAGCCCGTCCTTCCGCTCCCTTGTTGTAATTTCTTCAACATCCCTCAGCCTTGACACCGCTGTCGCCTCAGCCATAACTTCCGACGACGACCTCCCGTCAGCAGAACCAGTTGGCGAAACCTCACTCCGAGAACCGCTAGACGACATGTTTTCTAAGAGGAATTTAGAAGATGAGAATGAAGGGAGGGGACGTACCTATTCAATGGTAGGGAATCGGAAACTCGAGCAACGCCTGAAACAACTTCTGGAAATAAGAATAAGCAAGAACAGGGAGAAAACAGAGGAAAGCAAGAAGACGGCAAGAATGAAATAAGCGTGAAGAAAAAGCAAACCGTCTGTCGACTCTGATATTTATAGAGGCAACGTTCGAACTACGATCCAGCCAAAGCCCGACGCGTGGAGAACATCCGAGCTACCCCAGGACACGTGGCACGATCTGAACGGAAGCAAGTCAGGGTTACTCAAAATGAAAGGCGCGAGCAGTTGAGAGGACGACGGGGACGGTAATGATTACAAAAGACGATACGTTTGATTTTGAAAGTCACGACAAAGACGCGCCGCCCTCTAATAAATGCTTCAATTGCCTTCACGCCTCGCCGATGACGACCCTGCTTGCTTTTAGCCCGAGTGGGCTCGCAATAATAGTCGAAGACGACCATTTGGAACGATCAGCCGACCAACCCCAGTACGAGCAGTAACGCGCAACCAGTCGGCATCCGACCAATCGAAATCACCCGGGCTGCCAGATGACCGGGCTACAACGACATTGCCCGACCACTCGATTATTCCATTCTGCTGATCAACAGACGAGCTATATCTCAAGGCTCAACCGATCGACCCAACCCCGAGTCATCCTATGATCGAGCTATAAAGCCTCTACATACTCCTCCGACCCTTCTCTTCGCTCAAACTCGAGGAGTAGGGGGGCTTATGGTCGGGTCGGCCATTCTGGGCTCGGACCCAATCAAGATGACCTGGGCGATCGTCTGCTCATCAAGATCGGCTCTAAGGCCAAAGCCCACCTTACTCCCCGGCCCATTAGCAGAAGGAGATCTCCCATGCAGATACGTAACAAGACCTAAACCTGATTACTGCTTTGTATATAAGGTATTATTCTCCCATAATTCAGGTATGCGATCATAACCTAATTCGTTTTTTCTGAATTCATCAATCCTTCCTACACCAAAAGCTTACTTGAGCGTCGGAGAGGCTAATCGGGTTGTCACCCCCGACGAGCCTTCCTTGTTTTGTAGGTATATTCACGTCACGCTCATCACAGAAGGTAGAAGACGATGGATTTCAATGGAAACGCACCGTTCAGCCAGAATCCGGCAGAACCAGATATGTTTTGGAAAGTTGGCTTGAGAATGCAAATGCTTATTGGCTTGTTCAATTTATATTATTATCAATTTTATAGATAGCATTGAAATAAAGATAAAAACCATACTGCATAATATAGTGAGGCACTATTTTGTCATTTTATAAAATTTAAGTACTATTTTATAATTTTAAAAAAATTATCTGAAGTAGTATTCGTTATTAACTAGTTCTGATACCGTATCATACTAAGTGCCTGTTTGGTTCAGCTTTTGGAGACTCCAAAAGCACTTTTTCCTGTATTATACTTTAACATTTTTATCAAGATTCACATAATTACTATTTGAAGAAATTTAATAAAATATAATTTACTTATTTTTACATGTGATTTTTCTTAATATCTATGATAAGTATATTATTTATATATTGCAAACTTGTTTCTAATACGATCCATTATGCAAAATTATAAGTTTTGATGATTTTTATTAATAGCTCAAATTATAAAAAGAAAGATATTCACACACACACACACAAATAGATTATTGGTCCTTAGACAACACATAAAGTTAGGGAGGTGAACTGCTTGTATATGAACTTTTGGTCTATTTAAAAATTAATGAATGAATTTTTTAATTATTTGAACATGTTATTTCAATATGCATATACAATTTGATTCAAGCAACCATAAACACACAAAATTTAAACAAAAAACTACAATAATAATAATAGAATAAGAAAAGAGACAAAATCAATTTATAGTGATTCGATCAAACATCCTTTAGCTTATGTCAATTCTTTGAGTTTCAGTTTTAGTTTCATTATTTCTCTTCCTTCAAAGATTGAAAAAGAAAATCTTCCACCACAAATCTTCTTCAATATGCGCGACGAGGAACCCTTAGTATCATCTTGTTTTACCTGGAATGAAGATGAATCATGAATTGTTCAAGGTGTTCTTCCCAGTTGATATATTGGCAAAGCCATAAATACCTTAACACCTTTCTCTTTTTTTATATTAATGAATTAGGGATGTAATGCTCAGTACAAGAAAACAGTGATTTTCTGACGGAAAATACCGTCAGTAAATAATAGATTTCCGTCGGTAAAGTTAATCACCGACAGAATTTGGTGGCACAAAAATCGGTCAGTGAACTGCTCGCAGCTAAAATTACCGACCGATAAATTCCGTCGCAATTTTATGACAGAATTAAAGACGGAACGTTTATTTTCGGTATTTATTTTACGACGGAATGACAAGTAATATTCCGTCGGAGAAATTTTGCTACGGTCATTTGGTTCGTCGGTGAGGAGATGGAATCTGCAACCACTTTTCTGACGGAAGAGTTTACCGTCGGTAAATACCTTATTTTTCGACGGACAATTGTCCGTCAGTAATAACAGATAATATAATTTTTTTTGGTTGTTTTGTTGTTAAAATAATGTTATATTATATATATACTTTATTTATTGGTGTTGCGTTATATTAATGAATAATGAAAAATTAATAAATAATAAAACATATAAAGAATTTAATTTAATAATTAAAAAGAAGAAAGAACAAATCTCTTATGTTTTTTAATTGAAAACAAATGTCAATGTTATGCTAATGTCGTGGTGATCATGGATGCTCTGAACTGTGCCCCCCCTCTTTAACATTTCCATCTCCTGCCTAAGCTTAGCCATCTCCTCCGCGTGCTGTTTCTCCTTGGTCATCTGCTCCATTTCCGCTCTCATCTTAGTAAGCCGCTCTATCTCCTCTCTCCTCTTAGCTGCCTGCTCCATTTGCTCCAGCTACTCTCTGATCTTTGAAACCTGCTCCAACTCCGTCCTCATCTCCTCCCTCAACTGCTGACTCATCTCTGCTCTCAGCTGTTCTCTCATCTGCAGACTAATCTCCTCCCTCACCTTAGTTATGTCCTCTATAAACTGGTGATGTTGAGTAACCAGCTGCTCACTTTGATTAACTAGCTGCTCCCTCAATGTGTCCACTGTGGCCCGGAGCTCCGATACATCATGAGATTGCAATGGCCAAGCATATGCTGCTGTACTAGAAAGGAAAGAAAGCGAATAACAAGTGTTTGCATATGAGCCCAGGCCGAATATTCTTCCACGACGGTCCTAACCACCCACGACATCAAGATATGTCTGAGCCTCGTCCACTGGTTGTTCCTCCTGAGATTGTCGCTGAATATTTTCTTGTATTTGATCCTATTAGGAAATAATCTTTACATTAGTAAATAAGATATAATTGTTAAGAAAATATTAAAATATGTGAATTTCACTTACATTCACTTCTCTACATCGACTGTTACTGAAGGTGACACCATCATGTTTCTTCGTGTGGGCGTGCAAAAATACTTGCATAGATGTAGGCTTCGTGCCCAATGCCTTTTCCTACACGTATAACTTAAATGTCAGATGTTAACTAGAATTTAAAAAAAAATCGCCAGAGTTTTGTCTGTATATATGATATTTGCCCTCTGTTCAACAATGAAAACAACTTCACACAGCCATATATGGCACAGACATTTATGTCATAATCACTATGTTCAATAAAGCGAAGCAAAATATATGTAAAATTGGTGTGAGAAAGTAGATACTTACAAGTCTATGTGCATGCTCGTGGTGGGTAATTGATCATCCCGTATGCACTGCAAGACTCGCACCTCCCGACCCTCCACGTTTGTTGGCCGAACTACGCTCTGATATGAACATTGCCGCAGGTGATGTCCAATATTCAGTCCAATGAGTCCAAATTTCCTCCAAAATATAACGCGGTCGTGCACCAACCTTGCGTATTTGATTAATTAAGTTGCGATAACGTATGCGTGCTTTCTTTTCCCATTGTTTATACATGCTGGCGTCGAAACAAGAATCCCAGTAAAATTCTTTATGAAATAAGATGAGTAAGAATAACAAAATGTTAAAATGTTGTATGAACATTATGAATATATAAGGTTATATTCACTCATTCAATCATAGCCTAACATATAAGGTACATATGTTTTTTTAATCATGCTTAACTGTAGTTAATAAAGCACCTCTAAAAATGTCATTAAAAACATTCATCTAGCTATATTATTTTCCTACAATCACCAAGTAAATTATACTTCAACAACAATACCCAATAGAAAGCCCACTGAGATGCAGGGTTTAAGAAGGTCCAGTAGTACGTAGCCTTACCCCTACCTAGTAAAGATGTTGTTTCCAAACAAGTAAACCATACTTCAATGTATTATCCCATATAAAACATCTTAAATATTGGTTATACAGACTTTTTATCAAGTTTAATTTGGATAATGAATTGGCCTTCTTTGTCATTTCATCTTAATTATTGTTTATAAGACCATAATTTTGCATAATAACTTTCCATATATCCTTATAACATCACAATAGTTTCCTACTTAGACCTATAACATTGGGATTTGATTACAAATACATACTTTCTCTAAGGATCATCTATCATCTCACTAGTTGGTTAGATCAGATTCCTTCTAAACTTGTCTAGGAATTCACTCTGCTATCTACTTTTTATTACTTTGCTTGTTTTTTTGCACTTTCTTACAACTATACTTATTTTGTAATATCTTTATTGTAAAGGTTTTCTCATTTCCAATCCAACTAGTATAAAACTTGGAGGGACATTATATCTCACAAATAGTTTTTCGTTCTCACTCCCAATTTTATTATAGAAATATCACATCCATTTGTAAGTGTATATTGATTTCCTAAACTAAGCCTCATCCTTATACTTCACACCTATTTCATGTTAAAATATTTCATGCGCACTTTTAGACTAAAAACAATGTATTTTTTCCTTTTGAAAAATGTCTCACATCCATCATCATTACTATAAATTGGTGACTAAACCTCAAATTGTATTAGGAAGCCTTTAAAATGAGTTGATAATGTAAGTTAATATCAATTGATCATTAAACCGTTTTAAGTAAAGGTAAATCAAGTTTTTACAAAGAGGATGGATAGATACACTTAAAAATTAGATTTATGACAATGTTAATTTTGAGTTTAATTAATTAAAGATAACCTTATAACTTATCATAAGAACTATATTGTCACCATTCTAAAGTTCAAAGTTAGTTGAGACATGAGAAAGTTTTATTTTTTCCATTATCTTAAGAGTTATGATAGTTTACTTTTTGTTTTGAGAATAATCAAAATTATGTGTTTACTATTAAAAATTTTAATTAAAAAGTCTAATTAATTAAACATAACCTTATAACTTACCATTAATAAATATATTGTCACGACCATTGGGTTGCTTTTGTAAGAAAATCCCGGGATGTACATCACATGTACAAGGTGCGAAAAACAAAATTTTTTATCGCCGGGACCTTCCCGAAGGCCAGGATCTATGTGTCGGTATGAAGACTCAAACCTGAATAGCCAATAGAGACTATCTCTAAAGGTATCCACGCAGAGATCAGAAAACCTAACCGGGACAAACCCTTTTGACCCGGGAATAGCTAGAACAAAGTAAAGGCTGCTAGACCCTACCTCTGTCCTATGGAGAGCTTGAATCAATGGAGAAGGAAGCACTTGGAGAAGAGAAGAGCTAAATCATCGATGGAGAAGAGATGAAGACATAGGATTTTCTCAAAATCCTTCTTCCTCTTTCTATCTTCCAAAAACCACGATAACCTCTTCCAAGAAGAAGGAAACTCTTCTTTTTGTATTCTTAAAGCCTAAGCCAACGATGACTTCTCATCATCTTTCATGATTTTGTCTTTTAGTCATTAAATGAATTAATGACTAAGCAAACAATAAGAAGCTTCCTTTGCTTCTCCCTTCTTCCACGTATCTAACATATATATATATATATATTAATTATTTAATTAATTAATCATATATATATATGTATATATATTCTTGAAGTGGTCCACCACACTGGGAATTGGTCCTACCGCCCTCCAGGGTCCCGTATGGGATAAACCCCAAAACCTTTTTCAGAATATCGATGTCGCGATCTCATCAGACATATCTCGATCTCATCGGGATCCATTTAATCCTAATGCTCTCCATAATTGGAACTCGTCGATTACTATTTTACGATTCTCTCAATCACTCTTATCGTGTGACCCTTTAGGTTTCGGTTATGTTGGCCACTTAGATTAACAATTAATCTGAGCAAGTCATGAGCGGCGTCTAGCAACACATCATGACCCCCAATTGACCGAAAAGTAATTGGTTTGATGAATTCATCACGAACTAGATCACAAACCCTTCCATAGACAATTACTGCAATTCGTCCTTTCACCATCCTATACCCCACTTGGTTATGAGTATGGTCAAAGTGTCAACTCTCACTAGACCGAGTCTAGCCCAGTGATATTAGTTCTCGCCCTAGGACTCATTACTCTATATGTCAATGAGGACACTCATCATGACATATTTGTGGCCACTTTACAAGTAATGATCCCACAAGAGGCTACGGGTATCTCTTCCGCTAATCCGTAAGTGGTGAATCCTTTATTGGCTACTCAATTACCTTCAATACCTCAAGTCGCACCCAAGCACCACCCTATGAGCGACCTCCGAAGGCAACAAGGAATGGAGTCAAAGCACGTAATCAAGATTCAAGATATCCTCGAGTACCTCAAGTCTAAGGATACTTGCACCATTCTATGATGAGATTATCACCGACACTAGAAGAAGATATCCATGTGATGATCTCATGGCAGGTCATCCAATGTACTTACTACCGCTAGTAAGCATCCACATGTCAACTCTAAATATCTCATATTTACAGTTTCTGAGATCCACTGCTTGATCCAATCAAGGAATATGAAATGTGCTAGTCTAATCGGATTAATGATGTCCAGTCTCATTAATCCTATGACTAGGGAAAATTTAGATACTGACATAATTGCACATGATAGGAATCTCATTAGTATGATCACATCATAATTTCCTTCATGCTATGTCATATATCATGGACTTCATTAATTCGATTAAAGATCCAATCAATTCATAAACATTGTTCATGAATATCAAATTAATGAAATATGCCTTTCTTTATTTATTCATAAAGTCTGTACACGACTTTGAATAAAACGCGCTAAAGGGGATTGCCTTTAGGGCACTACTCTAACAATCTAACGGTACTGGACATCCATAAGTTGACTTACAGTGGTGAACAAGGCGACTTATCAGTACCGAGCAAGCATAAGTCGACTTACACTTACAAATCTCCCACTTGACCTAAAGCCAATCGCCTTGGTATCTAATACCATAAGCGCGTCCTTGAGAATCACAATTCTTGTGTGACTATGGCTTTGTCAACAGATTAGCAACACTTTGCTCTGTGGGAATTCTCTCTATCAGGACATCACCTCGATCGATGATCTCCCGAATCAGATGGAATCGGCAGAGTACATGTTCGGATCGTTGATGAGACCTTGATTCCTTTGCCTGCGCACTAGCTCCATTGTATCACAATACAACCCTATGGGCCCATCACAGCTAGGAACCAGATCAAGTTCAGAAATGAACTTCGATCCAAACCGCCTTTGTTTGCATCGATGCGACAATGTACTCGCCTCGGTTGTTGAATCGGCAGTCCTCTCTTGATTGAACTCTTTCCAACCGACCGCCAGGCCGTTCAGTGTGAATGTATATAACCTGATCGTGATTCAGAATCATCCTTATCAGATTAAAACTGGCATTTGTATGCTCGCTCACTTGGAGATTTTCATCTCCATATGTCAAGAAAACATCCTTAGTGCTTCGCAAGTACTTGAGGATATTCTTGACAGTTACCCAGTGACCCTCACCAAGATCCGATTGGTATCTGCTCGTAACACTTAGAGCATATGATACATCGGGTCTCGTACATAGCATTGTTCCATGCTAAACCTCTTTAGCATCTTATCTATGTACGATGATTGTGAAAGACTAAGCAATCTCTGATCTATCTCTATAAATCTCTATCCCAAGGATATAAGTTGCTTTACCAAGGTCTTTCATCGCAAAAGGGTTTGGACAACCAAATCTTAACTGATTGTAGCATAGAGACATCATTTTCCTAGTATTAATATGTCATCTACATATAACACAAGGAATACGATTGCAGTCCCATGAACCTTCTTATACACACAATGTACATCCGAATTTTGTGAGAAACCAAACTCTTTGAGTACCTCATCAAAACGGATATTCCAACTCCTGAATGCTTGCTTCAATCCATACATGGATTTCTGAAGCTTGCATACCATTTCGCCATCATAGGAGGTGAAGTCCTCTGGTTGTGTCATATACACATCCTCGGGAAGATTTCCATTCAGGAAAGCTGTCTTCACATCTATTTGCCATATCTCATAATTATAATGAGCGGCAATGGCTAGGAGTATCCGAATGGATTTAAGCATTGCTACGGGGCTGAAGGTCTCGTCATAGTCAACTCCTTGTCTCTGACGAAATCCTTTGGCCACAAGCCTTGCTTTATAAGTAATCACATTACCATCTATGTCGCTTTCTTCTTGAAAACCCATGTGCACCCTATGGGCTTTATTCCTTCTGTGCAACAACCAAAGTCCAAACTTGGTTTTCTTACATGGAATCCATTCGATTTCATGGCACAAAGCCATTTTTCAGACTCTGAACTTTTCAGAACCTCTTCATAGGTAGTAGGCTCATCATCTCGTATGAGCAATACGTCATTCTGTTCCCCACGAGAAATCCATATCTCTCAGGAACAGAGCGTATCCTACATGACCTATGAAATTCTTGTGTAATAGAAGGTTGAACTGTTACCTCATCTATATGAGTTACAGTTGTAGGTTCAGGCAGTTGATCTGCGTTTGTTCGAGTATCTTGAACTTCCTCAAGTTCAACTTTGCTCCCACTGTCCTCTTGTAAAAGAAACTCTTTCTCTAAGAAAACAACATGCTTTAAAACAAACAACTTTTGTTCCTCAGCAAGGTAGAATTGATATCCTACGATATCCTACGAACAAACACTTGTCAGACTTTGCATCAAGCTAATCTGACTGTTTCCGCTTCACATAAGCAGGACAACCCCAAACTTTCAGCTAAGAAAGATAGGGCTTTATGTTAGTCCACATCTCATATGGAGTAACATCAACTGTCTTTAATGGAACTCTGTTTAACAAGTAAATAGCTGTTTCGAGCGCATACCCCAAAAAACTGTGCAAAACCTATCATTAATCGCACCATGTCTAACAAGGTTCGATATCTCTTTCAACACAACATTGTCTCCTGCGGCGTGCAAGGTGGAGTGTACTGAGATAAAATCCCATTATCTCTGAGATAATCCAAAACTGTTGGTCTAAGCATTTTCCACCACGATCAGATCGTAATGTATTCATACTTTTGCCAAGTTAGTTTTCTACTTCATTTCTGAATTATTTGAACTTTTCAAATGCTTCAGATTTGTATCTCATCAGATACAGGTACCCATATCGTGAATAATCACCGATAAAAGTAATGAAGTAAAGACAACTACTTCTGGCATGGATGGACATCGGACCACATACATCCAAATGTATCAGGTATAATATTCCATTCACTCGTTTTCCCTTTCCCTTAAAGGATAACTTGGTCATCTTGCTTAATAAACAAGATTCGCATGTGTCATATGATTCATAATCAAATGACCCTAAACTGCCACTCTTATGGAGCTTAGCGATGCGTGTCTCATTTATATGACCAAGCTGAAAATGCCATAAGTAAGTTGATTTTAAATTATCTCGATTATGTCTTTTCACGTCATTGACATTCAGAACTAGAAATGATATATCTAATATGTCAATTCAATTGCATAATGTACCAGTAGCATAGAGCATTCCATTCGAACTAATAGAACAACCATTGCTTCTAAAAGTCCAATGGAAACCAGCTCTATTGAAACAAGAAATAGACAATATGTTCTTTGTTAAAACAGGTACAAAATGACAATCATCCAATTTGAATACAAGCCCACTAGGGAGTGACAAGACATAAGTGTCTCACTACTAATGTAGCAACTCTTCTTGCATTACCTACACGAAGGTCTAGTTCTCCTTTTATGAGTCGCTCATCGTCCTCGAGGCCCTGCATATCATTTCATATGTATGAGCCACAACCGGTATCAAACACCCATATGTTTTGATCAAAACAAGATTAACCTCAATGACAAACATATTTGAAGGAGTAGAGGCATTTGATGCCTTCTTACATTTCAAAACTCGAGATAGACTTTACGGCTTAGCCTCTAGTGGCGGTCTTGCCACAATGAAAGCAAAATCCTTTTAGGGCGATTACTTTGGTTTTTCCTTGATGGCACTTCCATTTGGTTTCTTGGCCTTTTCTTCTTTGGACCGAAGAAGAAGCATCCACCACTAGCACTTGCTTGCTATCCTTCTTGATAGCACCTTTCGTCACTGTCTTGGCAGATTGATCACTCAGAATTGTTGTGGATATTTGGTTCATCGATAGTTTAACACTAACCGTGAATAACTGCCGACAATCCAACCAAATTAAGTCTATACTTAACTCATAATCCATTACAAATCCTAAGACAGCCAATCTCTATATAGCCATTCATCTTGGGGCATCTCGGACAGCAGATGTCCCTGGAGCCATCTTTATGGTGAAGAGAAGCCTCGAGGTCTCGAACCTTTCGCATCGAAGCTTACTCATCGGCTCCCTAAGATGAAATACTATAGTGTGAGCATCCATAGACTCGTCTTCGCTTCGCAACTCGGTGACATCGAGGCAAGTATAATGCAAGTATCCATATCATCATCCTTTAGATGCTTACGATATGCTTTCGATCCTCATCGAAGCATCGACAAGCAGTGCATCTGGAAGTGGAACATCTAGGGCGTATCCAGCCTCATATCTCGAGAACAATTTCGATTTCTCGATAATCAAGAAAATTCGGTCCGAATAGGGAGCGAAAATTCACATGAAAGATATCTTCAATCAACCTAAGCGCGATAGAGCGAAGTAATGTTAGAATAGAAATGCCTGCATGATCACAAGGACTTGCATGACATGCACATGGCTCCCACTAGTTTCCTAGAATCCATAACCCTCTTTACGAATCCAAAGAAACAAAGTGACATAATGTCCTAGTGGGTCGATATCCGACATTGCTAAGAATGACCTTGGGTTTGCCCAACAAGCCACTTCTTAGGTCAATCGGTAGGTATCGGTCATACCAATTGCATCATCGATAACCGACATTAAGAATGACCTTGAGGTTAGCTCAACAAGCCACCTTATGTCTCGGGAGGTATCAGACATACCAATTACATCTTAGACACAACTATCGTCCAGTGCTATCAACTTCTTGATGTGCGCACTTACATTGGGTTATCAACTCTTTGATGCGCGTACATCCGATGTACACTACCCAACTTTGCCTCTGTCCACGTTGACCTTGAGGTTAGCTCAACAAATCAACGCTTCTAGGAAAACC
Organism: Erythroxylum novogranatense; assembly: GCA_029891385.1. Taxonomy (NCBI): domain Eukaryota; kingdom Viridiplantae; phylum Streptophyta; class Magnoliopsida; order Malpighiales; family Erythroxylaceae; genus Erythroxylum; species Erythroxylum novogranatense. The sequence continues at coordinate 80,924,547 of CM057232.1, read as the reverse complement.
GACCCATTAATCCGAAAATCTCATTTTCATGGTTCGAACATATTCGTATAGAGTGAGCTTGAGGTTAGCTCAACAACCCAACCCTAGAAGAACTCTGGTTCTTACCATATTAATGGAAGGCGTTAGTTTTCATATTCCGAGGAGGGATTTCGAACTCTAAACTCCAAGCTGAAGGATTATAGTCGCCAGGACTATATTGAATGATTTAGGTTTCATCAATCAAATTGAATCAATCCTTATAATCATCCAACATCCAACCTGAGCATGTCATAAGTCGCATTACATCAGAAAGCAAGTCGCCTTATGCTGCTGCCCATTCACAAGTCGACTCATACGATACAAGTCGCCTTATGGCAATACCTAGAACAAGTCGACGTATGTACAATACAAGTCGACTTATCCAGCAAGAATTGCTATACTTTCTAATCGGCTAATTCCTCAATCCATGTAATCCCAATTCACAATACCAACATACCTAAGGTAATATGTTGTTAATTTGATGTATCAATGAACAATTCATTGTACCATGATTGCCATATATGGTCAAACCATATAAGAAAAGTTTGAAACCGAGTCAAAACTCAAAGATATCCAAACAATTTAGGAACACCAAATTATCACCCTAAGCATCTCTAGCTAGTCCATACGTTATCAAATTACTCCGGCACATGTCACAAAAATTATGACGGCCAAAACAAACAAGATAATGAAATACACTAACGAGACACTAATGTGACCTATTCGGCATCCGAAAATTCTTGGAAAACCAATTTCAAGCAATTCAGTTTGGCAAGCATACAACATCAAGATAACACATTTTCAATCACATTAAAAATGGTCCAAGGCATTGGAACTGAAAAATGCACATTCAATTATGCCAAGCAAAACAGTCCCAACAATTTTCACAAAACTGCCAAGTTCTACCTTTTGCTCAAAATAATCATTGAAACAATTTCAATAAATTCTGAGAAACTTACATAGGTTACTAAATGTTCAGAACATGCTTCATGAATTTTTTCAGGATTTATAGCCATCAAAAACTCAGTCAACCTAAGCAACAAAACCGATTCAAAATCTGTGTTCATCAACACAGCTATTCCCAACAGCATAGAATAAATTCGTGAATAAATTTCAAATTACCTTGAAAACACTTTTCCATCCACATAGACATTCAAAAACATCTTAGGGACATATTGGTGAAGGCAAATCCGAAAATTTTTTTTCTAGAATTTATTATCGAATTTATACACATGCCTGTTCATAGAATGTGTCACAAAACAGCATCTAGAACCTTAGGGAATAAAATAGCAAAACTATATCAAATCAAATTGATAAATTCTCATCTTTCACAGACATATTCTATAACATGTTATGAACAATTCTGGGCAGAAAAATTTTGAAAAATATATCCCTATACAGAATCGAAATTGGGACAGCACACATGCATCAATGTCAAATTCACATAGGGCTTCCGATCTAGCTAGGGTTTTAGCTTCATACACGACACAAGTGGCTCTGATACCACTGTAAGAAAATCCCGGGATGTACATCACATGTACAAGGTGCGGAAAACAAAAATTTTTGTCGCCGGGACCTTCCCGAAGGCCAGGATCTATGTGTCGGTATGAAGACTCAAACCTGAATAGCCAATAGAGACTATCTCTAAAGGTATCCACGCAGAGATCAGAAAACCTAACCGGGACAAACCCTTTTGACCCGGGAATAGCTAGAACAAAGTAAAGGCTGCTAGACCCTACCTCTGTCCTATGGAGAGCTTGAATCAATGGAGAAGGAAGCACTTGGAGAAGAGAAGAGCTAAATCATCGATGGAGAAGAGATGAAGACATAGGATTTTCTCAAAATCCTTCTTCCTCTTTCTATCTTCCAAAAACCACGATAACCTCTTCCAAGAAGAAGGAAACTCTTCTTTTTGTATTCTTAAAGCCTAAGCCAACGATGACTTCTCATCATCTTTCATGATTTTGTCTTTTAGTCATTAAATGAATTAATGACTACAAACAATAAAAGCTTCCTTTGCTTCTCCCTTCTTCCACGTATCTAACATATATATATATATATATATATATATATATATAATTAATTAATCATATATATATATGTATATATATTACTGAAGTGGTCCAAATCACATTAGGGTTGGGTCCTACCGCCTATCGGGTCCCTATGGGATAAACCTCCAAAACCTTTTTCAAGAATATCGATGTCGCGATCTCATCGGGACATATCTCGATCTCATCGGGATCCATTTAATCCTAATGCTCTCCATAATTGGAACTCGTCTAATTACTATTTTACGATTCTCGAATCACTCTTATCGTGTGACCCTTTAGGTTTCCTTATGTTGGCCACTTAGATTAACAATTAATCCGAGCAAGTCATGAGCGGCGTCTAGCAACACATCATGACCCCAATTGACCGAAAAGTAATTGGTTTGATGAATTCATCACGAACCGGATCACAAACCCTTCCATAGATAATTACTGTGCAATTAGTCCTTTCACCATCCTATACCCCACTTGGTTATGAGTATGGTCAAGTGTCAACTCTCACTAGACCGAGTCTAGCCCAGTGATATTAGTTCTCGCCCCAGGACTCATTACTCTATATGTCAATGAGGACACTCTTCATGACATATTTGGCGCCACCTTTACAAGTAATGATCCCGACAAGAGGCCATGGGTATCTCTTACGCTAATCCGAAGTGGTGAATCCTTTATTGGCTACTCAATTACCTTCAATACCTCAGTCGCACTCCAAACACCACCCTATGGCGACCTCTGGAAGGCAACAAGGAATGGAGTCAAAGCGTAATCAAGATTCAAGATATCCTTGAGTACCTCAAGTCTAAGGATACTTGCACCATTGCTATGATGAGATTATCACTGACACTAGAAGAAGATATCTATGTGATGATCTCATGGCAGGTCATCCAATGTACTTACTACCGCTAGTAAGCATCCACATGTCAACTCTAAATATCTCATATTTACAGTTTCTGAGATCCACTGCTTGATCCAATCAAGGAATATGACATGTGCTAGTCTAACCGGATTAATGATGTCCAGTCTCATTAATCCTATGACTAGGAAAAATTTAGATACTGACATAATTGCACATGATAGGAATCTCAGTAGTTTGATCACATCATAATTTCCTTCATGCTATGTCATATATCATGGACTTCATTAATTCGATTAAAGATCCAATCAATTCATAAACACTGTTCATGAATATCAAATTAATGAAATATGTCTTTCTTTATTTATTCATAAAGTTTGTACACGACTTTGAATAAAACGCGCTAAAGGGGATTGCCTTTAGGGCACTACTCTAACAATCTAACATCTTCGACATCCATAAGTCGACTTACAGTGGTGAACAAGGCGACTTATCAGTACCGAGCAAGCATAAGTCGACTTACACTTACAGCTTCTTAGTTAACGCATTAGAAAGTTTTGTGTTTCAATTCTTTTAAGAGTTTGTATATTTTGCATTATGATTTAAGAATAACTAAAGCTATGTATTCACTTCTAAAAAATTTATAAAAATTCAAATGTGCTCTAACTGTTTTGAAAAAGATTTATAAATACATCCTTAACATCAAATAATAAAATAAATCTTGGCACACAATGTAGTGAGATCTATATTGTAACTTAATGTTAATATTAAATTGAATTGTCAACTTTAAACCAACCAACCTACTCATTTTCTTTGTAATTGCATATCTCTTGTCAAAAAGAAAAGATAAAATGATAATTGATTAAATGAGATTGAATGTATGAATCAAGTTGTAATATTAATTATATAGAAATGACATAATGTGCTCCAAAATCTAAATTACACACTTTGAAGCCTTTATAATGACTTGGTAAGGTAAGTTAACAAAATTGAATCACTAAACTTTGTTAAGTAAATGTAAATCAAGATTTAGAAGACAAGATTTTAGTTACTCTTAAGAAATTGGATTTATGATATGGTTAATCCTATATTATTAACGAAATATAATCATCAAGAACTATATTGTCACCACCATTGAGTTGTTTCTTACTTGAAACACTAGAAAGTTTTTTAATTCTCTTTATAGTTTTAATATTTTAATTTAAGTTTTAAGAATAATTACAAATATGTATTCACTATTAAAAATTGTATAAGAATTCAATTATATTCACAATGTTTTGACGTTTACAAATAAATCCTTAATATAAAATAAAATAAGGAATCATGACATGCAAAGTAGGGGATCTATATTGCAACTGAGTGTTAGTAATTGAATTGTAAACATTCTTTGTAATTGCATTTTCTATCACAAAATAAAAATATAAACTGAATTAATTAAATATAAGGATGAATGTCGACTCAAGTTGTAAATGTTAATTATATAAAATTACATATGAAGGTCCATAATCTAAATTACACAATTTAAAGCCTTTAAAATGACTTAATAAGGTAAGTTAATAAAATTAGATTATTAAACCTTCTTAAGTAAAGGTGAAGGAGTTTTAGAAGACATGAATGTTAGTTACTCTTTCAGAATGCTTACAACATTATTAGAGGAACATTAATCATGGAAAATTAGAGGAATACTTACAACATTATGGAACATTAATCATATCATATTAGAGGAATACATACATCTTTTCTTAATGTAAAAATTTAGGTTTACAGACAATAATTTACAATTACATATAAGAGCAATAATTTACATATAATTAGAGCAATAATTTACAAATAAGAGCAACATTATAGACACATTAATCATGGCATATTAGAGGAATACTTACAACATAATGTAAAAAATTTAGGTTTACATGCAATAATTTACAATTACATAGAAATGTTATAATTTACATATAATTAGAGCAATAATTTACATATAACAACTATAAAACCTTTAAGATACCCGTATGAGTTGGGTCATCGGGGAGGGAAGAGAACTTACCATTGCCGTCGGAGACGAGGAGGAGTGACGGTGGCTAGCGCCGGATGACGAGCAGCAAGTGGCGACCAGCGGAAGAGGAAAAGGCGACGCGCAAGGAGGAAGAACGCCGAAGAACAGAGGAAGAAGAAGGAAAGGGTTGCGTCTGCGGGAAGGAGGAGGAAGGACAGACGCAGCCGTAAATAACAACCAAAACAACGTCGTTTACCTTAAGTGAGGGGCGCGTATCCGACGTGTTCACCGACGGATATGGGCGTCGGTACATATTGCTGTCAATTTCAGCGACCGAATGGTTTTCGGTCGTAAAATGTTTAACGAAAACCCAATTTCTCCGACGGTTACGTTTTTTCGGTCGATATTTCCAACGGTTTATATACCGTCGGTATATTTTCGTCGCTATTCCTCATTTTCCTTGTAGTGGCTAACATGCACTTTGTAGCCTTTCAAGACTCTTAACAACTCTCTATTATGTCAAAAGTTATTTTCACAACTCAATTGTGATATATTTATACCTAAAGCCACTTTAATGCTTGTTAAACATATAAACTTACTATTGTAATGACTAGTTTCTTAACATAATCAGTTAGCCAACCATATTTAACTAACCTATGTTTCTTTGTTTTGGGATTTAACTAACTTATTCCCTAGCCTAATAGTTAGCCAACAATACTTAACTAGCCTATGTTTCTTGGGCTTGGCATTTAACTAATATATTCCTTAGCCTAATAGATTGCATTCATTCTATAACTTTTTTGTTTCTAGAGCTAGCCAAACCAAACTCGTAGGCTAAAAGAACCCTTATAGAAACTAACTTTTACAAACACTTTAAGTCATTATTTTTCAATACTTCAACTCTTTTAAAAAGCATCAAAACACCCATTTTGATAAAAACTTGAAATTATTTTAAAAGTTTCTAAAAGTTTGTTTGAAGATCAAGAAGTTTTCTTTAAGTTTCAAAACAAATTTTCTTGATCATAAAAGGATTTAATTTAAACATCATTAAATATGAATAATCAAGTTTCAATGTCACCGCCTTTTTCTCCCTTTTGTTAATATTTAAATACAACACCTCTCTCCCCCTCTTAAAACTTTATTGAATAAGAAAAGTTCTTATAAAATCGTTCTTAAAATCAAAGAACAATTCTTAGATTACTCATATACTAATTTCAAAAATCAATCTATTTTCTCCTCTTATGTACATGCAATAATGCTTTCTCCTCTTAATATATATGCCAAATCTATATACTCTAATATTATCAATATAAAAACAAAGGGATAACTCCTTTAACATCCACAAATGGATAACTCCTTTTTCTTCTTCACTTTTTTAACAATTGGTCTTTTTTTTTCAAAAATTTCATTGCTTTGGCTCATGTGAAGGCTCTTAGTGATTTTCTTACAGAATTTTTTTTAGGGATGCCATAATTGTTCCATATTTGATAGCAATATAGATGTTGTCAATTAGTAGTATTCATTTGATATTGACTTGCAAGCATATAAATTAGTATGATCTTGGGCCCTAGAGGATTATTTCTTAAACTTTTTAAACCTATATTCTTTTAGGTCTAGTTAATAACATTGTTTCAAAAAAAAATCTATTTATATGTTAATAATTACCCCAAAAATAAAATATGACATAAAATATTAAAAAAAGTAATTTTAGGTCTTCTTTAGACCTATTAGTGAATGGAAGTTCTCTTCTAGATATGTGGGTGAGGGAAGGGGGAAAGAAGCTCTTCTTGTATAATGAAAAAACCTAAGAATATATCAAGCTCTTTCATAAAAATAAGACCTATGGTTATAATGAATTTGTTTAATAATATTATGATATTAAAGAGGCATATATGAATATGAAGGATGTTTTATTGTCTTTTTGATATGGTCTTGTACCAAAATTATGCCTATTTTTCCTTGTAAACTATGTCTTCTAGGTATAGGTTATGAATCATATGTAAATACATAAAATTTCATGTTAGCTTGGGACTTAGAAGATGATGCATGAACATCGAAGTTTTCATTTCTAAAATTGAATGTTATATGCTCATGTGATGATTTAGGAAATAATTCATTATTATGTGGATATTTTTTGTTCACAATAATTATCTTGAGCATTAGGAAGTTCATTTTCATAAGTATGTCCACTCCTATATCTATCATATGAGCTCCTTGGATCTCTAAGCATACTGTTCAATTTTCATTCCTTAAGGTGAACATAGAAAATGATTATTTGATAACATTGACCTCCTTCTTTAATACATCATTCTTATGTAACAAATTATCCTCTTTTTCATTGCCAACATCACAATTTTAGAATATAATGTATCATGAATTTCAGGTTTTGATTTCTTATTCTCGACCATGCATACATCTAAGAGTTTCGTCCTTTTAGTTATCATGACATTTAACCATTCAACAAGCTCATCATGTGAAAGTTGAATATCTCATCACAATCATTATCATCAATAGATTTTGACATATAGCATACTTTGTTATTTTTTGCTAGAAAACATATGCTTGCCACCTTAATTTCCAATTTTTCACTTTATAAGGCCTTTGGTGCCTTATTTATCTTGTGGTCCTACATTTTTCCTACTTATTTCATTCTTTTATATTTCATTTTTTGATTCATTAGCCATCATTTGTAAATTTAAGCATGTGTCAAATATTATAAACATTTGCATACATCAACATTGTATTTAACACATTTTTTAATGAAATGAACCAAGAAGAATGTACTATTATTTAAAGCTTTCAATGTCCCATTATTAGTATTCTACTTGCTTTTCTATGGAATCGATGATAGTTAAAAATCTTTGACTATAAGAATAAACTTCATCATATTTATCCAATATAAGCAATGTTTTGTATTTTGTATTGTATCATTTAATATATGCTATATCCACTAGAAAATGATATAAAATAAGTTATATTATACCTAATCATATTATATCAAGATGTATTGCAAAATATATAACTTGTACTAGCTAATACTGTATGCCTAAAATATTGTAACAATTGTAAATTTAGAAAAGTTAAAGCATTAAACTAATTTTTTTACATTTAAATCATGTTAGACAAAAATATTTATAGTTAATAGTTATTATGTTTAGAAAATAAAATATTTGATATTAATTTTAATAAATTGAGAAATTAAGCAAAATTTGAAATGTTTTAATTTTAACCATAATAGGGACTAAACTTAATTTATGTAAAAGATTAAAGGACTATTTTATAAATTTAAAATTTTATTCAAAATGGTATTTGGTATTTATGAATACTGATAGTATACCATACTATTATCAAAATCGACATGATCTTTGATATGGTATTCATATCTTTGAGTTCAATTAATGATTTTCATTAAAACCTGAAGCAATACTAATATCTTGGTCCATGTGGATAAAAAGTGATGAAAGTTGTATTATAATGATCTTTATTCAATTTCACCATAAATCTATATGCAATGAATAAGACCTCTTATAATATTAATTGTTGGCCTCTTAATAACACAAAAGAGGAAGGTAAGATATGTGTCAATTTTTCCTATTTAATAAGTAATGAATTAATTTCCCAATAATATGTACAAGTTATTTCAATATGTATGTACAATTTAATTTAAGCAACTATAAACATATATAATTTTAATGGAAATTAAGATATTAATAAAGATAGTAAGGAAAGAGAGATAAAATTGATTTGTAGTGATCCATTAAAATAGTCCTTACCTTACGTCAATTCTCTGAACTCTGGTTGAAAATTTCATTATCTCTCTTCCTTTAATAAGTGAAAAGAAACCCTTAGATATGAAAATATTTACCTAAATATATAAAATCTATCATAATTAAGTAGATAGATACCCATAAGAGTAGATAAGTAACCAAGCATTATCAAAATAGAGGAAGTAAGGTAGAGAAAAACCAATTTTTATAATGGGTTGATCTTTTCTATAACTATGTCCACTTCCTAAGCTATGTTTGATAGTTTAATTCACTAACATTGCAACATCTCGTTACCCTAATAAAGGCAAAATTAATAGATAAGAGAAAGTGTTAAGGAAGTATGAAACACGTTCCATGCTTATGCATAATATGACATACACATACATATTGAATAATAAATGTTTCTGCATATAAAAATAATTGTACATGCATTCATTGATAACTTCTGGGTATGATTGTTTTTTAATGTGATTTTATTGAAAATAAGAAGTAGAGGGAGTTGAAAGAGTGATCTGGAAATGTTCACGGAGTGTGCTTCAGTTTGTTAGTCATAACTTGTTCTCTAGTTATCTAGACGTGATGATTCTAGACTGGGATTAAACTAGGAACCTATAACTACATTTCTTATGAAGACATCGAATTTAAATTCGATCTTTAAGAATCTCAAAGTTTGTCATAAAGTTGAGAATTGGGTGTAGTACATTGAATGAATGTAGAAAATTCATGTTCTGTATTCGAGGAAAAATCTGGATTAATCTAGGCTAGATTAGAGAAATTGTCTTATCAGAAGTTGTAGAAATTTTGGACGTCTAAGCTAAAAGTCAGGGTCCTTATAAGTGAAAATGTTTCTTCTGTATTTTGTTTCTTCTGTGATGACGACATTGATGACGTCATCTTCTTTTGTGTTTTGTATGGTCTATGTTCATGAACTCCTTCTGGGTTACTGTTCATGAACTATCTTTTGTGTTACTGTTCATGAAATTCTTCTGTGTTTTGTTTGTTTCTTTTGTGTTTTGTATCGTCTGCCTTCTGTATCTTCGGTGTTTTGCTGACGCGTCTTCTTCTGTGTTTAGTTGACGTGTCTTCTTCTAGGTCTTGTTCCTTCTGAGTTACTGTTCATAAACTTCTTCTGGGTTACTGTTTATAAACTTTTTCTATCTTTTGCTATCTTCTGTGTTTTGCCGATTTGCTTCTTCTGACTTTTGCATCTTTTGAGTTTTGCTTCGTCTGCCTTTTGCTTCGTCTAAGTTTCTACCTTTCTCTTCTTCTGTTTTCGTTTCTTTTGTGTTTGGCTATTTTTTCCATTCACTTCTTTTGTTTTCGCTTCGTCTGTGTTTTGCTATCTTCTGGGTTACTGTTCATCTTATATCTTCTGTTCCATTTTCGATTCTTCAGAAGATAGAATTTATCTTCAAGGTCTTCATGAAAGTTGTAGAGCTTGAAGTCTTCTTTCAAACCATATAGAGGAAACCTAACTTCGATATTTGTAGGAAAAATTATAGCAATTTTTCCACTTCTTCTGTCTTTCTTCACCTGGCCATAACTTCTTCTATAGGAGTCCAAATGAATTGATTCTTGAACCATTGGACTCGTAAGACATTACCCTACATCTCCACCCAAAAATCTTAGCCATATGAAATGAATTGAGAAAGATTGAGTGAAAAACGTGAAACGGGTACAATGAGTGTGCTCTCAAATTTTATGAACTGGAGTTATTCCACTGAGCGATGCTTCATTATTTTGAGTATATCTAGACCTGTAGAATTTCAAATGTGATGATTTTTGTTTGAATTGAACTAGAGATAGACCTACAATTGTCTCAAGAAGTATAATTGTGATTCAGTTTATAAGATATGTAAGTTCTAACGGAAGTTGGGCATAGTATACTGTTTCGGAATATGACAATCCAAAGATATTTGAGGCACATCTTCCGAAGTACTGAACCAAATTAAGTGGTTTTGATGTCAATGGAAAGATCTAGAAATGGATAAGTGGCTAAGAGTTGGACAGGTGTCCTAGTTAAAGTGGAGTTTTAAGTAACCTTGAAGGAGAAGTCACAATACTTGCCTTCATTTCTTTCTCTCACAATTTCTTTCTCTAGAGCTCCTCCAACTCATAGCTTTTCATCAAATATTCCCAGAAGTTAAACCTTGCTTTTCTCTGTTGTCATCACTTCCACTATGATATTTCTTTCTTCTATTCCAAGAAAAGACCGAACCCCCTGTCAACCTTCAAGATGAGGTACGTGGGCTACATGAGAAACTAGGGTTCACGTGATTTGAAAATGTTAGGGCTTTGTGATGGTTGTAGGTTTTGGAGCTTCAAACAAGTAAGCTTATTATGATTATGTAGTTTTGCATGAAATGAAGCAGGCATCGTTAGTTCACTGATAAAGGGTTAAGAACAGTGATATTCTTATTTTCTGAAAAATGAGGGAGGAGATTTAGTGTACCACACATGGTGATTTTCTTTGAATTTGATGACTGAAATAATATGGAGTGGTATTAAATCATTTTTGGGGTTGAAAGTTTAATGAAAGTGTGTAATGGTGTGAAAGAACGATTAAAGTGAAAGTTAGAGAAAATATTAGACTTTAAGTAGAACGTTGATAGTGATATATATATAGTTATATATTATATTTTCCTCTTAACTAGTCACATATGGGATAATATTGGTAAATTAGTGAATGAGTTATTGATACCAAAGCATCAAAGGATTGAAGTTATAGTTCAAAGAACTGATGAGTGATTAAGTTATGAAATGAGAATGTGCATAAGATATGAAGTTCGTTAAAGTACCCGGGATTGTCATTGAGCATGCATTTTACATAGTCCATATAGCTATTTGTGATTGTCATTGAGCATGCATTTTACATAGTCCATATAGCTATTTGTGCATAAATGAATTTTGAAACGTGTGTGAGTTGTGTATTGCATAAATGAGTTGTGCAGGTTAACTGTTCGCATTCAGGAGTTCCCAAAATTTGAAAGCAAATATTAATTCGGAGCGTACTGTGAGTAGACCTAGATGGTCTCATTCCACTGTTTGCTTTGTTTGAACTTTTTGATATGGATTGCTTCCGAATGATTATGTGAAAGCGTTTGATTGTATTGATTTCCAAATAGGAGGTCCGCTGCATGTGTTGCATGAAAGAAATATTGAAGTGCTCATTGTATGTGAATGAGATGAAATAAGTATGCATGATGTGATTTCTAAATGCCGAACCACGGTCCGATGACAAGTGTATTTTTGAATGTGCATTTGCATATGAATGAAAGATTGATTCTCAAATTGATATTGAATGCCGGACTACGGTCCGATGATATATACAAATGTGATTAATGCATTTCATAAAATGTATGTTCAAATAAAGGCGTTGTGACTTGAGTTGCCAGTAAGAAGTGCTTCCACGTAGAGTCTTGCTCCTTGATTTCCAATTGTGCACATAGAGCTATGCTCCGTGATATGTGTTCTCTGTATAGAGCTATACTCTATAATTCTATTCTGACTGAGCCCTATGGGTCAACATTTGTATAAGTGTGTGATAGGCACTCAGTCACAATAATTAAAACGAATGTGAGTCTCATGCATATAGCATTATAAGATCGATATTCATTGAATATGAAATGTGAAATGATATGAATGTGGTTTGGTGTGTTATGTGACTGGGTGAGCCATCGATGATGGTCACTCATTGAGTTCACAAAACTCACCCAAAATTTGTAATTATTTTTCAGATCAGAAGAATACCCCGTTAGGCCAACAGGGTATTCTTCTGATCCAAGTTCATCTTACATCTGTTGATAGCCCAATATGCCTTATGTTGTAATTCCACTAGAAGATGACATGACTTCCCAAACACTAGCCTATACGACGACATCCAAAGTATTTTGTAAGCCATCTTGTAGGCCCATAGCGTGTCTTCTAGTCTTACACTCCAATCCTTCCTATTGGGCTATACGGTTTTCTTTAAGATTAACTTGATTTCTTGATTTGAGACTTCAACTTACCCATTGGTTTAGGGATGCTAAGCAATATAAACTTTATGCGTTATGTGATATTTTTTGAGCATTGCTTCCATCATCTTGTTGCAGAAGTGGGTTTCTCTATCACTAACAATGGCTTTCAGTATCCTGAACCTAGAAAGAATGTTAGCCTTAACAAAATCTACAACAACCTTTGCAACGTTAGTCCTAGTGGCTTTGGCTTCCACCCATTTAGAAACGTAATCAACCATAAGCAATATATAAGTAAATTCAAAAGACGAAGGGAAAGGTCTAATAAAATCAATGCCCTAAAACTCAAAAATTTCACAAAAAAGCAAAGGAGTTTGTGGAAATTGATCCTTACGGGACAAGTTTCCTGATCGTTGGCATCTATCATAGGATTTGTAGAAGTTACATGCATCTTTGAACAATGTTGGCCAGTAAAAGCCACTCTTCAAAACTTTATGAGTTGTCCTTTTCACTCCAAAATGTCCTCCGCAAGCGTAAGAATGGCAGAAAGTTAAAATTGAAGATGATTCATTTTCTGGTGCACACCTCCTAATAACTTGATTCGCTTCACTTCGTAGCTTATCCCTTTAAGCCTTTGACAAACCAATAGGTAATTCATTAGTAACTAAAAAATTGACAATGTATGCATACCATGGAGGTGTCGCATCGACAAAAAATAATTGCTTATTCGAAAAAGTTTCTCGTAGAGGGATATCATCTTCTTCCTTTATCATACGGTTGAGATAATCCGCCACCATATTTTCTTCCCCCTTCTTATCTCTAATTTCCAAGTCGAATTCCTAAAGAAGGAGATCCATCTAATCAGCCTCGATTTTGCTTCTTTCTTTGTGAGCAAGTATCATAAAGCTGCAGGGTTAGAATAAACAATTACTTTAGCACCAAGCAAATACGATCAAAATATTTCCAAAGCAAAAACTACAGATAACAATTTTTTCAGTAGTGGAATAATTTAATTGAGTTCGATTTAGAGTCTTTGAGGCATAGTAGATGGCATGCAAAGCTTTTCCTACTCTTTATCTTAGAACCGTTCCCATTGCATAATCGCTCGCATCACACATGATCTCGAAGGGAAGGTTCTAATCTATCAGTTGAATTACCAACGGGGATGTCAAAAGCTCCTTAAGTTTGTTGAATGCTTCCTTGCACCTCTCGTCAAACTCAAAGGAGAGATCTTGTTAAAGAAGCTTGCATAGTGGTGCAACTATCTTCGAAAAGTAGTTAATGAACCTTAGATAAAAACCTGCATGCCCAAGAAAAGAATGCACTTCCCTCATAGTAGAGGGGTAAGGTAAAGAAGAAATAAGATCAACTTTAGACTTATCCACTTTAATACCCTTAGCAAATATCACATGGCCTAAAACTATACCTTGATCTACCATAAAATGACATTTTTCCAATTCCCAGTTCAACACAAGGTTAGTTTCTATACATCGTTCTAAGATAATGATAAGATTCTCAATACATTCATCAAAAGAAGATCCATACACACTAAAATCATCCATGAATATCTTGATAATCTTCTTAACATATTCGGAAAAAATGCTTACCATACACCTTTGGAATATGACTGGGAACGTTACATAATATGAATGGCATCCTTTGATAGGCAAACATATCGAATGAGCATGTAAATGTGGTCTTCTCCTGATCTTTTGGTGCAATTGGGATCTAAAAATAACCTGAAAAGCTATCTAAAAAACAATAATAGTCATAACCAACCAATCTCTCAAGCATCTAATCAATAAAAGGAAAGAGAAAGGGGTCTTTATGAGTAGCAGAATTTAACTTTCTATAATCAATACATACTCGCTACTTGATTTGTACTCGGGTGGGAACCAACTCACCTTTTTGGATTGTCACAACGGTGATTCCATACTTTTTTGAAACCACCTAGACAGGACTTACCCACTTACTATCAAAAATCGGGTAGATAACCACAACATCAAAAAGTTTCAGTAGCTCCTTCTTCACAACTTCCATCATTAGAGGATTCAACCTACGTTGAGCTTGCCTTATGGATTTTGCATCCTCTTCTAACAAAATGTGGTGTATGCATATGAAAGGACTTATCCCTTGGATATCTATGATAGTCCACTTGATGGCCTTCTTATGCTCTCTCAGCATTTGAACCAGCCTCTCCTCTTGATTTGAAGTCAACTCCACTGAAATGATATGTCAGAACCCGATCCGTAGACCGGACCCCAACTGTCCCGGGATGTGAGCCCGGGTGGAGCCCATCCCCGAGACACTTGCTTTGATACCACAGATGTCGGGACCTGACCCGCGGACCCCAACTGCTGGATCCCATTATCGGAGTCCAACTCTTGCCATGTAGGGTTTATTTCATTTAACCCTAATTTCGAATTGATTTCTTTTGTAAGTCATAGCCTTATGACTCTTGCTTAATTTAAGTCAAAAATCACCTCAATCGGGGTTTTATAACTCAAGATATGCTCCAGAAACCTAAAGGAGTTCCTACTCGAAACATGCTCTCTTAACTGACCTCTCACTGACTTTGATGCAAACTTCCTCAATTTAACTCAAATTGAGACCTATTTCTGTAGCAAGAAAGATACAAGTCTTAGGAAGTTAATGGTTCAAGCCTCGCCTCAATTGGAGGTCGGATGAGGGATTTATTCCTAAAACAATAGACCATGCTCACTTCCAAAGTCAAATTTTGAACTCTTTTGGCGCGATTCTCATAACTTTTAATCTATGATTCATAATTCTTTCTTTTTTGCACCATTAGAAAGTAGACATCTAGATCTACAACATTGATGAAGACCACAAAATGAGATTCGGCCTCTAACTATGTCCAAACACTTGACTAACATCTTGACTTATGCTGGAAAATCACTCATAACTC
The DNA here is from genome assembly GCA_029891385.1 of Erythroxylum novogranatense. NCBI lineage: Eukaryota > Viridiplantae > Streptophyta > Magnoliopsida > Malpighiales > Erythroxylaceae > Erythroxylum > Erythroxylum novogranatense. The sequence goes on along the minus strand of CM057232.1, from coordinate 80,908,989 downwards.
GACTTATATCGACAACTCGACTTATCGAGGAAAATAAGTCAACTTATCACTAACAAGTCGACTTATCGAGCAAATAACTCGACCTATCTAACAAACAAGTCGACTTATTATGCAAAAGCTTCACAAGTCGACTTATGGGTCCAATAACTCGACTTATATCTATTCGAACTCAAACCCTAACCTCTACACTCTCTTGACTTATTCCAAACACCATATACACTTCTAAACCTCTCAACTCATTCATTCCACTCCCAACATGCTATAATCTCACTTAATCTTACATCATTCATCTACCCACATGAATTTTCAAAACAATTCCATACAACTTTGGAAACCATGCTTAAACATGATAGTAAAGGATTTTGAGAGATCATGATAAATCATAATTCATGCATTTCATTCATATCAAAACAATGTTTTTACAATGCTTTAGTAGGCATTTCAAGCCTATTACATTTCAATCAAAATACATCTTGTCAAAATACATCTGTTTTCTCGAAATGCAACCTAAAGCATTGATCACTAGAAAGATCCTTTCAAAACATGACCAAAAGAAGATCTTGAGTAAATGCCTTTAAGCTTGCTCCTGGGATCCCGCTCATTTCTGGAGAATTTTGGGGTGAGCTTTACGCTCCATGGGTAACACATTTATATTTATATAACAAGCATGTCCTTTTATTATTCATACTTTTAGCAATTGTTCAATAAGTCATAATGCATGCACCATTCAACATTCATCAATACACAAACATAATCTTTCACAATTCAACATTCATAATTCTAGCATTCTCATGTAATCACAATTAAACATCTCAAATGGCTCGGTAAGTCCATATTTTGCAACCACGTAATCTCATTTAATGAGCTTACATGGGCAAATCTTGAGGAGTCCAATGAATGGATCATCCTATGCCACAATCGGGCAGCCGAGGCGAAGGCTTTCATGGTCGACGTGCACGTGATTCGTTCTTGGGGACTGCATCTTACCCACATAACATACAATCATGCATAATCATAAGGTTGAACTATTCTTGTCCAATTCACTATTTCTTGAGAATCTTGTCTTTCATGCATATTTCATATTGTACAATTTCATGCACAAGTCATAATGTACATTCATTACTCATTTCATCCATTTCATCCAATACTAACTCGATTTTCATCGAATCATCAACATCAATATCAAGCATTAATGGTCTACAACAACCACATTCATCATTCAATTACAAGCATTTAATACATCTTCTAAGTAATCAAAACTCATTAATAACATGCATTAATTAACATTTATTTGCTTATATACATAAAGATAAATATGGAACCCACCTTATATCCTTGCTTAAGCTTGCCTAAGGAAGCTCCTCTTCTTGTTCTCCCCTTCTTTCTTGTCCTCCTTCATTTATAACAAGAAAAGAACCTTACATCACTTAGGGTTTCTAAAATTGAAAACCCAATGAACTTTAATCATGAAATTAACTCTAGAATCACTAAACTCACTTGATTCTCAACCCTTCTAACCAAAACCCAAACAAAATCTTAACTTTGAAATCATAACTTACCTTAAACCTTTTCTTAACCAAGAGATTTCTTGTATCAAAATGAAGCTTGAACCTTCCTCCACACTTTTAACTCTTGGACTTTCTTCAAAACTCACCCAAAACTCTTGGAAAACCACCTTTCTTCCTTTCTTCTTCTTCTTCTCCACTTCACCAAACTCACTTCCTCTCCCTCTCTATTTTCGCTTCTTTCTTTCTTCTTCTCCTAACTCATTTAAATCCTCCTTCTTTTTATCTCTTCCTACTTACTTAAGCCCAAGCCCATCTACTTCCTTCCTTATTTCCTCCTTCCTTCTTATTTTCTTAACTACCTTCATTTAACTTAAGCCCATAACTCAAGCCTATTTATTCTACCTTCATCTTATGTCTTCCTCTTCTTTTCTATTTCATTTGGACCCATTTACTTAGGCCCACTTAACACATTAAATTACCTTTCATTCATTTAATCCAACTAACACATTTAATACATGCTAATTAATGTCTTATGTTATTTAATGCTATCATATTTAATTCATGTTAACTCAATTTCTTAATTAGTCTAACCATGCTTAATTAATAAAATAAAATAAAATAAAATAAAAGAAAAATTTCGGGCTAATATTTCTCCCCTTAAGAAATTTCGTCCTCGAAATTCTTACCGACTCATTAAAGAGGTGTGGATACTTCTCCTTCATTGCATCCAATGGTTCCCACGCCTCTTCAACTGCATGGTTCCTCCACAGACTTTAACCAACCGAATGTCTTGTTCATGAGGACCTTCTCCTTGCTATCCGAATTGCTATCGGCATCTCCTCATAGCTCGATCATCACTCACCGAACCTCGAGGTCTCAATAATGTGAGAAGGATCTCGATCTGCCTCCTCAACATGAAAACATGAAATACATCATGGATCGAGATAATTCGAGGCAATGCCAATCAGAAGCTAACGGCTCGATCCTCTCTAAAATCTCATACGGACCTACATAACGAGGACTTAGCTTCCTTTCTCGCCAAACCTCACGACCCCTTTCCATGGAGAGGTCTTAAGAAATACTTTGTCACCCATCGCATACTCCATTTCTTTTCGTGAGCATCTGATAACTTTTCATTCTCGTCTCTGCACGCCTTAAGCCGCCGCTTGATTATATCCACTTTTTCAATCGTCATCCGACCAACTCGTCCTACTAGCTTCCTCTCACCTTCTTCATCCCAACATATCGGAGTCCCGCATCTTCGCCATAAAGGGCTTCATAAGGAGCCATCTCAGATGCTCGAATGGTACAATTGTTATAGCAAACTTGACCAACGACAAATGTTCGTCCCATGCTCCTTTAAAGTCCATAACACACGCCCGAGCATTCCTCTAGGTGCGAATAGTCCTCTCGGTGACCATCCGTCGAGGATGAAAGGTCAGATTGAAATTCAACTTAGTCCCTAGAGCTTCCTCAAACTACTCTGAATCTCGATGTGAATCGAGGATCCTGTCGATACTATAGAATCCGAACTCCATGCAACCTCACCACTTCATTAACATACTTCTGGCTAAGACTTGCAATGAATCTGTCTGCTTAATTGCCAGAAAATGGGCTGACTTGGTCAATCGGTCTACAATGACCCATACAGCATCATGCTTCCTACTAGTCCTGGGTAAACCCATCAAAAAGTCCATCGTGATCCTTTGCCACTTCCATTCAGGAATGGACAATGGCTGCAACATGCCTGAAGGTGCTTGGTGTTCAGCCTTGACTTGCTGACACACTAAACATCCGCTCACATATTCACTACATCCTCTTCATGCCTTTCCACCGAAATGTTCCTTCAGATCTCAGACATCCCGGTGCTTGCTGGGTGCATGGAATAAGGCGATTGTGTGCCTCATCCATGATCTCATCCTTAATCGCCTATCATTCTAATACACAACCTGCTTCCGATCACCATTAGCCCATCATCCCTTACTTGCACTTCTGACTGTTTACCATGTTGAACTTCATCTCTCAGCTTACTTAATTCTGCATCCTGCTCCTGCAACTCCTTGACCTTCTCCCTAAGGATAGGTCTCACCCTAAATTGAGCAACAATACCATCGGATTCATCCTGCTGTAAACTAATCTTCAACTTGGCCATCTGCTCCAATAAAGGCAAGTAAACTGCCTGAACATGAGCTATCGAAGATTTCCTACTTAATGCATTTGCCACTACATTAGCTTTGCCTGGGTGGTATTCAATCATCAAATCATAGTCCTTGAGCAATTCCAACCATCGTCTCTGCCTTAAGTTCAACTCTTTCTGACTCATAATGTACTTAAGACTTTTGTGGTCCGTGAAGACCCTTGTTCGAACCCCATACGATAGTGTCTCCATATCTTTAAAGTAAAATTACCTGCTAACTCCAAGTCATGAGTCGGATAGTTTAACTCATACTTGCTTCAATCGCCGTGAAGCATAGGCTATTACCTCGTCATCCCGCATCAAGACACATCCTAAACCTTTCCTCAAGCATCATCAGACAATCAGATACCCTTGGTCTCCATTGGGCAAAACCAATCTTTGGAGCACTTGTCAATCTGTTCTTGAGCTCCTCAAAGCTCTTCTCGACATTCCTCATTCCATATGAATCGCTGATTCTTTCTTAACGACTTAGTCATAGGGCGCACTATCATCGAGAATCCTCCACGAACCTCCTATAGTAACCCGCCAAACCTAGGAAGCTTCTTACCTCTTTCATCGTCTTAGGTTCTTGCCACCACTATCGCCTCTACTTTCCTGATCAACATGAATCCCTTGCTGGAAATCACATGTCCAAGGAAAACTACTTCACGCGCCGAAATTCACACTTGCTGAATTTGGCATACAGCCCCGCTCTCTCAATCTCTGCAATACTATCCCGAGATGTCGTTCATGCCTCCTTCATCCTTAGAATAGACCAGAATGTCATCAATGAACACAATGACAAACCGATCTAGGAATTCATTAAACACCCTTCTCATCAGTCCATGAAGGCAAATGGAGCATTGGTCAATCCAAGGGCATGACCTCAATTCATAGTGCCCGTGAACGGGTCCTGAAGTTGTCTTGTTAACATCGACTCCACGATTCGGAGTTGATGATAACCCGATCTTAAGTCAATCTTGAAAAGACCCTTGCCCTTGCAATGATCGAATAAATCATCTATCCTCGGTAGAGGATACTTGTTCAATCGTCATCTTGTTAAGCTTCCTCGTAGTCTATACACATCCTCCACGCTCCATCCTTCTTCCTAACCAACAGACCGAGCTCCCCAAGGTGAAGAACTCGGTCGATGAACCGCTTCTCCAAGAATTCCTCTAATCGCCCTTAAGCTCCCTTAATTCACTGGAGCCATCCTGTAGGTGGTATTGAGATTGGCGCGGTTCCGGAATCAAGTCAATTTCAACTCAATTTCCCTCACCGCAAGAACCCCGTAATTCCTCCGAAATACATCAGAAACTCCTCACAACCCGAAAATCTCCTAATCGCCCACATTCACTTCGGATCCACTACATGCGCCAAGAAGGCCTCACACCCTTGGCTCATCATGTTGTCAACCAACATAGCCGAAATGATCCTCGGTACTGGCAGTTTCCTGTCCCCCTTAAAAACCACTTTCTGATCATTTCCCAGATCAAACTCTACTTCTTTCAAACTACAGCCTAGCTTACCTTGTACCTCTCCATGACATCCATCCCCAATATAACATCCAATTCTTGAAGGTCTAGAGGTAATAGATCTACTACCACCCAAAGACCGTCGATCTCGAGCTCACAATTTTATAGATCAAACTAATCACCACCTTACTCCCTAAAGGAGTACTAACAACTAGAAAGTTGTCCATAGTCTCGGGACACACAACATGCAAATTCATACTTGCAGATCTGAACGAATGTGTAGAGCCGAGATCAATTAACACATAAACAGAGAGTCAAATAACATAGCCATACCCGTCACTACTTCCGGAGCGGTGCAGCTTACGCTTCTCGTCATGGCAAAGACCCGAGCTGGTGCTCGACCACATCCTCTAGGTCTCCCTGTCAGATATGACCTCTTTGTTGTTCTGAATCGCCCACATCATACACCGGTCGAGATGCCACTGCTTACGCTCTTTTGGGACTGCGATCGAGACCCTTCCTTTGCCTCGACCGCTGAGGATGTCCTTGATTCAGGCCCTTTGGCCACAGCCAAAACATGCTCCTATCTTCAGCAGACATTCCCTCTGGAAATCTCCCACAAGTGATCACACTGGGGTTCCTCTACTGCTCATCCCGGCTTGCTACACTTGAAGCTTGCCTGCATAGCCCTAGGTGCTTGCTCGAGTGGGGCCATCGCTGCCCACCTCACTCTGTAAGTCGAGTTCGGTACTCCTTGCAGTCTTGGAGCACTCATGCCCTTCTTGGAGAACTGCTCTCTTCTTCCTCTTCTTAGTCACTTCACTTTCGATGTTCTCTAACTTTTCGCTTGAAGAGCAAAGATCAACCAATCTTGGTAATCACGAAGTTGTGAATTACCACCTTTTCCCGATCCCTAGGTGCAATCCACCTCAAACTTCTAGCATTTATGCCGCTTGATCGCCACGATATTGGCTGCATATCGCGACAACCGAGTGAACTTCACTCATATTCGCCACGCCACGGCTCCTCGAGTGAGATTCAAGAATTCCTGGCCTTCTCCTCGCATGTAAACCATCGAGAAGTACTTCCTCCTGAAGGCTTCTAGAAATTCCTCCATGTCGACTCTGAAGGTACTTGCCGATCATGAGGCATCGACTCCCACCAAAGGCAAGCATCCCCTCATGTGATTGACTGCATAATCTAACTTCTCTTCATCCGAGCACTTCATCTGTTTCAGGACCCTCTCGGTCCTCTTCAACCATGCTTCTGCCTCTTCGGGATTAGTAGTCCCGCTGAAGTCAACTGCTCCATATTTCTGGAGCTTATCATACTGGCCGCTCCTCTCTACTGGAGCTGGCATTTGAGACTGTCTTCCTTGGCCCATGGCATAGGTGAAAGCCTGAGCAAATGCTTGGAAGAACTGGGGATCCATAGGATTCACTTGAGGAGGAGGCGGTGGAGGCGTCTCGTGTTGCACACTTAGTGCATCAGGGTCGGAGACAGGGAAGGTCCCTGCATCCTGCGGAACATAAGACTCATCCGTATTTCCATGGAGAGAGTCGGGCGAGATTGAGCTCCTCGAGTTCTCTTTCGAGGCGACATTACTCCTTCAATTTAAAAATTCAGTGAAAATCTTTAGTTCACATAAAACAAGCTCAATTCATGTAAATCAATTTAAAACAAGTCAATTCACTCATTTGAGAGCAATGTTGCATGTTATGCGTTTAAAACAATGCACATAATTCATATAATTCATGTAGGAAAATGCATGATGACTTGACCCTTAGACATCCCACTAAGGCTCCTAGGAAACCCTAAACCCGGTTTCGCTCTGATACCACAGATGTCAGAACCCGATCCGTAGACCGGACCCCAACTGTCCCGGGATGTGAGCCCGGGTGGAGCCCATCCCCGAGACACTTGCTTTGATACCACAGATGTCGGGACCTGACCCGGAGACCGGACCCCAACTGCTGGATCCCATTATCGGAGTCCAACTCTTGCCATGTAGGGTTTATTTCATTTAACCCTAATTTCGAATTGATTTCTCTTGTAAGTCATAGCCTTATGACTCTTGCTTAATTTAAGTCAAAAATCACCTCAATCGGGGTTTTATAACTCAAGATATGCTCCAGAAACCTAAAGGAGTTCCTACTCGAAACATGCTCTCTTAACTGACCTCTCACTGACTTTGATGCAAACTTCCTCAATTTAACTCAAATTGAGACCTATTTCTGTAGCAAGAAAGATACAAGTCTTAGGAAGTTAATGGTTCAAGCCTCGCCTCAATTGGAGGTCGGATGAGGGATTTATTCCTAAAACAATAGACCATGCTCACTTCCAAAGTCAAATTTTGAACTCTTTTGGCGCGATTCTCATAACTTTTAATCTATGATTCATAATTCTTTCTTTTTTGCACCATTAGAAAGTAGACATCTAGATCTACAACATTGATGAAGACCACAAAATGAGATTCGGCCTCTAACTATGTCCAAACACTTGACTAACATCTTGACTTATGCTGGAAAATCACTCATAACTCGACTTATACTGACAACTCGAATTATCGAGGAAAATAAGTCAACTTATCACTAACAAGTCGACTTATCGGAGCAAATAACTCGACCTATCTAACAAACAAGTCGACTTATTATGCAAAAGCTTCACAAGTCGACTTATGGGTCCAATAACTCGACTTATATCTATTCAGAACTCAAAACCTAACCCTCTACACTCTCTCTTGACTTATTCCAAACACCATATACACTTCTAAACCTCTCAACTCATTCATTCCACTCCCAACATGCTATAATCTCACTTAATCTTACATCATTCATCTACCCACATGAATTTTCAAAACAATTCCATACAACTTTGGAAACCATGCTTAAACATGATAGTAAAGGATTTTGAGAGATCATGATAAATCATAATTCATGCATTTCATTCATATCAAAACAATGTTTTTTACAATGCTTTAGTAGGCATTTCAAGCCTATTACATTTCAATCAAAATACATCTTGTCAAAATACATCTGTTTTCTCGAAATGCAACCTAAAGCATTGATCACTAGAAAGATCCTTTCAAAAACATGACCAAAAGAAGATCTTGGAGTAAATGCCTTTAAGCTTGCTCCTCGGGATCCTGCTCATTTCCTGGAGAATTTTGGGGGGTGAGCTTTATTCATGGGTAACACATTTATATTTATATAACAAGCATGTCCTTTTTATTATTCATACTTTTAGCAATTGTTCAATAAGTCATAATGCATGCACCATTCAACATTCATCAATACACAAACATAATCTTTCACAATTCAACATTCATAATTCTAGCATTCTCATGTAATCACAATTAAACATCTCAAATGGCTCGGTAAGTCCATATTCTTGGCAACCACGTAATCTCATTTAATGAGCTTACATGGGCAAATCTTGAGGAGTCCAATGAATGGATCATCCTATGCCACAATCGGGCAGCCGAGCGAAGGCTTTCATGGTCGACGTGCACGTGACGGTTCTTGGGACTGTACCTTACCCACATAACATACAATCATGCATAATCATAAGGTTGAACTATTCTTGTCCAATTCACTATTTCTTGAGAATCTTGTCTTTCATGCATATTTCATATTGTACAATTTCATGCACAAGTCATAATGTACATTCATTACTCATTTCATCCATTTCATCCAATACTAACTCGATTTTCATCGAATCATCAACATCAATATCAAGCATTAATGGTCTACAACAACCACATTCATCATTCAATTACAAGCATTTAATACATCTTCTAAGTAATCAAAACTCATTAATAACATGCATTAATTAACATTTATTTGCTTATATACATAAAGATAAATATGGAACCCACCTTATATCCTTGCTTAAGCTTGCCTAAGGAAGCTCCTCTTCTTGTTCTCCCCTTCTTTCTTGTCCTCCTTCATTTATAACAAGAAAAGAACCTTACATCACTTAGGGTTTCTAAAATTGAAAACCCAATGAACTTTAATCATGAAATTAACTCTAGAATCACTAAACCCACTTGATTCTCAACCCTTCTAACTAAAAACCCAAACAAAATCTTAACTTTGAAATCATAACTTACCTTAAACCTTTTCTTAACCAAGAGATTTCTTGTATCAAAATGAAGCTTGAACCTTCCTCCACACTTTTAACTCTTGGACTTTCTTCAAAACTCACTCAAAACTCTTGGAAAAACCACCTTTCTTCCTTTCTTCTTCTTCTTCTCCACTTCACCGAAACTCACTTCCTCTCCCTCTCTATTTTCGTTTCTTTCTTTCTTCTTCTCCTAACTCATTTAAATCCTCCTTCTTTTTATCTCTTCCTACTTACTTAAGCCCAAGCCCATCTACTTCCTTCCTTATTTCCTCCTTCTTTCTTATTTTCTTATACTACCTTCATTTAACTTAAGCCCATAACTCAAGCCTATTTATTCTACCTTCATCTTATGCCTTCCTCTTCTTTTCTATTTCATTTGGACCCATTTACTTAGGCCCACTTAACACATTAAATTACCTTTCATTCATTTAATCCAACTAACACATTTAATACATGCTAATTAATGTCTTATGTTATTTAATGCTATCATATTTAATTCATGCTAACTCAATTTCTTAATTAGTCTAACCATGCTTAATTAATAAAATAAAATAAAATAAAATAAAATGAAAAAATTTCGGGGCTAATATGATAGCTGTGAGAGTCTGCTTATCTCCCCATTAGGCATACTTTAGATGTGTAGGGAATGACTTCAATTCCAATTCTGGTGCCTACACTTCAGAAGGTAATAACTTCTGGTGAGCTTCAGGTAGTTGTATAGAAGCCAAATCATAACTTTTTGGAGACCTTTCCAATGAGTCTAAGGTGACTGTCATTTCCATAAGCTCTTCTCCCATCTCAACATCAGTGTTGGCTTCTACTTTCATATCCTCAGTTAAAACAGTTTCCAAATGATCCTCGTAACTTAATTTAAACATTTTCTGCACCAAAGGATCAATCACATCAACAAAAAACACAATGATCATCAAGCGGATGTTTCTTGGCATAAAAAATATTGAAATGAATCACTACCCCATCAAACTCCATTATAAGGGTGCCCTCACGAACATCTATCTTAGTTTGAGTCGTATTAAAAAATGGTCTCCCTAACAAGTTTGGTATCGAATTATATTAGGTGTTATCATTCATATCCACAATATAGAAATCTGGAAACACTAACTTATTCACTTGCACTAAATCATCATCAACCACACCACTAGGATAACTATTAGTGCGGTCAGCCATTTGTATGATTACAATCATTTCTTTCAATGGACCCAAATTCAAAGAAGCACAAATCGAACAAGGCATCACATTAATAGAAACACCCAAATCCAACATAGCTTTATTGATCACAGTATTACCAATTTTGCAATGAATAGTAAACATACCTGGATCCTAACATTTTGGAGGCATCTTCTTTCTGAATACTGTCGACATATTCTCACCCATTATCACTTTCTCATCACCCCTCAGTTTCCTCTTATGTGTACACAGTTCTTTGAGGAATTTGGTGTACCTTAGTACTTGCTTAATTACCTCGAGCAAAGGTATATTGACTTCCACCTTTTGGAAAGTCTTCAATATCTCTTTATCCTTCTTCTCCTTGTTTGGTCTTGTCAATCTACTCGAAAAAGGTGGAGGGTTAGTTTTAATAATATTAGGACTTTCAAATTTTACCTTCGTATTCGATAACAGATTTTCTTCCTTTTCTAATTCCTTCTCGATCTCTTCCTCAGTTGCAATCCTTGGTGGGGTTCTCTTGGGACCCTCAATCTCTTTTCCACTCCTCAGGGTTATAGCACTGACATTCTTGGGGTTTACCTAGGGTTGGGATGACAATTTTTCTCCACTTTGCGATTTTAGGCGATTGAGCCTCACTGCCATCTGACCCATTTGGTTTTCCAAAATTTGTGTGCTTTCTTTTGATTCCTGATGGATTTATTGTTCACTCTGATTAAGCTGCTGCATACTCTATTGAAACTGTTGCATATCTTATCGAAACTAAAGACTGTTAGCTGTATAAACCTTGATAAATTCATCTAGAGCATTACCTGAACTAAAAGGAGGCACTTTTTGTGCTCCTTATGCCTTTGGTTGAAATTGTTATGTTCCTTGTAAATGATTTTGGAACTAATTTTTCTGTCAGTTCTTTCCATAACTCAAGTTGGGGTGATCTCTCTATACGTTTGCGAGTATGGGTTGTATTAGTTCAGGAAGTTCCCTCCTGTAGCATTCACATACTCCATACTCCCCTCTTGCAACATTGGGCACTCAACAGTTAGATGGCTCGTGTTTGAACATATCTTACACACTTTCACTTATGCCTATCCAACTGCAATTTATCTCACAAAAGATATTAGTTCATTGAAACGATGTTTAATGGATGAGTAAAAAACGATTTTTAATGGATGAAGTACTTATCTCATTTACTCATCAAACATCGTTGCGAGTGCCATATATCAGCTTTGTGATTACTGGAAGATTTTTGGCAAAGATGAAATCGAAGTTATTTACATTTAAAAACTAACGTCTAGTTAAAGAAATTGACTATTTAATAAGAGCAACAATACTTATGAAGAAATGAGCATACACAGACTCTTGAAACATTTGAGTAACATCTATATTCTTAAGAATCATATCATTCTTATTTTACCTTCAAAAGTGAAATCACTCGATCAAGAGATATATGTACTTGTGAGCTTGGAGAGGTTCGTCAAATTTAATATTCACATTTTTATAGTGAAACAATCTAGTTGGATAGTTAGGAACTAAATATAGGCTTGGGTTATAAGTCGAACTAATATAAATATACTATGTCCTTCTTCTCTCTCTCTTTAACTTTTAAATTTTCACATAATATGAATGGCATCCTTTGATAGGCAAACATATCGAATGAGCATGTAAATGTGGTCTTCTCCTGATCTTTGGTGCAATTGGGATCTAAAAATAACCTGAAAAGCTATCTAAAAAGCAATAATAGTCATAACCAACCAATCTCTCAAGCATCTGATCAATAAAAGGAAAGAGAAAGGGGTCTTTATGAGTAGCAGAATTTAACTTTCTATAATCAATACATACTCGCCACTTGATTTGTACTCGAGTGGGAACCAACTCACCTTTTTGGATTGTCACAACGGTGATTCCATACTTTTTTGAAACCACCTAGACAGGATTTACCCACTTACTATCAAAAATCAGGTAGATAACCACAACATCAAAAAGTTTCAGTAGCTCCTTCTTCACAACTTCCATCATTGGAGGATTCAACCTACGTTGAGCTTGCCTTATGGATTTTGCATCCTCTTCTAACAAAATGTGGTGCATGCATATGAAAGGACTTATCCCTTGGATATCTATGATAGTCCACTTGATGGCCTTCTTATGCTCTCTCAGCATTTGAACCAGCCTCTCCTCTTGATTTGAAGTCAACTCCACTGAAATGATAGCTGGGAGAGTCTGCTTATCTCCCTATTAGGCATACTTTAGATGTGTAGGGAATGACTTCAATTCCAATTCTAGTGCCTACACTTCAGAAGGTAATAACTTCTGGTGAGCTTCAGGTAGTTGTATAGAAGCCAAATCATAACTTTTTGGAGACCTTGCCAATGAGTCTAAGGTGACTGTCATTTCCATAAGCTCTTCTCCCATCTCAACATCAGTGTTGGCTTCTACTTTCATATCCTCAGTTAAAACAGTTTCCAAATGATCCTCATAACTTAATTTAAACATTTTCTGCACCAAAGGATCAATCACATCAACCAAAAAACACAATGATCATCAAGCGGATGTTTCTTGGCATAAAAATATTGAAATGAATCACTTCCCCATCAAATTCCATTATAAGGGTGCCCTCACGAACATCTATCTTAGTTTGAGTCATATTAAAAAATGGTCTCCCCAACAAGTTAGGTATCGAATTATATTAGGTGTTATCATTCATATCCACAATATAGAAATCTGGAAACACTAACTTATTCACTTGCACTAAATCATCATCAACCACACCACTAGGATAACTATTAGTGCGGTCAGCCAGTTGTATGATTACAATCATTTCTTTCAATGGACCCAAATTCAAAGAAGCACAAATCGAACAAGGCATCACATTAATAGAAACACCCAAATCCAACATAGCTTTATTGATCATAGTATTACCAATTTTGCAATGAATAGTAAACATACCTGGATCCTAACATTTTGGAGGCATCTTCTTTCTGAATACTGCCGACATATTCTCACTCATTATCACTTTCTCATCACCCCTCAGTTTCCTCTTATGTGTACACAGTTCTTTGAGGAATTTGGTGTACCTTAGTACTTGCTTAATTACCTTGAGCAAAGGTATATTGACTTCCACCTTTTGGAAAGTCTTCAATATCTCTTTATCCTTCTTCTCCTTGTTTGGTCTTGTCAATCTACTCGAAAAAGGTGGAGGGTTAGTTTTAATAATATTAGACTTTCAAATTTTACCTTCGTATTCGATGACAGATTTTCTTCCTTTTCTAATTCCTTCTCGATCTCTTCCTCAGTAGCAATCCTTGGTGGGGTTCTCTTGGGACCCTCAATCTCTTTTCCACTCCTCAGGGTTATAGCACTGACATTCTTGGGGTTTACCTAGGGTTGGGATGACAATTTTTCTCCACTTTGCGATTTTAGGCGATTGAGCCTCACTGCCATCTGACCCATTTGGTTTTCCAAAATTTGTGTGCTTTCTTTTGATTCCTGATGGATTTATTGTTCACTCTGATTAAGTTGCTGCATACTCTATTGAAACTGTTGCATATCTTGTCAAAACTAAAGAGTGTTAGCTGTATAAACCTTGATAAATTCATCTAGAGCATTACCTGAACTAAAAGGAGGCGCTCTTTGTGCTCCTTATGCCTTTGGTTGAAATTGTTATGTTCCTTGTAATCGATTTTGGAACTAATTTTTCTGTCAGTTCTTTCCATAACTCAAGTTGGGATGATCTCTCTATACGTTTGCGAGTATGGGTTGTATTAGTTCAGGAAGTTCCCTCCTGTAGCATTCACGTACTCCATACTCCCCTCTTGCAACATTGGGCACTCATCAGTTAGATGGCTAGTGTTTGAACATATCTTACACACTTTCACTTATGCCTATCCAACTGCAATTTATCTCACAAAAGATATTAGTTCATTGAAACGATGTTTAATGGATGAGTAAAAAACGATGTTTAATGGATTAAGTACTTATCTCATTTACTCATCAAACATCGTTGCGAGTGCCATATATCAGCTTTGTGATTACTGGAAGATTTTTTACAAAGATGACATCGAAGTTATTTACATTTAAAAACTAACGTCTAGTTAAAGAAATTGACTATTTAATAAGAGCAACAATACTTATGAAGAAATGAGTATACACAAACTCTTGAAACATTTGAGTAGCATCTATATTCTTAAGAATCATATCATTCTTATTTTACCTTCAAAAGTGAAATCACTTGATCAAGAGAGATATGTACTTGTGAGCTTGGAGAGGTTCGTCAAATTTAATATTCACATTTTTATAGTGAAACACTCTAGTTGGATAGTTAGGAACTAAATATAGGCTTGGGTTATAAGTCGAACTAATATAAATATACTATGTCCTTCTTCTCTCTCTCTTTAACTTTTAAATTTTCACATTACATTTTTTGTTCTGTGTTCTTTTTAGCAAGAGGCTTCTTCACTTTTATGAGATGCTCCTTTTGTTTTTAACTTGCAAGAGATTCCTTTCAGTTTTAACGGGTACCTTTTATTTTTAAATTATTTTAACAGAATTTATCATTCAATAAGCTCTTTTCATTGAAACAGAGTCTTATATCACAAAAGGCTCCTATCACCTAATAGACTTTTGTCGTTTAAAAACTTTATCATCTGACAGGCTCTTACTATTTTTATTTGTTAACTAGGATTTACTTATTATACAAATTAAAAGAACTTGCAAAATTTTTTTGATACACACAATTCACTCTCTCTTACGTTTGTTTGCTTTTATCAGTTTCTTATATTATAGCTTTCATTTTGAAGCGGGATTTTTTTTCAAAACAAAAGTTCAAAAGTATAAATCAAACACTTTAAATGTGTATATTCATAATATATAAACCATTTCAAGTCATTAAAATTAGTTTTGAAACAAGGCAACACGAAATAAAGATGAAGGCAAACCCTACACGAATTTAATTATTCGACTTCTTATGCTTTGAATATGAATTAACATTATTGCATTTTTTGTGATCAGATTATTGAAGAATTTATTGTCTTAATAACCCTGTGTTATTCAAAAGTTGCTAAAAAAATTTTGACATATAAAAATTAGCAAAAAACACCCTGAGTTGAAATTTTATTAACTCACAGCCCCTTAAGCGTGGAGGAATAACACACGGCTAAGGGTTTTTTTTGTAGCAAAATTGAAAACATAAGGTTAATAGAGTAACATTTTATATCTCAGGGTTTAATTAGCTACTTTCGTATAACACAGGGATCGCTACAGCAATTTTGTCGATTATTGAAGTTTGATGTCCTATTCACTCAATGAATCACGTATTCACGTATCAAGTGAAATAAGCGTTTTTCCTGCCACTATTGATCCATATAGCCAGTAAACCACCCAAAGAGAAAAGAAAAGAGAAGAAAAACGCCCAAACCAACTCAAGTATTGCAATATTGCTTCATAAACTTGGCATAATTTATATACAAGATCATCTATTCAATAGTTATATATATATATATATATCTAACAATATTGTATACTTAAAGCAAAGTTTAATTATATCAAAAACAGAAATTCTTTTTTGTTTTATTTAGTCTTTCTGTTTTCTTTCAAAGCAAAGAAAAACTGAAAACAAAGACGAAGACATTCTTCTAAAACTTTTCCTTTTCCCATCCACAAACAGAAGCCAACAACAAATCTGAACACAAACCTCATCAACCCCCAGCCTCGAAGACAAAACCCTTTCAAATAGAGAAGTCAAAAGAAACGGAGCCTTCCTTCCTGCTTTCAGAAATGCTAACATCCTCGATCTCGACCAGCCCACAGCCCGAGTTGTCCGATGCGCATTCCGTCTGTGACTGTGTGCCATTCTCATAGGAACATGCGTCAAATATCATATCTATATTTTCTTCAAACCCCCTGTCGTTAAACAAGTCCGGTAACTCACAACCAATTCCAATTCCCAGCGAGAGCTCAGGTACTGAAAGTGACTCTAAGCAGAATCCCCATGTGAGGTCCTGGTCCTGCCCTTCCATGGTGTCCATTGCCATTAAAGAACTTGATTCCATGCACGGAGCAAGAAGCTGCGGTAATGATGCATGATGTTCTTCTTGTTGTTTCTTGTAAGGAGGTGATGCTACTGTCGTTAGTTGTTGGGCTGGTTGTGGAGACGGTGGTGGCGGTGGCGGTTGTTCAACCTCTGCTTCGGCATCTTCAGACTCGGTAGATGAGTTGGTAGGAGGTTCGTGGAGGATGTGGTCCAAAGGGACACCTTTCTTCTTCAGCTGGTCAATGTAATTGCTAATATCAAAATTGGTCACTGCGTTTGATCCTCGGTACTCTATTGCTGCCATGTCATACGCTGCTGCTGCCTCTTCTTGTGTATCTGATAATTTTAGATGAAGTTGGATTGAAAACCCCACAAGGGGGGGTCACGCAAAAAATGAGATTAGACGTCTGATTTTGCGAGTGTTAATAATTGTCTAAGAAAATATCTTAAATAAACAAACGCAAGTTGATATCTAGGGTTTATAACGGTAAATCTATATTGGAAATCACGTGGCCACTACTTGACAACAAGTACTTCCTACTTTGGTAAATTAGCTCACGGGAATCGAATCAAATGGCTTAGGGTACGTAATATATAAAATGTAAAGGTACATCCCAACCCAAAAAAAAAAAAAGGTGTAGATGGTGGGCAACCAAAACCGACCAAACTAGTTACATCTACGGTGCCTTACGCGTTGACAAGTTGCATAAAACAAGGGGATAATTAAATGAAATGATGTTACTTGCACAAGTACAACAATTGCCAAAAGAATCCTACTTTGAACTGTAGGTTGCCAGGAACAGCAAGTGCTTATGATATCTTTCATGTGATTCCTTTTTAGATTAAAAAAACAATGAACGAATAAGTTGATACGTTAACTACATGACGTCTCAAAAAAAAAAAAGTTCCAATAAAATAGTAAAAGCACACGCCATTTTGACTAATAATTGTCCACCACCTTCTAAGATTTGGTTTTCATATAGAAATCAATCACGACTCGCTGTCTACTTAGGTTTATTAACCTTTCACTATTTGGACAAGGAAACCAACTGGCAATACAATAACTTTCCTTTTTCTAATATACAGAAGTGCTGCAAGGGAAAAAAAAAGACTTATATTCATAGATAATATCAGATGCTACATAAAATGAAAAAATTGCGTAGCAGATCATGTAAGAAAGTGACACATTAAAACCAGAATGTTATTGGTCAGCGACTGTCAAGTAATGGAAAGCATTTTGGGTTAGAGAGAGTTGGAGATCTAACACGAGGGCTTGTGATTGTGAACCAGACTGACACGCCAATCTCTACTTTAATACATTGGTTTAGAGTTTGGACAATACACTTCTAAGGATGGGGGTTCTCACGTGATCAACTGGTAGCAATTGTAGGCATCACACGCATTCACGCTTACACTGGGACTAATCCAAAACCGGTGCTGGGGTCTGACAAACCAAATATTGTTTGCTTTTTTGTGTCCCTTCCTCGTGGACCTGGCGTATTTTCAGGCCACAAATGTCTACAACAGTTGACGCCTATTTTTTATTTAAAAAAAATCAATTACAGTTAATTTTTCAAAGTGTCATATTCAGAGTATCACCTACCATGTTTCTGATAAAAATTTTGTTTTAATGGTAACGAAAAAAAATTACATAATCATCATCGTAGTAAGTACAATGGTACTTTTCATATCTTAAATTATTTGTTAAATGTTTTAAATAACATTAATCTCAATAATTACGAAAACTACATGTAATTGAATTTGATGGATAAATTGGGTTTTCTTTTTAAAAATTTAAAAAATAATTTATAAACTTTTCCTCTTTTTCTAAGAAAAAAATTAATCAAAAAGAGCGAGCCTGCCACGCTAGCATGTAGACTGACAGTGGTAACTTTGAAGTTGGCATCTAGTCAGCTCACTTTGGTTGGCCTGATTCTTCTCCTCACAGAAATCCAGGGCTAACACTCAAGTCCCAAAACAAATCTAAGACAGTTGGGTGTGGTGTGTATGACTTAGAAGACAAAAGTTGGAAAAGCAAAAAGAGTAAATATTTAGATGAAGGCTAATTGGTGCACAAAATGAAGTCACCATGGCAAATGCAACACTTTCCCTATAAGGGGATGGGGGCAAAACGGTGGTTGGGAGTCAATTAAGGCATATTACTTGCTTCCAACCCTCAACCTCCAGAGTCCAGAGGATGCAATTGCCTTCAATTTAGTCGGTTGGACGGCAATTGGAATAGCAATTTTTTTTCTAGTTTTTGATTTTAAGTGCTGGGGTTGACAAAGCCTAATTAATGAAAAATATGAAACGACTAGCGGTTGAAATAGAGGCCTTACTATAAGTTCCAAGGTAGAGGTATTTGTTGCCAAATACTCGTCCAATTCTAGCCTCCCACCGTCCGTTGTGGTGATGCCTTTTGACCCAACCCAACCAATGAATAATAATTTCAGCAAAAATAAGTACCCTAAAATTGAAATTGAAGCAATTGCTAATAAAATGACACGAGTATGTATCTTACCTGGCCACCCCACGGTATTTAGAGACACCTCTTGAAAAGCCACTGCTTCGTCGACGAAGAGACGCCAAGTACTCTTCTTTCCTTACCTTTTGCATCTCTTCAAGCTCTTTGGTGTATGTTTCTATCTGAGTCAGCAATCAAATTGCATTTCAGCGATTAATTAAGATGACAAATTAGATAGTTAGCAATTAACTGGAATATATTTGGCACCGCAAAATTCAAGGTTGTCTCTGGCCCCCAGTACTTGAGGGCAGCAAGGTCGTATGTATGAGCAGCAGCTTCCTCATTATCATATGCTCCTGTATTATTCAAATGCCAATTAATAATAATTATACAGATCATAATTTTAATCCTGGAACAGGAAATTGAAATTAAGATCCAGAAGGGCTTACCTAAATAAACTGACCAGCGACAAAAGTGTTGCAATTGAAACGTTAGGAGTGTTTTCGAGATTATGAAGAATAAAACATAGTCAGAACGTATGAAGAAAATCAGAAGAAGAAAAAAAAAGATTCTTCAAGTAAACAATTAATATTAAACAAAGGTTTACAGATCTCCCCTTGAACTCTCTTCTCTTTTTTCTCTTTCTGGTTTCTGGGTTTTAACAAGAAGACATTCATGGGAGCAGATAAATTATTCACCTTGCTTTCCCTTCTTGTTCTGAATGTTATTCCAGGAACTCTTGTCCCACAGGTGCGCCTCAAACCTTCCAGTCCATCTATGCCTGTTGATCAACACAACAATTCACTACATGCAATTCGATAAAACCGCATAAAATCTGCCCATCTACACCCACATTTAATGAATTTCGTTATAAGTTTTAAGTAACCAACATATCAATGCAATGCATATATGCAAGAGGACGAGAAACAGAAAGAGACATACCGAGTGACTCCTCTGTAAATGGAACTTCTACCGGACCTAGAACTGATGGCACCGTTCTGGAGCTTATCTTGCTGGTTTTGGCTTTTTCTAGCACGTTTGGACCTGGGTTTCCCAGCTGGTGCCGATTGATGGCCTGGAGGAACATTGGTCCCAATACAAGACGACGAAGAAGATGAAGAAGTTGTTGTTGTAGTAGAAGAAGAATAGGAGGAGCAGGATGAATTAGCAGGGGACCTCTTCATTTACTTCTCCACACTAACGTCTTAATTCTGTGTTCCACACAATAAAAAAGAACTCAGACAATGAAAATACAAAAGCCAGACACACACCAATGTCAGCAAGGAAACAGCAAGTAAAAGACTTGACAGATAGAAATGGGTATGGTTAGGTCTCCCTCTTTCTCCACTGTCTGGTTTAGATTTTGTGACTTGAAAAAAAGTGTATTTTGGTAACCAAAGTTGTTTACCAAAACAAAGAGAGGCAAATGAAAGAAGTGGAGGCCAAAATAAGGAAAAAGATTTAAAAAAGAAAAACAGAGAAAGAGAAAGAGAGGAGTGGTTAAAGTTAAGAGTTGGGTTACTTAACCTTGAGTTAATTTAGTGGCCAACACTTGGCTTAAGTTGCAGCCATGCTACCAATAAGATTTTACTCTGCTACGCTGGATTTGTGGCAATAAAGTTCTAACATAAAGAGGAATCTATTCATGAATATATGTAATCATCCCTTTTTTCTTCCAAGTTTTATAGATCCAAATACCACCAAGTATTAATGGATGTTTGTATTCAGATACTCTCGTGTCCCGTTTTTGTAAGGTCAGTTACCTCCTGGGCTGGCGTCTCTGAATCGTGTCGACGTGTGTAAGGACACATCTGAAGAAGTGTCAAAGGCAAATTAAAGAAGAAAATAAAAAATGAGAGCAATTCAAAGAACAATACAAAAGACCAGCATTGCACGAAGAGATAGGGTTATTGCAAGCACCGGGGACTAGGGACAGGAGTCATTGCAAAGGAAAGGTTACTTGTCCTCTGACCTGAACATGTGTTATGTGTAGCTCGCAATGACATGAGCATAGCAATTTTCTTGGGTCAATATTGGAAATTATTAAGGGGGCTTTGGATGCATTGTACATGCTCGTTTACTTCTTCTCTGTGCGCTTGATTCTCGTGGCCTTAGAGTAGACTATACTAGCTATTTATTACGCCCCCAAACTGGGATAAAAGAGGCTGATTGAAACACGTTTTTCGTTCTCATTCAACCCATTAACTGTTTAAAACTTGATGTCTGGGTTTGGGACCACTTCAAAAGGGCCCAATTGTTTGATACAGATAGTATCCATTTACCGGCAGATGCAGTGTACTTGGTTCAATCTCTTAATCCAGATCTTATTGGGTCTCTGTTTTACTTTTCTCATGACTATGGTAATTAATGTTGGGGTTATCTTGTCGAACACAAGTAACAGGGCTGTTCTTAACGTTTTATAGGCCCTGGGCAAAGTCAAAAAGAAGGCCTCAATAAATCGACAAAAGAAAAAGAACAAAAGAACTTATATGACACTGGAAGAAATATGTAAGAGCAACAGAACACCAATACCTTGACAATATATCAAAAAGATATATCAGTGGTATTATATTTGTTACCGAGAAAAAATAAAAAGCAAATTTTAATAATAGATAAACACCAATTTCTAAAAATACATGAAATTAACATTATTTGGAGTAAATTATAGTATAATTTATTAACCATTCTAAGTTTGTCAAGCCAAATATTATCCTATTTTGCAAGTTGTGGAAATGATTAAATATTATTTTGTCAAGCAACTAGATAAAGGTCTAAATTATTAATATATTTTTTAATTTTAAGTAATAAAAATTTTCTTTTATGGTAGTTAACATATGGTAAATGAAGTATATCACATCAACTATTTACAATATTATTTAATTATCAAATAAATTTTATTATATTTTATTAAATTTTAAGTAATAAATTTTTATAGAAATTAACATGATAGTAAATATAGTATTATCAACTATTTATGGTATTATTTAATTTTCAGCTACAAAATAATAGTAAATGTAGTATTACTATATTATTAATTATTCATACATTAACTTATCAAATCCTCAAATTTGACTTTATTCATATTATTACTAAACTTATTTGAACCTCTATAAGAACACAATTCTAACAATTATTAAGATAATTGCAATAGGAACCAACTTCAAGACTAATTATTATAAGAAATCAAGAGAATATGGTAACCAATAATCCTTCAATATAACAACAAGCCCTTATAACATCTCTTATGTTCTTTAATAGTGTTATAAGCCACCTTTTGTGCATAAATATCAAAAGATAATAATTGAAATTGAAACACTTCTAAAATAATGGAGAGCTTAAGTAACACTACAAAGAAACTTTGTTTTATAAAATAATGGGAAATTTGAAATAAATAGACTTGAAACAATATTCTTAATCTAATTTATGAGTTAAAAGGTGCCATCTATATATGACATCATGACAAGGTAAGGTGATATTAAGATATATCTTTGTATTTTCAAGACATTAACTTACATTCCATATGCAAACTATCTCAAAAATAAAAATATAAGTTAACTTTCTTTTCTTTATTCATTCTTTCCATACTTGGTCAAATAATCCATACAAGTAATTAGAGCTAGATCTTGAA
The DNA here is from genome assembly GCA_029891385.1 of Erythroxylum novogranatense. NCBI lineage: Eukaryota > Viridiplantae > Streptophyta > Magnoliopsida > Malpighiales > Erythroxylaceae > Erythroxylum > Erythroxylum novogranatense. The sequence goes on along the minus strand of CM057232.1, from coordinate 80,886,406 downwards.
ATCTTTTTCATGATAAAGAATTTTTGAATTTTTTTGTAATTTAGATATTAGAAACTAAGTTTAAGTATCGTGAATGCTAAAGGGTTGTTTGGTTTCACTTTTATTTTTCTGTTATAGTTTTAGTTTTTTTTCTATTTTGATTTTTACTTTTTAAAAATAAGAAACCATTTGATTGTTAATTTTAATATAGTTATAATTTTATTAAAGATAATACTTAGTATCATAAAAGATTATTAATGTTAATAAAACCTTTATTTTCCTCATTCCTAAGGTCCCTCCTCTTTGTTCTTTAAAAGAATTTAAGTTTATATCATGTTGCAACATAATATATAAAGTCATTTATAAGCTCATTGCAAATGGGCTCGATTGCTTATTCCCTAAATACATTGATTCCTCCCAAAAGGCCTTTATAAAGGAAGGACAATTACGGAAGAACATTTTAAAAAAAAAAATGAATGAAATTATATTAACTATAGCAGAAGTTAAACCAACATTACAATGAGTTCCTAATAAGTGAGGCTACAAAATTACAACATTTTATAAAGGATAGACAATTAGGGGACAACATTTTATTATCTTATAGGCTCTTTAAGGGATATAATAGGAAGTTTTCAATTAGGAATCATGCACCTAAATTGATCTACACAAGGCATTTAACTTTATAGATTGTAACTTTATCCTTAACACTCTAAAAGCTTTTTAATTCTTAGCTAAATTTTTGAATGGATTGAGCAATTAATAACCACATTGTCCTACAATATTTTAATGAATGGAGAACCTTCAAAGATCATTAAGGGAGCTAGAGGTCTAAGATAAGGAGTTTGCTTATCTTTATGTCTTTTATCTTATGTATGGAGGTGCTTTTAAGACTTATTAGACTAGTCATCCACTAGGAGAAGCTCTTTCAATTCCATTCAAAATACAACAAGCTAAGGATATATAACTTTTTTATACAAAAGATTTAATACTTTTCTCAAAAGTTGAAGCTAATTCCATAAGTGCTTATATGAATTTTAAAACACTTTCAAGCAGATTTCTAGTTTATCCATAAATAAGGAAAACAACTTGTTGTTTTTATCTTTGAGGGCTTAACACCTTGCATAATGGTTTTCCTCTTTAAAAGGTTTAAAAACCATGAAGCCCTAATTTACCTATTTAGGTATTCTCATCACCTTAAAGAGACCATCTTATAGGCACTATCTTCTTGTAATTGAAAAGATACAAAGAAGGATCACAAGCTAGTGTAACAAAAGCCTTTATAAAAAAACAAAATTCATCTTATAAATTATATCCTTAATAACATTTATGTGTATTGTTCCTCCTATCTTATACTCTGGAAAATTATTGCTAAGGTAATTATTAATATTCTAAGCACTTGTTTACTATGCGACCAAAATAATGAAACAATTGATCATATATTTTTTAAATACATATTTACTTCTGACATGTAGAGGGGAGTACTTTAGCTAAGTAACCTGCCACCTTCTCCCTCTAGCCAGACTGGAAGTCATATTATAATCATAATCTCTATATTGGAAATATTCTAACTTATAAAATTTTTCTAGTGAATGTTATTTACACTTTGTAGAGGGAAAGGGACATAAGGGTTTTTTTAAAATAAGCAAAACACAAAAGATACTTTTTACGAGAATTGATTAGACAAAGTAGACAACAACTAATAGCACAAATGATTCATCTAAACTATAATTTGTATATAGCCGCCACTTGGAACTTACCTTCAAGACTTAAATGAAGTTTCAAGTTACAAATCAATGATTTCATATTTTTTAACTTGAGCAAACATGCTTCCTTAAATATGGTTCTAATTTTATGAACCTAAGATACATCTACAACTATATTCCTTGGTCTAGCTTTACTTTAAAGTGAATACGAAGTTTATACTTATATAAGAAACTAGCCATGTTTTAAATGCTCTAAATTTAGCTTGTACTCAATTCTTATCATTCCATGTCATTACGACTATTTAAATTAAATTTATGAACTAATTAAGCAAATGATTTTATTTTAATCTCATATACAATTATATTTTATTAAATAAATAATTAAATAAGTAAAATTATTTATTTGAAAATTTTATTTAAAATTTAAGTTCTTAGATTTTCAATTTAAAATATATTTATTAAATAATTTTCAATTTTAAAATTTTAAATTTAAATAATATATTGTTCATAATTTTTATTAGTGACTAATGTAAACAAAATTTTAAGTTTATTTTTAATCAAATTGTGACAATACTAAATGTACTGAAGTTTGTATGACAAAGGATGAAGTGGGTCTTGGTATTCTTCCTACAAAAATAATTGAAAAAATCCTAATGGCCAAAAGCGCGTGGCGGATTTTGATAAATAAAGAGGCTCTTTTTACTCTTTAGGTTAAACGGGTTCATAACATATATACTCCCTGAAAGGCGAAAGTTTGTAGGAGGTCAAGTCTAGATCTTCTATTCACGGTTTATGTTAAACCTCAAAGGGACTACGGATCTTCAAAAATAAGAAGATAAGATAATGAGTATATCGTAGCTTGAACTTCTTACGGAGTATGCCTCAACAAATCAAAGTAACCATCAATAGGGATAATGCTTTAACAACAATAGATGAAGTAGACATTCTTGGAATCTTAATCAAAAGAAAACTTAATGGCACAAGCTTGGTCATCGACACTTCAAAAAGTAGACGTTCTTTGGATCTTATTAGAGTCCTAACTCTCATTCCCTCTGTTTCTTTTTATTTCGTTATCGTATAGTTCATCACTAAGAAATAAATATTTTTAAACACAATAACAAGTATATCTCAGGAGTTAGTTTAAGGACTTCAGTAATTAACAAGTGCACTTCTTTTTATAGTAAAGAAAGAAAAATGGCACAGGTAAAAAAATATTTTTTAAATTGAGAAAATATGTTTCATAGCATCGTTTTACATTAATAAACAACATAATTGAAAATTCTAAGGGGGTAAATTATTTCGCAAACTTTCCGCAAATTTTTTTAGCACCAATAAAATATAAAAACAAGCAAAACCGAAATAATAAAAACACCAAAATTTAGAACGCAGTTCAAGACACTTTTTATATCTGCGGTACCTCATCTAACTTAATCACTCTCACGAAAGTCTGATAGATTTACTCAAAGCGCTTTCTTGGTAAGCATCACTCAACCCTTAGCACTATCTTTCAACCTCACTTCCCATGAAAGAATTCACGTCCAATAGTACGACCGCCTTATACTAACTTCAACGGAGGATTTTTCTAACTATTTTTACTCAATCAAAAGAACAAATAAAACAAGTAAAAATAAACTCCCAAATCAGAAGTTTCCACGGACATGAACAATCCACTGCACAAGTTCAACATGAATTCATCAACAATAAACTTTCTTATGTACTGCAACTGAGAAATAACTTCAAGAACTCAAGGAATCAACAACTCCACATGATGACTTAGACTTCACAGCAGTAAGACAATTTTATATGAAAAAGAATTGCTCACGTAGAATATTATGCAATCAGCCCAACAGAATCACGAAATAGAGCACCAGCCAAAAGTCACCCAAAAATCCAAAATTCTGTTGTATATTCAGGAGCTCATGTGTGCAGCCACCAACACTACTCTACTGTTTCACGTAGGCTACACAATCCCAATCAAGCACGCACCTTTTTTAGGTTTTTCTTCAAAAGATTCCTTTTCAAACAAGGACCATATCGGATAAGCTATCAACACCGAAAATTATGCTTATTAAGATTATATTTTCAATTCAAATCCCAAGCACCATCCAATTCCAAAAGAATGCAATCTCCAATACCCAATCACCAATTAAGTCACAATTTCAAGAATTATGGAAATTTCCATGTCCAATAAAAATATCAAAAATAAAGATAGGATATATTTAGAATAAATCCTAACAATAATATATGGAAAACATGAAATAATGATGAAATCATAACTATGATTTGTATTGCAATCAAATATTGTTCCTAAATTATTACTAATCATTACTCTATTAATAAGAAAATTAGTAGAGTGGAAAATATTGCATATTATATCTTTCCTTCAGAGAAAGTAGTTAATCTCATCTAAAAAGTATAGAAATACTTATACATAAATATAGGTTTTGTTGAAGAAAGTTCACTAAATTGACTTGCCATGATATTCTATATTTAACATTATTTATGTATGTATGGAAGCGCTCTTATGTATAATTATGTAAGTAACCAACTGACATGAAATGTCTAAGCATCTCTTACAGAATTAATATATTTTGATACCACATAAGACATATCTTAGTCTAACGTAGCATAATTACTATTCATTAGACATGACATTAACTATATAAAAATAGTTGAGTGACTAGTATAAGATTCATTATTATAAAGTAATTAGGAGAATATTTCATTACTTTTAATTGATATTAATTAGAGAAATACTTGCTTAAGGTGGATTAAACTATCAAAATAGTTTTTATATGTCACAAATGAATTAATTACTATTTTTGGAATTAATATGATTGGAATAAAATTAAGTAGACACTAATTCTCTATATGTCTAATTTAAACATGACATGATGAAAGGATTGAATTATAAGAAAAACTTATGCATAATAAGGTTAGTTAAAACCGATTTGACATTTCTAATATTTGGATGATCATTAAATGTTTCTAAACATCATATATCAATCTTGATTTATAAATGTAAATCTTTTAATAGGAGAATTAATAAAATTTTGAGAGTTTAATTTAAATGATCTTAAATATAACTTAAGATTATAATTTATATACTTTTTAACATAAGAACCTAATAGTCACAAAAAGGAGTGACTAAGAGAGAAAAAGTAATTTAATCAAATTAGACTTAAAGTTAACGTTTCATAAACATTAGAGTTAAAAATAAGATATTTGATAGATAAGGACCGATATTAAGTTTTGGATTTAATTGAGGCATAATTGGTGTTTTATTGGAATTTATTCTAAAATTAATTTAACTTCGATTGAAATATCAAATATATTTCAATTAAATTAGTAAAATATTTCAAATCCTATTATAAATAGGTGTATGATCTGTATGAGCTGGCAATTTAGACATAATCCTCTCTATAAAACTTGTTTTTTCTCATCTTATTTATGTGGATATTGTTAGGACTGTATATTTATGCAACTATGGTGATTTTCAATAATCCTTTTCAGAATTTGGCTTCATGATTGAGTCCTAATAAGATATGATTATGGTTTTTTGTTGAGATTTTTTGACTAAACATGTTATATAGTTAAAGTGATCTTAGTTTATAGGAAATAATAAAATTTTATTATTATTTCATTGTAAAGTCATGATATTGCATGATTTTTTTTGATAAATTAAATAAATTATATTGGGCTCAAAAGCTCAAGTCTAATCTTACAACACCTCATCTAAAGGGCAAGGCTAGGCCATGAGAGTGACCTTATAAACAATTAAGAGTCACAACCAAAATTCCTGATAATCAAATGTTATAATTAGACAATACGAGTGTAAGCATTTCTAATTCAATGCACGTTTAACACATGTAGCTTGAAATGACAAGTTTTTGAATTTAGGCTCTTCTAACACTAAAGATGTCAAAAGGAAACTTCCAACTAGTGGCCAATTAGTTACAATTGTTAAGTCAAACCAGACTTCACGTATTAAATAATTTTGATGACAAACAAAGAGAAATATACAAATGAAAAGTATATGGACGCATGAGAAGTAAAAAAAAAACAGCTGAAGGAGAAAAGTCAGCCGAAGTAAGAATCAGCTGAAGCGTAAAGCAGATGAAAGCTTTACAAGAGGAAAGCAGACGAAAGCTTTACAAGAGAAAAGTAGACGAAAGCTTTACAAGAGGAAAGTAGACGAAAGCTTTACAAGAGGAAAGCAGACGAAAGCTTTACAAGAGAAAAGCAGACGAAAGCTTTACAAGAGAAAAGCAGCCGATACAAAATATCAGACGGAAGAAAGAAACATCAGTTTGAGTTAGTTACGAGTTAAACCTGAATAACCGCTTTTTCAAGATTCAAGAAGCGATATTCAAGAAATAATTGAAAACCCGACTATAAATAAGAGTCGAGATTGAAGAAGATACAACTTCATGAAACCTTGAATATTCAACTTTTGATTTTCGATTATCGAGAGAAAATTGTGAACGATATTTCGAGTGAGCGATGTTAAGAGCATTTCTATTGAATAAGCTCTTTACTATTCTTTCAATTAGAAAGTGTTACAGATAGCTGAAGAGGCTAAGAGTAAAAGAATACTTCTGTAAAGAGACCGAGAGGCTCAATCGAAAGAATACTGTAAACAGTTCAAATAGTGAAATCTCGTAAGGATATCGAGAGGATCGGGCGTAGCCCACGGTTTGGGGTGAACCAGATAAATTGCTGTGTTTTTTCTTTCTACTCTCATATTACCTATATCGTAGTTTTCAAAATTAACAATTTTTTTTTTAAACTAGTTACGAATTGATTTACGATAAGTTTTTTTAAAAGAACAAGTAATTTCTAAAGGGATTAACGAAAAGTTTATCATAATTCAACCCCCCCTTCTTGTGTATCTTGATCATATTATTGTTCAATATATTAACGTGTGATTCACTTCAATTGGTATCAGAGCCTGGTGTTCAAGAATCACTTTAATAAAGTGTGAATTAAAGAAAATGGTGGAATCACACATGTATATTGTCAAGGAGCTTGAAATACTAGACCTCCAAAGATTCAATGGTGAAGACTACCACTATTGGAAGGACCGGATGAGATTGTTTATCGAATCTACTCACATTGACCTTTGGGACATCATCGAGAATGGACCATACACACCTGAAGATGATGATAAAAATCCAATTCCACGAGAAAGATGGATAGCTGAGTAGAAAGCAAGATTTCAACTAAACTCCAAGGCGAAATTTTTCTTGAGTTGTGCATTGAGCAGAAGCAAGTATGACAAAGTTCATGGATGCGACACTGCCAAAGAAATGTGGGATACATTATCAATTGCACATGAAGGAACAAATCAAGTCAAGGAGTCCAAGATAAGCATTTTGGTGCATCAGTACGAGTTGTTCAAAATGAAAGAAGAAGAGACCATTGATCAAATGTTTGGAAGATTTCAAACAATTGTTAATGGGCTAAAAGCTCTTGGAAGAACGTATAACAGTCAAGACCATGTTCGAAAGATTTTGAGGAGTCTGCCAAAAAGATGGAGACCCAAAGTAACTACTGTACAAGAAGCCAAAGACTTAAGCGTACTAAAGCTTGATGAATTGCTTGGATCATTGAAGATACACGAAGTAGAGCTTGATGCAGAAGATAAGCCCAAGAAAGAGAAGTCCATAGCGCTCAAAGCAGGTCAAAAGAATCACAAAATCCAGAAGAAAAAGACAAAGAGGAATACATCAAAGGCATTAAAGATTGAAGAATCAAAGGATGATGATTCCAAAGAAGTCGAATCAATCAAGTGATGAAGACGATGAGCTATCTTTCATTTCAAGAAAGATAAGAAGAATGTGGAAAAAGAAGTCCAAAGGAAATTCAACATTCAGAAGGAACAGCGGTAAAGACGATGGAAAAGTCGAGAAAGCATCTATTACATGTTATGAATGCAATAAGCCGGGACATTACAAGTCCGAGTGTCCAATGTTGAAAAGACAACCCAAAAAGAGTAGGGATAACAAGAAAAGCATGATGGCAACGTGGGAGGATCTGGATTCATCAGAATCAGATACAAGCTCAGAAGCGTCAAAACATGCTAACATATGTCTGGTAGCTGAAGAAGAAAGTGATGAAGAGGTAACTTCTAGCTATAATAATATACAAGATGCATACTCAGAATTGTTAGAGGATTCTTATGCTATTCTGAAACAGTACAAGCTATTGAAGAAGAAATATGTAGAAAACCTCAAACATACTCATGAGATAGAGAGTGAGAATATAAGTCTGAGAAAGCAAGTTGAGGAACTGAATAACAACAAAGTTATAGATAGATCCGAAGAGATTAAACAGTTGAAACTGAGAATCAATAATCTCTCGATTGATCTAGCTAAATTTACAGATAGTACAAAAAAGATGAATGAAATGCTAGGAAAATGCAGAAATCCGAGTGATAAAACTGGATTAGGGTTTACTAAAAATAAGTCCCAAAGATTACGTGAAATCAATTGTTCAAAAGATAAGAAAAGATATCAATCAGTTTTCAAAAGGTCATCAACGCTTTCATTCTACTTCTTATTATCATTCATTACACCATACTAACCTAAAGGACCCAAGAGAATCTGGGTACCTAAAACAAGATAATATCTCCTACAGAAATCCTTCTTTGGAAGAGCCAGGCAAGCACCATTGGTATTTGGACATGGGATACTCGCGTCACATGACGGAAAAAGGTCTATGTTCCTAGATCTTTAGTACAAGAAAGGAGGTTCGGTAACTTTGGAGACAACAAGCGGGGCGGATAATCGGGATTGGTAAGATTGGTAAGAATTCCCATGCATGCATTAACAACGTACTGCTAGTTGATGGTCTAAAGCATAACTTGATAAGTATTAGTCAATTATGTGATTCTGGTTTTGAAGTTACATTCAACCAAAACTTTTGTGAAGTCAGAAACAAAGATGGTTCTATCTTCTTTTCGGCCGAAAGAACGAAACAATCTTTACAAAATTGATTTAGACGATTTTCAGTCTCAAAATATTTCATGTTTTTTATCTACTGAAGAAGAAAGACTGATCTGGCATAAAAAACTAGGTCATGTCAGTTTTAAACATATTTCAAAACTTTTGAAACATGATTTGGTAAAAGGTTTGCCACAAATTTGTTTTGACAAAGATTTCTTTTGTGAAAGTTGTCAGAAAGGGAAACAAGTTAAAACCTCTTTCTCTTCAAAACATTTCGTAACTTCATCTAGACCACTAGAGTTGTTACATATGGATTTATTTGGTCCAACAAGGACAATAAGTCTTGGTGGAAAGAAGTATGGACTTGTCATTGTTGATGATTTTACAAGGTTTTGTTGGATACTTTTTCTGGCACATAAAGATGAGTCTTTCAAGTGCTTTAGAAACCTTTCCATGAGGTTACAGAATGAAAAAGGAGTGTCTATAGCCAGTATAAGGAGTGATCATGGTGGAGAATTCGAGAATGAGAAATTTAGAGTATTCTGCGAAGAAAATAGAATTTTCCATAACTTCTCTGCCCCAAGGACTCCGCAGCAGAATGGAGTTGTTGAAAGGAAGAATAGGACGATTCAAGAGATGGCAAGAACAATGCTGTGCGAGATGAATCTTCCTAAATATTTCTGGGCAGAAGCTGTCAATACAGCATGCTATATTCAGAATAGAGTGTTGCTGCGACCAATATTGAAGAAAACTTCCTATGAGTTGTGGAATGGAAGGAAACCAAACATTTCTTATTTCCATCCTTTCGGTTGCAAGTGCACTATTCTGAACACAAAGGAAGTTCTGGACAAGTTTGATGTAAAGAAACTTTCAGGAATATTTCTAGGTTATTCTCTTACCTCAAAGGCATTTAGAGTCTACAACCTCACCTCAAAGACTGTTGAAGAAACTATTCATGTCAAGTTTGATGATAGCTCTCAACTCAATAAGGAAGAGGAATCAGATAATGATGCTGTTACAGTGCCTTTGACGGAGTACAAAGAAGTATCTTCATCAGAAACACTATATGACGAAAAGAAAGACATTTCGAAGAATTTGGAGTTAAAAAAAGATTGGAGATACAAAAGTTCTCATCCTAAAGAGTCAATTATTAGAGAAACCTCAGAAGGTGTTCGAACAAGGTCCAAGTTCAGAAGAGAAGCCAACGTGGCATTTATATCTGAAGTAGAACCTAAGAAGATTGATGAAGCTCTAAAAGATGAAGCATGGATACTAGCTATGCAAGAGGAGTTGAATCAATTCTGTAGAAATAAAGTCTGGTCCTTAGTTCCTAAACCTGAAAAGAAATCCATTATTGGTACTAGATGGGTATTCAAGAATAAACTAGACGAATCAGGAAAAGTAAGTCGCAACAAGGCAAGATTAGTAGCACAAGGCTATAATCAGCAAGAAGGAATAGACTACAATGAGACATATGCTCCAGTAGCAAGACTTGAAGCAATAAGGATACTGCTTGCATATGCGGTTTGCCATGACATAAAGCTTTTTCAGATGGATGTAAAAAGTGCATTTCTGAATGGTTTTATAGATGAAGAAGTCCATGTTAAGCAACCTCCCGGATTTGAGGACATAAAGTATCCAGATCATGTCTACAGACTTCATAAAGCCTTATATGGACTGAAACAGGCCCCTAGAGCATGGTATGATCGTCTGAGTTCATTTCTTATAGAAAATGGATTTACTAGAGGTAAAGTAGACAAAACTCTTTTTAGGAAGAACTTGAGTAATGATTTCATTATTGTGCAAATTTATGTTGATGATATTATTTTTGGTGCAACTTCAAGAAGGTTATGCATGAGTTTTGAAAATCTGATGAAAAATGAATTTGAGATGAGCATGATGGGTGAGTTAAAATTCTTTCTTGGATTGCAAGTAAAGCAAACCGAGGATAAGATTTTTATCCACCAAAAAAAATATATTAAAGAATTGTTGTCTAAGTTTGATATGTGCAGTGTTAAATATATGTCTACCCCGATGCATCCTTCAAACTTGTTGTCAAAAGACGAAAGTGGTAAGAAGGTGGATCAAACCCTATTTAGAGGGATGATTGGTTCTTTGCTTTATCTTCTGACAAGTAGACCCGACATTCTATTCAGGTGTATGCTTTTGTGCAAGGTTTCAGGCCGATCCTAGAGAATCTCATTATATTGCTGTAAAACGAATTTTGAGATATCTCGCAGGTACTACTGATCTTTGCTTAATGTATGAGAAAGGTAAAAATTTCAGGTTGAATGGATATTGCGATGCGGACTATGCCGGTGATAGGATCGAAAGGAAGAGCACGAGTGGTGGTGTCACTTTTTGGACCAAACCCGTGTCATGGTCAAGCAAGAGACAAAGCTCGATTGCATTATCAACTGCCGAAGCTAAATATATGTCTGCCGCAAGTTGTTGTTCACAAATATTGTGGATCAAGTGTCAATTAGAGGACTACTCAATACAAGAGGAAGAGATTCCAATATATCGCGACAACACCAAATACCATCACTTGTCAAAGAATCCAATTCAACATTCAAGGGTAAAGCACATAGAAGTCAGACATCATTTCTTGAGAGATTACGTTCAGAAGAAAGTCGTCAGTCTACAATTCGTAGAAACGAAATATCAGTGGGCAGATATCTTCACAAAACCACTAAGTGAAGATTGCCTTAAAGAAATCAGATGCAACCTCAATATGGTGATGGTTATGGACCATTCATCTGGTTTTTCATAAAGACAAGACAGACAGACGGAGGAGTTAAAGGATCATTTATCTGGTTTTTCATAAAGACAAGACAGACAGACGGAGGAGTTAACGGATCATTTATCTGGTTTTTCATAAAGACAAGACAGACAGACGGAGGAGTTAATGGACCATTCATCTGGTTTTTTATAAAGACAAGATAGTGGAACGGTAGAGTTAACGGCGTTAGACGGTTTCAGATATAAAACTTCTTTCACAAGAAAAGTTTTAGAGGAAAAGTCGTCGATCATCGAGAAGTACAATAGTTCTAGAATTCGCTATAAATTCCTAAAACCGACTTTTGGGATTTCTACCAATTCAGAAATTGCTAGTTCTCTTAAATCTCTCTGAAATTTCTTCAAGAAAGTTCCTACTCAACCGTAATCAAGAAGATGAATGTCAAGCCCATTTTATGAGTTGATCCAGATCGGTGGGAAGATTGGTAAACTTCAAGAACTAAGAAAAGAACAGATGGATATAGAGCCGAGATAATAGCGGCGAGTTGGAGAAACTTCTTTCAAGTACGAGATGAAGTCTATCTCCAAGAAGTTTATGAGTTCGAATTATACTAAGTCAGTAGACGATACAATCGTGTCGTATGTAGACACACACTCTGTTATAGTAACGAAGGAGTTACTAGAGAAAGTCACTGAATGTCCGATGGATGGAGTTCAACTCACTAATATGGAGAAATGGATGACTAAGCTTAAGATGAACGAAGATGAAGTTAGTCGTCAACTTTATGGACAAAATAACCTAATCGAAAGGAGAGCCTCTTGGCTGGTACCAAAGGCAAGGGTATTGTTCGCGGTTCTATGTGACTGTGTTTTACCGAGAATAGGTTCACGACATCAGGTCACTACCCTGGATGAACAATGTTTTCTTCATCTTCTGAATCATCACCCAATAGATTTACCGTATTTGATTTATCAGTACATGGTAAAATCAATAAAGGATACAAACACTTGTCCTTATGGGATGTTGTTGACAAGAGTGTTCAAAGAATCTGGCATCAGATTGGATTGGGGAATTAGATAGAAGATATCTATTAAAAGCTATATAGATTCAACATCTATTGCTAAAATGGGTCTGAGATTTTCAGACAGAAAAGGAGCAGAATCGCCAAGGAAAGCAACAATTGAGGGGAGCGATATCAAGAAGTCTTCTATGAAGGAAACAAGATCACATTCTCAGGAATCAAAGTCGAGAAGTGTTCAATTTTTTGAATCAGGTGACTTGAAGCATAAAGGGGAACCACTACTGAGTGACATTTCAAAGCAAGCAAGAAGGTCACCCAGAGCGAAAACTGTGCAACAGAAAGAAGCCAGTCAATCCAGAGAATCAAGCCAATCAAAGCATTCTGAACTGCAAAGATCAAAAGCTACAAAGTCGTTGACATCAATCCTTGAAAAAGATTCAGAAACTCAGTCTCAAGGAAGTGGAGGAAAAAGGAAAGAAGAACCTGAAAAGAAAAAAACGCAACCTAAAAAGTCACCAAGGGGAAAGAAAATGAGTGCGACAAAAGAAGGAAGTCCAACAACAGAAACAAAGTCTAAGAAGGTAAGGCAAGAAAAGACTGTTGTTGATACTACAGAAAAGTCTGTTGTTGATACGGTTGATATTGCTGAAGTTAATATGGAAGCTGTTACTGGTAATCTTAAGGATACTCACAATGTCCTTGATAATCCAATTTTTGAAGAAGTAGTTTCTACTACTTTTCAGTCTTCACTTATTCGCAAGCAAATTGCTACACATGTTATGGGACAAAGGTTACTCAAAAGTCTTGAGTGTGATGACTAATGTTCCATCCAAATATTTAACTTTTCAAAGAGAAAGTTGGGACCACAGATTGGTTGTCACAGAGGAGAAGAAGACCAAATCTGTCATCATCCGAGACAAATCAAAGAGATTTGTGAAAGCCTTCTTCAAATCAGTTGAATTTGATAACAACATTCTACATCTGTTGGATAGGGGTTACAAAAATTTCTATGATCAACTGAAGAGAGTTGGAAGAGAACCATATCCACCAGAGCCATTTGGAGAGCGTCTTACTTTTTATCCAATCTCGACAAGATAAAGAATCAAGGTAGTACCGATTTACAACCACCAAATTTTGTTGAACGCAGTGTGAAGAGAAATGGCCGAAAGTTCAACCGAACCGCTTTTGGATGACATGACTTCGATCGATTGCGAAGCGGTGGCAATTGATTGATGAAGCATGTGAAGAGAAAAGAAGTGGAAGTTCTATCTGCATTTATCAAGATCCAGGAACAAGCCAAACTAAGGCTACAGCAGATGATCCACAGGGAGGCACTATCAGAAAGGGTCAGTATCGTTTTCTTTTGATTGGCAACTTAAAATGTTCTTATAGTATTTTACAGAACATTCTGCAAAATCGACCTCTGTGGGAGATCAATTCAATTGCAGAAGCTATGCCTTGGCTTGGAAGCACATTTCAACGTATACTTGATTCCTATGATCTTGATATTCTGATCAAGTCGATATGTTCCTCCGCCTCCTACAAATTATTGAACCACATGTCTCAAACGTGGAAGCTTATACAACAACGATTCTTTGTTGTTGATGCAAGTTGTTGAGACAGAATCCTCGATCGCAATTAATCATTGACTTTAAAGAAACAAGTTCGAAACTTGATAAGGATATGAAGAAGATTAAGAAGATGCTGAAAAGTTGGTGAAACAGTTTGGGAAATAATTTTTTATTAATAACAAATAGGGGAGAAGGAAGAATGAGAAGGAGAATCAATTTGAAAGGAAAAGGCGAAGAAATTTTAAAAGCGAAGTTATTTTGATTTATTCATACTTCAGATATTTGATACCTTTCATATTTCTCTATTTCACAATATTTGTTATCATCAAAAGGGGAGAATGTTAAGTCAAACCGACTTCACGATTAAATAATTTTGATGACAAACAAAGAGAAATATACAAATGAAAAGTAGATGGACGATGAGAAGTAAAAAAAACAAATTGAAGGAGAAAAGTCACCAAGTAAGAATCAAATTGAAGCGTAAGCGCATTTAAAGCTTTACAAGAGGAAAGGCGAAAGCTTTACAAGAGAAAAGCGATTTAAAGCTTTACAGAGGAAAGCGGGCAAAGCTTTACAAAAGAAAAGCATTTAAAGCTTTACAAGAGAAAAGTAGACAAAGCTTTACAAGAGAAAAGCGCATTTAAAGCTTTACAAGAGAAAAGCAAATGATACAAAATATTAGACGGAAGAAAGAAACATCATTGAGTTAGTTACTGAGTCAAACTGAATAACCGCTTTTTCAAGATTCAAGCGCGATATTCAAGAAATAATTGAAGAACTCGACTATAAATAAGAGTCGAGATTGAAGAAGATACAACTTCATGAAACCTTGAATATTCAACTTTTGATTTTCAGATTATCCGAGAGAAAATTGTGAACGATATTTCGAGTGAACAATGTTAAGAGCATTTCTATTGTAACAAGCTCTTTACTATTCTTTCAATTAGAAAGTGTTACGAGATAGCCCAAGAGGCTAAGAGTAAAAGAATACTTGTGTAAAGAGACACGAGAGGCTCAATGAAAGAATACATGTAAACAGTTCAGAATAGTGAAATCTCGTAAGGATTTCGAGGATCGGACGTATTACGGTTTGGGGTGAACCAGATAAATTGCTGTGTTTTTTCTTTCTACTCTCATATTACCTATATCGTAGTTTTCAAAATTAACAAAGTTTTTTTTAAACTAGTTACGAATTGATTTACGATAAGTTTTTTTTGAAAGAACAAGTAATTTCCAAAGGGATTAACGAAAAGTTTATCACAATTCAACCCCTCCTTCTTGTGTATCTTGATCATATTATTGTTCAATATATTAACGTGTGATTCACTTCAACAATAAATTTTATGGATAAACTACATTAATATTTGCATTTTTGGCTACTACTACTTCTATGGATAAACTGAATTAATATTTGCATTCTAATTCTTTCAATTAGATCAATGAGTAGTACATTCCTCTGTATATCCCTTACTCATAAAATTTTTCCAACTACTCTACTTCATAATCTCAGACCAATATGTAGGATAAGAGTTTATGCTATAAATCTAAAGTATGTCTCTTAAGACATAAGAAGAGTAATAAAACTTGAAAAATGGGTGATTCAATATTTCTAGATCCTACTTACATATCCCTAGAATGGTTAAAAACCTTAAAACTTTGTCAAAGGTACTTAATTTCCCTTTGATTACCAATTGCTTCATAATTTATTGATAGTTGTATTAGATTTATCTTCAATTCTTTAAGCTGATTTTTATGAAAGTTTTTTTTAAGAAATTCAAATGAATTTAAGCCTGAAAGGGCAACAATTTAAAAGGTACATATTGTTTAAAAACTTGAAAGCCAACAAAAATCTTTACATTTAGCACTAAGGTATTACCTATAAAGAATCATAGTGGAAATAATGCTGATAGATGAGTTTAGAGGAGGTTCCAATTAGCACTTATAAGTGAGTTGCATCTATGTTTGTCCTTGTATAAGAGTATATTTATATTCTTATATTTCTAGTAAATTTTTTTGAAAAGCCTCTTTGTATATAAACTTGCTTGAAAAAGTCTGATTATTACATTCGTCCCAAATGTTGCTAACTAAATGGCTTAGAGCGATATTAAAGATCCATTTATCCCCTTCATTTCAATGCTTTACCCAATTACACCATTCCACAATCTCTAGCTGTAATTAATAGAGTTATTCATATTACACAGTTGTAAAGTTTATTTCCATGTATGACTAATAATTCCACATTTAAAAAACAAATGATTCAAATACTCTTGGTCTTACTTATAAAGCATTCACCAATTAGGAATGGATAGGATCTTATATAATATATCTAAAGTATTTAGACTTCCTCTATCTAACAACTGTGAAGTAAAAAGAAGCATGTAAATTTCCATGCCTATTCTAGACTAATCTTAACTAATTAGTTGTAGGAGCTGAAGTCCTGAAAAAATTTGTACATGATTTATTTGAAAATTCTTATGTAGAAGTTCCTTTTCAGTAAATGGTATCAATCTTATTTTAATATAAGTTGAAATTATAAAGAAATATGCATAAATTAGATCTTGGAAGTAGATGAAGAATAAATGCTCAATTGGATAAGACCTAATTCATGATTACATTGATATGGAAAAATGTTTCAATGAAGCCAACTTATCCATTTCATCCAAAGGGCCATATAAGGACCAATTGTTAAACTAGAAGGAGGTGCTATAACTATTACATATCTTATAGTAGAATTCCATCCTTCTTTTGTCCCTGATTTTAAGTATGTGTTTTGTAGTCCAAGAAGCATTATAAGCTAAAGGAAAGCACCAGAAGCTTTTTCCTTTATTTAATAAGCACGAACCCATATGAATTAAAAAGCTTGCTTGTCCTTGAGTAATCTCCAAATCCCTTTTACCAATAAAACTTTGTTTATGATTTTTAATGGTTGAGCCATTAAGTAACCTTGATTCTTTAGACAACGTATCTCTGACCATTTAACTTTTTCTATGGATTCCTTTCCATAATTTCCTGACCAAAATAATCTTCTAAGTAATATGTTAATGGTTTTAACAATATTATAAGGGAATAAAACATGAAAAGCCAAAAACAAATGTAACGAATTCAATAAAAGGTATAACTTAGCTCTCTTAGTAACAAAAAGGCTTTTAACACTCTAGATACGAATTATGTTTTGCATTTTTTGTATTAAAGGTTTGAAGTTAGAGAGTGAAGACTTATTTGAAGAAATAGGAATTCCCAAATATGTCAGGGGTAGTTTCAAATATTAAAAGCATATAAGAGTGGAGAACTATGTTACTTAATTCTCTTCTTTAGAGGAAATGTATAAGCCACTTTTCTCCTTATTTGTAGCTATGCTTGATAATTTTTTAAAAGAGATTCATTACTATTATTAGATAGGAGTTGGAACCTGCCTCAGCCTTGAAAAACATGTTTAAGTTATTTTATGAAAAGTTTCTTAGTTAATTTGAATAATTTGATTCTTAATAAGATTAGAAATGATATTTTTAATTATGGTTTTTTAATTTAGGAGTGTTTTTCTTTTAAATTAAGGAATTTTATTTAATATATTAGAAATTATATTTCAAATTAATTATGAAAGTTGCTAATTAACTAGGAACTTAATCGTTAGATAAATAATATAGAATATTTTCTTAATTAAAATTTATAACTTTTTATTATTTAATTTTAATGCATTTTATAATATTAGAAAATGTTTTTGTAACGAACAACATTTTAGTTTTTAAATTGAAAAAGAAGCATTCAATTTAAGGAAAAGGATTACATTAGGCCTACCATAACTAGAACCTGAACTTCGATATACAAGCTAAATCCTGTCTGCTTAGCTCACTAGTTTTTCTAGTTTAGCTTGTGTATTGAAGTTCAGGTTCTAGTTATGGTAGTTGATGTAATCCTTTTCCTTAAATTCAATGCTCCTTTGCTTCCTTAATCCAATAAGGAATTATCATTAGGATTTTCAAGAGTTACTCAACAAATTAATTGGAAGATAGCTCAGAGCTTATACTTAGTTAGATTTTTTTTGTTAAAATTATCTTTATAATCCATTAAGATACTATTGGATTGAAAATTTGAATTTATGGTAATCATATATTCCCCTCTGTTTGTATATCATAAATGTGGCATAACTAAGCACTAGTTTTAAGATTGTTAAATTACCATGTCGATTAAATATCACCGACTTCACTAAAGCTATAAATTAAGGCTAGTTACTCTAATGGAAATGTATTTTATAAAGGCTCAGTTCTTGTCACTAGAATGTGCTTAAGTAGAAAAATAGTGTGGAGGATGATTTACGATTTCATAAGCTTGGTTATAGTGTTTACAGAGGATGTTGGTTAGATAAATACCTTTTAATCTATGTATATCTTCACTCCTTGCTTGATAGCTGCTAGACTATGAAGGATTCTTTAAGGGAGTTGTTGTTAAACTAAACTAACTTCCATCAAGTAGCTTTTTAAATATTTCTTTTAATTGGTTTAGGTAAGTTTTATTGGTTAAACTTTAAGAGTTGTATATCCTCTATATCAACTTAACATTTTGCCTCTATGTTTAGTCTATAATTAAGTACCTTGTTCATAATTATTCTGAAACACTTATATTTATATAACCGCTCACCATATGCTATGATCATACTTATTTTTATCTTTTAAAGGATTAGTAGCTTAAGATTATCCAAAACTTAAACTCTAAAAAGGGTGATAATTTTGTTTTATTCATTGATGAAACAACGTGCTATTGCCATTCTTAACTTTGTTTTTCATTTCCTAGCATTTTAATACTTACCAAATTTAACTTTTAGTTGAGAGTCCACAAGTTATTTTCATTAGATTTGATGCCCCTAAAATTTTGGTCCTTTATGAAGTATGATTACGTCCATTTGACCTAAATAAATTTATTGTATGCAAATGAATTTTGAATCTTTCCCAAAAGCATCTTATTCTTATTTCTAATTGAATTTATTCCCAAGCCTCCTTCCTTCTCAGCTATAACATACCTCATTCCTTTTTACTTTGAACCACAAATCATTATGTGATTTACAAGACTATAGAAATTCTTTAACATTCTCTTTATGTCATTTATCAGGTTTTGTGGCAAGTATACGTGGGAATGCCAATATATATGGAGATTGTTTTAACTAGTCATAGCCTTCTAACATATAATAGGAAATTTCTTTTTTAATAGTTAATTCTTTTATGAATTGAATCATATAGATTTTTACAGTCTTTATATGAGACCGTTTTGTTTAAGATTAAGATTCCTATATACTTAAATGGTACTCGAGGTATTTGAGGTATGAGATTGCTAAAAGTGAACCTATTAGAATTTGATCAATGGTACCACACACACACACACACACACACACATATTTTATCCACGTTTATGGTTAAGCTAGAGATCAAAATAAAATAAACGAAAAGATTTCAATAGATTTTGAACAAAACAAAGGTTAGCTCCATCTAGTTACGGAAGGTTATATGTAAATGAAAGGTTATATAACCTTACTTTCTTAAATTTGTGGTAAAATTTCAAAATGTCTTAAAGACAACTTTTTATTGCCTCATATGGATGTGTCAATCAAACACACTACTTTCTTATTTATAGATGGCTTTTGGGATATAACTACATTAAAATGGTTAAAAAAAGATAGCTTCATTGTTTAGCAGGGAAGCTTTTGTTATAAAATAATGCCCTTTGGTTTAAAAAAACATGGAGATAATTTAGCAAAGATTCGTAATTACTTTGTTTCAAATTATGATGCACATTGAAATAGAAGTATATGTCAATGATATAACTCTAGAGTCCAAAAATGGAGGGAGTCATATAGTTCTTAATCAGCTTTCTTAAAAGACCTTATAAATACTAATTAAAGTTAAATCCTGTTAAATGCATCTTTTATATGTAACATGTAGCATGAACTTTATTACGTGTCCTAGATTGTTTATGAAAGGGAAATAAATGAAGAAAATGTATAAATACCTAAATTTTCTTCCATCACACCTTCGTGGTGGTTTTTGATGCCAAAACGAGCTCTAATCAATAAGAACTTCACGAGCACTCCTCACTGGATAGTGGTTAATTCCTTTCTACAATTTTCTCAATACGTAAGCTCTTTTAATGAGTCAGAAATTTCAAATGCTTACGATATGAGCAACTGCAGGAGAACTTAACCTTTATATATAGCTTCCATATAAGGCTTCCCCATCACAGGTCCGATATGGGTCCAGTCTATACTGATCGAGATCCATTTTTCATCTGGACTTCGACTCATTAACTTAGATCACTTATTGGGCCACTTTAGTATCTTTATTCGAATCAAAGTACATAACTTAACCAATAAGTTATTCAAGAACTGAAAAATAAAATTAAATGTTGTCTAACTTTATGGGAAATGTCAAAAATATTTAACATTAACCCCCTTGGACAATACTTAATTACCAAGTTGACTTAAGTTTAAAATAGTTTAAAAGATCAGTTAAGCCACGCTACTATATTGGTGCCAAGTTTAAAAAACAAAAACATTTGATCCAAAGATAAAGAAAGTCTAACATTTACTCCTGCAAGTCTTTTGATACCGAAAGATATCAGTCACATTTGTCATATGTGACATAGATCCAATATAATTACACATATCTAATACCTTACTAACACGAATGGGAAAATGGAGTGTGGAAAACTAGGATAATACCTTTATGATCTAATATGTATCATCTTTATTTGAGGTCTCAATTTCTCTAACTTTATACTATACTACATATGCTAAACCATAGCAGAGAAATCTTGTTTTCTCTCATCGAATACTAAACAACATTAGAGAAAACCTTTATGTTCTCTAGCCGAATGCTAAACAACATTAGAGAACACCTTTATGAGATTAACAACTTATATCCCCTATGTCACGTCAAAATTCATAAATATCCATGCTAAACCGTATGTGTCTAAATGACATAAGCTCAAGGTTAATCTATATATATGCCCAATAAATGCTTAAGATCATCATAGATCTTAAGAATTTCACATATATTATGACTTTACACAATAGCAGGTATTACTGAGGATAAAAAGATGATCATTTATATTAATAAACAATCATAACAGCATAATAAATCAAAATGTCCAAATATATAAGGAATAAATATGACAATCCCTAACTAAGACTATCTAACTAATTTAACACACCTATATTGAATAAATGTCTTTTAAACACAAGTGGGCAAAGTCCTTTAGTCAAATCATCGACTACCATCTCCTCAGTCCTAATATGCTCCATTTCAACATCACATTTTTGAATCAACTCCTTAACAATAAAGTATTTGACCTGCAAAT
The DNA here is from genome assembly GCA_029891385.1 of Erythroxylum novogranatense. Lineage (NCBI taxonomy): Eukaryota > Viridiplantae > Streptophyta > Magnoliopsida > Malpighiales > Erythroxylaceae > Erythroxylum > Erythroxylum novogranatense. The sequence continues at coordinate 80,865,101 of CM057232.1, read as the reverse complement.
GCTTAGATCCTATGATATTCTTATTGTTGTTACTAAATAACACAGCGATAAGATTATCACAGTACAACTGAATGGTTCTAGCTACTAAATCTACCACATACAACTTAAAAATCAAGTTTCTAAGCCAAACCTCCTGTGTAACAGCTCCATAGCAAGCAACAAACTTTGCATGTACGGTCAAGGAAATTACCAGTTTCTGTTTGACACTTTTATGATACTGCACCATCTGCTAACACAAAAATATACCTTAAAGTGGACTTGCAATCATCCAAACATATAATAAAATCGGAGTATGTGCTTTCCATTGCATCAAGTGGTACCTGGGCATACCCTGTGAGGTTTAGATCATTGAACCTCTTGTATGTCAACATATAATCCTTGGTACCCTTTTGGTATCTTAACACTCACTTAACTACATTTTGATGGTCTACACCTAGGTTAGCCAGATATCGACTCATCAATCCAACAATAAATGCAATGTCTAGTCTAGTGCATACCTGAGCGTACATTAGGCCACCAATCGCACTATAATACAGAACATTCCTCATAGTCTCTCTCTCAAGTTCATTCTACAGAAACTGTGCCAAAGATAATCTCTTACCATAAGAGATAGTTGCTACAACAAGTCTACTGTCAGTCACATTAAACTTTTGTAACACTTACTTAATGTATGCATTTTGTGAGAGGCCTAATGAGTGTTGAGATCTATTCCAATGAATTTGCATGTTAAGGATAAAAGATGCTTCACCAAGGTCCTTCATGTTAAAGTGCTTGGCCAAAAGTTGCTTAACTTCATGCAGCATAGTTAAGTCATTTGACACGAGCAATATATCATCCATATATAATAGTAGGAAGATGGCTTTGCTCCTCCTAACCTTATAAGACAAGCGTTTTGAACTTTTCCACAAAGCCGAAAGAGGTCAAAACCTTATAAAAACTTTAGGCACTATTACGTAGAAGCTTGTTTTAGACCATATATGGATTTTGTCAACTTGCAAACTTTGTCAATTACTCCTTAATCCTAAAATCCTTTAGGTTGCTCTATGTAGACCTCCTTATAAAGGTCACCATTCAGGAAAGCATTTTTAATGTCCATTTGATGTAGCTCTATGTCATAATGAGCTACGACTGCCATAATCATTCTAAATACATCCTTCTAGGATATGGGAGAGAAGGTTAAAGTCAACTCCTATTCTCTGAGTAAACCCTCTGGTAACCAATCAACTTTACCCTAAGTGTCCTTCTTGGTTTTAAGTATCCATTTTCAACTAATGGGTCTGGAATGTTGAGGTAAATCAACTAGCTCCCACAAATTATTATATTGCAAGGATTATATCTCATCCTTCATTGCTTCCTACCCCAAGTCCGCATGGGGCTCAGAAATTGCTTCTATAAAAATAACTGGATCCACAATATGTCCTATAATATAATCTTGTTCACCTAAATAGCAAGTAGTCTCTCTCTAGTAGATCTACGTAATTGCATAGTTTCTTGTACCCCAGGAACCTCTACCTAAACAGGTATAGGTCCCTATGCCTACATAGGTATGACACTCGAACATTGATCCACTGGACCTGACTGTATGAACGACGAATACAAAATAATTATAGTATCCATCCTGCTATCACCTGGAGGGTGAGAGGGTCTACCCTCATCATAGATATCGTATTCCAAAAACTTAGTCTTTTGTGACTCCACTATTCTGGCCCTTCAGTCTCTACAGTAAAATTTGTAGCCTTAAAGTTGTCAGAATATTCTACTAGATAGTAATGAGTGGAACGAGGTTTTAATTTTCCTTCTTAAGGATTATATAACTGTACCTTAGCAGGGCAGTCCCACACACGAATGTGTGCAAGGCTTGGTTTCCTACCAACCTAGAGTTTAAAAGGCACCTTAAGCACTGACTTACTTAGGACTCTATTTAGGACTCTATTCAATATATATAATTTCATCTTAATAGCTTTTCTCCAAAGGTATTCGGGCAAGTTATTCCTGCTCTACATCAACCTCATCATGTCCTGGGTATGATTACACCTTTTGACCATACCATTTTGCTCAAGACTATAAGACTTTTTAATTATATTTGTTTAATTCAGATCCTTAATAAATTTAGAAAAGTGCTTTCTAATTATTTAAGTGGGAATGTTTTGTAATTTAATTTAAATTTTCAAATAGTTGAATAATTAAATTAAATTAATCATAAAATTCAATTCCAAATTAAAGTAATTTTTCTTAATTTGATTAAGATTAATAATTATATTGATTCCTAATTAATTTTAGAAAAGTAGTTTCTAAAATTAGAATTAATTATTTTCAATTAGAATGAAATTAATTAATTAGAAAAGTAGTTTCTAAAATAAGGATTAATTAGTTTTAATTAGATTGAAATTAATTAATTGGACTCCTTAAAATTAAGAAAATTATTTTCTTAAATAATTAAAAAGATGTTTCTTAATTAAATTTATTTATTTCAATATGATTGAGAAAATTAAATTTATAATATTATTTTTAGAATTATTATTTAATTTATTTAGCAATTGTTTCTTTATTTATGAATAATAAGTTTCTTGATTTTTGAAAAGTATTTTTACTGATTAAATATTGAAAAGTGTTTTGGTTTATTAATTAAGAAAATGTTTTTCTTTAATATTTTGAAAATACTTTTCTAACTTATTAAAAAGGTTTTCTAATTAGTCAAGAAATAAATCTCTAAATAAATAATATATAAAGGACTTTCTTAATTAAATTTGAAAAATGTTTTATTTAATTTTGAAGTTAGTTTCCTTTTAATTTTAGAAAATAGTTTTCTAATTAAGGAAAATAATTTCTAATTAGATTAGAAATAGTTTTCTAATTGGATTATGATGTGTTACTTATATAATTTTGAAAAGTGTTTTCTAAATTATAATAAGTAAGAAGTATAATTTATTGAAAATTGTTTTCAATTAAATTTTATCAAAGGAGTCAAGATAAATAGAAATGGTTTCCAATTTGATTTTGTAAAATTGTTTTCAAATCAAATTAAATTTCTATTTGTAATAGGAATTTAATTTATTTAGTAATCAATGGTTTTAATCTAATTTAAATTTTTCAAGGAGTTGGAAATGTTATTTTAGATTATGAAGATCAATAATGAGAATCAAACGAAGCTTGATGTTTTATACATATAGTTTGATTATGAGTGCATAAGTTGCATTCTTTATTTGTATGGTTGATATATAAATTGAATGCATTTTAAATTGTATGTTTTATATGTGTGTATTTTACATGCAATTTGTGCTTGATGAGACGAATGAAATTAAAATCTCTCGTTAAAATTTTAAGTACACATTAAGAACATGATTGTTGCCTTTCATTGTTATAAGAGTTCTGTTATTGTAGGCTTGTTGAGCAAACTTAAGTCACTTTAGCCCAAACATGCTTAATCTTATGATAGTGGGTTCTACCTAACTAAATTTGTGTGACTTGGATGAGCAAACTAATAATCACATGAATTTAAAGGCAAGGTTAGGAAAAATATATAAGATATATTTTGATAAGAGTTGTTTTCTAACAAATCTAGGAGTCACATGAGATGTGATTGATAAAGTTATTTTCTACTTAATTTAGATCTAGTTGGTTTGTTGAGCAAACTTAAAATTAACTATATTTGAATGGGGCCCTAGCCCACCAGACAAATTAGAGTAATCTTTTTGAATAGTAGTGAGGGCTATTATTTAGAATAAAATAGTTGGAGTAAACAAAAGCATGATTAAAGTCCTAATCTTATTTGGTAGTCTTGGCATATAATTGATTACTTGCTTTTCCTACATTTATATTTTTTTGTGAGTTATACTTACCTTGTTTAGTATATTTGATGCTAAATTAGTGAACCCAAGTTCTTGGACATAGGATATGTATGAGAAAAGTTCTCAAAAGTTAGATAGAAAATTGTATGTTCATTATGCAATTTTGCTATAATCCCATTGAGGATATGACGAAAAAGTTGTAGAGATATGTCAAAACCATATAGATGACAAAATGTATTGACATTTTGAGTTGACTAATGTCTCGTAAACTTTGAAGAAGACATGTAAGATGTTTGTCAACACCATGATAGCAAAATGCAAAGGGTTGCATGGAGTAGGGATAAAAGGTATAGTACCTTGTTGGAATTACTCCACTTAATTTAGCCTACTAAAAGTATAATTGTGGACTACAATTAAAGGCTTAGCAATAGTATGATAATAGTTGTCATTAAAAGAAAACGATTGCATGACTTTTCTTGCCTATATGTGATATGACAGAGATCATATATATTTCTAATTCATGCTTATGAGTATTTGATACTGAATTTAGTTTTAACATTATTATAATGTTCAATGAATGGTTATAAATAGATTGTTAAGTCAAAGTAGTTGATCCAAGTTTATGCAAATAGTGTGTATATGTATTGGATCAAAGGAGACTTATGCTTAACATAAATGGCAAGAATAAAAAGTTGGATAACCGAGACAATCCTTTTATGTCATAAGTTAAATCAACAAAACGAGAATGATAAAGTTACATATATGGATACATGTATCCTTTTGATTATAAATCATATAAAACTTATGAAACTTGTCAAATTGAAAAATAACCAAAGTGACCTTTGGTGATGTTGGACCCTGAACGTTTTATAGAAATTAGAACTATTTGAATGAGAAATTTTGGAGATTAGTCATGAGTAAAGAATAAATGATGAAAATTTGTGAACTAAGAAATGATAGGCAAGGGTAAATTAATGAATGAGAAATATGGATAAGTTCAAGTTTTGCTTTGGTGTTTTTGGTGGATAAAAGATTTTGAAGTGAGAAGAATTAAGGTGAAAGTTAGAAGTAAATGAAAGCTAAAAGGAAGTTGCATTTGTGTAGTAAGTTGATGAAGAATATGTATATATATGTGTATATTCTATGATTGGTATTCATGATTAATCATGGATTATAAATTTCTTTATAAGTGATATTGATTTGAAATGAAATTGAGAATGGGGAGTAAATGAAGTAGAAAAGGTGATCTTAGTATGATTTGTGTTAAGGAAAGATTGTGAAACAAAATGGATGGTTGATCTGTAAAATATTTATGGAGTATACTTTAGTCTTTTAGCCACAACTTTTTCTCTAGTTATCCAAATGAGATGATTCTTGATTTGGATTAAACTAGAAAACATATGGCTACATTTCTTATGAAGAAATAGAATTTAAATTCTGTCTTTAAGAATCTCAAAATTTGTCATGAAGTTGAGAATTGGGTGCAGTACATTGGTGGATGAATGTAAAGTACGTATTCTAAATTTGGGAGAAATTCAGGATCGATCTAGGCTAGATTAGAGAAAGCGTGTCTTCTAGAAAGTTGTAAGTCTTTTTTTAATCTTTCCAACGGTATATAGCATGAAAATTTTGGACATCCTAGCTGAAAGCTATAGTCTTTATAAGGAAAGATGTGCAAGAGATAAGTTGTATTCTTCTACTTTTTTGCTTCTTCTGTGATGAAGTCATCTCCTTCTGTGTTTCCTTTGTGATGATGTCATCTTCTTCTGTGTTTTGCTTCGTCTTTGTTTTGCTTCTTCTGCCTTTTTGCTTCTTCTGTTGTGACATCATCTCCTTCTGTGTTTTCTTTGTGATGATGTCATCATCTTCTATGTTTTGCTTCTTCTGTCTTTGTCTTCTTTTGTCTTTTTGTTTCTTCTGTGTTTTGTATCTTCTATGTTTTGCTTCTTCTGTCTTTTTGCTTCTTCTATCTTTTTCTTCTTATGCCTTTCGCTTCTTCTTTGTTTTGTATATTTTGTCTTTTGCTTCTTCTGTTTTTTACTTCTTCTACCTTTTCGCTTCTTCTGTGTTTTGTATCTTCTGTCTTTTGCTTTTTTTGTCTTATACTTCTTCTGCCTTTTCACTTCATCCGTGTTTTGTATCTTCTATGTTTTGCTTCCTCTGTCTTTTCGCTTCTCCTACCTTTCGCTTCTTTTGTATTTTGCTTCTTCTGTCTTTTGCTTCTTCTGTGTTTTGCTGACGCATCTTCTTCTGTATTTTGCTTCTTCTGCTTTTCGTTTCTTCTGTGTTTTGCTATCTTCTGTCTTTTGCTTCTTCTGTGTTTTGCTATCTTCTGTCTTTTTGTTTCTTCTGTCTTTTTTCTCTTTTGTACCTATCTTCTATTCCTTTTTTGACCCTTCAGAAGATAGAATCTATCTTCAAGGTCTTTATGAAAGTTATAGATCTTGAAGTCTTCTTTCAAACCATATAAAGAACATCTTAATACGATATCTGTAGGGAAAGTTATAACAATTTTCCCACTTCTTCTGTCTTTTTCCATTGTTAGACCCCGAACTTTCGGTAGAAATTAGAAATATTAAATGGAATGAAATGAGTATTTTCGGATATGAATTGTATTATAGATGTTATTGTGCTTAAAGGAGACTGATGAGAAATGAAGTGATTGGTTTTGATGACTTTGAAATTTGAGTAGAGTTGTATGAGTTATGAAAGTCAAAATGAACTAGTTGATTGAAATGGAAGTTGAAAAGCAAGAAATGATTGGTGAAAGTGTTATATTTTGGAGAATTAAGAAATTTGACCTTTGGAGTAAAGAGTTAACTTTTGATTTAGGCAGATTTTGAGGAAATAATCTTCATGAAATTTGTAGATTATGTTGAGAGCTTTTCGTAGCCATAAAATCTGCTATTTTTCGATATCAGGATTGAAAGTTATGATCTTTGAAAGTTAAGTGTATTTTGCTTTGGTTTTGGAAAATGCTCTAAGTGTAGGATTGTATATGTTGTGCTTTGTGTCGATCGCCGTAATGATGTGGTTTGAATTGGAGTAAATGGTCTACATGAAAATTATAGAGAATTTGAATAGCTTTAAAATGATGTATAATATGCGATTCTTGGTTGTGGAGGTTGAAAGATATGATAATGTGAAATTTGGATATTGCTTAGGTGATTGCTATCAGGGCAGAAACTTTGATTGAAACATTAACTTAGCTAGAGGTTGAAGTTGCTTTGGAGTCCTTCATGAATATCGTAGAGTTTGTTTTTATCTTTCCATTGATATAAAGCACGAAATATTGGACAAGGGAGTAAAAAGTTATGATTGTTAGAAGTTTTGATGCTGTTTAGTGTGAAGCTGATCGAACAGTCAGTTTGTTTGGAGTTTTTGACCCATTTAGGGGTCGATCTGATTTTTAATGCCTTCATGAAAGTTGTAGAGGGTTCTTTTACCTTTCTACAGACACTGAGTTTGTCAAATTTGGAGTTCTGGGTCAAAAGTTATGATGTTTTCAAGTTGAGGTGTTGTGTAAAGTTTTGAAGAGATTATGGATCCGTTATCTTCGAGCTCATTTTTGACCCCTTTAAAGACCGAGCTTGTTTGTGAGTCCTTCTTGAAAATTGTAGATCTCTCTTTTATCTTTCCAACAGTACCAAGTTTGTCAAATTTGGAGCTCGGAGTCAAAAGTTATGAGTGTTAGAAGTTTGAAGGTCGGATTGGGTGCCGACCGACCTCTGTTGGCTGACCTCTGTGGGCCGACCTCTGTTGGCCGACCGACCTCTGTTAGTCGACCTTTGTGGGCCGACCTCTGTTGGCCGACCGATCTTTGTCCTGGCCGAGCTCTGATTTTCTGGCCGAGCTCTGATTTTCTTGTCGAGCTTTGACCTCCCTTCACTCTTTTGGCCATAACTTATTCGTCCGACATCCGATCAATGTGATTCTTTTTGAAAATTAAACTAAAGAGATGGGGCTACAAATGTTATGAAGGAGACAAGCTATAATGTAGCCTCTAAGAGTTTCAATTTCAGGTCGACAGTTCAGTGTAGTGTTCAATCTCGGTGTTGTAATGGCTGAATAGTGTTCAGTATTTTGGAGATATCTCGATCGGTAGAGCTCCGATCGATCTTATTCTTTTTGAAAATTAAAATAGAGACATGGGGCTACAAATGTTATGAAGGATCCAAGCTATAATGTAGCCTCTAAGACTTTCAATTTCAGGTCAGAATTTCAGTGTAGTGTTCAGTCTTGGTGTTGTAATGGCTGAACAGTGTTCAGTCTTTTGGAGATATCTCGATCGGTAGAGCTTCGATTGATCTGATTCTTTTTGGAAATTAAAATAGAGACATGGGGTTACAAATATTATGAGGAGCCGAGCTATAATGTAGCCTCTTAGACTTTCAATTTCAGGTCGGAAGTTCGGTGTAGCGTTCAGTCTCGGTGTTGTAAGGGCTGAACAGTGTTCGGTCTTTTGGAGATATCTCGATTAGTAGAGCTCCGATCGATCTGATTTTTCTGGAAATTAAAATAAATACATGGGGATACAAATGTTATTAAGGATCCGAGCTATAATTTAGCCTCTAAGACTTTCAATTTCAGGTCAGAAGTTCGGTGTAGCGTTCAGTCTCGGTGTTGTAAGGGCTGAACAGTGTTCAGTATTTTGGAGATATCTTGACCGGGAGAGCTCTGATCGATCTGATTATTTTTGGAAATTAAAATAGAGACATGGGGCTACAAATGTTATGAAGGAGTCAAGCTACAATTTAGCCTTTAAGACTTTCAATTTCAGGTCGGAAGTTCGGTATAGTGTTCAGTCTCGGGTCTGAAGAACAAACTTCAGTATTTTTGAGATATTTTGAGATATAGAACTCCGATCGACTTGATTCTTGAAGCGATGGATTCGTAAGACATAGAGGGACGTTTCTATAAAGTTTTTAAGGGAAAAAAAATGAAGGGGCAATTTTTGAAGTTTACTTAAAGGGTTAAGTTTATAGGCTTAAATGGAGGGGCATATGGGTCATTCTTCATTCATTAATGACATGACAAGATTGTGGTCCTTTATAAGGAGAGAATGCACGACACTTGGAAAGAAAAAACAGCAAGAGAAGAAAAGAAAGAAGAGAGAGAGGAGAATGAGAGAAGCTTCAGTGATGGAGAAAAGAGAGAGAAAGCATAGGGTTTTCGATTTTCGATAGATTTCAAGGGAGTTTTGAGTTGATTCAAGGGAAAAAGGTTGGAAGATGATGAAAGCTTCCTTCCAAACCAAGATATATCCGAAAATGGTGAAGGATGAGGTAAGACCCGAAATTTTGATTTGTGAATTTTAGAGAGTTTTTGGTTTAGAATCATGAAAAATGATATGGGTTTGTGTATTATGGAGTCAATTTTTGTGATTGCTAAATATTATGGGTTTAATTTTTGATGGAAATTAATTAGGGTTATGCCCAATTTTATAAATTGGGGTTTTTGAAAATTGGTGATTTAGATAGCTTGATTATATGTGGAATTAGTGTTTTCTAAGTTCAATTTCAAGGATTATGTTATTTATGATGTTAAGTTTGGATGATTATGGTTTAGGAAATGACAAGCTTCAAGCATGGAAATGAGGTGGGTACCTGTTTATAATAGAATTTATAAGTCACTATTGCTTTCTTTAAACAAAGAGATTTTTTGATTTCAATTGCATCATAAATGTTGCATCATTGTATGAATGGTTTGAAAAATCATTATTGATTCAATACATGAACTTTTGATGAATTGCAAAATACATTTGTGTTATGCCTCGAAAGATTTCATGGCATTTCGTGTATTCAGAAAAGAGCATTCGATAAATTGATTTAAGCATGATTATGTGATTGTGATTGGGCGAGAGAGAACCTATTTCGTTAAGTCACGTGCACGTTGACCTCCTAGCCTTCTCCCGGCTGCCCGCTTGTGGCCCACGAGATCCGAAAATGGACTCGTCGTGTTTATGGTAAAACTTCAGTTTTCTATCGTGTTTATGGAACTCTCGAGCCGTTATGTGTGCATTTGCATTGTGAAGTGTTATGATTGATGCATTCATGTTTTGGAAATTATGATTTCGACCACTGTGAGAAAAGAACTTTTAAAAATGTGCATTATGGGTTTCAAACAAAGTTTCTGCAAGAAAAGAAAAGAAAAACATTTTTAAAAAGGTTTTGCTTATTTATTTGTTATAAACTGTTACCCACGAGCTATAAGCTCACCCCCTTCATTCCCATCCTCAGGTGATGAGAAGAAGATCGGGTAAAGAAAAGTGAAGGTTTCCATTTGTATGTGTTCATATGGTATAATTTGTTTAGCTAAGTGATCGCTAAGAAATTTAGAATTATTGTGTATTCATTTTGAGAATGTATTCTGAATTCTGGACATATGTATTGGATTAAGTTATGAATTTGTATGTGGAATAGTAAAATGAATTATGATTCGAGTTATGGATTTTGTGTATGGAAATTGGGTATATGATTGTGATGGTTGGTCTGAAACATTTAAAGTGCTAATCGTTTGAGAATTGATAGTATTTAAATTGGAATGTGCGCGATTTTATGGAAATGAAAAGTGAGAGTTTAAATCGATGAGATATGATTGTATATGAAGAAGCAAATAAATTGAGTTTGAGTGCGAATGATTTCAATTGGATATTGAAGTCACTTTGTAAGAGATGGAATGGAAATGAAAGAAAGAAAAAAAATGTACTCGGATTTGGATTAGTTTAGGCTGATAGTCTTAAGGTTTCCAACGCGATGCTTTTCCTAAAATATTTGTTCACGGATGTCGAATAAATTGGTTTCGTTCGATTTGATCTGATGTTTGATTCGCTTATGATTTTGCTTCCGCCTTGTGTTCCTTGATTCAATTTGCTTTCATATCGTATTCGTTTCCATTCTCCGGTTGGGATTCGGTTTCTAGATCGGGTCCCAACATCCATTCTTCTGCTTTTTCATTTAGTTTCATCTAATCCTATTATTTGGTCCATTTTGACCATTCAGATGATAAAATCTGACTTCAAGGTTTTCTTCAAAGTTGTAGATCTCAAATTTCTCTTTGAAATCGTCCTAAGATGATCTTAATCCAACATCTTTAGTGAAAGTTATGCCAATTGTCCCGAGACAAGTTTGATATGATTAAGGACCAAATCTTGTTTGATTCTTTTGGCAATAATTTTGCTATCCGACCTCCAAATGAAGTGATTGAAAGTTATGCCAATTGTCCCGAGACAAGTTTGATATGATTAAGGAGCAAATCTTATTTGATTCTTTCGGCCATAATTTTGCTATCCAACCTCCAATTGAAGTGATTCTTGAACCCTTAATTCTTGAACCCTTAGATTCCTAACAATTTTTTTTACATCTCCATGAAAGATTATCGATGACATTCTGGTTTATTCCAAGAGTGAAAAAGAACATAAGGAACATCTCAAAATAGTGTTACAAACATTGATGGAGAAGAAACTTTATGCTAAGTTCAACAAATGTGAGTTTTGACTTTACGAGGTAGTATTTCTTGGGCATGTAATTTCAAATGATGGGGTGCATATTGATCTGAGGAAAATTGAAGCAGTGGTGAATTAGCATACCCCCAAGACAGTGATAGAAGTGAGTAGTTTTATAGGTCTGTCAGGTTATTATAGGAGATTCGTTGAAGGATTCTCTATGATAGTTGCTTCAATGACCAAGTTGTTGAGGAAGAATCAGAAGTTTATCTAGAGTGAAGAATGTCAAAAGAGTTTTGAGGAGCTTAAGCACAGATTGACTAGTGCACCAATCTCTACCCTGCCTATGGGAGATAAGGGTTATATAGTATATAGTGATGCTTCGAGAAAGGTTTTGGATTGTGTGTTGATGCAAGAAAACAAGTTAATAGGTTACGCCACGCGACAGCTAAAACCTTATGAACAAAATTACCCGATCCATGATCTGGAGTTAGTAGCCATAGTTTTTGTCCTGAAGATTTGGAGACATTATCTGTATGGGGTTCAAACGAGAATTTTCACGGATCATAAAAGTCTCAAGTATTTGTTGAGCCAGAAGGAATTAAATTTAAGACAAAGAAGATGGTTAAAGCTAACTAACGTTTACAATTTGTTGATTGAGTATCATCTAGGAAAGGAAAATGTAGTGGAGGATGCTTTGAGTAGGAAATCATCAAGCCCATGTTTAGACGTTTTATCTACCGTTATTGGATGAGATGGCTAAGCTTAGAATAAGTTTGAAACAGGGGGAGCCAAATTGTATTACTGTAAATTTCAGAGTGAGACTGATATTCGGGGAGAAGGTTAGGGAGTTACAAGCATAAGATGTAGAATCAAGCAAGCTCTGAGAAGAAATTCAAAATGGCAAGAAGTCTGAAGTGGTAGTGAGGGATGTTGGACTCTTGGTTGTAGGGAACAGACTTTGTATTCTAAATGTCAAGGAGGTGAAGGATGAGATACTGGATGAGGCACACAATGTGCCTTATGCCATGCACCCAGGTAGCACTAGGATGTACAAATATTTGAGAGAGCATTTCTGGTGGAAAGGCATGAAGAGGGATGTAGCAGAATATGCAAGTAAGTGTCTAGTGTGTCAACAAGTTAAGGCTGAACACCAGGCACCTTCAGGCAAGTTAAGGCCATTGTTCATTCCTGAGTGGAAGTGGCAAAGAGTAACTATGGATTTGTTGATGGGTTTGCCTAAGACCAGTAGGAAGCATGATGCCATATGGGTAATTGTTGATCATTTAACAAAGTCAGCCCATTTTCTGGAAATTAAACAGACTGATTCTTTGCATATGCTAGCAAAGAAGTATTTTGTTGAGATAATGAGACTGCATGGAATTCCAGATTCTATAGTTTCTAACAAGGATCCTCGATTCACTTCGAGATTCTGGGGAAGTTTACAAGAGGCTCTAGAGACCAAGTTGAATCTTAGCATGACTTTTCATCCTCAGACAGATGGTCAATATGAGAGGACCATTCAGACCCTTGAGGGAATGCTCAAGCCATATGTGATGGATTTCAAAGGAGCTTGGGACGAGCATTTGCCATTAGTCAAATTTGCTTGCAATAATTCGTACCACTCGAGTATCCAGATGGCCCCTTATGAAGCATTGTATGGAAGGAGATGTAGAACTCCGATATGCTGGGATGAAGAAGGAGAAAGGAAGCTATTAGGGCCAGAGTTACTTCAGGTGACAGTGGATAAGGTCAATTTAATTAAGCAATGACTTAAAGTGACTCAAGATAGAATGAAGAGTTATACTGATGCACACCGAAAGGAAATGGAGTATGAAGTCGGTGAGAAAGTCTTCCTTAAGACGTCTCATTGGAAAGAAATTATGAGATTTGGAAAAAAGGGCAAGTTAAGTTCAAGATATACGGGTCCTTATGAGATTCTTGAGAGGATTGAATCACTAGCCTATAGATTAGCGCTGCCACCGGAATTATCACAGATTCATGATGTCTTTCATGTTTCTCTGTTGAGGAGATATAGATCAGATCCCTCTCACATCATTCAGACCCCCGAGGTTCAGTTAAGAGATTATTTAAGTTATGAGGAGATTCCAGTAGAGATCTTGGACACTAAAGAAAAGGTCCTAAAAAACAAGATAGTTCAATTAGTAAAAGTCCTGTGGAGAGACCATTCTGTAGAAGAGGCCACGTGAGAACCCTTGGAAACCATGAGAGAGAAGTATCCACAACTCTTCAATGACTTAGGTAATAATTTTGAGGACAAAATTCTTTTAAGGGAAGGAGAAATGTTGGCCCCATATTTTTTTAAGGAGTTAGTTTTTCTCTAGGTTTATGATAGTAGATTTATTGCATGGGTTAGTTAAATTAAAAGTAGTAAGAAGGCATAGAAAGGTATTTTGGGTAGCTTACTTAAGTTTAACAACTCTAAGACTTTAAAGGAAGGGCAAGGTGGACTTTTATCAATCATTAAGGGTAAAATGGGAAGAAAGAAGTGTTGTTTTCTTCCTTAAGAGGGGAAAAAACGAAAATGGGAGAGAAGGAAGTGAAATAACAAATTAAAGAGAGAAAGAGAAGAGAGATTTCAGTGGTTGAGAGGAAAGAAGAGAGTTGAGCTAGAGTTGTATCTTTTCTAAGATTGCTAGAGAGATTTTGAAGTTGTGCAAAAAGGGAAAAAGGTAGAGAAAGATAAGAGCTTTCTTTTGAACCAAATATCCCTTCATTTGGTGAAGATTTAAGGTAAGAGCATTTTTTTTTAATGTTTTGGATTTTTGGAAGAGTCTTGGTTCATGAAGCTTAGGAAAAGCATGGGTTCAGGTACTCTAGGATCAATTTTAGTAAATATACTATATGGGTCTTCAATTTTGCAACCCTTTTGAACTTCTGATTTTTTTGGCCTATGAAAGGGAATCAAGAAAGACAAGAGGAGTAAGAGGAGAGACACATTTGAACAAGTTTTAGTCAAGAAATTCAAGGTGGGTTACATTTTTATAGTTGACTAATAAGCCATAAATGTTTCTTTCATGAAAAGTGAAATGAATGTTTTCAACTACTTTTAAATGTGCATTTATTTGCTCTTTGAATGCTTTGAGAAAGTGTTGCATGTTGTGTATATAAATTTTGTAAATAAAAAATGAAATGATTTAGAAAAGTTATCATGTTTATGAAAAATCAAGTTTCTGATCTAGTTCCATTTTAGGCAACAAGTTTACAAGTCATGAAATTATATGTTGTGTGGATTTGTGCTAATTCCCTAAGTATGTCAAGTGTATTTTGACCAAAGGCTTCTCCTGCCTGCTCGCTAATGGCATGGAGCTCCTTCATGGACTCCCCTAAGTTCACAGCTACATAAGACCCTTATGGGAATTGTGTAGTACGTTCTGTTTTGTATCCACCCAAACCATTCTGATGTGTTTATGTGTTTAAATTGTGTTGCCAAGTTTGATGATGCATGAATTAAGTTGTTTACAAATTGTTGATATATTAAGGATCGAAAAATATGCGTATCTTGATTCAATGTGAGCTTTAAAAAGGTTTTTGTTTACTATCGATTATAAAATTGTTACCCATGAGCTTTAAGCTCACCCCTCCATTTCCGCCCCATCTTCAGGTGAAGAGCATGAGAACAAGTAACCAAGGGTCATGTCATTAATCCGACTTTGCATACTGTTGCATGTGCATGCCTTGGCCCCTCTAATATGTCAAAAATGGGTGGCTATTGGTTACATGTTTTTGGCCTCCTCTAAGTCAAAAATAGATGCACCTTTCAGGCTTTGTATTTTTCGCCATGTTAGGCTAAAATCTTTAAGATCTTCAAGCGTGGTTTTTGGTGAGCAATGATTGCGCACAGATTGAATTTTTTTTTGGATAGATGCTTAGGGACTTCAGCTATAATTAGAAAGGATGATTGCAGGCTTAAAAACACACCACTCCTTCCTACAAATTCTCTCATCCTCTCTTCAGTTATTTTCTGTATACTTATGAGTTTTGAAAGCCTTTTGTTCCAGCCTTTGTACTTATATACATTCCCCACATATTAGTAAAATTGCTCACCCTCCAGCCGTGGACGTAGGTCATATTGACTGAACCATGTAAATCTTTGTGCTCTGTCCCATTTATTTTGTCTATCTTTATTTTTGTTACTATTTTTTGGGCTATTAAATTCAACCGGTATCCGATCTAAGGGCATTTTATCTTAACAAATTAATATCAAACCTTCTCCTGTTGTTCTAACTTACTGTATGCTTTGTGGTTGCCACTAAGGTGGACCCTCCAAATCAGAAGGTAACTTAGATTTTTATTGTGAGTCTAAATAGGGCCCACTGCCTTGATTTTATCTTATGGAGCCCACTGTCTCAGATTTATCTTGCAAGAATCGTTGTCTCGGTTTTATTTTGTGGGGCCCACTACTTCAGGTTTATCTTATGGGTCCCACTACCTCTATTTTATTTTGTGGGACCCACTACATTAGTTTTGTAAACAGAGTTCAGCTTTGCTTGTGGAGTCCACGTCTTGACTTTACCTGTGGGGCCCACATCGAGTGCTTTTGTGGAGTCCGTTGTCCCAGTTTCTCGTGTGGGGCCCACATGTAGAAAAATAGTCAAAATATCAATTTTTTGGCCATCATGATGATAACGAAGACCTCTATTGAAAAGTTTAACCGGAGTGTTAATTTTAGTATGTGGCAGCTCAAGATGCAAGCCATTTTAATATAAGATAGATGTGAGATTGCACTTAATGGAGTGGAGAAAAAGCCAGTAGATATGGTATCAAATATATTCACGGATCTAGATAAAAAGACTAGATTAGCCATCATATTGAATCTCTCCGATGAAGTTTGCAGGAGGTTGCTAGTGAAAACACAGCCAAAGGTATGTGGGACAAATTGAAAGCTGTGTACATGAAGAAGACAGTGAAAAATCGGCTTTATTTGAAACAAAAATTGTACATGTTGAGGATGATAGAAGGTACATCTATTCTTTCATATCTGGATAAATTTGATTCTCTTATTTTGTATTTGAAGAATGTAGATGTAAAAATTGAGGATCAAGACCAAGCCATATTATTGTTATGTTTCCTTCCTCAGTCCTTTAAATGTTTTCGTGATACTATGATTTATGGAAAAGAATCAGTCTCATATAATAGTATTAAATCTGCATTAAAGTCAAAAGAGCATATTGATAGGGACATCACTGGGGAGACTAATGGAAGTTAGGCAGAGGGACTATTCATACGAGGTAGATCTGAAAATAGAGATTTTGAAAGAAGTAGATCCAAAGGCAGGTCAAAATCTAGGCATAGAAATAAAATTTGTAATTATTGCAAGAAAAAGGGGCATATAAAGGCTGACTTGTTGGAACCCCTCCCTGGTGAGTCACGGGTCTGACGTCCTACGTGACATCTGGACGAGTAGCCCATGAGGGAGGAATTCCCCACCACTTGAAGACTAAAAAATGAACTTATTTTAATGTCATCCGAATTGATCTTGTAAGATTCACCCTAATCTCTCTCAATAAAAAAGATCTTCTTAGGGCCCAAACTTAAATCCGATTCTTAAGCTAAAATGAAAATTTCATGCCTCTATAATAAGAACTAAAAATTCACCTCAATCGGATCTCTATAAATCGAGAAATCACCAAAATAAGGAATCATATTAAAAAACTCTATTCAATTGTCTTCCTTCGATTTAATCAGTAAAATTCAACTCAAACCCAAAAATTATAAATTTTGCGTGAGAGGGTAGAAATTTGTTTAGAAAACCAATCCTTCGAAAATCAATTAAATCGGAGGTCAAACGAACAATTTACAAACCAAAAAAAAAAGGTTGGGTGAGCTTTGGAAAACGCTCGCCCACTGGGCCGAATAGTTACGCTCGCCCGTGAGGTTGAGCGTTTACGCTCGCCTGCGAGGTCGAGCAATTTTGCTCTCCCGCGGGGCAGAATGGTTAAGCTCGCCTGCGAGGCCAAGCGTTTACGCTCGCCCGTGAGGTCGAGTAATAACGCTCGCCCGTGGGGCTGAACGATTACGCTCGCCCGGGAGGCTGAGCTGTTACACTCACCCGCGAGGTTGAGAAATAATGCTCGCCTGCGAGGCCGAGCTATTACGCTCACCCTTGAGGCGAGTGTTAAGAAAGCGCTTGTCTGCTAGGTGAGCGGTACTAAGGGGCCAGTTCACCTGGCCACTCCTACACTTGGATTTTTGAAAATTTATCTCTTTTCATACAGAATTCCAAAATTCGAAAGTTTTGTATCAATAAAAAGCTAAAAGGCGATTTACAACTTTTATGAAGAAGCAAAAATCAATAAGGCTCTAAGGAAGTGAAAACCTTCCAAATAAACTGCTTAGACAAAACACTTTCCAACAGTAACTGCATTCTTTCAAACCTTATAACTTCTTAATCCTAAGTCCAAAAGTGACATATCATATACTAAGGGAAAGCTCTAAACATGAACTACAATCTTCAAGAAGACCTCCCAATCCAATTCAAACTCTAAGAGGGTCAAAAACCCAGTCGAAATTTTTGCCAATTAAAAGAAATTTGGACAGCATCTCCCCTAAAATTCAACTAGCCAAAAATCATCAACCTTCAATCAATTTCCAGCACCTGCACACAAAAACTTCAATCTCCACATTCTTCAATCTCCCAACTCCAAACCAATCCATGCCAATCCATAATTTAACTCAAATGGCAGCAACCACACACCTATTCATCTAGTCATTTTCAAACTATAAACCAATACATTTTAAAGCAATATATACAAGAATACTTTACAACTCAATTCTCTTGTATTTACAAGAAAAACATAGGTTATTACAAAGCTTTAGAGGGCATTTTAGCCCTAATACATCAAAAGTATTAAAAGTGCAAAATACAAAGAAAGATCATTGATCCAAAATGCATCTAAAGCTTTATTTGAAAATAAAGCTTCAAAAGTAAAATGCATAGGAGTAATGCCTCAATCCCAATGCGCTTACTCATTTTCTCGCTCGTCGCCTGTGGAGGGGAAAAGGGGTGTGAGCTCGACGGCTCCATGGGTAAAAATTTAATAACTAAGAATAAGCATGCAAAAATTCTTTAACAACTTCTTTTCAAAGCAATGTTACCAAAAACACTTTTGCCATAAAGAATTCCTCATCAAGTTCAATTTAGTTAAAACATTTACAAGAGAAATCAACGATTACATAGCAATGTCACACAAACACATAGAAGATGGTTTGGGTGTATCCAAACGGAATGTACTACATATTCCCGCGAAGCGGTCAAGTGTAGCCGTGAACTTATGAGAGTCCGTGAGGAGCTCCAAGGCCACTAGCGGGCAGGCGGGAGAAGCCTATGAAATAGACAAGTGCACTTGACTCTTAAGGGACCACCACAAACCCATATAAACATGCATTTAACATAATTCACACATAATCGCCCAAAATGGCATTTTTCTGAAATCACATGTTCTAATCTTTTTCACTTGATAAACACTTTTACAAACATTTCTATGCAAAAGACACACAATGCAAGTTTAAAACATCCCAAAGAGTGATAAATACAATATTGTAAGTCATTGGAAAGCAATAAATGGCATTTATGATGAAATCTTTAATATGCTTATTAACTCAATTATTAAAAAATCACCCATCTTAATTCCTTTAGCTTTGAGCTTGGTCAATTTGCCTTTCCTGCAACATCCCACTCCCGTATGACCCGAACCCGACATCGATGGTGATATCCGAATCCATGCCCTGCGAGGGTGGCGTGCTACATCACTCAATTAAAACTCAGTATAATTTTTTTTGACAACATAAGCATATACTAGCGGAAAATCGTTAACATACATAATCATCGGTAAAGGCAGTGGCCATGGGGGCCCTTTTCATAAATACAATTTATTTCAGTCTATCGACTTACAAATTGATCTAATCATTAATACAAAAATTCAGAAAAAATACAATTCTATCAGACATTAATGCAGACGCGAACTGGTCCCCGACCACTTCTCTCACTCACAAGCAGATGTTATACGCCCGTTGCCTAACGGGGTATTCTTCTGGGTCCTGAAAAATAATTACAAATTTTGGGTGAGTATTGCGAACTCAGTGAGTGACCATCATCGATGGTCCACCCAGTCACATAATACAATTTGCATACGTTGAACTTTATTTCATAATGCACATTCACACACACATCTACAGAATTTGATCTCTATGATTGAGTGAAAGGCAAAATGCCTTATATTTATGTGATAACAATCATGTGGTACTTATGAATGTGAAATTTTGAAATAACTGTGATATGCTTGAGAGTTGCATGAAACATAATGGTTGTTGTGACCAAATTCACCACCGATCAGAGCTTTAAGCTCAACGAGTGAAAATGAGCCTTGAGCTCATAAGTGATTCAAAGCCTCAGGCTCAACGTTTGCGACATATGCATTCCATGCATGAATGCATGATCAGTTAATGAAAGTTGTGACTGGAGCAACCACCGAGAGCTAAAAGCTCAATGTATTTGGGCCTCGAGCCCACAGTGATTCAGAGCCTCAGGCTCAACAATTAATGCGCCCATATTGGGACAGTTTTAGGTGCTTGGTCACATTTTCTCTAACTCCAATTGCCTCTCTTGACCTTAATCAAAGCAAAAAAATCCCATATTAACATGAGATGTCAAAATTGGCACATCTTAGGAAAAGAAAGCATGAATTTGATCCTATATAACCTTACCCATAAATTTCCTAAGCTATTAAAACCAAAATCCATCTATAATTCCAAAAGATTTTTGAAATTCCCTGACCTTAAAAGCCACTCACGAATCTCTCTTCTTGCCTTTAATGGAAGCTTAATCCTTCCCTTTCCTATTTCCTTCTTAAAGGACTCTTAGAATCTCTTAAGAAAATCACAAAGCCCTAACCTCTTCTTCTTCTTCTTCTTCTTCTTTTTTCCACCGAGAATTTCCTTATTTCCTTTCTCCTTGCAAGTTTCGAAAGCCTCTCTTAAATGATTTAGCTAATTTGCTTCTTAACTTAAAGCCTAAGGCTAAAACTACGTAGTTTCACTTACCCTCTCTTTAAACTTACAATTTTCATCCTCTTCTTTAACCAAATGACCACATTCCTTTAGCTTCCTCCCTTCTTCCTTTAATGATTATACAAAGACTAACTTACCCCTCCTTCTTAGCCTTAACTTTAAGAACCTAAACAATCTACCCAAATTGCCCCCAAACCATCTTATTCCTTTCCTTTAATTTCTAACAACATAAACAACTCTAATTTAAACTTAATCCTTCCATTTAATTTAGGCACTAAAACTTATTCTAACCAACAGGAATTTGGCAACCTAAACCTCAAAATAATTTAAACAAGCTTATTTAATAAGAAAGAGGAATCGGGGCCTAACATTTCTCCCCCCTGAAAAGAATTTCGTCCTTGAAATTCTTACCTGAATCAATGAAGAGATGAGGATACTTCTCCCTCATAGCTTCCAATGGCTCCCACGTGGCCTCTTCCACTGAATGGTTCCTCCATAAGACTTTTACTAGCTGCACTGTCTTGTTTATGAGAGCCTTTTCTTTTGTATCCAAAATCTGCACTGGAAGCTCCTCATAACTCAAATCATCACTCAATTGAACTTCATCAGCTTGAATGACATGAGAAGGATCTGATCGGTATCTCCTCAACATAGAAACATGAAAAACATCATGAATCTGTGATAACTCTGGAGGCAATGCTAACTTGTTAGCTAACGAAACAATCCTCTCCAGAATCTCATAAGGCCCCACATACCTTGGACTCAACTTACCCTTCTTTCCAAATCTCAGAATCCCTTTCCAAGGAGAAGTCTTAAGAAGAATTTTCTTGCCGATCTCATACTCCATCTCCTTCCGATGAGCATCTTCAAAACTTTTCATCCTATCTTGAGCTGCTTTTAGCCTGTGCTTAATCAAGTTGACCTTATAAACTATCAACTGAATCAACTCTGGACTCAAAAGTTTCCTGTCTCCCTCTTCATCCCAACACATCGGAGTCCTACATCTCCTCCCATACAGAGCTTCATAAAGAGCCATCTGAATGCTCGAATGATACGAATTATTGTAAAAAAATTTGATCAATGGCAACTGTTCATGCCATGCTCCCTTAAAATCTATCACACATGCTGTAACATCCCGTTACCGAGGTGATGGGTATATCTGTAATTTGGATCAGGTTAAGATTGAGTACAGGCTAATGTGAGTTGTGCATGCATTATATTTCTGTAGTCATCGGTAAATGATTATTGATGACATAAGCATATGAATATACGTACATGTATGACAATTTCCCGATTGAATTGTGGAAAATTTGAAATTGTGCGATAAGTGTATAAATGAGGTTTTGAAAATGGAATTGGAAATGAAATGGATTTTCGAATATTGGAAATTGAAATTTGAGTATAGGAATATGTAATTCCTAATTTTGTGAATTTATAGGAATTTTTCTGAAATTTTTAGAGAATCGAGTCCAGACCGGAAAAATGGTATAATGACTGATAAACTGGATTCCGGGTCCGAGATTGATTGGCAATTGAAATGAGACAATTTGAGTTATGATTTTAGGATTTAATATAAATTGTTATTGTGAAATTGGGAGTAAAACAGAATAAGAAATTAGATTGAGGTGGTTCAGATTTGGACTTGTGGCAATTAAATTGCCAAGCAAGCCCTAGATATTTTGTTTATAAATTGAAATCGTCCGTATCGTCATCCACGAATTTCCTTTGTTTTCAAAGGAAATGGGTTTTGCTGTGGATGGAGAAAACTTGGGATTTGGAGATTCTTGAGAAATTTTTGGAGGATTAAAGCTTGAATCAAGTAAGTCTTTTGTTTCCTCATGATGTAAATCGTTTAATTTGATCATTGATTGAGTTTTGAAATTGTTTAGAAATTTAGAAAGTTTCGGATGATAGGGTTTTAAAGTTTTGATTTGGGTTTTTGATGAAAAATGAGTTAAAGGATGATCTGAGG
Source organism: Erythroxylum novogranatense (assembly GCA_029891385.1). NCBI lineage: Eukaryota > Viridiplantae > Streptophyta > Magnoliopsida > Malpighiales > Erythroxylaceae > Erythroxylum > Erythroxylum novogranatense. The sequence goes on along the minus strand of CM057232.1, from coordinate 80,842,867 downwards.
TTAGAAATAAGTTGGGTTTAATGTTTAAAAGTGATTGAGAGTGTTTAGAATGGATTTGGATGAATTAAAATCAGAAAATCGAATTTACGGGCTTCGGATCTGAATCGGTTTAGCACGCCGCGACGTGATGAACACGCCATGCGAGATACCCTCCACTCTGCACCATGAGGTGGGCGATGCACACCGCAATGAGTAAATCCTTCCGCACGCCGCAAGGCAAGGACGAGACGTCTGCGTGACGCGATGAAGTCACGCCGGGAGAAGGTCGCACGCACGCCTTGTGCGAGGACAACGATGAAGGCCAATGGTGATTCTTTTAATTGGAGAAATTTGAGTTCAACTTTGAATTGGTTCGATTGATGGTAATTTTGAGGATTAATTTCTTATGAGTTTGGCTATTGGATCAATTGAATTTCTGAGACTAGAAATTGCAATTCCGAAGAAATGAAATCAGATGATTATGAGGTGATTATTACAAGTAATGAGTTTGAGGTTTTTGACTTCAAATGAATTGATTCCTCAATGATTAATCGAAAATTTGAGACTAAGAATATTGAATAAATGAGATGGAAATTCGAAATTTGAATTCGCTGATTATCGGAATTGAGTGATAAATGAATAGTGATTATGATTTTAATTGAAATGTGACCTAAGAGTACAGAGATTAATAAATTGAATTTTGGTATTTGGAATCGTTATGGATTAGAGTGAGAAAGATCGAATTGAGAAAATTCGAGAACTGGATCGGGAATGTCATAACATGTATAGTATTTATCGCATTTGTTAAATATGTATTATTATTGATTGAAATTGGTATATTTGGTAATGTGTGATTTATTTGATTTGACATAGAGGTTCCGATGGATCGACATTCCACGGATAGTATTGAGACTTCCAGTCAGAGTTTCGGAAGTGCGGTGAGTAACCTAGTTGGTTTCTCAACCTATATGTGTTTAATTTATTGCACAGATGCCATGTGGAGTTAAGGATGGATATATGTGATTGCTTTTGATTGATTTCGGACCATGGGTTTTCGAAATATTGAAAATGTGAGATTGAAGTGTTAATGTGAGTAAGTGTATTTGAATGCCTCAAAGTAAATGATAGTAAATGCATATGATCGCAATAGGACGAAAGGTTCAAGAAATGAGATATGACCGTATAATGTGAATGACTGAAAATGGAAAGTGAACATATGCATTCATGCATAGTTAAATGATCAGATTAATGATAGTTGTTGACTGAGACGCCATCAATATTTGAGGATGCCAGCGGTAAAACCCAAGAACACACGCCGCAATAAAACACTGCAAACACCTATGGGTGGGGTGTGGGTCCTATTATGTGAAAGGGATTAGTGCATACCCAGTGGGCTCTCCTATCCCTAATGTGAGTGGGCGAGTGCATACTCGGAGGGCCCTCCTACTTGCCAAAATGTGATTATTGATTTACGATTGCGCTCGGTCACAACAATGAAATGAAACTGAAAGTGTCACATGCATACTGCATATGTAAATGATCTAAAGTGAAATTTGATTGCATGTGAATATATGAAAGTGTGAATATGTGATTCAGTGTGTATATGAATTGTGAATGCATGAGTTGGGTGAACCATCGATGATGGTTTCTCACTGAGTTCGCAAACTCACCCAACATTGCAATTATTTTTTAGGAATTGAAGAGTACCTCGTTAGGCTAACGGGAGTATGATCGTTGCTAGCAAGGCAGAGTAACGGGTCAGGATCAGTGTCGTCACATCTGCATGAGTACAGTGTTTTGTTTAGTGGACCCTAGCTTAATAAATGTAATAGTGTATTGAGATTTTGATTACTGAATTGTGTTCAGAAATGGCATCGAGCCCAGTTGGGTCATGCCTTTCTGCTTATGTACTGATTGAGCACTGTTGAGTGCTAATTAATAACTGAAAGTGTTTTGTATCTGAAAATGTTTTTGTGATATGTCGGGCCCAAAGTGTGTTTTGATTTCCGCGCGTTAAAACGTTTTTGGAAGAAAAATTTCATAACGAGTTTTAAAGTGTATTTGATTTGCTCTAGCATACTACCCTCGCGGGTCACGGGCTCGGATATCACTGTAGATGTCGAGTTCGGGTCACGCGGGAGTGGGGGGCTACATTTGTGGTATCAAAGCCCAGAAGTACAATCTTAAATGGGCTTTCTGAAAAGTGTGTCAAAGTGCATGCATATATGTCACGTCTCGGCAGACGGTGACAACTGATCCCCAGTCTAGCATATGAGTCTCATACATGAGCCTGTAATAGTGGTTTAAGTAATTAGAAATACTGAGACAAAGAGAATACATTAGAATGTGATAAAAAGGAAATTGTGAATGTTGTGAAATAAGAAAAAGTATATGGTTCGATTTGACAAATGAGGATTTAGTGTATATGTTATGAAAGGCAATATCAGTGTTATACTGGAGTGTATCTTGGGATGGAGAATAAATATGAATGTATAGTGGTGAATTGATAGAGGAAATAGCGATATGATAAAATTGGTAAGATTGACGATGGTATAAGCAAAGTGAATGGAAATAAAGTGTTACATGTTTTATAGAGAATACAATTGGGTTAGATTTCGGTGATAAGAGTTATGAATAGGATTTCGACTTAAATTTAGAATGTGTTAGCGGAAATCGAGAATGATTGTATAGCTATGATATTGATTTGAGAGTGAAAATTTATGGGTATGATCTGATAATGAAAGGATTGAAATATAAGAAAATGATAATGAAAGACGAAATAGATGTCTAAGGTTAAGATTGATTTGTCTTTATGAGCGCATATCGATTAGAAGGGTACTATGGTTGGCGAGTTAGTGGATAACCACCACTCATAGTTCTTATGGTGTAAAGTTCGATATGAGTTAGAATAAGAAATAAAAGTGAGCATAGTGATCTATTGGAATGTGTTGAGATTGTAAATATGATATGAATGGAAGTATAGATTGGATAGTGTAAGTGATTAGTTGGTGAATTATTCCACATCTATTTCTCGATATTGATGAAACGATCTAGATGATATGTACCTCAATGAACAGTATTAACAAGGATGTTCTGATTTATATGAATTGAGGCATAACCGATTCATATGGGATAGTATAAGTATAGTTAAAAAAAATTGATTCCTTAAAGTATTGCGAATGTCTGGCAAGAAATGTGACCATTGTTGATGATTAAGAATTTTATGAGTGGTATTGATGAAAATAGATAGAAATCTTCTACAAAGAAGAGTTCTCCTGAATTGGGTTGAGTTGATTAAATGATTTAATTGGAGATACATAAATGAAAAGATATTATTGAGAGTCCAAATCCTGTTGGAGACTCAAGAGTAAGAAATAAAATATGTGACTAAAAGGATGCGTGTTATGCTAAGGTAAAGAATCTGATTGTGTAATAGGGTTATGAAACAGTGAAAAGAAATTAGATGCGTAATTGGGGAAAATATCGATTATAATATTGGTGTAAAAATGTTTGGAAAGTACAAGTGAATTTGACGAATGTGTTATCGACCTAGTTTGTAATGCGAGTGAATAAATTGAATTATGTGGAGAAATTAGTGTAAAAGAACAGGTGTCAGAATATGTTATGATGAAATTGAGAAAGTTATAAGAAAAATTTGTTCCTCCTTGGAGACAATCGATAATTAGAAAATTATACGAAGAGATCATGGGTATGAGGAGGTTATTATGCTAATGAAAGGTAAAATGTATCAATTGTGTTTAGAGTGGATAATGATTATAAGCATAGACGAGAAATTAAATGCATTTGGAAAATGGAATGTATAAATTGGCACAGTTGAGGAAATTGTTTATTATGCAAGTGTCGTAAGAATGAATCTTAATTGATCAACTAAAGAGTGGTTGAATCAGTATTCGAATATGGCACATTGGGAGACTTAATGTTGATAGAGGTAATGATAAAATGCGAAATTGCAAGGGACATGTGTATACAAGATTTGGAGATGATACAATATTTATCAAAGTGTCCTAAAAAGGGTTATGATGCAATCAATATAATCTCATGGGTCGAATTGTGATTTGAAGACTGATAGATATTGTACTGGATATTGTTTGAAAAATTTGGAGACCCTATTCATATAGAAATGTGTTTAGATGTATCTATGGATACGCAAAGCAATAATGATTATATTAGTGAATTTGAAAGTATTAAAAAAAAAGGATTATGCGATTGAGATATTTCAGGAATTTGAAAGATTTGAACAGAATTATGTGTTTGAGTGTTTCAGAATTTAGTAGTAATGCAATGTGAAGTATTGAATTGGAAAATGTGCTGGCAGAAATTTCAATTTGAGTGATAAGGTTATTAAACCTATTGTCTTCTTGTGGGTGTTGTCGAATTAGTATGGGACAAAAGAAAATATTATGGGCAATTGGATTTTCAAATCGGATGTGTGTGTAAAAGGATTGGCAAAGCGAATTGTGAACTTCAAAATGCGACCGTATTGAGGAATTGTAAATGAATTCGACTTTTGAGAAATTAATTGTTAGGATGAATTAAGAAATATGGGTACTACCTCTTGAAGGAACTATTAGAGAAATTGTAAGGCAGTTAAAATTTGATGTATGAGTAAGAGTCATGGAAAGAGTAATTGATGGGTTAGAATGTAAAATCAAATGATTATGTGTGTGAGTAACCAACAGACTTGATCATTAGAGATAAATGTGAAATCGATATTATGGAGTTCATAGGGATATGAGATTGAGGTGCAGTTCAAATTGGTTGAGTGCATATCAAATTGCTATTGGTGTTACCATTTGGAAAGTGTATAAGGGCTAAAGGTGTGCTCTATTAGAGGCAGTGTTGATCGAGTAAAATGAATCAGTAATAGGGATTGAGAAATCATAGTTAATGATAATGAGTCGAAATGACTATTATATCGAGAGTTTTAGAATTTTATGAAATTGGTGTTTGACCCTATAGTGATGTAATTAGATAATCGATTAATGAAATGTTTTGAAGTGTATCGCCTCGACCAAGATACTTCTGAAATAAAGATAAAGGTAAAATTTGGGAAATTAAATTTGTTATAAGTGGCCTCGATGTGATTGTCTTTGTGAATAAAACTATAAATTGGTGAGTCAATGTAAAACTAAAAGGGTGATTTGGATTTGTAAAGTGTTATATGGATGAGATAGGAATATTGATATGATCGGATGTGTGTATGATTGGATTGAAAATAAAGAATAGTGAGTATAGTGTGGAATTTGAGAAAGGAAAAAGAGGTAATTGATTATATTAATTTCAATGAATTGACAGAAACTCATTTTGTATTGTATAGTGGGAAAACAGTATTATAGTGATCGGATTAATTCCCCTGCCATCCTGATCAATTGTATATGAAATTTCGAGGACGAAATTTTATTAGGAGGGGAGAATTGTAACATCCCGTTACCGAGGTGACGGGTATATCTGTAATTTGGATCAGGTTAAGATTGAGTACAGGCTAATGTAAGTTTTGCATGCATTATATTTCTGTAGTCATCGGTAAATGATTATTGATGACATAAGCATATGAATATACGTACATGTATGACAATTTCCCGATTGAATTGTGGAAAATTTGAAATTCTGCGATAAGTGTATAAATGAGGTTTTGAAAATGGAATTGGAAATGAAATGGATTTTCGAATATTGGAAATTGAAATTTGAGTATAGGAATATGTAATTTCTAATTTTGTGAATTTATAGGAATTTTTCTGGAATTTTTAGAGAATCGAGTCCAGACCGGAAAAATGGTATAATGACTGATAAACTGGATTCCGAGTCCGAGATTGATAGGCAATTGAAATGAGACAATTTGAGTTATGATTTTAGGATTTAATATAAATTGTTATTGTGAAATTGGGAGTAAAACAGAATAAGAAATTAGATTGAGGTGGTTCAGATTTGGACTTGTGGCAATTAAATTGCCAAGCAAGCCCTAGATATTTTGTTTATAAATTGAAATCGTCCGTATCGTCATCCACGAATTTCCTTTGTTTTCAAAGGAAATGGGTTTTGCTGTGGATGGAGAAAACTTGGGATTTGGAGATTCTTGAGAAATTTTTGGAGGATTAAAGCTTGAATCAAGTAAGTCTTTTGTTTCCTTATGATGTAAATCGTTTAATTTGATCATTGATTGAGTTATGAAATTGTTTAGAAATTTAGAAAGTTTCTGATGATAGGGTTTTAAAGTTTTGATTTGGGTTTTTGATGAAAAATGAGTTAAAGGATGATCTGAGGTTAGAAATAAGTTGGGTTTAATGTTTAAAAGTGATTGAGAGTGTTTAGAATGGATTTGGATGAATTAGAATCGAAAATCTGAATTTCGGCTTCGGATCTGGCGGGTTCATGCGCTTGCGCGTCGATGTGATGAACACGCCGCGGCGAGATACCCCCAGTCTGCACACCGCGAGGTGGGCGATGCACACCGCGGCGAGTAAATCCTTCCGCACGCCGCGGCAAGCAAGGACGTACGCCGCGACGAGCAGATGAAGTCACGCCGAGGGGAGAAGGTCGCACGCACGCCGCGACGAGGACACTGATGAAGGCCAATGGTGATTCTTTTAATTGGAGAAATTTGAGTTCAACTTTGAATTGGTTCGATTGATGGTAATTTTGAGGATTAATTTCTTATGAGTTTGGCTATTGGATCAATTGAATTTCTGAGACTAGAAATTGCAATTCCGAAGAAATGAAATCAGATGATTATGAGGTGATTATTACAAGTAATGAGTTTGAGGTTTTTGACTTCAAATGAATTGATTCCTCAATGATTAATCAAAAATTTGAGACTAAGAATATTGAATAAATGAGATGGAAATTTGGAATTTGAATTCGCTGATTATCGGAATTGAGTGATAAATGAATAGTGATTGTGATTTTAATTGAAATGTGACCTAAGAGTACAGAGATTAATAAATTGAATTTTGGTATTTGGAATCGTTATGGATTAGAGTGAGAAAGATCGAATTGAGCAAATTCGAGAACTGGATCGGGAATGTCATAACATGTATAGTATTTATCGCATTTGTTAAATATGTATTATTATTGATTGAAATTGGTATATTTGGTAATGTGTGATTTATTTGATTTGACATAGAGGTTCCGATGGATCGACATTCCACGGATAGTATTGAGACTTCCGTGTCAGAGCTTCGGAAGTGCGGTGAGTAACCTAGTTGGTTTCTCAACCTATATGTGTTTAATTTATTACATGATGCCATGTGGAGTTAAGGATGGATATATGTGATTGCTTTTGATTGATTTCGGACCATGGGTTTTCGAAATATTGAAAATGTGAGATTGAAGTGTTAATGTGAGTAAGTGTATTTGAATGCCTCAGTGTAAATGATAGTAAATGCATATGATCGCAATACCGGACGAAAGGTTCGAAGAAATGAGATATGACTGTATAATGTGAATGACTGAAAATGGAAAGTGAACATATGCATTCATGCATAGTTAAATGATCAGATTAATGATAGTTGTTGACGAGGGCGCCATCAATATTTGAGGATGCCGCGGTAAAACCCGCAAACACACGCCGCAGTAAAACCTGCAAACACCTATGGGTGGGGTGTGGGGTCCTATTATGTGAAAGGGATTAGTGCATACCCAGCGGGCTCTCCTATCCCTAATGTGAGTGGGCAGTAGTGCATACTCAGAGGGCCCTCCTACTTGCCAAAAATGTGATTATTGATTTCTGATTGCGCTCGGTCACAACAATGAAATGAAACTGAAAGTGTCACATGCATACTGCATATGTAAATGATCTAAAGTGAAATTTGATTGCATGTGAATATATGAAAGTGTGAATATGTGATTCAGTGTGTATATGAATTGTGAATGCATGAGTTGGGTGAACCATCGATGATGGTTTCTCACTGAGTTCGCAAACTCACCCAACATTGCAATTATTTTTTAGGAATTGAAGAGTACCTCGTTAGGCTAACGGGAGTATGATCGTTGCTAGCAAGCGCGCAGTAACGTCGGGATCGATGTCGTCACATCTGCATGAGTACAGTGTTTTGTTTAGTGGGCCTAGCTTAATAAATGTAATAGTGTATTGAGATTTTGATTCTTGAATGTGTTGAAAATGGCATCGAGCCCAGTTGGGTCATGCCTTTACCTTATGTCTTGATTGAGCAATTTGTTGAGTGCTAATTAATAACCGAAAGTGTTTTGTATCTGAAAATGTTTTTGTGATATGTCAGCCCAAAGTGTGTTTTGATTTCCGAGTTAAAGCGTTTTTGGAAGAAAAATTTCATAACGAGTTTTAAAGTGTATTTGATTTGCTCTAGCATACCACCCTCGCGGGTCACGGGCTCGGATATCACTGTAGATGTCGGGTTCGGGTCACGCGGGAGTGGGGTGCTACACATGCCCTGAGCATTCCCTCAAGGGTCCGAATGGTCCTCTCAGATTGTCCATCTGTGTGAGGATGGAAAGCAGTGCTAAAACTCAACTTAGTGCCCAAAGCTTCCTGCAAACTGCCCCAAAATCTCGAAATAAAACGAGGATCCCTATCAGACACTATCAAATCTGGGATCCCATGCAATCGCACAATCTCATCAATGTACTTCTTGGTTAGTACATGTAGAGGATCAGTTTGTTTGATTGCCAGAAAATGGGCTAACTTTGTCAATCTATCTACAATCACCGATATGGCATCATGCCTCCTACTGGTCTTGGGCAATACCATCAGAAAGTCCATAGTCACTCTCTACCACTTCCACTCAGGAATGGATAATGGCCTTAACTGGCCTGAAGGTGCCTGGTGTTCAGTCTTGACTTGCTGACACACTAGACACTTACCTATATATTAGGCCACGTCTTTCTTCATCCCTCTCTACCAAAAATGCTCCTTAAGATCCCTGTACATCCTGGTGCTACCTAGATGCATAGCATAAGGCACATTGTGCGCCTCATCCAGAATCTCATCCTTCACCTCCTTGGCATCTGGAATACAGAGCCTATTCCCGACTGTCAGGAGTCCATCATCACTCACCACCATATCAGACCTCTTGCCCTACTGAACCTCTTCTCGCAGCTTACTCAGTTCTACATCCTGAACCTGTAACTCTCTCACTTTTACTCTGAGGATCGGTCTCACCCTAAAGGTAGCAACGACACAATCAGACTCCTCCTGCTTGAAACTGATCCTGAACTTAGTCATCTCTTCCAATAGCGGCAGATAAACTGTCTGAACATATGCTATGGAATACTTCCTGCTTAAGGCATCTGCGACTACATTTGCCTTGCCTGGATGGTACTCAATCAACAGGTCATAGTCTTTAAGTAGTTCAATCCACCTCCTTTGTCTCAAATTCAGCTCCTTCTGACTTAACAGGTATTTGAGACTCTTGTGATCAGTGAAGATCCTAGTCTAAACTCCATACAAATAATGCCTCCAGATCTTCAAGGCAAAGATCATAGCTACTAATTCCAGATCGTGGGTCGGATAATTCAACTCATAAGACATTAGTTGCCGTGAGGCATATGCTATCACCTTATCTCCCTGCATAAGTACACATCCTAACCCCTTACAGGAAGCATCACTATTCACGATATAACTCCCCTCTCTTGTGGGCAAAGCCAAAACTGGAGCATTGGTCAATTTGCGCTTGAGCTCCTCAAAACTTTGCTGGCATTCATCACTCCAGACAAACTTCTGATTCTTTCTTAATAATTTGGTCAAAGGAGCAGCAATCAGGGAAAAACCATCCACAAATCTCCTGTAGTAGCCAACCAAACCCAGAAAGCTCCTCACTTTTGTCACTGTCATCGGGGCATGCCAATTTACTACTGCTTCAATTTCTTTGGATCCACATGCACCCCATTCTCAGAGATAATGTGACCAAGGAAGACCACTTCATGTAGCCAAAATTCACATTTGGTGAATTTGACATACAGTTTCCTCTCTCTCAATCTCTGCAATACAATCCTCAAGTGTTCCTCATGCTCTTCTACACTCTTTGAATACACCAGAATGTTGTCGATGAACACTATCACAAACTGATCCAAAAACTCCTTAAAGACCCTGTTCATCAGATCCATGAAAGCAACTGGAGCATTGGTTAGTCCAAAAGGCATAACCAAAAATTCATAATGCCCATACCGTGTTCTGAAGGCTGTCTTGCTCACATCAGACTCCTTAATTCTAAGTTGATGGTAGCCAGACCTGAGTTCAATCTTAAAGAAGACTGTTGCTCCCTGCAGTTGATCAAACAAATCATCTATCCGAGGCAAAGGATACTTGTTTTTCACTATTACCTTATTGATCCTCCTGTAGTCAATACACATCCTCCAAGTTCCATCTTTCTTTTTAACAAATAAGAACGGTGCTCCCCAAGGTGCGGAACTTGGTCTAATAAACCCCTTCTCTAACAACTCTTCCAACTGCTCCTTAAGCTCTTTCAGCTCAGCTAGAGCCATCCTGTAAGGTGGAATAGAAATAGGGGTCATCCCGGGAGTCAAGTCAATAGCAAGCTCGATCTACCTCTCTAGTGGCAAACCGGGTAACTCCTCTGGGAACACATCAGAAAATTTCCTCACAATAGGAATATCCTCCAACCTGCTTTCCTTCACACTGGTATCAACGATACACACCAAGAAAGCTTCACACTCTCTACCCATCAATTTATCAGCTAACAAAGCTGAAACAAGCCTTGGCGGTGATATCTTTCTGTCCGCTCTGAAAATTACTTTCTGACCATCACCTAGATCAAACTCCACTTCCTTTAGGCCACAATCAAGCTTCGCCTGATATTTCTCCATTACATCCATCCCCACAATAACATCCAACCCCTTCAGGTCCAGAGGTAGTAGATCCACTACCAAACTAGATCCCTCAATAATAAGCTCACAATCTCTAAAGATTCGACTAACAATGACATTCCTCCCTAACGGAGTGCTAACAAGCAGAAAATTATCCAACAGAACTGGATGCATACTAGGTAAGATCATACTAGTAGAAACAAAGGAATGCGTGGAACCAGAGTCAAATAGAACATACACATCAGAATGAAATAGTTGAGCTATACCAGTAACAACTTCTAGTGCGGCTGCAGCTTCCTCCAGTGTCATAGCAAACACCCTAGCCTGTGCTTGCCCTCTCGGTCTCCTTGGAGGAATAGGTTTCCTGACTGACCCTGAGCTACCTACCCCATCAGCTGGCCTGGTCCCCACTGTCTCTGCTCTCCTCGGGACTTGAACCTGTGATCCATCCCCTCTAGTCATCTGAGGACAATATTTAATCCTATGTCCCTTCTCTCCACACTTGAAGCAGGCTCCCAATAGCTTGTAGCACTCACCCCGATGTAGCTTCCCACAATGCTCACATTGGGGGTTCTGGTTTCTTCTTCCCTCTATTCTACTGTTTCCTCCCACTGAGGAGGCTGACTTTACTGCCCCGAGCTGCTTGCTCTGTGAGAACACTTCTTGCCACCACGACTCGAGAACAGTGCTCTTCTCACCCCTGTCAGCTGTCTGAGCACTACCCCTTCCTGCTCACCTCTTGCCTAATGTTCTCCAGCTTCTCAGCCTGGAGTGCAGCATCCACCAGCTACTGATAATCACAAAAATTGTGGATAATCACCTTCTCTTTGATTCCTAGGTGGAGGCTCCCCTCAAACTTGCAGCACTTGTCTTCTTCACTGGCCTCAATGTGAGCTGCATATCGAGATAGTTGAGTGAACTTCAGCTCAAACTCGCTCACCGTCATCTCCCTCTGAGTCAGATTCAAGAACTCCCTGGCCTTCTCCTGGATATAGACCCGGGAAAGGTACTTCTTCCTAAAAATCTCTCCAAAATCCCTCCATGTCAACACTAGAGGCACAACCTGACTCTGTGGCACTGACTCCCACCAGTGGAGAGCATCCTCCTGCAGTAAGCTGACTGCATACTCCAGCTTCTCTTCATCTTTGAACTTCATCTGTACCAGGACCCTCTCTGTCTTCTTCATCCAAGATTTTGCTTCTTTTGGATTGGTGGTACCATTAAAGTCCGCCGCTTCATACTTTCTCAGCCTGTCATACTACCTGCCCCTGTCTATTGGAGCTGGCACTAGAACCTGTGATCCCTGGCCCAAGGCATAGGTGAAAGCCTGGGCAAAGGCTTGGAAGAACTGTAGATCCTGTAAGTGATAAGTCGACTTGTACCATGTGTAAGTCGACTTACACATGTTCGGTACCGATAAGTCGACTTGTTCATTGGATAAGTCGACTTGTTCAAAATCAGATCTTGTTTAATTGTGCCCTAAAGGCAATCCCTTTAGCGTTTTATTCACGATCGTGTATGCACTTTATGAATAAATAAAGAAAAGGCATTATTCATTAATTTGATATTCATAAACATTGTTTATGAATTGATTGGATCTTTAATCGAATTAATGAAGTCCATGATATATGACATAGCATGAAGGAAATTATGATGTGTTCATACTCCTGAGATTCCTATCATGTGCAATTATGTCAGTATCAGAATTCTCCCTAGTCATAGGATTAATGAGACTGGACATCATTAATTCGGATAGACTAGCACATGTCATATTCCTTGATTGGATCAAGCAGTGGATCTTAGAAACTGTAAATATGAGATATTTAGAATTGACATGTGGATGCTTACTAGCGGTAGTAAGTTCATTGGATGACCTGCCATGAGATCATCACATGGATATCTTATCTAAGTGTCAGTGATAATCTCATCATAGCAATGGTGCAAGTATCCTTAGACTTGAGGTACTCGAGGATATCTTGAATCTTGATCACGTGCTGACTCCATTCCTTGTTGCCTTCGGAGGTAACTCATAGGGTGGTGCTTGGGTGCGACTTGAGGTATTGAAGATAATTGAGTAGCCAATAAAGGATTCACCACTTTTGGATTAGCGTAAGAGATACCCATGGCCTCTTGTCGGGATCATTACTAAGTCGGCGGCGTGTATGTCATGAAGAGTGTCTTCATTGACATATAAAGTAATGAGTCCCGGGGCGAGCCGATATCACTGGGCTAGACTTCAGTCTAGTGAGAGTTGACACTTTGACCATACTCATAACCAAGTGGGGTATAGGATGGTGAAAGGACGAATTGCATGGTAATTGTCTATGGAAGGGTTCGTGATGAATACATCAAACCGATTACTTTTCGGTCAATTGGGGGTCATGATGTGTTGCTAGATACCGCTCATGACTTGCTCAGATTAATTGTTAATCTAAGTGGCCAACATAACCGGGAGCCTAAAGGGTCACACGCATAAGAGTGTTTCAGAGAATCTGTAAAATAGTAATTGGACAGAGTTCCAATTATGGAGAGCATTAGGATTAAATGGATCCCAATGGGATTGGGATATGTCCCGATGAGATCGCGACATCGATATTGCTAAGAAAGGTTTCCGGAGCTGTTTCAGCACCGGGGCCCGGCAGGTCGGTAGGACCGACCCCAGTTGGACTGGACCTTAGCATTTATATTCTAATTAATTAATTAAGTAATTAATTAATTAATTATTATATATATATGTATGCAAGCACGTGGATGGAGGAGGCTAACGAAAGAAGCTTCCATAAGGAGGCTTAGTCATCACTTTTATCATTACTAAAAGACAAAATCATGAAAGATGAAGAAGTGAGATCGTTGGTCTTACAAAAGGAAGAGAAGAAAATAGTTTCTTCACTTTTAGAAGAGCATCATCGTGGATGAGAGAAAGAGTAAAGGTTTTTGTGAAAAACCTATTTCTTCATCTTCTCCATTGATTCTTCATCTTCTCCTCCAAGGATTTCATCCTCCTTCAACGATTCCTCAAGCTCTCCAGGACAGAGGTAGGATCTAGCAGGCTTTAATCTGTTCTAGCTATTCCCGGGTCAAAGGGGTTTGATCCGGTTAGATTTTCTGATCTCTGCGTGGATCACCTTTAGAGATAGTCTCTTTTGGCTATTTAGGTTGATGTCTTCATACCGATACGGGATCCTGGGATTGGGAAAGTCCGGGAACAAAATTTTTGTTTTCCGCTTCCTGTACATATGATGTACCTCCGGGATTTTCCTACAGTGGTATCGAGGCGTCGATATCCCGTATGAAGCTATAACCTAAGCGAGATCAGAAATTCTAATGGAATTTTCTGTTGATGCATGCTATCTGTTCAGATTTCGAATTTATATTGTGATATGCTTTTCGAAATTTTTCTGCCCAGAATTGTTCATAACATGTTAGAGAATATGTCTATGAATTTTTAGAATTTATCGATTTGATTTGATATAGTTTTGCTAATTAATTCCCTAAGGTTACAGATGCTGTTTTGTGAAACGATTCTGGAACAGGCATGAGTATAAAATCGAGAATAAATTATAGAAAAATGGTTTTTTGGATTTTCCTTCACCTACATGTCTCTAAGATGTTGGTGAATGTCTGTGAGCATGGAAATTGGATTTCAAGGTGATTGGATATTTATTCACGAATTTATTCTATGCTGTTGGGAATTGCTGTGCTGATGAACACAGATTTTGAATCGGTTTTGTTATTTAGGTTGACTGAGTTTTTGATGGCCTAAAATCCTGAAAACATTCATTTAGCATTTTCTGAACATGTACTAACCTATGCAATTTTCTCAGAATTTATTGAAATTGTTTCATTGATCATTTCGAGCAATGTACAGAACTGGACAGTTTTGTGAAAATTGTTGGGACTGTTTTTCTTGGCTTGATTGAGTGTGCTTTTTCAGTTCCAATGCCTTGCACCATTTTTAATGTGATTAAAAATGTGTTATCTTGATTTAGTATGATTGCCAAACTGAATTGCTTGAATTTGTTTTTCCAAGAATTTTTGAATGCCGAATTGATCACATTAGCGTCTCGGTAGTATCTTGCATTATCTTGTTTGTTTTGACCGTCATATTTTTTATGGCATGTGCTGAAGTAAATTTGATAATGTATGTGCTAGCTAGAGATGCTTAGGATGATAATTAGGGTGTTCCTAAATTATTTGGAAATTAATGAGTTTTGACTCATTTCAAGCTTTTCATATGATTTGACCATATAAGGCTTTCATGGTTCAATGAATTGTTCATTGATACATCAACTTACAGATATTACCCTAGGTATAATGGTGTTGAGAATTGGAATTGTACTGATTGAGGAATTAGCCGATTAGAGATTTTAGCAAAATTTCCTGGATAAGTCGACTTGTTTAAGATTTTTGGATAAGTCGACTTGTGGATAGAATAAGTCGACTTGTTCAAGATCTCAGTATAAGTCGACTTGTAGTACCTTGTAAGTCGACTTGTTCATGGGCAGATGACATAAGTCGACTTGTGTCATACAAGTCGACTTGTGTGTGGGCAGAAGCATAAGTCGACTTGCATTTGATGAAAGTCGACTTGTGGCATGCATAGGTGGGATGATGGATGATTTTAGGTATAGACTCAATGTGATTGATGAAATGCCCTAAATCATATCATATAGTCATGGTGACTATAATCCTACGGTTTGGAGAAGAAGTAGATGAGACCCGAAATCCCTCCTCGAAATATGAAAACTAACGCCTTCCATTAATATGGTAGAACCGAGTTCTTATAGAGTTGGGTTGTTGAGCTAACCTCGAAGCTCGCTCTATCTGAATATGTTCGAACCATGAAAATAAGATTTTGGATTAATGGGTTGGTTTTCCTTTGGGCGTTGGCTTGTTGAGTAAACTCAAGGTCGGCGTGGACGAGGCGAAATGGGTAGCATACATCGGATGTATCGCGCATCAAAGAGTTGATACCCGATGAAGTGCACACATCAACAAGTTGATAGCGATCGATAGTTGTGTCTAAGATGTAATTGGTATATCGATACCTCCGAGGACATAAGGTGGCTTGTTGGGCAAACCAAGGTCATTCTCAATGTCGGTTATCGATGATACAATTGGTATGACCGATACCTACCGATTGACCTAAGTTGTGGCTTGTTGGGTAAACCCAAGGTCACTCTTAGCAATGTCGGATATCGACCCACTAGGACATTATGTCATATTGTTTCTCTGGATTCGTAAAGAGGGTTATGGATTCTAGGAAACTAGTGGGAGCCATATGCATGTCATGTAAGTCCTTATGATCGTGCAGGCATATCTATTCTATCATTCCTTCTCTCTATCGCGTCTAGGTTGATTGAAGAAGTTTTTCAGTGTGAATTTTCGCTCTCTATTCTGGACTGAATTTTCTTGATTGGCTAAGGAATCTGAGAATTGTTCTTAGATCTGAGGAACTGGGATACGTCCTAGATGTTCCACTTCCAGTTGCACCTGCTGTCGATGCTTCTGATGAGGATCAGAAAGCATATTGTAAGCATCTAAAGGACAGTGATATGGATACTTGCTTTATGCTTGCCTCGATGTCACTAGAGCTGCAAGGAGCAGACGAGTCCATGGATGCTCACTCTATAGTATTTCATCTTAGGGAGCCGTTTGATGAGTAAGCTTCGATGCGAAAGGTTCGAGACCTCGAGGCTTCTCTTCACCACAAAGATGGCTCGGGGATATCTGGCATGCAAGATACCACGAAGATGAATGGCTATATTGAGAGATTGGCCGTCTTAGGATTTGTAATGGATTATGAGTTAAGTATAGACTTAATTCTAGTTGGATTGTCTGATGGTTATTCACAGTTTGTGATAAACTATCGGATAAACCAAATATCCACAACAATTCTGAAATGATCAATCTGCTTTCAACAAATTGAAAGAGGCTATCAAGAAGGATAGCAAGCAAGTGCTAATGGTGGATGCTTCTTCTTCTAGTTCAAAGAAGAAAAAGGCCAAGAAACCAAAGGAAAGTGCCATCAAGGAAAAACCAAAGATTCTGCCCCAAAATGATTTTGCTTTCATTGTGGCAAGTCTAGCCACCAGAAAGCGGCTGTAAAATCTATCTGGAGTCCTTGAAGCAGAAGAAGGCATCATATGCCTCTACTCCTTCAAATATGTTTGTCATTGAGGTTAATACTATTCCTGATCAAAACATATCGGTATTAGATATCGGTTGTGGCTCATACATATGAAATGATATGCAGGGCCTCGAGGACGATGAGCGACTCATTCAAGGAGAACTAGACCTTCGTGTAGGTAATGCGGCAAGAGTTGCTACATTAGCGTGAACACTTATGTCTTGTTCCTCCCTAGTGGGCTTATATTCAAATTGGATGATTGACATTTTGTACTGTTTTAAACAAAGAACATATTGTATGTTTTATGTTTAAATAGAGTGATTTCCATTGGACTTTTAGTAGCAATGGTTGTTCTATTAGTTGAATGGAAGGCTCTATGCTCTTGGTACATTATGCAATTGAATTGACATATTAGATATGTCATATCCAGTTATAAATGTCAATGACGCGGAAAGACATAATCGAGATAATTTAAAATCAACTTACTTATGGCATTGTCGGCTTGGCCATAAATAAATGAGACACGCATCGCTAAACTCCATAAGAGTGAATGTTTAGGGTCATTTGATTATGAATCATATGACACATGCGAATCTTGTTTATTAGGCAAGATGACTAAGTAATCCTTTAAAGGAAAGGGTGAACGAGAGAATGGAATATTAGACCTAATACATTCAGATGTATGTGGTCCGATGTCCATCCATGCCAGAAGT
The DNA here is from genome assembly GCA_029891385.1 of Erythroxylum novogranatense. Classification (NCBI taxonomy): domain Eukaryota; kingdom Viridiplantae; phylum Streptophyta; class Magnoliopsida; order Malpighiales; family Erythroxylaceae; genus Erythroxylum; species Erythroxylum novogranatense. Next base: position 80,825,227 of record CM057232.1, on the reverse strand, counting down.
GGTTGTCTTTACTTCATTACTTTTATCGGTGATTATTCACGATATGGGTACCTGTATCTGTAGAGATACAAATCAAGCATTTGAATAGTTCAAATAATTCGAAATGAAGTAGAAAACTAACTTGGTAAAAGTATGAATACATTACGATCGATCGTGGTGGAAAATGCTTAGACCAGCAGCTTTTGGATTATCTCGTAGATAATGGGATTTTATCTCGGTATACTCCACCTTACACGCCGCAAAGACAATGGTGTGGCTGAAAGGAGAAATCGAACCTTGTTAGACTTGGTGTGATTGATGATAGGTTTTGCACAGTTTTAGGAAAATGCGCTCAAGGCAATTTGTTTACTTGCTAAGCGAGTTCCATTAAAGACGATTGATGTTACTCCATATGAGATGTGGACTAGCTGAAAGCCTATCTTTCTCATCTGAAAGTTTGGGGTTGTCACGCTTATGTGAAGCGGACACGGTCAGATTAACGATGCAAAATCGATAAGTGTTTGTTCGTGGAATATCAATTCTACCTTCTTTGAGGAACAAAAGTTGTTTGTTTCCAAGCATGTTGTTTTCTTAAAGAAAGAGTTTCTTTTACAAGAGGACAGTGGGAGCAAAGTTGAACTTGGAGAAGTTCAAGATGCTCGAACAAACATAGATCAACTGCTGAACTCAAACTGTCACTCATATAGATGAGGTAATTCAACCTTCTACTACACACCTAATTTCAGTGGGTTAAGTAGGATACGTCTTGTTCGAGAGATATGAATTTCTCGTAAGTGAACAGAATGACGTATTGCTCATATGAGATGATGCGCCTACTACCTATGAAGAGGTTCTGAAAAGTTTAGAGTCTGGAACATAGCTTTGTGCCATGAAATCTGAAATGGATTCCATGTATGAAAACCAAGTATGGACTTTGGTTGTTACACCTGAAGGGATAAAACCCACGAGGGTGCAAAAGAGTTTTCAAGAAAACCAACATGGATGATAATTTGATTACCTATAAAGCAATGCTTACGGTTAAAGGATTTAAATCACAGAAAAAAAGTTGACTATGACAAAACCTTGACCCGTCAGCAATGCTTAAATCCATTAGGATACTCTAGCCATTGCCACTCATTATGATTATGAGATATGGCAAATGGATGTGAAGACGACTTTCTGAGAGGAAATCTACCCGAGGATATGTATGACACAACCCGAGGCTTCACTTCCATCGATGGCGAAAAGGTATGCAAGCTTCGTAAATCCATGTTTGGATTGAAGCAAGCATCCAGGAGTTGGATTATCCGTTTTGATGAGTCAATTAAAGAGTTTGATTTCTCACAAAATCCAGATGATCATTGTGTGTATAAGAAGGTTAATGGGACTGCAATCGTTTTCCTTGTGTTGTATGTAGATGACATCACATTACTAGGAAACGATGTCTCTATCTTCGCAATCGCTTAAAATTTGGTTGTCCAATCAATTTGCGATGAAAGACCTTGGTGAAGCGACTTATATCCTTGGGATATAGATTTATAGAGATAAATCAAAAGGTTGCTTGGTCTTTCACAATCATCGCATAGATGAGATGCTAAAGAGGTTTAGCATGGAACAATGCTATATGTCTGAGGCCCGATGTATCGTATGCTCTAGCGTTACGGCGGATACCAATCGGATCTGGTGAGGGTCCTTTGGGTGGTATCAAGAATATCCTCAAGTACTTGCGAAGCACTAAGGATGTTTTCTTGATCTATGGAGATGGAAATCTCCATATGAGCGAACATTCAGATGCTAGTATTTAATCGATAAGGATAATTACGAATCACAATCAGGTTATATACATTCACACTTGAATAGCGTGGCGGTCGATTGGAAAAGTTCCAAACAAGAGAGGACTGGCGATTCATCAGCCGAGGCGAGTACATTGTCGCATGAGATGCGCAAAGAAGCGGTTTGGATCAAGAAGTTCATTACTGAACATGATCTGGTCCCTAGCTGTGATGGGCCCATAGGATTATATTGTGATACAATGGGGCTAGTGCGCAGGCAAAGGAACCAAGGTCTTATCGACGATCCGAACTCGTACTTCGCCAATTCGGGAGATCATTACTCGAGATGATATCCTGATAGAGAGAATTCCCACAGAGCAAAGTGTTGCTATTTCGTTGACAAAGCCATTGTCACAGGAGAATTATGATTCTCATGGACTCGCTTATGGTATTAGATACTAAGGCGATTGGCTTTAGGTCAAGTGGGAGATTTGTAAGTGATAAGTCGACTTGTACCATGTGTAAGTCGACTTACACATTTCGATATAGATAAGTCGACTTGTTCATTGGATAAGTCGACTTGTTCAAGGCGATCTTGTTTAATTGTGCCTAAAGGCAATCCCTTTAGCGCGTTTTATTCACGATCGTGTATGCGACTTTATGAATAAATAAAGAAAAGGCATTATTCATTAATTTGATATTCATAAACATTGTTTATGAATTGATTGAATCTTTAATCAATTAATGAAGTCCATGATATATGACATAGCATGAAGGAAATTATGATGTGTTCATACTCCCGAGATTCCTATCATGTGCAATTATGTCGATGTCGAATTCTCCTAGTCATAGGATTAATGAGGCCGGACATCATTAATTCGGATAGACTAGCACATGTCATATTCCTTGATTGGATCAGCGGTGGATCTTAGAAGCGTAAATATGAGATATTTAGAATTGACATGTGGATGCTTACTAGCGGTAGTAAGTTCATTGGATGACCCGCCATGAGATCATCACATGGATATCTTATCTAAGTGTCGGTGATAATCTCATCATAGCAATGGTGCAAGTATCCTTAGACTTGAGGTACTCGAGGATATCTTGAATCTTGATCACGTGCTGACTCCATTCCTTGTTGCCTTCGAGGTAACTCATAGGGTGGTGCTTGGGTGCGACTTGAGGTATTCAAGATAATTGAGTAGCCAATAAAGGATTCACCACTTACGGATTAGCGGAAGAGATACCCGTGGCCTCTTGTCGGGATCATTACTAAGGTCGCCAGCATGTATGTCATGAAGAGTGTCTTCATTGACATATAAAGTAATGAGTCCAAGGGCGAACCGATATCACTGGGCTAGACTCGGTCTAGTGAGAGTTGACACTTTGACCATACTCATAACCAAGTGGGGTATAGGATGGTGAAAGGAAGAATTGCACCAGTAATTGTCTACATGGAAGGGTTCGTGATCCGGTTCGTGATGAATACATCAAACCGATTACTTTTCGGTCAATTGGGGTCATGATGTGTTGCTAGATACCGCTCATGACTTGCTCAGATTAATTGTTAATCTAAGTGGCCAACATAACCGGAGCCTAAAGGGTCACACGCGTAAGAGTGTTTCAGAGAATCAGTAAAATAGTAATTGGACGAGTTCCAATTATGGAGAGCATTAGATTAAATGGATCCCAATGGGATTGGGATATGTCCCATGAGATCGCGACATCGATATTGCTAAGAAAGGTTTCAGAGTCAAGTTTTGACCGGGCCCTAAGAAGTCGATAGACCGCCCCAGTTGGACTGGACCTTAGCATTTATATTCTAATTAATTAATTAAGTAATTAATTAATTAATTATTATAAATATATGTATGCAAGCACGTGGATGGAGGAGGCTAACGAAAGAAGCTTCCATAAGGAGGCTTAGTCATCAAGCTTAGTCATCACTTTTATCATTACTAAAAGACAAAATCATGAAAGATGAAGAAGTGAGATCGTTGGTCTTACAAAAGGAAGAGAAGAAAATAGTTTCTTCACTTTTAGAAGAGCATCATCGTGGATGAGAGAAAGAGTAAAGGTTTTGTGAAAACCTATTTCTTCATCTTCTCCATTGATTCTTCATCTTCTCCTCCAAGTTTCATCCTCCTTCAACGATTCCTCAAGCTCTCCAGATGAGGTAGGCTCTAGCAGCTTTAATCTGTTCTAGCTATTCCCGGGTCAAAGGGTTTGATCGGTTAGATTTTCTGATCTCTGCGTGGATCACCTTTAGAGATAGTCTCTTTTGGCTATTTAGGTTGATGTCTTCATACCGATACTGGGATCCTGGGATTCGGGAAAGTCCCGGGAACAAAAATTTTTGTTTTCCACTGCCGGTACATATGATGTACCTCTCGGGATTTTCCTACAGATCCATCGTAAGCATAGTAGGAGGAGGAGGCGGCGGCTCCTTAGGTTGCACACTAGGTGCCTCTGAGCCAGGTGTAGAGTGTGTCCCTGCAGCTCGGGGGACATGCGACTCATCTGTGCACCTCTGGCGAGAGCTAGAGCGAGGCAAAGCTCTACGAGTTCTACTCCAAGGTGGCATATTTACTCCTTTAAGATAAAACCAGTGAAAATCTTTAGTTCATGTAAAAACAAATTTCAAAGTGTATAGTACAAGTCAAATCATGCAAAATCAACATTTAGACATGAAAATAATTGAAAACAATGCAAAATAATACAAATAATAGGTCATAAAAAAACCCTAAATTTTTCTTTACACCGGGACCTAAACCGGAACGCTCTGATACCATAAGTGTTGGAACCCCTCCCTGGTGAGTCACGGGTCTGACGTCCTACGTGACATCTGGACGGGTAGCCCATGAGGGAGGAATTCCCCACCACTTGAAAACTAAAAAACGAACTTATTTTAATGTCATCCAAATCAATCTTGTAAGATTCACCCTAATCTCTCTCAATAGAAATGTTGGGCCCCAAATTTGTTTTTCTTGATGTTATGAAGTATGAATTAATTTGATTGTGTTAGTTGTATGATTTATGGCATAGTTTGATTTTATTGAAAATATTAATGGAAAATTTGGATTTAATTGAGTTTAGTATGGAATAATGGTTATGAAAGAGTAAAAATGTTTAAGGGCAAAATGGGCAAGGCACTTGAGTTATGATGTTTAAGGATAAATAAAGGAGGGGATTTTAGTCTTTGTATCTTCTTTTAGGGCTTAAGAAATAGAAAAGAGGAAAAGAAAAGGAAAGGAAAATAGAAAGAAGCAGAGAAAAAGCAGAAGAGAGAGTCGTAGGGAGAGAGGAGAAGAAGAAGAGAAAAAGAGGAAGCTTGGTTTCGACGTTTTCCGAAGGATTAGAAGCATTCTCCAGGTAAGTTAAACTCTCTTATCCTTGTTTGAGATGGTTTGAAACCTAGAATGGGTTGTATGAAGGTAGAAACGTTGGTTTAGGGTTTGTGGTAGAACTTTGGTAGAAATTCTTGGGTTGTTATGTTGTTGATGTTTTTGGTGTTAAAATGAGTTTAGAAAGGAAGTATATGACTTGATTAAAGGTTTATATGTGTTGTAATTGAAGGATGGGAGGTTTTGGGTTGAAAAAAAGTGAGAAAATCAAGTTACGGGAGATTTCTGGGCTCGTTAAGCATGGCCTAGATTTTCTCCACAAGGAAAGCGACCAATTTCTTCTGTGACATGCTTTGGTATTTTGGGCATAACTTTTGATGTAGATGTCCAAGTGAGGTGATTATTTTTGCGTTGTAAACTAGAGACATAGGGCTACAAGTTTTGTGAAGAAATGAAGTTCTGATTCCGTCTCTAATGATATACAATTTTGGATGGAAGTTGAGCATAGAATTTATGTTTCATAATAAGTTATAGTTTGAACTGTTAAAGTATGACTTTCCGATTTCTACACCAAATTGATTGGAATTTGGTTTTTTGGTTAAGGAAATCAAGTGAGGCAAGAGGATTAAGAGGATCAAGAGGAAACTCATTCCTAGGCAAGTACAAGCAAGGAAAACAGGTGGGTTCATGTTTATAATAGAGTAAATAAGTTACTCATTGTTTTGTTCAAAGCAAGAAAGATTTAATGCATTTAAATTGCATCATCAACGATTGCATTACATACTATTATGAATGATGATAGGTTATTATATGATTTGCATTCATGAATTATAAAAAGGATTCCAAAAGGGGCTTTTCTCCTTTCAAGAATACATGTACATAAAATCTTGTTTTACGAATATATGACAAGCAAGTTTACAAGCAAGTGCCAGTTTGGCAAACAAGTTTACAAGAACATAAATTATGAATATTTATGTGGGCTTGCGGTATGTCCCTCATGAACAGTCAAGTGTACATTGACTCACGAAAAGGCTTCTCCCACCTGCCCGCTAGTGGCACAGGGTTTCTCACAAGGATTCCCTCACGAAACTACGTCTACACATAACCATTTCGATGGGAGTGTGTAGTACGTCATGAAGCATGGACAACCCAAACCATCATGTTATGCTATGTTATGTGTTTATGTTTCATGCATCATGAATTGTTTAAGAATCAAACATTTTCAAGCTATAACTCTTACATGCTCAATTACTATGATTTTAACAAGTATCACGACAATGAGTTATTTTCGATTACTTTTGCTTATTCCTATATTATAAATATGTTCCCACGAGCTTTATAACTCACCCCCTCTAATCTCCCCCGTCCAGGTGACGAGCAGGAGACCGAGTGAGTCACGAGTTACGGCAGCGCTCCATTTTGTCATGTTTATTTTTAAGCTTTAGTTACATTTCAAGTATTATTGGTTCAAGAGTATTTTGTATTTTTGGCTCTTGAACTCAAAGTTGTAATTTGGTTTGAGATGTTCTTCAAGCTTAGTAAAACTCATCTTTTGGCGCATGAATTATGAATTTGTTTGTTTAAATCAAATGAAAGCAGGTTTCAAGTTTGTTTTCCAACAGGCCCATTAATCTTCCGCGGGTCTTTTCCTTAAATGTATAATTAGCATGTTTCACGCCAAGCTCTCATGTCGATGTTGGGCTCGAATGGGGTCCAACATGTTAATATCGAGCGCCTAGGTTTTTGATCTAGGTCGCATGACATTGCTTTCAAGAAATAACTTGCATTGTTTTACGATTGGGCTGTTTTTGCATATTTTGAAACTTGTCTTACTTGAATGAAGTTTTCAATGGTTTTCTATTCAAGGAGTGAACATGCCACCTTGAAGGAGAACTCGGGAGCTATGACTCGATCTCATTCTCATCGGGAACACGGATGAATCCCATATTCCTCGGGATCTTTGGGACACATTCATTTCGATTTGAGGCACCTAGTTTGCAGCGAAGTGCCTCCACCGCCCCTCCTATGCCTCGAAATCCCATGGATCAGAGTTTCTTTCAAGCCTTTGCTCGAGCTTTTACGTGTCACGATGGGTCGAGATCTCGAGTCCGATTCAAGCTCCGATGAGCGGTGGGCTATATATGACAAGCTCCGTAAGTTTGGGGTGTGGATTTGATGGGACTACAATCGAGAAGAGGTGAAGCTTTGTTGAAGAGGACCGAGAGGTTCTAGTTCGGATGAGATGTCTGATGAAGAGAAGCTAGATTATCACGATCGATCTGTTGTAGGGTGATGCCTTTGCATTGGTAGGAATCGAAGCCCCATCGGGTTGTGCCACTTTGGTCTTTGACATAGAGGGACTTTGTGGAAGTGTTTAGAAAGAAGTATCTCTCCAGAGTCTATGTTCAAGATAAGGCTAGGGAGTTTCTCAATCTCATACAGAGGGACATGAGTGTGAGCGAGTATGAGCTGAAGTTCACACAGCTTTCTCGATATGCAGCCAAGATTGTGGCGACAGAGGAAGGCAAATGTCGTAAGTTTGAAGGAGGTCTTCACTTGGGGATCAGGGAGAAAGTCCTGATTCATAATTTCTGTGACTACCAGCAGTTGGTGGATGCTGCTCTCCAGGCTGAGAAACTGGAGAATATCAGAAATGAAGTGAATAAGAATAGGAAGAGCAGGGAGCAGACTTTCAGGAAGGGTACTAGTGCTCCAATGCCTGAGAGGAGCACGAGGAGCTCTTACAGTCAGAGTGAAGTGGGTAGTAGTGGGGCTACCAAGGACAAGCAGGTGAGAGCTGTATCAGGGCAAGCCTCTCATGTGGGAGGCACCGATAGAGCTAGAAGGAGTTGGTTCACCCACCCCTTATATGACCAGTGTGGGAAACACCACCAGGGAGAGTGCCTCAGGTCACTTAGAGTTTGTTTTAGATGCAGAGAGAAGGGACATATAGCCAAGAATTGTCCACAGGCATCAAGACAAGAGGGGTCGCAGTTTCAAGCTCCAAGGCGTGCAGAAACATTGGGAACCAGGCCAGTTACTGAGGTAGGCAGCTCTGGGACTGCAAGGAAGGCTATTCCTCCAGGAAGGCCAAGGGGTCAGGCACTGGCAAGAGTGTTTGCCATGACTAGGGAGGAAGCTGCAGCTGCACCTGAGGTTTTCACGGGTATGGCTCAGTTATTTGATTCAGCAGTATTTGTTTTGATTGATTCTGGTTCCACGCATTCATTTGTTTCTGCAAGCATAGCATTACATGGTGTGAATTATGTGCCTTTGGATAGGCCTTTGATTGTTAGTACTCCTCTAGGGAGGAATGTGGTGATCAGTCAGGTGTATGAGCAGTGTGAGCTTTTCATTGATGGTGCTAGATTGGTAGTGGACTTACTACCGCTAGACCTTAGAGGGTTAGATGTTATTCTGGGGATGGATACTATAGAGAAGTATCGGACCAAGCTGGATTGTGGTCGGAAAGAGGTGGAGTTTGATCTGGGCAATGGTGAGAAGGTGATCTTCAGAGGAGATAGGAAGACACCATCGCCAAGATTGATTTCAGCTATGTTAGCTGAAAGAATGATGGGCCAGGAGTGTGAAGCTTTCTTGGCACACGTTGTGGATGCCGGTGTGAACAAAGGGAAGTTAGAGGATTTCTTGATTATAAGGGAGTTTCCAGATGTATTCCCAGAGGAATTACCAAGTTTGCCGCCGGTGAGGGAAATCGAGTTTGCCATTAACTTGATTCCCGGAACCGCGCCAATCTCTATACCGCCTTACAGGATGGCTCCAGCTGAATTGAGGGAGCTTAAGGAACAGTTGGAGGAACTGTTAGAGAAGGGGTATGTCAGACCGAGTTCGTCTCCTTGGGGAGTACCGGTTCTGTTTGTTAAGAAGAAGGATGGATCATGGCGGATGTGTATTGACTATCGGAAACTCAACAAGGTGACAGTTAAGAACAAGTATCCGTTGCCACGGATAGATGATCTGTTTGATTAGCTGCAGGGAGCACGGGTCTTTTCCAAGATTGATCTCAGGTCAGGCTATCATCAGCTCAGAATCAAGGAGGCTGATGTAAGCAAGACAGCATTCAGGACTCGTTATGGACACTATGAGTTTTTGGTTATGCCATTCGGCTTGACCAATGCTCCAGCTACTTTTATGGATCTCATGAATAGGGTCTTCAAGGAGTTTCTGGATCAATTTGTCATAGTGTTTATAGATGACATTCTGGTGTATTCCAAGAGTGAAGAAGAACATGAGGAGCATCTTAGGATTGTATTACAGACTCTTAGGGAGAGAGAGCTTTATGCCAAGTTCAGCAAGTGTGAGTTTTGGTTTCACGAGGTGACTTTCCTTGGACATGTGATTTCGCAAGATGGTGTTCATGTTGATCCGAGGAAAGTTGAAGCAGTAGTGAATTGGCATGCACCCAAGACAGCGACAGAGGTGAGGAGTTTTCTAAGTCTGGTAGGTTACTACAGGAGGTTTGTAGAAGGATTCTCCATGATAGCTGCTCCGATGACCAAGCTATTGAGGAAGAATCAGAAGTTTATCTGGACCGATGAGTGCCAGAAGAGCTTTGAGGAGCTCAAGCACTGAGTTGACAAGCGCTCAAAGCTGATTTTGCCTTCGGTGATGAGGGCTATCTTTGTTAGAGTAGTGCCCTAAAGGCAATCCCTTTAGCGCTTTTTGTTCATAGTCATGTATGACTTTATGAATAAATAAAGAAAGGCATGTTTCATTTATTTGATGTTCTTTATAAATTGATATTGATCTTTAATCAAATTAATGAAGTCCATGATATATGACATAGCATGAAGGAAATTATGATGTGATCATAATCCCGAGATTCCTATCATGTGCAATTATGTCGGTATCTAAATTTTCCTATTCATAGGATTAATGAGACCGACATCATTAATCCCATGACGGACTAGATATGTCATACTCCTTGATTGGATCAGCGGTGGATCTCGAAGCTGTAAATATGAGATATTTAGAGTTGACATATGGATGCTTACTAGTGGTAGTAAGTTCATTGGATGACTGCCATGAGATCATCACATGGATTTCATGTCGGTGTCAATCTCATCATAAAGAATGGTGCAAGTATCCTTAGACTTGAGGTACTCGAGGATATCTTGATATCTTGATCCCGTACTTTGACTCCATTTCTTGTGGCCTTCCAGAGGTTACTCATGGGATGGTGCTTGAGTGCGCTTTGAGGTATTGAAGGTAATTGAGTAGCCAATAAAGGATTCATCACTACGTGAGAACGAAGAGATACCTCACCTCTTATCGGGATCATTACTTTAAGTCTCGGCGAGCATGATTATGTCATGAAGAGTGTCTTCATGGACATATAAAGTAATGAGTCCTCGACAGAACCGATTTCACTGGGCTAGACTTAGTCTAGTAAGAGTTGACATATTAGCCATACTCATAACCAAGTGGGGTATAGGATGATGAAAGGACGAATTGCAAGAATTGTACATGGAAGGGTTAAATGATCCGGTTTGTGATGAATTCATCAAACTGATTACTTTCCGGTCAATTAGGGGTCATGATGTGTTGCTAGATACCGCTCATGACTTGCTCAGATTAATTGTTAATCTAAGTGACCAACATAACCGGAACCTAAAGGGTCACACGATAAGAGTGACTCGAGAGAATCGTAAAATAGTAATTGGACGAGTTCCAATTATGGAGAGCATTAGGTTTAAATGGATCCCGATGAGATTGGGATATGACCATGAGATCGCGACATCGATATTGCTAAGAAAGGTTTAGGAGTCATTTGACATCGGGGCCGATGGCCGTTGCAGGACCGACCTAGTTGGACTGGACCTTAGCATTTATATTCTAATTAATTAATTAAGTAAATTAATTATTTATTTATTATATATATTGAGCATGTGCCGTTGGAATGAGAGAAAGGATTAGATTAGTTGACTTTTCAAAGTTAATTAATTAATTCATTAAAGAATGAATGGCCTTAAAACCTCCACTTGTCCTAATCTCATGGTTGCTTTTAATTAGTTAAAACACATGTATTAGGGCTTGGAGGAGGGCAATCGACGGCAGCCATAAGGAAATGAAGAGCTAAGTTTCTTAAGGGTTAAGGAAAAAGCTTTGAAAAGGGTTTTCACATTCTTCTTCTTCCTAAGGCAATCATCGGATTCTCTCTTCTCCAACAAGTGTTCAATGTCTCCTTAAGCTCTCCAGAGGACAGAGGTAGGCTCTAGCAGGCTTTATTCTATTCTAGTTATTCCCGGGTCAAAGGTGTTTGATCCGGTTAGGTTTTCTGATCTCTGCGTGGATACCTTTAGAGATAGTCTCTATTGGCTATTCAGGTTTGAGTTTTCATACCGACACCGGGATCCTAGGTTTTCGGGAAGGTCCCGGGAACAAAATTTTTGTTTTCCGCTGCTGGAACATGTGATGTTCCTCCTGGGATTTTCCTACAGTGGTATCAGAGCGTCTGGTGTCGTGTATGAAGCTTTAACTGAAGCTAGATCACAAACCCTCATTGCTTGTGATGTTGTAGCATGCATTCTGTCCAGATTTTGTATTTCTATAGAGATAGGGTTTTCGAAATTTTTCTGCCCAGGATTGTTCACAACATGTTAGAGAATATGTCTATGAATTTTCAGAATTTATCGATTTGATTTGATATAGTTTTGCTAATTAATTCCCTAAGGTTCCAGATGCTGTTTTGTGAAACACTCTGTGGACAGGTATGAGTATAAAATCGAGAATAAATTCTAGAAAAATCTTTTTCTGGATTTTCCTTCACCTACATATCTCTAAGATGTTGGTGAATGTCTATGAGCATGGAAATTGAATTTCAAGGTGATTGGATATTTATTCACGAATTTATTCTATGCTGTTGGGAATTGCTGTGCTGATGAACACAGTTTTTGAATCGGTTTTGTTATTTTGGTTGACTGAGTTTTTGATGGCCTAAAATCCTGAAAAAATTCAGGTAGCATTTTCTGAACATTTAGCAACCTATGTAATTTTCTCAGAATTTATTGAAATTGTTTCGTTGATCATTTCGAGTAATGTACAGAACTGGACAGTTTTGTGGAAATTGTTGAGACTGTTTTGCTTGGCTTGATTGAGTGTGTTTTTCAGTTCCAATGCCTTTCACCATTTTTAATGTGATTAAAAATGTGTTATCTTGATGTAGTATGATTGCCAAATTGAATTGCTTAAATTTGCTTTTCCAAGAATTTTCGGATGCCTAAAAGGTCACATTAGTGTCTCGTTAGTATATATCATTATCTTGTTTGTTTTGGCCGTCATAAATTTTGTGGCATGTGCCGAAGTAATTTTGAGAAAGTATAGACTAGCAAGAGATGCTTAGGGTGAGAATTTGGGTGTTCTTAAATTGTTTGGATATTTATGAGTTTTGACTCATTTTAAGCTTTTAATGTATGGTATATCCATATAAGGCATTCATGATTCAATGAAGTGTTCATTGAGGCATCAATTAACAGATATTACCCTAGGTATGATGGTATTGTGAATTGGAATTGCATCGATTGAGGAATTAGCCGATTAGAGATTTTAGCAAATTTCCCTAGATAAGGCGACTTGTGTATGGAATAAGTCGACTTGTTCAAGGTCTTAGTATAAGTCGACTTGTAGCACATTACAAGGCTTACTTGTACATCAAGCAGAGTGCCATAAGGCGACTTATTTCATACAAGTCGACTTGTGTGTGGGCAGAAGCATAAGGTGACTTGCATTCGATGAAAGTCGACTTGTGACATGCTCAGGTTGGATGATGGATGATTATAAGGATTGATTCAATTTGATTGATGAAACCTAAATCATGCCATATAGTCATAGTGACTATGATCCTTGACTTGGAGTCTAGAGTTTCTAAATCCTCCTCGGTATATGAAAACTAACGCCTTCCATTAATATGGTAAGAACCGAGTTCTTATAGGGATGGGTTGTTAGGTAAACCCAAGCTCACTCTATACGGATATGTTGAACCATGAAAATATGATTTTACGATTAATGGGTTGGTTTTCACCGAAGCGTTAGTTTGTTGAGTAAACTCAAGGTCAACGTGACAGAGGTGAAATTGGGTAGCATACATCGGATGTATGCGCATCAAAGAGTTGATACCCGATGTAAGTGCATACATCAACAAGTTGATAGACCGATCGATAGTTGTGTCTAAGATGTAATTGGTATATCTGATACCTCCCGAGACATAAGGTGGCTTGTTGGGTAAACCCAAGGTCATTCTCAATGTCGGTTATCGATGATGCAATTGGTATGTTCGATACCTACCGATTGACCTAAGTTATGGCTTGTTGGGTAAACCTAAGGTCATTCTTAGCAATATCGGATATCAACCCACTAGGACATTATGTCACTTTGTTTCTTTGGATTCAGAATGAGGGTTATGGATTCTATGAAACTAGTGGGAGCTCTTTTGCATATCATTCAAGTCCTTATGATTATGCAGCTATTCTATTCTAACATTCTTCCTCTCTATCCGTGTAGGTTGTTTGAAAATGTCGCCAAGTGTGAATCTTCGCCGCTTATGGATTCCAACAAGTTAAGCTGGACCAATTTTCTTGATCGTTAAGGAATTTGAGAATAGTTCTCGAGATATCCAAGGTGCAGGATATATCCTAGATTTTAAGCTTCAGATGCACTCGCCATCGATGCTTGGTGATGATCGAAGGCATATAGTAAGCATCTAAAGGATGGTGACATGGCTACTTGCATCATGCTTGCCTCGATGTCACCAGAGCTGCGAAGCGATGAGTCCATGGATGCTCACACTATAGTATTTCATCTTAGGGAGTCGTTTGACGAGCAAGCTCGGTCCGAAGGTTCGAGACCTCAAGGCTTCTCTTCACCACAAAGATGGCTCGAGGACATCTGGCATGCGACGCTCACGAAGATGAATGGCTATATTGAGAGATTGGCCGTCTTAGGTTTTGCAATGGATCATGAGTTAAGTATAGACTTAATTCGGTTGGATTGTCCGGCGCTTATGCACAGTTCGTGTTAAACTATCGGATGAACCAAATATCCACTACAATACCGAAATGATCAATCTGCTTTCGACAACGGAGTAGACTATCAAGAGTGATAGTAAGCAAGTCTTGGTAGTAACTTCTTCTTCTTCGTGTTCCAAGAAGAAAAGAACCCAAAGAAGAAAAAGGCAAAGAAACCAAAGGAAGCGCCATCAAGAAGAAGACCAAAGAAGCGCCCGAAAGGAACTTGCTTCCATTCAGGTAAAGATGGCCATTGGAGGCGAATTGCAAAGTCTATCTTGAGTCGAAGCGAAGAAGGCATCGATGCCTCGACTACTTGAGTTTGTATGTCATTGAAGTTAATCTGCTTGATCACAACATTTGGGTATTTGATACTGGTTGTGGCTCACACATATGTAATGATATGCGGGGCCTCGAGGACGATGGGCAACTCATGAAGGAGAAGTAGACCTACGTGTTGGAAATGGAGCAAGAGTTCTTTGCATTAGCCATAGGAACCTATGTTTTGTATCTCCCTCTTGGGCTTGTCTTGGAATTGGATGATTGTTATTTTGTACCCGCTTTGACAAAGAATATATTATCATTTCTTATGTCGAATAGAATTTGGATTCCATATGAATTTTAATAGCAATGGTTGTTCTATCAATTCTAATGGAATGCTTTATGGAACTGTACATTGTGCAATGGTATTTACATATTAGATATGTCTAATCCAATTTTAAATGTCAATGACACCAAGCGGTATAAAAGAGATAATCTAAAGTCAACTTACTTATGGCATTGTCGACTTGGCCATATAAATGAGACACGCATCGCTAAACTCCATAAGAGTGGCGGTTTAGGGTCATTTGATTATGAATCATATGACACATGCGAATCTTGTTTATTAGGCAAGATGACTAAGTTACCCTTCAAGGAAAGGGTGAGCGAGCGATTGGAGTATTAGACCTAATACATTCGGATGTATGCGATCCGATGTCCATCCATGCGAAGTAGTTGTCGTTACCGTTACCTTTATCGATGATTATTCACGATATGGGTACTTGTATCGATGAGATACAAATCAAGCGTTTGAAAAGTTCAAACAATTGAAATGAAGTAGAAAACCAGCTTGGTAAAAGTATCAAGGCATTACGATCCGATCGTGGTGGAGAATACTTAGACCAGCAGTTTGAGATTATCTCGGAGATAATGGGATATTATCTCGGTGGACTCCTCCTTACACGCCGCAAAGACAATGGTGTGGCTGAAAGGAGAAATCGAACCTTGTTGGACGTGGTACGATCAATGATGGGTTTCGAAGTTACCAAAATCGTTTTGGGGTATCGCTAGAGACAACTGTTTACTTGTTAAATGAGTTCCCTCTAAGGCAGTTGATGTTACTCCATATGAGATGTGGACTAGCGAAAACCTTATCTTTCTCATCCGAAAGTATGGGGTTGTCACCTTCGTGAAGCGGATTCATCGATAAGCTTGAAGCAAAGTCGACAAGTGTTTGTTTGTAGGATATCCTAAAGAGACCATGGGATATCAATTCTACCTTCTTGAGGAACAAAAGGTGTTTGTTTGAAGCATGCTGTCTTTTTAGAGAAAGAGTTTCTTCTCTAAGAAGGCGATTGGGGAGCAAAGTCGAACTTGAAGAAGTTCAAGATGCTCAAACAAGCACCTGATCAACTCGCTCAACACTCGAGACTGCCACTCATTTAGATGAAATAATCTGCTCAACCTTCGTGACACACGAAGTTCAGTAGGTCAAGAGGATGCGCATTGTTCCCTAGAGATATGGATTTCTCGTAAGTGAGCAGAATGACGTATTGCTCATAGAAGATGATGAGCTGCTACCTATGAAGAGGTTACGAAAAGTTGAGTCGAAAAATGGCTTTGTGCCATGAAAGCGAAATGGATTCCATGTACATAAACCAAGTATGGACTTTGGTTGATGCACCAAAGGATAAAACCTATAGGGTGCAAATGGGTTTTCAAGAAGAAAACCGACATGGATGGTAATGTAATTACTTACAAAGCAAGGCTTGTGGCCAAAGGATTTCGTCAAAGACAAGGAGTTGACTATGACGAGACCTTTAGCCCCGTAGCAATGCTTAAATCCATTCGGATACTCCTAGCCATTGCCGCTCATTATGATTATGAGATATGGCAAATAGATGTGAAGACAGCTTTCCTTAACGGAAATCTGGCCTTGGATGTGTACATGACACAACCAGAGGGCTTCACTTCCAGTGATGGCGAAAAGGTATGCAAGCTTCAGAAATCCATCTATGGATTGAAGCAAGCATCCAGGAGTTGGAACATCCGTTTTGATGAGTCAATCAAAGAGTTTGGTTTCTCATAAAATCCGGATGAACACTGTGTGTACAAGAAGGTTAATGGGAATGCAATCGTTTTCCTTGTGTTGTATGTAGATGACATCATTACTCTAAGCGATGTCTCATTGATGCAATCAGTTAAAATTTGGTTGTCCAAGCAATTTGCGATGAAAGACCTTGGTGAAACAACTTATATCCTTGGGATAAAGATCTATAGAGATAGATCAAAGAGGTTGCTTGGTCTTTCACAATCATCGTACATAGACAAGATGCTAAAGAGATTTAGCATGGAGCAATCCAAGAGGGTTTCTTCCCATTACTCATGGGATAACACTCTCGAAATCTATGTGTCCTAAGACACAAGATGAGAGGATTCGCATGGATCGGATCCGTATGCATCTGCGGTAGGGCGATCATGTATGTTATGTTATGGCGAGGCCCGATGTATCGTATGCTCGAGTGTCACGGCGGATACCAATCGGATCTGGTGAGGGTCCTTTGGGTAGTCTGTCGAGAATATCCTCAAGTACTTGCGAAGGACTAAGGATGTTTTCTTGATATATGGAGATGGAAATCTCAGTGGCGGCATCTGGATGCGAGCCTAATCGACAAGGATGACTCGGATCCCGGTCAAAGTTATGTTTTCACGCTAAACGGCGGAGCGGTCGGTTGGAAGAGTTCTAAACAAGAGACGATCGCGATTCGACGATCGAGGCGAGTACATTCTTTGCATCGAGGCGGCAAAGGAAGTCTGTTTGGATCGAAGTTCATTTCTGAACTTGGTGTGGTTCCTAGCTGTGATGGACCCATACAGTTGTATTGTGACAACAATGGGGCTATTGCTCAAGCAAAAGAACCGAGGTCTCACCAACGATCTAAACACGTACTTCGCAGATATCATCGATTCGAGATCATTCTTTAGAGGTGATGTCGCGATCGAGAGGATTCCCACAGAGCAGAACATTGCTGATCCGTTGACGAAGCCATTGTCACAGAAGAATTTTGATTCTCATGTACTCGCTTATGGTATTAGATACCAAGGCGATTGGCTTTAGGTCAAGTGGGAGATTGTTAGAGTAGTGCCTAAAGGCAATCCCTTTAGCGCTTTTGTTCATAGTCATATACGGACTTTATGAATAAATAAAGAAAGGCATGTTTCATTTATTTGATGTTCTTTATAAATTGATATTGATCTTTAATCAAATTAATGAAGTCCATGATATATGACATAGCATGAAGGAAATTATGATGTGATCATAATCTGAGATTCCTATCATGTGCAATTATGTCAAGATCTAAATTTTCCTAGTCATAGGATTAATGAGACCGGACATCATTAATCCCACGGACTAACATATGTCATACTCCTTGATTGGATCAGCGGTGGATCTCGAAATTGTAAATATGAGATATTTAGAGTTGACATATGGATGCTTACTAGTGGTAGTAAGTTCATTGGATGACTCGCCATGAGATCATCACATGGATTTCATGTCGGTGATAATCTCATCATAGCAATGGTGCAAGTATCCTTAGACTTGAGGTACTCGAGGATATCTTGAATCTTGATCCCGTACTGACTCCATTCCTTGTGGCCTTCGGAGGTTACTCATAGGATGGTGCTTGGGTGCGATTTGAGGTATTCAAGGTAATTGAGTAGCCAATAAAGGATTCATCACTTCGTGAGAATGTAAGAGATACCACAACCTCTTGTCGGGATCATTACTTTAAGTCTCGGCGAGCATGATTATGTCATGAAGAGTGTCTTCATGGACATATAAAGTAATGAGTCCTCGACAGAACTGATTTCACTTGGCTAGACTTAGTCTAGTAAGAGTTGACATATTAGCCATACTCATAACCAAGTGGGGTATAGGATGATGAAAGGATGAATTGCACAAGAATTGTCTATGGAAGGGTTCGTGATCCGGTTTGTGATGAATTCATCAAACCGATTACTTTCCGTCAATTAGGGTCATGATGTGTTGCTAGATACCGCTCATGACTTGCTCGGATTAATTGTTAATCTAAGTGGCCAACATAACCGGAACCTAAAGGGTCACACGTAAGAGTGACTCGAAAATCAGAAAATAGTAATTGGACGAGTTCCAATTATGGAGAGCATTAGGTTTAAATGGATCCCGATGAGATTGGGATATGTCCCGATGAGATCGCGACATCGATATTGCTAAGAAAGGTTTCCGGAGCTGTTTCAACATCGGGGCCCGATAGGCCGGTAGGACCGACCCCAGTTGGACTGGACCTTAGCATTTATATTCTAATTAATTAATTAAGTAAATTAATTAATTATTTATTATATATATTGAGCATGTGCCGTTGGAATGAGAGAAAGGGATTAGATTAGTTGACTTTTCAAAGTTAATTAATTAATTCATTAAAGAATGAATGGCCTTAAAACCTCCACTTGTCCTAATCTCATGGTTGCTTTTAATTAGTTAAAACACATGTATTAGGGCTTGGAGGAGGCAATCGACGGCAGCCATAAGGAAATGAAGAGCTAAGTTTCTTAAGGGTTAAGGAAAAGCTTTGAAAAGGGTTTTCACATTCTTCTTCTTCTAAGGCAATCATCGGATCTCTCTTCTCCAACAAGTGTTCAACGTCTCCTTAAGCTCTCCAGAGGATGAGGTAGGCTCTAGCGAGGCTTTATTCATTCTAGTTATTCCCGGGTCAAAGGTGTTTGATCCGATTAGGTTTTCTGATCTCTGCGTGGATACCTTTAGAGATAGTCTCTATTGGCTATTCAGGTTTGAGTTTTCATACCGACACCGGGATCCTGGGTTTTCGGGAAGGTCCCGGGAACAAAATTTTTGTTTTCCGCTGCTGGAACATGTGATGTTCCTCCCGGGATTTTCCTACATATACAGTGTATAGTGATGCCTCGAGGAAGGTTCTCGGTTGTGTATTGATGCAAGGAGATAGGGTGATAGCTTATGCTTCAAGACAACTGAAGCCGTATGAGTTGAATTACCCGACTCATGACTTGGAGTTGGCAGCAGTGATCTTTGCCTTGAAGATTTAGAGGCATTATCTATATGGAGTTCAGACCAGGATCTTTACTGATCACAAGAGTCTCAAGTACTTACTGAGCCAGAAGGAACTGAATTTGAGACAGAGAAGGTGGATTGAGTTGCTCAAGGATTATGATTTGTTGATTGAGTACCATCCAGGCAAAGCGAATGTAGTGGCGGATGCTTTGAGCAAGAAGTCTTCTATTGCCCATGTTCAGACAGTTTATCTTCCTTTATTGGAAGAGATGACCAAGCTTAAGATAAGTTTGAAGCAGGAGGAACCAAATTGCCTTCTAGCTAATTTCAGAGTAAGGCCTATACTCCGGGAGAAGGTTAGGGAGTTGCAGGCACAGGATGCAGGTTTGAGCAAGCTTCGGGAGGAAATTCAGAATGGTAAGATTTCTGAGGTAGTAGTGAGAGAGGATGGACTCATGACAGTGGGGGACAGGCTTTGTATTCCAGAGAGCAGAGAGGTCAAGGATGAGATTTTGGATGAGGCACACAATGCGCCTTATACCATGCACCAAGGTAGTACCAGGATATACAGAGATTTGAGAGAGCATTTCGGTGGAAGGGCATGAAGAGGATGTAGCAGAGTATGTCGAGAAGTGTCTCGTGTGTCGCAAGTCAAGGTTGAACACCAGCGCCTTCAGCAAGTTAAGGCCATTGTCCATTCCTGAGTGGAAGTGGCAAAGAGTAACCATGGATTTTCTGATGGGTTTGCCCAAGACCAGTAGGAAGCATGATGCCATTTGGGTTATTGTGGATAGGTTGACGAAGTCAGCTCATTTTCTGGCAATCAAGCAGACTGATTCATTGCATGTGTTAGCCAAGAAGTACATCGATGAAGTAGTAAGATTGCATGGGATTCCAGATTCTATAGTTTCTGACAGGGATCCTCGGTTCACTTCGAGATTCTGGGGAAGCTTGCAGGAAGCTTTAGGTACTAAGCTGTATTTTAGTATAGCATTTCACCCTCAGACAGATGGTCAATCTGAGAGGACCATTTGGAAACTTGAGGGAATGCTCAGGGCATGTGTGTTGGATTTCAAGGGAGCTTGGGATGAGCATTTGCCATTGGTTGAGTTTGCTTACAATAATTCGTACCATTCGAGCATTCAGATGGCTCCATATGAGGCATTGTATGGAAGGAGGTGTAGAACTCCGATATGTTGGGATGAAGAAGGGGAGAGGAAACTGGTAGGACCAGAATTGATCCAGATGACTGTTGATAAAGTCAATCTAGTAAAGCAGCGGCTTAAGGCAGCCCAGGATAGGATGAAGAGTTACACTGATGCTCATCGGAAGGAGATGGAGTATGAAGTTGGTGAGAAAGTGTTTCTTAAGACGTCTTCTTGGAAGGGAGTAATGAGGTTTGGCAAGAAAGGCAAGTTGAGTCCAAGATATGTGGGTCTTTATGAGATTCTTGAGAGGATCGGACCTCTAGCTTACAGGTTGGCGTTGCCGCCAGAGTTGTCTCAGATCCATGATGTTTTTCATGTTTCCATGCTGAGGAGGTACAGATCAGATCCTTCTCATGTCATTCAGGTTTCAGAGGTTCAGTTAAGAGACGACTTAAGTTATGAGGAAATCCCAGTAGAGATCTTGGACACTAAGGAAAAGTTCCTCAGGAATAAGACAGTTCAGCTAGTTAAAGTTCCGTGGAGGAACCATTCAGTGGAAGAAGTCACGTGGGAGCCCTTGGACACCATGAAAGAGAAGTATCCAGGTCTTTTCGATGATTCAGGTAAATTTCGAGGACGAAATTTCTTTTAAGAGGGGGAGAAATGTTGGGCCCCAAATTTGTTTTTCTTGATGTTATGAAGTATGAATTAATTTGATTGTGTTAGTTGTATGATTTATGGCATAGTTTGATTTTATTGAAAATATTAATGGAAAATTTGGATTTAATTGAGTTTAGTATGGAATAATGGTTATGAAAGAGTAAAAATGTTTAAGGGCAAAATGGGCAAGGCACTTGAGTTATGATGTTTAAGGATAAGTAAAGGAGGGCATTTTAGTCTTTGTATCTTCTTTTAGGGCTTAAGAAATAGAAAAGAGGAAAAGAAAACGAAAGGAAAATAGAAAGAAGAAGAGAAAAAGCAGAAGAGAGAGTCGTAGGGAGAGAGGAGAAGAAGAAGAGAAAAAGAGGAAGCTTGGTTTCGACGTTTCCGAAGGATTAGAAGCATTCTCCAGGTAAGTTAAACTCTCTTATCCTTGTTTGAGATGGTTTGAAACCTAGAATGGGTTGTATGAAGGTAGAAACGTTGGTTTAGGGTTTATGGTAGAACTTTGGTAGAAATTCTTGGGTTGTTGTGTTGTTGATGTTTTTGGTGTTAGAATGAGTTTAGAAAGGAAGTATATGACTTGATTAAAGGATTAGATGTGCTGTAATTGAAGGATGGGAGGTTTAGGGTTGAAAAAAAGTGAGAAAATCAAGTTATGGGAGATTTCTGGGCTCGCTCGCCGCGGCTCACCCATGCCCTCGCCGCGGCACGCCTAGTTTTCTCGCCGCGGCAAGCTTCTTTTTCGCCGCGGCGAGCGGCCAATTTCCTGCGGCGACATGCTTTGGTATTTTAGGCATAACTTTTGGTGTGAATATTCAAATGAGGTGATTATTTTTGCGTTGTAAATTAGAGACATAGGGATACAATTTTTGTGAAGAAATGAAGTTCTGATTACGTCTCTAATGATATCCAATTTTGGATGGAAGTTGAGCATAGAATTTATGTTTCATAATAAGTTATAGTTTGAACTGTTAAAGTATGACTTTCCGATTTCTACACCAAATTGATTGGAATTTGGTTGTTTGGTTAAGGAAATCAAGTGAGGCAAGAGGATCAAGAGGATCAAGAGGAAACTCATTCCTAGGCAAGTACAAGCATGGAAAACAGGTGGGTTCATGTTTATAATAGAGTAAATAAGTTACTCATTGTTTTGTTCAAAGCAAGAAAGATTTAATGCATTTAAATTACATCATCAATGATTGCATTACATACTATTATGAATGATGATAGGTTATTATTTGATTTGCATTCATGAATTATAAAAAGGATTCCAAAAGGGGCTTTTCTCCTTTCAAGAATACATGTACATGAAATCATGTTTTACGAATATATGACAAGCAAGTTTACAAGCAAGTGCCAGTTTGGCAAACAAGTTTACAAGAACATGAATTATGCATATTTATGTGAGTTTGCGGTATGTCCCTCACGAACAGTCAAGTGTACATTGACTCACGAAAAGGCTTTGCCCGCCTGCCCGCTAGTGGCACAGGGTTTCTCACAAGGATTCCCTCACGAAACTACGTCTACACATAACCATTTCGATGGGAGTGTGTAGTACGTCATGAACCAGGGACAACCCAAACCATCATGTTATGCTATGTTATGTGTTTATGTGTCATGCATCATGAATTGTTCAAGAATCAAACATTTTCAAGCTATAACTCATACATGCTCAATTACTATTTCAACAAGTATCACGACAATGAGTTATTTTTTATTACTTTTACTTATTCCTATATTATAAATATGTTCCCACGAGCTTTATAGCTCACCCCCTCTAATCTCCCCCATCCAGGTGACGAGCAGGAGACCGAGTGAGTCACGAGTTACGGCATTACTCTATTTTGTCATGCTTATTTTTAAGCTTTAGTTACTTTTCAAGTATTATTGGTTCAAAAGTATTTTGTATTTTTGGCTCTTGAACTCAAAGTTATAATTTGGTTTGAGATGTTCTTCAAGCTTAGTAAAACTCATCTTTTGGCGCATGAATTATGAATTTTTTTGTTTAAATCAAATGAAAGCAGGTTTCAAGTTTGTTTTCCAGCAGGCCCATTAATCTTCCGCGGTTCTTTTCCTTAAATGTATAATTAGCATGTTTTGTGCGACGCTCTCATGTCTGATGTTGGGCTCCGACAGCGGGGTCCAACAAGAAAAGATCTTCTTAGGGCCCAAACTTAAATCCAATTCTTAAGCTAAAATGAAAATTTCATGCCTCCATAATAAGAACTAAAAATTCACCTCAATCGGATCTCTATAAATCGAGAAATCTCCCAAATACGGAATCAAATTCAAAACCTCTATTCAATTGTCTCCCTTCTATTTAATCAGTAAAATTCAACTCAAACTCGAAAATTCTAAATTTTGCGTGAGAGGGTAGAAATTTATTTAAAAAGCCAATGCTTTGAAAATCAATTAAATCGGAGGTCAAACGAACAACTTACAAACCAAAAAAAAACGTTGGGCGAGCGTTTGGAAAATGCTCACCCGCTGGCCGAGCTATTACACTCTCCCGCGGGGCCGAACTGTTAAGCCCCCCCTCGAGGTCAAGCAATTTTGCTTGCATGGGGCGAAAAGTGACGCCGCCACGGGCCGAGCGATTACGCCTCACAAGCGGGTGGCGTGGCGAGCGTTTCCAAACGCTCACCCAATATTTTTTTTTGGGTTTGTAAATTGTTCGTTTGACCTCCGATTTAATTGATTTTCAAAGCGTTGATTTTCTAAACAAATTTCTACCCTCTCACGCAAAATTTAGAATTTTTGGGTTTGAGTTGAATTTTACTGATTAAATCGAAGGGAGACAATTGAATAGAGTTTTTGAATATGATTCTGTAAAGATGTGAATAGATTCATGATTTGCTATGGTGTTTTGGTGGGTAAAAGATTTTGAAGTGAGAAGAATTAAGGTGAAAGTTAGAAGTAGAATGAAAGTAAAAAATGCAGTTGCATTTGTGTAGTAAACTGACGAAGAATACGTATATATGTTTATGTTCTGACATTGGTGTTCATAATTAGTCATGGATTATGATTTTCTTTATGGAGGACTTTGATTTGAAATGAAGTTGAGAGGAAGAATAGGGTTTGAGCATGAAAGTTAAAAATGCAGAAAAGTAACAAAGTATGAATAGGTTGATTATGAATTTTGGGTTTTGATGATTTCTTTGACTAAACTTGTATATTTAGGAGTAGTATGAATTTATGATAAATGAGTTGATTGAAATGGAGTAGAAAAAAACTAGAAATAAAAATTTGAAATGTTAGTTTTTGAAAATTTAAGTCTGAAAATTTTGGGAATGAATAGTAGTGGAAAGTTGGATTTTTGATCTGAAAGTTATATGAATTTTCTGGGTTGATCTAGAGAGATTTTGAAGAAATTGTCTTCATGAAATTTGTAACTTATCTTTCTAGCTTTCCATTGATATAAAGTAAGAAATTTTTGGACAATTTAGTTGGAAGATATGATCATTAGAAGTTGTGATGTTGTGTAGGATGGAACTTTCAGGACAGCCACATTGATTTGGAATTTTGACCCTTATAGAGGCATAAATTGTTTTTAAGATCTCATAAAGGTTGTAGACATTTCTTTTAGCTTTCCAACGATATAAAGTTTGTAAATTTTGGATGTCGGAGTTGAGAGATACGAGCATTACAAGTTGTAAAGTTTGCATCGTCTTAGTCTCCTTTCGTCTTAGTTTTGGTACCTAAGATGCTTCGTTTTAGTTTTGCATCTCAAAATGACGTCAGCAGCGTCTTAGAATGACGTCTGTATCGTCTCAGTTACTGTTCATTTGTTTCATCTCAGTTACTGTTCATTTGTTTTGTCTCAGTTAATGTTCATTTGTTTCGTCTTAGTTGTTGTTCATTTGCTTCATCTCAGTTACTGTTCATTTGTTTCATCTCATTTAATGTTCATTTGCTCCATCTCAGTTATTGTTCATTCGCTTCATCTTAGTTTGCCCTTTTCTGCGTCGTCTTATTTTATAGCATCATCTTTGGTCCTAATTCTGATCCTTTTAGAAGCAGAATCTCGCTTTGTGGTTTTCAGGAAGTTGTAGCTCTTGAAATCTTCTTTCCAACCTTCTAAGGAACATCTTGATCCAATATTTGTAGGAAAAGTTATGGCAATTTTTCCAACCTTGTATCGTCTGATGATGTCACTTCATCTCAAAATGATATCATATCTTCTATTTTATTTTGACCCTTCAAATGATAGAATTTGTCTTCAAGATTTTCATGAAAGTTGTAGATCTTGAAGTCCTCTTTCTATTAATCTAAAGAACACCTTAATCTAAGTTCTATACAGAAAGTTATACCCATTTTTCCAATTCATCTCAGTATGACGTCATCATTCATCTCAGCATGACGTCAGCATCGTCTTAGTTTGCTCAGAACATCTTCTGGTTCAAATTTAATCCTTTATATGATAGAATTTATCTTCAAGGTCTTCATGAAAGTTGTATATATTGAAGTTATCTTTCTATTCATCTAAAGAAAACCTTAATCTGAGTTCTGTACAGAAAGTTATACCATTTTTCCAATTCTTTTCAGTATGATGTCAGCATTTGTTTCAGTATGACATCAACATTAATCTCAATTTTTCCAAAACATCTTCTGGTCCAAATTTGATACTCTAGATGAAAGAATTGGTCTTTAAGGTCTTCATGAGAGTTGTATATCTTGAAATCCTATTTTTAGTCATCTAAAGAACACCTAAATCAGAGGTTTGTATAGAAAGTTATATCCATTTTTCCAATTTGTCTCATTATGACATCAGCATTCGTCTCAGTATGACGTCAACATTCGTCTCAGTTTGACCAGAACATCTTCTAGTCCAAATTTGATCCTCTAGATGATAGAATTGATCTTTAAGGTCTTAATGAGAGTTTTAAATCTTGAATTTCTATTTCTATTCATCTAAAGAAAACCTAAATCGGAGTTCTGTACAGAAAGTTATACCCGTTTTTCCAATTCGTCTCAGTATGACGTCAGCATTCATCTCAGTTTGGCCAGAACATCTTCTAGTCCATATTTGATCATCTAGATGACAGAATTTGTCTTTAAGGTCTTCATGAGAGTTGTAGCAACTCTAGAAGTATTCTTTCAAAACATCTAAAGAACACCTCAATCAGAAATTTATACCGAAAGTTATGGTAATTGTCTTAAGAGAGGTTCAATATGATTGAGGACCAAGCCATGTTTGATTCTTTTGGTCATAACTTCTTCTATAGACACCCGAATACCTTAATTATTGAACCATTGGATATGTACGACGTTGCTCTATATTTCTGCAAAAAATCATAGCCATATTAAATGAAGTGAGAAATATTGAGTGGAAAACGTGGACGGGTACAGTGAGTGTACTCTTAAATAGTATGAATTGATGTTATTCCACTAAACATACTTCAGTATTTTGATAATTTCTGGAGCTCTATAGATCCAAATGAGATGATTTCTGATTTGGGGTAAACTAGAGACATGGAGATACAGATGGAATGAAGAAATTGGAATCTAATTCAGTCTCTAAGATGTTAAAAGTTTGGATAGAAGTTGTGCATAGTATACTATTATAGACAAGAGCAGTCTAAAAATGTTTGAAGTGCATCTTTTGAATCACTGAACCAAATTGAATGATTTTGGTGTCCTTAGAAACGTAAGACAATAGAGAAGAGTCTTCTAGAATAAAGTTGCTATGTTAGAATGTTCAAGGGTGTTTTTGGCAATACACTTAAGTGTAAAAGACATAAGGCATAAAGGGAAGGGAAAATAGGACAAGTCTCAATCATTAAGGGCATAACTCGAAGAAGAAGTGTTTTCTTGCTTATAAATGAAGAATAAAAACATGAATGGAAGGATAAGTAGAGGGGAAGAATGAAAATTCTAGAGAAAAGAGAGAGAATGTTATGAAAAAGAGAGAGAAGTACAAAGAGAAGAAGAGAAAGAGAGAAAGAAGAGAAAACAAGCTAGGGTTTCAATTTTCCCTAACCTACAAGAGAGATTTTGGAGTTGATCAAGAAAAGAAACAAGTAGAGGAAGAGAAGAGTTTCCCTTTGAGCTAAATATCCCTTCATTTGGTGAAGAATGAAGGGATCAAAGAGATAAGAGGAACAAGAGAAGAGGCATGTTTGAGCAAGCCTATAAGCAAGGAAATCAGGTGGGTTTCATGTTTATAATAGTAGTAATGAGCCATTAATGTTCTTCCAAGTCAAGAAAATAAAATGATTTTGATTATTTCATAAAGATTGCTTTTGAATGATTTGCAAAACTATTACATGTTTCGATATATGAATTATGTTGATGAACTTTAAAATAAAGATGGAAATACTTTGTAATATTTTATGTTATGCCTTGAAACATGCCTTGGCATTCCGTTTGAATGAAAAACATGAAAAGTATGAAAGCACTTCATTTTTTATAAAATGATTTTGAGCATTGTTTATGTGTTTCTATTTGGGGAAGAGTGGAAGCCTTCTCCCGACAACCCGCTTGTGGCATGTGAGCTTTGAAAATGGACTCATTCTGTTCAGGGTGCAAACTTCGATTTCTCCCTTCTATTTTCATGGAACCCTCGAGCCATTTGTTTGTGCATTGCATCTTTGCATAGTCATGAATAGTGTATAATTGAGTATTATGTGATGATATTTGAACCACGAGTTTGAGTTAAGATTATGAATTTTGTTTGAAAATTTGAGAACTATGCGCTTTATAAATTTTCTATGACAAATGACATACTTCAATGATTTTGCTTATTCCTTATTATAAACTTGTTATCCACGAGCTCTCTAGCTCACCCCTCATATCCCTATCTCCAGGTTATGAGCAAGAGATGGAGTAAAAAAGAATCAAGGCATCACTCCGAATTTGCTTGTTCAGTATTTTGCGTTTTCAGATTACGTTGTAAGGCGGGTTGAGAAGCCATTATAGTGAAATGTAATGATGATGATTATTTGTATGTAATCTATTAACGAGTATGATGAAGTAAAGACATGAGATTCTCATGATATTCCAACAAGACTTGGACTTCACATTTAGAGATAGGATCCATCATTAAGGTAATAAGTTTGTTTTGATGTTTAATTTTCATGGGCACGCCACCCTTGTGGAATGATGCCTAATGTGGGGTTTTTAGAAATAACCCTACAGGATCATACGCTCAAGTATTATGATATTCGTAAGAGTTGGGTTCTGACAACGACGCCCAACATGTGTGGTATCAGAGCAAGAAGATGAATCAGTGACTTTCAAGGAATTTCCATAGGATTAAGCTCACGTTCATGATCCGAAGTTGGACTCCGGAATTGGTGCCCAACATGTGTGGTATCAGAGCAAGAAGATCAATCGATGATGGTCAAGGAATTTCCATAGTATTAAGCTCACGTTTATGATCTGAAGTTGGGCTTCAGAATCGGTGCCCAACAAGTGGAGACAACGAACCTTCCTTATATGTGAAAGCAGTTTCAAATGTTGATGTTGATAAGTGGGTGCTGGCTATGAATGAAGAAATGGAATCATTGCACAAGAATGATACTTGGGTTCTAGTGAAGCCGCCAAAGGGTAAGAAAATTATAGGCTGCAAGTAGGTCTTCAAAAGAAAAGAAGGTACTTCAGGTATTGAAAATGCAAGGTATAAGGCACGTTTAGTTGCAAAGGGCTACAATCAGGTACAAGGTGTTGATTTTATTGATGTTTTCTCACCAGTGGTGAAGCATAGCTCTATTCATGTATTACTTGTGTTGGTTTCCATGTTTGATTTGAAATTAGAACAACTTGATGTCAAGATAACATTCCTGCATGGCGAATTAGATGAACAGATTTATATGAAACAAACTGAAGGTTTTGAAGTTGCAGGAAAGGAAGACCATGTGTGTTTGTTAAAGAAATCCTTGTACGGATTGAAGCAGTCCCCAAGATAGTGGTACAAGAGGTTTGATTCACTTATGTTGGGTCATGATTTCTCCATGAGCATGTATGATAGTTGTGGTTACTTCTGAAAGTTAGATGACAACTTATTTATCTATTAGTTGTTATATGTTGATGATATGCTAATTACTGCCAAGAATTTCACAGATAGTCACCATTTGAAAGTCTTATTACATGGTGAATTTGAGATGAAAGATTTGGGAGCAGAAAAGAAAATTCTTGGCCTGGAGATAAGACGTGATCGAGGAGTTGATAAATTATTCTTGACCCAAGAGAATTATCTCAATAAAGTTTTAGAGAGATGTGGCATGCGAGATTCCAAAGTAGTTAGTACTCCTCTTGCTAGTCATTTTAGACTATCTGCTGCTCAATCACCACAGTCACAGGAAGATGAAGATTATATAGCACGAGTTTCATAGTCTAGTGTCGTCGGAAGTATTATGTATATAATGGTATGTACTTATCTTGATATTTCACAAGCTGTTAGTGTCGTTAGCAGATATATGGCCAATCCTGGAAAAGAACATTGGTAGGCGATGAAATGGATTCTCAGATACTTAAAGGGCATTTCAAATTTTAGTTTGGAGTTTGGTAGAACCAGCAACACTTTGGTTGGTTTTGTAGATTCAGATTATGCCAGTGATCTTGATAGATGTAGGTCTCTGACAGTTTATGTATTTTGCATTGGAGATTATGCCGTTAGCTGGAAAGCTACTCTATAACATGTAGTGGCTTTATCTACTACTGAAGTAAAATATATAGTAGTTACTGAGGCTATCAAAGAAGCATTATGGTTGAGAGGTTTATTTGGCGAGTTATCCCTTCATCAAGGGGTTATTATTGTTTATTGTGACAGTCAGAGTGTTATTCATTTGACGAAAGATCAGATGTATCATAAGAGGACAAAGCATATTGATGTGAAGTATCATTTCATTTAGGATACTATTGCAGAGAAGAAGGTCCTTATTCAAAAGATTAACACTAAGGACAATCCTATTGACATGTTTACAAAGGTTCTTCCTGTTTACAAGTTCTAGCAATGCTTGGTCTTGATTGACGTCTATAGTTGGTGATATAGCCCTTTTGGGGCATTGTCGGAGAAGGTGGAGCAGATCACTAATTGTTCGGGACCAAGTCAAGGTGGAGATTTGTTGCATGTGCATGCCTTGGCCCCTCCAATATATCAAAAATGGGTGGCTATTGGTTGCATGTTTTTGGCCTCCTTTAAGTCAAAAATAGATGCGCCTTTCAGGCTTTGTATTTTTAGCCATGTTAGGCTAAAATCTTCAAGATCTTCAAGCGTGGTTTTTGGTGAGCGACGATTGCACACAGATTGAAGAATTTTTTGGACAGATGCTTAGGGACTTCAGCTATAAATAGAAGGGATGATTGCAGGCTTAAAAACACACCACTCGTTCCTACAAATCCTCTTATCCTCTCTTCAGTTATTTTCTATATACTTATGAGTTTTGAAAGCCTTTTGTTCCAGCCTTTGTACTTGTATACATTCTCCATATATTAGTAAAATTGCTCACCCTCGGGCCATGGACGTAAGTTACATTGACCGAAACATGTAAATCTTTGTGTTCTATCCTATTTATTTTTGTTACTATTTTTTAGGCTATTAAATTCAACTGGTATCTAATCTGAGGGCATTTTATCTTAACACATACTTTTGTATTTTAAGTTAGTTTTGTAAACCAAGGCTTTAGTTACATTTTGAGCAAATTATTGCTCATGTATTTTTCTATATTTTGAGTTTTTGAAATATTGTTATATCGTGGCTTGAAATGTCCATTAAATCCTTGTAAAACATTTATCTTTTGATGAAAATGATGTATGAATGTGTTTTACATATGATATTTCCAAATGGTTGAGTTTCATTTTTTTCCAGTCTTCTATAGAGGTAAAATTCATATTCTGAATTTGAGGGAAATTCTGGAATGATATAAGCTGAATTGGAGAAGGGAGTCTTCTAGAAAGTTGTAGGTATTTCTTCTAGCTTTCTAACGGTATATAGTATGAAATTTTTGGACATCTAGGTTGAAAGTTATGGTCCTTAAAAGGGTATATGTTCAAGAGTATAATAATGTATCGTATATGATGACGTCATATCGTCTATGATGACATCATATCATCTATAAAATGTATCGTCTATGATGGCATCATATCTTCTGTAAAATGTATCATCTGTGATGACGTCATATCGTCTATGTTTGACTTTCTGCTTCTTCTATGTTTGACCTTCTATACACTATCATCTGTACCTATTGTCTGCTCCATTTTTTATCCTTCAGACAATAGAATCGGTCTTTGAGGTCTTCATGAAAGTTGTAGATCTTGAAGTATTCTTTTGAAAAATCTAAATAACACCCTAATCCGACATCTATAGGGAAATTTATGGCAATTTTTTCCATTCATCTGTTTTTTCAATTCGTCTGCTTTTTCATTTGGCTTCGTCTGATCCTATCGTCTACTCCATTTTTGACCCTTTATACGATAGAATATGACTTCTAGGTCTGCATAAAAGTTATATATCTTGAAGTTTTATTTTAAACCATCCAAGGAGTACCTTAATACAATATCTTTAGTGAAAGTTATAGTATTTTTCCCGATTCGTCTGCTTTTTCCCATTCATCTGCCTTTTCATTTGGTTTCATCTGTACCTATCGTCTGCTCCATTTTTTACCCTTCAGATGATAGAATCTGTCTTCAAGATCTTCATGAAAGTTTTATATCTTGAAGTCCTCTTTCGATTCATATAAAGAGCACCCTAATCTGACATCTTTAGTGAACTTTATGGCAATTTCTCCATTCATATACTTTTTCATTTGGCTTCATTTCATCCTATCGTCTGCTCCATTGTTTACCCTTCAGACGATAGAATCTGTCTTTGAGGTCTGCATGAAAGTTGTATATCTTGAAGTCCTCTTTCAAAAAATCCAAATAAATCCTTAATCCAATATCTTTAGGGAAAGTTATAGCATTTTTCCCGATTCATTTGCTTTTCCCATTCATCTATTTTTTTCATTTGGTTTCGTTTGTACCTATCGTCTGCTCCATTTTTTACCCTTTAGACGATAGAATCTATCTTCTAGGTCTTCATAAAAGTTGTAGATATTGAAGTCTTCTTTCAAACCATCTAAATAAAACCCTAATTTGACATCTGCAAGGAAAGTTATGGCAATTTTCTTCCATTCATTTGCTTTTTCAATTTGTCTACTTTTTCATTTGGTTTCGACTAATCCTATCGTCTGCTCCATTTTTTACCCTCTAGATGATAGAATGTCATCAAGGTCTTTATAAAAGTTTTAGATCTTGAAGTCTTATTTCAAAACATCCTAATATAATCTTAATTTGATATCCCTAATGACAGTTATGCTAATTTTCCCAAGGCAGGTGCAATATGTTTGAGGTCAAAACCTTGTCCAATTCTTTCAGCCATAACTTTATTATAGGATCTCCAAATGAGTCGGTTCTTGTCTCTAAATAAACTAGAGACATAGAGCCACAAATGTTTTGAAAAATTCAAATTGAAATTCCCTCTTTAGGTTTTCCAAAAATCTGTTCAAAATAGTAAAAGTAAGATGCCTTGATGTTTGTCCTGGTGGGGGGGGGGGGCATCCTTGTGGATACACTTTCAGATGTCACTTAGGACGTCGGGCTCATGAATCACAAGGATGGGGTGTCCAACATAAAAAAATTTAATTTTAAACATAATCTATTAGGTTGTGAAGAGTCATTAGCTGACGAAATTACTGATCTGGTTTCTTTGAATAAAATGTGCAACTTAATTAGGATTCAGTATTAGTTTATCATCCTATAAGTTGTCACATTCATTCATAATTTTAGGTCTTTCGACTAAGTAGTTTTGCTAGTATTTTTTCATAAAAACGAGTAGCTAAAGAAAAAAGGTAGAAAAAAAAAAGAAAAAGTGTTTGTAAGTTTTAAATAAATAATTATTTCGCTGGCCTTCAGGTTATGAATAGAGCTAGTAGCCAGTTAAGAATGTGATGTAGCCAAGTAACCATATCGACATGCATCACAAATGTGTGCCTTTGTGTCAGAAGGCTATAATGATGTTCCAGCCAAGCAACTTACTAAAAACATGACTTAGTCGAGTTTGACATTCATAACCAATGTTAAACTCTGTGTAAAAAGACTAGGTCCATACCCACAAAAAGTAAAAAAAAAGAATGTTTTTTAATAAAAACCTACCGAACTTGTAAGTAGCTTAACTTTTCATGAAAACGTACTTAGGTTTAGTTACAAAGTTTGATTGACCAAATAAATATTAATGTATATGTACAATTGAAAGGGGAATAAATTTGACATTTAAGTTTTGATTAATATGTATATTTAGTCCAGTGTTCCTAGACACCAATTTTACTTGTTAATAATTTGAAACAACTTGAATGATTATGTTTAGAGTTAAATTTGTTTAGTGAAGATGAAGTCATTTCCTCATTATTGCATTGTGTGCTTTGTGTTTTTGTGTTGTTTGTTGCTTTGTTTGCTTAAGGACAAGTAAACATTTAAGCGTGGGGATGCTGATAAGTGTAAATTGCATAGTATTTTAGGGCATAGTTTGATATGTGTTTAGCTGTTAATTCAATCATTTAGTATATATTTAGGATAGAACTGTGTTAGTTTGTTAATCATTTGTGCTTTATGGGTTAGTACAAGCTTTTGATCTTAAATATTATGTTTTGAGGTATCTCGATGCATTTGCTTGTGTTTCAGGGTCAATATTAGAGAAAGGAGGAGTTTCAGAAGACATTGGGGCCGAAATTGTAGCGCCCCTTACCGCAAGGTACACACCGGAATGCTCGCAGGTCATTCTGGTACATATCCTCCGATAAGGGTGAGCTACGAATAAACACTACAAACACTCCACTTGGCATCAAAATAAAACATTA
This sequence comes from Erythroxylum novogranatense, assembly GCA_029891385.1. NCBI lineage: Eukaryota > Viridiplantae > Streptophyta > Magnoliopsida > Malpighiales > Erythroxylaceae > Erythroxylum > Erythroxylum novogranatense. The sequence continues at coordinate 80,791,136 of CM057232.1, read as the reverse complement.
ATATAAAAATCGCAAACTTTTTTAAACCAAATTTTTTTTCCTCATTTCATTTCATAGAAACCAAAAGTTTACACATCTGTCAGTTTTCACTGTCTATACAACACTCTAAAACCTTAGTACAGTATGCTACATGAAAGAGGAGAAATACTGCAGATCTATCTAGGTCATCCCAAAAGTCCCACCTGACCGACCTGTGAGCCATGACTTCTCCCGCCAAAATGATCTACACATCTCGAAAAGTCCCTCTAGAGCTAGGAGTCTACTCTCGGTCCTGAAAAATATGTTGCAATTTTGGGTGAGTTTGTGAACTCAGTGAGGTAATCATCATCGATGGTTCACTCAATTTAGGCAACAATCAGGCATATCACAATTATTTCATAATTTCACATACATCAGAAGTACCACATGATCACATCAGTAACACATTTTATTTTCACATAAGCATAAGGCATTTTGCCTTTCACTCAATCAAATATGTGTAAGCAAATGCATATAAAATGCTCATGTGACCCTTTTTCCAATTTATTACGGTGTTGTGACCGAACGCCTGAATTGTCCTAATATGGGCACATTAATCATTGAGCCTGAGACTCTAAATCACTGTGGGGCTCAAGGCCCAAATACAATCGTTGAGCTTTTAGCTCTCGGTGGCTGCTCCGGACACAACTGTCATTATCTGAGTATCCATTCATGTATGAAATGTGTTGGGCCCCAAATTGTTGTTATTGTTATTATTAAGCATGAATTGTGTTAATTGTATGATTTATTTCATAGTTTGATTTTTATTGAGAGTATTAGTGGAAAATTAAGATTAACTTGGGATTAGTGTGGAATAAGTGTTTATGAAAGGGGTAAAACTTTATGAGGGCACTATAGGAAGTTCACTTAAGTTGGGAAGATTAAACTTGTCAAGGAGGGGCATTCTAGTCTTTGTGCCTTCATTTAGGCTTAAGGATTTAGAAGAAAGAAAGGGGAAAGAAAGGAAAGGAGAAGAGGGAGTCGTAGGAAGAGAGGAAGAAGGAGACGAAAAGAGGATTTTGATTTCTAAAGAATTTCTGACAGATTTGAAGCATTCTCTGGTAAGTATAACCTTGTTTCTTCTTGTTTGAGATGGATTAAACCCTAGATTAGAGTTGCATGAGTTTAGAATCGATGGTTTTAGGGTTTTCGGAAAAAAATTGTGGAAATTCTTTGGGTTGATGGTTTTTTTGTGTCTTGATGATGATCTTATGTTAGAATGAGTTTAGAACTGAAGTATAAGGCATGATCTTAAGTTTAGATGTGTTGCTTTGTCAATATGGGAAGGATTGATGTTGGAAATGTTGGAAAGTCGGGTTCGGAGTTGTTCTCCAGACACGCACGTCGCGACGAGTACAAGGCAGTTCGTCGCGACGTAGCCGCACGCCGTGACGTACGCAAGGCCGCACGTCGTGACGTACATGAGGCCGCGCGTCGCGACGAGCGTGCCTCCGCCGCGACGAACCCTTAGTTTCCTGCAAAGATGAATTGTCATGTTTTGGGCATATCATTTGCTATAGAAGTCCAAATGAGGTGATTTTTTGATGTGTTGTAAACTAGAGGCATAGATCTACAAGTTTTGTGAAGAAGTGAAGTTCTGAATCAGTCTCTAAGGATATGAAATTTTGGATGGAAGTTAAGAATAGAATTATTGTTTCAGCATGAGTTTTTGAATGGGATGTTGGTTCTTGTTTTAGGAAACCAAGCGAGGCAAGAGGAGCAAGGGGAACAAGAGGAAAGGCATTCCTAAGCAAGTATTAAGCAAGGAATTCAAGGTGGGTTCATATTTATAATACAGTAAATAAGTCACTCATTGTTTTGTTCAAATCAAGAAAGATTTAATGCTTTAAATTGCATCATCAATGTTGCCTTATGTGCTAATGTGAATTGATTATATGTTTGCCATATGATTTGCATTCATAATTATTAAAAAGGTTTCAAAAAAAGGGTTTTCTCTTTTCAAGAAATACATGCATATGAAATCATGTTTTTCCAAAAAGGTATGGAAAGCAAGTTTACAAGCAAGTGCCGGTTTGGCAATCAAGTTTACAAGACTTTGAATCATGCATGATATGTGGGTTTGTGGTATGTTCCAAGAACCATCACGTGCACGTTGACCATGAAAAAGGCTTCGCCCGCCTGCCCGCAAGTTGCACGGAGCTCCCCACAAGGACTCCCTCAAGAAACTACGACTACACATAACCATTTCGATGGGAATGTGTAGTACGCCATGAACCTGGACTAACCCAAACCATTATGCTATGCTTATGTGTTTATGATTTGTTATCATGTTTCATGCATTCTACTCATGAATTGATTATAAATCAAGCATTTTAAGATGATGATTTTCACATGCTCAATTACTATGATTTCAAAGTATATCACAGCAATGAGTTATCTTTTTAATAGTTTTGCTTATTTATATATTATAAATGTGTTCCCATGAGCTTTATAGCTCACCCCCTTTACCTCCCCCATACAGGTGACGAGCAAGAAATCGAGTGAGTCACGAGTTATGGCGACACTCCGTTTTGTTCTATTTATGTATTTTCAAGTTTCACTTTTGGAAGTCAAGGCTTTAGTTACATTTCAAGTTCTATTGGTTCAAGTGTATTTTTGTATTTTTGGCATCTTGAACTCAAAAGTTGTAATTTGGTTTGAAATGTTAGTAACGCTTTGTAAAACTTACCTTTTTGGATATTAATGAATTATGGATGTGTTTGTTTTAAATAAATGAAAGCAAGTTCCAAGTTTGTTCACTATGGGGCCTTTGAGCTTCTGAGGGTTTTCCTTCTTCGTTTGATTAATAAGTTTTTCCTCACACAGCAAGTATCACGCTTTCATGCCCGATGTTGGGCTCCGGAGACAGGGTCCAACATGTTTTGGTATCAGAGCGCCTAGGTTTTGGTCTAGGGCTGCATGACATTGCTTTCAAGAAATAACTTGCATTGTTTTACATGATTTGAACTGTTTTTACATACTTTGAAATTGTCTTACTTGAACTAAATATTTTCAATGGTTTTATATTGAAGGAGTGAAAATGCCACCTCGAAAGAGAACTCGAGGAGCTATTACTCGGTCTCATTCTCGTCAAGGGAGCACGGATGAATCCCATGTTCCTCAGGATGCTAGGACACATTCTGCTCCGATTTCTGAGGCACCTAGTTTGTAACAAGAAGTGCCTCCACTGCCTCCTCCTATGCCTCAAATGAATCCCATGGATCCAAGTTTTTTTCAAGCCTTTGCTCAAGCTTTCACGTATGCCATGGGTTAAATATCTCAGATTTCGATGCAAGCTCTAGTAGATAGGAGTGGGCAGTATGACAAGCTCCGTAAGTTTGGGGCTGTGGATTTCAATGGGACGACGAATCCAGAAGAAGCTGAAGCCTGGTTGAAGAGGACCGAGAGGGTTCTAGTACAAATGAAATGCTTAGATGAGGAGAAATTAGAGTATGCATCGATCACATTACGAGGAGACGCACTGCATTGGTGGGAATCAGTGCCTCACAGTCAGGTTGTGCCACCGGTACTGACATGGAGAGACTTTGGGAAAGTGTTCAGAAAGAAGTATCTCTCCAGAGTGTATGTACAGGAGAAGGCTAGGGAGTTTCTGAACCTCAATCAGAGGGACATGAGTGTGAGCGAGTATGAGCTGAAGTTCACACAGCTTTCTCGTTATGCAGCTAACATTGTGGCATCTGAGGAAGACAAGTGCCGTAAGTTTGAGGGAGGTCTTCACCTGGGGATCCGGGAGAAAGTCTTGATCCACAATTTCTGTGACTACCAGCAATTGGTGGATGCTGCACTCCAGGTCGAAAAACAGGAGAATATCAGAAGTGAAGTAAGCAGGAAAAGAAGGATCAAGGACCAGTCTTTTAAGAAGGGATCAAGTGCACCGATGCCTGAGAGGAGCACGAGAAGCTTTCACACTCAGAGTGAAGTGGGTAGCAGTGGCTCTACCAGGAGCAAACGGGTGAAGGCAGTGTCAGGGCAAGCCTCTAATGTGGGAGGCACTGGAAGAGTTGGTTCACCAACCCCTTACGTGATCATTGTGGGAAACATCACCAAGGAGTGTGCCTCAAGTCTCTTGGAGTCTGTTTTAAATGTGGAGAGAAAGGGCATATGGTCAAGGATTGTTCACAGGTACTGAGACAGGAGGGGTTGCAGTTTCAAGCTCCAAGGAGTGCAGAAATAGTGGGAACCAGGCCAGTTACTGAGGTAGACAGCTCTGGGACTGCTAGGAAGGCTATTCCTCTAGGAAGGCCAAGGGGTCAGGCTCAGGCAAGGGTGTTTGCCATGACTAGGGAGGAAGCTGTAGCCACACCTGAAGTCGTCACGGGTATGGCTCAGTTACTTGATTCAGCAGTATTTGTTTTAATTGATTCTAGTTCCACGCATTCTTTTGTTTCTGCAAGTATAGCATTGCATGGTGTGAATTCTGTGCCTATGGATAAGCCTTTGCTTGTTAGTACTCCTCTAGGGAGGAATGTGGTGATCAGTCAGGTATATGAGCAGTGTGAGCTTTTCATAGATGGTGCTAGGTTGGTAGTGGACTTACTACCTCTAGACCTAAGAGGGTTAGATGTTATTTTGGGGATGGATACTATAGAGAAATATCTGGCTAAGCTAGATTGTGGTCGGAAAGAGGTGGAATTTGATCTGGGCAATGGTGAGAAGGTGATTTTCAAGGGGGACAGGAAAACACCATCGCCAAGACTGATTTCGGCTATGTTAGCTGAAAGGATGATGGGCCAGGGATGTGAAGCTTTCTTGGCACATGTTGTGGATGTTGATGTGAATGAAGGGAAGTTAGAGGATTTTCCGATTGTGGGGGAGTTTCCAAACGTGTTTCCAGATGAGTTACCAGGTTTGCCGTCGGTGAGGAAAATCGAGTTTGCCATCTACTTGATTCCTGGAACTGCACCTATTTCAATACCGCCTTATAGGATGGCTCCAGCTGAGTTGAGGGAGCTTAAGGAACAGTTGGAGGAACTGTTAGAGAAGGGGTATGTCAGGCCGAGTTCGTCACCATGGGGAGCGCCGATTCTGTTTGTCAAGAAAAAAGATGAATCATGGCAGATGTGTATTGACTATCGGAGACTCAATAAGGTAACGATTAAGAACAAGTATCCTTTTCCATGGATAGATGATCTGCTTGACCAGCTGCAGGGAGCAAGGGTCTTCTCCAAGATTGATCTCGTGTCGCTATATCATCTTCGTAATCAAGGAGTCTGATGTAAGCAAGACAGCCTTCAGGACTCGGTATGGACATTATGAGTTCTTGGTTATGCCATTAGGTTTGACCAATGCTCCAGTTGCTTTTATGGATCTTATGAATAGGGTCTTCAAGGAGTATTTGGATCAGTTTGTCATAGTGTTTATAGATGATATTCTGGTATATTCTAAGAGTGAAGAAGAACATGAGGAACATCTCAGGATTGTGTTGCAGACTCTGAGGGAGAGGGAGCTTTATGCTAAGTTCAGCAAGTGTGAGTTTTGGCTTCATGAGGTGACATTCCTTGGGCATGTGGTTTCACAAGATGGTGTGCATGTTGATTCGAGGAAAGTTGAAGCAGTAGTGAATTGGCATGCACCCAAGACAGTGACAGAGGTGAGAAGTTTTCTGGGTCTGGCAGGTTACTACAGGAGGTTTGTAGAAGGATTCTCCATGATAGCTGCTCCGATGACCAAGCTATTAAGGAAGAATCAGAAGTTTATCTGGACTGATGAATGCCAGAAGAGCTTTGAGGAGCTCAAGCACAGGTTGAAAAGTGCTCCAGTCTTGATTCTACCTTCTGGTGATGAGGGCTATACCGTGTACAGTGATTGTTGGACCCCATCGCCGAGGCCCAACATTCGGACCACACAAGCACACATAAGCATGAAGACCCATAACTCACCACAATAGGGGAAACTTGCAATAGAAAAGTTGGATAGGCTTTTTAAGAAAACATGTTCCTCATGATCTCACGATTCCAACGCCACTGAAAACGCTCAATTTGGATTAGAAATGAAGAAGTTATGGCAAAAATGCTATTTCAAAGAAAAGAGTCAAAATTGAGCACTACCGAGCTCAGGTCAGAATTTGAAAATCTTAAAGGCTTAATTGACGATCGGTTCTTTCATAAAACATGTAGGTTTATGTCTCTAATTTAATTTAAAATAAGAATCGCCTCGATCCGAGCTTTATAGCTCCAGATATCTAAAAATTAGTAAAGTATGTTCAGACTTGATCAGCCGACCTCCACACTTTGTTTCAAACCAACTTGTTCAATTTAAAAGCAATACTGGTAAATCAGATGTAGAAAATTAGAAAAATCTCTTATAAATCTATCACTTCGAAAATGAGGTCGATCTAAGGTCTACACAACAAGTTATGGCCAAAAGAAGGGAGAGGGGTCGGTCGGCCAAAACCGACCCCCAAATGATGAGCTAGCGACCAGCGCTCGCGCACGGGTGAGCGCGCTGGCTATCCGAGCTCCAATTCCAGACTCCGAGCTCTGCAACTTCTAACCCTCATAACTTTTGTCCCCGAGTTCCAAATCAGAAACGGTCAGAAGCGTTGGAAAGCTAAGAGAAAAATCTACATTTTTCAAGCCGAACTCAAAGACAAGCTCGGCCACTAAGGGAATCAAACTTTTACTCTAAGGCTGATCGACTAGCTCTCCATAAATAGTACCAGAACTTACAAACTCCATAACTTTTGACCCAGGACTCCAAATTAAGTAAACTTAGTGTCTATGGAAAGTTTAAAGAATTATCTACAACTTTCATGAATATTACCGACCTAAACTCCAACTCTATAAGGGTCAAAAGTGGACTCGAAGCTTCTACCTAAGATCTGTCAATTTGATAGCACCTGCATTTAATTCTAACAACCACACCTACTAATTTAACACATCATGAATAAATCATAAAACCTCCTGGGAGAGCTCTACAGCTCACCTATCACTCTCAAGGAGTCTCAAAATCTCAATTGACCTATAACAACACAGAAACTGCAGAAAACACAACATACCTAGAAATTTTGCAGAAACTTCCACAACTCACAAATCCTTGGCACATTTCCAGCAAGCTCTCTCAAGGAAACCTCATCAGCAACTCAACAATTAATAATACTCATACACACTATTTCAAGACCATGCACAGTACAAAAATCAACATCAACACAAGACAAGAGAGTATTGGAGCTGTCATACTCTTTTCAAATCATAACAAAGATTCATGCATAGCTTTGGTTACATATTGGCATATTCATCAAGATCAAGTACAAAATACAAAAGATGAGATGCTCAATGATCAATATGCTTGCAAAACTATTCTAAAAGCTAGTTACTAACTTAATACAAAAGTAGCTAAATTTCTTGGAGTAATGCCCGAAGCTTTTTGCAAAGTTCAGCTCTCAACTTGAATTTGCACCTGAGGAGGGAGAATGGGGTGAGCTAACATGGCTCAGTGGCTAACATGTTTATAGCCATCGGGTAATGAGCCACACAACAAATCATTAACAATCCGAAACTCTAGCAATTTTTCATATAAAGCTCAAATAATCCAAAATCATCACATAAGCATAACATGAGAGTTCATATCAATCAAACACATATTATGCACCATAAACACAAATAAATGATGGAATGCACACATTTGGCTCGAGAGTTCCATAAAAACGACAAAAACTGAAGTTTACCGTAAACACGACGAGTCCATTTTCGGATCTCGTGGGCCATAAGCGGGCTGCCGGGAGAAGGCAAAAAGGGGGGTCAACGTGCACGTGACTTATCGAAGTAGGTTCTCTCTCGCCCAATTACAACCAATTTATGATCACATATTCAAGCACAAGACTAGCATTTTATGCTTCTTTCATTCTTTCGAATCATCATAGTTTCACACTTTACTTTCAAATCAAAGGAAATACACTTTCAGTATGCACATAATTATCAAAGATAGCACATATAAGGCATTTGCCCATTACACAACAACTATAAAAATGTTACCCACCTATTGTCGGTATCCGAATTCAAGATTGTCCTTCCTCCTTGTCGTGAGGGGGGTTCTCTTGATTTCCTTCAATCAAAACATACTCCATTCACTATTTATATTCTAAAAGAAAGCATAGCATTCATAAAAATCAAGCAAAATAAAAGTATACTTTAAACCTAACCTACCCATAAGTCATTTAAGCTAGAATACCCAAGTCCTTAGCTTAAAAGTCCCCAAACTCCATAGATCTCACCTTTCTCTTCTTTCTTTCTACAAACCCTACACAAACCCTAACTTCTATTCCTCCCATTTTCGAACCTAACCTAAGCAAAGATGGAACTTACCTCTCACAAGTAGTTTTCTCCTCTATTTCCTCTTCTTTCTTCCTCCCTTCCAAGCCTCCTACGGTTCTCCTTCCTCTCTTGGCCGAAAGCTCACTTTTCCCTTGCTCACGTTTTTCTTCTCTTTTCCTTTCCTTTAGTTTACGGCAATCTCTCCTCTCCTCCTTCTTCCTTTAATTTATTTAACTCTTCTTATTTCTCAACTTAAAAGCCTACCTCAAAACTACATAGTTTTGAGCTCCTTATAACTTACAAGGCTTTAGGCTCTCCTCCTCCTCTCAAGCCCACTACACTTAACCACTTAAATTCTAAAGTCTATACTTTCCAATATTAGGTCCAAGCCTTCATTTAAAGTCCCAACTTCTAATTTCCAAGCCCAACATAAAATATCTATATAGACACATAATTAAATCAATTAAGGCAAAATAAAAATAATTAACGAATAAATCCATAAATCAATAAATAATTAATTCAAATAAAAAAAAATTTCGGGGCCCAACAATTCTCCCCTCCTAAAAGAATTTCGTCCTCGAAATCCTTACCTGCGTCCATAAAGAGATAAGGGTACTTCTCCCTCATGGCTTCCAAAGGTTCCCAAGTCGCTTCCTCGGTCGAATGGTTCCTCCACAAGACCTTAACCAGTTTCACACTCTTGTTCCTTAACACTTTTTCCTTTGAATCTAAGATTTCCACTGGTTGCTCCTCATAAGTCAAATCATCTCTCAACTGAACCTCTGAAGGTCGAACTATATGCGAAGGATCTGATCTGTACTTCCTTAGCATCGACACATGAAACACATTGTGAATCTTAGACAACTCCAATGACAAATCTAACTTATAAGCCAAAGGTCCAATCCTCTCAATGATCTCATAGGGACCTATATACCTCGGGCTAAGCTTGCCCTTCTTACCAAAATCTCAAAACACCTTTCCATGGAGAAGCTCTAAGAAATACCTTCTCACCCACTTCAAATTCCATCTCTTTCCTATGGGCATCTGTGTAACTCTTCATCCTATCTTGAGCTGCTTTAAGCCTCTGTTTTACCAATTTGACTTTATCCACTGTAACCTGTACTAACTCAGGTCCTACAAGCTTCCTCTCACCTTCCTCATCCCAACATATAGGAGTTTTACATCTCCTACCATACAAAGCCTCATAAGGTGTCATCTGAAGTCTCGAATGATAGGAATTGTTGTAAGCAAACTCAATCAAAGGTAAGTGATCATCCCACAAACCTTTGAAATCCAAAGCACAAGCTCTCAACATTGCCTCCAAAGTTCGTATCGTCCTCTCCGATTGTCCATCAGTCTGTGGATGGAAAGCTGTACTAAAATGCAATCTAGTCCCCAGAGCCTCCTGCAATGTAGCGCCCCCTTACCGTAGAGCATACACCGATACGCCCGTATGTCGTACCGATGCATAACCTACGATGAGGGTGCACTACGCTACGATCAATTCTATAAACCTCATGGCATCGATATGATAAAGCAGTAAGATCACATTCACTAAATTTTAAAACCAAAAGACTTCTCATTTCATTGCTGAAAAACCATAAGTGCATAATTCGGTCATAATTACAACTGTACAGATCCAAAATAAACAGTAACAACTCCTAACTAGGTCATCCCAAAAGATCCCAGCTGACCGACCTGTGGGCCATGCTCCTCTCGCCAGCACATACACAGCAGGAAAAGTCTCACTATCTGAAGTAGGAGTCACTAACGCTTTCCTGAAAAATAGTTACAATTTTGGGTGAGTTTGCGAACTCAATGAGTAACCATCATCGATGGTTCACTCAATTCATGCATTACGCAAAATTGCGTACAGAATAACACAAAAGCACATTCAGAAATGCAATCATAAGTTACTACACAATTATCACACATTAAACCCATTTCAAAGTCATAGCACAATCACATGCTGAATGTAGAATGGTTTCCATTTCCTTTTTAGTATTGTGATTGAGCGTCAGTATTATCCCATTTCTAGGCACATTAAACAGAAATCGCATTTTCGGGGGTAGGAGAGCCCTCTGGGTATGCACTACTGCCCACGCGCACTAGGGATAGGAGAGCCCTCTGGGTATGCACTATTCCCTTATCACAATAGTTGAGCTTATAGCTCCGATCAGAAATTGCTCCAGTCACAACTGTTGATTACTGATTTCTATTCATGCCAAGCATGTGGTCACAATTCACATTAACATATCTCATGCGAAACACTCATTCATATTCACAGATAGTTCACACAAAGCATTTAACACATCAGAGATTGAGGAACCAGCTAGGTTACTCACCTCTAAACTTTCGAGCTACTGCCGGGAAGTCTCCGCTACGTCAGAGGATCGACGCTCCACTTGTGCCTCTACAATGATCATAATATTCGAATATCACTAAATGTATTAATTTCAATAATCAATGACTTAAATGAATGTTGTACTATACATGTTATGACATTTCCGACCCTAATCCCAAATTATCTCAATTTCGCATAAACACTCTAATCCATAGCAAATCCTAATACCATATGTCAATTGACTAAGTTTTAATCCCCAAAAGTCACATTTCAATACATAAGAATCATCTTAAACCGGAATCAAATTCACTATGCAATTGCCATCCGATTTCGGGAATCACCGAATTAAATTTCCAAAATTTCATTCTCCAAAATTAAAATTCATAATCCCTAAATCAAGATCAATTAATCACTCCCCAATTATTAAGAATTCAACCTCAACACTCATATAAAACATAAAAATTCTCCTTCGAAAAACAGACGTCCTCGCCGCGGCGTGAGATCGCTCACCGCGGCGAGACGTCTCTTCCACGTCGCGGCGCACGTTGTCTTCTCCTACGCGGCGTGATCCCTTGAGCTCGTCGCGGCGTGCGAAGATCATCCGCTCATCGCGGCGTGCCCTGCACACGTCGCAGCGTGCGAACAAGGATTTGCTTGCCGCGGCGTGTTCATTACACGTCGCGGCGTGCAACCCCAGATTCACGCCCGAAACACAGAAATTCCCAGATTCTTCAATTCAAAACCATTCCTTATCCTTCTAATCACTCCAAAACAACATTCTACACTTAACACAACTCATTCCTAACCTTAAATCCACCAAATAACCATTATTCCACAATTACCCAAATCAAAATCACATTTTCCTTTAAAACCTAAATCATCTGAAAACTTAAAACTTTCCAAACAATTAAATACTCAAATCCATGATCAAATTAACCTATGTAAAACATAAAGGAACAAGAACTTACTTGATTAAAGCCTTTAACCTTTGAAAACCACTTCAAATCTCCAAACCTAAGCACATCCACGATTTTTCTCCCCTTTCAACCCAAACTCCATTTTCTTTCAACCCCAAGCTAATGGATGAATGATGGATGAAGGAGAAAGCAATTTAAGAGTAGAAAAATGGAAGGAAGCAAAATCAAGAGGATGATCCACGAAGAGAAGAAGAAGATCAATTGTCTTTCAAGGGAAGAAGACAAGCATCGTGGACCATTTTTCAAAGGAGAAGGGTTTAAATATTAAAGGATTAAGGCTTGTTTGGTAAATCTCATTGCCACAAGTCCGATCCGAACAACCTCAATCCAATTTCTAATTCTAATTTCTCTCGAATTCCAATAACTACGAATAATAACTCCTAAAATCATAACTCCAATTATTTCATGCCAATTTTCAATCAATCTTGGAACCGGAATTTAATTAATCAGTCACTAAGCCATTTTTTCGGTCCGGACCCGTTACTCTAAAAATTCCAGAAAAATTCCTATAAATCCTCAAAAATATAAATTGCATAATCCTACACTCCAATTTCATAATTCAGATCTCTAAAATTCAATTTGACACTCCAAGTCACTACTCAAACACAATTAACCTTTAAAATCACAAAATCTCCAATTTTCACAATCAAGTCGGAAACCGTCCTACATGCATGTACATACATATGCTTGTGCAATCATAAACATTTATCAATAATGTAGAGGCTATGAATATATGCAAATGCAAAGCAAATTCTAGATGCACCCAGCCATAACCATCCGAATTACCAATATGTCCTTCACATTGGTAACGGGATGTTACATGCAAACTTTCCCAAAATCTGGAGGTAAACCTAGGATCCCCATCAGACACTATTGAACTCGAAATCCCATGAAGTCTGATTACCTCATCAACATACTTCTTAGCCAAAACATTCAAAGAATCCATCTGTTTAATTGGTAAGAAGTAGGCTGACTTAGTCAGCCTATCAACAATCACCCAAATAACGTCATGCTTCCTGCTAGTCCTCGGTATACCCATCAGAAAATCCATCGAAATCTTCTCCCATTTCTATTCCGGAATCGGCGAAGGATTAAGCTTGCCTGATGGTGCTTGGTGTTCAGCTTTAACTTGCTGACACACTAAACATCTTTTAGCATAATCTGCCACATCTTTCCTCATTCCCTTCTACCAGAAATGCTCTTTCAAATCCCGATGCATCTTAGAACTCCCTGGGTGCATTGCATAAGGAGCATTATGCGCCTCATCAAAGATCTCATCCTTCAGCTCTAACACGTCTGGAACACACAATCATCACCCATAACCATCAATCCATCTTCCTTTACCTCTACATCAGAGGGCTTGCCATCTTTTATCTCTGCTCTAAGCTTACTCAAGTACTCATCCCGTTCCTGCAATTCTTTGATCTTCCCCCTCAACACTGGTCTCACTCTTAAATTTGCCAAAATACAGTCAGGCTTAACTTGCCTCAATGTCACATCAAGTCTGGCTAATTCCTTCAGCAAGGGAAGGTACATTGTCTCCACATGTGCCATAGTGGACTTCCTACTCAATGCATCAGCTACCACATTAACTTTCCCCGGATGGTAGTCTATCACCAAATCATAATCTTTTAATAACTCCAACCATCACCTCTGCCTCAAATTTAGCTCTTTCTGAGTCAACAAGTACTTAAGGCTCTTATGGTCCGTAAATACTCTAGTAGTAACTCCATACAAGTAGTGTCTCCAAATATTCAATGCGAAAATAATAGCAGCCAACTCAAAATCATGAATAGGGTAGTTCATCTCATAAGGCTTCAATTGCCTAGAAGCATAGGCAATCACTTTCTCTCCTTGCATCAATACACATCCTAAACCCTTTCTGGAAGCGTCACTGTACACAATGCATCCATCATCACCATAGGGTAATGTCAAAATCGGTGCAGTAGTAAGCCTATTCTTCAATTCCTCAAAACTACTCTGGCACTCCTCAGTCCACTCAAACTTCTGATTCTTTCTCGTCAATTTGGAAAGTGGAGTAGCTATCATAGAAAAGCCCTCCACAAACCTCCTTTAATATCCAGCTAGTCCCAAGAAACTTCTCACTTCAGCCACATTCTTAGGTGCTTCCCATTTAACCACAGTCGCTATCTTTTGTGGATCAACATGCACTCCACGCTCTGAAATCACATGCCCAAGGAATACTACCTCTCTTATCCAAAATTCGCACTTATCGAATTTGGCATACAGCTCATTCTTTCTCAAAGTCTCCAAAGCAACCCTCAAATGATCCTCATGCTCCTCATCACTCTTAGAATAGACCAATATATCATCAAAAAAGACAATGATAAATTGATCTAGGAAAGACTTGAAAACTCTATTCATCAAATCCATAAAGACTGCAGGAGCATTCGTTAACCCGAAAGGCATAATCAAAAACTCAAAGTGGCCATACCTCGTCCTAAAAGCAGTCTTTGACACATCGGTCTCCTTAATCCTCAACTGATGGTAACCCGATCTCAAATCTATCTTGGAAAAGACTCTCGCCCATTGCAATTGATGAAACAAATCATCTATGCACGGGAGCGGATATCTGTTCTTAATGGTGGCATAATTCAGCTTCCTATAATCCACACACATCCGCAACGACCCATCTTTCTTCTTCACAAAGAGAACCAGAGCTCCCCAAGGCGAAGAGCTCGGCCTAATGTAACCCTTCTCTAACAGATCCTCCAATTGCTCCTTAAGCTCTCTCAATTCCGTCGGGGCCATTCGGTAAGGTGGAATTGAAATCGACGTAGTACCTGGAAGAAGCTCAACGGGAAACTCAACTTCCCTCGGAGGAGGTAGTCCTGGCAATTCCTCGGGAAAGACGTCTGGGAATTCCCTGACTACAGGAAGGTCTTCCAACCTCCCTCTTTCTTCCTTCGTGTCTAACACATAAGCCAAAAATGCCTCACACCCCTTACTCATCATTCTCTCTGCTGTCATAGCTGAAACAATCCGAGGCGGACTGGCTCTTCTATCTCCCACAAATACCACTTTTCTGCCATTCTCTGACTCAAATTCCACTGTCTTCTGCTTGCAGTCTAAGTTGGCATGATACTTCTCTAATGTATCCATACCTAGGATCACATCCAATCCTCCCATCTTCAAAGGCATCAAATCCACCACAAACTTCCCTCCACTAATCTCTATCTCACAGTCTCTATACACTTGACTGATAACAATAAACTGGCCGATCGGAGTACTCACCATCAGCGGAGTATCCAATGGGCTCAAGTCTCTACCACATATAGTTCTACCCGACGACACAAAAGAGTGGGTAGAACCCGAATCAATCAAAGCAAGAACATCAACATCAAACAGTTTAATCATACCCGTTACCACTTCTGGAGCGGTCTTTGCCTCCTCTCGAGTCATAGCAAACACTCTAGCTGGTGCTTGCCCCCTGGATCTGTCTGGAGGATAAGCTCTCTTAGGTACTGTAACATCTCACCCCCTCCTAGAAGGGTAAAATAGGAAATTTGTTGTAGGATGGGATTGATAAGGAATAATTAGTACTGCTCATGCATAATAGGATTGATACACAGTATCAATTGTGTACATGGAATTTCGGTATATGCATTCATGATAATTCCCGGTAATTGGGCCTAAAGCAATTTTATTGTGATTAACGTGGTTAATGGGTTTGGAAAAATATTCTGAGTGCGCTATTAAGCGTTATAGATTTTAAGGGATTTTCAGGAATTTTTTGGAGAAAATTCCCGGACCGGCAAAATCGCCGGTAACTAGCCTAAACATGTTTTGGGGGAGAAAAGGTGATCTTCGTGATTGAAAAATTATTTGGAGTGAACTGTTACGTGTTTTACAATTTTGGGCAATTTAGGTAATTGCCAAAAAAATAATTCGGAGAAAATTCCCGGACCGGAAAATAATCGCCAAGTGACGAACCGGTTGAATTTCTACTGTTATTTGATCTTCTACCTCGTACATATTATGGTGGGACCCTAAAGTAGATCCTTAAATTATGTAGTGACCGAAATTGTGGTGTATAAGTTGGCTATTTATTGATTAAAGTATAATAGTTGAAAATTTTGACTTTTCTTATTTCTTCTTAACTAGCCAAGTGTCCTATTTTTGTTTTGGATTATTCTCATCCTTTTAACCCATCAAAGTCGGCAACTTGCTTCTTAAGGAATGGAAATGGAAAGTAGCTTGGTTTTGTCTCATCCACCGAAATTGCTTGGCTTCTTTGATAAAAGACCATTTGTTCTTTGACTTTTCTTTTGAAACTTGGACCAACCATATCTTGCCATCAGCTCCTTCATGTAAGGCCTCATTATCACCTTTCTTGGTTTGCTCCTCTCATTCTCGGATATGTGTTAATAAAAGGAAGATTGGAGTTGCTTTTGATGGTTCCACCAAAACCTTCTCCTTTGGCATGCCTCCATCGATTTTCTTCTCCCTAAGTGTTATCTTCCTCCAAACTCAAGAGCTCACTTTCATGCATCTTACTACCTTCTTACATTGAAGATCCCCATGCATAGGATGGAAAAGAAGTAAAGTAGTTGGTTAAAGACTTAAAGAGAAGAGAGGATTGGAAGCTAATAGGTAAGTGATTTTCCTTAAGTGTGAAATGATGTTTTAGCATGACTTTAATGCCATGGTAGGGAAAAGTATTTAATGAGAATTAGAGTGCATTTATTTTGATTCTTGATGCATTACCTTGATGAGAATTATAGTATAAATTAATGGGTATAAATGTAAGGTATGTTAGGATAATGAATGGTAATGGTTAAGTTTGGTTTTAGCTTGATTTTGAATTCATATTGATGATTAATTGTGCATGGAAAGGGAAGAGGTTAGTGCTGCCAATTTTTGGTAGGAATGCCTAGTGAATGTAGACATGGTATAGGGACTGATTTTGTGTCCAATTAAGATGCTTATGGATGTAGGAAGGGTGTTGGAATGAAAGGAAGTGAATAGAGAAGTAAAGCTGGAAAATTGATATTTGACCTATTGCACTAATTTAATCATAACTCATAGTGTAGTTATGTAAATGAGGCAAGGTTTGTGGCCACTGAAACTTTGATTTGTTTGCTTCAATTTAGTGTGAAATGGGTGTTGTTAAATTCCAATGGTAGAAGGGTGAAGTTTTGCATGGAAAGTTACTGTTCCATTGCCTGTGAACAGTAACCGCAACCATGACATTTGAGTTTTGTTGATTTTACAGAATTAATTGAAACGGAATTAGGGAAAATGGTCTTATGGAAGTTGTAGCATATTGAATTATCTTTCCATTTCTACTGATCTTGTTATTTTTAGAGTTGTATATTGGGAGATATGAATTGATTACTAATGACTGGTTTTGAGCATTTTGGATGAAACCTAGCTTAAGTGTGATTTTGTGAGTTTACTGATTGGAGGCAATTTTAACATTTTATGTGGACTGAATTGGTGTGAGTGAGCTTCTGAAAAGTTGTAGAGGAAGAGATTACCTTGAAAATGATATACGGTGTGTAATTTTTAGAAGTCAGAATTAGGAGTTATGATTTTTCAAAAACTGACCCTACATTAGGTTATGACTGGCTGATCATAACAGAAACTTCCATAACAGTTTTGAAATTGATAGAGATCGAATTGGATGATGAGTGCTTCAAGAAAATTTAAGTTTGAGATGTTATCTTTTTAGGGATATAAAGTTCTGATTTTACTGACTTGTATATAGGGAGTTATGCTTGTTGTAAGGTTACTGCCCACATTGAAGGATTTCAGAGACAGTAACATTAGGTGAATTAATTGACTAGTTTAGAAATAGAATTTGATTTTGGATTTTTCATGAAAGTTGTTGAGAACATTGTGAACTTATTGACCATATTTTTTTGGTAATTTATTTCTGAAGAATCAGTGAGGTATGAAATTGTCAATGTACTGCCCTGTGTTAACGGGAATTGAGTAGGCAGAAGGTTTGATGAGATATTTGACACCCTTAGGGTTGGAATTGATTTTTATGGTCTTCTTGAGAATTCTAGAGCTTTTCATAAGCTTTCCAACAAGGTATAGTTTGCATTTTTTCAGAAATGTGTAGAAAGAGTTATGGGTGTTGGAAGTTTGGTTGGAAATCAGAAAATAAAGGGGGAAATAAGGGTTATATATAAAAATATAAATTGTTGAGTTTTTAGTTTCTTTCGTGAATAACTTTTCCGTCCGACGTCCGATTGACCTGATTCCAGAGGCATCGGATTCGTTGAATGTTTAATTTCATTTTATGAGAAAATGGAAATTTTTAGACGGAACTTTGACGTAGCCCCTATTGACGGAACATGTAAATCACTGTTTTATTTAATTGGGGACCTATAGAGGTCCGAATTGCGCACCGTCAGCGCCAATAGGTTTCTAAATTTTTGATGAATTTTTTATAATAGAAAAAAAAAGGGATTAGGGCCGGGAATTCATGAACATGTATATCTCATCAACATGAGCACAAATTTCATAGTTAGTGACTCGTACTTTTTCTGATTCATATAGAGGTCCAATTGGAGCGTCGATTGACCGACGTCACAGAGACTTCCCGGTATTAGCTCGGAAGTAATAGGCGAGTTGGTTTCTCAAATTTCTGGTTGCTTATATGTTCTACGTGAATTACATGCAATGATGAACTGTATGATTTCTGGCATGTATAAGAGTGGACTATTGTATGTTTACTGATTTTACTTTGTCTTGAATGACACCGATCTTCGATATCTTGGGCTTTATAGCCATAATCTCAATCTCGCTATACCTTTGGGCTTTATAGCCATATCATTGATTCTATCGATACACCGGGCTTTATAGCCAAACACCGACGTTCTTGAATCTTGCACCGCATACATAATTGCATGATCGATAATGGGCGTGCCCAAGTTCTTTGCTTTCTTGAAAAGAGCTTCGAGCTCTCACCTTTGTCGACCGCCTCGAGCCCAAGGGAGAAATCACAGCGGCGTCCCCACCGAACAATCGATCGAGCACTTGGGCACAATCTTGAATAATCGGAAAGAGTCACATATGCATTGCATTCGCACAAATGACCGCTCGTGACATATACCGCTTTCATAATGGTATGACTTCATCGTGAATGGTTTCATATTCTTAACGCGTTATTCTTCGCCATTCGTAATTGATTATTATCAGACTATGTTGTACGCCATGTGCGTAATGCATGATTTGAGTGAACCATCGATGATGGTTTCTCACTGAGTTCGCAAAACTCACCCAAAATTTGCATATATTTTTCAGGTCCTGAAGAATACCCCGGTTGACACGGGAGTATGTCTACTGTAGGCAAGCAAAGGATAGAGGTCGGGATCAGTTCGCGTCTGCATTAGGGTATTAGTAAATTGTGTTCCGCAATCACTGTATAACAAGGCTTTGTATTTTTACTGAGCCCATTGTGGTTTTAACGTTTTACTGCATTGACTGATTGTAAATTATTTTTGGATGACTGTAATAACGGAAACTGGTTTATATTGAACACGGATTTTAATTACTTACTGCGTTTTCCACGTTATTGGGGAATCAATGGCTTCAAAAGAAAAAAAATGTATACTGAGTTTTAAATCGACTGATGTAGTACGCCACTCTCGCGGGGCACGGACTCGGATATCACCAACGATATCGGGTTCGGGTCTTGCGAGAGTGGGGTATTACAGGTACCCCATAGCTACCCACTTCAGTCACGGTTTTCTGTCCCACTGTCTCTATCCTCCTTGAAGCTTGCATCTGTGACCCCTCTCTTCTGTCCGGCTTAGGACAAAATTTGGCTATGTGTCCTTTCTGCCCACAATTGAAGCATGCTCCTGTCAATCTGCGACATTCTCCTCTATGGAGATACCCACAGTGCTCACACTTGGGAAGAGGTGGCCTCTCCCCATCTCCTCTTCTACTGCCGCCCACCGTTGAAGCTTGGTGAGAAACAGTAGAAGTCCTCATCGGTCTAGGCCGGATCCCACCGGTACTCCTCTCTTCAGACTGCACAGGAAAGGTTCTGGCACTTCTCTCAGGTATAAAAGTACCACCTCCCCTCCTGAATTGCTCTCTTCCCTTCCTCTTTCTACTAACTGCACTCTTGATGTTTTCAATGTTCTCAACCCTCAGAGCCGCTTCAACCAGCTGCTGAAAATCAGAAAAATTCTACACCACTACCTTCTCTCTGGTGGCGAGATGCAAACCTGACTCAAATCGGCGGCACTTAGCAGCCTCACTGAACATCAACTCTGAAGCATACCTCGACAACTGCGTGAACCGGCCCTCATATTCAGCAACAGTCATCTCTCTTTGGGTGAGACTCAGAAACTCTCTCTGCTTCTGCTGAAAGCACACCTCAGACAGATACTTCTTCCTGTACACAGTCAGGAAGTCTCCCAATGTCAATTCTCTCGGTCTCATCGACTCCACGCACGATCTCCCACCAATGCAAGGCATCACCACAAGCGGTGGCGGCAAGATAAACCACTCTCTCATCATCCTCGACTCCATCGATCCAAGACCCTTTCGGTCTTCCTCAACCAAGTCTCGGCTTCCTCAGGATCTGTGGTCCGTGAAATCCACCGCCCATACTTCCTCAGCTTGTCAAACTGTCTCCCCCTCTTAGTTGGGGCCGAACCAGAAGCCTGTGGCATTTGACCCATAGCCTGAACGAATGCTTGGGTAAATGCCTGGAACAATCTCGGATCAAGAGTAGGCACTTGCTCAGACTGACTAGGCGACTACTGAGTCTGAGATCAAAGGGGCTCACTACTTTGCCCTAGAGGGGCCTCAGCCACTTCCGGGGCTACGGACTCATACGTGCTCTCCTCTCTCAGTGGAGAGTCAGGTGCAATAGAACCTTGCATAACTCCTCGTGTCCTTCTACGAGGTGGCATCTTACTCCTTCAATGAAAACATTTACTGATTAGCTACATTTCTTTTTAATCTTAGTTCCTATATGTATGCATGAGATGCATGTCACTTAATGCAAACCATCAATTCACAATGCAAACATTTAATCATATATCACAACAAAAGCCTAGGAGTGAAACCTAAGCTCTGATACCAAACAATGTTGGACCCCGTCGCCGAGGCCCAATATTTGGACCACACAAGCACACGTAAGCATAGAAGACCCATAACTCACCACAATAGGGGAAACTTGCAATAGAAAATTTGGATAGGCTTTTTAAGAAAACATGTTCCTCATGATCTCACGATTCCAACGCCACTGAAAACGCTCAATTTGGATTAAAAATGAAGAAGTTATGGCAAAAATGCTATTTCAAAGAAAACAGCCAAAATTAAGCACTACCGAGCTCAGGTCAGAATTTCAACATCTTAAAGGCTTAATTGCCAATTGGTTCCTTCATAAAACTTGTAGTTTTATGTCTCTAGTTTAATTTAAAACAAGAATCGCCTCGATCTGAGCTTTATAGCTCCGGATATCTCAAAATTAGTAAAATATGTTCAGACTTAATCAGCCGACCTCCACACTTTGTTTCAAACCACCTTTTTCAATTTAAAAGCAATACTGGTAAATTAGATGTAGAAAGTTAGAAAAATCTCTTATAAATCCATCGCTTCAAAAATGAGGTCGATCGGAGTTCTACACAACAAGTTATGGCCAAAAGAAGAGAGAGGGGTCGGTCGGCCAAAACCAATCCCCAAATGACGAGCTAGCGACGCCATTGCACAAGACGGCGAAGCCCAAACCTCGGCGCGGCGCCGGCTATCCGAGCTCCAATTCTAGACTCCGAGCTCTGCAACTTCTAACCCTCATAACTTTTGTCCCCGAGCTTGAAATCAGAAATGGTTGGAAGCGTTCAAAAGCTAAGAGAAAAATCTACATTTTTCAAGAAGGACTCAAAGACAAGCTCGGCTACTAAGGGAATCAAACTTTTACTCTAAGGCCGATCGACTAGCTCTCCACAAACAGTATCAGAACTTACAAACTCCATAACTTTTGACCCAGGACTCCGAATTAAGCAAACTTAGTGTCTATGGAAAGGTTAAAGAATTATCTACAACTTTTATGAATATCACCGACCTAAACTCCAACTCTATAATTTGACAGCACCTGCATTTAATTCTAACAACCACACCTACCAATTCAACACATCATGAATAACTCATAAAACCTCCTGGGAGAGCTCTACAACTCACCTATCACTCTCAAGGAGTCTCAAAATCCCAATTGACCTATAACAACACAGAAACTGCAGAAAACACAACATACCCAGAAATTTTGCAGAAACTTCCACAACTCACAAATCCTTGGCACATTTCCAGCGAGCTCTCTCAAGGAAACCTCATCAGCAACTCAACAATTAATAATACTCATACACACTATTTCAAGACCATGCACAGTACACAAATCAACATCAACACAAGACAAGAGAGTATTGGAGCTCTCATACTCTTTTCAAATCATAACAAAGATTCATGCATAGCTTTGGTTACATATTGGCATATTCATCAAGATCAAGTACAAAATACAAAAGATGAGATGCTCAATGATCAATATGCTTGCAAAGCTATTGCAAAAGCTAGTTACTAACTTAATACAAAAGTAGCTAAATTTCTTGGAGTGATGCCCGAAGCTTTTTGCAAGGTTCAGCTCTCAACTTGAATTTGCACCTGAGGAGGGAGAATGGGGTGTGCTAACACGGCTCAGTGGCTAACATGTTTAACAATCCGAAACTATAGCAATTTGTCATATAAAGCTTAAATAATCCGAAATCATCACATAAGCATAACAAGAGAGTTCATATCAATCAAACACATATTATGCACCATAAACACAAATACATGATGGAATGTACACATTTGGCTCGAGAGTTCCATAAACACGACAGAAATCGAAATTTACCGTAAACACGACGAGTCCATTTTCTGATCTCGTGGACCACAAACGGGCTGCCAGGAGAAGGCAAAAAGGGGGGTCAACGTGCACGTGACTTATCAAAGTAGGTTCTCTCTCGCCCAATCACAACCAATTTATGATCACATATTCAAGCACAAGACTAGCATTTTATGCTTGTTTCATTCTTTCGAATCATCATAGTTTCACACTTTACTTTCAAATCAAAGGAAATACACTTTCAATATGCACATAATTATCAAAGATAGCACACATAGGGCATTTGCCCATTACACAACAACTATAAAAATGTTACCCACATATTGTCGGTATCCGAATTCAAGATTGCCCTTCCTCCTTATCGTGAGTGGGGTTCTCTTGATTTCCTTCAATCAAAACATACTCCATTCACTATTTATATTCTAAAAGAAAGCATAGCATTCATAAAAATTAAGCAAAATAAAAGTATACTTTAAACCTAACCTACCCATAAGCCATTTAAGCTAGAATACCCAAGACCTTAGCTTAAAAGTCCCCAAACTCCATAGATCTCACCTTTCTCTTCTTTCTTTTTACAAACCCTACACAAACCCTAACTTCTATTCCTCCCATTTTCGAACCTAACCTAAGCAAAGATGGAACTTACCTCTCATAAGTAGTTTTCTCCTCTATTTCCTCTTCTTTCTTCCTCCCTTCCAAGCCTCCTACGGTTCTCCTTCCTCTCTTGGCCGAAAGCTCTCTTTTCCCTTGCTCATGTTTTTCTTCTCTTTTCCTTTCCTTTGGTTTACGACAATCTCTCCTCTCCTCCTTCTTCCTTTAATTTATTTAACTCTTCTTATTTCTCAACTTAAAAGCCTACCTCAAAACTACATAATTTTGAGCTCCTTATAACTTACAAGGCTTTGGGCTCTCCTCCTCCTCTCAAGCCCACTACACTTAACCACTTAAATTCTAAAGCCCATACTTTCCAATATTAGGTCCAAGCCTTCATTTAAAGTCCCAACTTCTAATTTCCAAGCCCAACATAAAATATCTATTCCAAGCCCAACATAAAATATCTATATAGACACATAATTAAATCAATTAAGGCAAAATAAAAAAATTAACGAATAAATCCATAAATCAATAAATAATTAATTCAAATAAAATATATATTAAAAAATTTTTCGGGGCCCAACAGTGATGCTTCGAAGAAGGGTCTAGGTTGTGTATTGATGCAGGGAGACAGAGTGATAGCTTATGCTTTAAGGCAACTGAAGCCATATTTGTTGAATTATCCAACTCATGATTTGGAGTTGGCAGCGGTGATCTTTGCCTTGAAGATTTGGAGGCATTACCTTTATGGGGTTCAGACAAGGATCTTTACTGATCACAAGAGTCTCAAGTATTTACTGAGCCAGAAGGAGCTGAATTTGAGGCAGAGAAGGTGGATTGAGTTACTCAAGGATTATGACTTGCTGATTGAGTATCATCCAGGCAAGGCAAATGTCGTAGCAGATGCTTTGAGTAGGAAGTCTTCTATTGCCCATGTTCAGACAGTTTACCTTCCTTTGTTGAAAGAGATGGCTAAGCTTAAGATAAGCTTGAAGCAGGAGGAACCAGATTGCCTTCTAGCTAACTTCCGGGTAAGGCCTATACTCCGGGAGAAGGTTAAGGAGTTGTAAGCGCAGGATGCATATTTGAGCAAGCTTCGGGAGGAAATTCATAATGGTAAGATTTCTGAAGTAGTAGTGAGGGATGATGGACTTATGACAGTGTGAGACAGGCTTTGCATTCCAGATAGCAGGGAGGTTAAGGATGAGATATTGGATGAGGCACACAATGCGCCTTATGCCATGCACCCAGGTAGCACCAGGATGTACAGGGATTTGAGAGAGCATTTCTGGTGGAAGGGCATGAAGAGGGATGTAGCAGAGTATGTAAGTAAGTGTCTAGTGTGTCAGCAAGTCAAGGCTGAACACCAGGCACCTTCAGGCAAGTTAAGGCCATTGTCCATTCCTGAGTGGAAGTGGCAAAGAGTGACCATGGATTTCCTGATGAGTTTGCCCAAGACCAGCAGGAAGCATGATACCATATGGGTTATTGTGGATCGGTTGACAAAGTCAGCCCATTTCCTAGCAATCAAGTAGACTGATTCTTTGCATGTGTTAGCAAAGAAGTACATCGATGAGATAGTGAGATTGCATGGGATTCCAGATTCCATAGTTTCTAACAGGGATCCTCGGTTCACTTCGAGATTTTGGAGAAGCTTACAGGAAGCTTTAGGGACTAAGCTGAATTTTAGCACGGCTTTTCACTCTCAGATGGATGGTCAATCTGAGAGGACCATTCGGAAACTTGAGGGAATGCTCAGGGCATGTGTGTTAGATTTCAAAGGAGCTTGGGATGAGCACTTGCCATTGCTCGAATTTGCTTATAACAATTCTTACCATTCGAGCATTTAGATGGTTCCATATGAGGCATTGTATGGTAAGAGGTGTAGAACTCCGTTATGTTGGGATGAAGAAGGAGAGAGGAAACTGGTAGGACCAGAGTTGATTCAGATGACAGTGGATAAAGTCAATCTGGTTAAGCAGTGGCTTAAGGCAGCTCAGGACAAGATGAAGAGTTACACTGATGCTCATCGGAAGGAGATGGAGTATGAAGTCGGTGAGAAGGTATTCCTTAAGATGTCTCCTTGGAAAGGAGTAATGAGGTTTGGCAAGAAGGGCAAGTTGAGTCCAAGATATGTGGGTTCTTATGAGATCCTTGAGAGGATCGGACCACTAGCCTACAGGTTGGCGTTACCTCCGGAATTGTCTCAGATTCATGATGTCTTCCATGTTTCCATGTTGAGGAGGTATAGAACGGATCCTTCTCATATCATTCAGGCCACGGAGGTTCAGTTGAGAGATGATTTGAGTTATGAGGAGATTCCAGTGGAGATTTTATACACCAAAGAAAAGGTTCTCAGAAACAAGACGGTTCAACTAGTTAAAGTCCTGTGGAGGAACCATTCAGTGGAAGAGGCCACGTGGGAGCCATTGGATGCCATGAAGGAAAATTATCCGCGTCTCTTCGATGATTCAGGTAAATTTTGAGGACAAAATTTCTTTTAAGAGGGGGAGAAATGTTGGGCCCCAAATTGTTGTTATTAAACATGAATTGTGTTGATTATACGATTTATTTCATAGTTTGATTTTTATTGGGAGTATTAATGGAAAATTAAGATTAACTTGGGATTAGTGTGGAATAAGTGTTTATAAAAGGAGTAAAACTTTATGAGGGCACTATAGGAAGTTCACTTAAGTTGGGAAGATTAAACTTGTCAAGGAGGGGCATTCTAGTCTTTGTGCCTTCATTTAGGCTAAGGATTTAGAAGAAAGAAAGGGGAAAGAAAGGAAAGGAGAAGAGGGAGTCGTAGGAAGAGAGGAAGAAGGAGAAGAAAAGAGGATTTTGATTTCTAAAGAATTTCTGACAGATTTGAAGCATTCTCTGGTAAGTATAAGCTTGTTTCTTCTTGTTTGAGATGGATTAAACCCTAGATTAGAGTTGCATGAGTTTAGAATCGATGGTTTTAGGGTTTTCGGAAAAAAAAAATTGTGGAAATTTTTTGGGTTAATGATTTTGTTGTGTCTTGATGATGATCTTGTGTTAGAATAAGTTTAGAACTGAAGTATAAGGCATGATCTTAAGTTTAGATGTGCTTCTTTGTCCATATGGGAAGGATTGATGTTGGAAATGTTAGAAAGTCAGGTTCGGAGTTGTTCTCCAGACCCGCACATCGCGACGAGTACAAGGTCGTTAAATCATGGCGTGGCCTGCGCCATGACGTCTGTGGCCGCACGCGTTCTGACGTACATTTAGGCCACGCGTCGCGACTAGCGTGCCTCCGCCGCGACGAGCCCTTAGTTTCCAGCAAAGATGAATTGTGATGTTTTGGGCATATCTTTTGCTATAGAAGTCCAAATGAGGTGATTTTTTGATGCGTTGTAAACTAGAGGCATAGATCTACAAGTTTTGTGAAGAAGTTAAGTTCTGAATCAGTCTCTAAGGATATGAAATTTTGGATGGAAGTTAAGAATAGAATTATTGTTTCAGCATGAGTTTTTGAATGGGATGTTGGTTCTTGTTTTAGGAAACCAAGCGAGGCAAGAGGAGCAAGGGGAACAAGAGGAAAGGCATTCCTAAACAAGTATTAAGCAAGGAATTCAAGGTGGGTTCATATTTATAATACAGTAAATAAGTCACTCATTGCTTTGTTCAAATCAAGAAAGATTTAATGCTTTAAATTGCATCAACAATGTTGCCTTATGTGCTAATGTGAATTGCTTATATGTTTGCCATATGATTTTCATTCATGATTATTAAAATGGTTTCAAAAAAAGGGTTTTCTCTTTTCAAGAAATACATGCATATGAAATCATGTTTTTCCAAAAAGGTATGGAAAGCAAGTTTACAAGCAAGTGTCAGTTTGGCAATCAAGTTTACAAGACTTTGAATCATGCATGATATGTGGGTTTGTGGTATGTCCCAAGAACCGTCACGTGCACGTTGACCATGAAAAAGGCTTCGCTCACCTGCCCGCAAGTGGCACGGAGCTTCCCACAAGGACTCCCTCAAGAAACTACGACTACACATAACCATTTAAATGGGAATGTGTAGTACGTCATGAACCTGGACTAACCCAAACCATTATGCTATGCTTATGTGTTTATGATTTGTTATCATGTTTCATGCATTCTACTCATGAATTGATTATAAATCAAGCATTTTGAGATGATGATTTTCACATGCTCAATTACTATGATTTCAAAGTATATCACAACAATGAGTTATCTTTTGAATAGTTTTGCTTATTTCTATATTATAAATGTGTTCCCACGAGCTTTATAGCTCACCCCCCTTACCTCCCCCATACAGGTGACGAGCAAGAAACCGAGTGAGTCACGAGTTATGGCGACACTCCGTTTTGTTCTATTTATGTATTTTCAAGTTTCGCTTTTGGAAGTCAAGGCTTTAGTTACATTTCAAGTTCTATTGGTTCAAGTATATTTTTGTATTTTTGGCATCTTGAACTCAAAAGTTGTAATTTAGTTTGAAATGTTAGTAAAGCTTTGTAAAACTCACCTTTTTGGATATTAATGAATTATGGATGTGTTTGTTTTAAATAAATGAAAGCAAGTTCCAAGTTTGTTCACTATGGGGCCCTTGAGCTTCTGAGGGTTTTCCTTCTTCGTTTGATTAATAAGTTTTGCCTCACGCAGCAAGTATCACGCTTTCATGCCCGATGTTGGGCTCCGGAGACGGGGTCCAACAAAATGCATATGCGACAATTAAGCAGTATATACATCACAATTAACATATGTGTCACAATTTATCACATCAGAAGCAAGTAGTTCTCAAATTCACATACAAGTAGCACTTCTATGTCATAGCTCCTCAGTACATCGGATCTTCTGTCCGGAATCCACAATCACAATCAATCTCAAACCCACTATTATTTACCACAAAATTATAAGCAATCAATAATTGAGAGAACCTCTAGGTCACCCACCAATAGCTTCCGAAGCTAATGCCTGGAAGTCTCAACAACATCTGTGGGTTGACATTCTAAATGCGCCTCTATAACAGTTAAAATACATAAATATTACCAAGTGTCCAATCAGAAATGTTTAATAATGTAAATGGAGAAATTAAAATGTGTACAATGCATGTTCGTGACATTTCCGGCATTATTCTAAAAATTCTCATCACAAAAATTTTCCTCTAAATTTTAGGAATTTATGGACACCAAAATCACTCAATTTGGACCTTTATAGGTGCAATTATTGTTAAAATACAGACCAGAAAAATAATTACTCAGTCCCCTCACTTTAACCTAATTAATCCATGTCAATTTCATTTCTAAAAGATCACAATTTCACATAAAAATGAAATTAAATATTTTACAAATCCGATACCTCGAAAATTAGGTCAATCGGAGGTCAGATGAACAAATTATTTACAAAAGAGTGAAATTGGTTTCCAAATAAAAAGATAAGATAGAAAAAGAAAAAGAAAAAAAATTAAAAGCAGCATACATACACGAGCTCATGAGGGTTCTGGCTTCTTTGAAATTCAATCCCCTTTTTTTTCTTTTTTTTCACTTATTTCTTTCTCTCCTTTCACAAAATCTATCTTTTCACACAAGTAATCAAAAATGACAAATAAGGTCTCATTGGAAAGATCACAAAAAACTCTACAAGTTCTATGAAGGACTCACAAACTAATTTCACCCCTAAGGGTGTCAAAAATGCAATCAAAGTTTCTGCCAAATCACAAATTTTCCAAAACAGTGCAACATTCTTCTAAAAATCATATCTTCCCATTCACTTTGCCAAAAATGCCAAGCTTTATATCAATCGAAAGACCAGAATATATTCTACAACTTTCATGAATAACTTGGAAGCAAATTCAACCTCTAAATAGGTCAATTTCTCAACCAAAGTTTCTGCCCCCATAATTTCACCCTAAACCATAACCACACTTTAAAAATTCATAACTTACAATCCCTACATCCAAAATTAGCATATTATACCTCATTACAAAGCTAAGACATTCCTCTATAACTTTCCATAAGATCACTTGAGCCAAATTCAACCATAACAGTCTAGAATTAGCCTCAAAGTACAGTAACCACAAAACCTATACTTAGAGACATTTTCACACACAAAAACACATTAAAACTTTGGAATACCATCAGAAAGTTAACAATTCATAACTTCCAACCTCAAAATCTAAAAATGTCAGACTTAGTGGCGATAGAAAGCTAACAAGAAAATCTTCAACTTGCATGAAGACCAACTTAACAAAATCTGTCTCAATCATTCTAGACAAATTCCTAAAGTTTCAAATCATAATTTTCCATGTTAGTGTCACAAAATAGGACTATTCATCCTGTACATACACTACCACCTTCAAATCAAAATTAAGAACCCTTCAAGCCAAAATTGGACAACACCTCCTTCACAAGAATTCTAGCCAAACTCTTCAAGTTTAATTAAAGCCAAACCTTATCTCAATAGCATAACCATATAAAAAGTTATGACCAAAACATTGAAACATATACAAATCCAATTTTCCAGATTCTCAACCTAACTCAATTTCTACCTCTTCCATACCATTTCTAAACCAATTCTCACTCAATTCACTTCATATATCCACCATAACTAACTCACAACCTATCCTTAAACTTTAGTCTACAAAATTGCAGCACAAACACTCAATCATCTTCCTTTAATATCCTCTTATCCAAAATAACTCAATTTACTTATACCATATTCAGCATCATTCATTAACTTCTACCTCATCAATCATCAATCAACCAAGGAAATAACATACCTATATACACCAAACACAATTTCATGCAATTAATGCACAAGAAATCACAATTAATGCATTTAATGTTGGGACCCGATCTTGAGAACCGGATCCCAACTGAAAAATAAAAAATAAAGGAAACGGAATCAGATGGAAACGAAAATTTCGGATCGAAAACAAAATGCGGAAGCCAATAGCGAAAACGAACTAAACGAACAGATTTCGAAAGTCGAGATTCGTAACAAAACAAATCGAAGTCGTATCGACCCTAACGAATAGCTTTCAAAGCGAAACGAAATCAAGTAGAACAGATCCGACATCCGAGCACAAAAAAAATCAAAGAAAACGATCAAATGAACATAATTGCGTTGGAATTCCTTAGCCGATGCGAAAATCCGGTATAATTTTTTTTTTTATTCTTTCCTTTTCTCTTTAATCAAACTCATTCAACATATAAACAATCCCTACATTTCTATTCTTTCTCACTTCATCCATCTTAATCATTTCTTATACATTCATATAAATCCTCAAACTCATTTCTTTAAACCCATTTTACCGAAATTTTACTGAAATTTCGGCAGCATAACGGCTGTATTTTGACAAATGAAAATTTAAAACAAAGCAAACGCACTTCTAATATCGTAATCCATCCAATAACACAAAGCAATATCGGACCTCCGTCCAAGCATCCAAACACCAATGAAACACAATCTTAATTCTAAACACTTCATAAATTCAATCCATAACCATCTCAACTCAAAATCTCAATCAATCCCAACCACATTCAAAATCCAATTTCATACATAAAATATAATCATACTTATAACTCATTCTGAACACAATACAATCTTATACATTTACTGGCCACAAGCAAAACCATTCATATACAATCGGACTAAAATATACTTTACTAGCTTCCTAACTATCCATAAAATCTAATACAAACATCAAACTTTAAACATAATACGAACATGTACAAGTCGATTTGTGATCATACTGTCTTCCATCCAATCTCCTGCGTAAAACACGGAGATTTGGGGATGAAAGGGGTGAGCTCGAAGCTCGTGGATAATATATTTATAAACCAAACAATAAGTGAAAAATATTTTCTTTTAAACTTTTCAAACTTTTTCGAAAATTTCCTATTTAAGCATTTATCCAAATCGCATTTTCAATCTTTTCAAAACTTTCATAAACCTTCCAAATTTCATGATTATAAATTTATCGTCTTATTTCTCAAAATCTCGAACCTTTTTCAAATCATGCATGACTTTAAATATGAATGCATCACATTATAAACACATCAAAACACATAACACATCGAATTGGTTTGGTTTGGTCTAACAGACGTCGCACATTCAAGATAAGCGGTCATATGCGGCCAGTGAAAGAGGGGAGTCCGAATTGAACTCCTTTGTCTATTCTGCAGTAAAATGCGAAGGCTTAAACAGTAGAGACAAATAATGACTCACAAAGGACTGACCAAACCCACTTAACACATAACGAAAACGAATTCGATTGCTCAAGGCACCTTTTAAAATCTCTTGATTTTCATATTTTCAACTCATAACATCAAATTGTGTCATAATGACACAAGCATATAATCACATAAATTCACATAATCATCTAATGCAATTCATAGCATCAAATTAATCACATAATAATCACATTCATGACAAAATATGCACTAATTTCTTTAAATCATAAATCAAATAATTTGAAACCCATGAAGTTCATAAATCTTGTATTTCTTAAACTCATTTTCATCCTTTGAAATCATAATTTCAACTATTTACATTTTTTCAAACATTTTTTTCAACAATTGCTTTCTTTAATTTTTAAAAAGTCACATTTAGATTATAATTCAATAAATAAATATACTACCCACCTTATTTCCATGCAAGCAACTTGTCCAATGCTTCAATTTGACTTTTGCTTCTCTCTCTCTTCCAATTTAACAAAACCTAAACCATAATAATCCAAATTCACATCATAAATAGCATAATTTTCAAAATTAACTTAGGAATTCACCAATTTACCATAATTCCAAGCTATTTCAATCTCCAATTTTGAAAATCCCCAATTTTCAAAATTAGCCTAAACCAATACACCCAAATTCAATCTCATAAACCATAATTTCTTCAAAATTGATTTCACATTTCATCAATTCCCACTCTTAATTATGATTCTACACCATTAATTCATAAAAACCCCAATAATTCACAAAAACCCCAAAATTCCTAATTTGGCCTAAACTCCAAATTTACAATTTTCAAATTAAACTTCACCTAAAGCATAAACATCAAAATTAACTTAGTATATCTCAAATTCATCACTAATTCAAGCTATCTACAACATCAATTTCAAAAACCCCCAAATTTTACTATTCATCATCTTCTTTACTAAACTTTCTCTCTCTAGAATCTTCCATAACCAAAATTAAACATAATTATAGCCTAATCTCTTCAATTAATCATAGATAAGCTCAATCCATATCAATCTTAAGTCAATTAACCAAAAATCTCACTAAAACCTCAAATCCCAAATTTGACATAAACCTTAATTAATCAAATTAATCATCGTCTAAACAAAAATCTCTAAAATTAACTTCATAAAACTCAAATCCATAACAATATCAAGCTAAACCAACCAACAAAATTCATCAAAATTCGATACTTGAACTTTCTCTCACTTACCATTTTCTCCACCATTTTCGTTATTTTTCAAGCTCCAAAGACAAGCTTCCTTCTTCTTCCATGTCTTCCCTTTCTTTCCTCTTGATGAAGCTCGAAAATCCCTTTGAAAGCCATCAAAAATCGTTGAAAAGTTGCATTCTTCTTCTCCACCGATTCCCTCTTCTCCTTCTCTCCCTTCTCTCTTTTATTTCTT
Organism: Erythroxylum novogranatense; assembly: GCA_029891385.1. Classification (NCBI taxonomy): domain Eukaryota; kingdom Viridiplantae; phylum Streptophyta; class Magnoliopsida; order Malpighiales; family Erythroxylaceae; genus Erythroxylum; species Erythroxylum novogranatense. The sequence goes on along the minus strand of CM057232.1, from coordinate 80,758,424 downwards.
TCTTCTCTCTTCTTTTTCTGTTATGTTTCGTTCCTTCTCTCATTTTAGCTAATTTCCAGACTTCCAAACGACAATCCCTCATGTGTTTTGATGCCATGTCATTAAAAATGATCAAAAGACCAAAATGCCCCTCACTTGCTTGCTTATTTTCAAAATTACCCCTGTGCAGGATTTTGACAAACTGATAAATTGCGTCCTGATTTCCAGCATCTAGATGAAATAATTTGGATAAACTTTCTTCATGAAAATTGTTCCTCTCGATCTTACTAATCCAACGCCACCGACGGCGCTCAATTCGGATCTAAAACGAAGAAGTTATGGCCAAATTACTAACTGACCTGCACAAAATCTGAAACTGAACTTTAACATAACTTCAGTCCAGAATTTGACAATCTTAGGGATGAAATTAAATTTCGATCCCATCACATGATTTGTAGCCCTATATCTTAACTTTATTTTCCCTCAAGAATCAACTCAATCGGAGTTGTACATCTCCCGAAAATCGCAAAATACTGAACCATGTTCAGAAAATTATCCAACTTATAACCTATAACCCATCTCTTGCTTTGGTTCAATCAATCTCTTTCCATTTAATCTCCTAAAAATCATAATTCTTCATAAAAATGAACGTAATTGTCTTAGGAATCCAACGCTTCAAGAATCGAATCAATCGGATGTCAGACGAAGGAATTATAACAAAAGATTGCAAAAGGGTCGGAGTTCAAGCAAAAATTTTCAAAACCTTAAATACCCACTTATAACTGAATTTTTCAAAAATCATATCTCTTAATTTCGAACTCGGAATTTGACAAATTTGGTGTCTATAGAAAGTTAAAAGGAAGCTCTACAACTTCCCGGAAGAACTCAAAATCAAATTAGGTCTCGAAAGAGGTCAAAACCTCAATCAAAGATTCTGTCCAAAACAGCTTTTCCTAAACGACTTCCAATTTTTCATCGCTCATAACTCCTAGCCTCAATATCGAAAAATTACATACTTTATGGCGTCGGAAAGATCGAAATACAAGCTCCAACTTTCATTAAGACCACTTATTCCAATTCAAACTAAATCCATACGACGAGAGGTCTCGAAGCATAGAACACACAAATCTATACTTAATAGCATTTTCAAAACAAAACATATCTTTGGAAAATCATATCTCTCAATCCCGACATCGAAAAATAGCAAACTTTATGTCCACGAAAAGCTCTCGACAGAGGCTACAAGTTTCACGTTGATCATTTTCTTGGATTTTGCCTCAATTAAAAAGTCAACTTTTTCCTCAAAGTCAAACTTCAAACGAACTTTGACTGATCATAACTCTCACTCCCGATATCGAAAAATATCAAACTTTATATCTACGAAAAGCTCTTGACATAAACTACAAGTTTCCAGAAGACCATTTTATCAAATTTTCCCTCAAACAAAAGTCAACTATCAAGTCAAACATTCTCTCTCCAAAAAGTCAAACTTTCTAAATTCTTCCAATTTTCACACTTTTTCTCTTTAATTCTTGCTATTTAACTTTATTTCAATCAACTCATCCACTTTCCTCTTATAATCCATATAAGTTCACTCAAATATCAAAGTCCTCAAAAATTAAACAATTCTTTTCTCATAAATTATTTCTTAATTTCATCAAATTTCCTTAAATTCATAATTTTCTCACCAATTTCCTTCTCATTTAAATTCATTTTAATATTTCTATTTTTCATCAAAAGTTCGGGGTCCAACATTTAACTACCAATTTATACATAAAGCACAATTCTTACCTATTTAATCTTCCACTTCTTCAATTCCTCAACAATCCACCAAATCCTCTACCTCCCAACACATACACGGTCATCAACTCTCAAGGCTTAAATTAGGATTTTGTTTGTGAACAAAGGAAGAGAAAGCAAATAACATAGAAGGGTTTGTTGTGTGGGTGGGGATCCAACGAAGGAGGAATACAAAAAGGCCACGGATATGAAGAAACTTTCATCTAAAATCACCTTTAACCCTTCCTAAGAATAAACATCATAAGTGACTTGGTTTTTAGTAACCTAAGGACATAAGGTGGCATGTTAGGCAAGTGACACATGTCACTTGTTACATGTCAACATCTCAGTTACTCACCTAATTTCCTTCCAATTCACTTCCAATTTCTAGTCCAATTTCTCCCCAAAATTTTAATGGCTCAAAATTAATAAATCCTAAATCATGTATCTAATTTTCAGTGCCATTGTACAGTACTTTTTACTACCGGTAACCAGTTAGTCTGCCATTTGGCATTTTTCTTAGTTTGGAAAAGTACCTCAAAATTTCCAAAAAAATTTATAAAATTTTGCAAAAATTCAAAACCCACAAAGAATCACTCCAATTCAATTTTCAAGCACAAAAATCATATGTTTCACAATAAACACATTAGAGACACATATACCGGGAAATGCCATGAATGCATGTACAATCATTACATGTGTAAAATTTACTATTCACGTGTACATATGAATGCATGAATATAGCAAAACAATTTTAAACACTCCTAACCCGTTCCAAATTACTATTTTACCCTTCCTATCGGTGATGGAATGTTACAGAAATAATGGCCACGATCGTGACAAAAGGCTCAGATGTGGGCCACAATCGTGGCCTGTATCGAACAGACACACATTTACTTATGAACTTCACATTTTGAGGGACTTTTTAGACCTTTCAGACTCCAGAAAGACCCTAGGATTTCTCAAAACATAAAAGACTATTTAAAGAACATTAAGATGAGCACAAATGAGCTTTTTGCATCAACCACACTTGAAATCCTAAAAAGATGATATCGAGAAAGAGAAAGAAGAAGAAGGAAAAGGAAGAAGATGAAGATGAAGACAAAGACAAAGACGAAGTTGACTCGTTGTGCTTCCCGAATCAGGAGATTTCCTGATGTCGCTGCCTTCCGTCATCTATTCTAAGTCATTAGTTCCCTTTCGTTTCGATTTTATTTATGTATAGAATTGAGATGGATAGTATGATGATAGGATTTGGAATATTGATGATGTTCTAAACTCTCCTTCAAGATTTTTTTTGATTTAATGATAATTTAGTCGATTGTGTTATTGGAAAAATGTCGTGATTTGATAGCATTCTTGCATAATTCTGTAATAAACTGAGAGGGTGAATTGAATGAAAAATGATTAAATCAAATTAATGAGAGTTAGGCAATTTAACAGAAACTATGTTAAATCATATTAATAATTGTGCAGAGAGAGATCCCCTATGATATTATGATCATTTATTAAAGTATTTAAGATCTAATTAGGGTTTGGATAATTTGTGAATTGAGAGATTGCAAACTTCATAATTTGATTGGGGCTTATAATTTATGGTTTAATGGTTATTATTTGAGAGAGAATAATCAGCCCTAGGGTAGTCTAGAGCCGACACTTCGTTGACACATAATCGACTAGATTAGCATTAATAATAAGTAAAATCCCCTTTCTTATAAATTGGTAAATTCCTTTAGTTGATTTCTATTGTGATTGCATATTGCTGACTTGTTAATACTTTTATGTTTAACTTCTAATTTGATTGGTTAAACTTAATTCTTGTAATAAATTTCTGTTACAACTTTTATTTTTAGTTTTATAGTTTTCTTGAGCTTAGACTTTAGGATTAGATTACTCTCCTTTCTCATAGGATCGCCACCTTTAATACTTGCTACGAACTATGTGCTTGCAGAATATTAAGGGTTTCAAGATTAAAACTTAACCCAATCAGTAAAGAATAAGTAAATAAGGCAAGCTGATGAATAAGCAAAATGATAAAGATCATGGTCAAATGTCCCTATGTTATAATTTTAGTGTTTGATATAAATGGATCCATTATCCAGTATGTGACAATTTCCTTTTACTTTATAAAAGCTTAAGTTTTGATTTTTGATTAAGCAAAAACAATATTATATCATATGTGAATGTTAATGTCTACATTGTGGTTCTTTCAATAGGTTGAATATCTAAAATCTATATAAATATTATGCTCTTCTAATATATGTGTTATGTTTTGTTAGCTTGGTCTACCACTAAGAATATAAGTTATACTGATATTGGCCATGTTCAAAATTTATTTGTGGAGATTTTGATATCGATGTATCAGGTTTTATTCTTTTGTTTATATAGCCACGTTAGGTATTGTGGTTGGATATACATTTAGGAATGCATTACAGATAGATTAACTTAAAAAAAAAGTAAATAAGCTTATTATTAATAGATAAAAGATTTATACATAATCAGTTTAAGCCTTATTCGAACTAGAATATATAATACATTAAAATAGCTTATCCATAGTTAAGCATCAAGTAAAAAAATAAAAGGGCATGTGTCCCTCATGCTAAGTAAAATCCCTCGAATAATCAGAAGACCCAAAAATGACCTAATTTTAGAGATCTTCTACACAATTCCTGAGATGGTGGCATTGCTTGAGGAAAGTATTCTAACATTAGAGATTAGAGTCCATCATTTGAATGCATACAATATGAATGTATTTTCAACTCCATCACTCCTTATCAGACTTCCTTTCCCCAATTGTATATGAAGTTTATAGTAGCCTATATAGAATAGTCCATAGTAGCTTTTTAACCATACAACGAGTTTAATCTCTATAATATAGCTATTTCTAAACAAAAATTTGTAACAAATTAGGAAGGGATTACTTGTTTTCTATTTTTTGTCATCAGACCATGCATAACCTCATGTTTAATTCATATTTTGTGCTTGAATTTTTTGTTAGAGTAGTACCCTAAAGGTAATCGCCTTTAGCGCATTTTGTACAAAGTTGTGTACAGACTTCATGAATAAATAAAGAAAGGCATATTTCATTAATTTGATGTTCATTATTTATGAACGGATATTGATCAATAAGAAAATTAATGAAGTCCATGGTACATGACATAGCATGAAGGAAATTATGATGTGATCATACTACTGAGATTCCTATCATGTGCAATTATGTCAGTATCTAAATTATCCCTAGTCGTAGGATTACTGAAACTGGACATCGATAATCCGAAGAGACTAGCACATCTCAAGCTCCTTGATTTGATCAAGCAGTGGATCTCAGAAACTGTAAATATGAGATATTTAGGGTTGAGATGTGAATGTTTACTAGAGGTAGTAAGTACATTGGATGTCCTGCTGTGAGATCATCACATGGATGTCCTATTCTAATGTCAGTGATAATCTCATCATAGCAATGGTGCAAATATCCTTAGACTTGAGGTGCTCAAGGATATCTTGGATACTGATTCTGTACTTTGACTCCATTCCTTGTTGCCTTACATAGGTCGCTCATAGGGTGGTGATTGGGTACAGCTTGAGGTATTCAAAGGTAATTGAGTAGCCAATAGAGGATTCACCACTTCTGTGATAGCAGAAGATGATACCCATGGCCTCTTGTCAGGGTCATTACTTGGAAATCTCTAGCCGGAGTTAATATGTCATGAAGAGTGTCTTCAGTGACATATAAAGTAATGAGTCCCAGGACGAGAACTAATATCACTTGGACTAGATTTGACGTAGTCAGTCTAGTAAGAGTTGACACTTTGTCCATACTCATAACCAAGTGGGGTATATTATGGTGAAAGGATGAATTGCACAGTAATTGTCTATGGAAAGGTTCGAGATATGGTTCATGATGAATATATGTTCATTTGTCAAACCAATTACTTTCCGGTCAATTGAGGGTCATGATGTGTTGCTAGATACCGCTCATGACTTGCTCAGATTAAGTGTTAATCTAAGTGGCCAACATAACCGAGAACCTAATGGGTCACACGCATAAGAGTGACTCGGAGAATTCGTAAAATAGTTTTTGGACAGAGATCTAATAAATGGAGAGCAACATGATTAAATGGATCCCGATGAGATCGAGATATGTCCCGATGAGATCGCGACATCGATATTGCTGAAAAAGATTTCCGGTGGTTTTTCCATACCGCGACCCGGTAGGACTGACCCTAGTGTGACTGGACCACTTCAGCAGTTATATACATATATATATATTATTAATTAATTAAAGAATTAATTAATATATATATATACATTTGTGGTTTACGTGGAAGCAAAGGAGAAGCTTCCTTTACTTTGTCAAAAGTAAGCATTAATGTCTTTAAATGTTAAAGACAAAATGCACAAAAGGACAAAAACAAATGGTGTTCTACGTGTGTGACATGTGGCCATGAGAAGAAGAGAAAAGCTATTTGAAGAATAAAGGAATGGTGATCTTCGTGGGTTTTTGAAAAGGGTTTTGAAAAACCTAAGCTTTGGTCTCTTCTTCATCTTCTCTCATCAAGCTTCTCTCCTCTCAAGCTTCTCCTTCATCGTTTACACCAAGCACTCCAAGAACAAAGGTAAGATCTAGCAGTCTTTAATTTGTTCTAGCTATTCCCGGGTCAAAGGGTTTGCCCCGGTTAGGTTCTCCGATCTCTGCGTGGATACCGTTAGAGACGGTCTTCTTTGGCCGTTATGGTTTGAGTTTGTTATATAGACACATGGATCCTGGCTTTCGGGAAGGTCCCGGGATAAAAAATTTTGTTTTCCGCACCGTGTGTATGTGATGCACACACCAGGATTTTCCTACAGTGGTATCAAAACCACTTGTGTCGTATATAACGAAGAAATCATAACTAGGTCGGAGCTGCCTATTGGTTGTGACGATGATGCATGTTGACTTTGTTAATTTTGAAATCAGTATAGAAATATAGTTTTCAAAATTTTCTTGCCCAGATGTGTTCATAAGATGTTGTGGAATATGTCTGTGGAAGACCAGAATTTATTAATGTGATTTGATATGATTTTTCTAATTTATTCCCTAATGTTCTGGTTGCTGTATTTGTGCACATTCCTTGAACAGGCATGTTTGTAAATTCGAGAATAAATTGTAGAAAAAAAAATTTCGGATTTTCTTTCACCTACATGTCTCTAAGATGTTTATGAATGTCTATGAGGATGGAAAAATGTTTTCGAGGTGATTTACTATTTATTTGATAATTTATTGTGTGCTACTGGGAATAACTGTGTTGAGGAACACATATTCAACATTGGCTTTGTTGCTGAGGTTGGATGAGTTTTTATTGGAAATAAATCCTGAAACAATTCATGGATCATGTTGTGAACATGTTGTAACCTCTATAATTTTCTCAGAATTTATTGAAATTGTTTCAATGAGTTTTTCAAGCAAAAGACAGAGCTTGGCAGTTTTGAGAAAGTTGCTGGAGCTGTTTTGTTTGGAATGATTGGTTGTGTATTTCTCAATTCCAATGCCTTGGATCATTTTTAATGTGATTAAAAATGTGTTACATTGATGTTGTATGCTTTCCAAAATGAGTTTCTTGAAATTGGGTTTCCAAAAATTTTGGGATGTCAAATGTGTCTCATTAGCGTCTTGTTAGTATATTGCCTTGTCTTGATTGTTTTGGCCGTCACAAGTTTTGTGATCAGTGCCGAAGTAGTCTTGATAAAGTGTAGACTACCTAGAGATACTTAGGGTGATAGTTTGATATTCTCAAATTATTTGGAAATCTCAGTGAATAATAGTGTATTCATCAATTTCAAGTTTTTCATGTATAGTATGATTATACATGGTAAGCATGATACAATGAAAGTGTTTCATTGGTACATCATAGTAAAGGATATTACACTTGGTATTGTGAATTGGAACTGCACGGATTGAGAAATTAGCCAATTAGAAAGCAATTCCACATATATAAGTCGACTTACACATGCATAAGTCGACTTGTATTCTCAGGTAAGTCGACTTACACATGCATAAGTCGACTTGTTCGTGCACATAAGTCGACTTGCACAATGGTATAAGTCGACTTATGCATTACATCATATTATAAGTCGACTTGCACAATGGTATAAGTCGACTTGTACGTACACAGTAGCATAAGTCGACTTACACAAGTCGACTTACAACATGCAAAGGTGGGATGATGGATGATCAAAGGTATAGATTCAATGTGATTGATGAAATGCCCTAAATCATTCCATATAGTCATGGTGACTATAATCCTACAGCTTGGAGAAGAAGAAGATGAGACTAGAGCTTGAAATCCCTCACACATAATATGAAAACTAACGCCTTCCATTAATATGGGGAGAACCAGAGTTCTTATAGAGTTCGGTTTGTTGGGTAAACCCAAGCTCACTCTATATGGATATGTTCGAACTATGAAAATAAGATTTTCGGATTAATGGGTCGGTTTTCACTAGAAGCATTGATTTGTTGAGTAAACTCAAGGTCAACGTGGACAGAGGCGAAATTGGGTAGTGTACATCAGATGTACATGCATCAAGAGTTGATAACCCAATGTGTGTGCATACATCACGAGTTGATAACACTAGTCGATAATTGCACCTGTGATGTAACTGGTATGACCGATACCTGCCGATTGATCTAAGGTGACTTGTTGGGTAAACCCAATGTCATTTTAGTAATGTCAGATATCTATGATGCAATTGATATGATCGATATCTACCGATTGACCTAAGGTGACTTGTTGGGTAAACCCAAGGTCATTCTTAGTAATGTCAGATATCGACCCACTATGACACTTTGTCATAATGTTTCTTGGATTCGTAGTGAAGGTTATGGATTCTTTGAAACTAGTGGGAGCCATATGCATGTCATGTAAGTCCTTATGATCATGCATGTAATTCTATTCTAACATTCTTTCTCTCTTTCTCTTTAGGTTGATTGAAGATGACTTCTAGTGTGAATTTGCGCTCACTCATGGACTCCAACAAATTAACTGGACCCAACTTTCTTGATTGGCTGAGAAATCTGAGAATTGTTCTCAGATCTGAGGAACTGGGCTATGTCCTAGATGTTCCACTTCCTGATTCACTTGCTGTTGATGCTATCAAGAAGGATAGCAAGCAAGTGCTAACGGTGGTCTCTTCTTCTTCTGGTTCAAAGAAAAGGAAACTGAAAAAGAAAAAGTCTAAAAAACCAAAAGGAAGTGCAGCCAAAAAGAAAACCAAAGAAACTGCACCAAAAGGAACTTGCTTCTATTGTGGCAAGACTGACCACTGGAAGCGAAACTGTAAAGTCTATCTGGAAGAATTGAAGCAGAAGAAGGCATCAGATGCCTCAGCTCCTTCAGGTATGTTTTTCATTGAGGTTAACACTGTTTCTGATCATAACATATGGGTATTAGATACCAGTTGTGGCTCACACATATGCAATGATATGCAGGGCCTCAGGGACAGTAGACAGCTCATGAAGGGAGAACTAGACCTGCGTGTAGGAAATGGAGCAAGAGTTGTTGCATTAGCCGTAGGCACTTATTTTTTGTCACTCTCCAGTGGGCTTGTAATTCAATTGGATGAATGCTATTTTGTACCTGTTTTAACAAAGAACATATTGTCTGTTTCTTGTTTAAATAGAGCTGGTTTCTATTTGACTTTTAGTAACAATGGTTGTTCTATTAGTTTGAATGGAATGCTTTATGGTACTGGTACATTATGCAATGGAATTTACATATTAGATATGTCACATCCAATTATGAATGTCAATGACACGAAAAGACATAAACGAGATAATTTAAAATCAACTTACTTATGGCATTGTCGCCTTGGCCATATAAATGAGAGACGTATAGCTAAGCTCTATAAAAGTGGCAGTTTAGGGTCATTTGATTATGAATCATATGACACATGTGAATCTTGTTTATTAGGCAAGATGACTAAGTTACCCTTTAAGGGAAAGGGTGAACGAGCGACTGGAGTATTAGACCTAATACATTCAGATGTATGTGGTCCGATGTCCATCCATACTAGAAGTGGTTATCTTTACTTTATTACCTTTATCGATGATTATTCTCGATATGGGTACCTGTATCTGATGAGATACAAATATGAAGCATTTGAAAAGTTCAAACAATTAAAAAATGAAGTAGAAAACCAACTTGGAAAAAGTATCAAGACATTACGATCCGATCGTGGTGGGGAATACTTAGACCAACAGTTTTTTGATTATCTCAGAGATAATGGGATTTTATCTCAATGGACTCCTCCTTACACACCACAAAGATAATGGTGTGACAGAAAGGAGAAATCGAACCTTGTTAGACATGGTACGATCGATGATGGGCTTTGCAAAGTTACCAAAATCCTTTTGGGGGTATGCAATCGAGACAGTTGTTTACTTGCTAAACAGAGTTCCATCAAAGACAGTTGATGTTACTCCATATGAGATGTGGACTAACAAAAGATCCTATCTTACTCATTTGAAAGCTTGGGGTTGTCTTGCTTATGTGAAGCGGATACAGTCAGATAAACTTGATGCAAAGTCTGACAAGTGTTTGTTTGTAGGATATCCTAAAGAAACAATGGGATATCAATTCTACCTTGCTGAGGAACAAAAGGTGTTTTTTTCAAAGCATGTTGTCTTTTTAGAGAAAGAGTTTCTTTTACAAGAAGACAGTGGGAGCAAAATTGAACTTGAAGAAGTTCAAGATGCTCGAACAGACGCAGATCAACTGCCTAAACCTGAAACTGTGACTCATACAGATGAAGTAACAGTTCAACCTTCTATAACACACGAAATTCGTAGGTCACGTAGGATACGCTCTGTTCCCGAGAGATATGGATTTCTCGTGAATGAACAGAATGATGTATTGCTCATAGAAGATAATGAGCCTACCACCTATGAAGAGGTTCTGAAGAGTTCAGAGTCTAAGAAATGGCTTCAAGCCATGAAGTCTGAAATGGATTCCATGCATGAAAACCAAGTATGGACTTTGGTTGAGGCACCCGAAGGAATAAAACCCTTAGGGTGTAAATGGGTTTTCAAAAAGAAAACCGACATGGATGGTAATGTGATTACCTATAAAACAAGGCTTGTGGCTAAAGGTTTTCGTCAAAGACAAGGAATTGACTACGACGAGACCTTCAGCCCAGTAGCAATGCTTAAATCCATTAGGATACTCCTAGCCATTGCCACTCATTATGATTATGAGATATGGCAAATGGATGTGAAGACAGCTTTCCTAAATGGAAAGCTAGCTGAGGATGTGTATATGACACAACCTGAGGGCTTCACCTCCTATGATGGCGAAAAGGTATGCAAGCTTCAGAAATACATCTATGGATTGAAACAAGCATCCAGGATTTGGAATATTCGTTTTGATGAGGTAATCAAAGAGTTTGGTTTTTCACAAAATCTGGATGAATACTGTGTGTATAAGAAGGTTAGTGGGACTGCAATCGTATTCCTTGTGCTGTATGTAGATGACATATTATTACTAGGAAACGATGTCTCTATGCTACAATCTGTGAAGATTTGGTTGTCCAAACAATTTTTCATGAAAGACCTTGGTGAAGCAACTTATATCCTTGGGATAAGGATCTATAGAGATAGATCAAAAAGATTGCTTGGTCTTTCACAATCAACGTACATAGACAAGATGCTGAAGAGGTTTAACATGGAGCAATCCAAGAGAGGGTACCTTCCCGTGACTCATGGGATAACACTCTCAAAATCTATATGTCCTAAGACACAAGATGAGAGGATGCGCATGAATATGATCCCGTATGCATCTGCGGTAGGATCTATCATGTATGCTATGCTATATACGAGACCCGATGTATCATATGCTTTAAGTGTTACGAGCAAATACCAATCGGATCCTGGTGAGGGTCACTGGGTGGCTGTCAAGAATATCCTCAAGTACTTGCAAAGGACTAAGGATGTTTTCTTGATATATGGAGATGGAGATCTCAAAGTGAGCGGGTATACAGATGCCAGTTTTCAATCTGATAAGGATGATTCCAAATCCCAATCAGGTTATATATTCACACTGAATGTCGGGGCAGTCAGTTGGAAGAGTTCCAAACAAGAAACGACTGCCGATTTAACAACCGAGGCAGAGTACATTGCCACTTCAGAAGCAGCAAAGGAAGCAGTTTGGATCAGAAAGTTCATTACTGAACTTGGTGTGGTTCCTAGCAGTGATGGGCCCATACAGTTGTATTGTGACAACAATGGGGCTATTGCACAGGCGAAGGAACCAAGGTCTCATCAATGATCCAAACACGTACTCCGCAGATATCATCTGATCAGGGAGATCATTGGACGAGGTGATGTCCAGATAGAGAGAATTCCAACCGAGCAGAATATTGCTGATCCATTAACAAAGCCATTTTCATAGAAGAGTTTTGATTCTCATGTACTCGCCTATGGTATTAGATATCAAGGCGATTGGCTTTAGGTCAAGTGAGAGATTGTTAGAGTAGTGCCCTAAAGGCAATCGCCTTTAGCGCGTTTTGTACAAAGTTGTGTACAGACTTTATGAATAAATAAAGAAAGACATATTTCATTAATTTGATGTTCATTATTTATGAACGGATATTGATCAATAAGAAAATTAATGAAGTCCATAGTACATGACATAGCATGAAGGAAATTGTGATGTGATCATACTCATCGAGATTCCTATCATGTGCAATTATGTCAAGATTCAAATTATCCTAGTCGTAGGATTATTGGCCGGACATCGGAATCCGGAGAGACTAGACATCTCAAGCTCCTTGATTTGATCAGCGGTGGATCTCGTAAACCGTAAATATGAGATATTTAGGGTTGAGATGTGAATGCTTACTAGAGGTAGTAAGTACATTGGATGACTCTTTGTGAGATCATCACATGGATGTCCTATTCTAATGTCAGTGATAATCTCATCATAGCAATGGTGCAAATATCCTTAGACTTGAGGTGCTCAAGGATATCTTGGATACTGATTCTGTACTTTGACTCCATTCCTTGTTGCCTTACATAGGTCGCTCATAGGGTGGTGATTGGGTACAGCTTGAGGTATTCGAAGGTAATTGGGTAGCTAATAGAAGATTCACCACTTCTGTGATAGCAGAAGATGATACCCATGGCCTCTTGTCAGAGTCATTACTTGGAAATCTCTGGCCGGAGTTAATATGTCATGAAGAGTGTCTTCAGTGACATATAAAGTAATGAGTCCCAGGATGAGAACTAATATCACTTGGACTAGATTTGACGTAGTCAGTCTAGTAAGAGTTGACACTTTGTCCATACTCATAACCAAGTGGGGTATAGCATGGTGAACGGACGAATTGCACAGTAATTATCTATGGAAAGGTTCGTGATATGGTTCATGATGAATATATGTTCATTCGTCAAACCAATTACTTTTCGGTCAATTAGGGGTCATGATGTGTTGCTAGATACCGCTCATGACTTGCTCATATTAAGTGTTAATCTAAGTGGCCAACATATCCGGGAACCTAATGGGTCACACGCATAAGAGTGACTCAGAGAATTCGTAAAATAGTTTTTGGACAGAGATCCAATAAATAGAGAGCAACAGGATTAAATGGATCCCAATGAGATCGAGATATGTCCCAATGAGATCGCGACATCGATATTGCTGAAAAAGGTTTCCGGTGGTTTTCCATACCGGGACCCGTAGAGACCGAACCGGTGTGGTGGACCACTTCAGCAGTTATATACATATATATATATATATTATTAATTCATTAAATAATATATATATATATATATATATATATATGTTTTTGGTTTACGTGGAAGCAAAGGAGAAGCTTCCTTTACTTTGTCAAAAGTAAGCATTAACGTCTTTAAATGTTAAAGACAAAATGCACTAAAGGACAAAAACAAATGGTGTTCTACGTGTGTGACATGTGGCCATGAAAAGAAGAGAAAAGCTATTTGAAGACTAAAGGAAAGGTGATCTTCGTGGGTTTTTGAAAAGGGTTTTGAAAAACCTAAGCTTTGGTCTCTTCTTCATCTTCTCTCATTAAGCTTCTCTCCTCTCAAGCTTCTCCTTCATCGTTTACACCAAGCACTCCAAGAACAAAGGTAAGATCTAGCAGTCTTTAATTTGTTCTAGCTATTCCCGAGTCAAAGGATTTGCCCCGGTTAGGTTCTCCGATCTCTGCGTGGATACCGTTAGAGACGGTCTCCTTTGGCCGTTATGGTTTGAGTTTGTTATATAGACACATGGATCCTGGCTTTCGGGAAGGTCCCGGGATAAAAATTTTTGTTTTCCGCACCGTGTGCATGTGATGCACACACCGGGATTTTCCTACATTTTTTATTGTTCCCCTCCATCTAAATTTCCTTGATACATGTGACAAAGAAATTTAAATATACAAGGTTTTTTCACTTAGAAGTAGTGAATTAATTTTCCAACCATGGCAGGGTTTACATGAGTCACTACTTAAATTCTATAGACATTTAGCTTTAATTCAAGACTATATCTCTTTTGAGAACTTAGTTTTAAAGAAGATATGATCTCTACATTCGAAACAAGAATCACATTGAACACACCTTGGATAAACATTTAGATTGGAAAGACTATTTATAATACTCATCCTATTTAAAGTTGTTATCTAAAGTAAAGAGGAATTACCAATCATTAGAGCTCTATACTAGACTATTATGTCACAAAACAACTTTCCCCTTTGTGATAGCCAATCTTTACATAATTTATTGTTAAATCAGCCCTTAGGTTGGTTACACCATGAATAGTAATCATATGGCATGGAATTAGGCTAATTGCTAAGGAGGAGATGTTACAAATCATTCAAAAAAGTAATCCATCTATCCTCATATATAATGGAGCAAACCTTGGCTTTAATAGCATAATTGCTCTAACACCTAATGGCCTCAAGTATTCTAATTAAAGGATCATGCCCACACCAGTTTTCATACCTTAAGGAAATTCTTTTACCATCTATATTGTGGCAAAGGGTCCTGGCTCTAAAAACTGTCTCAGGCTTAATAATTGAAGTGAATATCGAGAATGAGTAGATCTAGGAGAAATAGACCAGATACCACACCCTTTCAATATATATGTATGAATCCATTTAATTAATAATGTCTCCTTATCTTGAAATATCATCCAAAGTTTCTTCATTATAGGAATTTGTTAGAGATCTTAATAGTAATAACCCTAAATCCTCATTAGCTTTAACTTTACAAATATCAACCCATTTGACTTTGGTATGACCTCATTTTAAGTTAGAGCTACCCCATAAAAAAGTCCTCATTAACTTTTCTAGAGATTTGATAACCATCTAGACAAGTGATAGGTGTAGATTATATTTTTTTGCTAAATTTTGAAGTGTGTTTTTAAGTATTTATTAGATGAGCATCATGTATATAGGCTTAGAATTATACTATTGTTAGTTTTTTATGTATTATAACTGTTTGTTTGGTTTAGAGTAAGAATTAGATCTTAATTTTATGTTTCAAGAGATGTTTGATGTGTTTGTGAGTATATGGAAATAAAAAATTGAAGAAAAGAGAAGAATTGGAAGCATGGAAGCATGTCACAATCATAAATTGCTTGTCACAATCATGATAGAGAGCGTAGACAACAATTCCAACGATTTTCAACTTTTCTAACATGTGAGTTTTTATTGGACTTTTGATGTTTTGAGGCTATTTGTGGAGCCAAATTCAGCGGGAAAAACCTAAAAAGAACCCCAGAAGCCTAAATAACTATTTATGAACAAGAAAAACACAAAAAAAACTTAGCAACCAACACCAAAAAGTGGATCAAACATATGAGATCCAAGATGAACACCCAGGAAATCCAACTTTTCATATCAAGTCTTTAATAGAGTGTTGCTTCTTTTCCTTTAATTATTTTATTATCAATGATTTGTAAACTAAATTCTAAGATGTTGAACATGTTCTTAAAGTTCTAAATTTCATATTGGAATTTATTCTGTATTTATTTTTTGATTTTGATTATTGTTGATTTCAATACATAATTGATGTTTATGATAATTGATCATACTTATACTTAAAAATAAATCAAGAGAGTGAGTTAAAAGCACTCAATGTTAGATTGAGCAATGAGAGTTTCTAGCCTAATGGACCCTCAATTATTAAATTAATATTCATTCAAAAAAGATCTTGCTTAAGAAGTTAATTATCTAATAGATAGCTTCAGATCTAATTGAATAAGTTAAGGAAAGTTTTGTGAATTGAGAGATTGCAAATCTGGACTTTTCGAATTAAATGAGGGTTAATTGATTAGATCTTGAAACAAAGTCATGAATACCTTAGAAAATCTAGGATCAAACACATAATTAGATCAATGATAGTTAAGTGAAAAAAAGGAAAAAAATAAGTGTAAATTTTTAAATCTTGATCAAAACCTTAAATTAATTTTGCAGCTCATTGTTTCACTTGTAATTTATTTGATTTGATTTGTTTTATTATTTGTTTCAATTTCTCTTATTTATTTTTTATTCTAATCACATTCTGAATACCTTAGATAAAGTTAGGTTCAAATTGTTAACTTTGCATAATCCTCATAGGAATGATAATATTATATACTACAAGATACCATTTATATACTTGCAGTATATTGAGGGTTTGAGGGTTTTATTTGCTATAAAACTTGCTCAACACCAAGACCATGTTTGGGGAATAATAGATATGTATAGAGTTTAGGACAATTTGAATAACGGTACTCTTCCTCTAAATGAGAGGGTTTTATTAGTCTGGACAGCTAGCTTCTTTTGAATTCTTTTGATTGGAGGATATCATTCGTTAAAGAGAATCCTTCTAGTAATGCTAAGTAGTCCTAAGTAGCAAAAGGGGGTCTGTATTCCAATGATGTTAGCAATTTATTCTCCAAGTGCTTAGCACTTATTGATCATCACTTGTAGATAACACAAAATGTATTTTATTAAGATTGACTACTAACCCAAATAGATCCCTAAACTAATCTAAGGTAGACATAAGAATTTCAATTGATTTGTAGTGAGCTTTATAAAAGAGAAAGAAATCATCAACAAAAAACAAGTTGACTAATGAAACTTCTTTGCATTTGCTGTGGTATTTGAAAGAGGTGGTGGTTATACAAGCTTCAATCTAGTTGATGAACTGTCTTAAAAGCCCATAACTTCTAAGGTCAAAAGAACACAATTCCATTGAACACAGTCAAATGCTTTCTTAAGATCAACTTTGATAGAATAGTTTGGATATGATTTATTTTTGGCATATCCTATTAGGAACTCCCGAATTATCAAAATATTATCACCAGTCAACCTCTCTTATATGATTGCACTGTAATTATCACCACCAAGAGCTCCCAAAATTGCTTTAAGCCTATTTGCAATATTTTGGAGATGTCTTTATAAAGGAAATTAGAGTAAGTCATAGGTTTAAAGTAATCAAAAGAGGCAGGGCTATTCACCTTAGGTATCCAGCAAATAAATGTCTTATTGAGTTTTTTTAGTAGAATTCCTATTGAGACAAACCCAGTAATAGTTGCTTTAATCATAGGACTAATTACAGGCCAATATTTTGGAAATAAAAAATCATTAAAGCCATCGGGCCATGGGCATTATTTGTTTGCATTTGGAACACTTCC